>CM030369.1:209100425-210445845 GCA_003604175.2 Clonorchis sinensis
TGATGATGATGATGATGAGCCTTTGGTAGAACATGAAGTTATCGTCGACGCCATTGTTGTCACAGAATTGTACGGAAATAGTTTCCAGTTATGAGTTTTCAGGACCGATGACGAAACGAAACTTCTGGAGCTGTCGCTATCAATAAGAGCTCGGACAACAACGCCGTTCACCAAGATATCTGTTGTAGTTTTATATACGGAATTAGGTGCAGTGGCAAAGAATATCCAATTGCTTAAGGAGTCTTGAGCTGAAACCACGTGATATTTTGAGGTTTTGGACCTACAAGCACGTTGAAGTTGCCCTATTTTCCCAATTTTCGCACACTAATTTCTAGCAGGACACCTATAACGAGGATGCTTGGGGTTCCCAAAAAACAACATGTTTGTTGTGTAGCGGCAGTAACTGTTGTTTCGGGATTAACAAGGGTCGAAAGAGTAGACACAGAACAAGTAGCAGGTTGTCTGTATACGTATAATTGTGATTGCTTTTGTGCAAGTTTGACAGCTTATGCGGTTTCGTAAGCTTTGTTAATGTCAAATTCATGCCACATTAGTGGTTTCTCGCGAATGGTATTCAACTGCAGTCCGGTTATCAAGGCATCCTGGACTGCTTCGTTTGTATGTTCCACAGCAGATACTACTCTGAATTCACATAGTGTTTAGCAAGTGACTTCAGTTTTTGGACGAGCTGGTCAACATCTTGGCCGGGCTCTTGTTTTTATGTAGCTAAAAGGTGGCGTGCATACACGATGTTTTTCGGGTGAATATAAATTTTTTTCCGGCAAGGTTATTGCAGAATCATAGTCGCTACATTCTGCGATGAAGTCATACACTGTATGGTCAATGTGACGTATGAGAGTTTCCAGTTTATTCGGACCTTCAGGCTTGATCGAGTTAATGTCAGCTTTGAAGGTGCGGAACCAATGAATCCATCGTTCGGTTCTATCTGGTAAGTGAATATCAGCATTATAAACCGTGGGTCAGAGAAAATGATTCGTTTCTTTATTAGACGTTGTGAGGGCGGATTGGTTGCAGGTCGAGATTAGACGGAAGGCAGATTAGAAGAGCATAATGTACACTTTAATTGTCTAATAACGGTAGTACATGATCTGAAAATATAGAGTAAGAACTACAACTTAATGGTTTATGAAAACATATGCGACGTAGTCATGACGAAAACCTTGTCTCATGTGCTACCAAGCTCCTGGTCCGGATGACCTCCCACCCGCATTGTTCAAAGATAGGGGTGAAATCCTCAGTCAGCGCTTGTCTGACCTGTTTAAGTGCATTTGGGAAAGTGGGTCTGTCCCCGACAACTATGGGGAATCAGTGAAACTCAAAAAAGAGGCTCGTAGTGAGTGTGGTAACCAAAGGGAGTCAACCTCATCCTGGTCTTAACAAGACTGTTGGCGTCACTTGTGCTTCGTCGCCCTATAATGGCTCGTGGAACACTGACTCAAGTGCAGCAAGCAGGATTCCGGCCTGTTAGGGGTCGCGTTGACCACATCTTCACAATCCACAAGGTGCTAGAATAACTTCATACATACAAACGACCCACAATTTTAGTATTCCTGGCTTCCCAAGACACATTCGACTCGGTTGACCGGTATGCTCTCCTTAACATTCTTGCTCATCAAGGAATACCCCAGAAGTTTGTGAACACAACTCCTTCATATTCCTAGACTTGCGGACGTGTTAGAATATACACAGAGCTCTCCAAAAGCTTCTTGACACAAAGCGGTGTCCGTCAGTGCTGTCTACTATTTCCATTCTTATTTAACTTCGTGATTGTTATGCTAATGACACGAACGCTGGAAGTTCTTCGAAACCATGGTGTTCAAATAGCCTCTGATGAAAACTTTGTCCATCCGAGATATTCAGGCGACATCGTTCTCGTCTTCGAAGCGGAGAAGACACAGGTGCTTCTGGATGGACTAACCAAAGTCATCCCATCCTTTCACATGCGCTGTGCATCCACAACATGTGAGGTTATGCTCTTGGACATGGAGTCATGCTACTCAAAATCCAGGGAAGGGTACCAGAAGTTGTATTAATTACGACTGTAGTGTGACGGATGGGGTCAATACACGAATCTGCAGGGCTGGGGTCGTGTTTTTTAATTCGGAACATCTGGCGTGTGGTATGAAGTAGATGGTATGGGTATGGGAACAGACGTGAGAATAGGTAGGTAGGTACATAGGAATGTAGGGATATGTATCGCTCAGTGTTCGGTGTATAGGCAATGACTTTTAGCAGGCCTTATCGGTAGCCCAATCTCCGCCACCTAGTCTTCTGATCTAACGTGTTCTGAATAGATTTCCTATCCTCATATATCGGGATACAACACCAAGTAAAGCGTTCTGCTGTATCACCCTTTCGGAGCGTAACTGCCACGCTTCCCGAAGGAAGCACAAGGGCTGGGGTACTGCCAGATTGCCCAAGCCCAGACAGAGGAAGTCAAGAGGCAGAGGTCGGGTTCGAACCAGTAACCTTTGGTCGCATAGTTTTCAGCAATTATTGAACAATCCTGATCCAGCTTTTGGGATATCCGGTATTAATCCATGCGCCACTCTCCCGGTATTTAGTCGTTCAGATCCTTTAGTGACAGCCTCTCAGGAAATCAGTTGTCCAGTAGATCAAGGACGGCGGAAGATTCTCTTCCTGGAGCAAGGTTTGGAGAGTGTTCTGGTGCATTCTGTCGAGTGGTTTGCTGAAGCCTATGGATGTGGCGTCAACTTAGTAGTCTTGATCTGTCGACTGACATATGTCGGAGGCTGGCAGCAGTTTCGTAACGCAAGGTCTGTTAGACACGAATCCATGATGTTTCGGTGCCTGCGGACCGTTTTTTGCAATATGCTGCTGCGGCGCGCTCTTCGTACACGGCCATGTGCTCTTCCTGATGACAGAGGTCAAGTTAACTGTTCCGTACCTTATAGGATTTGTTTGTCACCTCCCTTGTAGAACAGTTTGGTAATAACTTCCTCTCACACTGGTGAAACACCACTGAATAGAGACAAGGACCAGGGCCAAAACGGTCTCCGGGTGGTATCAGCGGTGAAAACCATGAGACCCAAGGGATTTTCGTGTGCCCAAATGCCGCAAGATGTGGGTAACTCCGGACCCCGTTAACTTTTACCCCTCAGCGTTGCCTGTTGCCACGCCTTCCTGTAGTTTGAAAGCCTCTGTTGCCTGATACACGAAGGAGTGCGTTCGAACAAGCAACTGACACTCCTGGTACTCCATGAAGCGTGGGCTGTCATCGATCTCATTGAGTGGAGAGTCAAGCCATACTATCCGCTGCCCGCCATGTCTGTTGGCGGATGTGTTTAATGACTCGGTACTCCTCCACCAAAACGCAGAAGAGGGCCTCTACACTACTGCGCTTCTAGCCATCCACGGGCTTTATCCTGTCAGTAATGGGCAGGTTGAAGACCCCTTTATGACACACCTTATGTTATGAGTGGATTCCTGGAGTTTTCCAGTCCAGCTGGCGTTACAGTTTCGCGCACTCTGATGGAAGACGCTCACCAACATACTGGCTGCTTTTGATGTAGCCGTGCGACATGTGACCATTTGTGATAAACCATCAGGGATCTTATTAACGTATAAGAGGTGGATATTCAGAGTTGACGTCACGTATAGTACCGCACCTCTCTTCTTTACTGACGTTTGGTCACATTCGTAGCAGTGTTTACCTGGCAACTTCTTAGTCAGCAATTTCTTAGCCTTGTCTTGGTTAAACCAACGTCAATCTGGATAACACTGGTTCATATCTTCAAGTTATCTCGTTTTGGAGGCAAACTCCACACGTTGGCGTAGGTACACTTAACACTTGTCGTCCTAGCCGCACGCCAGTTTCTTCCTAACCACACTCAAATCTATAATACAGAAGTTGGTTTTCCCAGCGTCACGTTTCCGCGGCAAATTGTCTATCGCTGCATCTCATGGTCCTCAGGCACCGGATCCGGGCGGAGGATCCTGGGAGTGCTTCACCGCGTGTATTCTTTTGAGAATATAGGAGATGCCTCGGCGAAATCCAAAATAAGTGATCTCTTGGGTGTTGTGCCGGTACGAATGGCCCCTAATAGCTGAATGCACTGCAGCATTCCATAACTTGCGGTGTCCCTCCTCAAATTCTTGGAGAAATGTTCGAAGACCACGTCCCGGAACATGGCTGCACTTTGTGGGGCGAGGCACACGCTAAGGAACTGGGTATCCTTGCCCTTCCTGCTCTTCTTCAGAAAGGGGAACAATGCTGTCTGCATATTCGCCATCATCATCGTCATCAGAGACAGAAACGTCAGTGTTGATAATGATGCCTCAGTGCCGTATAATCAAAAAGTTTATCTAGTTATACTTACAAAATTGGAGTGAAAATAAAGGCGGGTGAGGAAGGGGAGCAAGTGTCGATTTGTCACACATTCTGAGGTACCCACGCCTCCAAACGCTCAATCAGACAATCTGGAAAAGAACTGACGGCACGAACGTCACTGACGTCGATTGGCCGCCGTTTCTTGCAATGCGTTTAGTCGGGAGGGTTACGGGAAATCAAATTAGAGCAGGTAGTACCACTGGATTGTTAAATATCTTTTGCTGAACTGTTTGGTGCAAGGTATGTATCTAAGACAGTGGATTGACGTCTTAGCGTGCACTGAGGGGCCAGAGGTCCTATAGGTTTTGTGTTAAGGTAATGTAGCGCTGCTTTAGATCCACACTTATTTGGTATTATGTGGATAAAGATATCCCCACTCCTGTTGCGAAAGTTTACCGGGTGACTACCCTGAAAACATCGTTCTTAGCATCAGGAAGCACGACACCGTTAACGTCTTCGTATTCCTTCTGAGGCAGCATAAGTGAGAGGCCGTCAAACTGGAGAACGTATGTTGTTCTCTCCCATTAGTGGGCTGAGCGTTCTGTCGAAGTTAGCTCGTCTGCGATTAACACATCAGCTTGTATGATGTTCCCTTACGAACCCGCTACTATTTCCGACCGATTCCCTACTGAACAACCAAATTTTGTTAGCCGTGCAGTTGAAACAAAAAGGGCTCAGATGTGTGCAACTGTGGGATACAGTTTCACCTTGAGACATGACTGATTAAGTGAACCCGAGTATAAATGATTTCTCGTTATACCTGTGATATACTACTGTACAGCAAGGCCAACTTCACAATTACAGTACGGTATAGTTTGGTACAATACATCGCACTGCAATGGGGTTTTCGTTTTGTAACCTGATGTTGTTTTCCACTCACAGCCTTCTAATGGATTTGTATTACTTGGAAAAAACCCGCTTGGACTTTCTGGAGGATCACTCCTATTCGGCCTCTGTCGGTACATTGGACCCGAAGGATCAGGGAGAATTGCTGTTCTCCGATGGCACTATGAACTCAACGATACCTGAGTAACTCATTTTGCTCTTTCAGCGTTATACTGCATTGTATTAGGTTTTCTGGTCAGCTGGATGACGTCTGGGTAGATGTAGAATCCTATGACGATTACTCCACCCGTTCGCCTGTATCAAAATGTGCCACAAATACAACGGACCTACATGTCTCGCCAGAACCAG
This sequence comes from Clonorchis sinensis, assembly GCA_003604175.2. Taxonomy (NCBI): domain Eukaryota; kingdom Metazoa; phylum Platyhelminthes; class Trematoda; order Opisthorchiida; family Opisthorchiidae; genus Clonorchis; species Clonorchis sinensis. The sequence goes on from CM030369.1 coordinate 209,105,992, forward strand.
AAACCGAGTCTGGTACGTTATTCCTTGTTGGTAATTTAGTCGGCCCCAAAGTACCCACCCCTGGTTTGCTTCGAAGCGGATGGATCTGTGCTGAAAATAGTGTACAACGCAAGCTTGTTCGCCTGTTAGAAAAGTGTGTTCTTCAAGAGTCAATTGAAAACAATTGTGTATGTGTTGCTTTTTCCTTCATCTTCCACCATTTTCCTCTCAGTCAACGAATCTATCCGAGTTTGCCTGCTTCCATAGACGGCAATCCTGCAAACATCTTCGAACGCGTAGGATTGCTAGATTCATTCGAAACGCATTCGCTTCTCTATCATGGGTGAGTACCACCGCACCTCAGCTATATTCCGTAATGACTTCTTTTAGCTCCTTTCCATACTTTTTTTGCGATTCCACCAGACATGTTTTCACGTTCAGTCAGGTATCTTTGACATACGAGATGCATCGTTTCTGTAGAAGGTTCATGGGTACTTCTTCCGTAGCTAGAAAACTTCAGGGAATTTATTCCTTCTAAATATGTTATGTGCAGAGGAAATTGAGTCAACGTAGACGTATACTGTTTGAACGGTCGCATTCACGTGACGAGTCGGGCGTGTAAATATTAATCCTTGGCGTCCCTAGAAAACCGCAGGAATCCATCTCAACTTATTTTTCAGTGATCCTTATTTGTGTGAACTTGCGTTCACCACCTGTCTTTGTCTATCCTTAACACGTGATTTTCCATTGGTATTTTTTCTGGTCTTTCAACAGTCCAAGAATTCATTGTGTTAGATCTCCACACTTAAATATTTGACAAAGTCAGTAATATTCCTTGACAACTTAGAACAATGGGCATAAATTCACTCTGCACACCATTCCGAAGAACAACACTCGCCTCGGTAGACGGTCGACTAACGGATCAAGAAAACAACGGAGTCATAACCCAGGGATGCCGATGTTAGCTTAGGGAAAAACAGGTTTATGCATCTTCCAAACGCCAAATAGTCGGAGGGCGAATCAACTAACAATAATTATTGCCGTCCCAACCACTCATCGGAGTAGATATGCAGTTTGGATCAGCTTGATTTCAGTGACAATCAGTCATGGTTACCTAGTGGGGGGAGGTTGAAGTTTTTCGGAAAAAAAACCCTTTAGGCTGAGCTAACAGTGCAACTCTCTCTTAAATCTGTTTATGCGTCACGGTGCACTTACACTCAGAATTTCGTATTATGGGTGAATGACCCACTCAGTCCCTCACTGACGATATCACCGGGGCGAGATGGCTCAGTGGTTGGGGCGCGAATTTACAGACCGGGAGGTCCTCGGTTCGAACCCGATTTCTGTCTCTCGATTTCCATTGTCTAGGCTTGGGCAACCTGACAGTATCCCAGCCCTCGTTCTTCCTCCCGGTGGCATGGCGATTAAGCACCAAAAGGGTGCTACAGCTGAACGATTATTATTATTATTATTATTATTATTATTATTATTATTATTATTATTATTATTATTATTATTATTATTATTATTATTATTATTATTATTATTATTATTATTATTATTATTATTATTATTATTATTATTATTATTATTATTATTATTATTATTATTATTATTATTATTATTATTATTATTATTATTATTATTATTATTATTATTATTATTACGATATCACCTTTACTAGTGATAAAACGGTCGCAATGCAACTGTGAGGCTCGACGAAGAGACCAACAACCAATAGATTTGTTTAACTTTTAGCGTTTTGCAGGATGTTTCAGCTGCCATGACAACAGTCGAGTTTGTTTGCTCGCTTACGATACGTCTACTTTCCGGTTTTTCATTTTAGTGTCTCGAGAGCTGCTTCGCACTGCACAAATGGTGCCTCTGCCGACTTCCTCCCCACTGTCTGCGTCTGTATTGCGATGGATATGCACGACTGTGGCATCAGAACAAGGTACGTCTATGGGTACCGACAGATAGTTGGCTTTGGTTGTTACATTTTGCTGGTTAGCGGCTGCCTCTCAAATTACGGTGATCTTACAGCATTTAGGCCTTCGTGGGTACTAGGCTTGGTGCTACGTCTGTATCCCAATAGCTAGTCATATTCTGATGCCAACTTTCTATAGTTTGAACTGTTCGCAATAACTCACTTGTTAATTACTTCTGCAATGCATCCGGTAACATGTTTGGAACTTTTCTTATAACTCAACTATCATAGCGCGTAACGCAATAATCAGAATATCTCGATGGATCTCTTGTATCCTTTAGCAGTGGGCATGTACTTGCTCAGATGTTTTTACAGCTAAAATGTCCAGCTGCATTGATACAAATGGACCAGGCTGCATTCGGTGTGAGCTAGCGACATTCTACTAAAGTTAGCGCGACATTTGGGCCTGCAGCAGAAAGCGCACTGTAGTACCCGCGCTGTCGTCGGTACCACCAGTCCTACGGTGACTCACGTGTGGAGAAATTTATATTTCTGAGTACTCACCTGCACGGTTTGCTCACCCCTCACTGGAATTCATTGCAGTCCCACACCAAACTAAAATACCTTCAATCATTCAGTCCAATGTAAATGAATTTGAGAAACTTACTGAGATTTCTTAAATCTGCAGCCATGTGTTTGGGCCGTATGCAGCGCAACAGGCTTGAAGATGATGGCCTACTCAAACGGTAAAGCCCTTCCCGTTTGAGGCCTTCGTTTCTGGACTTCCAGGTGCATTGAAGTGTACAAATGTACTGTCTCGCGTTGCCTATGTTCACTTAACTCAGCAAGTTTCGCGGTTCACCGTCATACGAATCTACTTGGAGTTGAATGTATTCTGTTCCATTGTCGATTGCGTGCACCTTATTCTTCAAATACGAAACTGTCATTTTGGATGCTACTTGAAAAAAAACAAAGTACTGTGACGTAGTTTCTCATAGTTATCCATACCCTCTTCTCATGAGATTTGGGGTAGACTTTGTGTGCAGTTATGTTATGTACGCCTTTTCCGAGGAAATCAGGTCAATGGGTTAATTGGAGTATGCCTTTCATCCTTACGACGCCATCTTCATGAAATTTAGTTTTTCAAATCGGAGTTGGACGCCGATTGCCCACTAACAACAGAGGGACCAAAAGTCGATCGAACTGCATCTGTTTTCATCAGAATTGACTGTATGCCTGAACGGGAACTTCTCACTGCGGATGCAACTATTTTTGTGTGCTGTCCAAATCAACAAATAAAGCCTTCTACAACGAGATAAACGTGAGGTTATGTGCAGCCATCTCAACGTAGTCCAGCCATTAATCCAATCATGTGCACAGTATCCTGCATTTTTTAAATGAAAACTGAAAGGTAATTCTTACAGATACATCTTAGAGCAACTCAGCGTTATTGCAATCATTAGAGATAATTAATCGGTACGGATGTGTGCCCAGAAACACCACAGATTCTTCAATTCAGTTGGTCCCTTTTTGGTTGGCCGTAGACAGATGTCGTAAGCATTTAAGCGAAACTGTGGCGGCTGGACGTAGTTTATGCAAAAGAAGGTTTTTAGTGTCCTAGTATACCGTAGGTCGATCTTCCGATTGGAACTCCCTCTCTCTGTAACAGTGTTGATTCACAAGGTCCCCTTACATGACATGCAAGCATTTGTAGTCGTAAAAACCCAACAGACCAGCGTCTTGGCGCAGATAATCTGTTCTAGTTCTTCAGCACGCCGTAAGATCTATAAAGCATTTTTTCAACAATGGTGGGTCGACAAATGGCTCCATTTTACCTGGGGTAAAATGATAGCACAAAGGTAGCTGTTTATTCTTCCCGTCCAGTAGAAGTTGATATCCTACGAAGTTGGCATCCTACGAAAAGAAATGCGACTGGTCCATACTAGGTCAACCGACGGTACATGCGTAGTGTTCAAGACATTAATCTGCACAATGCTAACCGACAAAAACTATGATCAAATTTAACGGCGTTTGGCCGTAGAAAAGTGCGTTTTTCGCGAACCAGTGCCAGTGCTAAACGACAGAGTTGCACACAGGATTGCCATGAGTGTTAAAGTGAACCGAGGGGAAAACTTGTGTATTATCCTGTGGATGCATGCGATGGTTTTTGCTTAAAAATTAATGTCGGCCAGAAACGACTGAATGGTCGTCTCAGTGGTTAGCAACCGTAGTGGATGTAGAGGCATGAAAAATGAACATGGCGTCTAAGGAACTCGATAATAGCGCTGAATTGGTTTAAATATAGTCATGGGCTTTCTTCTGCCTTCTAACTGATAGGTCCTACTCATTTGTATGAGATGTGGCGTTGTATAGTATCTCAAGCGTTTGATGCAGCCTTTTTTTACAGATTTTTCTGACCAAATTTACTCTTGAAGGCGGTATCTGCCTCTTTCTTCTTTGATTGTCCGCTTTATCTTGCATTATTGGAGCTGGGTGTTTTAGGATATTTTGCAACGGGATACCTATAATCATGTATTAGCGAAACCTTTGAGCTCCTGCTAATTTGTAGCCCATTTCTCTTTTGGTATAATGGCAGAACTCGCTTGCTATTCTTCGCTTACTCCAGTAGGCGCACCCTCTATCCTCTAGGTCACAACACTGCTCAGCATTTTAAACAAAACGCTCTTATCCCGTGAGTCGACCTCACAATGGCCACCAGATTCCCCGGTGCACGAACTGCTACATCTTGTTTCTTCTGGTCCACCTGGCAATAAGCTCCAGTCCTTGGTGAGTTTCTTGATTTTCACAGACAGCATTAACCTAATCAGTTATCATCATCATCGACACCATGACATCAGTGGTCAACGCTAATCCTTCGCTGTTGTATAGCCCTGATTTATTTGCAAGCCCTATTGTGAAAAAAAATAAAAGTGGACGGGGAAGGGACATAGAGCTAGCTCACCACAATCATTTTTAGGTGCCTACACCTTCAGACACTCATTCAGGCAATAGAAGCTGACAACAAGAACGACACTAACATCGGTTGGCAGCTATATCCTGCAGCATCAACAACCAGGCTCGGTGGGGTTCACGCGCTCCTCATCCTGTAAGACGAGTAGCACCGACAGCACCCATACTCCCCGCCAGCTCAGTGGTTGGCCACCATTCTGCATACGCCACTCTGAATTGGGCACGGAAAACAGCACTCTTTTCGGAAAACGATGGTTCGGCATTCTCAATACATGGCCTAACAAACGCAACTTCTCATGTTGAGCACATTCTTCAATGGAAGTCTCAGTTGCACAACCAGACACTCGCTTTCTGATTGCTTCGTAACAGATTCTCCGACACCAACGCACATGAGGTTTGTTTTTGAGCATGTCGAACGACTGCATGTCCAGGAGCACGACCTTGCACTTTGTGTATGCATGTCGAAGGACGGGATAACTCTAGTCAGTCCATCCGGAACAATCTGCGCCTTCTGCTCATCGAAGACGCGTACAATGTTTGCATATTCCAGATCCACATTGTCTTCGTCAGAACCTACTTGAGCACCAGGATCTTCCGGTCTCTCAGTTGCTAAACGATGCATCCGCACCTTACGCCAACCTTGGAAGCGAAGCTACTCCTAACGAGTGCATGATCGGAACCCACAAATTTGTCCCAAAACGAGCGACAGTCAATTGTTAATCCGTGCCATCGGTAACTGATGTTAATGTGATCAATTTTAGTTCGTAACCGGGACGCCTTTGGAGGACACCATGTGGCCAGACGACCGGCTATTTTGGAATTTCGTACTGCGTAAAAACAGCCTGCGGTCAGCATACGGCTCAAGCAATCGTTCACTGTTGACCGTACGTGTCGAGTCCAATCAATGTCGACCACCTAATTGAGCCTCAGATGCGTCAGGCCTGCCCACTTGTGCATTCGGGTCTCCAGCAACCACAACGGTATCTGAGCGTTTAGCTCACCGCAACACGGCATTCAAGGCGTAATGAAACCCTTCTTTGATGGTGTCAGAGCCACAGTCAGTTGGAGCATAAGCAGAGACGACAAAGAGACACCGACCAACTTCCCGCTTGTGAGACACCTTTACATACGTGGCCAGACGAACCGCTCAAAGGCGACTGGCAACTCGTATCTAGTGAAGCAATGATCCTTCCACCCGGTGACGATACCAACCACTGCATGTCCTGTAGCAGCAGCCTCTGGATCTCCAGATGTGCGCAACCGCAAGCGAGTGGAGAATGCTGGGGTGGTTAGCTCAACCACTGTACTTGTATCGTGAATTCTTGTTTCTGAGACGGCGAGACAGCTCAGTGGTTAGAGCACGAATTTACTGACCGGAAAGTTCTTGGTTCGAATCCAACCCTACCTTCTCAACTCCTCCTGTCCCCTGTTTAGGTTTGGGCAACCTGGCAGTATCTCAGCCCTCGTGCTTCCTTCCGATGGCATGAGAGTCAGGCACCGAAAGGATGTTACAGCTGAATGATTATCTTATTATTTATTATCGGTCATTGGTCGTTTTTTGGTTGAGCACCCTTATTGGCTTGGTTGGCTTGTCTTCTGATTGATGGATGTCCGTGTTTCATCATGTTTCAGGTCCAAACAACTCTGTCCGCTCGGCCTGGGCTTCATTCTTCTTCCATTCTTGCCCGTCGCCCCAATGTCGTTGAACTCTCCCCAGATCAGCCAGTGCTGGCGTGTCTGACTTTCCCGGCTTCTTCCAACAGCAGTAGACTTTGCAGCATACTGCATGATCTTGGCAACATTGGTCGCGTTAGCGTTGAGACACCGGAAGAGCAAGCTTGCGATATGATGCGTTTACGTCTACGCCTTTACATTAGACGGGTACTTACGCTTGTGAGTTTTGTGTTTCTCATTACTCTTACACTCAATTCTCGTTCATTTAAGCTTTGTCGAAAGAAGTCTCAACTTGTTTGTGTCCATCATTATGTTCCGACCACAACCTGGAACTAGTCTGGTGCGTTTTAGGACCTGGGCTTGATAGGTTGGCACATTGTGGTTTTGCAAGTCCTGAGTTCACGACTACTCTCTTTTTGAGCAATTTAACCTCGGCCAACTTCCTTCACACTCCACGAAATTGCTACATAGATATGCATAATTTGCTGCAGTTCTGTTGTTTAAAATATCGGAATAAACAGAACGGACTCGATTCACCATGCCAACACAGTACTGACTGGTTGCTGCCATTCATGTGCCTGGTCGCTCGCTCCAAGCAATGCAATCGTCATTTCCAGTGGCTGGCTAGGCGGCTGTTGATCTGTTCTCCCAGCTGTTTCGTGCACGCAGAAAGATGGCCTGGTACATGTCGAAATCAACCTTGGGACGCCCTCAAAATATCCTGGGACGGATCAGTATGACCTTGGGGCATATTAATATTGGGGCACTGTTAGAATCAGCAACGTGCTATGCGTTTACAAGAGCTATAACAGATCAGTGCTGGAACCCATCGTCGGACGTTGTACGCCACTATTAGATTCATTCTACTGACTTTCTTTTACCTCAGGTGGAATGTCCGTAGTTATTCTAGTCTGTCCAATACCTGTATCTTAAATTGTAGCCATCTCTTAGATACTTTTTCAATCCTTTGTGTTTACTACTTGCATTGCTGTGTCCAGGCCATCTTTTTGAATGAACAGCGTAACATCGGTTTTAAACGCTGCTGTTGAGCGGCGGGATCACGCGGTGGCCTTTTGACACTTACATAGTGGCTGGTCCACTACTGAATGCACTTAAGCGCTGCCTGCACACCACCGTTAAGTAAAAATTTATGAAACGCCAAGGTCTCCATGGTAACTCGCTTTTACTATTTGGCTAGAGACTACTTAACGGTTAATCGACATAACCCAACTGCTATCAGAATTATGCGTCCGTCAGCTCCTAGTTCGTTCAATTACAGGGGTACTTTGGTTTCCGATGCTACAGTTTCCTTTCCCGGTAACATGGAAAACACTGGGAGGACAGTTACGCACTAGAGGCGTGTCGGAACTACTCTAAAGACGCCAAGTAATCATTGTATTCTAAGCAGGCAGAAATCGGAATTTCTACGCGCTGAAGGCCGTAGCTTTGATAGAGCAGCGCTACTGACTGTGTGATCCAGCGCTATCTGCCACTTTCATTAGCGATTTTCATGCCTTATCCCGGGGAGGCGACAGGCAGTTGAATCTAGCTAGCTCACTTATTGTGGAGTATCTTACAATTGCCAAGCCATTGTTCTGTGTAGACCTGGCGGATACCTCTTCGATAATAACCGCCAAGCACTGAAAGTCTCCCTGGCTTCTGCGCGTACAATCCACATCACAGTATTTATTAGACCGCCGCGGATTTGGTTGTACTCTTAACAAACAAATGAATGTCATTTCGGTGCCATATCTACCACAATCTCCCCGTTTCGAAGAGTAATTTCGCCTCCCACCGCTCCGTCCGGACTTACACAACTACCAAGTTAATTGAACTAGTTTCACAAGTCCATGGGTTATCCTGGAACCATGGTGCTCTCGTGCGACCCCACCCAGTCTTGCAGTAAGGCTAAACAAATGTGAAGCATGTGCGAAACAGTGCTTCGGAATTGCATGGGTTACTCAGGATGGTTCACATTTCTTAAATATCTGATCCAAAAAGAGCAATACCGTCTTCATACTAAACGTTTGTAAAGGGATGCTCAGGAACGTTGCTACTCCCAGAAGCGGTGAAAGAAGCTTCAAGAAGTATATCTTCAACAAGTTTGAAGAAAAGTGTCAGGGACGGACAATCCTGCCTGACACCAATTTATTTTGTGTAGTCAGAACGGGTGCTTGTCCTGGGATTTACGCCCAAGGCCTTCGTAAAAGTACGTACTGATATTGCAGGATACTTGATCCACACAATGTGCTATACTTACCGCTTAGCGTAAAGTTGGATCAGGAAAGCATTTATTTTGTGATTTTTCCCCGTGAGAAGTAATTCAACTCCATCTGTAGAATCAGAACGTAGTTTCTCTCCTACTTCGGGTCGTGGGGGAAACCCCACGAGAATTGCAGTGGAAAAAATTTTCTGCCGTCAGAATTGTCTCTTGGAGGAGTACCTTATCCCACCTGCTAACCTTTCTCGAAAATGTTCACCCCATTTCAGTTACCCTACTTATTTCTGATGGTACATCCCACCTGGTGTCCGCATCACACATTGTGTTCCAATATCCAACTATTTCGACACCCTGATTTTTATCTTTTCTGCTATATTTGGCCACGAGCGATTGCAGCGTGTTTGCAAGATCGATCGCGCGCAACCGCTTCGTTAGGATCAGATAGCTCACCTCTGGAATAAGCTCTTTTGGGAAATACCCGTAGTGCTTTAGTCGGGTGTTTCCAATTGACGATAAGCGATTATAGATTTTGCTACATCGCTTTCTGATTAGGGCCAGCGGGGTTTTATTCGTCGTTTTTTTTACATCCCCTGTAGCTCGAGGAGCCCAAACAATGTCCTGTCTACTTGGTTGGTTTCGGTGTCGGCTCCATTTTGGTCCTTCTCGCTGTGTTGCACCTATACTCTTTAGAACTGCGCCGCGAACGGCGTGGGCTGGCCGGCATTATTTGCTTTGGTATCCCGTTGATGGGCCTGAAAGGTCCACGTGGATGTGTAAACGATCCGTTGCTGGCTTTACCGGATGTCCCAACTCTGTTCATTGTTGGTTCAAACAGCCGTTTGGGTGGGCGGAAACACGCGTTATACTTCCGTCGCCAATTGTGGCTTGCACAACGGCGTATACATACCAGTAGTTCCACGCCTGATTTGGCGGATGACGACCAGACATGTGACTCGACATCATCCGATTCAACCAGACCTAGTAAATCTAACTATACTGGGTCCGGCGTACGAAAGGGTCCTGGAATTCAAGTGTTAACAATCGGTGGAGCTGACCATTTATTGCGCATGCGTCCCTCAACTTGTGTCCGTTGGTGCACAACACAGGCGGCTGTTGATCAGCGAGTATTGGTAAGCCTTCTATTTGCATGCTTTCCGGTCAGCCGCACTCTGTTTTATTTTGTTGCTTTTTTCTGACTGTTTATCTGTATAAAGGCCCATCTGTACCTTTTCCAGATACCCAAGGTCTTGTTAGTCGCTGCTTCTAAAAGCTGGGTACTTCGACAAACCTCCTTATAAATCCCTTCCTCTTCTCTGTCCACGCCGAATACCTACCTTTGGATAGAAGTGCCAGGACACTTAACGTGGAGTGGGATAGTAACCACTGCATAAGAGCGGAAAACGTTTTCGGGAATTTGATGTACTCACCAGAGCTTTGATCCCTTTGTTGCTGGCATTGTGTCCAACAAGTTTGAAACGTGAATTAGAGCATTGCTGAAGGAAAAGTACTTCGATATTGGACTCATTCCCGCGGTGCTTTTTACAGGATCTATCTGCGTCACTGAAAGTGAAGCGGAAAAACATCAGTGACGACCAACACCTAATCAGCACACGTACACCGCCCTTCCCACAAAGGAAACATCCGCGCACCAGTCAAAATTGGTTTCTTGTGCGAAGGGCTCTCTGCAAAGAGAATTCTGTATTCCAACGTCCTCATTTCTGGAACGTGTGCACATTGTCAACACATGGACTGGCAGCCAAATTAAACACGCCCACGTGGGACCTCAACCCGTCATTGAAACTGTAATCAACGACCTCGTATTTTTGAGGCAGTTATCAATTAACCTAGAGTTATATACAATAAGCCTGACCTCACAAGAAGGGTTAATGTGTTGGCCCTAACCTGGTGTGCGATGTCTTGGAAGTGGCCGGCCTCCCTGGGGAACGCGAGTCTCCTTCCTCCGTGGGTAGACTATCCAATCATTTCTGAACTTAATTTGTCTCGTTTGAATTTCCCCACAGACCTAATCTGTGCAACTATTCACGCTTGCTGCCGCTACAGCCTTGTAGTCTCATCCCTGCTGGCCAACGTCACTGTTGAAATCGCGCATTTGACGTTCACAGCTGTCATCTGCGGGCTGATTCGTTGGCCATTCTGGTTCAGCCATTAGCTAACTCCATTCATATGTTCTCTGGCTGCTCGTACCATCGCATCGCACGATTGGCATCCAAATAATGATGTCGAACATCAAAACTAAGCTGATCCAAAATCGTCATTTGATATCTCATCCTTTGTCCGTTAATTGGTGTTCGGTATCCGCTACGTGGCGAGCGGGCCATGTGGGATGAACTGTCTACCAGGATGAAACAAACTGGACGCTACAGCCGTGTAAGTTGGTACCGGTGAAAGGAAGAAGGTCCTCGCTGCGGAGTTATTTATTAGAGAACACCAACTGAACAGTTACAGTCTGGGACAGGAAAGCAAAACTCTCATATGCATCCTAGGGACTGGCCTCCCCTGGGACGGATCACAAACCAGGTCACAGCCAACGAAGAACTGGTTCATCTTGCGGGGCTGGGTGTACTGCGAATAACTTGGACAAACTAAGGAGTGATCCAGGTGGATAGACACCATGGTCCAAGTTCCACATGGACGCTTTTAGGTTGGCTGCCATTCCTTTTCCACATCTCCATGCATGTGGTCTCAGAACCATTAGTCATATCTGGATAATTCGAGTTCCAATGTGGTTCGCATAACTTGGTTTTTATCGAGCGTTCTCGCACTGGATGCACCTACTGTTAAAAAAAGACTAAGCGAATCGGGGCCGAATTATATCTGCCACAAGAATTACTCAATGCGCACTGGTTCTGTGAACCTTGTTGTCATCAGGCCGTTCAGATGTTTTTGCCTGCCATATGTGGATTACCGCGAGAAAACTTCAGATCTGCACGTGAACCCTTCTTATGGAACTGTTGTGTGATGTTATCTACCTTTTGTTCATGAATATTTACCTTAAGCTTCATTTAGTAGAATAACTCTCAGTGAATGGCACCCTGTACGAACAGCCCGTACCAAAGCGCTTACTTTGAACAATTTTCCCGTTTGCATCTGGTCGACCATGTTATGAAAGGAGAGGGGTTTCAGTGACATTTTTACGCTACTGAAAGGCCTGAATACCAGACATTTCTGATTATGGGTACTAGCTTTGTTCAGTTCGGGCCGATTCTACAGAACTTCTCATAAACTTTGCACTAGTTCATTTTATACTGCTGCCTTATTAAAATGCATTTTCTAACCCATCACTTCGGTGGGTGCCCCAAAACGGTTACCGACCAATTTTTGGTCGATATCTGTACGTTTTGTCCCTATTAAATCGGCCAGAGAAGCAGGGTACAGTTGATACTCCTTAGGAGGAGCAGATTGAGGTCCGTGCAGCAGACGACGGCTATGTCTACCCTTTTTTCTGACATTTTCGTATTGAGAGTTACCCCATGGAGAGATCACCTGAGTAGACTGAACGAATGCTTTTTTCTGAGAATTGTTTTGTTAAAGTTCCAAGGGGTTGGCTGAAAGTGATAAGATGGTCTATTCGGAAGACGACTGTATATTCGTAATGCATTACAGGAAAACCCTATCAATTCCTCTTTATGTTCCAGGCCTCTGTCGAAAGATTCGTTCACTGCGCGGAGCGGACCTCACAGGTATATTCAAATGATTCAAATGGACAGGTTTCGCAGTATGAACATTCACGAGGGCAACCTGGACAGCTAGGCTCACTGAAAGCATCCAGAAATCTATCACCACAGCTTTTTCCTTTATCTAGCGCTGGTGTTTATCATGCTGACGGTGTATCCAGTCATCCACACTTGTCGCAAACCCGAAAGCTACCCTCCTTTCATCGACGTCCTTATATGGGATCGAACTTCGCTGGCCAGCACATTGATTGATTTGTCCCATTACTGCAGTAATTTGTAAACTGTTTATCGTAAACACCTATTCACTGCCAAGCTATATTTGTGAGTTCGATTATGGGGTAAGAAGTAAGTAGTACGTCGTCGTTCAGGCCCGTCGAAGTTGGTGATGTATCGACCTAAGGACAGGCAGTTCGGATAGCCTTTCCGTTATACTCGCATTGTTGTTTCCAAGCTACCTTTCCAAAGCATTAATTGCAATCCTACGAAAATAAAGGACAATCGCCATGGCAAACAATGAGTGCTAATCCTGATAGTTGGAAAACAGCAATATACGAACTTCTGTATTAGCATATCAAGAGTAACTTCTACAGTGTGTACAATCCCGTGAAAACAATTCGGTGAGAGTCAACCCCGCTGGTCAGGGTCTCTACTATTAGGGAGGTTCTGTCTGACTTCTCTGATCAGTTGATCCCAATCCACTGTCTTTGCATACGTATCGTTCTCCCTTTCAGTTGATCCGCCGACTCCATGAACGGTTTCATCAAACTGCGGTCCTGCAGCCCACAAAGACTCCAAATCATAACGGGCGCGAACCATAGGCATGAACAAATGCAGTAGAATATTTCCTATCAGTTTAAAAGTGAAAGAGAAATCCATGAACCATACAGTATAATCCTCGCGCTTAAAGTACTAGACGAAACATTAAACCGGAAATACAGATTAGAAAATACTAGTGAAAAGGCTTACCAGGGAGGCACTCATTTAATCAGACCAGTATTCACAGCATCGACTAAGTAACTCAGTGGCGATGATGCTAACCAACTAAGTTACACATAGAAATACCCTCTAATGAGAGGAACTCGTGAGACTTCACCAAAACGACCCTAAATGCAGGTGTCCACCCTACCTTATCCATTCTATCGTGGGTTTTCGAAATGCAAACCAAGTACAATATGGTAGAATTTATCCGTGGCGATGCATTGCAACTCTACCTTTGAAATGTGGTTAGAAAGCCGCACTAGTGATATGCAACTGACCGTGCCGATGAGTCCCAGTCAGGTAAGGTGTAATGAACGATCCTGCATGGATGATACTTTTTCATGTTTAGAACCTTCGTCCGAGCAGCTTAACTGTTAGGAATAACTATCTAGGGATTACGCCGATGTGATAAGCCCATGAGACGAGTGAAACCGGTAGTGCACTGTCGAAGAGTTTTTAGCAACCTTATGGGTGGTGTGTTCCACCAAATTATACTGTGAAATCGCGAAACCACGGCCCAAAAAACCTCCACTCCTCCCATTGAAGAACGGGTAATCCTCTGAATCTACTGTTTTCTGTTTTTCTTCTGTCCCTAAGTATTTGTAATCGGTATCTACTCTGTATATACGGTGCCGATTCATGCGATTAGACAGCGGTGGGCAACACGAGACTGCCAAAGATAGTGGTCAGAAGTGAGTTATGCTTGGATCATACGATGGACGTGTGGTCACTTGTCGTTTGAATTCCGTCCAACCACATTCGGGCAATCTACTGTAGCACACGGGGATGACAAGCTAAAATGTGTTCCAAAACAATTGAATCCACTTTCTCGATACCCGGTCTCTACTTTTCCCTATTCACAGCTAACAGTGATGACATCCGGCCGAATGAAAATTTGGTGAGGCAACTACTACTACTACTACAACCAAAAACATGTTAGGTATACGCTGCCGACCTACGTTTAAAACGATTGCGTACTGCTACTATGAAGTTTCCACCGAAAAGACGCATTCGCTGTCATGTAGCACAGAGCTAATTGCTATCATCTTCCAGTGAGGGGGAGGTTTTCTCGCCCCGAGGCAAAGTAAATGATATATATGCATCCGTTGACAATGTTTCGCTTATAAGGAGTAGACTTCAACTGGCGCCATCAATAATAATAATCGTTAACCTGTAGCACCCTCTTGGTGCATAACTGCCATGCCATCGGAAGGAAACACGAGGGCTGGGATACTGCCGGGTTGCCTAAGCCTAGAAAGGGGAAGTCGAGAGGCAGAGGTCGGGTTCGAACCAGGACCATCCGGTCAGTAAATTCGTGCTCTAACCACTGAGCCATCCCGCCCCATCAAGAACAGTGACATGTGAAACGGTAAACCAGCAATATTCCTGAGTCGGACGAGAACACAACTACCATCAGTTGGTGACAAACTTAGTGATGGCACCTTTTACGCCAGTTTGACAACTGTGAACCGTTAAGGTATTTGCGACGATCTGAGGTATCGTAAGCACTGTAGGAAGCTAGGGGCGACGAAAGAAAACAAAAATAGCGGGTTATTTCACTGATTGTGTGACATCATCATGCCGTAACGTGGTGGGTTTCCGAGACGCTGCGGACGATATGCAACGGTGCTACTGAGGATCGATGTTACATTTATCATTCTCCAGCCCCAGATCATCCGTTTCCCACTTTGTTGTGTATTCCTATCGGAGCGTGCTTCAGCGAGCATGGTACGGTGAGCCATGTGGAGCACATCGCTCAGCTAGCGTGAGTGATGCAGCCGATTCAATTCATCAGCTGTACAAGCGGCTGATTTTCCGCCAGAAAGCATCCGTTACACCCAAGTATTAATCCGGTGTTCCCATGATACATTTACGACAAACCGAAGGCACTAATGGTTAACACAAAAATCCTTCGTTTAAAGAGCCCCGTGATCAATCTTCAAACTCGTAGGCAATGCCGTGTTGTGGACTCCACCCTTCACTGACTGGCGTCACGTCGACGTTAGAGCTCCCTGAGTTAGAATAAAGCAGAACAGGCTTAAGCGATGCTAACATCCACTTCGTCAGCAACGCTGACACCTTATGCATCCATCGTGGATTAAACCACATGATTTACCAAGCTAACAGTCAAACGTTGAGTTCACAACATTTCGAATTTTACATCATTTATCCTTTCGGTGGCTGGTTTGTTTCGCGTTCGAAATGAATCTGGAAGACGATGAGTTACTTTGATGAATGGTTTTTGCACAGGGAGGAGTCGCAAGACGGGCGTGATCTAAGTCCGGAGACATCTCACAAACGGGAGGACAGTTGTGAAAAAACGACCACTAGCTACAGTCAAATGTTATGTGGTCCCGGTCGATTGCGGCTGGGCGGGCAACAGCCTATGATAAACAGAAGACCAACACTCAGTAGTACGAAGCGACCACTGTTGTCGGTTATGGGAACATCTAGGTCAAATCCGGTGCTTACATAGCTTTCATACTGGTCGGTTTTTTCACTTGACAGTCAGGGTAGTGACAGCCGCGCACATTGAAAAAATCCGCATGTTGTCACTGCTGCGGTTTGTCACCGCGTACGAAAAGACAACGAACAGGTTGCGACGCCGTTTCGCTACGAGTCATATGAACAACGTAATTGCATACACTCGGCTGTTTGTGCACTCGAGGTTCTGCTTGACATTCGTGACTATTCGGTTAAGGTCAGTTGCTTGTCCCACCGTAGCGGTTGAGGCGTTAGGTGTAATAAGCTTCCGCTTCGCGTACCGCCCTACTTAGTTGCGGACAAGACGTGCTGGTCCAGAAGTGTTCGGCGTTGCATCACAGTGCCAGCGCGGATTACATGCGTCGCAGCCGTTTGGTCCGCTGTCAGTCGTTTTGATGTTTGATACACATGGAGTTAGCCATGTCCATTGCAGTTTCAGTTTCTCAGTCTTCCAGTGTCACATGCGCCTGTATTAATATCCTACTTGAGCTGTGATGATTTCTGCTGTTTTACCGACTAATTATGTACTGTGGATTCGTTCGAGAATGTTCTCGTAGTCATACTCTAAACTCAAATTCCGAAAGAAACCTTCATAAACCATGTGAATGAATTTCAAATAGTTAGACGGAAAATAAATGTTAACATTATTTTCCTGCTAGCTGACACAAAGTCAAAGGCAAT
Organism: Clonorchis sinensis; assembly: GCA_003604175.2. Classification (NCBI taxonomy): domain Eukaryota; kingdom Metazoa; phylum Platyhelminthes; class Trematoda; order Opisthorchiida; family Opisthorchiidae; genus Clonorchis; species Clonorchis sinensis. The sequence goes on from CM030369.1 coordinate 209,122,601, forward strand.
AAAGATACCCGGCGTGTGCTGAAGACGGCGCGCGTGGCTAAAACCACCATATGAGTTTATCGGAATTCCCAAGTATCCTAACAAGCGTGATTCCGAATGGTTCCCTGAAGCGGGGTTTCTCAAATCGAGATTATCACCTTACTGTGAATCTAAGGTGCTTCATATTTACTGAAATGGAAATACTTACGTCTTTTCAATTAGTCAAAAATACAGGGAATCGTCAGCGCCGGGAGTTTTTACACCATTAAATGGTCATTGTCACTTTTTCGAAAGAATCAAAGGCGAATTCTTTACCAATGAATTACACCAATCGCCCATTTTTTAATTTAAGCTTAGGATAAGGTTCTCTCACATTCATTATTGAAAGTCCCCACCGTATGTAGATTTCCAGTCACGTGAAACCCCCCTTATCTGAAGAGTTAGATCCAAAGGATGAATTGCTCGATCAAGCGGTCCCAACTAAGCTGAAGCAAAGCCATTACTTCGAATGTTCAACACGAATGTAGCAATTTGCGCGTTGTTTACTTTGATAAAGAAACCTACCTAGATTTAGGGCGATCCAGTCGCCAGATCCATCAAGGCCTTCCACTCGTGGTAAGCCAAGCGAACTGTGCTTTCGTTTGAATTTTAACTATAAAAAAACAGAAGGAATACATATGTGGTACACTTGGGATTCCAAAGAACAAGGTGGAAAGCTCACCAAGTGACATCATGGTACAAGCTGATGGTTGCAAGCTACCATCGCAGATGGTAAATAGAATATGAGCAAACAAAGGGATGTAGTAGACTCTTGCAGAAGGAAAAATGTACGCACTCAGGGTTCGCTCGTCCGGACCGGTGAAATTCGTTCTATTCTCAGCGTCGTCTCGCTAAGTTGAAGCTGGTCTAACTACGAAGCCGCAAGACTTCTTTGCGGGCTAAAATTGGCTTTCCTGGGTAAATATATTCAGCTTATCACTCGGAAGGTAACGAATGGTCATGGAATGAATGTCTGGGTCAACACTCTTTGTAAGTATCATTCGCCTAGCTGCTTCGTAGTTCAGAAGACCACATAATTATATCCAGCACCGTCTGGATGGCTCCTTGTCGATCTGGAGTACGCCAATGGCCCTCATCTTTGAAGATCAAAGCGAAGTACAAGCCCTGTTGAATAGACTGACCACCATCATACCATCTTTTGGCATGCACCTTGCACCTTCAAAGTGCAAAGTCATGCTTCAGAACGTGGAGTCTCCGGACATATCCCTTAAAATTCAAGGAGAATCACTTGAGATTGTGGAAAACTTTACATACTTCGGTAGTTGTATTAGCTCTGACGGAAGTGTGTCTGATGAAGTCAGTGCGAGAACTTTAAAGGCTCGAATCACGTTTGCTAATTTGCGTCACTTGTGGCGTCAAAAAGGCAGATCACAAGATCGTAAGAGTCGCGTGTACCGGGCTACAGTAAGGGCTGTGTTGTTGTATGGGTGCAAGACATGGCCTCTGCGGATAGATGATGTGAAGCATCTCCAGGTTTTCGAAAGAAAAGCATGAAAGATCACAAAGAGTTTGGGTGTTGCTAGTGTTGTACGTCTTCCAGGATGGGGTCCTCGTGATCCCACCTGTGCTTGGCTGGAGACTGCCAGAAATGGCGGCTAATCAATATCAGTGGCGTTCGTGCTGTCAGTTTCTTTCTAGATTGTCTGATTGAGCGCTTGGAAGTGTACGCACCTTAGAATGCTTGACACAGTAAAATAAAGATAATCGTTCAGCTGTAACACCCTTTCGGTGCCTAACTGCCATGCCACTGGAAGGAAGCACGAGGGCTGGGATACTGTCAGGTTGCCCAAACCTAGATAGAGGAAGTCGAGAGGCAGAGGTCGGGTTCGAACCACGTACCATCCGGTCAGTAAATTCGCGCTCTAACCACTGAGCCATCTCGCTTGACATAGGCCAGCTGTAGGCTCCTCCCTCATCCACTTTTTTCTTTTCTTTTCACTCTAGGGCTTTAAAAAGTAATTAGACGAGATGGTTCAAGTGGTTAGAACGCGAATTTACTGACTGGAAGGTCCGTGTTTCGAACCAGACCTTTGCCTCTCGACTTCCCCTGTCTTGGCTTGGGCAACCTGGCAGTATCTCAGCCCTCGTGCTTCCCTCGGGTGGCATGGCAGCTAGGCACCAAAAAAGAGCGCTACAGCTGAATGATTTCTTTTTTTTGTTCGATGATGATGATACTAGAGTCAAGCCCTTGGATAAACAGCAGTTTATTACATTTTTGAAACCGACTCGTTTTCAACTAAGAGAAAATCGCCATGAAGTATAGGAAGTAGTCGTTGGACTTACAATCTTGTAAACAAGTGCCGCCGTGGATCTAACGTGAGTCCTTGACACACCACTGCCAATGACCATAAAGTCGGTGATGTGGTTCGGTGGAAGTCGAATGTATATCGGATCGCGTATATTCTCTTGCCGCAGAAGCGTATGAATCTCCTGTAACTGGAAAAGTTCTTAACTTTATATGATAATCTTATCAGCAGATTCATTACCATCGGTTGAGATGAAATCGTAATCTGAAGGCACTGGAACCAGGGATGCGTAGTCAAACTCGGGATTCTCTTCCCATTGCTGTTCTGGATCCACGTCGTGGATCTCATAAACGTCTTCTTGACCCGCAGAGACGCCCGAAACCGGCTGAATGGGCTTGCTGTCATCGGAGCGTGAACTTTTAGATGCACTCAACGAACAACGCGATAGTCCTGGTAGATGACATCGCACATATCGCTTCATAACTGTCTGACTCAGCAGTCGAGTTAAGGATTGCATCTCTCCACATGACGGACTTCAGTATAGATACTGCAATGAGGAACAGAAAGGAAGTGCATGGTTAGAAAAGGCTATGATATACGTGCTTGGGGAAATAATTGATACATCAAACCAAACAGAAAGATGAAAATGCTGGACGAGGCCTGTGGGCACAGTGGAATGTTCTGCTCGGGTTACCAAAACCATATTCACGTGCACGATCCGCTGGGAAACATAGTATTCGGTTTTATCAAGTCCACAATATTCCAGTGGTCAGTGGTGACTGGTAGGTGATTGGTAGAATATATGCTTCAGTCACCATCATTATTTACAGCAACACACCGGCGATACATGCTGATTCCTAACTCCCATACCGTGATGACGCCAGATTTTGTAAACAGAAGAAAGGGGAAGGGTATAGACTCAGTGCAGAGGAGTCCTATGTTCTTTGAAAAAACTGATCAACAATAAGTTGTCTATACATACCCAATTTCCCAACAAACTGTCGTCGCCTCCAAGGCTTGGCTGTATGTCCCACGCTCTCTCGTTTCCCGGTGATCGAAACTGCAGCAGCTGTAACCAATGTGCCTATGGTACACGGTCCATAGGTGATAAATTTGACTGATTGAAAAAGATCAAAGCTGAGTACCTAGTCGAGAGCCTCAGTGAGGTTGAACTACCGTCCTTCGAGGCATAGTTATAGTCGTTCAGCTGTAACATCCTTAAGGTGGTTAGCTGCCATGTCGCCCTCCGGTCAGTAAGTTCGCGCTATAACCACTGAACCATCTCAGCCCTCGTTCTTCGGGGACCCCACTAAATATACACCCGGTGAACTTTCGTTAGCCAACAAGGCCGGGAAACGAAGCCATTCGTCACCGGCATCGGTTACAAGTCATGTCATCCAGGGTCTCCATTCATGTGCAACGCGGACTACGTGTCCCCCCCCGCAGCCAAGACGACACGAAGATCCCAAGGAACTTTGCCTGACCGCTTTCGTTTCAACTTACCTCATCAGGGTTCCTACCCCGAACGTTTCACCAGTGGCCTGGAACAAGCAACGCTTTCTTCGGTAGACGGTGGTCGGGCATTCGTAGTACATGTCCCCCGCACCTTAGCCGACAAGTTTAAAAGGATTCGCCAATGATCTTCATTCGTTACCAAATACCAAGCTACGCAACACCTATACCGCAACTAATTAACGCTTGCCAACCTATGCAGACACCAGTGCTCAAGTAGACGAAGAAACAAGACCCTAGAATCAGAGGGGAAATTTCACAACCATGAAGTACCTCTTGTGTTGTACATTTTCAGCAAAATGCGCTTGTGACGCCAAAAATTGGCATAAACTAGCAGGCGCTACCCGCATCTTGGTTATCTCCGTACCGAATTCACCTGTTATGGTACGATCACTTTTTATGTTGCTTCAGAAAGATGTGCCACAATCGACAAACCCGTGTCCTTCGCTGTGAGTTTTCGAAAAATAACGCCTTGTACTTTGAATGTGTAGAGCGCATGCAGCAACAGGGGACCATCATCATTATCAAAGACAGCAACATCAGTGTTGACACTGATGCTTCACTGCCGTACAACCATAAAGTTCGTCTAATTATAAATATATATATATATTAATAGCCCTAGAGTGAAAAGGAGAGAGTGGATGAGGGAAGGGGCCTACTGCTGGCCTATTTCAAGCATTCTGAGGTACCTACACCTCCAACCGATCAATCAGATAACCTGGAAAGAAACTGACAGCATGAAAGCCACTGACATCGATTAGCCGCCATTTCTGGCAGTCTCCAGCCAAGCACAGGTGGGATCACGAGGACCCCATCCTGGAAGGCGTACAACACTAGCAACACTCAAACTCTTTGTGATCTTTCATGCTTTTCTTTCGAAAACCTGGAGACGCTTCACATCATCTATCCGCAGAGGCCATGTCTCGCACCCATACAACAACACAGCCCTTACTGTAGCCCGGTACACGCGACTCTTACGATCTTGTGATCTGCCTTTTGACGCCACAAGTGACGCAAATTAGCAAACGTGATTCGAGCCTTTAAAGTTCTCGCACTGACTTCATCAGACACACTTCCGTCAGAGCTAATACAACTACCGAAGTATGTAAAGTTTTCCACAATCTCAAGTGATTCTCCTTGAATTTTAAGGGATATGTCCGGAGACTCCACGTTCTGAAGCATGACTTTGCACTTTGAAGGTGCAAGGTGCATGCCAAAAGATGGTATGATGGTGGTCAGTCTGTTCAACAGGGCTTGTGCTTCACTTTCGTCTTCAAAGATGAGGGCCATGTCATCTGCGTACTCCAGATCGACAAGGCTCTCACCAGCAACGATTTGAACACCGGGGTTTTGAAGACCTTGCAGCGTTCGCCTCATTATTTCATCAATGACGAAGTTGAACAAGAATGGAGAGAGTGGACATCCTTGTCTGACACCACTTTTTAGGGAAGCTTTTGGAGAGCTCGCCATAAAATCTCACCCGCCCAGATGTGGATATAGGGATCGGATTATGTTTACAAACTTCTGGGGCATACCCTGTTGAGCAAGTACATTTAACAGCACTGACCTATCGACAGAATCAAACGCACCCTTGAAGTCAAGGAACACCAAGATTGTGGGTCGTCTGTACATGTGGCGTTGCTCTAACACCTGACGGAGTGTGAAGATGTGGTCAATGCAGCCTCTACCCGGTCGAAATCCTTGATTCTCACGAGTCAAGGTTTCGCGTGCCATCGTAAGACGACGAAGAATCAATGATGCCAGAAGCCTTGCCACAACAGGAGTCAAACTAACACCTCTGTGGTTATTACGTTCACTGCGAATACCCTTTTGAAAATGGGCACTACTATACCCTTTTTGAAAATGGGCACTGCTATCGATTCACCCCAGTTGTCTGGAACGGTCTCTAGATAGGCACTGGCTGAGGAACCCACCGCCATCCTTGAAAAGAGCAGATGGAAGGTCGTCAGGATCAGCAGCACGACGACACTTGAGTAGGGAAATACACTCGGACACTTCTGAGACTAAAGGCGGCTCCAAATTTACGGTCACCTTTCTCTTGGAGGCCAGGATTCTGGAATGGAGGTAGCAGGTGGCCAGCTGAATTGCTGTTCGAAGTACTGTGTCCAGCGGTCCAAACGTTCTGCTTTGGTGCATATCAGGCAGGCATTTTGGTCTCTGATTATTTCACTGACAAGAGGTCTCCGAGGACCAGCCGAACGAATCAAGTGGAACAGCTTGCGGACGTTTCGAACATGTGGGCCAAAAGTGTACAAACACAGGCTCCTGGTCCTCCAGGTTGCGTGTTAAAGCATGCGAGGTGACTTCTTCATACAAAGTAGCGCACTGGCGTCTCCCCACAAATACCACTGCCTTGCGGTCTTGACCGTAACATCTGCTAGTCAGCCAGTCCCGATAACATCGAGCATCTCGAAATGTCTTCAAGCCCCGACGTCCAGTCTGTTTGTGCGGGACGACAATCTGCCCCTGCTTCCACACTGGACTCGCTCAGCATTGATGTGTGCTGCATATCAGAAAAAAGACGCAACCGCAGTTGTTAAACTGCCTTGTCACTCTCCACTGGCTTCCGTTTGCGCAACCCTGACTATCCAGAGACCGCTGCTGCAGGACATGCAGGGGGTAAACGGCGTTGTGGTTCATTCATATGAGGGATCCTTGCTTGAATGGATACTCGCCGATAGCCGCTTCTATGTCGTTTGCTTCACGAGGTCAGTGAAGAAGTCTGATAAGCGGAAAGCTGACCGTTTTGTTTATCGCGTCTGCTCACACCCCAACTATTCTGACCCGAAGAAAACGTTTATGACGCCATGAGTGCCCAGATGCGGTGGGGTTAACGTTAATATTCCTCTGTGGTTGTCGGAGATTGCACTAGTGGGCAGACTTAGCGCATCTGAGGCTCATTTGGGTAGTCGACTAGGATTAGACTCGGTAAGCAGAGACAACAACGAACGACCGCTCCAAGCGTACGATGACCGCACTGCTTTACGCCAACCAGCTCCCGAAATAACCAAAGTCAGTGAGCCAGCCACGGACCCAAATTGGTCACATCGCCACCAGTTACCGACGGTGACTGATTATTCAAAACTAATGCGCCACTGCCGCAACTTACTTGAAAGCCTTATTGAGTCAAAAATAAGATTGGATAGGGACGGGACTTAGTGCTGGCCTACCACAGTCATTCCGGGGTACCTACATTTCCAGACGCTCATTTGGGCTCGAGATGGCTCAGTGGTTAACGTGCAAACTTACTGACCAGAAGGTCATCGGTTCGAACCCGATCTCTGCATCCCGACCGCCCTTGTCCGGGCTTAGGCAACTTGCCAGTACCTCGGGCCTCGTGCTTTCTTCGGGTGATAGGGCAGCTAGGCACCGAAAAGGTGTCATAGATGGACAATTTTTAGACGCTCCTTCATACACTGGATGGAAACCGATAAGGCAATTGAGATCGATTAGCGGTCAAACCTTGCAGCGTCTTCAACCATGCACGGGGACCACGCTTACTCCGTCCTGGAAGAGAAGTAGCACTGACGGTAGCCAAACTTGTCGGAGACTCCTTCATACCCTTGTATCAGGTAGGAGTTTGGTCAATGCTGTGCTTGCGCTACTCTGAGTTGGGTAAAGAGAGCGGCACACTTTTCGACGAACAGCGATACGGTGTGCACAGTACATAGCCTAACTAACACAGCTCACGGATGCGTTATTTAATTGTAAACTTTGTTACACACCCTCTGATACCAAAAGCCAATCTGGCATGTGAGTCTCCTTCTCTGAAATAAAATTAAAAACAATAGTTCAGCTGTAAGACTTTTCGGTGCATAACCTCGACGCAACCCAAAGGATCTTTCTTATTTTGGAGCAAGGGGGCTGAGGTACTGCTAACCATCCTGCTTAGAGTCCGACTTTGTGATTCCGCTGGAGGCAGCCGAGGGAAGGAAAATAGCAGACAGTCTTGTTTCTTATGACGCTCTTATTCGCCAAAACCAGTCAGTCTAATTAAGGGTGTACCCGTCATCCGCGACCCAGAGGTAAAACCTGGCTGTATTACTTCCAAAGTCCCTCACGTATATCGAGTCACCCACGCCAACCGCGAACAGGTTGGGAGTGAGCGTGGGCACAGAAGCTGAGGCACAAAAGTCAGAGTCGGAGAGCCAATTTACCCAGTCTTAACCCAGGTTAATGATTGGTTCAGCCGCTCAATTGAGCTACTAGCTGCAGCTACGAAATGCAGCAGGTTAGTCTGACGGAACAAATGTGTGCAATGGAGGTGGTGCGTATGTCCGCCGCTGATCAACTTCAGGATCCGTCGCCTAACTTCTTTCCAAATATCTATCACCGGTGGCCCAAAGTCTCGATTTTATCTAGTTATTTTGTTTTTGCAACTTTGACGCTCTCGTCTGTTATTCGGGCGGAAGCTAGAAAACATAGCTCTTAAAATGAATAGCATCAGAGCAGACATTATTTCTAAGGCACCTTTCATCACAAGAGGCTATCAAGTATGCTGACAGTTATCCACAGCACATGCATATGTCTAGGTAAGGTGAAAGTAATTGAAATTTGTTTCTGACAGGCTAATGTGCATAAAAAGCGTAGGCGCTTAATTTTATTTCTACAATCCGGAAAATCAAAACGTTGAATACCTTTCAACCTCATGTTAGAGGAAGTGACACAGATGGTCATCTGGAAGCTAAGTGAAGTGACAGAGATCGGTGAACAACATTTTAAGGTATGTGGGCATATTCTGTCCAGCTAATTTGACTCAAGCACTTGCTATACCCATAAGTGGTCGAAACGCACATAACTCGCAAGAGCCACCATGAGACCTAATAATAATAAGGTTATCTCTCAACTCGTAGGAAAATGCTAATTTATGCGTGATCGGGCTGATACAAACTGAGCGCGCAATAACGCAACGGAGAGGAAGGTACAACCAAGGAGACACGCTTATCAGTTAAGAAGTCATCGTAGCTGTGGAAACAAAAAACTAGAACAATGGGACATGAGGTACGACTATTTCAATGATGAAGTCGGATGGCTTGGACTAGAAGGGGAAATACTGGCCATGAGTGAACTTGGCGGGTTAAGTCAATGGCCAGGGTCACAAAAAGCAAAAATGGAGATGAAAAGATGGAAAAATTCGAAGTGGAGTTTTATCTCAAATGCATGGTTGACAGTGAAACTAATTGGTGTCACTGTTGGAGGGAAGTCAATTGCAAAGGTTATTTCCGATGGGGGGTAGTGATCATGCAAACGAAATAGTTGTTTTTGTGGAAGGAATAAGCCGATATTGTAGCAGAAAATCGGGAGGGTTAAATCCGAACGAAAGGTTCAGTTGGTTAGAACGAAATTGTCCCAGAGGCGGTTGGGGACCGGTAACCTATTTATTCGAAACTGAAATTCCAAGCCCGAACGAATGGGCGAGAAGAGACGGTGGAGAGTAGGAAAAATAGTTGCGACGGTGCCATCAGACTGCGTGTGGCAATGCCGCACCAGCATTGAACTGACAGACTTTGGTTCTGGGCGCCTGCGTAATAGACGTTAAGGTTGCGGAAATCGGACGTGCGGTGCGCATTCCGAAGGCAGCTGGGCATGGGTTAGCCCGGGGGTGAACAATAATAGCTAGTGGATGGCATACCGTCAGGCAAGATCACACGATTATAGTCTTAATAGAGCACGGCTGGGTGGGATTGGTGGGGACTGGGGATTGCGCGAAGAAAAGGGCAGTCATAAACAGTCGGCAATGGACTTTCTCAAGCCCAAACCGGCATGGGAAATGTAACATAATTAACAGGCGTTTACACCACTAATACGTTAGTACCAATAATAATAGGCTTATTTCTCAAGCTGTAGGGAGCATACCGATTGAAGCATGATCGGGTCGTTACAACCAGAATGCGGTAGGCAAATACACAACGGATAGGAAGTTACGACCATAGATGCATGCTTACTGCGTGAGGAGTCACTGCAGTTATGGGAACTGAAAGAAACGAGGATAGTGGGCATGAAGTACGACTAATTCAAAGGTGAAGCCGGCTGACATGAACTGAAATTGAAAATCGTTGCTGGCCATGAGTGATTTTGGGCGGTCGAGTAAATAGTTAGGATCACAAAACGCGAAAATGGAGATGGAGAATGAAGAGTTCGATCTGGAAACAAATGGCAAATTTTGTCTCAAGAGTATGGTTTAAATTGAAATCGAATAGACGCACTGGTGTCATTGTTTTAGGGAAGTCAGGTGTAAAGGATAGTTTTGATGGGGAGATGGCGCCAATGCATAGGGCCAAACGAACAGCGTAAAGGGAATTGAACTTGTGGAATAGGAAAACCGAAATTACGGCAGAAGACTAGGTTGGTTAACTCCGAATGATAGGTTCAGCGGTTTAGAAGAGGCGTTTCGGGCCAGGTGAAAAAGCTGTTTGTAGTAACGATTACAGGCTCAAGTGATCGGTCGAAATTTTGATGAAAATAGTTGTGATGGTGCCTTCAGACTGGGTCTGGCTGTGCCATGCCATCACTGCACTGACATACGTCGGTTTCTGGACAGCCCCGCAACGGTTGTCAGGGCTTCCGCAGGCCGTACGCATTTCCATGGCAGCTGGAGCTGGATTAGACAAGAAGATTGACACAGATAGAGTCAAGCTGATGCAGAGCCATGCGAACTTTCCAGTCAGTAGAAGGACCATTTGAGTGTAGACCGGGGACAGGGCAGATTGAGTGGACAACTGTTGCATGGGGCGTTTGCGCAACTACAGCGGAAGTTTGAAGCTTGGGAAGAGGAGGAATGAGGAGGTAATAGGATGAGAGTAGCAGCATCCGGAGAGTGCCAGGAGGCACTCAATAGAAAAAATCTAAATGGGGGTGACAACAAGCTAAATGAGCCCGGGAAAAGTTGGGTGTAGTTGACTGACCTAAAAAGCGGGTACTAGCTTAATCAGAGTAGGTGCTTAATTGTGGGAAGGTAAGGACTCAGCCGCCGAGGCGGGGAGGCTAGCTGTTGGACTAGTTGGAACGGGCGGTAGTTTTTAGCTTACCAAAGAATCATGTTTTAGCTCAGCAAAAATCCAATCATAGGGTCGCAGTTGTGCATAGGGAATGTTAATGTAAACAGGGACAGCAGACAAATAGTAGACGGTTGGGTGACAGCTTCAGAGATAATGGATAAGGACCGCAAGTTAACTGGAATCTACTATGTCAACTCAACAGGAAGGTAAGAGTGTGGGTCGTCAGTCAAATGTCACTGCTGTCAGCTTCAAGAAACGAATTGTACATGCCAAAAACAGCCATCAAGTGCTAGCTGTGACCGCTAGGTATCAGGAACTAATGAGGAATTTATGCTTCATGAGTAATGATTGCTTCAGAGAACAAGAGGGAAGAACGTATGTGTTACGTCTGGATGATGAGGTGGGCTTGGTGCAACCCAATTAAGACGAAGGTGGCAACCCCTTACACGTCGATGCTAGCCATGAGCCTCACATAGTACCTTCAGGCCACCACATGTTATATATATATTCTTTAAACGAACGAAAGGACTGCTGTCATTCGCTTGTATTCCGTGGTGTTTCCAGGCAAGTGAACAAGTCGAATCCAGCTACAGACAAACAACAACGGTGCCCTTTTATGGTGTTTCCCGGCAGGGCTCAGAACCACCGGCGATGGGCAATGTACCCGTGCTACTGGAGGGGTAGCGAGTATACGAACGCATCGTGGTACAACGTAACCGGGCATACCCGTCTACCACACGACGTTTTCATCCCTTCTGCATGCTACCAGATCTGAAAGGTGACAAGCAGTCATACTTGCGGTTTATGCATTAATAAGTAACTCCAGCTACCAGATATTTCATCCTGTCGGGAGAAGCCAGGCCAACAAAGCGGCTTAGTCATTCCGAACAAGCAAACAGCAAACAGCCACTGAAGGAGACGAGTCGCGGGACAGCTGAAACGGCATCTACCTTTTGGGCCATGGGAGTAGAATCGAGATGCTCAGAGACTGTGCACTATGGCTAAGAGACGACGAAGCATTGGTGTGAACCGCCATGTCAAGTAGAGGCGCACCATAGCCTCATGTGTATGTGTGAATGAGTGGGCTGCAGGACCAAACAAGTGGTTCATTCAATGCGCATATTCAGGCCCACTATTTGATGTGCATGCACTGCACGTGGTCAGAGAGCGCGGAGTAGGAAGGATGGTTGGGAGAAGTTTGAGTACTTGTCCAGCTTTAGGTGGCAATACCGTGGTTGCCATCAGGGAACTTCGGACCAACTGCGTCGGTGGGACACAGAGGTCCGTTGAAAAGGCCAATGTCCAGGGTGTGGGGAACGCTTGTTGTTTGCCTTACAAGCTGGAACCGGCCTTTGACATCAAGTTGAACAAGCAGAGGCGAAAGGTGCAAAGGAGACTTTTATTGAGACCAGGAGATTTCAGGAAGGTTGAGATCACAAAGGATCAGTTTGTTTTTGTAATGTAGAGCTTAGGTATGTAAAAGAAGCGTAGATAGTTGGTTAATCGAGCTAGCTGAGTGTGGAGAGAGCTTGTATAAACACCCGAAGATGAACGGTGGGTTAGTCCGACGTGCAGAAAGCCAAACATAGCCTGGAGGGTCCGTCAGCGGTGGATCGTCAGTGGGGAAGACTTCTATTTCAGTTCTGCAGTATGTGAGGCAGCCACCGCCACGATGGTGGTGACGATCGGAACGGAAGTTAGTGTATCCCGGGAGGGAGATAAGGGCATCAGGCGTGTTAGGAGAGCGCCACAACTCAATGATCCATATGAAGGTAAGACAAACTGTAGTGGAGATAGCTTGGATGTAGTTCACTCCAGGTAAGAGAGCGGGTGTTGGTTAAAAGGATAGAAGTATTACTAGCGAGATCAGAGTAGGTGGGTAGGGTGGCTGGTAAAATGTTGGTAAGCCTAGGGAAGTTAGTATGGAATGGAATAGGGCCAGGGAAATTGGGAGTTCTCGAGTTGGTGGATGAGGTAGGACCAGTTAAAGATGTGTGAGAATAAGATACTGGGATGTAGCATGCTTGGCACGGGAATAGCGTTTGGGTGGCTGTGCAGGCAGCGGGGCTCCGGGGACAAAGAATTACAAGCTGGGTCGGGTAAGTGTTTGTAACATTGCTATCAACACCATCAGATGATGGTACCATATGTGAAAGTTGAACAGAAAATTGCGGGATTTAGGTTACGCATTATGGATGGGCGGGTGCACTGTTTATGGAAGAAAAATGAGAGGGAATGACAGGGGCACTAAAAGGGCAGGAGAATTTGTCTTGTAGTGCCCTACGCACCGAATCGTGGGGGCGGGGAGTACGGGTAGCCGAAATGGGCTGATTGAAGGCGATGATATAATGGGCTCATAGTAAGAGATGCAAGATAGGGGGAGGGGACAGGGTGTAACGAGGAAGTTAGTGGGAGTCCAGGTGTAGCTATGTAGGTGTCCAAAAGTGGAAGTGGAGGGTTCGTTATTGTGAGCGGGATATGCGGGGTCTGCGGTCGTCAAGCCAGTTTGTATGTCATCAGGACACATTTCAGTATCACAGCCTGACAAGTTTAGACGAGGAGCGATTCCAGGATACTGAAGGTTAGGGAGAGGATCAGTGCTTCAGCGTCGAGCCTTAGGGGATGACGAGTCAGCTCCACCATTTGGAGGGGGAGCCGTATGTCCGACGTGCTTAGAACAAGCAACACCGATGTCGGGGACGGGAAGTTCCCAACGGGACTAGAGGGGGCTGTAGAAGTGGCCGGAACAGTTGACAAATTTGGTAAGCTGTTGTATGAATCGGGGTTTTTCCGACAGCCATGTGCATATGTGACATCGGTGGTATGACTTAAGCAGCTTTACAAGGGGTTGGTTGCGTGGGAAGTCTGTGATTGAATCACACAGAGAGTATTCACTGGCACAGATTGTTGAAGGGAGGATGGATCCTTTTGATGGTTATCAGTAGTCGCTTCCAGAAGTTTGGAGTGTGATATTAGTGCGTCAGCAACAAGAATTCAGACTTTTCACGATTTGGACGGACAAGACAACGCCTCATTTTGGCACATCTTGAGCAAGCCAAGACTTTATCAGAGGGACAGAATTAAGTGATACCCGGTCATTTAACTCACTGGAGTTACTGATACGCACATCTTCCGGCTGACCGGTCTTGGTTGGAAGAGGTGGACCGCAGTGGTTTTGGGCAGGAATGGTGGGGAGGGTTAGGGAGCGGACTGATTGATGCGAAGTAGGAGAAATGCAGGATTGAGTAGCATTCACAAACGGCAACGGAGTTGGAGGCTCGTTGCAAAAGAGGTAAATCCAAGATGAGAGAATGGGCTTAGAGGGAGGTCAAGTGGATACCTGCTTCGGTAGGCAAGAGGTTCAGAAGTGAGTAATAGGCCAAAGGGAGACTAAGCGAGTACCAGAGCTAGCGGGGAATGACAAGTAGGTTGTGAAGAAAGAAATAATAACCTATCTATCATTGCTTACCCATAGGGCAATCAAATTGTCCAGCTCACCAAACAAGCCAACGAACACCTACTTATGGAAGATGACAGTTTACGTTGATGCCCGGGGCGGTAACACGCCCCCAGTGTTAGCGAAAGTTTGGATGGACGGTGTTTACCCTTCTCATAACTAAGAGTAAGGGATTTGGTGTCACTGCAGGGGCCGAATTTTTGCTGTGCAACTACCAACGTATTCATCGGTTCCGCTGGACAGGAAAGTCAGGTTATCTGTAATTCCGCGGAGTCCCTTAGAACTAAAGAGGGGCCTCGTCTGTGGAAGCTTTTGGGTCCTGTTTCTGCAACCGGGCGGGTAAACAAGGCCGCTTCGAAGAAATTATCGCCCCATCCATTGGATAATTTTAGGCCTGGTTGTGCTGCAAGAACAACTCTGGGTACAGAATCCCGATACATATCCCCTTATCTGCATACTTGCTTCATCCATATTGATAAAGCAGGCCATATTTAATGTTCGCGTTCTCGGAAGCTTGCTTGTAAGCTACTGCAACGAAGCCTGAATACTGCGCTTCAGACAAAAATGTTAAGTGTGGACGATAATGGACCAACCCGGTGGGCTCGTTTTGTTGTCATCGTTTGGGCCGATCAAAGAGCCCTCAAGATATAGTCTTTTTTGCGCGAAAGCGTAAAATGTGCATAAGCCAGTTCAGGAGAGTGAGAAAAAACCGACACAATTGTGCAACTTTTGTAACCAAACAAAGAGCTCTATCAGATGTACCCCTACAAAA
Source organism: Clonorchis sinensis (assembly GCA_003604175.2). NCBI lineage: Eukaryota > Metazoa > Platyhelminthes > Trematoda > Opisthorchiida > Opisthorchiidae > Clonorchis > Clonorchis sinensis. The sequence goes on from CM030369.1 coordinate 209,137,646, forward strand.
GCAAGTTGGACCATTATTTCGATAAAACTGTTTTTATTAAAATATCTAATTCAAAGAACAGGTTAAAAATAGACTAGTCATGTTTGAGAGAACGTGGTTTCAGTAGACAGGTATACATTGGCCGATGGTTTGCACGTTTTTTGGTTGTGTAATCATTCTAGAAATTCGTTTTTATAATGTTCGCAGAAGAGGCAGGAAGAGGAGCTGCTATCACAACTTTCCTTAGCAAGATACAGATGATTCAATTAATCTGTGTACGGAAGTAAACATTTTAACCACATTTTGTTACTGTGAAAATGCGTTCATAAGAAGCAACAGTTGTGTCAGATGTGAGCCACCGCTAATAATACCGCGGTTTCTGGAGCAGGTTTTGAAGATAAGGATAAAGATTGCGTTACCATCTTACTAACGAGCAATGGTTCGAGGCTTGCTCGTGGACCAGTTTAATGTTGCAGCAACCTAAACCACATATTTGTCAGGCTGGTACACGTGCCAGTGATAAGTGTTTTAAAACTTCCAACTCGACCGTTTTCAATCGGTTTTATCACTGTTTTTATAATTTCTTCTCAGGTAAACATTACTCTACAATCGGTTTTATCACTGTTTTTATAATTTTTTCTCAGGCAAACATTACTCTTAAAGACATTGGGTTAATTGGTTATTTTGCATCAACGCGTCGACCGACTAGGTTTCTCAGTTCACATTGACCAGCATCTAAGGCCGGTTCTTTCTATTGTCTTTTTTATGTGTACGTATGTATGTACGATGTATGTATCACATCGGATTTTCGTCCATCTGTCAGTAAACCTTCTTGGTACGCCGATTATGCCTAATATTATTGCGGCGTGCATCCTTGTACGGTAACCACTACCAAAACACCCAACTATTAGCCACGGCTCTGTCCTGTATCAAGAAAGACTAAGGATACCGTCAGCGTTGCACGTAGTTAACATTAAGGCCCGTTTCAACGGACGCAACTGAAAATCTGTCGTAATTACTTAGCTTGCTGTTGCGGCTGACTCTAGTCCGAACGTGGGACCTCGTGAGTTTATTTAAGCAACGTATATCAGCTATGTTTTGGGATGCGTGTAAAATTGCCGGAGAAATTTGTCTATAACGTCCTCACAAATTCATGGATTGATACGTTCTACAATGATTTCCGTGTTAATCAAGAAGAAAAACTTGACCAAGTCCGCGGAAAATGCTCTATAAATTGATAATTGTAGAAGTATGACGAGCAGGGGTGATTTTTACTATAAATTGATAATTGTAGAAGTATGACGCGCAGGGGTGATTTCTGTGGAGGGGAAGCGTTGCCCCTTTTGTTTAAAGCATTGGCTGCAACGCACGCTTAATGACAAGCAAAGTTACGGAAGGTTACAAAAATTTTAGCAATGATTTTAGATGTAACATCGTTTAAGTATCCGTCATCCTCTTCAATCTCACTAAATAAAGTAGTGATGATCTTGATTTAAAAATCACGGACTTTCTGTCATTCACGCTCAGTTACTCCTTCACATATATTCGCCTAGCAACAACCTAGTCACCCTAGAATCCACAAACATGCTTGCTTCAGGAGCATGGATTACGGGTGCAAGGAGGACAGCCCTTCATAGCAGACACCAACTAAGCAGTCACAAACCACTGGGCAGAAAATAAACGGCCCATATACATGTAATTTTTAAATACTTAACATTCTCCCGCGTCTCCTTGAACTGTCATGGACATTCACTTACTATCACGCACTTGTAAACGAAAGCTACCAAAGTGCAGTCCCACAAGATACGCAATAAACCCCACCTTTCGTTAGACGCCGGGCGGAGCTCCGAGAAGACCACAGACTACTAGCATGTCTCATCAGTAGTATTCTGCGTTCATGCCACCCCATTCCATGTACCTCTGTTAGGTCGTCCCTAGTGGCTGGTCTATTATGCAGCATTTCTTGTTCATCATGCCAATTCCAAAGCCGAGTACCGTTTACTGTTTTCTACTCTCGACCGTCCTGAATGTTGCAAACGTTCCATCGACAATCGTTAAAGGCAAACGGGCCATGCGACTGACTGCCCAGCCTCCGCAACCGTAGTCCACTCCTTCCAGGATTTTGATGATCCTTCCACTTGACCTTCGCGCTAATGGGTAACAATCGTGCTTTTCTACTTGCCGTTTTCTGTCTAGTCCTTCTACTGACGGCAGTCGAGATTGGTAAAGATTCCCTCCTTTCGTACGTAGCGTCACCAGATACAAGTGTGTCCCCGGCAGATACCAATTTCTTGAAAAATTGGCACGAATGTCGACCCGTACATCAGCATAAACGAGGACTTGCCTGTGATTGGCTGTATTGAAGCACGACGAGCTAACAACACCATCGGCAGCTTCACCTCCCAGTCAACTCCTTTGGCCTCAAGCCACTCCTTCCTCGTCCGTTTGTTTGGGGTGATGTGGTGCCGTCCTTAGTTGTCTGATGCCCAGCCTCTGCAAGCAACTCCTCGGCCACGATGTGATGCATTACCACTCCGCTGATCGTCGTTGCCCGTTGATTTGGCACGGTTGCCGCCTCGATCCACCGCGACAGGTATTCTGTCATTACCACGATATATTGATTCCCGCTCGTTGTCACCGGAAAGGGGCCTCAGTTATCTGCAATACAAGGATGGGCTCGGTAAGATGAGTGGCTCTGTCGTATCGCATTTGATCAGCGCTTACGGGCCACTACATAATCGCTTGCATCACTTCTCATTCCGGGCCGGTAGGCCCTCTGGCGAAATGAGTCGTATGTCTTGGTGCACCCTGTGCGTGCCATCTCGTGGCATTCGACGGTTACCTTCCGTCTCAAAATGCAAGGTATCACGCAAGCACAGTATCAGAATCGGTGGTGTCCTAGGAATTTACGCCAGCCTTACTCAAACTAAGCCTATAAAAGTGACCCTGGAACGTTTCCCATTCTTAGTCTTTCTTCCCGTTTTCACTACCCCTTCCATCCAGCGGGGCAACCTTCCACAATGCGGCATCCTAACAGCGGGTTTGCGCAGACCTTCCAGGATCCACTCATGATCGTTGGGGGCTCCTCTCAAGCCTATCCTCTTGACAGCCAACCAACCAGGTGGTTCTTCCACCCTGGCAAGTGCCGGATCGTGAATTCGTACTCTTGCAACCGAAGTGCCCAGCGCGCGAGTATCTCTAAGGGGGCTGATCCTCTCTAAGGGTTCGTGATCAGTCTTGACGTGAAATTTTTTACCAGCAAGTATAGCTTCAACTTATCCAGGGCTCAAAGGAGCACTTCTGACTAGTGACGACTGACACATTTGACGGCTCCGTCCCTCTGATTTAGGACTGCACTGATACTCCGGTCACTACCGTCCGTCGCAACAGTGAACATCTCCTTGGACGTCGTCAGTGTGAGGGTCGGTTGCTGATCCAACAGCCGCGCTTTGACACGTTTAAAAAGCTTCATGCGCTTCCCTCGTCCATTCCAATTTCCGATTTTGCCGAAGCAAGGCATAGAGTGAACGGCAATCCTGTTGAAATCCTTGGCGAACAGGCTGTGGCAGTCTGCTCGTCCGAGGAACTGCCTAGGACTGCTTTGATTTGGGAACAGCACAGTCTTGGATCTTTACCATTTTTCTGGCAATGGGCCAATGTCTCTGTGACCTACTTTATGCACAAGCCGTGTCACCAAATTCCAAGGGAACCGTGCCTTGGCTCCATTTGTCCGCAGGTCAGCCTCGCGAATACGCTTTAACACGCACTTGGTTCTGGATTGCTGAACGCGACGATATCAGCTCCATACACGGCAACATATAGCAGTATCTTTTTTAAACGAAGCATCAACCGCCCGAATGTGAACGGCGCCCCGGCAAACCAAACTGTATCCGTCTAAGTTGATAGTAAGTGTGCCCGACAAAGAACGGCGTTTTCTACCGATCATCCGCCTTGATAGATAGCTGCCAGTATTTAGAATGCAAGTCGGACATCGTAAAATATCAGGAATGCTTAAAGCGGTCAAAAACCTTTCAACGGAATGGGCAGTTACAACCCAATTTACGGTCGTTTCATTTAAACGGTGCACACGTAAAATCGGTATTTCCCGTTCGCCTTCTTCACAAGAACAATCAAAGAGTTATACGCACTTTTGTACTTGCAAATTGTGCCACTTTTCAACGTCTCTTGAACCTGCCGATGGACCCCCTACATAAGTGAAGCGGTAGCTGGCGGTGGCCGTAAGGTCAAAAACTTTTGGACAAAAGGGAAATTTTGTGTTCACTCCACGAGCAGAAGCCAAACGGATCATCATCGCCTGTGAACAGATAAGCGTACTGCTAAAACACGGACTGTACTAACGGCAAATTGCAAGACGAAGGGTTTCGGACACGTAGTTCTCTGACGTGAATGCTTAGGTAAACAATAATAAAAATAACAATAACGTAATTCCCAGCAGGTGAATGTCATACCGTAAGGCACGAGTTTCGTGTTACAGCCCATCCCACCCCGACGGTGACAGCATTGTTGTGGATAGTGTCAGCAACATCCAGGAACATCCGGACTGTATTGTCGTATCATAAACAGTGAGCATTATCCTATGTAGACGTTAGAATTTGAAGGCGGTGGGCAAAAGCAGAACAAGGGAGGGGAAAACAAGAGATACCCTGTCTTACACACGATAAAAACTGCAAATCTCGCAAAATAAGGAATCGAAACAACGGTTCTGGTGAGTCAGCAGGGTTGGCGTAATTCAGCCGGTCATCTTGAACTAAAAGGTATAAACGTCGCTGAAGCTTCGTGGTGCTGGAATGTTGGGCTCAGGGGCAGGGTCACGAAAAGGGTAAACGGGGATCATGGAGTAGAGGGGCTAGCGATGCGGATAAATGGTAGCGGGAATCTCAGAATCGTGGAATACAGTGAAACTGCAGAGACTCACTGGTGCCGCCTCTACAGTTGAGTCGGGTACAAAAGTTCTTTGGAAGTGTGAGTTGGTGAAAATACGCAAGCCGGAACGGGAATTGTATAGGAACTTATTGAGCACAGGCTGAACGTCCACTGAAATGGTTAAATCCGAGCGAGAGTTTTATCAGGTATGAATGAACGCGTTTTGGGGGCGGCTGAGGCCAGGTAAAGAGTTTGCTTGCACTTGCAGTAATGGCGTAGGTTTGTAGGCGCTGGGGGGCGCAATAAGAGGTTTGTGGATTTGCAGAATTTATAGCAAGTGTATGACTTTACGCTTGGCCAAGCCTCTGCTATAAAAGCATTTCGGTACAACAGACGATGAAGAATGGTCAGATTTAGCTTTAACGTCTGAGCCATAATGGCTCGTGGCCCAAGTTTATGCAGCGGGATCGGTAGGAGGGTGGGCTCGACTGTGGGGATATCTTTTTGGTGAACAAACTTTCAACTTTCTCGAGTGCTAATTCGCAACCTTGGGTATAAAGGGAAGAGAAAGCAGGGCAGAATGCTACAATCGGCCACACACACTGCTTGAAAATTGCGACCTTTTTGCCACAAGAGATGGGAGGGGCGCAATATTAGAAAGCAGAGCCCACATGCCCGGGCGATCTGGAAGTGGACTTGGTGAGAAAAGCTTAGGGCACAAGAATATACGAGACCAGGGTCGCTGGTCTCTGTTGGATGAGTGCCAGGGTTCCTATTAATTGTGAACTTATCAGCTGGGACAGAGCGGCGACAGGAATTTATATAAGACTTCGAAGAGAAGCTTAGGCTATAGGCACTTTGCCAGCGAGACAGGGAGTCTAAGTCTTGTTGGATCTGGCGAAGGACAAGAGGTTTAACAGGGAGAGGAAATATGAAAGCGATTTTTGTATTGTCCGCAATAAGGAAGCTTTTACCTAGGCAAACCGCGCCGAAAACTCCGTCGATATACAGTAGGAAGAAAAGGGGGCCTAGCAAGCTCCCTTGAATGATTCCACTGGGGATCGATACTAGGGCTGATTGTTTGTCGCCCATTTGTAATATCTGTGCTTTGGCAGATATGTAGGAGGTGAACCGCCTAAGTGCTTTGGCAGATATGTAGGAGGTGAACCGTTTAAATAAAATCCAGTTGTGCCAATGGAACTAAGTTTCTTCGGCGGGATTTCATGGAGATCCTGGTCAAAAGCTATTTGGCTATCCACGCAGACTGTTACAGTGGATTGCCCGACATCGTAGGCTGCTGTGACGGTCTCAGAAATGTGAGGCCGGCAGCCACTGACGGACCACTGAGACCGTAATTCGCACTGGCGGTCATCTATGGCATTTCTAGTTCGGAGGAACCTGGTTAACAGGCATCTGACCAGACGTTTGAGGGTTCGCAATAAATGAGGGGTGTGATAGATCCCTCTGTAATTGGAAGTAGGTTGCCTGGATTGGCATTTGAAATTGTAGTGTTTAACCGCTCTAAAGGGTCGCTGGGGAAAAGAACCAATTACTAATGTACGTCAGATGCAATGTCACAAGAAGAAAAAATCCAAGTGAACCTTGACTCATTTCAGAAAATGAGATTCCGCAGTTCCGTATCCTGTTGAGTCACCCATCCTCCGGTGATCACAGTATTACTCCACTGGTCCAGTGTCTGTAGCTAAAAATTTCGTTCTCGTTGAGAGTTAGTAGCAGCCAATGATAGCCAATCGGCGGTCACAACGGTCACTCAGGAAAAATCCGGAAGCCATGGTGGACCCAAAGAGCGGGCGGTTGTTAATATATTTCAGTAAAACGATCTTTTGTACAGTAATGTGAACAATACTGATAGGGGAAAGATGATATTAAGCATTGAAAGTAACGGTTTACAAGTGCTACAAAAGGAGGGCGGCCAACAGATTTTTTCTAATGGGAGGGGACGATTCAAGAGACGATTGAGTGATCAAAAAGATTTAAGACAAGGATTTCGACATCTTGACCACCATGTCTCAGAGCATGGGATGGTATGCCGTCGCCTCCCGGCACGACGGGATCCTTCAGGGTTTGAAGAAGGGCTGATACATCAGCTGTGGAGATGGTTACGTTGCTTAGAAACGGGCCGTTATTCTGTCGCGGAGATGTGAAATGTGCGACGGGGATTGTGGGTTTGAGATCGGACGGAGGGGGCAATTAACAGCTGAAATAGTAAGCGTTCAGGTGGCCGGCCATATTGAGCGGATCTGTGATAAACTACCGTCAACAGTACGCAGAAAATTAACTGAGTGTCTGTTTGGTGTACAGCGCCCACGGAATAGGTGACTGAGTGGCGGCCAAAAGTGGCGCTCAATTCAGGGCATTCGGGAGATACCCGTAAGCATTATCGGTCAGTTGCGAGCTTGCTGATGAGGAGTAATAATGAGAAACCCCGAGGCTTTCGACGTCTTCTGCCAACTCAGTGTATTTCAGTATTCAGGGGTTTTGCTAACATCACGGTGAAAGATAACAGGGCGAAAACATTTAATGGGAGGGGCAAGGCAGAGAGAGTTCAGTAGGTTTTGGTAGATGTCACAACTGTGTTGTGTGTTTGTTGAGAGAAAGAGGTCGCTCCAGCCCCGGGGCAGCAAGGGTGACAAAGCCGGTGAAATCTGTGGAGACAAGAGGTGAAAGAGAGGACTCGGAGGAGCAGTTGCGCCTTAACTGACTACGTTGCACGAAGCGACGCAGTGGTCGCTTTCTGGGAGGCATGGATCAACTGTGGCCGTAACCGGATGATACTCATTTGAGAATATCAGTTTTAAGGTAACTAGGCCACGAGTGATGCTACGTACAAACTGCGACCGACCCTCTACACTAAATTGGGCAAGCAGCGAGACAGGTAGGTACCAAAGCGGGAGACCAGGAAATATCCGGTAGTCTGAAGTCATCTAGCACAAATTTAGACGAATAGGGAAGAGCATGTGCAGTGGGGATAATAAGGGACAAGTCAGCAACAGAGGCGGGAGGAGGGACCTGTGGTAGATAGATACTACCTGCCAGTGCAGGTCATCCGGTCTGTTCTATGGAGGTCCAGATGGCCTTTGGAACCCCTTGTAGGCCAGAATCGTCGATGCGTTTCGCAAGAACTTTCGAGTTGAAATAGATGACACAGTCCCCACCCCTTGAGTTTATCCTGTCAGTGCGGTGGGTATAACCAGGGATCGAAACAGCCGTGTCTGCAGTATCAGCTGGGAGCCGTGTTTCAGTTACACAAATCAGTCGTGGTCGTGCAATGCCAATAATGGCTCGGAGATTATGGACTTTTGGGAACAGTAAGCGAGCAATAAACAGAACCATTGATAGGTCCATTGGCGAGCGAAGCGTACAAATTACGAATTTACTAATATCGCTTAAGGTGGAGTTCGTTACTGGGGGAAGTGAGCGTACATGAAGTAGGTTTGATTAGGCGTGTGTTCGGAGTCGGTAAGGTTGAAACGTATTCAGCACTGGGAGTAGGGGGGTGAATAGTGGGTGAAGCAGACTTGAACCTTCGGCAGAAGGTAGAATATGAAGTTCTTTATGGGGTAGTGTATGTCTCCGGAACGGTGACGTGAAGTTGGATGAAGAGTTTTGTGACGTGCAGTCATTCGCATCGCCAGGGGTTGTGCAGGAGTATATGTTGCAAGGGTGGTCTGTGTAGGGGGATGGGTGGCATCCGAAGATGGCCTACAGGTGGGACCGAAGTGGGTGAGCGGGATGGTGGAAGTACATAAGGCTCTGAGCTGGCTCCGCTGGTATTTGCGGATGCAAGGTTTTACCAAGCACGTGGTACGTGTGGTTTGATGAAGTTGTGATGCAATTATGAGGAGGCCGGAGCAAGGTTGGGTTATCTCGTGAAGAAAAAGAGAGGGACTCTCCGGGGTGCAGTTGATGATGCTTCACGTATCGCGGGCTGGATAATAAATGCATGTACCCGAAGGCGTATTTTGGCGAAGGTGGAACGCGGAGAGACAGCATGTCAGGGGGTCTGTGACGAAAATAAATGCTGTCAACGACTGGTGTGGTCATTGCTCTAGCTGGGGGACATGTCACATAAGTCGTTTCAGGACCTAGAGGGAGACATTGGCAATTCTGGTGGGTGGTAAAGCAAAAAGTCAATTTACAGGAGGAATGAAGGGCCCAGGGTCTTGTGAATACATGAAGCTAAAAGTTACTGAATAGTTTGATGTGGGTCCAGTACTGGAAGCAGTCACAGAGCACTGAGAGTATAAGGGTACGATGGGAGCGTCAGCGTAAAAACTGGCGTCTGGCGCAACAGATTTAGGTACGACAGCATATGGGATCATGTTTACAGGGGGGTCAAGGTGGCCGATGGTTAATGATGGGACGTCTGTGAGTTTCACTCATAGTTGCATCACTGGTCTACGCATTTATTGGGTTGATCAGTGTGTTGATTATGTGGGGAGTAGTGGATACTTCGGGGGCTGGCGGAGTCGGTTCGGCATCCCAGAGGTGGGATATGACAGTTGGTCCGAAAATTCGTGAGAATCGGAGTCGACAGTTTCATGTGTGGCATCAGAACGAGGTGTAGGGTCAGAGGATAGATTGGACGTGGATACCACAACCGTCTCAGCGTTATCAGGGACGGTGTGGTTGGTCCAGTCGTTGAATATTACCGCATGTCTCCGTGCCATCTTCGAGCTCCGCGTTGTTCAAACTGTGACAAGTTTACTGATATTCCGGTTCCGGGTCATCGGCTTCATAGTGGGCATCCAACCGGAATAGATGAGCTAAGGCCGCTGGGCTTCCGAAAAAAAACACACAAGAGTTCGTTCAATCCCCATGAATCCCACTGCATTATCAAATTTTCCAACTGGGACAGAAGCAACAGTATCCGATATTCCGTATTCGTTGGATCGAAGAATGAAAGCCTCGGATTATTCTAATAATTTTATGAGTTAGTGATTTACGAGAGAACCTGTGCATCAGCTTCGTGGCCCACATTATTATATGAGTCCCATTTAACGGTCGACTCACAATCACGAAACCCATTCTTAGATGTGGTGGCTTTGTTTTATCGCGCAAACAAGCGTAGCAACTGGGGCCCATAAATTCGGTCCGGCCTGATGTTCAAGTGGATGTTTCGAAACTCACTGCTGCTCACGGGTAGTCTCTGTTATTGAGCGTCTCAATAATCATTGGAACAAAACGCTTCGGATGAACCCATGTTGAGTAAACGCTTGGTAGACGGATTGCCTATGCCAGAATTTCAGTGGCAATAAAAAATTCGAGCAGTGAATAGTGGTCGTTTAGAATGATGAACCATTTGGATACCAAAAATTGAGCTCACTGAGAAAAAAGACGGGGAGTACTGGGAAAATCTCAGTGGTCAGCCAGAATATAACCTGAGTCATATTCTGGCTGACCACTGATCCGGCCGGTGTCATTTTGGCGTCTCAACGAAATAAGTATGCATTCGGGGTTTCCCTGCTCAGAGTAATAACGAGAGTTGTAGGCAAATAGCAGTGATCGTGGTGAGCTAGTGCTAGCTCCCTTCCCCAATAACTACTTATTCCTCTGTGTTAAGGAAACCTTTCAACTAAGTGATATCACTTATTTGAATGCTGTTATTCACGATAATGATCAGCCTTCAATGAATGTTGTTTTTTGGTTGCTTTACCTATAGAGTCAGAATGGTGGGGAGAATTATAGAGCTGACATGGGACAAAAGCAAAACCCACCCACGCGCTTTACTAGCGAAAGAAAGCTGACGAAAACATTCTACACATGGAGTCCTTATCTGATCAGCTGGGGACTTCAAAGTTGTGCGGCAACAAAGCTTTTCCATAAGGTACTAATCCCATGTTATTGATAACGAGGTTGAGGAAGTTCAGTCGGCAACGGAAGAAAATACCCGTCCTATTTTTCATGCACACACGTCGAGTGAAAACAACTGGTAAAAATACGGGAGTTTAAAACTCAGATACTAAATGAAGTTCAAAATCTACCTAAAAACGACAACTTTTGGCAACAAAGCTACACTGATTCGAGTATAGGCATCATAAAGTCGATTTGTCATTTTTGATTGTAGCCACTAATCAAGTAGATTAATATAAATCGCTTCGCTTGTTCCCAACTGAACCTGCCATGCAAAATAGAGGCCATAGTTAAAAAGCAAAGGTCTAGCAGGTAAACCTTTATTTATCAACACTATAAACGAAGAACTGAGGAGTGAAAAAAATTCCACCGCGTATATCTGAGACTGAGGTTGCTGGCCGTTTAAATTTTAACTGGGTTGACATCGCGTTGGATTTACTGAGACAGGGTTGAGTTGGAAACGTCGTCCGTCACAAAAGGTGAAACGGTTAGCTTGGGCGAAATATGTAATCTGTTACTGTGTTTAAACCGCCAAAATCATTGGTGGTTAAAGGTGACGCCTCAAATGTTTGTGAAAAGTCCGTAACACACTTAGTTCCACGATTCCTTGGAATAAGCTCAGTCTTGTGTCCTGGTCTGTTTGTTCTAGGTCACTCTAGCTAGGCATTACATTTTGTGCGTTCACCTCCTCCGCGTACCTGAATTCCAGGTGGGAATTTGCATTGTATTTTATTGTGTGTGGTGACTGTCTCGACAAATCTCGTTATAAACCTGGAATGCTAGAATTTTAATAGCAATTTCGATACCATGTAATGTTCACTCTCTGACGAATTATCAGGCGTTAAATGGAAGTTAGCGCGCGAGCTGACCATGAAGTGTGGTGGACACGGGAGTAGAGGAGGCTCAAAAAGCCCACATTGCCAGAATATTATTTCAATTGATCTTTGCCACCGGTCTCCGAAAACCACATGTGAGAAAAACCATCAAGGATCAGAATAGTGACCATCTTGAATAAAGAAGAATGCCTCGGCCGTTGGGCCAAATACTTCGAACAACAGTTATCGTAGCCAGCAACTGCTACTTATCTGGAGCTCACAGCTGACAGAGAACCTTGAATAGCCTCAAAGGTTTGTGACTGCTTGTGTTTTCTCAAGCGCCACGGAGCTCCTAGTCCGGATGACCTCTTACCAGCATTGTTCAGTGACGGCGGTGAAATTCCCAGACAGCGCATGTCTGACAAGCTTTTGTGCAGTTTTGAAAAGGAGACCATCTCAGACAAATAAGGGCAATCAGTGATGGTAAATTTCTCAAAGAAGAGCTCGTAGTGGGTGTGTTAACCCTGGGAGGGTAAAATTGACCTCGGTTGTAACGGGACTGCTGGTGTCTTCAAATGCTATATAAACGCACACAGGCAAGGACGAAGTACCCAATCAACTGCGCACTGATGATGTCTCCTCGTATGGTGACGAAACGTTTGCAATCCAATTGCCAAGCTCGGCAAACAGATCAACAGCTACCTGATCAACAACCAATATTTCTGGATTTTCAAGGCGAATTAAACTCAGCTGACCGGTCTGTTTTCTTTGACACTCTTGCTCATCAAGAAGTGTACAAAATTTTGTGAACATTATACTTTTTGTATTCTTAGACTTTCAAACGTGCGCGAGTGAACGGAGAGCTCTCCAAAAGCTTTCGTACACAAAGCGGTGTCCGGCAAGGTTGCCGACTTTCTCCATTCCTATTTCATTTCGTGATCCATAAGATTACGCTGGAAGGTCCCCAAAAATCACACTGAAATAGCCTCTGACACGGACCTTGTGGATCCAGAATATGCACAGGATATCATACACGTCTTCGATGAGGAGGAGAAGTCGCTGGCATTTTTGGATAAATTGATCAAATCCATCTCGTCCTTTGACATGCAATGAAAACCCACAAATCGTAAGGCAGTGCTCGTAGACATAGAGTAACAGAACACCACACTTACAATCCGGGGATAGGCACCGGAAATTGAGGAGAATTTTACGTATCGTGAAAGGTGTATTGGCTCCGACTATAGTGTGGCAGATGAAGGCAATGAGTGAATCTGCAAGGTCCAGGTTGTGTTTGCTAATTTAGACATCCGTGTCGTCAAAGCGGTATATCTAAAAATCTCAAGGAACGTGTGTATGAAGCAAAATTACGGGCTGGTTCTTGTATGGCTGTGAGACTCGGCCTGGTCGACCAGCGGAAATGAGAAGTCTTCAGGTGTTTGAACGTCGTTATCTCAGATCCGTAACGAAGCCGACAGAAAGCGAGTGTTCGATTGTGCTCCATCGGAAAAAATGCCCAACACGAGAAGTTGTGTTAGTTAGGTCGTGTTTTGCGCATGCGGGACAACGGTTTGCCAAAGAGAGTATTTTTTGTACGTTCAATTCAGAATGATGAAAGCAGAGAGGTAGCCGACTCGTGACCTGGTAGAGGGATATGAAGGCGATTACCAAATGTTTGGGTGCTCTTGGTGTTAATCGTTTGACAGAACTTGGACCATGTGATCCACACTGCGCCTGGTTGGAGACACCACAAGACATGGCTGCCAACCGATGTCAGTGGCATTCTTGTTGTCAGTTTCTATCCAGATTGCCTGAGTGAATGTTTGGAGGTGTAGGCACCTGGAATTGATTGTAGTAAGCTAGCACTAAGTCCCTTCCCCATCCACCTTTATTCTTTTCTTTACATTAGGTCTTGCAAACAAACCATAGTTGTACGGCAGTGAAGCATCGGGGTTGAACGCTGATGTCATGCTGTCGATGATGATGATAATGATGATCACTGTAACAACATTTTAACAACAGATTTCGGAGTAATAATCGTGTAGTAGTGGGATAGCAACTCATAATCTGCTAAGCAGGTTTGGAGTGGATATTTACTGTGCAGAGATTTTTTGAGTTTTGAAGCTTGCCCAATGAAGGAGGTCAGATATACAAACGCGATGCGAATGGGTAAAATCTGTTGAGTTAACGTTACATCGACATTGTGGCTTCTAGCACTCTAGAGGAGTGTTTCATTACAGTTGCTCCAAAAAAGTGTTTGACAAGCCCATGCAGCTTTCACTATGCGAACTGGTAAAAGTAATTCATCATAACCTTCAGCGTATTCTTTGCTTCTAATTCTAAATATCTAAAATTGCGCCCAAGCTTACATTTAAGCCAACTATGTCCTTAGACGCCTGTGATCAGATATGGTGTATCTTCGGTAACGTCACGGATCAACTTCAGAAAATTCCGCTGTTTATTTTCAGTCTATTATTTGTGTAGTGTGTGTGCGATATATAAACCTTGTGATAGTTTCAGCTAAAATCTGCAGGTTGAGAGCAGAGGTGAGAATGTTGGGTGACGTCGTTATACATTTGGACACTTTCACTATACAGCGCGAATCCGTCAAAATTCGACAGCAAAGTAAAGTTGCTCAAAGTTTTGACAAATGTAGAATTATAAGCATGGATTTTGTGGGACATGCATGATGGGTTTTTGTGGTAATTACAGTTTTTCCCCATAAAGCTTGAAAGCTTAATGCGATCTTAGATGACTTTACACAGAAGTCTTTTGAGGTTTGATAGGATATCTTCACCTACAGAAACAATGGCACAGAGAACATATATAATTAAATTTGAGACTACTACAAGGCCGCACAAGGTGTTACGTGTTAGACGCCCTACTATTGGTTTTTCGTCTCAATTTTCTTCCTACAGGTGTGGAAAGCCCTAGCCTTTTCAAAAGTTATCAAATGGCAATACTCCGGAAACCGAGTTCGACTGCATAAATGATGGAATTCGCAGACTCATACTACCTCAAAGACATTGTTTCAACGTTGAGTTACTTCCTGCAAAAAAGGTCTAATGCAGTAAGTCACTGTGCTTGAAACGTTTGATCAGGTAAAGGAAACGGATGCACTTGGCACAAAAGATACATCTGTGATCGAAAGGTTTTCTACATTTGAAAAATGCACGCAGTCAGCTTTTAACGTCTTTATTGATTTGTCCACAACAAACGTTACTCCAACGCAGCGACCGCAGGTCATGGGTAAGAATAATGTGTAATAATATTTTAAGTTATCCTGTATTTTCTGCTTTTCAAAATGGATGAAATCGGGCTGAAGGGACTGAAAAAGATCTTGCGATTGACCAGCTCCCAGGTTGCCGTCGCAGTAGGCGAAGCATATATTCTGTTTAAATGTTTACAGCTCTTGAAAGTGCTAACTTCTGAAGAATCGCAAATAAAGCTAAGAGAAGCGTGGAGTCATCTTTACGGTGAGGAGTTTGTAAGAAATCTCCTTGTGAAATCTTTTGAAAGGTTAGTTACTTATTGGAAACAGCAGACTTATTATTATATACCAGGTGTTATAAATTTACAGTTGCGAAGTTTGGTATATTTAATTTCAACTAGAATCGAAGGTATTGCTTAACTTTGGTTTCTGAATATTCGATAAAACTAATAATCGGATCTAAATATTTGGGCGAGTCTAATAAACGAAAAAAGGCACAGAAAACTGTTGCATAGATCAGGCGATTGCTACAAAGGTAGACCTTGCAGTAACCTAGCCCTTCTTCTAGCTGTGACGATTATTTCATATATACTCAAAGTTGGAACAGACCAACCTCTTTTAAACGTGTTTGTATCGTTTTTCGCCTAGAAAATCATGGATAATGCAAGCCAACTGGTCATAAACAAAAAAATCAATCAATCTGCTTTAACCTACTGCGCGAGAATTCGTTAATCTAATACTTATATTGCAAGTGAGTGCACGGAGCAGTCGGTCCGAATGAAAGTGAGGAAGTTAAATTCTAAGTGAAAGTTAATCACGTCGTTCAAAACTGGTACATTGGTAGATCATATGATGAACAATCGGAAGCATGCTGATTCGAACCGCATTGCAGGTTCGTGAGGCGGTCACTGTCTATGGTTTTGAATATATCGGCTTCTGAGCATTGGGTGATTTCACTTGCATCATGAAACCGATGCTTAGAAGAAATGGACCGAACTTTCGTGGTGCACACTTTTCGTTTATTGAAAATGTATCGGCAGGAAAAAAAACCTTAAGGTCATAAAAGAGAGATTCAGCTGGATTTTTATTTAGTCTCCCGTCGAAACGAAACTGGTATGCAAATGAGTGTATTTAGCTAAAAAAAATGAAATCATGTACTGGAATATCCTAAAAAGAGATCCTTTCCCTATTCGCCATCGGATGCACCAGGGTGAACCTTGTCCGATTTCTAAACCAATTTGGTGAACGGATGGAAG
The DNA here is from genome assembly GCA_003604175.2 of Clonorchis sinensis. Classification (NCBI taxonomy): domain Eukaryota; kingdom Metazoa; phylum Platyhelminthes; class Trematoda; order Opisthorchiida; family Opisthorchiidae; genus Clonorchis; species Clonorchis sinensis. The sequence goes on from CM030369.1 coordinate 209,153,662, forward strand.
TCCAGCGGAGGTGTGAAGCCAGTAAAGTGATTCTGAAGCTGATGTGGATCAATAAAGACAACCTCTGAAGCGTGTGATTCTGTGTTATGTTAATGCCGTTCTCATGCTCATTGAACAAATTGGTTTTGAGGTCAGAGCAGCAAAAACAGCTCCTGTTTGCGTCTTTCAGGCACCTAATTACAGATATAAACACAAGTAACCAAAACCTCTGTTAGCGTAGCAGGAGAATTTATCAACAAGAACTATCTTTCGGGAATCATAGGTTTTCTGAGGAATGCGCCGCTTTCCAAGCTTTGCAGTTCTACTCTCGTACACCAGTATGATACGAAATTGAAATTGTTGTATAGGAATCACGCAATTTGGGCTTTTCCCCCAAAATATTCAAGATTCAGAAGAAGAAGCTAACGAAATCACTTGTGAATCTTGTGAAGCATCTCATCAGGACGCAGTAAAAATTTTCATTAGAATACTCAGGTTTCTTTGTCCCAGTAGACATCTAAACAACACCTCAGCGAGGGAAACAGATTATACAGTCTTCAAGTTTTATAAGGTACAACTGGCGAAAAAAAATTGGCTGGAATGTTTTAATGGTTCACCGATTTCGCAGGGTGAATCTCCTGTGTTGACCAAGTCCTATAGTAAGCGCGCAAGAAGCACTTCACCTCCTAAGCGTTACATTCAGGTGTAAACAAAACACAGCAAAAGAGTGATTGGCAGTCTCATGTGAGACGTTGACTTGGTTCCGCTGACTAGAAAAAAAACTAAGTAGATCCCCTTCTGCTCAGTAAAAACTATCAGACCATGACAAATGATAGACAGCTTACTATTAAACCTGGCACAACCTGATTATTAAAACCGTGAAATAGTAGCAGGGTTAGTTTACTCGCACCTACTGGTATGCAAATGAGTGTATTTAGCTAAAAAAAACCTATGTTGTTGCGTACGAAAGCAGTTCCATTAGCGAGTGCGTGAGTGAAATCAGGTGTTCCTTTGGTGAATATGAGTACCTTATGGCTGAGTGCATAATGAATTGGTGCTGACGCTTGTACTCTGTGATTACGAGCCTTAACCATGTCCATAAGATTTAAAGTGGATTCATTTACCAGGACTTTTATTTACCGGGAGAGTTTTCTTTCAGGGTTTCTTTTGTTTGAACTATCGTCAAAGCAGTGTTCTTGCGGGGATTGTACTTTAGTTCCCCCACGATAATTTTCGTCAGAGCACTAGGGAGCACGACGGAGTGTGTATACCAGTACCGCAACAGAGGGGTTGCAGGTACAGAGGCGTGGGTGAAAATGAAATCCTTAGTACATTTTGACTTTTCTAGGTACCAGGTTGAAGCTCTGGAAATAAAAAGCGATACCACTGGGGCTTAACAAAAGATTATATTTCCCAGTAAGTTATGTGTAGCGTGTATTGAGTTAGTGCCGCCTTTTTGACAAAGCCAAGGAAAATCTCATCTACTTCCTCAGTACTAAGTTGCGAGAGAGGTGAAAACCGGTGCGAACAATAACCTTACTGTCTCTGATAACTAATGTTTTGGATGCAGTAAACAAAAAAATTCTGTTTGAAACACAGATGGCAACCAGTGCTTAAACAATTCAGTGAAACTTACGAGGCTGGTCTACAGAAGAAGAAATCACAATCGGAGACAAAACGAACGACAGGTAACCTAATATGTGTTGTATAATAACCAACCTGCTTATGTAATAAGTGTGCAGACCACTCAAACTCACCAAGCCGCTTCCACGAGGCATTCCAATTCCATGGCCAGTAAGCAGCTAATGTTCAAGTAACGAATGTTTAGATCGCAGACATGGAGAAAATGCGCCCGGTACCCCGGACTGTATTTGCCCAACCGAAGGAGTTTCATAACATAGAGGAGCAGAAAAAGCAAAATCGTGAACGGGTAAGTTTATGTTTTTGGTACCAATTACAAAAGCGCGCACAGTGGTCGTCCTTTTGGTCAAGCTGAGGATGTGAACTTGCAGGAAGAGTGTCTGTCATTCAGAGAGCAACAAAAATTAAGAATACGTCACCACAATCTTTCTAGACAACTCTTTCATTAAAATTACCGAGCATGTGAAGAATAATGAAATAACGCAGGATTCATCGCCGGCATGGAGTTACCATACCATCTAAAGTATGAATCCATATGAGATAATCTGATTTTTCTGGGGATATTAGACAAGTCACTGAAGCAGTTTCCTTCTGCATCTGAAAATCAGCTGACAAATTTAACACTTGCAGATGAGACCAGAAGGTTTCATGTCATAGAATTTATGAAAACTAGCACGTGAAAGGCTAGAGTCGATTTTAGCAGTAAGGGTGGAAGAATAATGTTGTGGAATATCAGCATTCTTTTTTGTGTCTGCCGCTCTGAGAAACAAAACAGGCCGATCGTAAACAAGGATTTATTGGCACAGGGCTTTCAGTTACAAGGGTGCTGTCTGAGCACAGCAGTGCAATCCGGAAAAAGTATCCCAATATCTTTTTTTGCAAACAACACTGGCTAGTGAATTCAGGTGAGGAAATTTTCGATAATATTTTGCACAGAAAAGCAGCTATTTTCACAGTTTTTCTATAGGGCAAGGTAGTATTTAACCAAAAGATATTTTTAAGTAGCTGATTAGAGTCTCCCACAGGGGAATGCCTGATTTGTGATTTGTTGAGAAAAGTCATTTATAGACACTTTCTGTTTGCGCCTAGTGGTTTCTGTTTAAAGGTAAAGGGCTCACGGCTGAATACACCTAGTGCATTATATTTCATCCAAAATGTTTACTGCAGTTCTCCGTATAACATAACGGAAAATTTCGCATTCGTGACATGATACCTATGGTATTCACCATGAGGATTGATGGTTATCGGATAATCCTACAGGGACTACCAAGTTTCAGACGCTTTCAACAGCTAGTCAAACCAAAAATCGAACACGATTTAAGTCCCCGCTTTTGAAAGCTGCTTGGTGGATTTATGGTTAAGAATTTTAGTGCTGACCAGATCGTTCTTGACAGCTATTCCAGTTAAACGCACTCAAGTGCAATAAGGTTATCACTCGTCTGCCAAAATTGTGCTGGTAATATTGCTTTTGCGATACTGAAAACTATGTCAGACTGTGTTGACAAAAAAGGCACCTGGGGCAATGAAAACTTTGAAGATTGCATAATCTTGCGTTTCTGATGCTCTGCCAAGGGTACCAACGACAGTTGTTTCTTATTTGAACGTGTATGTTGTGACAAAATGCATTCCTACTCCACAGATAAAAGAACTCCGTCTGGAGAGCGATACAAGACAACCTTCTTGTGCTCGCCTGTCGGTGCGCAAAAAGAAGCAACAAGAATTGCATCACCCATCCATGTTTAAGGCCCAACCAGTGAAACGAGTCAGCAACAAAGCCGAAGTCCGTTTGAATACAGCCAGTATTGTACGAGAATGGGAAGTGTACAAGAAAATGGAAGAAGAACAGGAGAAAAAGTGAGTTATTTTAGCTTTTATCTCTGTCTAAAACAATACTGGTGAGAAAGCTTGGCAACGCTGTTAAAATTTTGTAAGGACTATCAGCCGCGTTTATTCTAAACGGAAAAATGCTATTCCCGGATAATCCTACTATTCGGTGGCAAAATGCACAAGCCACTGAGTAAAAATAGCCTGGGATAAATAGGAGCAACCAGAAAAAGATATGGACCAAAGTTTTAAAACTCAAGTTGCCAGAAGCACCTCTAAGTCCCTCTAATTAGAGTTAACGTTTTGGTATTAGCAACAAGGCTTTTGAATCGTCCTTTATAGGAGGAGAAACAGAGATCAACCAGCCTTGTTTTTGCACAAAACGGTATAATTTTAACTTATTATGAATCCACTCTATTCCGGGTTGCTGTATAGCTCATTTTCCATTCAAATTTAAAAGACCTCTAACTGAACAGTAAACAAGGTAGATATGTTCATTCTCAGTTGATACTTTGATAATGTCATCATCATCATCAGTGTCAGATGTAAGAGCCGCGTACTTGAGATGCAGTGGTTGTAGCTGTCACAGTTTGGTTCACTGACGGTTTGGGGAGGTTGGGTGGGTAGCTTACACTGGAGGCGGAGCTGGTAAAATTGACGCGTTGATACAGAGTTGTAAAAGGACTTTTATGTGGGGAGATCAGAAAAGAAGCTATGCGGTGAAAGCAATAGCTTGAATGCACGAGCGTCACTGAAGGCGCCACTGGGCCATGTCTGACAATGTCTCGTCTCGGGGTCCCCATCCAGAGTGACGGCAATGAGTGGCGCAGCTGAGTTTGGTTGTAATGGCTTTCATACTTCGCTGCAGAACGATGTAAGCTTAAACGTGGAGAGTGTATGACTTGGCTGAAGCGTTTTCAAAAGATTGCGAAGAGTTTGGGTGTTATTTTGCACTCCGCATCCCATGCTTAACTGAAGACACTGCAAAAAATGGCGGTGGCGTTAATTCTGTCAGTTTCTCTTCAGATTATCTGTTTAAGCGTTCGGAGATGTAGTGACCTCGGAATGCTTGCGACAGACCAGCACATATTAAGTATCACCACATGTGTTTTTAGATGGGACCTAGTTGACTCATGTGACTTAAGACAATTGAGTTGAAATATTCAGGTGTCGACTATCAGAGTCGAACTGTAGGGTAATGAACGTAGTGCTGCCCATTCAGTTACCCTCTAAACACCAGCTGTTCATGTGTACTTGTGACGGTTCAAAACATTCTGTGGACTACACAGAATTCTAAGTTGTGCTGTGCTTTCGAGGTGCTGGACGGGATCTAGCAACCTTTTCACATTCAGAGTATAATTTTTGCGAAGAAACGAACCGGTGTCATTTGCTCAGGACCATTATGGACATAACTTGGCATTTTCCCTGTACACTGTGCTAAAAATCCATTAACTGAAACTATGCCAAAATGATCCTAAGCTGTCCGGATGTAGGTGGGACTTGAGGCTCACCGCAATATGTTTGGTGGAGCTGACGTCATGACCGTCGACTACCAGAGTAAGGGCAACGAAACTTTAGGCAAGATGTTTCTATTCCATTTCAGATATTCAGAAGTCTTCACTGTCTGACTGAATGGTGTTCAGTGAACGCAAATTCAAGGTCCAAAAAACACACCTACGCTCTCAAAAATTTTCTACTCGAGCGAAACAAGATAAAACATCCGAATCTCACGCTAACTGTGTGGCATAAAACTCATATGCCACGGAATAGTTATAACACAAGGACCGTTCCTTGCTTATTTCAATAAGCTTGATAATATTTCGATTTACTTGGTCTCCGCACGATTGACAAAAATAAATAAATACAAAACTACTGTTCATCATTTCAGATTTTGCGACCTTGAAGCCGGGGCATTTGACTGCATTGCATATAAAAGCTGGAGGTCAGAGCAGGAGAAACGGAAAACCAGTGACCGCCTGGCATTAGCTGAGAAGCTCCGGCTGAACAGCTTGCTGAGCCGCGAATCTGCTTTTCACGCAAAACGAAAGCTTCTGCAAGAAAAGCGTACTAATGCATCGTCTTTAGAGGAAGAAAGTCACAGACTACAAGAGCAACTTGAACGGACCAACAAAGCCGAGCTTATAAAAGCTTCTATCGTTGCAAAAGGCGTGAGAGCAAATAGAGCAGGCGTAAGACACGCTGCACGAAAGGTCCAGGTTGACAAGAAAAATACAGGTAAACCACTGGTTATATTAGTATAGATGGTCCAAGTTACCCAAAGCGAATTTTTTTGAAATTCAAATAAAATAAAATTAACTTTCAACATTAAGTGCACCTTAATATGCAACTTTATAAAAAATTATTGCGCTGGCCGGAACCAGGAGCTTACTGTGAAAAACTGGATAGTATTCTCGTAATCTGTCTAGGACACGAATGTATAGATCAATCGAAAACAAACCTCAATCAACAGGAAAAATCGTCCAGAGTTTGAAGCCTATTTCTACTAAACTAACTATGTGCCACAGAAGTCCAAGGCTGTATGTATTTTAATATAACCTGCAAAACAATCACGTGGCGAAAGGAGTAATATGCAGCCCTGTCACGTAAATTAGCAATATCTTACAGGTACCCATACGTTAAATTGGTGATGGATTCTTGGCTTCCTTTTTATAGCGCGAAAACGGTTTCGTCAGGGCTATGCATATTCTATTCAGAAGGTGTACGACTGCTTTCTCCGCCTGAATACGGACAACACCTTTTTTACCTGCATGGGCATAAGGTGCTGCAGTGTGCTATCGACTACAAATGTCGTGCAAATAGATCAACATATATCTTTTCGTTAAGGAAAGGGGCCTTGTTGGCTGTGACTTATTTATTATGAAAGATTAACCGGTTTTGTGTAAAAGTATTTGTTTCCGCTGAAACACTTGAACAATTGGTCGCGCAGTCCAAAGATATGCAAAGGTTCCGGAGAGATCCTACCGAACTATAAGTAAATAACATGATCCAGATACCAGTACTTTTAATTTGAAATGGTCGGCTTTTTATCATAATTAGTGGCCAGCTTGATAGGAGTTGACTGAACTTCCAGGGCCCTTCGTTTCCCCAGCAAATGACAATCTGGCCATCATACGACTTCTTCAAGCAGTTGTCGTGGGAATATTTTTGACTACTAAGGAACTTGATAAGTAGCCATTACTTCCTACTAAATAAGGATTCTGCCTAACAAGCGGATTGAGCGCGGTGAGCTAACGCACATTTCACACAAAGAACCGTTTTCCTGTGCTAAACTTGTTACAACACGAATGACAAGCCGGTTGAAATCTTATCAACGGACTTCGGTTCCTGATCCCAGAATTAGTTTGGGTAATTTCCTCACTGGTAAACTTGATCGCAGTAAATGGTTCGTTCAGTTAGCTGAAGTGTCGACATATGTGCGTAAAAACAGACCGCCACAGTGTGAAAAAACAAACCCCGTACTACTGCCGCTCTCTTCCATGTAGGTCTCCCCACTCGTTACGGAAAATCAAACATAAGATCTAGGGGGTCAGCCCTGTATACCCAACTAACTGACTCTTCTCAGAGGTAGAAAATACCAGAATAAAACAAGCTCAACAAAAAATTCCTCTTTCAGAATGAATAACTATCACAAGAGAGAACTGGATGTGTAGCTTGTTCTACCACAGAACCTTTTATGCGTGAAAAACCCTGGGCACAAATTTTTGATCGTAGTTTCATTAAGCTGTGTCTTTGTCAGCCACAGGCGGAAACGTAAAAAAATACGCGCATCAGAAAGGCCGTGCTTCCTTACTATTAACACGCTTCGATTTAAGCCTAGTCTACTCGATCAATTTTAACCGTTTTTAGCGCTCGGCAAACAGAGCGGTAACCAATTAAACGGTTTGCTTACGCCCCTATTTTTCAGCTGTCCTGCGTCGAGCGGTTAACGGCATAGTTATCGATCAAATTAATTATACTCATCCCGAGGAAATTGGCAGTTTCATCTGGGTATGCACAGCTGTTAATTAAACTTAATGGGTAAATTTCACTTCTTCTTGCATATTTTGGCAAAGCCGCGTGGTTGGGTGACTGAGGTGACGCGAATTTTAAGAGCTAGACGTTAACCGGCAATTTTTCGTTGAGATACACCATTGGGTTATTTCAAAATTACTTTTTGCCTTGATGGTAATGACTAGTGTTTGTGCATATTTACTTTCGGCATATAAGTACTACGATTGGCTACACCACCACCGCGTCTTTACATAAGTTGGACTAGCTCCAGGACTCCCTATTAAGAAGACATATTTTGGTGCACGCCTGTAATACTTGAAAAATATTTGCTTACGCCTTTTGTAAAGTATCCGAGTTTGGCGTGATACCCTCCAAGAATTTTTATCTGAGGGAAAGGGGGTGTGTTTTGCGATTTAGAACTAATTAACAATTGTGCAAATTATGGGACGTCACCAAGTTTGAACTCCAGGCATATGATAAGAAAGACGAGCGCACTCAACTACGCGTACACTGATGCACGTTGCACAACTTGAAATGATCTCAAGTCAGCACATAAGCAGCTTTAATAGCAATTGAGTATTCCATTAGGAAAACTTGTGGCCTATAAACCTACTTACTAGATGTAATAACCATCGAACTTTTACGCAGTGGTTCCGCAAATATTGTGGTATAACCGTTGGGGCATGAACAATTCATTTGTCAGCGAAATGTCTGAAAAAACAACTCCATCGATCAGTACTTCTGACAGCCGCAAATCATTCACTTACAAACCTATCCCATATGAATTTCGACCGGCCAACTTACCGTTGTTTTTGTGTTAGGAAACAAAAATTCATTAACTAATAAATGTGGAATGGTTGATGGAGCAGGTCAGGTACACTATCTTAGTCGTTTTCTCTGATACACTGGCATGCGTCACCAAAGCCCTAGGTTCATCCTTCTACGATCAGTGTATTTTTCAACCACAGAGAGAAGAGTGTAGCAAAGTAAACATTAAAACCTTGGTGCTTGACCAAAATCTGGTAACTAAAGAAAGTAGTAGGTATGTGGACGCCATACTGGTAGGTGTGCAGTATTATGGCAAGTAATCTCACCGACGATCTTGGACACTCGATTTGGCAAACGTTAATAGTCACACTCTGGACTGCCAGGCAACAGACTCGCTGTCTAAATCATTATCGAGTATTATTCACTGATATGACAGCTTTATATATATCACCGAATGTTAGCCAACTTTTTCAAATGCCATTACAAAAGATAGTTTTTCCATATCCTAGAGGGGTACCAGTGGTACTACCGCATTAGGAAGTCCTAACAGGAATGCAAATTGATCGACAAGGCCAATGTATTTTACTGCATAATCGTTTGAGGTATCGGGCTTTCCGCTAACGTTATTCATATGCCAACATTTCAATAGTTCAGATAGGGAAATTTACATTTATCCACTGTGTTCTGGTGTAATGGTGATAACACGCTTGCCTCGCATGTCAGGTGTGCGGAGTTCAAACCCTGGCACGGCCAGGTATATGCATTGTTGATGAGCTCTTATAAGAACGAAACTTGTCTCCAGTGCTTCCCTCCTTTGGTGTGGACTCACCAAAATGATTGTGCCAGGACAGGATGATGACTGTTCAAATGAGAGTTGTGCGAGTGTGCATTCCACTCATCTTCTGGCTACAAACGTGCAACTTCTAAACTTTGATCATTCCTCAAAACTCCCTGGGACCGTTTCTTCCCAATACATATGGTTGGTGTAAAAGATACCAAACGTCTGGAAGATAACAGTAACAGTGTTGTTAACAGCCTAACCTGTGGACGTTCGTTAATTTCACTGGAAGGGTAAGGCGAGTCACATGCAAAGCGATGTGGAAAGTTTGGAAGTGAGGTCTCTCGTGACAACACGGGCATGACAACACCAGCGTGACAACACCAGCATGACCGGTGAAAAGAAAATGACAGACTCAAAGCATGCCTTTCGTTTGAGTGATGACTCAAAAAATTATCATCAGATTGTTTTGAAGAGTTCTTATTATTTTTGAAATGAGTCTGACCTGAGTTCTGTAAAACTGCAGTCTTTTGCGAATGCTATAAACAAGAACAACCTTAGTTTTTTAATTTTATAACAAGATATTTACCTACGGTTTCTTAGGTCGGATTCCGGTTTTTGATTTGAAGTTAAGTGACATATGTGCGTACCACGAAGTTTTTTCCGAAACGGGTGATGCTATTACAATAAGGGTAAACTGCTTGCATAATAAGATGACGATCACGTTATTTAATGATCAGCACCATTTACCTCGTTCTTAGGTTTTGTACTTAACATGGCTGGGGAACCTACCACCGTTACAGTTTGTTTTACTAAAACGGTTAAATTTGAATAGCGCTCCGTCAGCTGCCTAAACCTAGGCACTTACAAGGTCAGATTACTCATACATATAGTAGGGTTTTTGACATACCACGGTACCATTTGCAGAATAGAACACGGCATGAGACGAGAATTTCAACAACTGTTAAGTGTGGCATAGGATACATGGTGAGCCAATCGGGAGTAGATGTGAGAGCGAAGGGGCTCATATAAATCTGCAAAGGGAATGACGGATGTTCCCAGCGTCGCCCAAAGCAGATTACTGAGGACAGTTGACATGTTTATTTGGCTGTGTTTGTTGAAACTCTTGATTCAAAACGGCGGAGTAAAAGTAACTAATATTTTGAAAGTGTCGTCGTATCAAAGTTAAACGTAAAGAATTATGGTTCGACCATAGTGGCACAACATGTTTCCAGACAGCATTTGACAACTAAATAAAAGCCGAAAATATCATGCGGTTTCTCTTGAACGGTCGTCGGATATCACAAGGTATTTCATATTCGACAAACGGTGAGCTTGGAATCTAAATTTAGATTATCGTTAGAAAGATTTCTCAGCAAAATAACATTTTAAACATTCTTTTTTAATAATATACAGCGTAGTTACCCAGGAATAAAGAAGGGAACAAAAATTGCCTGGTTATCTGGTTGCAACTTACACCGGACTATGACTGACTGAGGAAGCCACCAATGATTCTTTATTTGAATTGGCCCCTCCCGGAAGCAACCTCTTAAAAGAAAATGTAGCTTTTTTGCCCTGATCAAATTTGTGGAAGATGCAGTTGACAGGCAGATGATACCAAAATTTCACACTTTCAGTTTAATAGAAGTAAAAAGTGATGTTCCACGCCTTCCCTCCAATATTCAGACGATTTGGCACATTCTGATCTCCAAGCGTTAATTTTCGTCTCCATCTTTATATGTAGAACCATCAGTACTCAAGCAAAAATAGGTTGACCAATGCGCTTTTACTCTAGCAAAAATGATGGCTTATGAAAAGCAGAAGGATCATGAGAGGATAAACGAGCAACTGGACGAGGATAGACGGAAGAAGGCATCCATTATCAAGCGGATTCGGTCTGAGGAAGAAGCCTGGTTGCTTGAGAAGGAGAACTATCCTAGACCAGTAAGTCATGACTTGGATGCATCAGTCCACCTACTTTATTGATTCAAAGCGGAGAGATTATACATCGCAACATTTCCAAGTTTGCTATCATCAACCTGAAATACAAGAATATGCATGAAGACGTAAAACAAAGGCAGTAACGAATCATGGCGGTTGGTTGTGTACCAGTAATCACACTCAGTATACAGCATGGCTTAACATATCTCAACCTCAATGGTTTTAATTTTCTTATGACTTAAGTTTTATATTGAAATTCCGAAACGACATGTGAGGCCACCTCGGTGACCGCTTTCTAGCAGCCGTCTTTAGTCATGATCGAAATCCTATCGATATTTACCCGCAGTTCTTCCAGAAACGCTTATGACTAATTTCCGAACCGGAGGTCCAACTGCGTGAGATACCTTAACACTAGTTAACCGCAGACTGGTTTTCACTTAATAATATGCGAAATGAACTATGAAGACATTTATACGCAGATGTGAATAACAACGGACAAACGCTCGGTGCTAAGCCAAGAATGATTCTAAGCGTTTACGTATAACCGGGATAAATTGCCGAATTTCGGCAAAATATCTACAAGTGTTGACTGTATGTACTATCCTAACAAAGACACCTACCTAGTTATGACATGAGAAAGCCTAAAAAGGAACCAAAACATTACAAGACACTGGGTAATATGTGTTATAGTGGACGATCGTTTAAGTGAATTTTCAAATCCAAATGTATTCTTGAATACCATACCTTACGTTCTATCCTTTGAGCTTGTTTCGACTAAAATAAGATTAAAGGCTTAAAGCATCAACTTTCTCCATTAAAACCTAATAAAAAATTGACATATATTTATGATGAACCACTTTTGCTCTTCACAGCAAACACGTATCCCATGGAACAAAGTCTTGATTTGCTCTTTTGTTTAGAGAATATATGATATGTTGGAGTGCTAATATTAGAATTTTTTATAACATCGAACTTTTGTTACTAGTACGACCCAACGGATATTCCGGGATACGGTCTTCTGAGTGAAATGTCTTTGGCCGAACTGAAGGAGCGGCTCTTTCTCCTGCGACAGCAAAATTCGATCATTTTGGCCGATAAAATAAAAGACATAAAGTGTCAACGACAGACCAAGATTGAAAATATCACTGAGCTCCAGAAACTCATAAGCTGCTTCAAAAATGCAAAAGCAGCTTCAAGGTGAGTGTGGAGCTGTGGTAAAAATTGGGATTAATTCTTTAGTCATTTTGTTACTAAGCAACTAGAATAAAGGTATGCGCGGTTTTCTAAAGCAAAGCACTCGGGTAGTATCCTATTGCATTCAAACAGCAAATATTTACAGAGCGTAAGAAATTGATTGAAAGGGATTGTTTAAACTTATCATTTGGGGAAACATTGCTGACTAACTATTGGTCTATCTAAATAGACACATACTTCCGCTAGGTCAGAGATTTGTTCGGATATGAAAACTTAGTTTAGAAATGATTGTTTTTCGCCATAACAATAGAACTTAGAATTGGAACTCTTGCTTACAAGTTTCAAAATCTGCTGAAACACTTGCTGACATACATGTCCCGTAATTTAAAAAAAAGTGCCGTTTATCTTTCAAAATGTTAGCAGACACAGAAGGTGGGACTTTGTAAGAAAAAAATTACCACCAAGGTTTAGCCCTCCAGTTTATGACAGAACATTAAAAATACAGTTTATTAAAAAGTGCAATTTTGATATCAACAAATCCAACTTACTTTAAAGCGATCCACGCTTTTCGGCTGTTGATCCTCAATAGATCCGTGCGAGTTGTGTTAAGAATCGTACGTCAATACCACCAATAGTTTCATGTTTAGCCTAGTTTTGAACTCCACATAGGCATGTTTATTTTTTTATAGTAGACCTGAGGAGCAGAAAAGAAAGTAGTTACTTTCTTAGGAACCAGAGGAGGGCGAAATTTTACTCTGAGCTACTTTCGGGAATAGGCTAGACAAGCCAGATGGGTGCGTTAAATTGGACGAGTGTTCCGTTCAATAAAAATCTCCCTGAAATTAGCTAGCTGTTGACAAAGTTGAATAGTCACGGCAAACACCCCGGATCCATAACGACGAAGGCAATTATTTAAGAAAAACTTGTGCACCACTTTAGTGTCACTCTAATGTTTAAACGACCGTAGTGTCAAGTGTGATATACGACTTCAGGCAACCGAAATAACATGAGCTGTAAAAAGTGTTTACTGATGGTCCTGCTCGGAACACGACATAAAGAGGCAATTGTCTATTCGTAGTGGACTACTCATAAGGTTGCTGAAAACTCTTCGACAGCCCACGACCGGTTTCGCCCTTCTTGGGGCTCATCAGGTAGGCGCAGTCCCCGAGTTTCCGTCAACCTTATGTTCTACTTGAACCCAAATTGGACTGTTTTTTGAGAAATACACTCATCTGCAAATCAATTTGTCTAGCCTAAGAGGGTGAAAATACCAAGATTGCTTGGTTACGATTCCTTGGAAACTATTTTGCCTATTCTGATGCAACAGTAACAGAAACTCTGCCTTCGTCCCGAATCCACACCATTCAGAAAACGTCAGAACTATTATGGACGGAAGGAAGACTTATATGATTCGCACCCAGAACTAAAAGACCTGGCTCAACTGTTAGTAAAAAGACGAAAAGAGCGTCAGGAACTTCTATCTGCGAATTTTCGGATGAAAATACGTCGGTAGAAATGACCGTAGCCAGCAAGGTAACATGCGCGGTTGCTGTGTGACAAACAAGCTTGCATACAAATGAATATGTTTTTGATATGGTTTACTATTTCATATTGTCTTAGGGATTTCTCGCATCCGCTGAATGTGAGGGCAAATCACCAGGAGCATTTAACAAAAACTTTCGGTAGTGTTATTTATTTTATACCATAAGACAATTACTCCGGTGAACATATAATGCGAAAAGTCACCTCAGCTTAAACATAGCTATGCCGCATAATTTGTCATCTTAGGTGCATTAAACCATCAGAAGTGCATTTACGATAAACAGAATAATTACGATTAGGGTGTGGAAGGCTTTGTGTGTAGGCTTTGAGTGGTGAAACGCTGGCCACACCAATGGGTGGAAGAACTAGGAAATCCATGTAGTAAACGCATTAGCGGCGAAGACGAGCAGAAAATTAAGTCTCAGTAACCACCTCTTTCGACCAAGGGACATAGCAGGTTATGGGCTACTCATATTCAAACTTTTCAGCCAACTGCTGCACACAATGGTTTAACGAGGAAACTTAAGAACTATAACAAACCATAGAAAGTCGCACAACGATCCCAACTGTTATAGTTTTTACCTTCAGCGCAGAACCAGTCTTCTGGGATCGGACTCGATTTACTGCATTCTGGTGAGTCCACAACAAAGGGAAGCAGCACTGCACTCGAGTTTTGCTCTTATTAGAGCTCACCAGAAGTGCTTATGCTTGGTCGTGCAGGGATTTAAACTTCGCACATCTGATATGCGAGACGAGTGTTTTACCACTGCTGCACGAGCGCAGGCTGGACACATCCGAATTTTCACGTCTTGGCTTTCTGGCGCTTCAATGATGTGAGTGGTGAGTCCGAAACCTGGACCGACTGCTGAGTAACATACCTCAGTTGTGTCGGTCAATTACCCCACAAAAATTCTGGAGAGCACAATGAGTACGCTTACTGCATGGTTACCTTATAACAGCTGCTACCCTGGTTTACGCTCTAAAAGAATATTGCGATTCTGGAATTGTGGAATACTCGGTTCATCTGAAAACCTGGAAACAGTTGTTACCTATTCTGTAAAATATTTCTGTTACATGGAATTTCGAAATGCGGTGAGGACCAAAAAATTGTTGCTCAAAATTCGGTGCAGGCCCCTTTTTTCCCCAACCGCTGGTCTTTATAACTTTGAATATAGGCCAAATTTTGCAGTCGTTTGCAACCTAATGTATGGTCAACAGAGCTATAAATGAATTAACTGTTTTGAAATGATTTATTTGGATGTGGCTCATCCATAAATATCTCATTAATCTTAGAACTTCGTAGTGAATTTCCGCTATCACACTACTACACACAGCAGAAGGAGGCCGTATATACGACGTAGCTTACCGCTGTTCATGAGTGTGGATGATATTTTGTATGGCACTACATCAATAGCTCTCTGGACGTTGGCTACATGACCACAAAAGCTGACATTTTGAGGAGCAGAAAAACCACGATGACTGGAAATAAACTGAACTGCAAACTGATCTTTCTACACTCTCCACCTGACAAACTCCCACTGAGACTCTCGTACAGGCTCCATCGTTTTCCTTGTGAACTGACGTTCTGAATGCTAGAATACCAAGGTATACCTTTAGAGTGAAGAAATTATTAGTTCAATTGTTTTCCTAAAAAGAATCCACTCATCAAAATCATCAGTTACCTATCTACAGGTTTCCGGTATTTGCGGATCCTTCGTGAACCTAACGTGCGGAAACTAATGTTTTGATTATTTGGGCTGTTGTTACTATGCTCAGGAGTTGCTCAGTTGCTCAGGGATATTGATTTGATGTATGATGGGTTTGAGACAACTCATTTGTTAAGGTGCCAACCTACGAACAAGAAGGTCCCTGGTTCCAATCCAAACTCAACATCTCAACTACCGCTGTCTAGACCCTATTTGGCACTATCTGGTTCAATGTGCATCCTACTGCTAACATGGCAGCTAAGCTCCTAAATAGAGCTACAGCCGAACGATTATTTATTATATATTATTTTGATGTATAAAACAGCCGTTGATATGTTCTATAGCCTCACTGAACTCCTAACTTTCAATGGCAGTCTTACTCACGAATTGATGTATTCTTTATTTTAGGAGTCCGTCAAAATGAAGCTATTTAAACGGAATACCGTTCTTATCCTATCTCTCAAATGACCAATCGAAATAGACCACCAGTCAAAAGAAGGCGGAATGCAGGACCGGCTTAAAGTTTACTAAATAACATTTTTTGATACATTCATACCATTTTTTACATACGCGTATTTTTACGTTGCTCAAGCTACTGCTAAGCCGCTAAAGTACAGAACATGCAGCGTGAGATGACAGATAAATAAAATTGTATGTGATTATTACATTTTTTCAATTCAAGTAATTCCGGAATTTAGTGAGAAATCTCTCGATAAAAGTCGCGAGTTTATCTGCCGAGAAATTAGTTTACAGTATCCTGAAGATTCTGCGAAACTGCAAAGTTTAGGTCAGCTTCAAAACGTCTTTCCAGACATTTAAATTTCACACCGAATATTTAGGTATTTTTTTAGTAACACTTCAGGGTTTTCACTAATTTACTGAAAAATTGGTGCGGATATATTAGTTGAAAGTTCACGATGGCGATGTGTGGGCATCAACCTTGGGTGGGAAGTAAAACGAACGCAACCAATGACAAGCAGCGCCTTTTAATCTTGTGTACACCTAGTTTGTCGGATATTTGACTTTAATTTAGTAATCAAACCATCCAAATATATTAGCTCTGGTTCATTCTTGAGCAAACTAACAAAGATGGATGCTGTTTCCAAGTTTCCTTCTCAATCAGCACAGACAACGAAGGAGTAGCAAAAGTATGGAAAACTCGATGTCTGTAAAGCTGGACGCAGGAAAGATGGTTTGCAACTGTCACTCCACTTTTGTACATCTGGAGATAGTTTGGATGCTTACCATTATGTTAGGTTAGTCAACCTCATAATTATCCAGGCTAGAAAGCCATACAGAAGAAAATCATTAAGAATACGGCTTTTCTGATGTCTAACGTTTCAAATTTGAATAAAAAAACTGACAAAATACAAATTTTGTTAATCAAATTACTGAGGTTGCATGAGATTTTATATAGTGTTCCGAAGATACCTCTGTATACAGACAAATTGACCGGGTTCCAAATTTTCCTCCCAGAATTTTGTGCATAGTGTGGGACGGTAGGAATAATTTGATGTTTATGTACAAAGAAAAGGTTGAGTAAATTTGTTATCTGGCTAAGTTTGTGCAAACAGCTGTGATTTTGCTGATGGTCTTTATTTATGCATAATAATAGTTATCTGAGCTTGGAATTTATTTTCCGTCCTATTTCAAGAGGAAGACTACTGCATCTGTATATACGTAAATTGTGATCCATCGCGACAGATGTGGATACCCACGGTTTATATTTACCTGTGTCCCACGCAAAAATATTTGCAATGGAAACGTCCCTGAGTGCCATACACACACGGAGAAACAAGGTCCTGGCAAAAGATAGGGAGAAAGGACAAGAGTGGCGATTTATTGCAACCAAGTTATGTTCTCTGAGAATATTCCAGGATTCAAGCTCCTTAATCTCCCAAAATAAACATATTTGAGCATATTATTAGAGCAAGGAGCCGTCAGCGGGATTCAGCCGAGGTAGACTTCTGACAAAAATGACAAAACGAAGTACACTGATTAACTAGGCGTTCTGGCTAGTAAGTGACAGCAAGCTCACTAGCAGTGTTCCCTACGGTTTTCAACTATGCACACTGGACATCATGAGAACCCTTCAATGGAAGGCATTAAGATGTCACCGTTCTCAACTTCACCGTAGGAGCGTTTATTTTGCAGTAACTGTCATGCTCTCTCTCCAGCAAAGCTTCGACAGAAAGAAGAAATGGCTCTTTTGTTGAAATTTTCCAGGCATCATTACTATCACTTGCTGTATAGATGTTTTGTATACCACTGGAGGTACACCATCAGTGTCAAAGCCTAAAACGTGTGAAACACGAATGCAAAGAGTGCAATAAGGATAGAAATTTTTATGAAAGCACCAAGAGTCAAGAGATCATGGCTAACCAAAGATTTACGTTCTATGTGGCTGAACGTCGATGCTTCTCCGCAAACTCAGTTCTTTTGGGTTCGAAAAATAAAGGCCAAATCTCAGTTGACAGCACTGATGGATGTTTACGGATTCATGTGTGCATGTGGTGCTACTTATTAGGGTGGTAGGGAGCGGCCTTGGCCAAACTGACTAAAGAACACTGAGAAGTACAGGTTAACGTCCGGGTTTGAGTCTAGCCTACCTTGCCGACACGGCGCACACGGTTGATCAAGACACAGCATTCGAAACATGTAACAGTTGTCAAAACTGGCCAAACTATGCAATGTTTTGACTGCTGAAACTAGTAGTATCCAACTCTTTACACCCAAAATTTGTGTAGAGAAGGGGTTTGTTCGGTCTTCCCATTTGAGCTGGTCAAGTGTTAGCCTACCGTATAAAGATGGCAACACCAGATCATACCTCCTGTATAAACCTGACAATTGATTGTGTTGTGTGACCTTCACCCTGACTAGCAAGAACAATTTCCATGTCTACTTGGCCGTGATCGGTTCACTTTTATCAGGTTGTATCTTATATGTAGAACGCTTTGTGTTTTTTGTTGTTTTATCCCTTTCGGCCTTAGTACGTACGGCAAAATCTAACCAACCAATGGTGAATATTGTCCGATTTGAACTATGCGTGACAAATTTTAGTGGTTACCCATTTATTTCCCTGTAATTTTTTGTCCGATGGTTTGTAAAATGTATCAGTACCACAATTTCCCACCGGATGGGTGCACAGTTGATGTTGTTATCGCAGTTGGCGCCCAGTAATTTAGAATGTCTCCCAGCACGCGGACTGAAAAAATAAACGGAATTGTGTGCTATTCCAGATTTTATGACTATGGATGTCGAGCTGATAAGCATTGTATGGATTTAGGGAAAATAATATTTTTGTTTCACAGAACGACCGCTATACCTTTCCGCGCAGGAGGTGATCAATATATATTTGTGTTTGTAGGGGATTCGTTAGCAAAAGTGTTCTTTGGTAATGGGTTGCTGAATTTGTAGTGTACGCTGACATCACTCTTGTCTAAATAGTCGTCTTCCTGTCTTGGCGCAATCATTCTGGTGAGTCTGAAACAAAGGAGGGAACCACTGGACTCGAATTTTGTTCTTATTAGAGCTCATCAGTAATGCTTATCCTTGTCAGTGCGCGGCTTTGTACTCCTCATATCTGAAATGCCAAGCGAGGGTGTTACCACATTTTTTCACAGCCTATACTGTGTTAGCCATTTAGTAGTAGTTTAGTATGGCAGATAATGATGTGTGACTTGTGCTGTACAGGCTATCGCACAAGTTGACACCCAGGTTGGATAGAAGTATCCAAAGGTCTTATAACCATTTTCTTCCACAAGTGAACATATAGCTTTCCATAGCCTCACCTTACGGGTATTTGTAATGAAATCCAAGACAACAATGGAGGATCAACTTACCACCAAAGTTTTTGCCTGTTTGTATTGCTAAATATTAGAAATTTCATGTTAGTCCCATATTGCTAGAGAGCGCAGTTTTATGGAAGTTGGCTGAGCTGATGAACGCTTAGGTAACATGTACCAGCGGATAAAATTATTGGCATTGATGGTGCTAGAATGTGCCGGACCTACTATGGCCAAACAACATATAAGTCTTATTGAATCATTCAACAGTTCCAGTGCAAAGTATGGCTCACAATAAACCGACCTCATGCTTCAAAAATACAAATATAAGATGAAACCTTGCGTTTTTGTGGGCAAGGCAATATGAGAACTTTTCTTATTAGGCTGAAAACACTTAAAGACTAATCTTTTTACATTTTTATGCAATTTAGTATAAGTTTCCAATGAAAGTGCCTGCAGATCCCTGATGCAAATTGCTTATACGGGACGCCAGATGTAACATGCGTTTTCAGTGTCAGCCGTAATATGGTGCATTACGAATTCAACTCCATTAGTATGATGACTTTATAATGAATACATCACATTTACTTTGCACTTTATACATGTCACGCTAGTCCGTATGTTTCAAGGAAAGAACATATACTTGTTGATGGATTTTATAGAAACTGTTCCAAAGGGTAAACTTATACGATGTTAGGGGGAAACGTGTGGGCTTAAAAAATACGCATTCCAGATAAACTGAAATGAGGAAAATGAAATAAGTTGATATAAGAAAATGGTATAGACCATAATTTAGCACATTTTTGTTTGACAAGCACAGTACTAATGATCGGACAAATGAATAAAATGAGAACAACTATTAGACGGTTGAATAAAATTTCACTTCAGGCTCCTTGTTTGTCTACGTAAGTTCTCATTCCAGATTTGCCTCGTGTCCGTCAAATCCACTTATGTTCGTATGCAAGGAGCCCTTTTTCCCTCCGTTTTTCTTTCAAGTTTCCCCTGTCTTCGGAAACTTTGATTTCTTGTGTGCAACGATTTACAAAATTTAATCAGTTAAAGGTCTAGTTCACGCCAAACCAAATCTACATTGAGGTCTGAGTTATATCACATAGGTTTTGACGTGTTTTATTCCCTTTGTAAGATTCTTGGCAATAGGATCTGCCTTCAGCTGAATGAACAAACAATGTCACACAATAGGCGGTATTCAAGTTAGTATGGTTCTTGCAATCTCCGTACGGATTCTCCACAAACACCCATAATATTTGTAAACTGCTTCATCCTGTTAAAGATGTCGACGAACATTTGGGTTTAATTTCGCGTAACGTGCTAAAAGACAGAGAAGCAAAATTAAAATAATCAAGCAATAAATGCGGTTAAGTTTAGAATTGAATTGCAACAAACCCACTCATAATAGTCAGTTATTGCTAGAGCCTGCTTTTAACATTTCGAAAGTGCATTGTCTCCAGAGGAAATGGATGGTCATTTAGAACCCTGTCAGCCGATTTTTTATTGACTGGGATTCAGGAAGTATCATCGCTGGTAAAGACGAAGCATTGGTAGATTTTATACAAAGTATCACACTTTTGTGTATTATCAAGATGAACAATTGCTTTTGCCTAATAGCAGCGCTTGATGTCTGGGTTGGACTGATAAGCTGCAATGTCTAATTTGCAGTATTCCTTTTTAGGAGAGGACAAGAACTCAGGCGATGGTACAGTGAAATTGGTGTAGTTCTAGACTATTTTCGAGAAAGAACGTCGTTGGTAGCCAAGTAGGACATGAAGAACAATAAGGATAGTTTTTTATGAGGTCTCAGACAAACTGCTGAAAGTAGAAAATGGTTAGGTCAGTTGGCACATCATTGTTTGATAGACATGAGTGAAGTATTATAAGCAAGTATTCAAGGCAAGAGGAGTTAGCAATAAATGTGTGTATAATTTCGAAATATCACACTTTAATGTTAAATGTTAATCAATTTGGTTCTTGTTGATAGTAATCTAAAGTGAGGTGAGTAAGAGCACACAAATATCCTTGAGCAGATCACGCTTTATGTGATCTTCAAAACGCTGAGTTCATATTTATCCATCGATATAGGCACGAGGTAAAAAATGGGACGACGAAGCTTGTTGGTTTATACCAGTAGAAAATGGGAAATGTTTCGTCTAAACAAAACTCAAAAGGATAATTTCGAGGTGCGTCGTTCCTCATCCTAAATGCTTTCTTTGTGTTAAAATGTGTAGCGTACTTGTAGTTAGAACTGCAGAGTTATCCTCTATTGTATACAGCGAATTTAAGATGCTTTGACATTTTTTTAATGACAGCAGAACATTGGCGACCTCTTTGATGCAAGCTTTGCTGAAAATAATACTGCTTGTTAGTCAGTGGACCATAACAGGTCATTCCCAAAAACTGCTGTCGTAAGGTGGGCTGAAATCTTGGAAACCCGTACACGAAAGTTTGGCTAGGGTACCTTTCCCATTCAAATTACCAGGAAGATGGTGATTTCACAGGGCTCACGGGAAACACATCCATTTAACCGAGTAAAAATAAGAAGCAATGGAATGTTTTTTGTTATTTAGGTCATCCGTAGAGTGTAGATTATTGTTTTATACACCTGCCACCCACTGAATCTCTGAATAGCATAGACTGACCAGATGGTCGTATGCAGCTTTTTACGGAAAAACTGAAATCCCATAAGTAGAGCAGTGCAAATAAAAGTGGAAGCACTACCTCGTTGTGTGATCAACAGCCATCTGAGGCCAAGATAGTGAGAGCGTCTGGTCAACCAAGGAGCCAAAATTGTGAAAAGTGCACTCGAATAACCCATCCTTTGACCACAGTTTGGAGGCAAGAATCACTCAAATGATGGCTGGTCTTATCTGTTATACAAGAATTTGTAAAAGCAAACGAAGGTGAAAATTACGAATTTTCCTAATGTCATGGTACAAGGTAGCGCGCAATCTTTCCAAGCAACTGAACGCAATTTATCACTCCTCCGATTTGCTACATGGGTGGAACAACGCATTCAAAACAACATTCAAACAACACATTCAGAATAGATTAACGTCATAACTCTTTTGGGGCGACATTTTTTTAATCTCATTTGAGTGGGTATGAGTATCTTTGCGGTACACTTTTAGATGGATCGCCACTAACACAATCGTCATGAAATAAACCGCGAAGACTTTGATTAGAAGAGAAGGCAAGTTGGACGCTGGCAACTAAATAATGCTACGAGGGAAATCTATATTATGCATGGTGGTGACCGCCGAGTAGAATTACACTTAGATGCATGGGGAGGAAATTATCAAAGGCTCACTCCATCTAGAACCAACTGAGCCACATGCGTTCCAGCGGTGAAATGTCTTGGAACTTCAATTATTTCAAGTTTGTGCAAATAATATTTTGTTAGGTTCCGTCAAATATTAAAAACATAGCTTTTAAAATTACACGAACTCTATTCAAACAAGAAAATTTCCTAGCATCATTCATAAGTTGATCAGAGATGAATTTTGTTTGGATGCTGTTTTGGATCATTTGTATCGTGTTAGCTATTCAGTTTGGACGACTGCTTCGGTTTACAGAAATATTGGTTTAATCTATGCGGCACAAAAAAAACCTGAAGATCTGTATCGTTTTGAATGCAACTCGTCCTTTTTTAGGGACAAAATTTATCACAGTAATGCAATTCCCAACGAAAACCTTCAAGTGTTTGTACCAGCTTTAAATCGCCATGTCATTAGGCTAATTACTGAAACACTTATAACATGAACTCTTTTGAATAAGAGTATTCAGTGTGAGATGAAAAATACGTTGCGTATGGTCACTATCTTCATGGTCCTTAGGTAGATACGGGATATCGTTTGAGCGCTGGAAGAGTGATGCAAATTGTTCGACTAAAGAGCAGCTGACTCCACAAAATCACACCGCTGATCGGTCAATTGTGGTCAAATCATGAGGTGTTCGACTATGAACATGAGGTTTCCGGGATTGGATCTCCTTCGAGGACTTATACGAAATACTCAAATAATTCAGGGAGGAGTTACTGGCCGCAGACAAATAATGGCGAGTAAACAGAGTGATGATGATTCAGAACAATGTATGAACTGGATGCAAACTAAACATTTCAAACTTTGTAACTTCGATCGCCTTCTCGTTCATTGTAACTTCTCGAAAGAATGCGGTGTCAAGTATGCAACATGTTTACAAAAGTGACGAAAAATCCAACTGACTGACAGTATATTAAATAATGCTTTAGGAATGAGTTTATGCACGCTTCTTGTACAAAGAAATACCTTTCAACTTGCCTTGCTCTATCTGCATTCCGAGGTTGGACGATAGTTTGTGCATCATTCGTATTGACATTTCAAATGCAGGCCACTTTTCAACCCCCCTCAAAGAAAGAAAGCGCGAACACAGCGGACCGTTCAGTACCATACTCTTCTTGAAAGCACATCGTTTGGAGGAAACAAGATGTGAACAGGTGTTTACGAAGTCCCTCTAAATTGCTGTATTCTATATGAATGGAAAAAACAAATGGACTTAATTTTTTCGTTTGCCAGGGGGGGGGTGAGAAAAATGTATTCACTATTTTCAAGCCATGATTTAATTGCACGTGAGTGGCAGCACGCTCGTTAGATGCAATCGTTTGCTCGAAAGAGATATGGTGAGTCGATGAGTAATCGGCTTAAGAGGGTGTTTGCTGCAATGTCACTTCTGGTGCTAGCACATCTAGTGCAATTACCAGTTCGAACTATGAAGTTAGGAAGTATACTTTAGTCAACTGGACATCTTGATATTCCTCCGCTCGTCTTCTTGCTCCATTTATTTATTTATTTATTTCCAACTGTTTGGTTTCTTCAGGACCCCCGTACCAGCCATTAGTTTTGCCACACTGTCAGACCTGTGTATGCTAGCATGTGTGTGTATGTTTCACGACAAACTTGAAAATCCTCGTTAATTCCGCCGTGGGCCTACTTCCAAAATCAAGAGAGTGATCTAGGAAAGAACGACCGGAACACGCGTAGAGCTGAGCCGTTTGATTGCAAACGATTCATCACTAAACGAGGTGACATCATCAGTGTGTTGCTAGGGTGCCTGGTGGAGCGTAGCAATGGTTCGCAACACATTGAGTAGAGTTGCGTGTGTGTTATGTTCTGTTAGCCGAGGCTGAATTTCGATCACGACTGGTAGTTCAGTCGCGTAGTTCCAGTGGTTGGCCTGTTATGCTGTGCCCTGATTGGTTCATGACCACATGACCTTTAGGCTTTGTCCCCCTTCTGTCGTACTATGGTCGGTGCTGGGGTGACTTCTGTTCATGACGTCTCTGGATTCCAGCTTGTGACCTTTGTTGATCGGAGTTCAAAGGGTTTTCTTGATAGTCGGATATGTGGCTTTCTTTGGATGCTCCGTTTGAGGTATTATTCCTTTGCTTTATAGTGGTGCGTACATTGGATCTGATTCAAGGCGTTATTCGATCATATCCGTCCCGAAATATCCATGATTTCAAAAAGTTCCTTCCGGTTTTCATGTTTCCGTATGTCAAAATTTCTAGGTTTTCCTCAGAGCTACCATTCTGCTTGTCGTTATTTTGTGTGCGAAATTTGACGATATCCCCTGATGGTCAGACTCAGAACTGTGCCATGCTTGAAGCGTGAGACTTTTAAACACTATTCTTCTTTTTTGTGTTTCGGATCGCTCACTGTGTGCGCAATTCATATTTCCATATCAGGAGTTTAACACTCCCAAACGCTTCCGCGTCAGCTACGCATTTCTTTTCCTTACCACATCGATTCAGGTTGAGGATAATGATGCACAACGACCATCTTCTTTTTCGTACAAATAACCGGCAGATGTTTTTGACGCTCCACATCCACAGTGCCGTCAAATAATCCTGTATGAAATATATATGGACTTAAGAAAAAACACCACTCTGCAGAAAGCTCTGAAATAAATGCTCGTTTTTCCAAGGTGGTAAGCGCGCTTGGTTTCACAGATGCTACACAATGTTGGCAAGTGTATCAACAATTCGGATATCGTCCTGCGCGTAAAATTAACGTCTTTTGCATTGTGGGAGCGGGACTAACACCGAATTTATCCTGACATTCGTGCAACCACTCACTGCATTCTTAACATTATGGGCGCCTACGGTGATTAGCATTGGTCTTCCTTGCAGTAAAGACCTCGTTGCTGCAAAATATTCGAAGTGTTTCCAAGATCCAAGAGTAGGAATCGACGTTACTGTATGCGAGTGAACGTCTTCTGGTTTTTTACCATTTGGATTGAAACTTCCCTTTTGCCCCTGACGATATTACCCATTCGGGTTTTATTTGGGTGATTTGGTTACTGCCATCAATCTACTGTTTTTGGCCTGATTGCTTTTAAGTTTCCCGCTATGGGAAAAATCGCTTTTGACTCGTTTCGGACATATTGATCGTCACGGCAATATCATAAGTGAGAATAATAATAGACTCAAGCCTAAAATCCAAAGGACACTAAACGAACTGGCCAATTATCTCTATATCACCTGGAACGCACCAGAATAGCGTTATTGTAGTTCAGCATGGTAGTTTAGGGATGCTAGACGGACACAAGTGATCATGATTGGCTGTGATCACCGGTTATTACCGAATATAACACAGTCCTTCCGAAAAGTAAATTGCGACCTTGCATGTTATCGCCTAGACACCCAATATGATTATTAGCGCTGCTGTTTCCGCTCCCTTCTATTGTTAAACATCCCGCTATGTTATATTAGAATTTGGCTGGTATTAGATGTGTTCTGACCAGAGCAAACATGTCAAGCTCTCCTTGGGACACTACATCTCTGCTGATGTAAATAATTTTGGCGATTGTGGTCTCTTTTAGGCATGCTCCAATCAGAGATGTGCTTGAGCGAAACACTGTACTACCTTTCATCGATATGAGTAGTTAAAAATAACAAAAAACTAACCCCAATTATGTCCAGACTACTTTCGTGTTCAGTGCAAGGAAATGCTCAGGTGTCATGAATGTCCTTCGTTCATCAGGACCAACAGGAGATCGCGACACATAGTCACGCTTCTCACATAATTTCTACGAGTTGGGCTGCAAGTTGCGGGCTATGGAACGTCGGATTATCGGCGTAAGTGATAAAAAGAAGCCGAGTAATGTAAACATTAATGAATAGCCGATGTGAGCTCCAATGAAAATAAGCATGGAAAAAGCCTGCACCTCTGCAAAAGCAAATCGGCAAATTACCGGACAGCTTATGATTGTAAAAATCGTAGGTTTAAGTTTTAGTCCCTTTCTCACTCTAAACCTAGAGTCTTATGACCAGTGCTTTTACACAGCCATTTAACTCTCAAGCCATGTAGGTGCTTGAGATGACTGTGGTACGAACACAGCTTTTCGGTAGCATTATTCCTCTGAGAAACGAAGTTGTCGGAAGTGAGCAGGTGTTTGATATATTCGGGTGCTTTTTACAGCATGTCCACAAAAACCATATCCGACATACGTGATGAATGATTACCCCAGGTAGCTCAGTAGGAGATAAGAGATCGTGCACAATGACGGTATGCCTCGTTCATTAACCTAGAGTAGAAGGAGAGAGATTTTTCACGCCAATCAGCAAATTGCACCGGTCTTGTTCAAACTGGCTGGACGACTGTCCGTTTGCGCTTAGTGCACCAAAAGTTAAACCATAAATTTTTGTCTACATGTGAGTAACCCATGTAGTTCGGCCGTTTCACTGAGGCTTCCACAAACACTCTTGACAAAGAGGGAAACGCTGGGGTGAGAGAAGCTTGCGCAAGTAAGAGATCAAGCAATGGCGCGTAGACAGGTATTGGAAAGCGATCTCATATTTCAGAGACCAAATGCAAGTTTCTGTTTTCAGGAAGCACTTATTGCGCACACATTTAGAGCAGGATTCTGATGAGTGGAACTAGAATTGTTGATTGACTAGGGTTTATTGGGTAAAAATGTAGGTGAAACACATAGGTTCAGCAGTTTTGTATACACGACCCTCTCTGGAAGTAAAATTTTACCAGAACTCTAATTAACAGCCGTCAACCAATTTAGTTTCCTGCAGATTTCTGTTACATTTCCCCGCTGCATACCGAATGATCACATAGTCACAAGTTAAGCTACTGCGCGTGTCCAGATCAATTATTCATCAAAAAAACTTTAAAGAACGTTGAGCAAGCTTTTGTTTGGACATACTTTCCTCTTTAAACTCACTGACTGATGATTCCTCACACACGATCATTGGGATTGAAAAATGGAAAAATAACATTCACACTACCGTAAAGAACAGAACTCTTGTACAAAATCGCAACTGTATGGATAAAAACTTTTCCCGGTATTTGGTAGCTCGATTCTATTACTCCGTAAACTTCGACGGTGGCCTGCAGGTTCGTTTTATTAGTGCTTAGAGTTAACCCGTCCGTAGCGTGCACGAAAACACCAAAAACAATTAGCCTCCGAACTTTCGACAAAATCACTCGATCTATGTGTGCACGATGACGTCCTGATGTAATGGCAATAATTTCTTTGACGGATACTCAGGTGAAAAGTGCTAGAGAAATAGTTGACAGTATTCTGAACGATTACCGTCCGGCAACACATAGGATATGCAAACGAGTTATAAAACGCTAATATAGTGTTTTAAAAACGAATCGAATATAAGGGCCGGCCAAAGGAAGCATCATTTGAAAGGTGAACTGCAAGTTTGGCTTATTTCACATCGTCTACCTAGATAAATTTACAGTACATACACGTCAGTCAAATGGGATTTTGTAACCCGCTGTCTGTCACTATAATATCAGATCATCATCAGAAAAGGAAAATACTCTGTTTCTTACTTATTGGAGCTACTTAGACGGACTTATAAGCAGTGGCCACACGAAGCTTTGCTCAATCGAGTTTTACGGTTGACCGTAAGCCAAAGCGTTGAGCAGCTATAAAAAGTGTAGAATTAAAAAAAATTCGCAACCTGATTAGTTTCCTCCCCTGAAAAATTTCCACTCACAACGAATAAGCAACCGGGATAAACAGGTGCTCCGCAGCTTCGGACTTTTGTTCTATCCACTGCTTAGTTTACAGTCATCTAGATGGAAATAATGTGTCTGTGTGACATTTCAATCACTGAACTTTTCGTAGTCCACTCTGTGCGTACTGCGCTCTCATGCGTTGTTAATTTCCAGATCTTTATGTGGTTAACCCAAGTATTCATGTAAATTGCTGGTTCAGTAATTACCACACACCTCGCACGTCTTTCTTACATGTATATGCCTAACACACATCCGGATTACTGGTTGACCACCCAAATGAAGAATGCTATATTGATTCATCGACTGAAGTGTTTTACGCGAAGAAACTTTATTCAGGAAGACGTCTCGCTATTACGCATAACAGTAGCTCACGTGACTGGCGCACAGTTTTGCTGTATATGCGCGTGCGTGTGTGTGCGTTCACATGGAGCGACGCTATTGCACAACAAGGAAGCTCAGAGCAAAACTAGGCGTACCCATTCATGTCTGTTTTCACCGTATATCTCACCTATCCAGTCGTGCACGAAGGACGTGGGACGTGCAAGACAGGCGAAAACTGTCCAACAAATAAGAAAACTGAATTAGTTTTGCGTTCGCGCTTCGTTGCACAGTTGTAATTACTTCATTTCGACATTGCTCCATAATTTGAATCGTCTAATTGGAGTAGCAGGTCGCAATAACTCCATTTAATTGGATCTACTTTGGCAATTGCTGGTTGAAAATCTTTTTTGGAATAAAATTTTTTGCATCTTTGTACCGGTGATATGTCCGAAAGCGGGGAAACTGGGGATCCTTCCGGTGGATATGCGAAAGAGGGATATGTGTTCAGCGAAGATTTGGATACTGGAACACACATATTGATAGGTGATCGGCACGCCCAAAATGAGTCGCTTGAACATACATCTCTCAAAAATGATGAAAGCCAAAATGATCTGACTCATGAGATGCCAGACACACTGGAAAGCCCAAGCTCGTCAAACATGGAACAACAGGGTAATGATAACGGTAATACAATACCAGCGGAATCGTCAAAAGAAGGTGAGATGGAGAACTTACAGAGATATTCTTTAACAGTGGGGATGTCACCCACTGAAGAAGACGTAGATAGTCGTGGGGAGGCGGCGTCATTTGAAGAAAAAGCTGAGGAATTCGCTGTCGATAACAATGAACCTCTGGCAAACCAAACGTCTAACGTACGTTTGATGTCGACAGACGATATAACCGCCCATCCAGAAGCGGGGCACTCACAAACGGACCTGCTTAGCACAGAATCGCAACAGCCTGTGACAACCGCAGACACTGCTGTCGTAAGTGAAGAGGCAACTGTTTGTCTCCTGCCTACCGAAGAAGAGAGTCAGGTCAGCTTCAGAGCTCACTCGGAGTCGGAGAACCCCATCGACAAAAAAATTACGGATACTGAGGTTAGTATCGCATTCCCAGAATCCTCGATTACAACGCACGAGTTAACTGTGGCTTCGGAACCGTTCTCAGTAGAAGATGACCAAGAGGCGTTTAAAATAGTCGATGAAAACCGCGACGGATCTGAGAGAGTCGACGCTGCACAAACATCAGATGAATCGAATTTATTGACAACTACATCGCAGTCCATTAAGGACGTAGTTCGAGGAGATGACGGGGAGAATGATCAGTCCGACGAAGTAAATTATGCTGACGAAAACCCTCCCGTATCAGTAAACACCGACACTCAGGAAACAAATGAGGAGGAACCAGTTTACGGAGACAACCTGTCACAGGAAAGTCCCTATGATAGTACATCAGCGCTGATATTTGAAAATGCGCCTGGGGAGACAGTTGTCGAAATTAGTGAGCACCCTACTTCCGAAACTTTTACTGACGGGCGTATCTCCAGTGATAATCAGCAACTTGAAACCGAACCACCATTTGTAACGGAACAAGCAGATGATGGTTCTGTTGAAATGGTCAGTAAACTGGATGAGGTTTCCAATGCCTCGCCAATAGAAACAGAGGAATCGCAAACAAATAATCAGGAAAGAGATTCAATAGACACGCAGGATACAGAAGAAAAAACCCCAATAGTAATGGAACCAGAGTCAGCCCCTGAAGGTGTCAACGAGATCAACTTAGACGAGGCTTCAGAACCCGGTGAGATCGCTGCAGATGGACTCACTATGAACCCTGAATTGACAGGTCTTCAGTTAGAGAATGAAGTAAATTTAACCGAACAGCATTTTGGCGAAATGCATGCAGCACCTGATTTTGAAACCGGAGTGGAAAGTGAAGAGGTGTTTGCGGATGAGAGTCAGGCACTAAGACCCATCACTTCGGAATATGCCAGTGATCAGCTTGAACAAGAGCTCCCTGAAAAAATCTCAGCAAGTTCACTAATAAGAAACTGTGCAGCTGAATATTTTTCAGAGGACATTACAGCCGGTGTTTTGGAGCTAACTGGAGAACCACACACTGAACAAACACACGAAAGTGTCGTGCAAGAATATGATACGCACACTGTGCAAATGTCAGAAGTGACTGTATCATCTTCCGTACAAGATAGTGTAAAGAAACCTGACAAATGGGATACTCACCTCATGTCTGATACTGGGGACGATGAGGTAATCTTTGAATCTTCAACCAATGGAGTGCAAGACGGGGTACTTGAGGAACAGTACTCGTTCGAGCAAAGCAAACCTGAAACAACACACGATCAACAAAGCTCAGAATATCTGAACGAAAACTTTGGGGTGCTGGAATCTGATGAAAACGTCACTGGGACAGAACCGAGAACATCTACTGAGCGTCACGCTGAGATACTACGTAAAAGCTCTATTCAGCTAGAAGAGCTTTCCGAAATGACAGTGCCTTCCCCCGTTCAACTTTTTGCCAAAGAATCAGATCACTTATACAGCATCTCGGTTCCCAGTGACAAAAACATATTGTCTGTTGAGTCTAAAATCTGTGAGGATCAAGGAGAAATAAGTGATAATGATGAATTGCAACCGACCAAAAAGGAAGTACCTACCGAAATTCCCTGTCAAGATGTGTGCATCGAGCCAACCAATGGAGAGGAAACAGTTGCATTTCTTGAACCCATTGATGATACCAAAATGGTGGCAAAGGAATTACATGTAGAGGCAAGTCTTGAAGGAAGTATCCCCGAACGTATTTCCCTTTCTGAAAAATCTTTGAGTGGTGCGCCTCCTGTTGTGAAAAGCTTACCAGAGGTACATGATAATCGTGTTTCTGACTCAAACAATTGGGCCACACGTCCTAGCCTGTTTGAGGCACACGAAATCAGCCACCGGACTGTGCCACAAGAATTTGCGTTAGGGAAGGAGATAGAAGTTGACAGAAGTGTTCAAGTGGAAAACAAAATAGGTGAAATACACATTGATATTAGCGATGCAGCTTTGACGACGGGTTTGAATGGGTATGCATCCACTTTGGGGGACGATGCAAATAAAGAAAATCTCGTGAAGGAACACCAATCACGTGGACTTGATAAGCGCCCGCTTCTTGAACGTCAACAACGCAGCAGGACTTTAGATCCCCGCATCATGAGTGATTGGGCTGCCGGTTACAGTGATTCCAAACGACGTGCTGCGACGCTCGGTAGAAATGGATCTCGGAAACGACCTAGGCTGCAGCCCAAACCAGCCCCAAATGACGACTATCTATTCCCCGATTCCGTTACTCCTTCAAAGGTGGACAAAAACTTGAGTATGCGAAGTTTATCTGAAGGGTTACCTGAGGGAACATATGATGTTCCATATATTGATGATGATGCATTCCTTCCAAGGCAGCTTCGTGATTCGGCTAATCAAAACGGCAATATCGATGACGATAGTGAGTACAGTTCCGATGGAGGTGCTTGGTACTGGCAACCTCCAAATTACTACCAGATCCACCTGGATCCGAACCACATCGCAGACACGAATGAGTGCGCCACAACCCCAAGTAAGTGTGATGTATTTGTATATTCTACTTTTGTCTGACATACCTGAGTCGTTTTTGCAATACCACAAAGTACAGTAAATGCAGTAACGTTTGCACTCCATAGCTTGTGCTTAAATAAGAAGTGCCCGGTCAACGGGGCGTTTAGATGAAAGTC
The DNA here is from genome assembly GCA_003604175.2 of Clonorchis sinensis. NCBI lineage: Eukaryota > Metazoa > Platyhelminthes > Trematoda > Opisthorchiida > Opisthorchiidae > Clonorchis > Clonorchis sinensis. The sequence goes on from CM030369.1 coordinate 209,185,953, forward strand.
GACGGTCAAGAAGGTTACTCTTTTTCGGTGATTGTTTCACTTATATTTATTGCTTGAACAATCGAAGCCTTGTGGTAATCAAGCACCCTCACTAATTCAAACGAGCACTACTGAGTTGTTGCTTAAGGTTCTCACGCTATAAGCCTGCGAGCCTGATTTATTGGGTCTCATCAACTATTTTATTCCACAGTGAAATTTCCTAAGTTGTTTACCTATTTGAAGGTGAGTATTGTAGTATGATTTTTCTTTAAAAACAAGTGTTATAGCCACTGCCATGGTGAGGTGTATGAGTCACGTAAGCTGCTCTCTAGACCGAATTTTCCCCACTATATGCGAGCTACTTTCTAAAATCATCAAAAACTGCCCGGATTCGCTTGAACTTACTGTGAGATGAGGAAGTCGTTGCTTTCACTAAGATGTAGTATGGTATCAAAGTATGCCAAAAGAGACTAACAGAAGCAATTTTTCTGGGGAATTACCTCTTTTAAAGACTATTTCCTATTGGGTGAAAGTTGGTGAGAGATGTAAACTGCTCGTTACCGATTAATTTCACATTTGGGTAGATTCAGCGTGAAAATAAAACAACTCTATGGACGAACAGCATATGGACACCATAGGGAAGCAAACGGACGAATAAATATGTTAGAACCACTTTGGAATCAAGTTCACTTGAATAGTTTCTCTGATTACAAGTATCACGTTCAAAACTAGCTGATTCACGCCCTGACACTCGGTGATCGTCTAGCGACATGCTAACAGCATGTATAATATACACGCTTTTTTGAAAACATGCCGAGGGGGAAGGCTGTGCGGGATTGAAATATTTCGCAAGACATTAGAAAAGACTTGACTTTGATTCTTGAGACGCAGATGAGGTAGAGTGGGTTTGCATGGGTTTACTAATGTCAATGTGAATGCCACTCGAGTTTTAACCTTTCCGTCTTACACTGAAAAGTAATTTATCCCTAAACGTCTTGCGTACGAAGTAAGCAGTATGTAAATGACACGCGTTGAAACTTTCTGGAACAGGAGCAAGTGTAACATGTCCAGTTAATGTATAATATTCATTCAAACTACGGTTTCCTCAAAGCAAAACGAAGTTTATTGTCATAAAAGGCAGAGGGAGGCAAAATAAATTTTGCGGAGCAATGGAGATGAACTGACCCATTGCTCAGAGGATTAAAAGATCACAAAGAATCATAGGAGCTTTTGCGTGAAATCCCATTTCACACCAACCAAAACTTTAAGGTAACTGAAACATTTTGAGAACTAGAGGGGGCACAAACATACACGGTTGTTTACCGACACATATCCATAGCTGCTTAGTTTTTATTTGCATGATTCAGTGTCATTTATCTGATTATTAGAGCGACTAACCACAGTTTGTCAACGAAGCTTGCACTGTAATACTCGCATTTTAGATGTAGAAAAAATTGTGCAGATTGTTAGCTGAACGTGTTGACAAACGACTTTTTATTGCCCGAGAACTTACAAGTGGTAAAAGAATTTACCCTTTTTGGAATCCGCTGGCGCATCTTGGACGTGAGCCTAAATTACTTGTCCAGGTGCAGTAGCTGAGTGCCGTTAGCAGACGTCGTTATGTAATGTTGTCACATTGTTGATTCTGCCGCAAAACAAAGACAGTGTACATATTAGTCAAAGGGGATGTTGTCAATAATGTCATTATGTGTACATAAATCTTAACAACTGTTAAGGCTTCCATAGAGGCCTATACTTCGGGTATGGCCCGCAAAAATATGGAGGATGTGGAAGGTACTGCCTGAAACTGATTCACTTTTTTAGACTTAGGTTTCAAATACGACCTCCTAAAAGGAGTTCGGATGCCTCAGGATTTCGTGAGTAATGTACCAAAACATTTTATATTGAACCACATAAATAACTAAATCGCATATCTTTGGGACTCTTGTGAAATTCGGCCAATTCAGATTGGAAATAAAGTGGTGAACTATTCGTCCAGATTTAGGTTAGTGAGTATTCATTTATGACCTGTTTAATAAAAATGTAACCACGACCATGAAAGTTATCATTCATCTGCATTTAACAAAGCTACATTTCTATTTAAAACACATTATTGGATGCCAGTTGAGTCTTTATAATTGTTTCACGCGATGGATAAAGAATCTTCTACCTAGGAAGACTTACCAGTTAAATTTATCTGGTTTTCTCTATGTTTGATAGTCTTCAAATTGAAGTTGATTTTTCGTTCAGCGGTTTCCACTGATGAATACTGAATGCGGCTGAAAAATCAGTTCAAGTAAACATAACTGGCAATATTTGGGGTCCCAATAAGCAGGGGAAAAATTTTCCTCCACAGAGGTTGTTATGGAAACAACGGAGAAAATGTTGTTGATAGCAAATAAGCCAAGCTGCCAAAAATACCCTTTTAGTTGGATAACTTCGCGGTAGTAGTGTTCTACGGACTGCTGTAAGAATGATAGACACAGATCTGCAAAAAGTCAGAGGTGTGCTTCAGAAATTCGTTTCATCACTAGATGCTGATAGGACAAGAAAACACCCTCAAACGAAGGCATGTGCTAAGTCACTGCATGTGAAACTTTGTGTGTTGCTGAGGGAACAACTCGGAGCGTTCCGGTCACCGGTTGTGAGTGCAGTGGAAGTTGCTGGTCAGGCAGTATAAGATGCAATGAAACATAGCTTACAGTGGTAGTCAGTGCGAAGAATGGCCAAATATCCATCATCAACAGTTAAACTAAAACGGTGTGCATTGAAAACGCAGCTCTCGCAGAGGATTTTGAATAGCCATCATGATTCACTTATGACGGACAAGAATAGGTGGGTGAAAATGAAATATAGCCATTTTAAGGTAACATGTTACGGTTTGTATTTTCATGTTTATCCCATGCTGTGGCAAAAAAAGTCCTTGTTCAGTTACGGTTCACATGTAAACAAGAGAACTGGAACATTTGTTTTCAAAAGTGCCTGTCGTCGGCTAAGTACAACGGTACCGGTCACCCACACTTTGTCAACTCAAAGTGCTTAATAAAGTTTGATCTGTTTACACAAGGTAACTGTTAGTTTTCAAAAGCTGACGTAAACTGAGGCTGAAAAACGCGTTACATGGAAACCTAGATAAGTTCACTATCATGAAATATGGGTTTGAGTTGCTAAAGTGCCCTCTGGATGGTCAAACGAAACAATCAGTAAAATCCACTTCTTTTGTTCTCGGTGACTGAGAGAAGACAAACCAATGGGTTATGTTAAGGGAAAGGGGGCTCTATGAGAATACTTTCTTTCCTGATGTCTCTTGGAAGAGATTATAGTCTAAACTTTCCCTCACCCTCAAGGCTTGTTGCAGTTTTGTGGTTGCCTCTGACATTTTCACACATGGAGTATAATGTCAGCTGGAGGTGACGGCTTAGCCTATGCAGCTAACAGCTTTCGGCTATGCCTGATCACCGGTAGGTTTAGGGTATATTCCGAAGCATACAGGCTCATGCCATTTTACATCTTTGGCGTTTCAAGCCGTAACAGTTTTAATTTGCAGGATTAATTAGCTTAAAAGGTGGTTGACAAAACCATTTTGGTGGCCACTTGGGTGTTAAAAGAGAAATGTCCATTTGAATTTAAAACTCACAGTCAATTTAAACCGTTTTCCTTGAAAAAGATGACCATATTACATCTGCATGCTGTGATTGATGCAATATTTCTATACTGCAGTATTTCTATACTGCATTTTAGTATGAAATTTAAGGCATAGTTCCAGGTGTCACACGTGACTGTGAGGCTATTTAGGCGTGTTGTGAAATACTTGAATTATTTGTAGTGCTCATCGAAACACGTAACTAATATTCTTCGTAACGATCATAGAAAAGTTACTCATTTATTGACCGGAACACAAGTGGAGCTGGAACGTTGAATCCGGCTTTTCAATTGGTTGCGTAATTGTCCCACTAGCACGCGAAGCCAAGTCTCTTATTGACAAGCAGACTATTTTTAGTCCCATATACGGTTACACTCTGGAATTTTGGAAATGAAAGCTGTGTATTCAATGCAATACAATTTACCCTCAATGGCCTTAGAATTCCTACAGTTATGTCAATAATTTTGGGCTCAAATTGACAAAAGAAATGAGTGAAAAGATTCCGGAACTCGTCGCAATTAACGAGTTATTTGTTATGTACTGAGGAGAACTATGCTCAGAAAAAACGGTATGTCGGCACATTGCTTGTCAGTTACATTAATCCTCTTGGAAATTCTTGCCTCCCAAAAATAGTGGGTCCCATTTGGAAGGACTTATGTTGCAGCTGAGTGTCAGTTGCTAGCATTTTCGGTGGTCTAACAATCGCTTGCATGGGTGGATTGACCATAACTGAATCATAACTGAAAGAGCCGTTTTTCAGATGGTCACATCAGTCACACTCAGTTGGCATTGGAGAGGTCCGGTGATACCAGTGAACCACACTGCTGCGTTTGGGGAATATCATCGGCCTGATGCTTTTGCAACAAGTAGTCAGTACCTCGTGCCAAACCTTGTTATGAGATAAATTACGCTCACAAGGTTTAGATAATGTTGTATCCTTAGGTGTAAAACTTGAAATGATATGACATTTAGCATTAGAACTACAAACTGTCGGGTGAAAACACATCTATCTTAAGATGTCAGTAACGCCATTCACTTGAACAAGGCAACTCATATCAGTTCAATGGGGAACGGTCATTGTACGTCAAGCTAATAGTCGGGTTATGGGAGACTTGAACAAAACTACGTAAGACACATACATTACCGTGTTTTCTTTTTTAAGACAATTTACGCACAGCATTATATATCGCATAATTTAAAATAATGATGTTAAGCAAAGTGGTGAAATTCACTCCACCTCTATTGAATTTCTGTTGCAAAAATCACAGATGGGTTAGTTCCTGTTTTTAAGTTCTCAGATTTTGATTAATGCTGATGACAGATTCACCAACTCTACAATAAAAGTTTAAGCTTCTAATTTTACAACAGTGTGATTTGAACTGCTTTTTCCCAGCAGTTGGTGTGAACATTTGTTAAACTCACAAACCAACTTTTCTCAATTGAGGAATCTCATTAACCGATTTCTTGAAAGCAAGGTGGGTAATGATGCAGCCAGATGAACAATAAACCAGAGTACTGAAGGCTAGGCAGTCTACGAGCACCAAGTTACAATTCATATGGGGCATTTTGTTAGTATTATTATTTATTATTATTATTAGCTAGTATACAGAATGCTTTTGCTATTTCTCTCCCACATGAAAAATGAGCAAAAATGGCAAAACCAGGTGGTTTGGAACCAGAAGCGGAAGGCGCCCAGTAGCTTGCTACACCAATTGTTGTGGACCAGCTGTAGAATATACAGTCTGGTATAAATAAATACTTTGCAATTGGCCATGAAACGCAATAATTATGAAGGTTCTGAGCCATGATAAACTAACCTAGTCAGCAAATCTTCTAAACCATCATGGGCAGTGAGTATATTAACTGTCAAGCACATCAGATAACTTACCACCGTCATATCGAGGAATGTCACATCATCACGGAAAGTTAAACTACCAGAGTACCAATGTGCAAAATACCATCTTTGCTTTATTTGTGATAACAGCAGGCATGTTTTTATCAAACATTGGCGACCACGTTTCTCCTTCCTGCTTGTTTACATCACAAATGAGAAAAAGTCTCGTAACAACGTTCTATCTGTGAAAGTAGAGACTCTTCTTAACAACTGAGGCCCTGTATCAATCACGTCACCTAGTTTGACTGTCTGATTTCGTTTGATCGATCACTAGCTAAGCAAGTTGTGTCGCTCACTCTGAGCACTGCAAACAATGAGATTGTAGACGGAAGCTATAAATTCCATGATAAAGAGGAGCATGGAAAATTTAAATTTTGTTGCTGTTACCAGAATCATTTTCTATCAAATGCATCAAGACATGCTGTTATGAAAAGATACCGTTTCTATGATAAGTGAGGACAGTCCAGTTGTACTGTACAGCCAAAACAGCATTTGACGATCAACTGTTCCAAAACGTTTGTAGAATGAAAAGGAGACGTCCACTCAACAAAACCAATCTAAGCAGAAGTGTCAGGAAGAACGGTGCAAAACACTAAAGAGCTTCGTGCACGCAACTTTCGAGCAAGTGGTTAAATAATTTACCGTTCGGTCACGAGCAGCTGAATGGCAATAGGACTAAATCCCACAATATGTCGTCCAATCATGAAATCCATATCAAATGGTGGCACGTTGAATGGTTCCTGGGCTGGAAAATTCTCAACTGGAAGCATCACTTACCTTGTGAAATCATTCTTCTGATCCACTCATAAACTGATGTTAGTGTGGATTATGTTTTCACCTAGAACTACTCGTTCCAGGAGTCCAACCATTCTTGATCATGTGATGCGCGTGACGCCTTATCCTGTCCATGTGAGAGCTAATCACACTGCTGTTCAGCCGCTTGTTGTCGAACAGTTAGTCATTCAAGCATTGGACGGAATATCGCGCGTTAGAAAATCTCTGAGTTTTGTCAGATATGCACTATTATAAGTTCCAAGAGAAAAGAAACAGATGCATAGCGTCTCTAGACTTTTCAGCATGGACTGACTTTAATGACAGGATGAGATCTCATATGAACTTGCCAGACCTCTTTACATTACCTGACTATAACATTTTTGCTTACGAGCGCATCGGCGATGGTGCTCATTGTAGGGTTCATTGTTTTTTCTAGGTCCGTCTAATTTTTAGGTAGCTACGTACATGTCATTCATAAAAGCCCTTTGAAAACTGCGTAAAAAGCACTAATGTGGAGTGCGTGCTGGTTTTTTGTGTATATCGTGAATGAATTAAAGAGAGATATTCTAAATATTTGGTGAAAATTGAGAACTAATTTTACCCAACATTTTCTTTAAAAAAATGTGCGAAAATACTATTACTACCTAATGTAAGAACCCATGTATCCTAAAGGGCATGTAGTTTGTATAGTTAGCGTTTGGTTGATGCTTGAAAAGTTCACTGATACATAAATTTTGTGAAAATTTCATTGAATCATAAATATCGTAAGACTGGACGCAATACCCTCGAGCACTTTCAGAAAAAAACAAATTCGTAGCCCAAGCGTGATTTGACACACCCTATTTCCTGATGCTTGTGTCCTACGTCCAGAAGAAGTGACTTTGTGTGCGAGAGCGTACATCTGTGAAAAGTACTACCCTATAATTGTCATTGAGCAAATGAAATGCAAAAAGGAATACCTCGCCATGGTAAACCTCAATGCATTTGACTTTTTGGAATAACCAGAATCCTTGCGAACAATTCCATTCGAGCCCGTATGTGTTTACCGTTTTGGTTTTCTGGTTTCCTGGTTACCGGTAATAGATATCTTCTGGTAGCTAGACTAAAGGTAATGTCGTAATGTTATTATTGCTCCCTGGTTAATGATGTAGTTTAACACATCTGTACAGTTTCTCCAGTCAGGCGAGGTTGGTGGTTTTTCAGAAGCAAGCAGCCTGCTGAAGTAAGCACTCACTGAGTTAAGCAGCATTTATGGTTGTAGGTCTGTTGGCCGCGCCTGGCAGCTGTATTGCGAACATTTCGAAACCAATGAAGATGACAGACATTACTCGTGCGCTGATCACGTTTACAATTCAGCCACCAAGCTCGCCGAACAGACCTATAACCAAGCTACACACTAGGACCACTTAAATCCTGAAAGATCATGAAGCAGCCCATTCCTAGCAGCTCACGGATACGGTAGATTTGTTTAAAACTGGTGAACTGAAGGAATTTTTGTAGTCTACAAAGGGCACATTATAGAGGAACGCTTTTGGTATTCTACCTTCTAACACTTTTGTTCCAGTTTGCTGGCATATAACTATCGTCCTGACTTAGTGTCGAGTGTGTCCTCATTGTTCGGCTTCACCGTTCACAAATATGCAAATCACTGGTGGTCATTCGGCTGGACTGATTTTGTGTTTGACCACAAGTTTTGCCAGGTTGCTATACAAAGCTGATACAACGTTAGAAACAGTGTACGGTAATTAACATATGTTGTTCGCTAGGACAAACCAAATTAAGTGAATTACAAGACCACTTTTCTTCATTTAGTTGGCTTTAACCGATGCACCACATGCTAAGTTTCGAAAGGTGCCTGGTAAGGTGTAGATAAAATTGTTTTTCTCTGGCCAGGGTATTCAAGCCTTTGGATAAAAGTTCCACAGCTGGAAACAAAACTGCTTGGCATTCGCCAAGAAAATGCTACGTTTAAGTCTATCCCAACTAAACATCGGACCCCAGAAATTTTGTCTGCTCCCCGAGTTTTCAATCTTGAGTACCGTAGGCGAAAAATATGTATTAAGGGACAAAGTAAAGCCACTTAATTAGAAACCATTCTTAGAACCACTTGATTTTCCTGATAAAAACGATCTCATAATTGGCGACGCTTGTGGTCGAACGAATGCATCTTATGATTAATTAATGGAGCGTTCAACCTTTGGAATTTTTGGAAAACATAATTGGCTGCAACTAGTGACAACCTATAGTTCGTATCCTAATTTTTGCATGTGACCAGGACCGCTGGACTCAGGAGCAACCTTATTCGTCTCTTGCGATGTTATAGTCTTTATACTCTCATTTTGTCGAAAAAACGTCCGGCTGGACTCAGGAGCAACCTTATTCGTCTCCTGCGACGTTATAGCCTTTATACTCTCATTTTGTCGAAAAAAACGTCCAAATCGTTTGATCATTGGTGTCGTGAAAGATCAGCTTAGTGTGATTTCGAAGATTTCGAACCAAACGGACGATACTGTGAAGGCAGTGTTTTATCCGCCTTGGTCTTTTATCATCCTCTGCAAGATTTCACGTCAAGAAAATACTATTCTCAGTAACAACAGTCAATGCGGTTGAGGGAGTTTTGCGTTTATCGCGAGATCACTTTTGTTTCACTTGAGGGATATGCGTGAATTCATAACATTGGTTTGTGTGAGTTTCATTTTGATGCCAAACAACGGAACGCATGATTCTTTATGCACCGTAACATACTGCAGTTGCTTCCAGTTAGAGGCGATCCACAGAGATTGGTGGAAATAATACCTCGCCGGTTGTTCAATGTTCTTCCTATCTGGTTTTTAAGGCACTTGTCCCTTAAGGTAACAAGTATGCTTCGCGGCAGCACGTGATTAGATGTATTCAAGTTACAAGCATTGCTTATCAGGATTAGTGCGTTGGCACCCAAGCTCAACAGGAAAAAAATCCTAGCGATCGACACTTAATCCAGCAATCGACGTGCTGTTATCATAACTGAATGCATTTCTTCCATCGACACTGCTCTGTTTGAGTTAATAAAGTCAATTATAATGCGGCCAAAAAATTTGTAGGGAGCCTCTAACTGATTACTAGGCAATGAACTACGAAAACATGCAAAGTTCGGGTCAATATCTGTTAGAGGCGGACGTCTTGGTGTTAGATCGGATTTTAAAAACAATCTTTCATCAGCTGCGTCTTCTGTTCCAAAACTCTGTTATTACTCCAAAAGCTGATCAGTAGAATTCTTTGTGCTTTGTTTGGCTATCTGGAGCATTGGCAAACGATCCAAAAATCCAGAGCAGGTCACAACGATGAACCCCAATAGACAATTGGAAAATTAGCAGGCAATTTCGCCACGACGCATGCAGAAACTCAAGCCCAGCTTCTGAATGGATCTACAAAGTACTGTTCCTACGCGAAATGTTGTTCTTCTCATTCTGAAAAAGCTGACACGATGGACTTCCCCATGCCCGTGAATAGTTGTTATCCGAATATGATTTGCCGATCAGCACTGAATGAAGTACTGAAAGCTAATGCAAAACAGGAAGCCGCAATCGTTTGCGATCACCGGATTGCGGTTCTGCATGCCAGGCTTTGGAGCCGACACAGACCTGAGGGAATGAGATCGGATTGCGAATTATGAAATGCCTGTCACCCGCCAACATGCAGTCCAAAAATGACGTATAAATAGGCACCAGCGCCAACCACCTATACAACACCGAACAGCTAGCGACACCCGTCGATTTCCTCGGGTTTGACCGAAACGCCGCATTCTCATCGTATACGCAGAAATGTTGGAGGAAATTTTATGAAATGGTGAACGAATTCTTTTACAGAAAGATCTCCAGGCTGACGTGCTAACCCAGGTTTACTGATAGAACTCACAGTTCCAAATGAATTATCCATTATCGCGATTGTCTTAGCGTTCCTTACCAATCGGATGACCAAAGTTCACATATACTGAACTCAGTCAAAAGCTGTACCCAGCAAATTGTCCACTCTTTTGAAAGCACAGGATTTCGTATCTGCAGCTCTACATTTACCACCTAAATTTAGCGCACTATCAAAATTGTTTGACTCTCGTATGTCCCAGTATTCCGTTAGGCGGCGCGGAAATAATCGTTTAATAAAAAGTATCCGATTGTATCGTAAACTTTGGGAACGGTTGTGGTCCGAAATCTTTTACGTGCGCTTTGCAGCTGTGGTGTGATCTGTGCACCCAGCTCTCTGTTTATTAGTTAGGAGCGTTCACTCATGCAGTACAGCTGGTGTTTATCTCCACAAACCGAATCATCCGTGTTACTTCATACTCCTATAAATACCGAAACTAGTACAATATTGCTGACCAACCGTCACGGTCGTACTTACACTCTCTTGGTATCGTCCATGTCTTTGTCGACATTTGATATCACTTCGCAAAGCTAAACGCAAAGAATTTTGAAGCAAATATTGAAGTCTGCGTCTAAAATACCGGCATGCTTTAATTCAATGTTTTGTCCTGTAAGTTAGGCCAATCTATGCTGAAAAGCCGAGAAGCACTGTACAGCTGTTCCATCCTTATTGAAAATGCTCAGCTGTGCTCACCTCACAAAAACCCAGGGAGTTTCGATCTCCATAGCTAGTCGTTCGAGCAGTTCACCGTCCGGCTACTAGCTGCTGATCAGCCGTGTGCTTACCTTGCATTCAGACACGATATACTGTCACTCATCGTTGTATCACGAAGTACACCTGTTGACGTATAATATTCATACACATTTGATGGCACTTAATAGTAGATCGTCAATTAGCAGTTCTTCATCCATCACAGAGAATGAAATTTACACACATAGGTGTGGATATCTTACTCTGTCTGACTTGCACAGCGGTTACTTCGTGAAAACCTAAAGAGTTATCTCTAAGTGTAGAATGGCGTTTAAAGCTTACCCAAGAGCAATGTTCCCTGAAGTTAAGAACCAAACAAGGTAAAATTGGCGTTCGAGTTTCCCAGCAAATCTAACCTTGGGTTAGCTATTTCTCAGTTTCACCAGTAGTGGTTTATTAGTAGGTTTATTGTGAGCAGTTAAGCTCAAAACTGTGACACATAACAATTTATCCACACAAGTCACTGGTTGGGATTCCGTCACCATATTTGTCGGATAATAAGCACCACCTTCCCTCGATGGTAGACTTAACAAAGTCACTTGCAAACACAGAGTCGTTACCTTGGACTGTACTTTATTATTATACGTTTGAAAGCTGTTGTTTGCTGATGCGCACATGGTGCATCTGGTCAGTCGTTTTAACTATTGTTACATTAAACCGATTACCCAGGTATATAGACCGTAATCAGCGACTTGCAGACAAGCCTGTATTTGACACTCAGATTGACGTGTGTCACTGGGGTTGAAAAATGCATCCCTAGATTAGGGTATGTTCGGAAACTCGCGAAAATGGATTTCGCAATAAAAAGCAAGTAAGCCGGCCGTAAAAGCAGGTTCAGTGCAATAAAATTCACGCAGTGGATTCGGTGGGACTAAAGTCGAAATGATTGAACGTTGTGTAAATCATTCAGTTTGGCTTAAGTTTAATTTTAAAAAAAAAACTACCTTCAGAATAAAAGGTTTTCATGCAACTTTTAGGTACACAAAAAAGCAAGATACGAAACAAAGAAAAATTCTCAAACAGATTATTCTTACAGTGATATGTTTTGATTGGTCAATTGGACACGCATGTGTTTTCAGCTTGAATTCAACACAACTTGCGCCTGGTTGGTCTGAATATTTATTAGTTCTGACAGGAATACTAACTTGGGTGGACCAGATAAGGAGTGAATTTTCAGTTACTTATTCATGCGTCGAAGGTCCGGAGTGATTTTTGTGAGCCTTATAAGAAAAGACCCAATGTTTCTCTCGAAAGGATGCACAACGCTAGCGCAATCGCCTTATACCTCATTACCTTTAAACGCGCTTGAAAATCTTGAGATATGTTTCCAAAGTGGATGACGGCGGTGGATGAGAGCAAATCACTAATGAAGATGGACTGTACTATAAACCTAGCATGCTTAACTACCATTCTATTTAGGTGAGTTATACTGTCAATGACCCAATAATGTTAGGCCCTAACAATTCAACTATAGCTCTACAGTTGGACAACCACGTCCGTATATCCACTAAGAAAAATGGATTTGTATTTCCATTTGGCAAAAAAATTGCTTTTGACCTGATTGACAGCTTATTCATTTTCTCCGCTAACTTGGTAAGGTGTAGTGTGGCAACACAGTTTGCATGAACCCCCACAGATGATGCTCAGAACTGAATTGGTTTTCTAAATCTTAAACATGTGATACATGGTACGGTGTTTCACAGCACAGTATCACGTCATTATCAGCTTGTGTCTACAGAGATACTGATGTCGCACGTGACGACTTTGTGCAGATTCATTTGTTTTCGCCGAAGAAAAGAGTGGAAATATTAGTTGCCCTTTTGCAAACATTTGATGTCATTTGAGATTACACGCTGTGAACTTCACCACCATGAGCACACTTTCACATATATTTGTTGGAGATCACTGGGGCATAAGGTTGTGCTTTTTATCAGAACCATTATATGCAATTTATGCTCCAAAGAGGCCGAAAGTTGACATTGCCGAGAAACTTTAGATGCGCGAGTTTGACGACTTCTTGGAACACCTTTTTAGTAACAAACATATCTCCTCTTATTATGCTTTTCACTTCATATAGACTTGATACATTACTCATAAGGTTGATGAAAATACTTTGATAGCCCAAGGACAATGTTGTTGTACTTGGGGCCTATCGGGTGAGCACAGTCTACGAGTTTCCTTATATTTTGCTTGAACCCAAATTGCACAAAATTCGACTTATACACTCAGGTGTCCACCAAATTTATTTTGACAAGAGTCTCACTCGGAACCAGTCTAAAGAACATCATCATCGAGGGATTCAAATAAATTCCAGCTGAGTCTCCTGAGGGTGTGTCGAATTGCTTTACGCGTGTTTTCTTTCAGCACGAACGCAAAGTGATATTTTCGCTCCACGCGACGTTTATTTTCCTATGGATGATCTCATTTAAAATGGCTAGCATGTGCTCTAATCTCCCAGTTCCAGAGGATTATACGAAAACGAGGTAAAACAGACTTGAATAGAAAACATGTTTCACCTGAAAAACGATGATTGCAAGAAAGGGGACTAAAAGATAGTTTATCCCTATTTTTAATGGCAGCAGTAAAATGGGTTTACACCGCTAATTGATGGGTCTCGGAAGTCAACACTCTGCGTCTAAGTAGCGCATACTAGTTGCTGGTTTGACTTTTGGTAAGTTGTGTTTACTTCTCTCTTTATTCCGCATGCATCTTATTAAGACTGTAGTATCCTAAACAGGGCTACTTGTTTCATCGCCTATTCTGCTACTAATATGTTACCAAAGAGTAGTTAAAGTAATGCATCTTCAAAGAATGTTACTAGCTAAAATGTATTTTGTGAGACCTTTTCATCGAGTTACAAACACAAATGTTATACACATTTTTGAAACAAACAAGTAAGCAAAATCCATATCCAGTTTTTCAGATCCTTTCAGGCGGCATAAATTAGTACGTTCATACTCCTCAGACAGACCCGTCTGACAAATTGAATTGTAATGTTACTATATTTTCAAAAAAAAGTTGCCAAATACCAGCAACAATATAGGCTTTGATGAAACTCACATGTTCTATGATGACTATAAAAGTGTATAGATTACATGCTTGTGAAGAACGTTTTCATTTCATACAGCCAACAATTTTGATTAAATGGCTTCTTGCACAACTAGGATACTGATTTAAACCCGATGAAAAATAAATGTCATTTTTGGTCACAAGTTTACAGGACATTACTAGCCGATGTGCCGACGGATAAGATACCCTTCTACAGTGCGCTTCTTAATGCACTTTTAAGTTACTTGTACGTGTATACAGCTGCGGCACTCTTTTTATGAAAACTGTTCGTCACCAAAAGTGGTTCAGGTATATGAAATTTGAGTTCCCCTGCAATTCGTTCACACCTGTTGAGTAGAGCATCCAGCTTAATAGGATAGGCATACCTAATGGATGGAGTTTGTATCAAGCCAGCACTTTCAAAATGGTTTCAAATCCCGAGACTCTGAAATTAGAACTTCGTCACCAAATTTGACGTAGACGGATCTTTATGCTTGCTTGCTTGGTTCGAGTAAAGAATATTTCGACGCTAATATTTGGACAGCATAATCACATATCAGCTTACTGACGAAGACTGTGAAAGGATGTGGAGAAAAAAATAAAAAAGAGATGGAAACCTTCGATTTCAAGGCGTACTACCAATTGATTTTCACTTCGCTAACAGAGAAACAGGTACATAAATACCAGTAAACTAACAAAATTTAAAAAAATTCTTAATGTTCTCTGGAACACAGTAAGTACTAGCGCAAGCAAGACACGCACATCATGTTGTCCATCATGGGGTTTGAATGTGAACGAAAGAACCCGTAGCACGCAAATGCGTCGTATGTGTTTAGAGAGCACAAAATGCCAAGCAAACACAAAAAATGGCTATAAACTTCGGAACCTCGTCGAACAACAGACTTGGCGGATTGAGGAAAGCAGATGCCTCGACGTGCAATGATCATTGCTTTGTAAACCAAAAGCAACATGACTATGACGAGCATATCAAGAGTGATTCTACATGACTTCGGAATTATCACCAAACCTTCCGGTTGACCATAGCTTCCACAACGGGGGACTGTCTGGTCACAACGACTTCGACGGGCGTTCCTAGCTGTTGTCCTTAGCAGGTTGCATTATGGCTGGATACCAAGGAAACACAGGTTCTGAAATCAAAAGACTTCTATTTGAAACACTTGAACTCTCGAACGCCCCTACCATTAGCACTGTCGCACAGACTATCGCTCGGGCGTCGGCCATTTATTTTTTAGAGTAAGAGTAGGCGCTGAGACCCCAAACAACTTTTTGAAGCGCAGGATCATTCACTGCAATTCTGCACTGCACAGGCTACAGCCCCTTTCTACAAGCCTTGTTCCTTTTCGGGACAGGTGAATCCACATTTAGGGTGTTGGCATCAAAGTTGCTAACTGGGTTGTTCATCGGTAGACGCGGTCAACCAGAACTGGACTGTCTGATATAGATATCAAAAAGTTCTCAGGTTCTATGGCAATTTAGCAGAGCACCAGGAGCGTATCAGCCTATGCAATAGATAGTTTCTTGTGGCCTCCATTCGTTGATACGTCTTAAACGGGGCATCCTCAACCAGTCGAGCATTAGCCGCAGCTGCGGCTGGTCTCTGAAGTCTCCGTTCGCTCAAAAGTAAAGCGGATGACCAAGTGTGTCACTGTCTGTCGGACGCAGGAAGGTGGAGAAGCCTTAGCAAAGCGAACATCTTACACCACGATCGCGGTCGCCCGACAGTTTTTTCCCCAACCATCACCATTGTTTCGATTTTTTCGGGCGCCAATCGTCAGACTACGTCTTCCCAGCTTGATGTCAGCAGCTTGAAATCTCTGTTTAAAGCGTGCCTGACATTCCACACAACACAATACCAAGGAAAGCAAACCGTTCTTCAAGTTATCTGGCGACTGGTATCCGAAAAGCCTCAAAGTGCTTCATGCGTCTTCATAATGAACACCATTGGGAGGAGGGAATCCTATTGCCTCAGTTATCTTCGTCAGTAAACCTTTAAATGAGGGGTAATGTTAAGACCCCCTACCACTAGACTGTAAGACATACCAAACTAGGTTTGACTGTACCATAAATGCCACCGAAGATTTGACGGTTGGGTCATGCAAAAGCGAATCGAAGACGTTTAAGAAGATAAACCCAAACTGAAGGTAGAATAATTTGATGAAGAGTGATAAGGCAAGGCGTGTTGAGGTTGCAGATACGGAACTTTGAGTGACGCGTAGGTTCGACATTCTGATCTGATTGCGTGGCACACGTTCTCCGCTGAATTTTGCTCAATCCAACTTTAGACGCCGCAGTTTTACGTAGTTGCTTCTATAACTCATCGAACACAGTAGACGTTGAACCTATTCTTCTCTGGTGGAATAAGTTCTGGATGGCAGCGTAGCTGGCAATCTGGTTTCGATTGACTACAATATGGGGTTACTGTCGACGGCATTAGGAAACGGAATCTCGCCTACGTGGGCATGTCCCAGATGCGTTTGGGTCAAGAAGACAGGACGTCCTCCAACACCAGGATGCAAGACTGTGACCATCGGACAATCGCCACATTGTCAACACTAGCAAGCGGAGTGTCATTGTCATATTCCACGGGTTCCATGTTGCAGTACACGGTTTTTAACAGGATGACATGGGCTTTAGTATCGGGTGAGTATGGAGCGGTCCGACCGGTTTTTTGGTCGGGGCTACAAAAGAGCGATTTGTCTGGAGTTAGCGCGTGCAACCTGGTTTGGCCCTGATAAGCGATCGTCTCACGAACAATGTGGTTTGCGTACCACAAGACTGATATAACTAATCCGCCAGGCGCAAAGGTGACTACGACTCTTGTGCAGACCAGAAAGCACCAAAGGTTTTAACTTGGCCAAATTTATTAGGACTGTACTGAGTGGAATGCACGAGATGTCGGCTTTGAATTAGGCTAATCATAGTAGAAAACCGGCGGTGACGATGAACACGGGGCAACATTGCAAGCCAGTACAAACAAGCCAGCTTATGATTTGCATCATCTACCACAGCCTCCACAACTATGCGCTACAATTTTCCTTGTAATGGTTGTAAATCGTGAGTAGACGCCAAACGGCTCATGTTGTTTGCTGTTGAAAGTAGTCATCACGTTGAAACCAAACAGAGTTTTTGGCCCTGTCTATATTTGCTGAACTTCGTCATCACCACAAGGAAGTGGTTAGGCTCGCGAACTACTTCCTTTAGAGTGCCTTATCGTGTTTTGCATCCTTCCCCGTTTGCAAGCGTAAACACAGGAAGTCTGCAGGTTGTTTGCTTTACGCAAATGTGTGTAGGTATCTGGACGAGTTTGAAGTGAATTTCGGATTTTAATCTGGACGCTTTCAGCAACTTGATGTTCACTCACCTCGGAGACAACACCAGACTTTTGTATCGTAAGTACTTCTTATTTATCCGCAAACTAGGTGGAATATAGAATGCTTCACCTTATTAACCACGTAAAGTGTCCTTCTGTTACGTCACTTAATTACATTTAAACTAACTAGACATTTTCAAAAAGCAAGCAGTTTGTGGCAGTCGATCAAGCTTATCACATTTGGTATGAAGTCGTCCAGAGCACACGTGTGAATATGTAAGATTTCCAATCACGGACAATAATGTTAGCAAGGAAGCACTTGTCCATTCGTTTTTTAAATTACTTTAAAAGGGACTGATCATCCCAGTTTAATGGCACCAAAAATTGCAGTTTACTGGAAACCTCCCAACAGCTGGTTCTGGAACGTTGTTAAAAAGCATACATTCCTAAACAATCGCTATAATAGATTATATTTCAAACAGCTTAACATACCTAGTTATTTTTCGATAAATTTGCAATCGACTTATACCTAATTCACGTATCTAACTTTTTCATTGAGAAAATCCATTAGATTCTCATTTATTTCCTCTTTTTTTGCAGGATTCATGCACCCAGCAAAAAGCTCTCCATCTGCTGAAGATGATCGAAAGTTGATTGATGCAAAGGAGCCTAAAAAAAGGCGCAAGAAAAATCGTTTGTTTGGACTGTGTAGCTGTGTAAGCCGTCAAAGCAAAAGCTGACACAAAAGTTCATCACAAAATTATTCAGTGCCTTCGTCAACCAGCTGTGCAATTGAAGTTTGCAGTTGTAGATACGCACATGATAAAGCTTGCTTGTTGGACATCTTCGCATAATTGCACATCACCTGCCATTCAAACGTCACTATCTATATTATGATTTTCGAACTTGCCATGATTTGATGCAAACGAGGTGAACTTTTCAGCCATTATCTTGAATTTCAGATCACTATTTCGCTAGCATCGCCGTTCGGAAATAAGTGGGAGCTCCAAGAACAGTGCTTCATACAGATTACTAAGCTTTGTCAAACTCGGTATGATAGCTGCTGTAATTTTTATATTGTTATTTGATGCAAAAACTCCAATTTCACCTTGGGCAACTATTACTTTCGCATTTGTTTCGCCACGTCACTCTTTCGTTTCCTTTTATTCAGATGGGTTTTCCTTCGTCTGGAAGATTTCCAGTGTATTTTTGTAACCCATCTATTTGTTGGAGCACAGCTGTGCAACCTACCTGTGTGAATAGTAATTATGTTAAAAATGGACTGAGTTGGTGTTCAACAACCGAGTTTTACATCTGTCTATGAAAAAATAAAGCAATCGACTGTGTATGCAGGTGAACTAATACATTCCGGAAGTTTAATAAACTAATCAGGTCCTCATCATTATAGATCGACCCTGATAACTATTTTTTCCAGCGGGGTTGATATCACATAAACCTGCGCTTTGAGGTACCAATACTGACGGCATTTTCACCAGTGTTATAGAAATAACATATTTATAATAATACATAAACAATAAGTAATAGATAAAATATAAAAAAGGCTGCAAATTGACGCAAAAAGCATTATTTCAGTTGTCCAATGAACCGAAACTCAGGGTGCATCGAAATAGAAAAAAACTGTAGTTTAATTTTGTAGGCCAAATCTCAACAGCTATAGCAATTTAGTTGCATGAGGATGGTTTGGCACAGCTTCAATAAGTATTAGGCATCTGTCGCACTCAAATGATACCGTTTTGCTGCAGTTTGCTCTGCAAGTACATTTTAAACTGCTATGCAAATAGTAGCACATGTAAAAATATATCTAGTCACAGAAGTAAATGAATTTTCGGACACCAAATTCTTTGAAAATATTGTTCGTGTAGAATGAATCACTTGTTAGAGTTTTTGCACTTGTCTATGTTAGAATGCAGAGCAGCAGGTTGGATCAACATGGAGTGGGTTTGGTCCATGGGCGCAGAATTTATCGCACGCATCGGGGCAAGACTATGAAAATCATGATAGGTAAATCTTATTGTGGCATAGTGTTAGATGCCTAGTGAAAGGTAAACTGAGTTGCTTACCAGGAAGACGTAAGTATGGCTACTAAATTCAACGAAAATAATGCCTACTTAATGTTGGTTATAGTTCCCAAAATAACTAGAACGATGGCGTGCATAGACTTTATCAACAAATGGTGAATACTTACACCTTTGGGCGTTCCAACAAACTTGCCTGTTTTTTTGTAGCCTTTGGTCATCGGTTTCACTTGGAAGGTGCATTGTATTTGAATACATCTTAATCCTAGAATTGGACAGAATTTCAGAGTTCGGGGTAGTTTACAAGTGCAATGAAGTCCTCTGATGTCCCTTTGAACGTAATTTATCTAGGAAGCATTATTACATTATTTTCGGGGGTACCTCAATTTTGATCAATTTTTAAGAGCATCGAAAAGGGAGAAAGGTTTGTCGCAGGTCACGATTATAATATTGATAGTTGCGTCTCATATGCTGATCAAACAATGTTGGGGATACAGCTTTAGCCGGACGATTTTCCAGCAGACATACATTCATCCCATCTCTATCCTGTGTGACTGTTCCGCGCAGAGTAGTGATTAGCATCAATACGGCGCGTCGTCATCGCAAGTAAATGAATATTTGTCCGGAATTCTTTTACCAGCCGTATATGTCATTGCATTTTATCGCACATTATCTGATCGTTCGTGTTTCATTCTGGTCGTGTTGATAATAAAATGGGAAAGTTGGGTCCATATAAGCGCTTTTGGAGTTAATTTTAATCGATCACAGTTTTCTGTGCCATAGAATGCCTGTCAGAGATGGAAAGGATGGTGAACCAAACTGACTTATATTTCTTTTTTATGTGATTCTGCTTATCTCATTTATAGAGGTCATCCTCGGGGGCTTGAAACTCAATCAATAGCAAGACTCGATTGATCAACGTTGTCAATGAAGGCTTCGTCACATCAATGAAGCTAGTCTATGCTGAAAAGTCGAGGAGCGCCTTTGTTAAGAATCGTCTGCAGTGTAACTTTCACGAATTTCCAGGTAGTTTCGGTCTCATTTAACACGGAATTGTGGTTTGAAAAACAATTTTTGCGAGCATCTACTTACGTGTCACTTATCAAGGATGGAAAGCAGTGGGTTCTATGGCTGAATTTGTTGCTGCATGTCAAGTTTATGCTGTAACTTACTGAGCTTACTTTCGCAATTTCCAGAGGACTTTCCTTCTAGTATGTGAAAACTAGGTATTCTGATTCGAGTTATTTATTCCAACCTGATATCACATCAATGAAGCTAGTCTATGCTGAAAAGTCGAGGAGCGCCTTTGTTAAGAATCGTCTGCAGTGTAACTTTCACGAATTTCCAGGTAGTTTCGGTCTCATTTAACACGGAATTGTGGTTTGAAAAACAATTTTTGCGAGCATCTACTTACGTGTCACTTATCAAGGATAGAAAGCAAAGGGGTTCTATGGTGCGTTGAATTTGGTGCTGCATGTCAAGTTTATGCTATAACTTACTGAGCTTACATTCGCAATTTCCAGAGGGCTTTTCTTATGATGACACAAACTATTACGGAAAGAGTTTAGAACAGAAGACAATGATCAGCCGCTAGCAATAAAAATTGCCGAGGAGCGATCCAAAAATGGACAACTCCAAATTCTAGAGAAGCAGTTCGTTTGAGAAGAAAAATTGAGAAAAAACTCATCTCAGTCTGAAAATAGCAGATCTTTGTATTATCAACACTATTATGAACATGGAACCAGAGTCAAATTCTGAAGCTTTGGAATTCTATTTATCTTTCCCATACAGGCATTAATTCTTTCATATTTTGAACATATTTCAAAACTTTACGGACTACAACCACCATGCGTCTGCTAGCTCTGCTTTTTTTCTGTATAGTATACGACTTCAGTAACGCAACAACTAACAATGAAACGCAGGATTATGTAACGGGTAACATAAATCAGCTAAATTTACATCCATCTCCGCCTCTAATATATTGATTTACGAGAGTTTTCTATGTGTCGTTATGATGTCTTTTGTAAGCATCCAATAGCCAAAGCAGAAAACCCCTCCCTCGGCCGTTATATTGAGCCATACATCAAGCGCAATTTTTACGCATTACCAAACTCGCTTGACTTGATTGCCGGTGTTTTTCCTTTTTCACACGCACCCGTTGTTCTGATATTTCTCTTATCTCCAACTAAACAGCAAGGATTTGGATAGTGCAGCATTGTGAAATCTTGCACGTTCCCACAATTTGTGGGTTCGCCGCGATTTTCCACGGCACTTTTTATTTAATATCTATGTGGTTTTGTAAAATATAGGATTGGGCATGGGTTTCAGGACAGTTTTATATAAGGACACGAGCTGCAAATAACCTATCTTAGTAGCTAACAAATCAAACTTCGCCTTGATTTAATGCGATTAGTGGAAGTAAGTCATGACTTGATAGTAACAATTTCGGTTCTCTGTTGATGCTTTTGTGACATCTCAAGCCAGTGATGTTCGTTGGAGCGAAAATCAAGGCAGTTAATGACTGAAACGATTGGTGGGATATATGACCACCATGACCAGTCTGGTAAACGCTGTTACAGTGTACCCACAACCACATTACAAAAAGACGCACGAACCACCTACAATCCCATCCTATTATAACCAAGAGGTCGATGGCTGCACACATTTTCCCGAAATTTCCAATCGACGTACGGAAAGTTTCTAATTCAAAGGCTAGCGTACGCCACTGTTTAAGGGAGAAAAAAGCCTCTTTGTCAACCCGATGGTTTATTTTTTATTAGGTCGTTTACTTGGACCTCAGGGACTTGCTTAACCAAAGGGCCAGTCACTTCACAAGCGTTAAAGTTTCGGCATTGCGCGCTGCTTGACTCCCGACAACATAGTACTCCAGACGAATAATTATCTGCCAAATCAAAATTCTCCGAAAGTACGCGTTTTTAGACAATTGAGAAGGCATTGGAATATAAATAGATTTTTCGATGCTTGTGTAATACATTGGTTACAAGGTGCTAAAGCTTTGGTGAAGACCAGATTTGCCGCCATCTACCTCGGTAACCTGTACATTCGGAATGAAAAGCGACCGAATTTCAGCTAATCCGGGAATAACTGGAAAGCTTGTTACTCAAGGAGAAGAGCTGAAG
Organism: Clonorchis sinensis; assembly: GCA_003604175.2. Lineage (NCBI taxonomy): Eukaryota > Metazoa > Platyhelminthes > Trematoda > Opisthorchiida > Opisthorchiidae > Clonorchis > Clonorchis sinensis. The sequence continues at coordinate 209,208,448 of CM030369.1, forward strand.
GGTTGACTAGGTGTTGTTCATTTGTCATTAAGACTTCCGTTGCAAAAGTGTTCAAACAGAATAGTGTTTTATACCTCTCTGGCAGCGGAGTGCACTCGAGGAGCAAGTGAATGTTAGAAAATTGTGGGAAACCAATTAGTTAGTTTGCTCAAGTGAAGTTTGGCGGCCAGATCACTAACAGAATAATTCGGAAAGGCATAGAGCGATCTTTTGCGTTTTATGAGTACTGGATAGTTGTTTGAAAGGTTCATGCTCATAGCCCGTCTAAAATAGTGCTTTCAGCAATAGCCGTAGGACATGAAAAAGGTTGTGTTGTGGCAATGGAAAATCTGGTAGATTTCATCGGACAGTTGCATAGATAAAGTTACCCTTTAAACCGAACTGGTCAAGAACTGAGGTGAAGAACGATGAGCACTTCTCCAGAGCTGGTAGTTACGTCGTCTGTTGGAGAAAATCAGGCAAAACTGTACAACAACCAGCTATGACATGGAGAATTCCTGAAAGTCCAACGAAAATACAAATGGTGACCGACAGTTGGCTGAGCAGTCTGGCTGCTTACGTTCCCTCAACAGTTGAGATGTTATTTTCGGCTTGTTGTAGTGCAGCTGCATAGTGGTGGGTAGGTAAAAGCGGAAAAAAATAATTAATTGGACCCTCCAAAGAACACATGATTCATAAGGTTGCTGACAGACCTTTGACCTACCACGACTAGTCTCGCCCCACTTAAAGCTACTCAGGTAGTGGTAGTTCCCAAGCTGAAGTCAGCTTAGTGTTTCCGTTGATGTAATATTGTGCATAATTCGCGAAATACGCTGATTTGCAAACTAATTTTGTTTTACTGACAGACGAATATGTTCCAGTTAAATCTCTTGCTTGTGATACTATTTAATCGAATGTGCTACGCAGGGGGCGTCTCTAGAATGATTGTGTACGACAGTCAACATATGATACTGAACATTCTTGGCAAAAACATTACTGATGAGGTTGAACGAAGTCTTCGACATTCACCAGGAGCAAATTATAAATAAGAAATCCAACTAGGATTCATCCAAGTCTCCCGTGAAAACCCAATCAAGTTGCTAATACGGGTATTTTGTGAATTGCATGCCTCAAGAAGTGTGAGGCTGATCATGGGCTACCAAACGTTCTTCGGATCTACCGCAATATTCTGAACAGCGTAGCAACTGGAATAAGAGGCTGATTTGACGGCCAAGTCTGCGTCGTGGGAACTGAATATTTTAAACGCAGAATGGATGATAAAGAAAAATTCGACAGTTCTCTGCATCCCAATGCCTTATTTCTAAGTAGCATTCAAAAAATACCGCTAGAGAAGTAATTGCCAATTCAGGCTTGCTGCTTGATGTAACTTATGTAAGCCTCTCAGCCAGGTTGTGTGTGCTAAAATGACCAAACGTAAAGTTCAACAATGAGGTCTCTGTTAGCTAACTTGCCAGCTGACAGTTCTTAATTTAAAATCACCAGAAATTCGTTTTTTTCCACACGAAGTTGAGTTAGAATGACAGAACTTAAATCATGTGAAAACGAAATGAACGATTTATAACTCGGGAAATTTGTCTGTATGAGAAACCAAACTATAAAACAGGATATACGAGGAAGTTTATGTGACGTCGGTTTTCACGGTAAAAAATGCGTGATAGAAGACACCAGTTGGTGGACTGAGTTAATTTAATTTTACTGCCAAAACCATGAATACAGCAGTCTGAAAGTTCAGTGTAGGAGGAGAGTGAGTGTTCCGATTAATTCACACGATATAGTAAAGACCGATGTTTAATTTGCTCAAACGATCAGAATGGCCAGAATGTATTGCTGCCATAGGTAATGCGATACTTTATGCTCGCTTAGCAGACTTGCTCATCTGTCATCTGTTTAAGCGCAAGCAATTTCCATGGTTTCCCTTCTCAAATCTACGAACGTGCCAGAGTGTGTGGGAAGTCATTCCGGCTGACCCAGGAATACACGTTTATATCTAGTCTGCATTTTTTCACACTGCAGAAAATGTGGTATTACTATGTTCGAATGTGTGGGTAGCAGTTCCGAAAGCCTTTTATTTACTTTGGGTAACTGTTATTAAATTAACAAATATTAACAGTCGATTAGGGGATGATTCTTTAGTGTAGGCTGCACTACTAGCCGAAGCCGTTTTGCGTAATACAACCAGTATAGTTAAACATCTGTTTAACTGTCAGCACGTAGGAATGCCGTCATGAAATTAAGCAGTTGATTATGACTTAGCGGTACGAATAAATCATGTGCCTAACAATCTCGCACAATGATTGCATTGTGCAAGTTTTATTCTTTATTACTTTTAAAAACATTTGCTTATTACGTTTCAGCTTTTCTAAACTGAGTAACTATAACACACACAGTAATATTTGTTAAAAACCTTTGTAACCAGCGCCGCAGTTAACAAGTCGTCCTACAATTCAGGAAGTTTCAAAAAGCAAACTTTCTTCAGTTGCGAAATCTTGTTAATCGGGATTAGTGCTTTTTATAATCGTCATCTAACTGTAACAAATAACTTTCAAAAACGAAATTATTGATGAAATGTGAGAATCCTCTCATTTTTGATTGTGCGCGCACATCCTAAAACGTTTCCAAATAATTCCCCCGGTTCACTCCAAGGGCGAACTAGTTGGAAAGTTCTCTAACACCTACACATGAAAGGTTCACATGGTGATAAAATCTTCGCATGCATGGGAATCCATGTTAGTGCATGCATTTCGTTTGTACCAAGTGTTTTATGGGATTTTGTTAAAAATGATTGATTTATGATAAAATTATGACCGCGATGTTTTTTAATATTAGCGAATAACGATTTATAGAAAATAAAACCTTATCTTGGGTTGACATTTAACCAACTGCATCAGCTTTATTATTAACCGGAATGCTTTTTAAGTTTTCAAAAAATATGGTTTTAGACGCATAATTTGCTAATGTGGTCCCATACTAAACTTGTGTTTCCTCCTTGTGGATAAGGAAATGACACATGAAAAATACTTTTTAAGAAACACACACCCCTGCTTAACAATAATAAAATGAGCGTTGGTAGTTTCGGAATTTTGTTGCTTGACTCGTTTGAACGGTTGTCCTTCTGTTCTGATGCTACTATAGTCCACTTCAAAGGAAGAAAGCTCTCATTAGAAGTCGGCGGCAGTGCAGGGCAGATGCCGTGTCAGGGTTTAAAGGCCGCACAGCTGACATGCAAACAGAGCGTGGGGATGAAACGAATTTTGTATAAATGCTCCCAATCGGAGCCCAGAAAGTGTCATTTACGTAGCAGGCGTGCTTAGTTTAAACTCTTTTTTGTTAAGGGTTCTACATATTGAGAATATTGTCTTTCCTTCTGTGTTAATCAAAATATTGCTGGTGAATTTCGTCACTAGGCAAGTCGTCGAACCTGACTCATGATGAATATATCTTGCAACACAATCCAGTGAGTAACCAATCTATCAATTTTTTCTATTGGACGACAAGGACTGCTTCATGTGTGAAGGTAAAATCCAAACTATCCAATTTATTTGTTGGGTTTGTTTGCATGAATACACTGATTTAACTGTCTGATGCCACGTTCCTTAAAATTATAGGCACGGAACATAAAATCTCCCAGTTTGTACAGACTTTCTCACACGGAAACATCAAAAGAAAGGTAGATACATATCATTAGTAAATCGGTTATTTTCCTGTGTGAAATATCAAGTGACTTAATGCACAAAAAAGCAACTTTTGTACACTGATTAGGTAATAAATAATAAATAACTACTTATTTACAGTTTAATTAAATCAAGCATGCCACTTAACATTTTGTTACATTCTGAGAGACTAGCTAATTCTTTCAAGCATACATGTGGATAACCTAAATACCTAAATCGAAAACATAATTTGCACTATGTTTTATTTATAAATTTTTCCCAGGTGAAAGGAAAACACAGAAATGTGTTAGACTGCACCTGATGGGCTACAAAAACATGCACTCTATTGGGCTTTTTCGTCACATGAAACTTTGAAGATAAAAAAGAGCTGTTACATGCGCTCGTAGTTAAAGTGAATGATGGGACCTCAGAGGAATTGAAACATCGGCTCGACGCAACAAGAATAAAATTTTCGAAGAGTGCTGCCAGTTTAATGATCAAAGAGTTTCTAACTTCGAAATTCGAATACATTACTAACCATTAATTCGTTCCGAAACTTTATGGTTTTTGAAGTAGTATTTTTCATCTGAACTTTCAAAAAGCCTGAACTATAATGATGGTTTGAAAACTTGCTTTGGCCTGTTTCTCCAAAACATATTCATTTTTGCCGCTTCACTTTGACTTGCGTAGAACATTTTTGGCTCTTGATATTTTCTGAAGCATCATTTTTCCGGTGAAAAATAACTCGAGAAATGTAATACTTCAAAAAGGACGCGTAAATTACATCGTAAACGTTATGTAATTTATATATCTGCCACAAATTTTCCTATGGCACGCTACAGGCACTTGAAGAGCCAGTAGACGCACAAATCGTTGACGCAGTTTTTGTCCTCATAGGATGGAGGACAACATATCAAGTATAATTGCAATCCAGCCGAAACGCTCATCAGCCGCTTGTGTCTGAATGAGTTCCTGACTAGCATCCACAGGCACCAGTTTTACATCACTGCCAATGATTGAGAACAGCAATGAAACGGATTTGAGGCGCCTAACATATTTTCTGTACGAGTTAGTTACACTTATTGGACAAAAGATTGACAAGACATTCTCATATATCACCAACTTGTGGTTAAATTTGCGAAGGGCACATCGGGTGTTACTTTCCTATTAGTAGCGAAACGTAAACTTTTTGTCTTTTACAAGCAACGTACATCTCAAACGGTTTGCGTGATTGACTTCTTCAAAACCAGCCACTTTTTAAAGCTCGGGATCTTTAGGCTGTTTGAAATTGTTCCATGTATTTTATAACAAGTGAATCTGGCCACTTATTAATGACAGCGTACAGACGTGAGCTATTTTAAATTCTACCTTCTGGTTTTATAAGTCATTTTTTGCTGGTTTTACTCGCAGCGCCATCCTACAATCGTCAGTGAGTTTCAGGTTGGTCGCATAGTTAGCGCTTTTGAGGTGCCCCACAAGCTAGCGCAATAACTGCGACCTGTCCTCATAAACTTAATTCTTACAATTAGACTTGGATGGAGAGTATTGATTTAACCCAGAAAGCCACAAATCAATTTTTCTGGTTGCCAGCAACTTATGACACGCTCATTTTAATTCAAACGATGTTGTGTTATTTGGTTTAAATAAAGCTTTCAGTTTCCAGGTATGCTGAGCATCCTCGTGGCTTAAATTCGCTGAATTCTTTAGGTAGACTGCAAATATGACGCAGAATAAAAACCGACCTGATGACCAATGAGGATAGATTAAAAAGGAATGACCATCCTGGATACTAACTGCTGCAATAGTGTTTTGTACACACCTGGTTAAATAGTTGCCTTAAACAAGCAATAGTTATATTTGAATCTGAACAATTGTTACTGTCGTCGCAACTAAAAAGTGAACAATATTTTTTTCATTCCCAGTTTTCCACGTGTTGATTCTGCCAACTATATAATTGTAAATGGCATACGGAATAAGTTCCTTTTCACTCTGTCAACCCACGAGATTTGGCTCAGTGTTCCTTAAAGGCAGCAAACCACCCTGTGGCTAATCAATTATAATAGAATTAATCATGTATTTACTGTTGGATCTGCAGAAAGCAGTTCAGAATATCGTCAACCGTCCATGAATATTTAAAACAGGCCTCCAAAAATTCGCTTTTTCTTTGCTGTTCAAACAATTAATCGTTGGGTTGTCAGAAGAATTAAGTATTCATGATACTTGTGACATGGCCTGAAAAATTTTAGGTGTAATACCGGACTTCGTTTGTTTTGCATCGCCTATTGGTTTCACCCCAGTCAGGCTGATCATTGTGAGCATTGTTTAACAAACACCTACTCGGCTCGATTACGGGAAATAAGCCAGTTCTAAGGGCTCATTATCCTAGAAATTATTTTTCTAAAGTGTAAGAAAACCGCCAACGCTCAAGTGGGGACAAATTGTCTCCACTCTTCTATATGAACATTTGGAAAAAAATAAATAAAATCAACCCAACATGACATTAGTAGGTGTTTTTAATACCAGTTCTATCAACGATTAACGATTTCGTTGTTTGCTACAGCTGATTTGCAAATCGAGACAATCGTCATGGTCTGTGCTGGCGCCTAACGGCACCTTGAAATTGGTAAATACTGTACAATACCCAGGGATTTTGGTGACAACCTCTTTAGGGAATCCCTCTGGTACTTTACTGCGCTTATTTGATTATACAGTACCTGGCCACAGATGGTTTCCAAGGTTTTAAAATCGGCAGTTTTGTTTTTTTTCGAACTAGTCAGTATTGAGAAATAAATAAACCAATTATTAATAACAGCACATAACTAAAGTCATTTAAAAAAACTGTTGGCCAGACAGGGCAAAACTCAAGAAATCTAACAAATTTTCAAAGAACTTGAAGAGCCCGATAAGAAAAGTCACTTTTCTCGAGAAAATTAGCAATGTGGTCCCGAGAGAAAAATGAAAAGTAGTTTTTGAACTGCTTATTTTCTATTTTTTCGAAGCCATCTGGGGCAATTCAGGGCTTCAGGTGACGAAAAAAAATGTCATAGCTCAACACCGGTAGCTGGTTATGATTGATGTGAAAGGGAACTATGCATTAAAGGTCATAAATTGGATGCGCAAGTGCCACTGAGGGCGCGACTGGGCCACGTCTGACAATGTCTCTATCCATTTATGTGACCTCTCTCGAGGTCTCCATCTAGAAAGACGGCAATGAATAGCCCAGCCGAGTATGTTGTTAATGGCTTTCGTACTTCGCTGCCAAGTCCATTTTTGGCTTTTTATCGCTTGCCTCCACACTTCACATGGTTGTGCAAACAGAACCCTTCGAGGAATTCGGTCGACAGGCATACGGAACACGTAAATAGGCCAGCGCAACCTATGCAGTATGTTCATTTCATTTATCGTGGGTGATTTAGTCCTTCCGAATACCCTTCAGCGCATTGCAACATTGCAACATTGCTTATCCGTTGTTCCCACCAGACTCGCGAACTCAGTTTACACAGACTAGACCAAAAAGAAAATAACCCTGGATATTCAGCTTCAACTGTGCCGCAGGCTCTGATTACTCGGTAAAATGGGTCAGGAATAGTGGGTGACACTGTCGTGGACTCTCAACCTTTGTTGCTTCTGTTTGGATGCAAAACTCAGTACTCAGAATCTTAGTTTCATTTCAAAGAACAAAAGCCTTCTCTCAGAGAAAATCTCTTCCTTCTCGTACACTGTCTGTATTCGGATCGGCAACGCACAGACACACTGAAATGAGCCAGTCACATAAAAGTGCAAAGGAGAGTCACATCTATCCTGTTGGGGAAGAATGTCTACAACTTCGACTGTAAAGCTCACCTTCAAACCTTGAAACCACTGGAGCAGTGAATTTTATTTAATCTAGAGATTTTATTATCAAATTTATCCTGTCATTGTGATCTATGCGGTAAATCCGAGGTAATTCGTTAAATAACACTGGACACGGCTGGCATAACCGAAAGTTAGATACAAGTTTTTATGCATCAGTATAACCGGTAACGAAACATTCAAATAAAATAAATAATAATAAATTTATGTCAGCACTAATTACAAGATATCAACTAATTATGTCAAACTGCGTTATAAGTTGAAAAACTGACCTAACAATTGCGAAGTCTGGATACACAGACGTTGAATATGAAAATTAGGTTCGGAAATCCTCCTTCATATAAACGCGTTACAACCAAATTAAAATAAACAGAACTGTACCAAGCATATTGATTTTGTTGCTCACAAGATATATCGGTTTACATTAACGCACATAATTAGTTTAACTGAATTTATATACAGTCCTTCTGCGAAGTTCAGACTTGATTGAGCTCTGGCAAGGCGCGCTCAAACTTGAGGAAAACTTATTTGTTACTAAGTAATTGTAGTATATTTGTAATACTCATTTTACCAAAAAGAAACAAAAAGCGTTTTTGCATGTTTTGTAAAAATTTATCAACGCACAAATTTGGTTAAATGATGCAACTAAAAATTTTAAAAGTTAACAAATCCACACGATTTGCAGGACCGCAGTCAACAGAAAGGTGTAGATTGAGATAACCTGCGCATCTGAGAAAAAAATTTAATAAACGGTTCAATGACCCCCGAGGCCTATTATTTTTCAATACGAGAATGTGTTGAAAGCTTGCCCTGGGCTTTCTACCAGCCTACTTACTCTAGTCTGGTTGAGATTCCGCACACAATGCCACTCTCTCGATATTCGGCGAACACATCCTAACGAGCTAAATGTGCACATTTTCGTTAAACAGTTTATTAGTTACGCGTTCAGCTGCTTAATTCCCGTCCTAATGTTGTTCTTTCAGTTAGTTTGAGGTTGTGGTGTGCGTTGTTTTCGAAAACCCAGGGTAACTGCCTTCACTTCTTGGAGAAACCAATTGTACCAACCACAAAGAAAGGCACGCAGACTATGTACACCTCATCTGAGACGGCGTAGCACAACGTGGAGTGCCTTTCCAACCCTTACAGTGACCAATTTTCGACATTTATTGCGCTCGGTTGGCCGTTATTTTGAAGTTTGTTGCTTCTGGAGGTTGCATTCTTCCTGGATATGTAAGATGGCACCTTGTGTGAACAGCATCATTTAGTGAGATCAAGTGCTGACCCGCCGTTAGACTTTGTGAACTGTGTACAGCTGCCTGACTGTAAAAAAAAACTACGCGGAACATCGTAGGTCTCTTCACGTGGTTGTTACACGTGCACGTAGGGCTGAGATTATGGCGAGGGAATATTCATCAGTATCATTCCATTTCATTCCACACAGTCATTCCACGCCCCTCCGAGACTATGGTGATGTCCATCAAAGTTGGTCGACGCTCCGGAACACTGATTAGGTCAGGCATGATGAAGGATGCTGAAGTAAATGCTCTCAACTCCTTGAAGACGTTGTATCCCAGGCGATGGAGACATTTTGCGAGTTTACTTGCAACCCGATTATGACGAGCACATCTAGCGTCATGCGTAATCTAGCAGGACTGCAAAATATGCACCAAACTCTCCGATTGGCCACATAACCTCCGATTGGCCACATAACCTCCGTCTGTCCACCAAGACCACGCCGAGCGCACCTAAATCTCGTCCTAACCAGGTTGCATTGGAGCTGGACACCGCGGATGAATACTCTTGTTGTGGAATTACATGCCATCGATTCGAAAGAGGCAAAGCGACCAACCCTCATAAACCGCGACCGTCAACGCTGTTGTGCAGGCTATCACCCCAAGCAGCCACCAGCTCCTCCTTGGGGTTTACGCATGAACCATGAACACGGATCGGAAGGCTGAGACCCCGAACAATCTTGCCAAATGATGAATCGTTAACCACATTGCGTAGTAATCGGCACGGAGTAGAAAGAAGCCGTAATTAGTGCACGATACGAGTTGCTAAATATCGATACGTGTGCTTTCACCTGTTTGAGTCTGAGTGGTCACGAGTGAACGCATGTTCGAATAAACTTATCTTTGCTGCTACATGTACACCATATACTTTTATGGCATTCGCAGTTTTATTTAAATGGGCAACACAGCTTTCTCTCTACCCTGCTTGAAAAACATAAGTGATTTAGTATGATTTCCCCAATAACGTGCCTTTAAACTTTTGCGGGACGTTTTTTGAAATCTTTTCATAGCGGTCAAAATTTTAAACTAATTTAAGCTCAAAATGTACGATAACAAAGTAAAATTGCGTGCAGAGGTTCTCGCCAGACCACGTCCTTTCTACGTCACCCAGGATTTTTCTCCCATTGGGAGTTTCATAAACGGGTTTATCACAACACCCTGGTTGCCAAAGCGCTCTTAAGATAGATATCCAGAAACACTTTCTTCTTGCCATCTAAGCAAGTCTCCCAAAGTGTTGATTTTCTTGCAACTGTTTCATATCACCGGGCTCTCAACTGATCGTTTTCCACAAAAAATAAAGGGTTTGCTCATATTCCTGCTTGATTTGATTTAGAGTGACAGCTGCATTCACTCAAAGGCTGACAAGTATACACAGTGAAAAACAGAATATCACAAATCCGCCTGATGTTTGATCGATAGTAGGAGATGGCAGTTTTGGTTTAAGTTGGCTCACAACTGCTTTACGGAGGATTAAAATGGCGTGAGTGCACTAGAAAATATCTGAGTTTCCTAATATCCATCATCAATCGCGCTATTTATGCTCCTCTTTTCACATCAACCGGGCGCGTGGAATAGGTTAAGTACATCTGTAATCTAATATTGAAGTTCCTTTAACCATTTCTATTGGAGTGGAATCACGATAGCGCGAGCGAAACAAACAGAAATGCGATGATAAAGTTCATGGAGAACGTTTATGCGACATTACATTTGAAATATCTGTCACCGCACGCGAATTGAAAAGTAATTGTCCTGTTGCCAAAAAATGTTGGTAGGTGGCTTGAAATGTTGTTATTTAGTCTTATTTATATTCAGGTTTGTATCTTGATATATCTTAATTGCTTTGTGCGAGTAAATTGGATGATTTCTTACAGTAATTAGATAACTTAAAGAAATCAGCTGGTCTATCTGAAACCAATACAAATTGTTCGACATTGCATGTGGAAAGGAAAGTGTGACCCAGCTTTCAGCTCCTGACAACAGCTGGCCAACGGTTATCTAGCTGAATTTACCTAACGCAGCAGAGTAGCTGAATTCCTCCGGAATGAGCACGACATTACGAATGCAAAAGCGGATTGTTTTTGCCTTACGTTTAAAATTTTGAGATTCCTATGGAGTCTTCTATGCAAATGGACAAAAATACGTTTAAAATTTTGAGATTCCTATGGAGCCTTCTACGCAAATGGACAAAAGGTCCTCTGGTATATCAACGCGATGTCAAAGGAATTCTAGCCTCGATATAGAATTATTTGATGAGTAGGAATAAATTTCGACACATAAGTCCTCTAAACCTAGTCCTAAAAAACACCGGGTGGATTATCCTAGAAAGGAATCTTTGCCCAACATTTGGCATCCATTTGCTTGCAAAAGAAATGTTATATTTCCTAGTTGGGTGGAATATGGAAGGTTAGATAAGCGATGTTGAATGGGATTTTCCAAGAAGGGAATTGGTAAAACCTGCGAAATTCGCTGTTCGTCATGCATGAAAGTAATCGCAGAAACACAAATTACGACATCACTTTGTTCAAAGTAAGCATAGTTGGATAGGAAATCATCGACACATCTTACTCTCAGTGAGTCCTAACTCAGTCTTAATGTGATTTAGGATGCCTTTGAGGAGAGCCTTTGAATTGCCTCCTGACGTTCCCACTTGGGCACAGTTATGCAGTAGAAATTAACCCCAAGCATATCGTTTAAAGGCGGCACAGGCAAGTCTTAAGATGTCTTGAGCAACAATGAGCCGCTAGGCTGCAACTTTAATTTCCGTAGGAGTGCACTTATTGTTTTTGTGAAGACCGATGACAGCGTTCAGTCGGGGACAGCAAGTCAAAATGAACTTTCATCTCACGGTTGGGAATTTGTGGACCAAAGTCGCGGTTTTTGCTTGTTTGTTGAATCATGTACTGTGTATGCATCACACTGGAAATATTATCTAATCCGCCGAGAAGTTGTCAGTGCATTCAAATAACAAAAGCTCAAAGACTGGAACAATTAATTTAGCCTAAAACTTGACGAAACATGCAACCTGCAGTCAATAATGAAAGTTGGAATATCCATTTTGTAAATCGACTGAACATTTTCCAAACTATTTCAGGGGAAAATATTTCGTTATTCAGGTATCATTACCGTAGGGTAATCCTATACTCTGCCGTTTATGTTGCTACCTATTTCACCATGCTCAGTGGTATTATTATGTGGAGGCTGGAAAAACTAAGAGAAGTAGAAAAAGGTAAAGCGTGAAACTATGACACAATGGTCTTCAGGATGGAGTGCACTTGCGTGTGTTGATGGTGTGTTAGAGATTCTCCAGTTTTCTACCTCTCAAGGATATTCTATGAATGGCAACATAATTAAGGGTGCAGACGGAGACAATTTCGTGACTCCTTAATTTGAGAAAAAGGCAGCTGCTTCATGGTTGGTGACAACTGAACGCTTGCAGCCTACGAGTCGAATTTTTGACGTAATGCGATGGTAATGCATAGGGCTTTTTATTTTGCCACTAGGCTTTTAGAATCAGTTGCCTTATCTCCAAAACCTCGATTATTTATTCTGAAAAGTTTGTGAGCATGTGAAGACAGATTGCCCCAAAATTTGGACATTTTATCACTGATTGAATAATGCCCACAGCTCACATATCACAATCAATTTTATATTCATGAATACGGAAAAATCCCTTGACCAAAAGCCTCAAATAATACTTTGAATCTATCGTTGTTTTCACGAATACACACTATAATCAGAACCTATCCCAAGTGTCGTATTAAAATGTTTAGAAATTGAGTGTATACAACCATCGACCCGTTGCAACGGTACATTCTACACGATAAAAAAGCACCGATGATGTGACTACGATTGGTGGTGAAACGCCTGCAAGTAACTCGCCAAGGTAGGCGGACCGATCAACAGCCACCGGATCAAACACCAACCAACATATCGATCTGGCACTGATACAGTAGTTCCATTGAATACTAAAAATCTCGAGCTTTAATTGCGCCATAAAACTTAGGTGCAGTTAAATATATTGATCATTCAGATTGTCCTTCAGGTGAGTGCTTCTCTTCATAATATTTCAATTGAATTATGTCCCGCTATTTTAATTTAGAGATGCCACTAAACTCTACAGTATCTGTATTACAAATGCGACTGAAGTTTTAAGTAACAGTGAACAGAAATGAAAATGCGCACTGCAATGAGCAAATTAACATGTCTTTTGTGACGCTGAGATAGTCATTTTTATGATCAACCGAATCTCTTGGACCTGTTTTGCGGTACTTTAGAACGGCAATCTTGAGGCACTCTACTTCTTGATGACTGATAGCAGATTATATTTTTCCCCTTAGCTTTGTGAAATCTCCATGGTTTAAGTGCTTTCGAATTTTGTTTTGTGAAATCTCCATGGTTTAAGTGCTTTTGAATTTTTGGGAAGATGCACCTTGATTTGAATCCAAACAATGCACATTGCACACGTAACTTTGCAACAATCCTCACTTTTGCGGTCTGTTTCGAAACGATTAACTAGTGTGTGTGATCCTGTCGACAAGCGCTGGTTGCAAAAACTTGCAAAATTGGTGTCCACGTTTCGTCAGTTTGAAACTCTGTCCATGATGACAACATTGTAAAGTTTGTTATTTTAATCACATATATACTATAGCGGTTTTGTATGGTTATTTAATAATTTTCCGGATGCAGACATTAACCCCATTAAATGGCGTTATGCGGATTTTGTTTCACAGTGCTTACCGAACGGGATTTGAAGGTTCACCCACTGAGAACTTCGATAGATTTGAGCTTTTGAGCTTGACTGTGCGACATTTGAGACTGCTATTTATCTAATAATGAAGCCTACCAGAAATGATTTTTATTGCAGTTTTACGGTTTAAAAGCACAAACGGGTGAGACCAGGCGTTCTCGAAGATGTGGTATGCCAATCCTCTTTTATTTTGATTATGAGTGCTAAGATTCCAGAGATCAGTCAGTTTTTCCATCCTGGACTTAGGATGCTTGGATCAAAACGTTTCTCGACTACTTTTAGCATACACTGGACAAATAGGCAAGTCTTTATGCAAGCGATTTGTATTTCCATTATTCTGATCAACCATGTGTGTGAAAAACTGACATAGACATTATCTAGTACACCAAAGTTCTTGTATACCTTTTCACTGGAAATAATGTAGAGAATTTGGAGGACAAATTGACGAGAAGAAAGTATTCAGCACAAAAATAAGTGCTCATTTTACTACTGGGGCTCAATCACTTAGATATCCAACTTTCGGAATGTGGTGGCTTGTCTTTTTGGCAATGGGGGATGGTTCGCTTTAATAATACCCTTAGAAAAGCAGAAGGGAGGCCACCAACCGTAAACACATAATACCTAACAGTAGTAAACACACAAAACGATTAAAAACCTCCAGGGACAAAAAACGCAATGTTTCTGCATGCCGGCTTTAGGTGTGTTATCAAACCTAACCAGAACACAAGCAGTACAACACCAGGACATAATTTGATACCTCAATGGTGTTAACTGAGTGCTGATTAAGTGGTGCGTGATCCCTCTGCAAAGCGACTTCTTAAGCACAGCAAGATTATTACCGCATTAGCAGCTAGATAACTAAAACCCAATTACTTATGCTAAATTATCCAAAAAGACGCGGTGAAGCTTCCAGGCTCACAGGAACATTGGCTCACTAATTGAAGTGTTTGCGACAAACCCACTCAGTAAGCTTGTTTGGTAAATGGACAGCTAACTAATTTTCTACGTGATCACCCCAGACCGTATCTCAGGCCAAACATGTAGCGACGAATACACAGAATATAAGTATGAAGATAGCTGTTGATAAAAGGAGCCATTTTGGAGTGTTAGAAAAGATCCGCCAAAAGGAATGTAAAGGTCATCATCTTCAGTTTTACTGAAGATTTACCTTAACGCAGGTATGAATAGTAGGCATACACCAGTGAGTGGGACCGATTTACGAGGTGAACCATTTTAAAGCAATTTTCAGTTTGACTACACTGATGGGTCCGAAAATCTCGTCAGAAGGTTTTATTATTAGGTATTATACTTTAGGATGGTACGAAATGTTTTTAATAAACGCTAAAAAAATACATGGTTAAATTCGCCACATGTAAATGGGTGACAAAGTGAGCCATGTACAGTCACTGCTTGCGAGTAATCACGCAACATTTTGTGAATAGCTGTCTGTCCTAGGAAAGTAAACTGTGTTTGTAGCAACAAGCTTAATGGTTTTTAAAGTTTTTTTATAATTAAGTTCCCTTTCATAACCCTTTGCACCAAAATCGTTTGTGAATTGATGATACTTTTTGTTTGACAGGGAATAAAATAAACTTCTTTGGCCGATAGCGAGTCGTCCGAAATGAATAATGGATGAGATAGGTTAAATTAACGGTCAATGCTACTTTATCAGCCTGAAGATATCAGCGCGGCAGGCGCCATGCTGAACGAGTGGAAAGACGTCCACCACTGCAGTCAGCCTGTATTATATAGAGAGAATTAACATTAGATTGTCAAGTAGCATGAAGAGCCAGCTCCTTGGAGAAAAAAAAATCAGCCGCACACACAAGCTCTCCTCGCTGTAAGCTAACAATATTTAATTTAGCAGCTTGCCGAACGTCACAACAATGGTATACTGCTTGTATGTACTGCTGTAGCGTATACTGCTGTATACTGCTTTACATAAAGTCATCAAGGACTATATTTTGAAAAGCACAGTTTTGTATTAGGAGTGTTTTTGGGGAACAACAGAGTTCCAAACGGTCATAACGCACGACCAAGTGCAAATTCAATGCATCAAATTATCTGATTTCTCATAAAAAGAGACGGATTTTATCTTATATTAGCATAAAGTGGACGATGAGATGTTAATCAAATCTGACGGGGGGAGATGTACTAGGAATTGCTAGACAGTTGAGAATACTATAACGGAGCCGGTACCCTTGCAAGTTTCATTAAATGAATGGTTGTGATACTCGACAGAAGCGCTCTGGAAAATATGCGTAGTGGAACTAGAGTTTAACCGCGTCACTCATAGCTTATTAGCCTTTCAAGCCAACCTAATAACAACCTAATAAGGATTTTTATTCCGGATGTTTTGTAGGCTGTCACAAAGTGTTATTCTGTAACGAGTTTCAGTGCGTGCGCTTGTTTGCTGATACAATGTCAGACAAACACACAGAGCAAAAGCACATAAGGCCATTATTTTTACAAATAAACGAGTCGCGCAAAGCACAAGATCCGCTCTACTTTATTGTAGTAATAGTTATTTGATGTCTGACATGCCGCAATCAAGTTTGGTCCTCGATAAACAAGTCGGATATTGTCCCATGTTTCAAAAACTCGTGTTTAAGCTTAAAATGACCGCCACGTGAGCGCCGCTGGTTCAGGTTAGAAAGTAATAGTGAAAGGTACATAAAGACATATGTAAACCATTCCATTCCGCACTTACGGTCCAAGCCAAATTTGATCGCTGAGTCCTCTATGTATCCTTCAACTTACTGGTGGCTCTACAATAAAAAGAACTTGGCCATTATAATTTAGATCTTATTTGTACTCCCTGAGAACAAATGTCGTGCCACTTCCTTCCTCTGCCTATGCATTCTGCCAATTATCCCTTCATCTGTACCACTTTGTCCTACGCCCTACTTGGAAACAAGCTTTTCTCACATTATTGCTCAACAACCCACATGCTGGTAACGTTGAAAGTGTCTAGAATTTGGAGGGCATTGACTGGCATAAACGCAAAAGTCGAAGACGATCTGCGGATAAGGTGCGCATTCAAAAACCGTTTATCCTGAGATACAAGGTCGGTCAGCAGGGCGATAGTAGTAAATCTTGCCGAATATTTCACTGTTACTCCTGTCCATTAAAGTTAAAACTTATAACTGTGAACTTCAAACCGCACAAACAAAAGTGGAGAAATTTTGACAAGCAATGGTATAAAGCAAATAAAAAATCGAGGACAATGCAGGTTTTATTTTCCCCGCCGTTATTTGTGGTTGCAGTGGCTTATGAACGTTTTGGAGAGTTTACAAACGATTCGGTAATGTTCACGGTCATCCGAGCACACACGTTGTCTAGCTCAGCAAACCAACTGAAGACCGAAAGCACACTTTTTCTATTAGGAATTTTACTGTTTGGTTATTCGGAAGTAATTGTGGAGATAAATTCCAATACTTCTTTACTATCCTTGAAGACGTTAGTGCATACTGCCTTGGAAGCGTACGAGGGTTTATGATGAATATTGTTGAATTTGTTTTCACTCAATTGGACAGCTGTTGGTTGCAGTCCTGGAAGCTGACGCAACACGGGGCTTTCCAAATTTTGGTCTCATTGAGGCAAATCCATCTACATGGGTGAAACAAATTACAGTATTTAAAGCGGTTTTAAGAGGAGTTGATACAGCTGAATGAATAGAGTTTCATATTAGAGGTAGGTATCTTTTACATGCGCTGGTTTGGAAAATTTTGGGTTTTTTTCGGCCTATGCCCGATTTCTTTGTAGTAACATTCAACTTCTATTAGTACTTCCAACCTCCGCTACCAGCATGCGTCAGCTCCAATGTTCGTGGGCTAGGTTGACATTTTTACCCGTGAATGCTAATAATTTACCAAAATTTACCAGTATAAAATGAAGTTGGGTTTAAATTTTAAACCCACAGGACCTTTAAATAGCACTGGGTACATTGGACGAATTATCTTCCTGAACCATAGAGAAAGTGGGTCGTACAACATAATTCATGACGCTTCTGCTCGTGGATATTTTCGACGCACTGATTTTCATTGATCCCCCATCAGGAAAATAACATAAACAGTTTGACCGAATCTTTTTTTTAACTACGAACCACTTTTTTGATTCGATGAGGAATACTTCAGAAATAGCATTGCAAAAGGCACTGTATGTGAGTTTTTCTGGGAAACATTTGTTTGTCTGGAGTTGATTAATATGTTTGGTGATGTTTTCATTCAGCAATTACTAACGGTTGCTCTGATTCTCACTTATCTTCTAAACGGAAACAAAATGTTTCGAATGGTTACTTGGGGATCAATGAAACATATCTTGACTTCTCAGTAATTCTGTTTAAAAAATATCTGAGAACACTGAGCGCTATCATTCAGACATATAAAAATTTAATCTTACCAATGAAGAGCGCTGGAATTTACTGATTGTACAATGAAAGCAAACAATACCGTAACCTACTGCTTGATTTCAAAATGCACATAGAGCATAACAAATGAAATACAGCGGTTCAAATCACAGCTCATTCACAGTTACCTACAAACCGAATGGTGTATGTCCGAATAATTATACGTTAGTTTCAATACAATTTGTCATGTGCTTTTTGGTAGTTAATGGTAGAATCTCGTCAAAATTGCGGTGAGCTGTCGTACCATAGTGATCTCTGTCGCCATTTATTAAAGATCAAAGTTTTAATAGAAATTCACATGCACAAAATTTTGCGGATTTCTAGATAAAATATTCCGCAAAATAAGAGGAACGGAATCCAATAACCCGATGCATACTGCGCAACTTTATTCTATTTTCCAAATTTTTGTGACCCTGAAAAAATTCCCGCTAAATACTTTGGTGATATTTTTCAAATTCCTTCGATCATTTGCTTTAACGCAATTCGTGACTGGCTGGTGACTGCTTATTGATTAAGCACATCTGCGTAATTTTAAACAATGCACAAATTATCTTCCACCGTCTAAATTAGGAATTGGGCGATAGAAGACCCAAAATCCCGATTATGGCACTCGCTAACGAAAGCCGGATGGTGTATGCCGGCCAAATACGTCAAAAAACTGAGAATGATGGTACCGTGTGTAGTTTATACCTACCGATGATGGACCTCCTGTTATGTATGTCGACGCTTCCTCAACTGCGAGGGTTATTATAGCATAAATGCAAGTTTAAATTTCCGACAGTATCTCTTGTGCTATAAGTCAAGTGAACATCAAAGTTCTCCCTTAGAGCACAAAGCAAGGAAACCATCATAGAAAACCATAATAGATAGGTAGGCAACAGCTGCGTTAATGTATGTGGTAAATAAATCTCTCAGAAAAACGCTAAACTAAACCCTTAACAAGGCTGCAGTTCAGTGCTCCGTAATCCGGGTTAACAATTAATAGGACCATGAACGTTTGATTTAGCTCAAGCAAGACCCCAATATCTGACAGGTTTCCACTCCGTTGGTCTTGTTCGTCACGTCTTCCTCCCTGTTCATTTGATTGTTCAGCATGCTCTGCGTAGGACAGACAAGCAGCGAGGTACAGAACATTCTGTACGGTTCGATCAATGAAACTATTTTGCCCGCACACTTATCTGAATCTAGGTCATTTGATATTTGCCGCTCTGAATCAACCAAACATATCAAGCGTTTACCGATAAATTATAACACTGATAAAGCCAACTATTTTGTACGTGGACGCAGTGTCGTGGACACGTCCTTCTGCACATCTACCAATGATAGAGGAAAAGATTCGTGGAAAACAGACGAATAGCAAGACAAAATTGATAAGGACTATGCTAGCAAGTTGAGACAAAAGGCAAGCTACGTTACCGAATTTAATATCTCTAAAACTGAGGACGTCGTTTCCTTGTAACAACGTAAACCTGTCTGCAGAACTGTTTGTGCCACAAAGTAACCTTGTAGACTTACCAAAATTGTCATTCTTCGTATTGGACGAAGACTTTACATAAGAATGTTTTCAAGACTGCGTTGACCGACCAAAATTTGGTACAGTCGATCCCGTGCGATCTTCTTTAACACATAACATTTTTAAAATAAATATGACTTCGATTTTCTATCTATGGTGGTTTTACGAAATGGCTGATGATGAACTGTTCAATGGGTGACGTTTTTTGCGGATATATAGATGATTTTTGCGATACCTGCCGCATTTTATTCACGTCACCCTTAGGTTTCTCATGACTGTGTGGCATATATCCTTCTCTGTGAAAGTTTCATTGCCTCATTAATTTTTCAGATTATTGAATATATAACCCAAATTTTAGCGCAAAAATGGGGATTAATTACATGAAACTCATCAATTTCTCAACACGGAGGTCGGCATGAAGCAAATTTGTTCGCATTTTTTTGCTCTAAACGATAATACCATTCTGTGCTGACAGTTGGCTGGGATCCTAGGAACCCGTAAACTTTAACATCTTTTCAGAGATGGGAACTACTTTGCTTTTTCAAGGCTTAGCGATTTTTTTGAAAGTTTTGCAACTCGATATCGTTCAGCTACCTATTCTAGCAGTTTAGCAGCCTTTCGATGCACGGGTCACGCATTCTAATTTTCCCTAAACTCTCCATGTTCACTCTGACTTAATGTCTCTCGTATGTTCAAGCAAATAGTGGTTATATGCTTAATGATAGCTGCCTATTTGTAAACAATGTTGTATCGTGACAATAACTAGCTAATCCACTCGATGAAATCTAAGACAATAGAAGTTGAAGCACGTGAGCGGAGCACAAACAAAACAATGAAGTTGTACTTTACTGGGTTTGCCTTCACATATCGTTCACTCCATACTACAGTTTTCCACAGCATCTGACGGAGGTTCTCATTCTCATCGTCACTTAGCTGTCAATATTTGCAAGAGCTTGTCCATCATACCGCAACCTATACATTACCGGAAGTGAGAGAAACGTACAACGAGTATTCTTAGAGTCCTTTTGCGCCAGGTTCAATGTTAGCGCCTTTTATCGCCACACAACAGCAAACAAAACGAGATCCGTGTGGAAGTTTCTAAAGAGCGTGAAAGAGCGAACAGCTTGGATGTAAACTCAGTTCAGATTTTCGTTCAGTCTAAACATTCATGCTAAACGAGTAGCTTTACTTTAGAGGATTATTTCTTGTTGACTTTGCGACTGCTTCTTCTGGTATTGATTGAGTGCTGAGTGTCCTTTGCCTGAAGGAGAACGATAAAGACGTCAGGGAAAAATTGCGAAATATTTCTGCGGATTGTGGTTATTTAATTTTCCTACTGATTAACTTGTACGACACATTAGACTTTTTTATGATGGCCTATGCGCATTTGTGCTCTGTGTGCGTTATAGTTGCTAACAGTTTGCTCCACTCCACCCTGCCAACGAATGAAATACTGGTAAATTCGGATAAGTTTAGGAGAATAATTTTCCATCAATTGGTCCGGAAGAAAATATTCGTTTGCAATCATTCATCTCCCAGAAGAAAACTCTGCCACTTTACAATTAACTTCAGCACTGTATCGGTCCCTTGAGCATTGACTGCTGGCTATCTGATATTACGGATCCCTCGTCAGCTGGTTCACCAGTTATATTCCATCTCGGGGAGGTAACATTCGGGGTTTTCTAAGGTGATTAATTTACTTCCATTTGATGTCTCTCTCCAGGGAACTACGTACTGTAGAAAGTGACAAGAAGTCATAAACGAGAGTTTTTAAAGTGTATTTGACATCATAGGAACGTCGTCATCTACCAGTATTTTTGCAGGAAATCCCTTGTTAGTTCTCCTAACACCCAACTAACACGATTACCCACTACTCAAAATATACTTCGTGGTTATCTGATGCACTTGAAAGCATTACTTCCCAGAGTCAATGAACTTTGTTTGTCTAGTTGTCGTTTCCAAAAGCACACTCGTGAAGCTCAGAGAATGAGTTACTGAACCGACATTTTTTAAGAAACATTTGAGAGAAAATTATCTAAAACCCACCACCAGCCCGTAATCTTGTTTTTCACAGGTAACTAAGACCTGATTAATGGCGACAAAGCAGCAGAAATTGGAGGTCAATAGCTAACCTGGATGTTAATTGTTTGCGTGGAGTTCAACACTTGTCGATTTGAAATGGTAGATATATGGTTTTAGTTCTCAAATTATCGTCCATGGGTAGGTCAACACGTTCCCAAGATTTTGGAAACCGCTTACGGGTCGGCTTGATTGACTAAACTCAGATTTTTAAGAACCGCCGTATAATTCATGAAATGTGGGTCGTTCCTGGCAATATATCGTTTTTGTATTATTGTGTTCTTGTCGCCCCTGTATTTCAAAACAGACATTCAGATGCATGATCTTTTTCGGGTATGGGGTGAATGGGTCCACTATCTGACGAAAGTTGTGTGTACGGGTCAAAGGTGAAATTGCCAAAAAAACGAAAATATTTTGCACTTTAACCGAAAATTCTTCACGAATGACTACCCTCTAGGGTCGGTTACTTTAGTATATCTCTCGTTAGAGATTGTGGTATCAAAACTTCAAAACCTTTCATTTCATAATAACTTCCTTTAATGAGTACACAACCTTTTCACGTAAAGCTCAAGTCTTCACATTTTAGACCATCTGGCAGAAAAAAACAAAATGACCTGGAGATACATGCCAGGATTTTTCGTTTTTTAATCAAGTGCATGTGTGGATGCTGACGCTGACGTTCCTACGTGTGCATGTTTTTTTAATAGATGATCAGTTCTTATCCACAGGGAATCTGCTGGACATCCGTTTGGTTTACATGTGCTATAGCATGATAGAAATACCACATAGCTGAACGTTATTGGGTAAAGCGTGCTTGTCAACACCACCAGCTTGTAGGTCTGAGTGGCATTCAGAGGCGGGAAACGTGCGCGCATAATCTGATGTGCAGGTTTTCAACCAAGTTGTTACAAGTGGCCATCTGTGTACCCGTTAAGACCTTTTTGTATTTTTGCAGACAGTTCGTTCTCACTGCGATTTTAGTAAACGAAGTATTGTTTCCATTATATGGTTTAGCACATTGTTAGTAAGGTTGCTGAAAGCTCTCCGACAGTTTACCGTCGTCTTACTCATACTGTAGGTGTGGAATATTGGCATAGTCCCGGAGTTACCAGTAAACTTGTGTGCTGCCTGAGGACAAATGGCGAAATATATCTAGTTGCCAAGCGGTTTGGTGTTAACGGATGACGCAACTCCGCCACTAATTTATAAAATTGCTCAACTGAGAGTGCCGCATAAAGGCCAGTTTCAGGTGGTACGAAATGCTGGACACTGAAGTGCATTTTTTGTCACAATATCTAAGACAAACCATCACCAGTTTCCACTTCTCGGGGATCAACAGGCATACTTCAATGTCCCAAACGAAATACGAAATTAAGGGGTTAAGAACATCACGGTTTGGTTTGTAGAAAAAAGACAATTTATTGAGTTTGCTTAGCAATCTCGTTGAGAATCGAAAACCTACATCTGGTGGCTCGGTAAGAATTTACAAAACTCACGCATCAGTGCACGTTTTCTCCAAAACAAACACTTTGAGTCTATTTGTTTGCCCAAACGCACAGAATTGTGTATTGGTTTTATAGATCTGGTTACCTGCTGTCTGGTTTACACTAGGATAAGGTGTATATCTTGGATACGCGTACCAAAATTTATGTACGGAACAGTTTTGTTACTAATGGGTGTGAAGTTACCTAAGCACTAGAAGTTGATTTGCTATTGGAAACAGTCTCAATTACTACACCTTAATGTCATATAATTACACTAACAACAAAATTGTTTGTCCTATTGTTAACAAACATCGTGAGTTCATATCTATTACCTTTTAGTAATCACCGAACAAACAGATCCAGTGTTGGCTTGCTTCTTTGGATGAATTCGAGCCTTCTTCTTTTCAGCAAGAAACCTTTTAAGACCTCATTAAACCTGAACTGATTTGTTTTCATTTCAAAATCTACACTATCTCTTATAAACTTGACTGAACAAGTGCAAAGCAGGATACAAAACTGACGGCATATTTCGTATCTCCATAGTTGAGACGAATGACTCCACTCATTTTTCGAAAATACTCTTGGGTATTCCATGGCTAAGAAGTGTTCATAATACGATTTCCTTGGTTAGCGCAAGCATGCTTAGTATTCACAAAGGCATGGCCTATTTTCCCCGTGATATCCATGTGTATATACCGTCTGATAATACCTACTGTTGCGTAGTATCACGCACAGTGGGTGAGAGTTTCCAGGCAACCAACAATTAACTAAATAAATGATAATTTGCATTTTATCACTCTAATCACCACAGGTTATCAGTACAATATGATTGCATATGTGCATGCGTGACCAAACAATTGAAGTAGAGCTATCCATCTGGGAAATGACGGAATCAAAACCGCTTATCAATGGATAGACTAATGAGCCCCAGATAGTGCTTGGTTATAGACGTATTTAACGGAACAGTCTCTGTCATTCGGAAACTCTGGTATGTCCCGTCGAATAATTCTCTCTTGGTAAAAGAAGTACAGATAAACGTACTCAGCATTTCTAATCATTCGAATGACAGATAGCGCTCGGATCAAAAGTTTCCATACCATATCATGTGGAATTCGAAGTTGAAGTGGTCCATGAAAAGCCACTCGTAATGGTGAGTATCAAAATCTTTTATTCTGTTGAAATTTATCACTATTTGTTAGGAATTTTTTGTAGGAAGGTATAAGCGTTCTATTTTTTACACTGGTTAGCGTCGATAACTTCTGCAACTCGCCAGTAAAGGATCTACTGTACTATTGATGTCACCGACTTGATGAGGCCAATCATGAATAAAGTGGTAACTCTTAAGTCTGTCATATAGCTAGAATTTTTCAAGAGAAAATGTACATTTAATATGGCCACTTTATACAGAAGTATAACGCAGGAAACACAGTACACCTAAGTCTAATCTCACTAATTTTGCGCCTCATTGTATGGCATCGCCGAATATATCCTTGAGGTCACTTGATTTTAGAGGCTGTACTCTGGAATTTTCGATAGAATGTTTCCGCAAGTTCACTCTCAGTGAACCTTCAGCATTCGAGGTCCATTGTTATTTGTTGCATATACTGGTCTGTCTGAACTTTGTTCCATCAAGTGAGACAAATTTGAACGGAATACTATCTTCAACGTAACAAAGCCATTTTCAGCAAATCTCCACTTGTCATCTAATATCTTTGTGTGGGTAAACTGCTTGGAAGCTTTGTTTAAAACCTTTTCTTATAGGCTGCTTGCCTGACTTATGAAACTTTCCAGAAACAGACGCGTACAGCCAGTGGGAAGAACTCAAGTTTGGTGACTCCAGCAGATCGATCAGCACTTCCCAGTTTTATCAATACAGCACACTGCAAGCGTCATTACAAAGGAAAAACAAACGACAATAATGATTTCCTTCCCGACCACCAGGCACAAATCCAAGGAGGTTGGCGAAAGTGAGCCAGAAAAGTCAGTGCACACGAAGTGGGCCTGAGCTGCATAACGATCAGTGAAGCACCAGGAATCACACCAATGTAGCCAGTTCTGTGTGCCCAGTTTCATACCACACACCAAGGTACGGCTGTGATCATAGTGTCATCATCCACCTTCATCCAGAGAATTTCCCCTCCAGTTGCTCAAAAGTAGCTGTCATAGGCACGTTTTGATTCTTCTTTGTATTCTTCTTTGTATTTGAGATGTTAAATCCGCTTGAACTACATGTTTTAGGTATCTGGACCAAAAGAGTCAACTTGTGAAAAGCCTGGGGCAATTCAGCGCACACAAAACGAGCTATCTATAATTACGGACGAATCCTTACAATTGGTTTTATTAACTGGTAACACCGTTTAAGTAAAGTTACCTTCAATTTCGTCATCTACATGAGCCTTTGCGCATCTTTTCAGAATGGAAAGAAATATACCAGTTAGGGGAAACGTTCGAACGTTTTGGTTAGATAGGTCTTTAACAGCCAAACATGAAGAGCTGAGGGAGTAAACCCTTTGCAACAACTGCTTGAACTAGGCTAGCATGTTCATAATGTTAAAACACTTGTGATTTTGGACAACAAGAGAGACGAAAATCCATCAAATGGAACAGTCCAAAGTGTCTCAGCACCAAGCAGTCTCAATGCATTATTCGCAAGAATTGCCTAGTTGTGTATACCTAAAAATCTATGATTGCCAGTTCCGCCGATTTATCAAAGAAGCCGATGAATCAAATCATGTAAGACATGAAGTAGATGTCTTGGCAATGTGTTGTCTGGCCGCTGCTGGTCCTACACCAAACCAGCTTATTACGTATTCACAAATCAATCTTAACCAACTCAAATTCAGTTATTAAAAAAAACCATGTTGGAGGGTTAACAAAATTTGTTGTAGAACGTTTTCACAATTTTTGGCGCAGTATTCAGGCAACCTTTTAGAGTTTGTTCATATTCAGAGAACAATCTGCTTATTTCTCAGTCACTGATTTTAACGTCACTCCTACTGCCTGCGATGGGACTAAACAAAGTTGATTGTCTTGGGGAGCACCACATTGAAAAGATGACCTCACACAAGGAAATTATCTCTGCATTTTTCCTCTCAAATTTTTAAAGGGTTGTCATTTCATGAGAATATCGCATACTAGACAAAGGTGGACCATTAGTTTTGTACAACTATTGCACACCAGAGATGATTGTATTATGCAAAATGTCTAGACATTTCTATTTTAGGTGTATCATTACGCAGTTCCATTTGCCGACGAAGCGTGCGGTCGCTAATTTATGGGCTATGCTAACTTGACGTTGTGGAACTCAACAAATGTAGGAGATAGCGCTATTCGGCTACATTGGCAGTACGCCAGAATGGAAGACAGTCCCAGTGGAAGCCTTCATATGATATTAAAACTGGTTCAGTGGAAATCGATCCACTAAGACTACACATGCTTTTATTCAGATCAATCTGTATTTACCGACCAAGGCTGTGAATCCTGTAGTGCCTATATGAAGATCTCATATCCCCTGTTTAAATATCTGCTTAATGTTGTCCACATTTTTGGTTTCATCAATTAAAAAGAACCAAACAATATGGGTTTATCTAGCCATCAAATTCAGCCAGTGTGCTGTGGCTCTATATCACGTGCGAAGGTGTTGGTAAGTAAGGACAAAAGTAGTAGATGCATTGGAACTATTCTTATGCTTTACTCCAAGGCCGGAAAAACAACAGTTGAAATGATGCTCAGGTAGGCCATGTTTACCAACAAAAAGGAACCAAAATTTCAATCGAATATTAAATAACAGGTCATGAAGTTTATACTACATATAAGGCAACTTTTATTTTGTCGCTTTTAAACTGACTTTAGCAAAACAGATTGTTCAAAATTTTGTTTTATGGCTCCGCACACCGCAATCGCAATTGAAGGCATTAGTAAAGGATACAAATGATTCCATAAATGCATCTATTCTTTGCAAACCAACGGTTTTTTGCGCATTTTGCAAACAACTCCGCAGCTCTAAAGACCGGAATAAAAAAAGATTCTGGTAGGTAATGATAACCAGTATTCCGGAGTACAGATACGCTATTGATTGCACAGACGTTTTGCTAATGGAGCCACCGAAATTGATTTTTGTCAATTACCTGAGTAATTTGTGTAACCGACGACAGAGGCAATGCAAACGCCTACCGCAGTTGAATCACCCGGTAAAATAGGCATAATCGCGTATTTTGTGCACAAGGTTTTATGTGCGTTTATCCAGGGTTCTGATTGCGTGACTACTAAGGCCAGAGCACTTTTGAGCATCGGATTTCATCTGCGTTCCAGGGACTTTCGATTACTTCGAGCGATTGCAATAATAAAGAAATACCGTTTACCACACAGCAGAATTTGGCATTTTTACAGGACGAAAGAATCCAGGAACATATTTTTTCCATGTAGCTGTTAGTCATGAAGACATTCGCACTCACCGTGTAATAAGACTTTTGAATTTTTCAGAGGTTGCGCTTATTCAGTTTCGGGCGTATAAGACTTACGGGTGAGTTTCTGTTAAATTTCAGCAGATTGGTTAGCAAAAGACTTCAAAAGCAACGTGCAGCTGTGATAGAGTTCAGCGAACAACCTCTGAGAGACGTAAAATAAGATACAAAATCCCGGTAAAGTATCCGCGCTAGTCCGGATTGTCATTTTCTCTACCTATTGCAGTAACCTTGGTAAGACTTGGGAAGTGTGCAACCTGTGTTGTTGTACATCGTGTGCCGCCCGTAAGTGATTAAAAGCAAGAAGGTTACCGGGGCGAATATAGCTACAAATTATTTGTTGAATGTCGACTATCTGCCGCGGCTCAGTCGTCATATAAATGGAGTGCAGAATCGTAATATCACAGAAAAGGCCCGCTTTTGCGTTTTTATGTACTTGGAACTTGAGTTCTTTGATTTCCGTTTTTTGTGCCTGTTTAGCGGTGGAGTCGTCAGTGGGTAGAGCACAGTAATCGTAAAATTTGATAGAGCACTGCGTGAACCCGACTCAGTGACTGCGTGCACCGTTATAAGTGACATAATAACATTGTTTGCTGAACAATACCAAGGATAACTTCGTCGGCCAGTATCCAACTTTGTTCACAAAAGAAGATTCGAAGGCCAACGAATGTTGGCACGGCATTACAATGAGCTTTAATTTGCGGTCTGTTATAAATAACTTGGAGCTACTCACGGTTTTTCCAGAAATTTGTGCAGTTCTTCGGTGGGGATGCCATCTTAACTGCCAAAGATGTGCAAATGCGTTTCTTAAAGGCGTCCCGCAACAACACTAACTTCCTAGTGATGAAACCGTTGGTACCTCAAGCCGCATAGATGATCACTGGCTGTGCCAAAGACAGGAGCACTGCTAATAATGTACGTGCAGTGCTCTAGATCAAATTACCGGGCTCACTAGACAAAACATCAACCACAGTGCTTTGTGTGCCGATCGGGTCTGCGGATGGACCCGGGGGATTAAATAGCTTGGGATGTAATCAATGCAGGCAGCATCATCATACATCCTGACTCACTAAAACAAGCACGCACGCATGTATGTCGTTTCAGGCATTATGGTAAAAACCAACCGGTCAGGAAAGCCCTGAGTGTCGTCTTGCTCTAAAATTGTTCATTACACTGTCGCCTCTGAATGTATCGCGTGACGCCTGCTAGCATCCAAATGAAACAAAATAAAAATAGCGCACATTTCAGCGGAAACTTCCGTGACGTTGCCCCGGGTAATAAATTTTCCAAAGTTCAGATATGTTAGCTTATAAACTATCGAAAACGAGATCGAACTGATACATATGGTAAGAATATGTTGGTGACAAAGGCATATTCTACCATAAAAAACAATTTAGACACTGTAACTGTTTTGCACAAGACAGTGCGGATTAACAGTTTATGCACAATTATTCCAGGATCTACAAATTTAACAGCACTCTAACCTAAATGTTGGTTGTTATTAGTTATACAATACGTCACAATTAGAGAGATAACGTTTGTTTGTCAAACATAAGTGAGTTCTTACGTCGCAAGCTGAATTTCTAAAACTCTATCTCACTACGTCAAACTCCTACTAATTTGATTTCAGTTTGGGTGAATTTTCGTAGCAGTTTCATCTCCCCTTTAAACGGATGCACCGAAGCTCAAGAGGAGGATTAGCCCTCATTTCAATGACATTTTAGTTCTTTCTCATTTTCAGGACACTGCGACTTCAAAAGCGCGCGGAAATGCTGGTCGTAGGTTTGTTCGCGGAGCTGGGCAGTTTGATTGCAAGCGTTTCATCAGTAATCGAGGTGACATCATCAGTACGTTGTTGGGAAGTGTAGTGGAGCGTAGCGATGTGTCGGTGTCTGTGCTTCGAGTAGTGTTCGCGTGGAAAAATCTATCCTCACAATTATTAAATAATTTTTTTTCTACCAACGTTCCTCCATAGCAGAGAAGGTGTAATTTTCTCGTCTTGTGAGGTGTAGGATGAAAACAAGTGGAATCCGTCATATCTGAAATTTGCCGACGGATACGCCTTGCGTTTTTCGCGGACTTTTTTCTTTAACAGCACAAGAAACAACGTAAAGAGATAATAATGGAGCTTTTCTGTCCAGATAAAACTGAATAATCTATATAAATATTGGCAGCATCCCAAATGTGGTTCACCAAATTTACATTAGGCACTTGTTTGCCATTTCAAGTTGGTTGTGGCAATAGACACATTTTGCTATTCTATTTCAGACATTCAAGTAAACAAAAATTTTCCGGGCAAACTATCGTTCCAAGTGCGTTGTGGATTTTGAGGGCAGACATCGTCGATACAGCCTTCTAAAAAAAGCTTCATCAATATCCCAATTCTAGACGACGGAACAAAACCTTTTAAAAAGTTCTTCAGCCTACCAGTCGAGGGTTCATAATATCTAACAAATTGTTCTTGATTATCCACTTTCGGACGGGACTTCAAAAGTCCTCGGATAGGTATCCATTTTTGATCGATTTTAGTGATCAATTAAACACAGCAAAAGCCACCCGCAGAGTTGTTTCGTTCGCCATGGCGTTAACATTCCCAACAAGGAAAACGATCTGTTTATTTTGCCTAACTTGAGCTTTCTAATCCCTGACAACCAAACAAAAATCACTGGAAACCCAGCTAGACACCATCTTGAGATAGAATGATATTCCGGCTACTGTGGTCCGGAGCAAGGTGCCTATTATCCCTTTAGTTTTCTCCGTATCTTCTAGGCTGCCCTACGCTGTGCATTCGTTGGAAATTATGGGACGTTTGAGGTACGATTCAATAAGTCCTTATGTAAATTTAGCAATTCTGTGACTGACATGTTAATTTGTTTTGGTTGCAATGTGGGCAGAATACGGCAAAACGTCTGAAATTGTTGCGCCTGATGTGATGCAAGCTGGCATATTCGACATGGGAAGACCGTTTCGCCTGCTGACAGAAGGTTCACATTCTTAAGTACTTTACAAAACGCTGCTGCACTGCATGCAACCGCTACCATGAATCAGAAATCAGCTGTCTATCACAGATGCGATTATATAATTCCGGTGTGTGAAGAACTGGTGTTCACAGGAGGGATTTATTACTTAACCTAGTACAAATAAACGGTCAGTTATCCACATGTTTATGGTACTCTGAACACCATCTGCAACCGTTATAATAACACTACCATTGACCGAACACTGACGTCTCCGAGGTCAAGGATGGTGTGTGTTAGAAGTGGGGTCTCACGTACGTTATCTTGTTGCTTCCAGAAATTCTATTTCATTGACTAGTATGGATTTTGGAGTAAGCTAGCCTGCTTGATAATAGAATTTCGGCTTATGTAGACTGATGTTTCCTGCTTTCTACGGACAACACCCTCCGACACTTCTGTCAAGTCAGTACAATTGGTTCCATTCCGGTGAAACGTTGCGACCGTTTCAAGTTTCAAGTTAAGCATACCAAATCAGAAAAAATTCGTCAACAAAAATCTACCAGATTTAATGAAAGCTCAGAACTAGACTAGAGAATATATATGTCTGATGTCACATGTATGTTGTGAAAAAAATAGGCCACAACCTAAATTTTCTATTATTGGGACAATTAGCAGACGTCCGGTTGAGCAAAAAGAAGCGGATTTACCGAATGTTGTATTGCGAGCTCATATGTTTTGATAGACCTGTTGATAACATTTGAAAGGGAAAAATCCCCTCGAAGAAGATTTGTAAAGACTGAAGTTAGTTGCAAAAATATGGCTATCGATATTCCCAAGCTGGGTCCGGTTTGAAAAATATACATATACATATACCTCATGATCGCATTCAGAGAAACGTTTAACGAAATCAATAATCGGATGTTGCAAAAGTATTAATATAACGCAGAAGAGTCATCATAACCACCTGGTTCTTACAATCTAACAAAGAGATGAACGCAAAGCCCAAAGCCAAACGCCATCTTCCGCGGGAAAACCAATACGAGTCATGACTGTGGGTGTGGCTAGTATTTTTTTTAAAACGCCTAAAAATACGTACTATTAATGGTAGGCGGTCCAGTCAACCGGGGCCTTGGAGAACATTTCTTTGGTACATTTTGCCATCTATCTATCAAAAGGTACCTCACTTGGTATTCCAGTCGGATGTTTTGAGGTAGTAAGGTAAAAATTTGTCAGTCCTCATATGAGGTGCATCCAATACCAACCCTGTGTGGGCCGAAGGGTTATGTTCACGGTAACCAGAAATATCAATGGAGTGAAGTATATTTTTAAGCTGGCAAATTCGGTCTTGTAAACAATTTCAGGCCCAAGAACACGTGTGACTACCCT
The DNA here is from genome assembly GCA_003604175.2 of Clonorchis sinensis. NCBI lineage: Eukaryota > Metazoa > Platyhelminthes > Trematoda > Opisthorchiida > Opisthorchiidae > Clonorchis > Clonorchis sinensis. Next base: position 209,240,279 of record CM030369.1, read on the forward strand.
ATGAAGGAGCTGTTGTTTGCTTTTGTGTACAATCCTCGGATTGACGGCGAAATTCACACAACTAGATTACTCATAATAATGCGAGGAGATCTGACCATATTCAGTGTGGAATACATCCTGTCATTGAGGCCAATCTATGCTGAAAAGCTGTTTCATCCTTGTTAGGAATCATCAGTGTTTCGAACCCGCGACCATCCGGCAAATGGTTAAACACTTAGCCGTTTGACCGAGCGTGTCCAGTCAGCAATGTGATTCGCTCTCACTAAGACAGCACCACTTATCATTCACTAAGGAAAAACCACATCAAGTGGTCACTTGTTCACTGGCACCTAGAGGAAGAAGCTTCACAGTCCGGTTAATTTTTTCTTCTTATGAGTTACTTACTGTTTTGTAGTAATGTTACGAAACTGGGTGACACAAGGAAGTTGCATCTGCATCTGGCGGACAACCCTCTCTTACTGCCATAAACAATCAAGCTAGTCACAAGTTTCAGATGGCAAGTGGATGCCTCAAACATATTACTGGAACATTTGAAAGGAAAACCTGAAAATAGTGTTGTCATCAGCTGGTCTACAAGGATATAAGCCATGCAAGAACAAATAGCAACGAGGATGAGCCGGATAACGGAGACACAAAAATTTGCGGGAAGGAAAACTCATCAACTTTAAAGAAGCAAAGTTCGCATCCCAAAACCTGACTGTCGGCATTTACAAACAATTGTGCAGGACTTAAATCTTAACTTTTTGATTACTTTACAGTCCCAAACTGCCGAAAAAATTCGTATTTGCGAAGATTTGGCAAGCAATGCTGAATCTTTACCCAAAGACATAGGAAATCATGAAATCATAGCTGCGTATCCAAGCATTAACTTGAGGCTGGATAATCAAATTTGAGAACGATATAATCCACTGTTAATAAAACTGCACATTTGGAAGTATGACTCACCTTTTTCATCCTCAAATACACTTTAGTAAATTTACGTTTACGCAGAGAAATCTTCACGTTAACTTAGGCACATGATTTTATCGTCGGAGCACAATTGCCGCTGCTCTAACTGACAGGTAAGATCTATAATCTAGCTCACCTTAGCTGTAATCGAATATTCAAGAGCTACCTGAAAGCGATGCAGTTGTCTATAGTTGTATCACAAAAATCACGTGCGGATGAGCTTCCCAAAGACAGAAAAACGCATCCTACAGAATGCCACGCCATTTTGCCAGAGGCAGTAGCATTAATGTCGCAATTTAAAAGCAGAATTTTTCGGATTCTGTCCAACAAAACATTAGTTCTTCCCATAAAATATCATTGTTTTTTTGTTTTATAAGACAAGCTTTATTCAGGATCTTGTGTAACGCTTAGAAGTTATTTTCCGACCATGGTATAACGGAATTCTCCAATGTCACCGAACCATTCATAAACTGGAAATAGCCTCAGGTAAAATTCTAAAGTAGTTTGCTTGGGATGCATTTGTGTAGCAAAAGATTTGTGGTTAATTCTTCGATGAAAAAGTCCTAGCATTGGCCGGGGCAACTGAAAGGTCTTAATAGTTTCAGCCAAACAGAATACAGTTTGCCGATAGGACAGAAATACGAAGGTCGTGTGAGAAGATGTTAAACTCTGAGAACTTTTGTTGGGCTAATAATATCATTGAAGTTGCCAAATACCAATATGATGAGAATCAATTTTCAATTGATGGTTGTCGTCCCACATAAATAAGGTCAGTATTCAACTGGGCTCTGCATACGTGCTTAGAATACGACCAATCAATGAGTACCCTTTTTCGAAACTGGTCTATTGCAACTGCCAAAGTAAACTTAGATTTAAGAACCTTCATATTCAACATTGAACTTGTAGAGATGTTGTTTTGCGCTACACGTCTGGGACATTATCTATATATTCCTTCCGGATTTCTAGTTTTGCTTGTGTGAAAGCAAAAAACTTCTCGGGTCATTTGGATGGGCTATCATTTTCTTTACCCTGGAAGTGCATGGTTACTTCGCTAGGAGCTTCAAAACACAAACTATCCACAGCACATCCACCATTCTGTTAAGATAACTCGCCGCCTCATTTTCATTGTGTTCATGCGGCATCTTTGTGTGAGCCAAGCCACTCATTGCCAAGTAGAGAGACCAGGTAGGAGAGACCATCGATCGTGTCATTTGCGTCTAGCCATCCGCTTTTCAACTATGGTTGGCAGGGTTGTCTAGTGTCGTTCAGGTTTTTCCAAACACCAAATAGATGAAACGTGATCAGGGAAAGCTTGTTATCACTCAACACACTTTCAGTAGGCCTTAGCTCATAGGCTGGGTGGAGGTGGCTGACTTTGATCATGAGCTATTGATTATGTGGACGGTACGCCATACTTTAAAGCATACAGAGAATGCACTTTTTACCGAGTTATAGCTCCAATTAAGGGGCGCAAGAGCAATTTCCTCAATTAGACCGACCAGTGGATTTCCGGGCTGACGGTGCTCAGCTGCTCTAGTTTTCGCTAACACCAGGTTCATCATCTTCGCGTGCACCGGTCAGCTTGTGGGCAATAACATACACAAAGTATAAGAAAATGAGAGAAAAATAGCTTATCAACTCTCCCAGTCGTATTACATTCGAACACTCGTTGTGCCTATTGATTAAAATCTAGCTTAACTGCCGACCCAGAATTCAGGTATCGTACGGAACACACACATTTGAGAACCTAGCACAAACTTTATTTTACTGAGGGGCGAAACGAATGCCAAACCTAAATAAAACCGTTAAAACCAAGCCATCTGCAAAATATATACACTTTTAAAGTTCAGACCTCACAATCAGTCAATCTTCAGACTGGCAATTGACGATGGTATTCATAATCTATTGAGGCGCGTATGCGACTGAGTTCATTTAGCATAAAAACAAGCTTCCCTAAGCCAATAAACCTTGAAAGATCACCACCTGTAAGGAAACTATTAGTCCATCTGAGAAAGGCTGCTTACGGATTCTGAGGCAGCGGGTCGTGTCAAACAAACTTTTATGCCGCCTGGAGAAAGTGTCACCTCATCTTGATTAGAGTGCACTATATCTAGCTTAGCACAAAAGTGACTGTTTTTAGTTGCTTTTTTGATCTTTATGACCATGTTCGACGCCCTCGTCGAACGCTTCACCCTAGTATAAGGGCTTCCAATTCGAAACGACGATTAACTGACTACGTTCAGCAAAGTTTTCCCAAAACTATCTTGTGGACGAAAACGTGTTCAGACTTCTTAGACATAAGATCTATCACTGAAGATTCGTCTGAAGCGAGATTGTTCAAAGGAATTTTTGACTACCAACCATACCAAAACACGCAGAACGCACTTTCCAGAATAGCTGGAATGTGCGTGTGACAGCCGCTTAAAACGATGTCAAACAGAATGTTCCTACGCAATGCACTATTCATAAGGTTGCTGAAACTTATTCGACAGCCCACGCTCATCAGGTAGGCGCAGCCCCCAATTTTCCCCCAAAATTATGTTCTACTTGAAACTAAATTGCTCGAAATTAGCAAAATTCACAAACAAATTTGGTTTTGCGATACCCACACCCGGAACCCAGCTACATCTCTCGCTTGTGCTGTTTCCAGGCAACTGAATGTGCTGCACCAGGCCGTCTCATGTTTCACTCGATACGATATTCCAGATATCGCGATATATTTATATACGTAACGCACTACTCGTAAGGTTCCTGAAAATTCTTCAACATCTCGGCTCCAGGTGAGTGTCTCGCAAAACAACCTTGTTTGCAAATGAGTGTATTTCGCTAAGACTATCTTTCCAATTACATATAATGTTGTTGACAATCCCTGCTACCTAGCAGCAACACAACGACCTAAATAAGGCACAGAGGGTATGGAGACTTGTTGGGTGAAATTCTATTAAAAATGTTGCGAAAATGGCCGTTGATAGATATTCAAGACATTAACTCTCAGTTGCCAGCAAGTTTCTTGCAGGCTGAACTGCATTGGGCCACGATAAAAGACCAAACTGGGCTCAGCGCATGCAGTTGCTTAACTGTCAAATACCCATTGCTCGAAAAGATTTAAATTTCCGCATTTCGTACAGTTTGGTGCAGAACATACTTTGGACAAACTAATGTGCTATGCGGTGGCATTTTTAAGCACAAGAGCAAGTTGTTATGCTGATTTTCTGGAGAAATGGCGGAGCTTGTCAGCCATGTTAATAATAGACTACAGTTGAGGATTAGAAGGTTTGATGTGAAAACAATATAAGCAGCTATTTATCCACACATTTACCGATTTTACAGAATAATTGCTGGGTAATAAAATTTTTCCTGAGCGGCAGTTAATTAATCTCTTGATTGGTTGCAGAATCCTATGGAATCTTTGGAAAGTGCATTCATGACCCTCTTTCAGACAGTTTGCGGCCTTTCATGGCTCGGTCAGTCCTTAGGAAATACACGAGGCACTGGGTCTGCTTTTCGTATCTTCCCAGCGCATAACCGTAGTGGGCGATTTTCGAATTCTGGACATACAACACGTGTGATAAATGTTACCACCACCCTAAGAGCACGCATGGACACAGGCAAACATACTGGTTATAATGGAACGGCGTGTTCACAATTAAAGCAATGTAACTTCAGTGACGTGAACGACTCCTTGAAATGTTCTCATAGCGTCGATCATCACATGCAGCTGCAAACACTTCACAGTCAGGAGGCCTCTCTAAGCCCTTGAAACCTGCTAAGAATTTCTACTTGACTAGCTTCAGGTAGCCGCAAGATTCGCAGACTTCGTATCTTCACCACCTTGGTGGTTACGTAAGCTATCGCTTCTTGATAGCTCCCTTCACCATTCGCGTTTTTTCTGTTGTCTTTAAGAAGTTGGTGTGCAAATAATAAGAAATATACGAACAGTAATAACACGTACACTTCATCTGTTAGTATGATCGCACTAATGCCTATGACCACATTTTACCTTCAAATGTGCGTATACTGGTCGGACAGATCACCTAAACCGATTACCTTTTCTTACATGAAATCTAAATGATCCAATCGTGATCTCCGTCGAATCACAGTCAGTGTTTGTTGCTTTCGCACAGTCCACTACATACTACGTTTCTCGTTCACTATTTCCACTTCTGTGATCTGTTGGGTTGTCTTTGGGTTCTGTGCTATGATTTTTAAGTAGTTTATTGTCTTCATCCTGCATGTTCCACACCTGAATTGTGATTAATTTTCGTTGGTCTAGTTTTGCTGGTTTTCATGACTTCTCTCCGTAGAGGTCCCGTTTTCCGGACGGGATTCCTATTAATTAAGTTGTCCTGTGAATGTGGACGTTGTTGCTCAAGTCCCATAAGTTTATTCTATGATTCTTTTCACAGGTCAGAGTCGTAAATTCTTCCTATCCCCATAATTTTGTGAGCGCAGTCAAGTGGCCTGCCTACAACTACGTTTCAGCCAAACTGTGGAATCAACTATTTTCCGAATTTCATGTTTGGACTTTCTGAATCATTTTAAGGTAAAACATAGAAGATTACTCAGAAGAATCCCTGGACTTTGGAAAGTGAGAGTTAAAGAGCCTATTTTACACGTAATCGCTACCCAGGACGGCGCTTACAAACCCAAAATTTAAACACACTCCGGAGAAACACAAATAAAAGCAAAATTTTAAGCTGGACACCCGTTATTTGCCAAAACGTCTTTTGCACAAATCTTGAAATTTTATCTAAGATTAACTGGTCTCCAAAGGAAAGTCGGTTTTGCTTTGAACCGACATTGTTGTAGACACATACATAACCCAATACGCGTAGTCTTGGTTATCATGAAATTGTGTAGCATAACTTTTGGTTTACAGTCAATAAGTTTGTTGCAGGCCCCGCAACTTGCGTTTCAAAATCAGTTTTTACACTTGTGGAAGAATGGTTGATTTGTTCACGAATAAGTCATCTTACACACAAGTGAACTGACAAACAACGTGAGGTGTCATGATTTGTTAGACGCAGATTTTTGAGACGAATCGGAAGTAAACGATTAGGTAGGACTAGATGACATGCTCAACCGCATAACACGTGTTAGTAGGAAAGCTTTTGTAAAGAAACTGTTTCCTAAAATAACTCTACAGAGTTCGTCCAGATTAGTTAGCCATCGAAGGTTACAAGACTTCTAAAATACGATTGACTAGGCATATCATTCTAGTAGCGGGAGGTAGCAGAGGTCAACCAAAGAGGATCTCAGTAACGAAATTACGTGGCCTATATCAACGAACCAGTAAGTCTAATACGGCAGTTAAACTTTCGATCTATCTACAAAATTGACTGTTACTTACTACGCGAATTAAAAAAAAACGATTAGGTACCACAAGAGGGGAGGATGTAGGCCAGGTAGATTTCGGTGTCAGTACATTACACAATTGGACACAGAAGGTTGAAGTAAAAAATACACTTTTCGGTGAATTAGATGTAAACAGCTTATAACGCTTTATTACCTTTTTTTCTTTTCGATTTGTTTATTTTATGAATTGAAATTTAATGGAAGTCTTGGTTAACAAACCTGAGTCAAATAGGTGTGTCACTATGGCTAGTTTACAAATATATAGCTGGTTTAAAAATCCAATCGGGAACAGCACCATTTCCGTGCGTTCGTCAATAAGCCTGGTCTACTTCACGTCTTGCTTTTCCGTTGCGTCAACTGAACTAACTTGTAAGCATTCCTGGTTACCCTGCTTTTCCGTCGATTGTCAAGCTTTCAAAGAAACAGATTACTTTCTCTATTCAGTCGGCCGACACCAGGGGAATCCGAGCGGATTCTCTCCTGACAGGTTTTGTTATTTTTTGGCATATTTGAAGTAGGTTACCTTATTTAGTATGTTTATTACGGACTTCAGTTTAGAATATTTTAGGAGCAATATACACACCGTAAACGGGTGTCTACATGTTTATTCCCGTAGAATCACACACAGCTAGAATGGACAAAATTGGTTTTGGACTTTACGCCGTGTGCTCCCTAAATGTTTTCCGGAATGCTATTTCTAATGCATCTATAGTTTTTCCACAACCTACGTAACAATCATTGAGTTGAACAGGGAAACGGCGATATGCATCTGTCCATTATTGGTTGGCCGTTGTGCATTAGAAGCATTAGTGCACCGTGCTGTTCGCTTAACGTGAGATAGTTGGACTGTGAGTGAAAAACGACAAACATTACGGCTTAATTCATTCATTACTAGTTTGATTCTCATGAGGTGCCTATTGATTAAAATCGTCCACCTGCTTTCGAACGCAGTTAGCTGAACGTAGTTAGTGGAGTAATCTCTCTGTTGATTATCAGTGGTTGTAATGAAATGACTTACATAATGCCACTTTTAACTTATATATATATATATATATAAGTATAAGAAATCCCCGTTTCTGGTAAACATTGTAATAATTCTTTTATTCAGCGGTTCTTTAGAAATGTTATCCTGCCAACAGGGATACTAACACTGGATTTATATGCTCGAGATGATTTATAAAATAGTTTCCGAAGCCTGCTAATTTGGAGCATGATTACAGCTTGAAAATAACTTTGGTATACGTCCTACCGTTAAAACAGGTCACGCTTAGTTAGGCTTGGGCAAACAAAACAAGAGATGTCTCAGTCCATCAAAGCCCAAATTCGGTCCCACATTGCCAGAATATCCCAGTTGGTATTATTCAGACAAATACTTCTGTGAGAGTTATCTTCTGTCGCTTGTCACAGATACGACTTCGAACTCATTCACGATTGCAGATGCACCTTGAACACTGCACTCCAAATAGTCATTGGCCAAAACGTTAACATTCATCTGGCGCAGCCAGAGACGACGTATCAGTATTTGGTTTCTCCACGAGTATTGATACATTAAGCTCCACAGTGTGATTAAAGAGGTAACCTACTGGCCGGGAGGCTGTTTTGTTAACACGATCCCCGGCATCCCGACTGCCCGTGTCCAGGCTTCGGCAACCTACCAGCACCCTAGCCCTCGTATTCCATTTGGGTGACATGGCAGTCTGGCATCAAAAGGCTATTGCGGCTAAATGGCTATACACAAAACACGATAACTTCTGTCATCATATCTGTATTTTCTGCTTTTTCTTTGTCTTTAGCTCAGAAAAGTTTTGTAAATTATCGATACGTGAGAAACTATTCCATACATATAATATGTTGATTGCTTGCTATTGGTAACTTGCCACACGCTTATCAAACGGAAAAAACTTCCCGTTTGTCTCATTATTACCAAACAGTCCAGTGGCAACACTGAGTAGTTGTAAGACGGGGCAAACATTTCTTACTGAGTTATAACAGAATACCGCCCAAAATAAACCTGCTCAATATAGTTGTACCAAGGTTTTCTGCGGACCATGTCTCTGGTCACAAACTAAATCACACTTTCAGTGATTCTCATGCCAATAGCTAAAAGTTATTCCACAGAAAAAAATTACACTAGTTGTGTAATCCACCGTCAAGTTTACATAACTCTGTCTTACAATCATAGGGGCAATTTTTCCACTTTGGCTCCCGAATTAAAGGATTTCTAATCATTAACCACTATCCGCTTGTTTTTTCAATTCGTCCTAAAGAGCGGAGGGAAATAACCACGGCTGGAAGAGGACATTGACTCTGCATGAGCTATTTTTAACGTGACAGATTGACTTAAAGAAGGGGTTTAAGAGATTCCTCACACAAAGGCTGGCTATTTTTCGATTGCAGTACATTTTGTCGTTATTTTTTTACTATTTTTAGAATATACACCCTTGAACTTTTTCTTAGTTTGTTACCTGGAAAATAGCCTTAAGATTTCCGACTAAATCTCAATTCTGTGTGAGAATAGCATTCTGTTCTATGCGCTCTTCAAGACCGGTACTTTTCAATCGTTTGAAATGAAACCAAATTCAACATGTGGTTAGGAGCTCGTTTATTTGAATGCAGGATTCCCCCTCGAAGTTCCGGGCTATTCAATAATGTTGCCACCCTGAATCTCCATCTTATGTACAGTGAGCTGCAAAACTATGAAAACCAGGACTGTCTTTTTGGTGCCAAAAAATGTAATGTGGCATGGCATCTCGCTATCTACTAAAGAAGGTCTGTCATTTCTCTCTGTGAACGCTGGCATTTTATTCTGAAAATCTGTCTTGTGTGTGACAAATATACACTCGGCAACTCGGTATTTAGTTGTCGTTGCTTCTGTTTACACTTAAAAAAATACCAGAGTATGACTATGCATAGACTTGCAATCAGCTACAGACTTAACTTCGTCTCAATGGATAACACGGTATAGCTTTATATCCTTCCTGATTGGACCGTCCAATCAGATTTCGAACGAAGTACAACAAGCTGGTGTCCGCTGCCATGATGTGGCACGCATGGAGACAAAGTGGTACTGTTCAGCAAATAATGTGGTCCCTGCTCACGATAATCTACCCTCGCACACCCACAGCAGGGATAAAATTATTTGTTACTCAGGCAACAACCAGAAATCAAAGACTGAATACACTACCCGACATGGGTCTCGCTAACAAGATCCACTTCCTAATCTTCTACCTACTTCCTCCGACGCTTGTGCTCCTCTCTCCTTTTCCCGTCTATGCCGAATAATATTTCTTTTTTTGCGGTTATCTTTTATCCAGGAAGGCGCAGTTGTCTGCGCATTTGCCGGTTGACTACGCTCATGGGATCTGATGGGAATGACGTGGGTTATCTGCATTACCAAATTATGAGATGCGGTATGAAATGTGAACAAGTTGTAGTCATTTTTGAACAGGCTAAATGATAGTGCCATTATGCGGACATGGTGATCTTATTCTAGTTTCAACTCATTATGTTCATCTTTGTGAATTAAAGATGTTGTTCAGTCTTTTTTATTTTTCTTCATTCACACATCTAATGCACTGCTATCACTTGAAATATTTGAGTATACTCTAATTTCTCAACCAGTTGCTGAAAAAGATAACACAGGGACTGTAGTCATTGGTTTTTGGTTGACTGACTAGAACTGTAATAATAAAACACTGTTGTATCCAACTGAACAACTTTTTGAGGTTGGTTCTTCTACTGTATGGTCGGATACGTTCCGGAAATTATTATCTGACCAGGAAACTCGTAAGCTCTGGATCATTTTATCGTTTGTTGAAAAAAACTGTTCAAACACAACATGTGCCTAGATATTGCCTTGGTCACTCCTGTGTTTAAATGCACGCCTCATCGCACACATGACTGTGTGTAGAACACACACCAATAAATGTAGAAGTCACATCGAAGTGTACGTGCGTTACAAAAACAATGTGAGTACGCAAGAAAAAATGTGTACAAACTTTATGATTCAATGTTTTGGTTCCAAACCAGGTATATCATTATTGATTTAAACATTCTTTATGTGATTTATAAAATAAATTAAATTTTCAATGAAAATATCACCCTTTCGCTCAGGGTGACCTGTACCGGAATACCGAAACCACGCAAAACCATGTTTTCACCATTTCAAACTATCACTAAAGTGCATGGACTGTGAACTAACAACGTGATTTTTTGATTAAAAACAAATCGGTAAAATGCAATTATTACGCGCTACGTGCCACGTTCTCCGAATTACTAAATTAATTAATCCTTCGTTTAGTTACCTTAAAAAAGTACTCAACTGGCTCAGAGCGGTCACAAAACGTAAACGCTGGTGGATATTTGTGGCACATGTACTTGCAAAGACAATACCAAAGCACTAAAACACAAAACTCCTCTTTTATTCTGGGAAGGAAGGGCACACCCACATAATAGTAGTGATCTACCAGTTCAGAAGCCCAACAGAAAGACTGCTTCTATGGAAAAACTAAAGTTTGTAGTGTTCTCTAACTGATTGCATGAGAATTCATTTACATGAGCACCGTTTTTATGCACACATGTACTGGTATTCTAATTCAGTAACGGTTAATTGACGTCGTACATTTTGTTGTTTGCTGAATAAAATTTTAAAAGTACCATGATAGACGGCAGCTTTCATCCGATACACAGTGTATTCAAAAACCTTTTCTAGCTATCTGAACGGTACTCGGAAACTGACTGTCACACACTCAAATTCAGATGTCTGCATGGAAGGAGCGACCTACTTATACAAAAGCAGTGGTCCATCCTTTCAGATCCATCCTTTCAGAAATAAAAGTACGGAGTTTACCTTGAAGTTAATTCCAAGGGTTGAGCATATCTAAAACATTTGTGATGAGGTGAGCCTTACTATATGTGGTAAATCAAATACTGCCTTCTAGTTTTCCTCCGTGACATCAGATTTTATCCTTGCGCTTTTCGCGCACCGTCTTTTCCTGTTTCCGACCGGAAACATTGAAATACTAAATATTGGGTTCATTTTGAGGAGATTGGTGATCTTCTGTATATTTTCAAGCAAACCGTATATGCAATGGTAGCAATTCGCGAACTCGATGTTCGTTTGAGGAACTGCTACAAACGAGTCCCTCCACAGTTGCACACAATAGCATGGCAAAATGTCTTCTCAAATATATTGGACTCCATGTAATATGCTTTGCTGTGTGGATCTTACATCCGAAAGAATGATTCTCTTCACTACGTAGAGTGATACTGCAAAATAGTATAAAGTCTGAAACCGGGCAAGAAACCATCGATTTGTAAAAGAAGTTCAAACACGAAGTCTTGTGTTCCACATATTTCAGTGAGCAAGTTTGAGTATTCTGAGTTTAAAAACAATTGTGTACTCTCACACTGACAGTCTCTCCCATTTTCAGTCCCTCTGAAGTTCACGGCTACCTAAAGTCTGTCACGACTTTTGTGCTTATATGTATTACGGCCTCATGCACTGTTTCTTGCTACATGATAACGAACGTCCAAAAACCTCATTTGTGACTGTGAAGCATATTTCAACGTCTGTGTCACGATAATCACATAACAGCCAGCTGCAGAGCGTGGCCGTGAGCGACGCTGTATTCGTCCTGGAGTTTCCACCTTACTTCATACGATTGTTTTTCTCCTGTTGCGTTCCCCTTGTTCTTTGTCATTGTAAAGTTAGGACAAAACATGATTAAGCTATTTTTGCCGGTAATTTATGTGCCTTTCGCAAACCAGGCATTCTGACTGAATGTTATAGTTATACTGACTAGTAAGGACACATATGTAAGACAGAAAAATGAATTGCTTTAGCCGTAGCACAATTTTATTTACAACAATCAGTTGGTCGATTCTAACTAATTCTGTTTACGAGGAAAAAGCATTGATTTAATTGTTTTGTATCATTTATTTACTTACAAAACAATGAAGAAATGTACACAAAACAGGTAAACGAGATTAACCATGCCATGTTGTCCGCAGAACGGAAAAAGTGTTAGATTTATTCAGGTAATCGTGGGCTAAATTTAAGCAGTTCATTTTGGCAGTCAGTCTAGCCAACAGGAAGAACAATTCGGTTCACGAATACACCTCTTGTGACCCAACTTAAAAATGCAAAACTGACTCTCAGTTGAAGCACACTAAATGAAATGTCAGGCATTCGAAACTCGGCGCATTTCTGCTCCTTTTAAATAGATACATCTGTGCGAAAATCCGCAGATGCACCCACAACTAGGGACAAAAAGTTTCAAGAAAAATCACTCTTTGATATTAGCTTTACTTTTGAGAGTTTTGGAAACGTAACATGAGGTGTGGACTTTTCTCTCATGGTATTCATTATAACCTGGTCCGTTCGAGACAGACCTACCGGGACTTAGTCGTCGCAGTGTTTGTATTATTCAGAGCTGTCCTGTGCGTCAATCAAATTAGATTCGTTACAGTCAACAACAGTTGAATCCCTTACTGGTACAAAAGTGACTCTCCGTTTTGTCCCTTTTTCCGGACAAAAGGACTAATAGTTTGCAATGCTGGAAAAGTTTGTGGACAAGAGACGATATTTCCAGAACTCAATTAAAAAAATAACAGGTGGATCTACAGTGAACTGTGTCCGCAGTGAATGTAACGGAAATTTCGGAAATCACTGCCCCGATTTTTAGTTTTGTTTCTGACAAATAAAAACGGATAAAGGCGATAGAAAAAAGGAACTCCCTAGTGCTCTGGATTCAAAGTATTAGATCCAGTCCCTAAATAAGACTAAGGACGAAAAACAATTCACGTTGATTCTGTCGTCATAAGTAAGTTTTTCGTTTACAGTGTGCGTTTCTCGTATAAGATAAGCAGCAGGAAAACCTAAGTGAATTTAATAGATGACGCAAGCCTCTTCAATGATCACAGGAGCGGTGATTTCTTTTTTGGTTTTACCTGCTCTGTTTCACTTACTGAGTCCTGAAGAATTTCATGGCTGTTTTGGTGAACCGTTCCGGACACTGGTAAAAAAAATCAGATTGACGACATTCAGCGTGAACAAAAACTAAAACGAAAGCATCGTAGACCTAGATCAAATTAGGTTTTTAGTCAAGCACACCCCATGTTTATAAGGTTTCCAAAATTCGCAGGAAAAGGTCTTCAGTGGGTGATTATCATGTTTCGTAGGTGAAATTGTTTCTTCAGTATTAAGTTTAACTTAATTACGACCCATACATTTGCTACGTGCTCTACTGCTTAACTTACATTCACCTACAGCAGTCCCGTCAAGGGGGACTACCGAAGAAATTTCGCTACTTTAGTAGACGTTATAACAAGCATTCGGTGCTACGTTTTCATTAGAATTTGGTGCCCTTAAGAAATCCGTTTTACCTATACTGATTGTCGAAAACACCTGAGGTGCAAATTGAACATTTTTCATGTGCCAAGTAGTTTATTCCAGAACGCAACGGAACAGGTTCTGAAAGAGCCAGTTATATTTTGGATGTCAGCTAAGGACGAATGCCAGCTGATCACTAGCCTAATTTAATTAAACTGACTTAACGCATTTACCTTGACAGTCCAATAGATGCTAACTGTTGAGGCTTGCACTTATTGTTTCACGGCCATTAGCATATCCCAGATGAAACTCCTTCACATTAATCGGAGTTAAGCAGCAGTCCTTTATGGAATATAAGTATTAGTTTTCCAGTAAATATTGGTATTTTGCTTGCGCAAATCCGAAGAAGTCCATCATGAACTGTTTTGTCCCCTCCGCGGCATCTTGTTTACCTACCGATGTATCTTTCAAATCCCTTCAGATATCACGCAAAGACAAACTGCTACTGGATTTCACCTACACTTTGCTTGCACGCCTTTTTTAATTAGTAATTTCCACTTCGAATGCGTCCTAAAAACTCCCTGAGGAACTGTCATCTAAACCCCCAGTTGGCGTTGACGATAGACTTTGTTTCAACACACGCAGCAAGTTCAGTGATTGAGAAACAATTACTTTTCTCGTTTTGATCAAAGATTCTGCAGAAGGTTGCATCCCAATGAATCAATTTCATATTAACCACCCAAACGGTTGGATGCAAGTTTCGCCCATATCTCTCTACCTCCACCCAGTGAACTCTGTAGACTGTTTCTACCGCTTACTCAATTTTCAGCCGCCGCTCCTTAATAGGATAATCTTCTCGAAATGTGAATAGGTGGAAAACTGTCGTGCGCCTCGGGGAGTGAAAAACCTTAAGAAAAAGCAGAATGGTCAACCGCTTAACTCTCAAAAGAAGATTAGCACTGGCGAGGAATGCCTGGATCATTCACATATCAGAATTTACACTTGTGGAATCACTTCTATATTTTTGTACCAGAATGCCCCAGGCCATTCGGCTTCATACAGTGCTGACTGCTAAATAGCTAAGGAAAAATGCAATGCTCATTTATTTTACCAGGTCTCAGACGGATTCCAAGTGAGGATGAAAATTGTCAGAAAAATGATGCCTTCGGTAGTCTGATTTTAGGAACTGGTTTGTAATCACACCTACGCACTAAAGACAAGAATTTACTTCTCGTTTCTCTGAAAAGACGGATTCATAGTATGATTATCTTTTCTTATTTAAATTCATGCATTTTGGTCATCTCTGGCAAAACACGCAATTTACCAGTGTTTTTGACAAGGAGCTCGCCCTGACCCCTTAATTCACCGTCCTGCTACACCATGGTCATTTGTATCTCTATTCGCCGACTTGAACCATTACTAGTTTTCAAATCGCTTATCGCCACAAGCCGATCATTCCGGTCACAGACCAAGCCCCGACAAATAACTTTTATTTCGAAAGCTCAGTAACTTATCCCCCTGCAACAAATATATCAACTGCATAGTAGGATTTAATGCTGTCTACCGTTCAGTCATGGCAATCATGTCTGCCTCGGCAGACAGATTACGTTTATCACCAGCGTCCAGATGAACGACTAGTTGGGAGTCTAGAACTGGCATCTTACGATTTACAGTCTGTTAACACGGAAATGTAGCCCATCCATTGCTTGCTGAATTCCCGATTGCAGGTGCTCAGTTAACAGTGAGTTTAGTGAAACCAGCGATTTTCCACTGGGAACCGGGGGTCCATCTGTGATAACGGATTCATTCGCTTTGAGTTGTTGTTTGCACCTGCAGACGTCTATAAGATTGTCATAGAAGCCATTTTGGTAAACTAAAACTTTATTCGTCCAGAGGATTTGTTCGTTGTAGGTCTCCTCTCACGAAAGACTACTGAAATATCGACTGTAAAGTAATTACACAAACTTCTGACTACCGAAATGTGCAAATAAAATACCTGTTAAGCTCATGGTTCTCAACACTTGGCTTTGTTCTGTTAAGTGAAATCGGTGGAAACCGGTGTCCGACGAAGTTTGCAAGGTTTACATGGTTTTCAGAGTGACCCAGTATTAGGGGCATGTGTGAGAACGTGTAATGCAGGTTCTGATGAATGCATGAGCGTACCTACAACAGAAAAAGTGACTGGTTGGCCTCCGAATAGGATTTTCGGATCAACATTGGTCAAAACACTAGACGCCTGCGCATATTAAAAATTCGCAGACAGTTTGCTTTGAGCTGAACGTAGTGCTGCGCTAAAGTTCTTGAGTCCAATGTAAACTCATTGGGAACGTGGAGAACCTTGTCGCAAATTATCAACGGACCTGAACATAAAATTGAGCATGACATTGAGCGCCGCAATAGCCACCCCATTTCCACTGAGATACAGGAGACATCCAGTAGTTCATTTAAGTTTCAAATTGATACCGCACCTCTCCCAGAATAACAAGACACCATCTTTGCCGGGAAGAGCCCATTTAACCACTGTCATTGTGGTCAATGATTACCTAATTGGGTCCCACTAACCCTGTAGTAAGTTGGTTTGTCATTTTTAAAATGACTGTCGAAATTGCTTAGAAAATGGAATCAAAACTCACCTTCCACAAAATCAGGGTTGCCAGTAAACCAGTGAGTACTCCGATGACCGACGTGACTCATTCTGCTAAAGCGTGCGCTGTCGTATGTTGTGCAAGTCCACATGGTTTAGACTGCATTGGGGGTATTCAGTCCGTTTATTATCCAGCAGTCCAGTGTGTCTTGTCAGAAAGTCTCTTCAGCTTCCTTGGATAGTTCTTCTCTCTTCAGTCCTGTATAATTTCAGGTCCTCCCATAACCCAAAGTAAAAGCTACGGTCTTTCAAATCACCTGAAGACTGCTTCAATAGCTTACTTTCGGAAGCTTCCGATTTAAGACCACATTACCCAGCTAAAGGCACACATTTGAATCTTCGGCCTATGAATTTCCTCCCATCTGATAAGAGGTAACCTGCGCACCTTTGAAGTTCCTTACCCTGTTTGTGTTCTTCGAGAGTCAAAACATTCCCTTGGATCAGAACTGATATCGGTGAACTTTGTACTTGGACAAAACTCATCCCTATTCTACCTCCATTCAATTTTCTCCTCATCAGCCACTTAGTTACATGACGATGTTCGAGCATACTATCTTCGTGTATGTTTGGAATATGGCAAGTCGCATGTACCATTATTCTAAGGCTAATGTGAACTGCACCTGCCAATCCGACTGTGTTCTTGTCCCTTTTTAAGTATCCTTTTATTGCAGAATAGGATGTAGTCAAGGCCGGATCCCAGTAGCCTTCCATGATCAGTCAGCTGAGTCTCATCTAATTCAGTAACGTATATCCTGCGGTATTCCATGCTTTTTTCTGCGGAAGCAGTTTACCTTTGAGATTTGTGTGTCAATTTTATCCGGGTGAAAACCAAAGATCAGTGTGTTCCCCCTCTCTCTGGTCAGCATCTTGAGCTATAAGGTCGACCTTTTGCGGTTGCCGAGTTCAGAAAATAGAGGCTTACTTCTGGCATCTTTAGGAAGCCGTTGACTTCAGAGTCTAGCCCATTTGAGTGCAGACAGCGAACTAAACTAGGGAGCGCAGGATGTAAGCTGGTCTTCTGCGCAAGACTGAACTCGTGGTTTACAGGTAAATTCGTCCTTCCTTGTGTCGGTGATCATAGACAATCTCTGAGCAATCCTAACGGAAAGTATCACGATCACTGGGGGGAAGAAAACTATACTGTAATCGCGCTTCTGTTGTAGCAACCACTACGAATTAGGGGACCCTAAGTGACTGAGTCCCAGCCACCGTGGCCTGCAGGATGTTTAGTTCAGCTTAAACACAACGACAAGGTTGGGAAAAAATAAAAATTGACGAATCTCCAGTTGAGATTTGCTGCTTTAAGTGAAGTGCATTCATTCAAAATCAAAAACACTGCACAGTTGTCATAACCCTTTCGGGAATCGTCGACAGTATAGAACTCATGGAACCTCAGAGTTTCGAACCCCTGACATCTTGACGAGTTGTTTGAAGGCCTAATTATTTGGACTTAATCGGTTTATCAGTATTGTGATTAACTTGCACTTAGATAAGATGAAGCGCCATTAATCCTTCAGCTATCATCATATGGTTACATGTGCCAACTGATTTCACAGTTGACGACTAGTCAAATGGAAGTTTCGCTCACCCAGTAAAAATCATCTTCCTCTGGTAAACACACAAAATATAGTTGGAGCTCCATTAGTGTAGATATTTGCAGAACATCAGCATTTTCTATCAACTACACTCTTTAGGAATATACGATGTCGACTTTCGCGCCGTTTGTGACGCTGCACTCCCGATTTTATCGCTCTGCTTGAAAACTGTTTAGCACATCTTATGGTTCAGCTAGGTATACTGCTTAAAATAATATTTTTCCGCCTACTTAGCTACAAAACATGATTTAGACCAACGCGCTTTACACATTTTGACAATTTCACCGTAAAACTGTGATTGCAAATCTTCACTTGCGGCAGACCGATTTTCATGGAAATACAAAGCAATCACGTTGGCAGTTCTGCCAGCTAATTATCTGGCAAAATCATTAAAGGCTACTATGTAAACTGCATTTTCAGGTAGAGTAATTTTGTATTGCAAAGTTGGGTAAGGGAAACTGAATTCAGTGATTTTGATAACATATGCGTCTTTTGTTTTCTTATGAAAACAGGATGGTTGCTTTTTCAATATTCCTATGGCAAACGTTTTTTTTCGGGATGGAGGTGCTATTTATGTTACATTACCATTGAAATTATCAGGAATAGTGGGGAGTTTATTTCATGCTTTTTAACAGTCTTCTCATCGATCGTCTACTATTTATGGCTAATTTATAAGTTTGTTTGCTTCGAACTCGGACAAAAGTATTTCCATGTTAATGACAAACCAGACAAAACTATGTCGATTTTCCTTTGAAAACCGCGTAAAGTTTCGTGTGGCTTGTTTGCTGTGGTAATTTGTTTTCCACAGCACTATATTACCGTTATTAAATCGTATATAGTAGATAAGAGATGTGGGATAGACGATAGAACAAGAGTTTTTCGACAACCCGTCAATAAATATTGATTTTTAGGTTACAATAAGGAATTATCTGTTGGAATAAAGCGCTTAAGATATAAAAGCTCCGTTTCGGCAGCTTTCTTACACCAGTTGGTAAATGGATACTTTGGTCGTTCAAGTAACTATTTGAAAACAATGTGACCCCAGGGTCCGTCCAAATGTGCAGCAAAATATCACATTTATTATCACACGAGTTGATTTGTATTACCTTCTCCCATTGTGTGCGATATCGGCGAAAATCGAGTTTGCGATGTCTCTTGCACCAGATTCTTTAACACACTTATTTTATATCTACGTATATTTTGTACGACGTGCTTCCCAGGTTACTGAATGCGTGAACAAAATTCCAGCATCAAGTTATCAGTTCTTCGGGACGGATCGCTAAAATTTAAGCCCTCACCTGATCAAATTAAGATGACCAGCCTCCAGGTAACGTAAGCGAGCCCACCTACAGTCATTTGGTTAAGCTCAAGATGAAAGAAATGCCTAATTCGGAAACGTACCGCACTTGTACTGGTTGCTCTGGCGCGTTCATTGTTGGTTGACTAGGTGGTCGTTGACCTGTTTACTGAGCTCTTCAATTAGTATACACACGTTCCGCCACTTATTGTTATATCAGCAGTGAGCGCATTAAAGTATTCGGGGGAGTGATACGCGTCTAAAAGTACGGGACACACGTGCTACTCTCGGGGTGGATAAGTCACACAGCCTTTCCAAAGTGTCAGTGTTCAGGGGAGTATTTTATTCTGGTTAGTTGAACACTGATGCAGTCTTTGAATTTCATCTTCCTAGAAGTTGGTTATCGTGCCAGCGAGCGCAGAAACTTCTAAATTAACTTTGATGCGCATGTGTTTTGGGGTGGTGCTAGCACCGGACCTAATGCGCATCATCAGCTTTCAATTTTATTCATCAAAAATAGTTCGTAAACTTCAGAAATTGCCTCCTAGTGGATGGCGCTTTATTGATCTCTATCAAAGTGGTTGATTCTTACGGCATTTTCGTAAAACTGAATTGCGCACTTTTATCTATGTCCTTGGAAACAAACGAACAAGTTTCATTAACAGGTCAACAGTAAAATTTACAGAATGTGATACAAAAAAAATTGAAAAATTCGTGTATGAACCATTCTCCTCAATGTAAAATGTTACGTGTTTACCCCACTGGATAGCCATTCCTTCAACACGGGTTGCCGGGATCAAGAATCTCCAGTCTCGAGGACCCCTTATCTAGAAACTGGCGCCAATGAACTACGGAGGGGTCTCAGTATCAACCACCTAGTATGAACAACCAGAGTGTCTTGAAGTGAAGAACTCACCTCATGTCCTTGCGAGCAGTAGCGATGATAAACTATAAGCGTTGCAGTCCTGCCATCTAAATCATGGATTCTACAAGACAACTGTTTCAATTGCCGTGTGTTTCGTTTGCATTTGCTTGTGGGAAATTTGTTACGATTCTTAATTAACAGACTACGTGGATTGTAAAACGTGCATTTCGGTAAGCATTTCAGTGACCATGAAACAGGCTATCCTTTTGTCTATGTTGTGGATTTGTAGAAACCACCACAGTATTCAGCTCTTCTGGATATCCCAACCGTGACCAGGTCAGGTATCTGGACAAATTCTTGTGAGTGACTGCAATAATTTGTTTGTTTCTGGTATGCAAATGGATCGAATCGATCCTTTCAGGATTACTACCCTGGATAGCTAAAGTAAAATGTTAACCCTCATATTCAACTGTAATATGGACATGAAATCGATCCCGAAAGTCAATACTTTTTGGATTTCCTAATACTGTTCTCATTCCATGTAAAAAGGTGTCCTGTATTTTATAGATCTGTTCCAGCAGTCATCTAGACTGGTTGACGCGCAAACACGCACAAGCCTTAAGAATCGTAGCAACTGTTAATATGTGTGAAGTGACACCATGTATAGACAGAAAAGAAAATGAATAATATGTTAACGTGCTATGCCATTTCGACTTGATTTCAACGTACTTGTTTTGTTCCAAAGTAGACACTGATGAACATAAGAGTGGAGTATGATAGAGAAAAAAACTTTGGATACAGAGTAGTTGAGGTAAAGGATACAGACGCTTGATAAAAACGGTCTGAGTGTCCAGAAGATTTTACCTAAACGTGATAACGGCATGTCGTCTGACGTCTTGCAATCAAGATAATGAGCACTCGGATATTCCCAGTCTGGTTGTCAAAGTAACATGGATAACTCAGATCAGACTTTAAAAGGTTTCACGTCAATCACTGGTGTGCACTGCTTGTTTCTCAACAGTTTACTGGCGGTGCGCAAACTTGGAATCTAACGTCTTGCGGCAACGGCAGATCAAAGCAGAGTAATTATACCATGGTGAAGTGCGTGCCATGCGACATCAAAGTTTCATGCAGTTTATTGCGCGGAAGTTGGAAAATTCTACCCGTCTGTTCAGTAAAAGTTTAAATGTTTATGTGTTTCGCCAACTGTTTTGTGCAATTTGAGTATGTTAAATAAGCATCCCCGAATCGACGACTAAATTGTGGTCATCGTTTTTCTCAAAGTAACTACCCGATAGCAGAACTTCAATGGCTAGACCTATTTCCTTCAAAGTGATCATCATGTTTTCTTACCAGTTGACGAGATCAGTCGAGTGAGCAGATTCGATTCCCAACGGCCTCAAAGCTAACAGTAACATCCAATCGCAAACCAAATTCACAGTACTGAACCTTCATTACTAGTGAGTTCCCTCAAGGGCTAGGTCTGAGTTGACATCTTCATCCTCAATGTTCTCTGCCTGGACAGTCGCAATAGGAGGTTATGTTGGATTAAACCTGATCCATTTCGGCGCATACCAGACAATTATCACGATGCATTTGAACTGAGGGATGCTGCATGCAACAAAACATCTATTATGAAATGTTGCATTCGTATGTGTTTTAGCAAATCTATTTCATCGAGATGATAAAGTCAGACATTTTAGGTAGCGGAAAAATTAAACAACTTACGTCATTTCCCCTAAACGAGTTTACTGTCCTCCGCCTTCGGGATAGGCTGTTGAAAAACAGCATAATGCAGACTGCAGAAAAAAGCATCTTCGGTTAAGTGTCCTACCAGACTTGATTTCTCAGATCCAAGAAGGATGAGATTTAAATATATGCAATAAAAACACAGATCATCCTTCCGCAGTTTGTTGATTTAGCTATCCCAACATCGCCAGCGTTTCGACTTGGAAACCTAAAAAGGTCACCATCAGCACGGCAATCAAATATGTTGAAGGGACTTGCTGCTGTGTAGACTAAACAGTCTTCTATGTATTCTCCTTTCTCGGTTATCTTTCCTTGCAGGCAGACGAAATCAAGAGTGATCCTCAAGTAGCTGTCTTCCCAAATATGTATGAACCCCGAGTACGTATCAGTAGCGATAACAAAGACGGGAGAACTTTAGATATTTTTGTCGCTAGGTTAGCCCTGTCCAATGACTTTCCGCCTTAGCCTTTGTAGCATTACATCAGGAGAAGGCAAGATAAGAACAAGTAAGAGAAGTCACTCAAAGTTAGAATTTTTTGCAACACGACATTTCAAGGATTACATCACATTAATTGCATTTTTTCTCATTGTTTTATATCAATCGGGCATACTAAACACAGTGATTTCATTGATATGATTCCCATCTCGCAGAACCTAGTACATCAAGGATCGCAAGTCTCATTTTCAACTCTCTTGTGGGATGAACAAACAACAACAGTGTTTCCCCTGGTTTTCAGAACCCTACGCTATCGTTTATACATCCCGCAGATAACGGTTAATTGTAATTAATTGATTCATCACTAATGAAACCGAGCTAGACTTACTGAGCTGTCCTTACTAGCTTTAAGACCCACATGTGCAGCACAGCTAGACTGTGTTGACTACGAATCCTTCAAAATACTAGCGGAAAAGACGGGAATGAGGGCAGCGTTGGGCATTAGTGAGTTCCAAAGACTAGTTTGCACTTTTACAGTCTTACGCCACGCCACGCAACATCCAGTACAAATGGGTAGTGAATCATCAAGAAATATT
Source organism: Clonorchis sinensis (assembly GCA_003604175.2). Classification (NCBI taxonomy): domain Eukaryota; kingdom Metazoa; phylum Platyhelminthes; class Trematoda; order Opisthorchiida; family Opisthorchiidae; genus Clonorchis; species Clonorchis sinensis. Next base: position 209,263,097 of record CM030369.1, read on the forward strand.
GAACTCCTACTCAACTCACTCGAGGGAGTTTAGTGGTTAAGGTGTGAGCCTACTGACGGAAGGCTCTTGGTTCGAACCGAACCTCTGCATCTCAGTTGCTCCTGTCAAGGCCTGAGTAACCTGGCGGTATGCCAGCCCTCGTGTTTCCTCGAGGTTGCAAGGCAGCTAGACGACAAGGAAATGATACAGACGAACCATCATCGTTTATTTTCTTTTATATAACCAGTTTTTTTTACCAGATAGCGTGATTTGAAGAGTGATAACAGTCTACATTATGCACTGGTAGAAACGAAATTTCAGATATCGTTTTTAATAAACGTTGACTTCCTGACACCGAAATCCCTCATAAACTGTTTCGTTTAGATAAGAAAATGAAGAGGTTCGTGAATACCTCAACAGCTTGGTACTACTTTTGACGTCCGGGAGATTCGAAAAGATGGTATGCAAAAAGTACCTGGAGAATAGCCCGAGATTCTTATCACTCTTTTCGTCTACCACTCTAGAAGCCTTATGCAGACAAAATATGATGGATGGTGTCCGGTTCTTTGTTGTCTGGATCAACTATTTAAGTTATTACTTTGAGCGATGCCTGCGGATTTAAGCTCGGCACACATATACTTACTCTAGTCCACTGTAAACATCTAGACAACCCACGAAGCTCTTAACTCTTATCTAGGCTTGGTGCTTACCAGCGGCCAACCGAAAACTGCGTTTGACAAGGAGTCCAAAACAAGACAAAGTTTGCAACGGTCGCCAGTGCTATTTAGCATAGTTCCAGCACAATGGTTCGCAAAATTCAACCAAGGAAAGCTGACTCACAGATTCGCGCTGAAGAAGCCATTAAAAAGAGTAGTTGCCTCAGGAAACAGCAAGCCGTCCTTAATTGCCTGCGGGGGTAGCCACCGATGCATCAATTAGATTAAACACAGAAGTGGAAGTCAAGTTGATTTCTTCCGATTTCCAGAGTTACGCCTTCTGAATATTTGTCCTTCGTCGTATTACCAGCTGATTAAACCAGAGTAAAAATGAACGCAGTTGGATCTAACAGTTTAGAAGTGCCGTTAGGCACTTAAATAATCTGCTTTAAAAGGGTTCGGGAATCAGCAATCTCAATAGAAAAAGTAGAGTTGGTAACTTAGTTCTGTCATCTCAGGCTGCTTTTCAGATTCGATGAAAGTGTTAACTGTTTGGAACTTTCCAGCCTACTTCACGAAAACAGGTAATTTCTAAATGGTGTGAGTGGTAGAGACATTGATTTAAACTTTGGCATGACTCACCGCCACCTGTCTCAGTAAACTAATGCATAACGCGAGGCAATGCGAGCAATTCTGACATCAAGAAACCTAGTGTAGAAACCTAGTATGGGCTCAGCAGAATTCACCGGGACATGAGAAAGATGGTTCAAGTAAGAGTCATGTGAGTGTTTACTCTACAAATCCATCAACCACCCACAAACAGACCAATCGCTACAATGGAAGGTTAATGTTAATCTATGTTTTAGTTGAAATTCTTGGGTTTCGAGATATCCAATCTCAGGTTTCAAGTTATACGTAACTGACAAGATTCCATTCAAACGGATTCACATTTTGTTTCAAAATCCGGACCAAAAATGTTAGCACATGTTGTGGTTTAATGAAAACTACTTGTAGATGAAGCTAGGCTGTTGCGAACCGCCCAAGTAGTTAGTGAGATAAGCACTGCTAAAAATTCCCGATGAAGTTGAAACGACTTCTTGACGTGGGAGCTGTACTGACAAAACAAAATCTTAATAAAAATACCAATATTTTTTTGTAATAAAGACAGGCTTTTGAGATCGTCTGAGACCAACTTTAGAAAGTTTATTCTACCTATTGGATGGAAGCAAATCCGATAGCACTGTGCAGCTGTTTCCTACTTATTGGGAAGGATAAGCTGTCGTCAATTCAGGAACCACCAAGAAGGTTGGAAGCAAAGACCTTCTAGCGAATAGTTCACATCTAAACCTCTCAGCCATGACTAACTGATCACAAGACGAACTTCAGCAGGATATACCGTCGTTCGTCCTTCAAACACTGGTTTCAGAAAAGGTGATCATGTATAGATCGGCTCGTTGAATACTGGCTTCTCCGATGAAACGTCATGGTAACAGATGCGTTTGTTTTTTTTAATTGACAGGGTGAATTTTACTCAGCATTAGGGCTGTGACAAAAAAGACCCATTACAATTGTTTTGGTTTATTGTGGCAATGGCAGGCGTCTGTATCCATATTGCTTTTGTGACTGGTCCCGTACTGGTTCATTTGGTTGGCTCAGTCCAAACCAAATTGGAAAGCTATCGGCCTTTAATACCGCTCATATTAGAGTTTGTAGTTATCAGCTCACGGATCGGGACTCCAGATCTTTGTCATATGACACACGCGCCTTGCCCCTAATTCATTGTCAGCTAACCAAAGGAACCAAAACTTTCACACAGAAACGGTCAAGCATTTTTAAAAACTGAGCAACATGATATATTTTTCCAATTCCTGGCAATTGTTGATCAGATCTGTTAAGAAATAAAGGCAAGTTTAAAGCCCATCAGTTTGTTTAGAGTAATCAATATAAGCCTCCTAGAACAGGAGTGATTGAACTTGGGTGATATGGATAGAGGAGTCAACTTGGATCTTGTGAGTGATTCGTTACTAGTTACCAGGTTTACATAGTGTCACATCAGTATGCAGAAATTAAAGGATATAACTAACGCATTCAGTTCAGAATTCGAGGATAGGCGTCACGCCTACACTTAATGATGATTTTTACTGCCCCGGTAACGTTATAAGGACATAAAAGTAGCCCAAACGAGGAGAAACAGAAAAGTAAGAGCAAAAACTGACCTAGCCTAAAGTAATTATGTCGGTGGGCGTTGAAATGTCTTTCACGACTACTTCCAGGTAGATTAGATTTCACAGTTGGTTACAATCAATAAACTATTTAAAACCGAGATAAAGCCTAATAGAGATGACTGTAAATGTTTGCATATGAAAATTTCCATATCATAGAAAGAATGGGTTCATTGATCAGCGGACGATTTTATACACGGTAGATATTCCTGAAAGGAATATTGGAGTAATTTTACACAACTTGTCATTGTTTTCAGCCGGTAGAAAAACCCTGTATACCTTGCAGTAATATTGCTGAGCCCAAAGCACTTACTGAAAAATCTCCACACAAAAATAGCTGTGACTCTGATGAAGAAGCTGGATTATACGTTATCAGTTAGAACTGTCTACTTGATTTAGCAATCACCCACTTGGTAATAAAATTCCCACCTTGCAGAGTGCTCCCAATAATCTCCACAGCACTGATTGTCCACCCGCGACATAGATCTGTACTTGTTCAGTAGAATATAGTAACCGGTTTTTATCATCCTTTCCAGCCGTCTGCATGTGAGTCCAGTTAATGATGCACATTTGAGCAACCAACTGAAGTAAGGAATCGACGAAAGTAATCTTTTTACTTTTGTGCATAAAGGCAGACATCTGTGCCAGACCCAGAAGGCCTCAAACTGAAGTAACCCAGTTTGTTTTTTACCCTGTTCCAGTGCAGTGCTGGTCGACGCAGGGATTAGATCAATCGTGGTGTATTTGAACTGCTGTGTCAGACTGTTAAACTTAGCTCGTGGAGAGCCTTAACGTAAGGTAAAAAGCGTCAGAACGCAAATCAAACTTAGATGTGATTGGCAAACCTAGGATATCTAGTCAACTTGGGAATATAGCTTACCAATACTGGCTTCGTGTTCTGCATCTAGGGTACGTGGAAATTTCAGGAGAGATTCATTCTAGAAGACTTTAACTGCTTATGCGTGCGCATCTTCCAGGGGGACGGCTTTACACACATATCCACGTCAGAATAACATAATTCGGAGTCATGCTGAACTTGAAAGCAATACCATGGGTTACTTTGCACACCACTTTATGAGCAACTATTTTAGCTGAGAAAGAACTGATTGACCAAAGGCTCGCCCGTGACGTCCGATATGCAGGACAACTGTTTCTGTTTCATTAGGCCCCATAAATATGGCAAATGCCTATACATTTTCTCTTTGGTCCCCCGCAAGAACGCACGAAGACCAGGTCTCTGAATCATATCCCGTTAGCCTTTAAAATATAGTCACTTTCCGATGATAGATATACTCCGCGGGCGCGAACAGTTTATCCTAGTTTGTAGACCGTTAATAACTGGAGATTTGTTTCAGATTCTATGTTGTTATGTTAGACTCGGTGAGCAGTACGTATATTAACACACGTGCACCACTGCTCATCACGCAAACACTGACCCACCGCTACTCAAAACTCCGCTCCCGTTGGTGATAAAATGTATGCAGTCAAACTCAGCTCAGTAAACAAATTGATGACCGTTGTCTGAAGCAAGGTTTTCTCCAAATAAAGTGTTAAATGAATTAAACAACTTTGCACCATGCTAACTACCAGGATTGTTTCCAATACCTAGTCTAAAGCAAAAACGTCTAATCCTATTAATTAAATAAAGCTTAGCAAACGCTATGTCTAAAAGGCTACCCATGTTCCAGTCCTACCACAGTTGATGTACATTGGATTTTGGCCGTGGACCAATTTCTTGCAGCCTTAACTTTGTCTAAGAAGAAACTAATCTTCAGCTGACTGTGTTCCGAAACTCAAACATACGCAGAGTAATTCAATTCTCACGCGTGACTTTATTCGTTTATATAGTAGTTGAAATTCTTAAAATATCATGAGACAGCGCCATTAAATCAATTAGCTTGGAGAGATATCACTCTGGACTTGTGCCATTCACCAGTCAAATTGCAAAAAATCAGTTGTCTGAATAACAAATTAGACGGAATCGATTGTCTTCGTCTAGTTTCGCCGGTCAAATTATTCACGGGTTTTGACAATTTCTTCACCAGCAAAGCGCAGTCAACTCACCAGTCAAACTGGACATTATACCATGGTGTGTTAGATAGTCATTTGAGCCTGGTCAACTCAACAGTTTATCAGTGGGATTCCAATTTTGAAGACGAGAAGTGTGGAGGAATTCTAATGAATACCAGATAAAATACTTTTTACAATTCTTCAGGTTATCTGAATAGCCAGCCCGTGTGACACCCAATCATTTCATTCGAGGATGCAAAGCGTTGTAGGTTGGAAAGATGGTCGTTTAAATGTTTACCAGATGCGTAGTATGCCACGGTATCAAGAACAACCCGATAAACTGGTTTCGAAACATTAATTAAAAAGTTCTTATAGCGTGTGTCGCATGCATTTGAATGTTCACAATCATCAGATGTAACAGTGTAGGTCTATCGAATCCAGAACAATCGCATTTTTCTCTATGATAATTCAAAAATAGAAGTCCTTGTTATCCAATCCAGATAGAAATGCTATAAAACCAAGGACACACAGTAATGATACGTACATAGTATCGAAGTTTACAAACAAATCCCGTGGGAATGACAGGTAAGTAGAATTATGTTAATGTAACATGCCTGTTCCAGGATACATGGTAACAGGTTTCCGGAATAGCTGAATGAATGGCATTTGAGGACAAAATTTGAAGTGTGTGGTGCACGCGTATCCGTCGGCCAGCTGAAAAATAAATCAACAAAATTTGATGTTCTCAGATTAAGAAAACAGCATATTTTCCAATTCCGAAGACTGAGCGGAAAATCCTGAGTAAGATGCTTCAGCCCAAGGTCTGACATAGAGCAACAACCCAGAGTAGCACACTTTTTGGGATCAGATGAAAGACCTGGTAATTGGTGTTTTTCCCGTGTTTCTTATGCGTAGGCGCAAAAGTAGGTAGGTAGATTGCACCTTGCACTACTGACTAATCTTTCGTTGGTATGTTTTGGAACTACGTGTACGTGTCTGCCAGGAAGTCAGTTACCCTGGCCTAATAGATATTTGGTAAATCCACCAAACAAGGCCGTGATCAAAACTGAATTCCCGCCAACAGCATTAGAAATTTCGCTTATGCATGAAACGCACAGGAGCCATTGGTTCTCTCTACTCTACTCAGATGCTCACAGCTCTCAGTTCCGTCACAAACAGACCTTTTTGAACAGCTCAATGTAATTAGTTGTATAATTAGAACAACTAATCACAATGATTATGAAAATCACATGGTTTATGCAACATTGTCCCGCAGTCTATAGCCTCTCAGCCGCATTTACCATAAACATTGAATAATGAGCAAAAACTTTGTTCCCCTGACAGTGGACAGTATTGGCCTGGGTGATCGACATTACACGGAGAATAATTCTGCCCAAATAAGATGTACAGCAAGAGGATTACATTGAACTTCTGTTAGCAAAGAGCTTACTAACATTAATTGACGAAGCATAAGATATTTCGGTTAGCCTTACACGTATTAGAAGATAATAGTTCATATGAATATAGTTCAAATAAATAAACGTTCCATTATGAAGGAAAACGGCAAATTTATTTTACATGTTTTTAGACAGAATCACAGCGGTTAACATTTGAATATATATGGGGAACTGGATGGTTGCCTTTGAAAAACAGTATCACTGGCAACCCAATGTTGACAGGTATACCAGATTCACCACCCCTTTCTGTACAACATATCTTGGCTGCAGCAGCCCAGCCTCCGGCCAAACCATCGCACTCTGGGGCTGATAGCTGAGTATGTTGTGGTCAAGTTTTGCTGCAGGCATCAGCATGTGGAAAGGCTAATGCAGTTTCCGCGCAAAAATATATCAGGTGTCAAAATGACCACGTCGTATGTGTGAGTGCGTAGGAACACCAATCAAATATCAGTCATCGTTTAAGGGGGTAAAGAAGGAATCGGTGGATTGTTTGCCGATTGTTTACCAAACCTTGCTGAAATGATAATCACCCAATCGGCAAACGTGCTCCAATTGATTGAAAATATCCGTCCGTTTTTACTGTAGTACAACCCAGTACAACCCATTTACTGTACAACCCATTACATGGGCTGCATGAGCTGTAACCTATAGTTTCACATACTGACTGAAGTTGACGGCAACAGAGCATTTGCCTGATGTCTTACGTATTTGTCCGACGCTTACACGTACTGGCCATCCTAAGAAGTACTAACTGTTCTGATGGGTCAAACAGCAAGCTCCAGTCTGTCAGCTAGGCCCTGTTTCCTAAAATTTTTCACTAGAAGTTACCATCTCCGTTGCGATGCTCTTCAAATGTTCAGAGATCCCCTTCCTTTAAAAACAAGTTGATTGTCTTAAATTCAATTTCTGACGCTTGCAACTTGGTTTTTAATGCTTTCTTTCCTATATGACAGTAGGTTTAAAGGATGGGTTTACATAGCTGGAAATAAATGAATGCACTTTAAGCAGTATAAAGGATTGCTACATTCTTCAATTTAAGGTTTGCTTTTCCAAATAGCGAACAGCACATCTCGGAAATGCAAGAGAGTGTCAGCACAAAAGAAAACTGATGGGAATAGAGTGATGAATGCCATTTGGGTTGTAGACGAATCTTCAGTTATACAGAACAGACCATGACAGTACATAGCCTTTTCATGGCCTGACGTGGTTTTTGTTTGGCCAAAGATATTTTACACATTGGTTGCGCTCAACCACTCGTAACCTATGGTCTGAGCAACCTCATTATCGAAGCATAATCGAACTTTGCTAAGACTCAACTTTGGGTGTATTGTCGTAGACAGACAATTGGCCCATCTTTCATAATTATGTGGATTCCCTTCCTTACGAGAAAAATATTTGCTGACGAGCTATTGCCTCTGTGCTATGCTGGCATAAGCGTACATCATAAACAGTTTCTGGTTGCAGTGTCAGCTGCCTTGTCTTCACTTCTACCACCGTGGCCCGTAATGCCGAACTAAGTCAGACACATGCTCTACCTCTACCGCATAAGTTGGACCACATATACGTTGGATATCCCGATGCAGTTCACAGCTTGAAAATCAGAGGAAAACTAAGGTGACATTACATAACGGAAAAAACATAGTCAGATTCTCCTGCGTAAAAAACAACTACATAAATCAACTTTCCAAAGTGACAAGTCCTGACCGCTAGATTGCGCCAATTCTGATAGCTGTTCCCTCGCAATTCACTATCAGTTCCCGCTGAAATACTGGCACATGTGCCAAGTACTAATATATACATGAGGTTTGATCGTTTAAAACACGACATTCTGAGAATAAACCGGTATAAATGATATGCATGTCTCGAAACAATAAGAAGTTCTGTTGAAAAGTGACGCAGCAGGTTGGAATTCACCTTTGGAACTCTGGATAAAACTGCCAAGAGAAAAGCCATCTGTCTGAATTTAGAAGTGCCCACACACATGTAACAGTACCAAAAAATATAGCAAAGTAGCAGCCAACAACTTTTAACACTACTCAGTGATGAACAGCTAGGTTAGGGAGAGCATTTCGTGAGTTGCAACATATCCAGTTCGAAACATATTTTTCACCGTTTCATCTAATATACGTATTAATGCTGCTTCCTGAACTGGTGGTGGAACATCTGAAAACCAACTGTCAAACTGGACGGACATTCAACAAATACATGATCATCAGCAGATGGTAAAATACAAGCAAATCCTCCCAAAGTAAAAAAATGAACACCGAGCGACCTGCATGGTTGAGCCAAAGCATTAAACCGCCTTTCTCTAATAAAATAAGAGGTAAAAAATCAAACTCTACTACTTCGTACCCTTTGTGGTAAATAATTGATGTACTTCTGCGAGCGAAAAAAATGAGCCCGTGTGCAATCCAAATAAGTATGAAAGACAGCCGCCATCAAGTGAACAGCAGACGTCAAAATAGTTATCATCCAATTCAGGACTGTAAGCGGCTATGTTAGCACAAACATGCTTCAGTGCATTCTAGAAATCCCGGAAACTAGTATTTCTAATTATTGCCTCCCAGGGCAATGACATTTTGTCTCTTGGTTTTTCCAGAAGGCTTCGTTTCTTCAAGCTGCCAAGTAAACAGCAACCATTTGGTAAGACAGGCGAATTTGAGCAATGCAGAGAAAAACATTTGACTTAGTTAAACATGGTTTGAAATGTAAACAAAACCAAAATTAAGGTGGCCAGTCAAGTTATCTTGTCGTAGCAGGCGGAATCACCACTTAGAGTATTGAGTACTGGTGAAAACAATAAATAATCTGATTTTCCGCATATTTATCCAAGTGAACCTCGAGTATCGGTAGTAATAGGGAGAAAGTCAGTTTGTACTATCATATACAATATTTGACTAGTGGCTGTAAGGGCTCCACGTAACAGCCTATCATATTACCGCCTGTCTGCAACAGAGATGGTTGCCTCACCAAAACGTGTGTCAGTCCCTTTTCGCTTCAACTTGTCATACAGCTTCTCCATGCGAAAGCGTCCACTGGTGTTTTTGGCCAAATGCTTTTACTTGCTTATGGATTGGGAAGATATGTGGTGCGGTACAAGGGAATTTTGGTTCAAATGCGCATCGTGGTGTCGAAGCTTGGGAGGCACATTCCAACTATGAGATAAATATGGTTGAGGTTTACTTACATTGGTGAATAAGTCCTATTTTTTAAATCTTCCAGTTCTACCTACTTTTCTTCAAAGGCCGTTACAAGTTAACTCCGTTGTTGGTGACCTAAACGGCACTGCAACAGCTTGGCAAGAAAGCAGCAAATCTGGTGTCGATCATTAAGCAGCCCGTCAATATTTTAGTGCTTCAGCAGGTCCCTCTGATTTGACCAATAAATGACGTTTCTTTGTGGCCTGCGGGCAGGAGATTCATATTGAAATGATGTTGAATGATCACGGTAGACGTAAGCTTGTTATGGTGCGCCCCTTCTGTTGTACAATTATGAGGACATGTGAGTACGTTGCATTTGTTAAAACTGTTTTATCACCGGTAACAGGTCAGTTTGCATCACACCAGCCGCCAAGTTCTGTCCTCAGATGTGAATTATGGAAGAGAAGGGAACGTTCACACATGTGCGTCTCTCCTATGTTCGGACAAGTGTAGGTACGTTTTCGCTAAAACCAACATTCGCATTCAATTTCTGTAGGACATGAGAAACTATACGACATACGTCTTTCAGTTGGTCACATATAGGATACTTAGGAATTACGTACAACCGTGATGAAGCAAACATGGAGAACCTCAAGGTGGATAGCAATCTTCAAATTGATTGCCCTCAAACCCGGGAGTATTGCGATCCAACTGCTGTATCTCGCACGTATATCCTAAGATATATTTTCAATAGTATTTTAGATGCTCATATTTACGACCATGTGGGTGGCATTGTCGGGTAATAGTATTGTACGCCAAGTTCGTTTTGACTGATGACATTCCGAATGTCTCGCGTGCGTTCAGAAGTATTCAGAAACAGTGTAGTCAAATTTGAACTGTAAAATTTATGGGCTGGTAAGCTTTTCGGGCACGTGTGCATATTTGTCTTCATGTTTTTAAACACTGTCCATTTGGTAAATAGCAATATAACAGGAGGAGGCGCGCAATGGAAACCGCCGTCATTTAGAAAATAAAGCCCAAGCCTGCAGCACATACGGAGGCCGAAAATTTGAGTGAAATTCACATATGCAAACAAGATTAGCGTATTGTGACTACTGAACGTTGAGTGGATGATTGTTTTGCTCTCTTCGTTGTCAACTGGTCACTCGTTCTATTGGTGGCTTTGTTTGTCACGTCCAAATAAGGAAAGGTTGCTTTCACATGAGACCGAGGAGTTTGCCCATCTGTCCCATGTGTGTGTCCCATCGTGTGTGCAAAATTATGTTAATAGAAACCTCTATTCTGTTCGGGATGTTTTTCAAAGCAAGATCTTGAGTTGGTTTGAATTATCTATTCGTTCCGGGTGTGTTGTAGACTTGCTGATTGTTTTTATTAAAGCTTTCTGACTAATTGGCAGCACCAAATAAAACCCTGCATTTGGCTCAATCGAGTTGACGTTCATTGAAATTTTGTCCATTCTGTGATACCTGATTTTCCTTTCCAGTTGCCCGTGTTGTTGCAACGTACTTTGTGGCGCGGTGTTTCCCGTTGGTGGCATGTCCTGAATACAGAGCTCAGTTGCCCTAATCCAAATTTAACAGGGAATCACTATGTTTGGTTACAAAAGCATATAGAAGGACGTTTCAGCCACCGTTATTTCTCTTTTTATCCAAACGTATGGATCATTTGGTATTCCTAAAGTTGATGGAAAGAGGTCTTTAACGACACCATTTATGGTTTGGATGAATTTGGGATTCACGAGTGCAGATGGAAAAGCTAAGAAGAGTACCAATATCCGCGAGGAATATATGACTAAGCACACACAGATTAAATAGTTTGCACAAGCGCGTGCGTAACCTTTTCACCCAAAAAAAAACTGATCCCAAGTGCTTTTGGACACTATGCTGAGGAATGTTATCAAAAAGCCCAAACGTATTTGCTTCAGAAAGATTGAAAACATAGGATCCAAGTTACTTAAATTCAAGGAAGTTGTTTTTCGTGAAGGTTCTATATCTGGACCAGTAGTATACCCTGCTTTATCAAGCTCGGTATATTTTTAAGTGGCGTGATGCCACAAAAGGCAAACGGGACTCGGAGGTACTTATAAGTATCATATACCCACAGAAAGATTTTGAATGTAACTTGCGCGGTTTCTCAAGTTCATCAATCACTCAATTACGAGTGAGAGCTGAACGTACAACATGCTGTCACCTCATTATAGAGCAACGGTTAGAGCTGTGCTGACAACCCACCAGCGTCATAGAAAGACTAGCCCTTGCTTAAAACAATACCCACACCTTGCATGGGGCAAGAAGAACTAATGTACACAGAAAGAGTGGAACGGAATGTGGATATCATCGTCCTCTTTTTAGATAAAGGTAAAAAACGTTCATGCCAAACAAAAAAGTCTACATGTAAGACGTCAGTACCGTTTCCAAGGTTACGCGCAATCTAAATTTATTAAGGAATCGGCCAATAGCCTGTTACCCGATAAATAATGTGCCCCTTATTTGCATATTTTAGTGACGAATGTTTAAAAAAAGGACACTTTAAACAACTTTTGAAGCCTGTTGCTCCTCTAACAAATCTGGTCTAAGGACTACCTATAAAATTTCTGCAAACCAAATGTATCGGTAATCTACAATTTCCCCAAATGGTCATTAATGTTTCCAGCTAAAAAATAAAGTCTCCTAAACTTATTCTAGGAGACGCGTTACAGTCAACACTGGGTTTTGAAAGTGGGAACAGTTCCCATCATACTTCTTTCTGATGAACAATATTAGATCGACAGTGAAACGTAAATTATTCGTGCGATTTCATGACTCCCTGTGACCGTTTTGTCCGTCTATACGTCGCAAAGTCTGAGAGCCTTATCTCCACATAGGCATAACTATTCAGGTACAGTCTCCAAGGCAACAGAAGTGGAAAAACTGGCAGATGGTGATGGGTAGTTTTGTATTCATGGCAGAATTATTCACTAGACACATGGATCCACACGTCCTTCAGTCCTCATAAAACTCACCCGAAATAAACATTATTTTAAGTACAACATTCTAAGTACAACATACATAAAAATCAAAACAATAATTACATGGTTAAAGTTAGATTCACCCAGAAAGCGTGATCTCTACCTATGATCCATTGTAAGAAGATATAAGCATGCTTGAGTTTGTGTTGCACGAAATAACATTTCGGAAAGGATCAACAGCTGCGCACACTGACAGGGTCTTCAAAAGCGGTGGCGAAGCAAATACAATCTGATGGCCAAACGCAACGAAAAGATCAGCAGTCACTTGAACAACAACAACTTAACACTGTAATACATGCCAGAAAAAAGTTCAAATGAATGTTGCCCGTGCTGCTGTTCCAGACGGGAAGTAGAGCTTGAGAGACACGGGCGTCTGTCGTGTTTAACAAGTGACACACGACTTTAAAATTCCCAACGAAATCTCACTAACCGTTCTTCTTCAGTCTCAGCTGTGCGTGGATGGCACATAAAAGTGGTTTTTCATAATTAGTTGCAAGCCGTAAAAACCTCACTATTGAAATTTACTGCACATATTTAAAACAACTAAGGAGTTAAGTACTAACATTTTTATTCTTATTATGGGTCACTGGTACCGCCTGACAGTTTGACGTGTCTAAAAAATTAAACTTTAAAGATGAATACGGATACAACAGACAATAGTTTGCCATAGTTTGTGAATCACTTTCAGCTCTTTCAAAAGCTTCGAAAGCTTTCAAAAGCTTTACATGCAGCTAGAACTTTTTAAAGCATTGCGCTAAGGAGCTCTTTCCCCTCATTACTTACGGAATTGCGTTATTCACTGTGCTTTGAGGTTCTGAGTTTGAGGGATTAACTTACATTCATATTCATTTCTAACAGTTGTGTAAAGGTCAAAGTGCAGGTTGAAGTGCAAAAGTGCATTACTCCATCTGCTTTCCTCTTGTTCACCCTAACTGCTGCTTTTGTCCACCTTCCCGCTTTTGAGGGATTACGCACCTATGCTGAGTTAGCTCGCGTAGGCTCCACGACCGTCATTGGTGTTTATAACCGATCATACCAGCGATTTCTCATAAATAGAGAAGCCTACATGGCAAGGTAAGCAGGTAGAGATGCCAACAAGTGGCTGGAGTGATTTCTAGTTGTTTATAACTGACTATAAAATTAATCCCACAACGTGTGCAGTTTTGTTTTTTAGCAGTTTGCATTGTGGGAATATTAAAGTGGTTTACCTCCTAAAAGTTCTGTATGCTCTATAATTCATGATAAATTTTAATTCAGCTGATCGTGCATCCGCAAACGTTTTGAATGAATATGTACGCTCGGTAAATTTTGGGTCAGTTTTCTCACTTCGGCCTAACAGCGCGGTGGATAAACAGGTTGATTATAGTATAAATAATTCTGCTAAACAGTTATCCGTAGGTGAAACTCAGCTGTCACCTTTTGTTAGTTGATTTGATTCCTTCAAAAAAAGGAATTCTAAAAGAAATTCTAAGCACAAAGAGCCCCTAAGCGGAAAATCATTGCGCGTTTAGATAGCAAAGTGTACTGTATCCTTCAGTAGTAGGATTATCGCGGTTTGACTTCCTGACTAAGGAACAGGTGCTTAGAAAAAGGCCTACGAGGTCTGCAGAGATTTTCCTTCATTGGCGAAAAGCATGTAGCTGTTCGATTAACTGATACCGGATAAAGCATCGCTTATCCTCCAATCTGGAAATTGGTGGTTACGAATCCCTGTCCAGTTGCCGTGACCTGCATCAATAAAACTTGATGGGAGCCGAACATTTTTACATGGTTTTCCGTCTTTTCAACACTAACTGATTGCTTAGGGGATTGGATTGTAGTTGGAAGCTGAAAGCCTCCTCAATGTGTGCAATGCTGTATCCTTTATTTTGCATGCTCTAATAAGTATAGATTTTCTCAAGGCTTATGCACCCTAATGCCAGTGATCACAAACGGTCTGTGGTCAGTCATACCCCGCTACATTACCTTTGGTTAGAAACCCTCATCTTGCTCCTCGAGATAAAAATAGCAAGATCATTCATTATCACTCTATAAAATGACTTCCCCACCTGATACTTATAACAGCCTTTCATTGCTCTATCGTGCTCACCAAATATAAAGAGCATTCTCCTGAAACTTCTCACGATAAGCGAATTCGCTTGGACACTTAACGATCCAATTTCTGTTTATTCGCTCGCGTGCGAATCAAAATATCGTTGTACCTATGGCAACCAAATACACTAAACTGGCACGTAAAAAAGCCGGTTAGGCTTTTGTTTTTTCCAGGCTAAACTGGAATGCGGGCATCATAATGATTGCCATTTTGTATGCTGCAGTCAGATTACGGGATAATAGTTCGTGCAGCGTTTCGACTGCTTGGAATTCACACGTTCCCAGATGAATCTGAAGCCTTACAATTTAATTTCTTCCTTTGGCTCATCGCAATATTGATGACAAAATTGCTGTTCTCCGCTCGTGCAAATTAAAACACTGAGAGCCGATGTGTTATGTGAAAAATTCTTTTGAGTTTGACGAAATTTAGCTTGCCTAAAACCGTGTGGAATTCTATATAAACACTAACAGAATCCGTGTACCTTAATATAGTGTGATAAGGCTTTGGGTATCTTGAACTCTAGCAAAAGGATCAGCGGATGGAATAAACTATGGAAATTTTGGTTTCAAGTTGACTATTCAATAGGTCAATCAAGACCTTAGCAGAAGCAATGGAGATCAAGTTTTTTTACTATAAGGTAAATCCATAAGTGGTAATGTCAGTTGTCAATTAGAGGAATTCGCACCATTTCTGAGGTTGCACCTCACACGGTTTAGCTTGTTCAAATTTGGGATTCACTGGATTTGAAGTGGCAACTTTCATAAATTTGAAGTAGAACGGTAAATTTGCATTTTTAGATGTGTTTGCTTATGCAAATCAAATAATCGTATAAGCATAACAGGATATTACGTGTCCATTAAAAAGTTCCAACGGAAACAAAAAGAAGTATTTATCCACCCAGTTATTCTAGCGTTGAAAATGTTGGTATCCATCTTCGTTCAAAATAAATATACTGACTAATCCTTCAGTTCTAGCAGCCAATCTTCCTGATCAAATCAAGAAATCATTGCATTTAACTTTCGTCCGCGTCATCTCTCACCACCAGCGCGGCATGAGTTGCAACCTGTCTTATGCGACAGCTTAAAACTTCAACGCTTGAAATTATACATTTGACCAGACAAACATGTCTGATCATGCTATTATACCGGTAAAATGTACGCACAGAAATATGTTTCTATCACCATCCTGGATGCGTCGACCAGCTAACGTACTTAACAAGACTTTTGGATCAGGTAGAACACAAGCCTTTCACAAACACTGAACAGGTCTTATCGCCCGGCGGTCGTGTGGTAGTTAGAAAAAATGAAATGGATTGATCTTGAAGGTATCTAAAACTACCCCTTTTGATGCACCGATTTATGTGTGAAACCGTATCGGATGAAATTCCAAGCAGGCAAAATTCATCTCAAATTCGATTATGATACCGGTGACCAGTAGTGACACTAAAAATACCAGTACGCAGACAGACTGCATACATCACTCTTTTTTTATCTAGCCGTGAAACAGAAACCAAATTCAGTGTGAAATCAAAATGTTTTCCGCAAATAGAATGGAGTATTCCTCGAGGAAGCCAAATTTCAACTGTCTAATATCCCCAAAAGGAGATGCGAATTTATTTTTTTCCTTGTTTGCCGACTGAATTTCAAGAAAAATGCAAAAATGCCTGGTAAGTACAGGGTGCGACATTTCTTCTGAGGTATTAAAATCGCCTTTGGCTGTACAGCCCAGCGTCCAAGCCTCGAAGATTCGAAAGATGGCCGTAGGTGAACTTGGGAAGTGAGGTCGATTGTGTGACCATCATACTCATCTGGTGGAAATGTTTATAGTCACAATAAGAAAATCATTACGACGTAAACTAGCATTATAATGTTGTGGTTTGGATATGAACAGTGATTTAAAGATATATTTCTGGGTTCCAATACGAGTTCCCATACAAAATAAGCTAAGGATTGCCTTTTTAAGCCAACCTCTTTGATTTTATGGATAAAGTTCTTGAAGTTGGCATCAAGCTCTAATTTTTTACCGCAATCCAGATACTTACACACGCTCAGAATATTTTTACCCTCCTGCTTTGGACGAATAAGACATGGAATTCGGAGAAATTTCTTTTGGTTCCCATGTGACTGTTTTGCTCGACCAAATGTACGAAATAAGTGGAATTGTCATATTATAAATGAGATTTGTATCACAACTGGGCTAACTTATTCATTGGTTAAACAACCATCACATGGTTTTCTAAATTTCTATGAATTATGTCATTATGGTTTTTCCACTGAGTAGTAGACACAAAAAATACACATCGATGGATTTAGTTATTACGAATGCGCATTTGCCACCTAAATTATAGCACTGCATCCGCACGGTAAATATGGCTGACAGAAACATGCCTACAAATGATCTACAGGTAAAGTACTGTATTTAGGGTAATGTTTAACGCCGAATCAGCTCAGGCAAAGACAACTAACTGCTCAGACTGAAAAGGAATAATACATACATGCTGAATACGAAAGTCGTATCACCAAGAGCGATAATATATACTCAGACTCCCTCCGCAACTTCTAGTTTAATAATGATGCTGTTTGTGTTTTGCACCAAACATTGCCGGTTTCCTGGGTCGTGACCATATGGCTGTCGAGAGGCCCGATATAAAAGCGAGTCTCAACCAGATTGGGGCAAGAATTTGAAAGATACTGTGAACCGGTGTGTATCATGGATGTGGTGTCCCTTGATAAGATTACAACGGGTCTTTAGTGAAGCAAGTGTGCAGATTCGATTTTTTTAAGTCTGATTAATAGTAAGTGGTAAGTACTGTTTGAGCTCAAATGGATTTCTCAGCAATTTGCCACCACGAGAACGCTTAGGCCACTTAGATTTTTCTCGACGGCAAATGCGCATTTTTTGGTGAGCAGAGTAGATGTTTTTGTTCAAATATATTTTAGTGCGTTTCATCTATTATTGTATGTGTCCACGTAGGCGACAATCACAAGACGCCCGGTTTTACAACTGAGCATAATAAAAAATTTCCTTATATCGGTATTCTTTAACTTTATAAACCATAATTAAGAGACCACTTCTCGTCTACAAATTTTAATATTTTTTTCGATTCTTAAACAACAATTGTCATGGATTTTATCTGTAGAATAAAAAACACCGCTCTCAATCTATATTCTATAGCGGAACGTTGCGTGCTAGAAAATGGGCGTTTCCATAGTTAGGAACTAAATGACACAAATTAAGCGTTAGACTATAAATAATCTAACTTTTAAAATCTTCATGTGAAATGTGTTTCCCACTGCATTCAGTCGTTTAACATGTAATTATAGCTCCCTTGTGCGTGGTAGACCACGTTGGCCTTCGTCCAATTGAGTAGCACTGCTCAGGAGGCCGACGTGGATTGCAAATGAAATCTCCTTGCGAGAGTTGCCGAGGTGTCTGTCTGTATTCTTGCTTACATTGTATTCATGCAACGCTGTGCAACGGGTTATAAATTTTTTTGTTCTACATTGTGCTAATATGTTGTGTTGTGTTTCATCATAATTTGCCAGAGTGCGTTGTTTAATTTGCCGTTCTGTAAATTCGACGTAAATAATATGTGTTCATATGGCTTATGTACAACTGAAGTGACTCGTGCTAATACCCCGGGATAGTCCGGTGCTTTACCTCACAGTGGTTGTAAAGGTAACTCTCTGCGACTGTCATTTTGCCAACCAGGCTGAATAATGGCTGGTACTAGTTTCCAATAATTGTGTGCCTACCGTGCGTCACCTGCGTGGTGCAGGCCACCAGATGACCCTTTAAGTGCTCAGTAAACTCAACGGTTCATTTGATAACTTGGGGCCACCGGTTTGTCACTGGCTTTAAATTGTCCCCATGTTTATCCTCCACTTTTATTGTCTGGGATTTTCACTTTGCACAGAGTATTTAGGCAGGCTCACATGCGATTCATCGCTAACCTCATGTGGCATTATCCACAATAAATGCACAGGTTCATCAGCTTGCTTTCGGTAAAAAAGGTCAATTCATAAGTTATGTTGAATAACTCTGTCTATTATGATATTACCTAGCATAGCTAGGAGTTGTTATCTGTCTTCATTATCCTGCCTTGGATAAACATGAAGACTGGGAGCAAATAACTTCAAACAGTGAGAAAACCACTTTACTAACCAAACAGCTTTATCCACTTCTAACTAACTAGTTCTGCCTGAAGAATGTGAAAGACCATTCTTACAAATCATTTGTTTCGTTTTCTTTCAAACGCCCCACCATTTCTGTTGACTATATTTCCGAAACGAAAACGTCATTTTAGGACTTCACTTAAATGCTCACAATTCGTTTTTTATATGATAGTAGAGGTTTAATCCACAGTGCGAAGAAACGAACGCAAATGTTCCGCGCTTCATTAGGGTTGGCTATTAACTATTTGTTTCTCTTGTTGGGTTGCTGAGCTTTTGTTTGATTAAAGGGAGGTTTTCACTCAAAAGGAGTCCAGTGGACAAGTGCGTACTGAGGTCATGATGACCATAGTTTCCAATAACCCCATTGTTGTCATAATAATCCAACAGGTTTGTTGACATTTGACTCCGGTTTTTTCCCGGAACCAAGGTAGCCTTTCGTTGAAATCATGGACATTATTGCCGAAACGCTTCCTAGACAAATAAAACTATCTGCTGCCCGCTTGAAATTCTGCTCACTTATTTTGTGAATTGTCATTTATCCTAGAGACCGGGACATTTACTTGGCGTTTTTCTTAATCTGACATCTTCGTTCTCAACTTCACTCTCCGAGTTTTTGATAGAAAATCCTAAGTTGCATCACCGAAATACATGCTTTTTGTCTTCGACGATGTCATGTGTTTCTATTTTATTACCTTTAGTGATGTTGTTTACAGTCACTTCGATTTTCCCTTGTCCTTTTTGCTTGGTGACCATTAAATTTTCTACCATATGGAAACACTAGCAGTCACTCGTTCGGCGAGCAGAATGAAAGACAAGGTACGCACGGAGGCGTTGCGGGAATTCCTACGGGTCATTGAGGGAATCGACAAATGGATTCAATGGATGCGAATGTGTACAAACATGTGTTGCTGTCACTTTAAACCTACTGGGACACGTTGCTGCCAAACTACCCGATCACTGGTTATCGCTTCATCAAACGAGATATTTTTGGCAGACCTAAATTGTGGGTGCATTTGAACACACCGGTATCTAATAACATATACGATATCAAAGATGATGACTGACACAACTAATCGCATATCCACTAACTTGCTATCCGATCAATCAGACGTCGTAACTTTCATTTAAGATCGGCACATGTGTATCGCTATATTGGACACACTGCTCCGTTCCGAAAGACTCTTGGAGATGGCCTTCTGGATATTCATATTTATATGAATATCTGGAATCACATTTGTCGGAGAACAATGGTCGAACTACTGGGTGTCTGCAACAAGTAAGAATTCATAAGCGCATGGCGTGGAGCTAAATGTGACGCTGAGTGCAGGCCATTAGGGCCAAAATCTACCTCTAGGTAATGAGGTCAGTGGATGCATGGGTCTATTGCAGACCGTCTGGCGGCCCAAACATATATATATATATGATATGTGGGTTTATATGACGAGCTCAAACATTTCGGGAAGATAAGATGGAGTCACCTAAACTGCTGACAGAACAAAAACGTTATTCGATAGGGTCCGTCGGAAAATGCCGAAAAAAGACCAACTAACCTAAACATTTAAAGACTGTAACCATCTATTATAATGTACCTTATGGAAACAACTACATGTTGACAACAATTCACGTACTGGATAACTACCTGATACTATAAGTTTCTTTTATTTTATCGCTGTAGCCTCAAGAAATTGCGTGGTATGGCTGTTAGTTCATAGTATGACTAATGGTAACATCTCTAAATTCGTCTGATTCAAAACAATCATTACTCTGGGGCAATATACCATCATCGGATATCACTACATGGCAAACCAAAAGTTAACGAAAACCACCAAACTACGTTGCACAATGTATTCGGCATCAGCTCAGGTTGTATCATCTTGTGTTTCATATTAAAAAAGTGCGAACTGGCATCAGCATTTTTTGCAGTGAAGTGTACCCCCTGATGCACGCCTTCTATACCTGGTCCCATTAAAATGGTTTCCTTCTCCTCGCTTTTCAAAATGATATTGACTATATAAATCTGGTAAAGGATCGTTTGCGCTTCAGTTAGCGAAATCCCTGTCTGTCTGATTAGTTCTCCATCAGTGCTTGGCAAACCTTTGCAACGCGTGACAAGCATTCTCAGTGTGATCTATCCATCATTTGGTGCTGCACCCTTCTGTTATCGCTTTCGCTCTAATAGCCTGGTGGACATTCTGTCGTTCTGAACGTCTTCTGAGTAGTCAAACGTTTTTTCATTCCTTGTCGATTTGTATTCATAGAGCCTGTCGTTATGTTGTTAGGTTCATACATGTGAACCTCCATTATACAGAAGACGTTGAACTAATACAGCCACCTGAGCTATAAAATCTTGGGGTTTTTTGTCCTTTGGGTTCTTCTCTCGGGGCCAACCTAAGTGATTTGCAAGTGCGACAAGCTCAAGCTCCTGATACCTGTCTTGAAACTGCACAAACGCGAAATTAGCACAATTTAGGATTATAGCTTACAGCTTTGGTTTCGAGCGGACCTTGTTTCCTTGTAATGCTAAACTGATGATTTCACTACCAGCCATTTCACACCCAAACCGCAAACTAAATTATATAACCGTAGACCATATAACGTTTCCTGTACTCAAGTAAGTGGTGGACTGAAGTCAATATGCGCCTAGGTGCATCTCCATCACATTATTGAGTCTCGATAATTGTGAAGTAGTTTTCGCCTACTAACTAGAAGGTAGCAACTTTCATTATGATCCTCAAGACTCGTATCGATCGCAAGCAGTAATAAGAGTAGCACTGCTGCACAATTTTTTGCGGCTCTGTCATACTTTTTTTCGCTAGCACAAAGAAATTAAAGCTCTCATTGCGTTGAATCATTCCCTTCAATTTGAGCCTTGTGGATTAGAACTAAGAGGCAAGTGGTGAATGTCATGTTGCGAACGTCAAGCGGACCCCAACAAAACAGGGACACAATAAGAACTAATACCTAGTCCTTGTTTTCCACTGGAGTAGCAGTGTTATCAATCAGATTCTTCGCTCCCTTCCCACAACTATGGGAAAAATGCAGATCTTACCAGGGTAGAAACATGGTTGAAGATGTGTCATTCCTGGGGCCACGAACACCAAACCACATAATCGCTGACAGTCAGGATTGACATATCAAGCTGTGGTTGCTGTTGTTGTGCGAGTTGTTGCGGTTCGGCAAAAGTCCTGCTGCAAGTCAAAGCGAAATATTCAAGATTCTGAATAGGAAGTAGTTTGGTTAAAAGAGTATTCTCCCAACCCGATTCCAAGTGCCCCTTGACAGTTTTTTTGCAGCATAAAGTGCAAGTTTTCTCGGTGAACCAAACAAGCTGATGAAGTTTCAGCCCCTAGATAACGTATCCTCTATGCATTTAGTCAATCGCTTTATCTATGCCAAGGAAGCACACACCTTCCCAGGTTTCGAGCTAGAGTTGGTGCCTTTTCACTCCGTCTTTAAGAGCTCACTGATACGGTAACTTATCTGTCATTATTTTTGACCCAAAGGTTACAACCTTAACCTTGCGGTTGGTTCCTTCTACTTAAGATTGCGTTACGGAAGTCAATGACCCTAAGGATGGTTGGACTAACATGATTTAGCAGGGATTGAGACGTATATATCTGATTTCTCAGTACTTCTGTGCACAACGCTCTGGATAATGCGTCAATGGTAACGCAATGTGCTGCATCTGGTGTTTGCCCCTTCTAATTCCTTTCTTTCTTCTAGGAGGGCGACGGAGATGGTTGTAGCCGGGGATAAACACCTCGGCTTTCTCATAATTCGGTCATACAAATATACTCACAAACTTTCCCAGACTGGAACTGCGTGTAATATACAGACTCCTGTCTGCCCGGCTGCTAACCATGTGGAACAAATCTTCCGGGAGTGCAGCTTTGGGGTCGATGCCTGACCACAACGACAAATTCCC
Source organism: Clonorchis sinensis (assembly GCA_003604175.2). Lineage (NCBI taxonomy): Eukaryota > Metazoa > Platyhelminthes > Trematoda > Opisthorchiida > Opisthorchiidae > Clonorchis > Clonorchis sinensis. The sequence goes on from CM030369.1 coordinate 209,285,781, forward strand.
GGCTGATGCTTGGAACACTCATCCATATTAATCTAATAAACACCTAACAAGATAGTGATAATATAATTCGCTATTAAAGATTATGCAAATCATGAGAAAAGCTAGACGTGTTTATATGATACAAGATAAACCTAAATGCTTAAAATTCACACTGAGTTTGCAAAACACGCGGAAACCGCTGTTTATCCTGAACTCTTCCGGAAATTGGCAAGAATACTCATGAAAAAAGTCGAGATGACCGAGATGCCACAAATAGCGGTTATAAATAACTGATTTTGCGGCCATCTAGTTGACTGTCCTGCTGACACCTAAATAGTTTGCGGTTTGTACAGTATTGTAGTCAAAGAGCACGATATTGATGGAAACACGGTACAGGGTCTATCTGAGTTTGCCTGGAAGGATCTGATCAAGTCCAAACTATCAAGTTACCCAATATAGTTACCCTGTATTCGGGCATGCCGAGATGCGTATTACCCAAAGATTCTTGCAGATGAAAGTATATGAATTTTACACTCATCTGCGTACCGATTTGGTTTTGACGGGAACTCAGCCGAATTTCTCATCCTTGATGTATAATTAGGATGACAGAAACTCAGGGACTGTGCCTAATTAATGAGCCCCAAGAAGGGCAAAACCGGTCATGGGCTGTCGAAGAGTTGCCAGCGACATTATGAGTAGTAAATTGTATCTATACGACAAATTTAAAGGACAAAGTTGACAACTGCAGTCGATTGAGCTTAAGCAGGCTGATTTAAACAGAATGTGTGTGGTATGTTTGTGTACGTAATTGTGCTTGACTGTATAGGTTAAGATTCTTGACGTCAGTCGACTGAACCTTAACAAATAGATGTAAACACAGTGTGTGGTGAGATTTGGTGAATGAAGAAAGCGATGCATTTCATTTCGTGAGAACCAAATCACCTGGATTTCCATACTGCTGCCAATTTAATCAAGTAGGACGATTGTTTATGTCAGATGCATCCACCGTGTAGTTCAATCCTGTGAATAATACAGTTCCGGTCATGTGAAGTATTCTCGTGTATCTATGTGTATGAGAACCAGGTTGGTATGGCTGAAGACGTTTTGCATACTCAGAGTCAGAACATTAAAGCCGCTGCACCACGATTGGAGCTAAGATAACGCGCTAAGGCAGTTATGTGCGCCACTTTATCAAATTTCTTCTTCCTCTTGTGGGTGCTTTTAATAAGCCTAAGAAGTCACAGGCTCAAAAACAATGCCTTTAAAACGTCCGTCCGGAGACCTTTGAACCATTTTTGTGCCTTACTTGAATTTTAGCTGTCGCTTACTCTACAGGATGCACCGGATGGAGTCTCACGTCGCACTTAACTTTCGTGCTGTTCAGATTTTGGCATTGACATACACCATGTCAATTCCCCAGATGCCAAAAACTGAGAACTACACAACAGTGATTTTCAAGTACGACAGGTCGAAAGTCAGGAGAGATCAGTGGAGAAGACGTAGCGGTCATATTTTATCGCTAATCCATCTTGATTTTTGCAGCCAGTAAGGTGAGCCGGCTGACATCACCATATGAAAGCCTATGTAGCCAGGTAGCCCAAACGAAGACAGGAGGACGATTAGGATCTTTAATTGAAGCCATCGGATCAAACGCCTGACATCGAGGTACCGGTGGGTGACTTGAGACTAGTCAGTTTGTCTAAGTTTTACGGAACTCATTGCCACACTTATTCAACTCCCAGCTTAGAAGGCCAGATGATTGTGTTCGGTAAAAGTCTTTCCATGGACTCCAACATGGTAGGAGAGACTTTGTTTATGCTACATAAATATTATTTAGAAACAGCTCAATGGTTTACTGAGGTACGCAGGCCGTCGCGCCACGATAAGGTTCAGTCCATTCTTGAAGATAAAAAAACTGCAGCATTTCTGCAAAGTAAGAAAAGCACGAGGGTTTGACCAATGCGATCAAGTATAGTGGATTCTGCTAAAAGATCCCAATGATGAAATAAGCAAACTACTGATATGGTCATTTTTCAATGTCTTAGTGCTTCTCGTTCACGTTTCATCTCGTGGTGGGATACCATCTTTCAAGGTGGGACAAAAACATCCATTCCTAATCAAATAAACGCCAGCGGTATTTTACGGCTAGGAATTTGCGTGGGTAGTAAAGTGATGGCGTAAGTAAACACAAGGTTTCATTTAAAATCTGGTATCGCTTTAAAGGGATTTCATGCGGTAAGTATTTTTAGTCACCCCTCTGCTGATGGAATACTCCCTAAAAAAGCAAAATTTCATGTTTTCCCACTGCGGATGTTTGCATGTAAATGTCCCCCAGTTATAGCTTATTGCACAACCTGGACCATACAGGGAACTTCGTTTTGATGCAGGACTACATTATTTTATTGTCAGTGTTATTACCCTTTCAACACAATGGTTAAAAGACATTCTTTTTGAACAAACAAAACGGGGGATTGCGCGAGTTTTGTAAATTATACAATACCAATAATTTAAATAACCGCAAAAGAATTACTTTTGTGCGGCGAATCTGTTAGAATCGATATAATATGAGTGGTTTACAACTAACTCGCTTTTCTTGGTTGTGCGTACAGTGGGGTATGTACTACCATCTGATATGGTTTCTGATGATGACTGTAGCAGATGAATCACGTTTTGATTTCTGATGAAGGGCTCAGGACTTCGTCATGCTCATGCCTATCCTTGATTTGTTTCTTCACTGTAAAAAATACTCATGGTAGAACTTAATAGGTTTGAGAGTTATTCCCAAACCACCGTCTGGCTGTAAACGGCACTGAAGATCTATGTTTGCTCAAAAATGACGTTTGGTTTATGCGCGCATAAATGGCGAATGGGCAAATTTCATTCTTCGACAAAAGTGACTTCCGTTCGAGACCTCATTTTCATCAAAAGTATGCGACTGCTTAGTCTTAACGTTGCATCCCCTTTGCTGTTAGTGACTTTAATCTGGGGATCAACAGAAACATACTTATTTTAGTATGATGCTTTTATCTAACATTTCTAGACAACTTACGCTCTGCTTACTAAAGCGAGATCGCACCACAGTTGAGAGGAGTTAGACAGTTTTCTACCCATGCTGAGTTTGTCTATCATGTTAGAGAATGTTTCAATTATTTACCACGGGTCTGACTCCCCAGCAACAACCATCCAACCACTTAATGTACTTTAGAGTGAACACGAGAGTGATAGGAGCAAATCCAAATGTAGTCAGTCGTTCAGTAGACAGCTGATTTCTTTAGGTCCGACCGTAGTCAATTTCTAATTGCGACTGATTGTAAGTCTGCAGCTAACCTTGGCATAATGCCATCAACTGAAGGCGTCACTAATCAAAAGCGAGTGATCCGCCATTCAGTCCAAGGTAAAAAAAAATGATCGAAGTGTGAGCCCCACCACACACTATTTTCTTGCACTTAAAAAACCCACTGAGATACGTTGTCATTTTTATATTTGGCAAGCCGCTTCAACGGACTGCCGTTGGCCGCGACATTTTATGGCGTGACCGACGGTAGCATTATATACCAGTGTAAGGAGGAAAGCTCTTTGCCGCGAAGTCCTTTATTAGGACATATTAACCAAACGGTTACAAACTATTGGACAGAAAAGAAAATATCTCATATGCACCTTATTTAAAAAACTGAAAATCCTCACGCGTCTCCTTTCCTGAATATTTATTGACTATCACGCAGTTGTAAATAAACGCTGCTAGGCAGTTCCACAGGTTCCGTAATAAACCCCATGGAGGGCACCTTCCAGTAAACTCGAGGCGGAGTTACGAGAAAACCGCATGCTACTCGCGTGCCTCATCAGTAGTTTCCAACGTTACACCAGTATCACCGGTATTCTGACAACAAACAGAAAATATTATTTGCTAGTAATGCGGATCACTACTTCTTCCATAATATCAAAAACCAATATTTGTTTTTAGGGAATAATGTAAAATTTGCATAAATGCAGTCTATGTGGCCAGGTTGAGCATTCTTTTCTTGTATTTGCGTTTATCTTCTCGGTTTTGAAATCAACCAGGTTATACTCAGTTACTCAGTTAGTCGTTTATACTCAGTTTTACCACCATTATTGATTCTAATCAGCCTGATCCAGTGAAGCAACAGTTTTGTTAAACCTTTTTGATTTTATGACGTAGACAGTGCAAAAAGTGGTTAACGCTAGCAACGAGTTTCATTAGGTTTCCATTCTTCCCGATTATTTAAAGTTTTAATTTCTATTGGGATTTCAGAAACCCCAGCAGAAACTGATGGTCGTATGCAAGTTCACAGTTTTATACTCGCCTTTGTTTGCAGTCTACATCAAAAAATCTCAAGTCACTTATTGTTGTAAACTTTTTCTCCTCATCCGTTCATTTCCAGGTAGCACGGTAACATTCAAACAAACAAAATCATCCGTTGTTTGGAGTAAAGCAAATACCAACGAACGTTTTCGGAATTTGTTTTTTTCTGAAGTACCGGTAGACCGAATACAAAGGAATCGATGGTCGGCAAAAATATTTTCAAACAAAGCACGAATTATTACTTCATATGATTACAATACTTTTGCTTATCCCGTTTGTTTTCGGGTTAAAAATTGTGACCGTAGTTTAATGGGAAATCGATAAAATCAGAGTGAGCCTACCCACTTTCCCTCAGTCCATGGTTCCTCTGATCCAATCTGAGTGGAGGTGGTTATTCGGATTTAGTAAACAGCAGTTTTCTTTAACAACGGAATGAAGCCCATATCAAACATTCAGAGCTGTTGCGCTGTTTATATCTTATATCACTCATCTGTTGCGTTATCCTCGTAGAGTGGGTAATGAATACGGGGTGAAATGGGAGCCGAAGTTCGCGACCCTCCTCAAGATTCTGGAATAAGTCCACTGATCTACTGTCCCACTATCATTTTGGGCGCTATAATGCTAGTTCACAGATGTACCATACAATAATTACCTGTGATTGACTACCTAGCTCATAACAGAGCAATTTTGACCCATTGGTCATCTATCACAATTGTTGTCAAATGCAACCAGACATCAGCAGGATTGACTGCGTCTCGCAGTTGTGTGGTGGTGAAATTCGTGCAGCAGTCGAAATTTGATAAATCTGGTCTGGATGCATTGATGCATTTTACGTCAGCATAATGATCTGTTTATATTTTCACTCAATAAGGCATACTTCAGAGCCGGTTTGAAAGTGGAGATGTAAGTTGTGTTTAAACATCACCAAGCGGGATTCGTCATCAAACTTGCGTGTGATCTCAAGAATTACTTGAAGACTGACCAACTTTTCACACCGTGCTTACTAGCTGAGGTGCACAAGCTCCGCAAAAGGCTTGGGGGAGCAGTCAGCGAGGATCCGACCGACTTAAGCAACCTTTGGTGGCACTTTTAACCTTTGAAGTATGGGAATATTCTGTTTCCAGATACCTGGTACTCTAAAGACCTCAAGCAGCGAGCCAGACTCCCAGTTACAAAACTAAGATTTCACTGGTTAACTGAACCCACAATAGTAGTGAGTGTTTTTCCGGTATTGGCTAAAACACTTACCTAGCACAACTGAAATTAAATTCTATGGTACAGACCTTATTTCATAGGACCGTCGCTTTGTACAAGAGGCACAGCTATCAGGAATGTGTCCGGGACTGCCAGGTGCAGTTTTGGAATCCTGACTCACGACAGATACATTAAATAAAATCGACTGCCAGTCAACTGGTGATATTTCTGTACAAGTGGTATCCGATTAGGGGGGTTAGAGATCGAATTTGTCCATATTAAAGGGTTGACAGTCATGGTAAGAACTTACGAAGCCCGGACGAATTATTCCATGAAGGATTGTTTACACATTGGAGCTGAATATTTCCAGGGGCTTTATATCGTGTTTTTCCCGCTAATACCAACCAAACTTCAGCTAAATAGACGTCGTTAATGACCATCAGATTCGCAAGAAAGTATTTAGAGCTTCTTCACACGCACTTAAACATGAAATTTGTCCTTTAATTTCAATAATATCTGAGAGCATAAAATCACCTGAACATACACTATGACGACTAAATATACACCATAACGATTAACTCCAAGTATTGAACTATTCTGATTACACTTTGGGTAGAGTTTTCATTACAATGTTTCTCGTGACGAAGTTTTGCTGAAAATGAGTGTTAAGTAATGCTGATGGAGTCCATTTCTTGACTACTGAGCCCTCCTCTTTGTGATTGACCAGCTTCTGTGAATCGCGTTGCAAAATTGTGCCACCTCCGGTTTCTTTGGGTAGCCACTAGAATTTCTTTCGACCCGTCGTCTGCGATAAACTTTTAACGACAGAAGTGGCTATTTTGAACTCTTCGTTGTCGCTACCTTCTGATTTGTACACTTTGGAAAAGATAACGGCGATTAACGTCTGACTCTCTTGTGGTCAATAAAGAATAGGCCGGTGAGGTCAGATAAATTTTCAGTATTAGGAGGTCATCATGGCTTCTGAGAAACAAACGGTTACTTATAACCACAGTTTAGGTTTTAGACAATGAAGGCCAACAGCCTCTGTGTAACTCAACACACTTGGATATGAATGGTACATCGGTGAGCAAAACGGTAATGTTAGGTATATATAGTACTCATCTACTGGCTTTGTCTGTTGGTGAGCCCTATCTTCAAATTTACCAACAGTCCTCTACCCATTTGGATGCATGTTATTTCTGTCTGGATCTGAGGCACTTATCGATTCCGTCTAGATAGCTTTCTCAGCAGTTACGGGTGAACTGACACGCATAGAGTGACACGGCGCCATCAGATTAGCTATCGGTTAGAGAAGCTAGTGTACATCTTTCAGTTAAGTTAGGGTGGGTATACCAGCTGAATTTCGTGTCCGCTCCAGTTTTGTTGTCGACATTTGGACGGTACCGGTCATTCGTCTGTCGCCACTAAGCGGATACTTATTGTGCAGTCCGAGAAGCGGCTGTCTCATTAAAACTCGAGTTACTCATCTAATCACGCTGTGCTTGAGTTCAGTAGTACTTTTTGGAAAATCAGCAAAGGCGCACGATAGATGAAAATCTCAGCCCTGGATACCTCGGTTTACGAACAGTTCGGACATCGCAGCCAGCAACATGCTCGACAGTCGTGCGAAATCAACAAGCTAACCCAATTTCACCATTCAATTTGTAACTCCAAATCTGCTGCTCACTGCAAAATTTCAAAGTCTTATTCAGTGAACATTCTCGGTGGGATGTGGAGTATATACTAACTAAGCATGGATGATAAAGTGCAACGCGTCAACCATCACATCGGCCTCGTCACAGTCAAAATTGACAAAGTCATTTACATCTTCGCCTCATTCAGAACCGATTACATTTTCCAAACGGAAAATTTTTTTCAGTGTTGTGCAACGAGGCCTCGCATGTCAGATGTCCAGAGTTCAAATCCCGGCACGGCCACTGGATGTGCACTGCTGATGAGCTCTAATAAGAGCGAAACTCGAGTCCAGTGCTTCCCTTTGGTGTGGACTCACCGGAATAATTACGCCAGAACAGGAGGACGACCGTTCAAACGAGAGTGGTGTGAATAGGAACAAAATTCTTGAATAATCATCCATGAATGCAATTGCCAACATGACGCATCTACAGAAACAATGTGTTTTCGTCAACAAACTTTCATGTAGACACTCCTCAAATGGTTAGATTTAACTTAGAAAGACTGCAATTTAACCTGCTCTATGAAAACTTTCTTGTACTTGATCCCCAGTTTTATGCGAAAGTACAAGGTTTTGCCAAAATTTCCCTGCTTAAACCAAAGCCTGGAAAGCACTTGGGAATATCACGCTTCTTGTAAAAAACCATTTTCACCAAAAACTCAATGCGTCTCTCCCGGAAATTAAAAGCGATGTGAGTTTAGGCGATAAGGTATTGTGTGGATTGCGTTTGTGTGTAAACCCGTTTTTGTTCGTATGCGTACGGAGCTAGATGCATTAATGGAGATCACACGCCTTGCTGCTCACCAGGAGCAAACAATCAGGATTGCGTGACAATATGGTTTGGTTTTGGTAAGCTTGATCGATTCCATTTGGACAACTTAAAATTTAGATTGATTGCATTCGGCTTTACTGTCGCCTCGTTAAGCCATCGCTTCTCCCATGGATATGATGATGCCTTGTTTTCGATCAATCTTCATGTTAGTATCGCTTTGCCTGTTATTAACATTTTGAGATAATTAAAAACTTTATAAAATTCTGGTGAGCACTCCACTTGAGCACAACACCGAACAAATAAACTGACATTGCAATAATGGCACTCGTGGTTCAATAATGACCAGAACGATTACTTTGTGGCAGGTTTTATGGCACAAACTTGGATGAAAATTGAACAATCAGATAGGTCCCTTTAAAAACCTTTCCAAGTTTCCCAATTATAAAAGTCACTGCGTAGTATAAATCATATAGAAAAATAAATAGTTGCAGTTGTTTTCAAAAGTTATCGAATACTTGGCAGTATTTGGCCAAATGTGACGGCTGAATACGTTGATACGATTCTTGTATAGTTTCCTGAAATGAGCAGACCACAACTTTTCAGCAAGCGTGAATCTTCCATTGTCCAGACACTGGCGACAGCCCGTTGTATGAGGCTTACACGTGCATGTATGAGCGTCAACGTAAGGCCAAGTCTACTTATTACGTTGATTAAACATACCACTTAATGTACATGTTTCGCGGGAGAAAATTACGTAAAATTTCATTGGATGTGCTTCTTATGCCGGGATCCCTTAGCAGACGTCCCAAACAGCGCTACATAAGACTGCTTTGAAAGGTGCAGTTTTGTTCGGTCTTAAGGCGGAAAAAGGTCTATAAAAAAATTTGATCACCTCCGGATTACAGGTTTCTTTGTGTCTTAGAATATCCCTTCGTATGCTAATGAGCCCAACGACAGGCAAGAATTGTAGAAATAAATTGGGAATTGATACTTTGGAGCAAAGTACAATATATGGCACAACTATTAATCAAGAGGGCAAAGGAGTACCTAAAAGGCTTTTCTATTCTTTGTTTTTGCTTTATAAATGTCTAGTCTTTTTATAGAAACGAGATAACGGCAAATAAAGCTAAGCCCATTCAACAACGCAACTTATAGCAAAGACGTTTGATTATTTTTCTGCTTTTCGTTCTAAGTCTACTCCTGGTCTGTTAGCGGAACAGATCCCTAGTATGATTTCCATTGTGTCCATTGTTATGCATTTTAAACTTATAAAGACATATACTGCTCGAAGCCTGTATCGCCAATAATTTAGTGCCAATAAAAATGTCCGTTTTTCAGAAGAAGTGTGCAATTTTTCACGTTTCTGAAGCTTCTTCGCTCAACCATGTTGTATTTGCCCTCTTTCTGAAACCGAATGGAAAACCTGTCCTTGAGAAGCAGGCTGCTCCCAATCTTTTCAAAATGTACAAACTCCGAAATTCATTAGTTGTTCATTAATAGTTCGCCAGCCGAGAGTTGCATGTTTCTCTGTTTCCATGATCTTCAGCACCTAGCCGAGCAGATAGTATAGTTTTACAAACACAGTACTCAGGACTGTCATTGTTCCCACTTTAGGTCCCACTGACGTTTGAGCTTAGTGTTCGTTTAGACACTCGCAGTAGAATTCCAAAACCATACCGCCCAATTTTTATATGTAAGTTGTTGTTTTTTTCATTATGTATATTACACCACATTTACGTTTATCACACCAGACCTGACTGACACAATCATGTTTAGACAACTGATCCAGTCGAAAACATTTGGATGACATCCTTCAGATCAGGTGAACGTCATGGACCAAAAGCTGCATCTCTCCTATTCTGCTCGTGACTTCTTATCTTCGCTGAAACGCCTACGACCTTCTGCTTTGTGTGATCCGAATGACCATCTGTTGACAGTTGGCATACCGGCAAGATACAGTGCAGCAGGAAAGCATACTTTTTGTTATAAAGCAATAACGGATACCTAAAATAGGGGCCCGGATGTTGTGAGCGTCTCGGACTGCATTGTAAATTCTGCCTAGTTCCGGTTGTCTAGTCGTCAAATAATTCAATGTGCAATATGACTTTAAAAGTCTGATGCATTACTGAGGATAACTGGGAAGGCAAGGAGGAGATTTGATGGAACCTTGCACTATACATGTATTTTTTTCACGAACAACTAAGCTGATTTCCTAAGTTTCCATGGAAATTAGGTTAACTATTACCAACTTCGTCATTTTTCCAATGCTTTCTAATGTCCGTTCAAGTGTTCCGGACTACGGCCAGGTACGTTATAGAAAGTTATGTTTGTAATCTACGTCTAACCCCAAGTGGTGTTTAGAATTGGGTACACCGCCCAAAGTTTTGGACCTGCATAGGAACGAGAGGAAAAACTTAGTATTCTCAATTTCAGGTGCTCCTAGTATGAAGAACTCTGCGATCTGTTAAGAAGACAACAATATTTTCAGATCCAGTTCTGAGTGAAAGAAAACCGAGTTTGTTTGGCTTTGTAGAATCCGCAAACACCATGTTTACTCTGACAGATTCTTCCGCAAGAGATCTTTTCCAACCTCGTCGTCCTCGTAACATATTACGACGCCTTCGTGACAAGAAACTTTCAACTTTAAAAGTGAGATAGGGTTAGGATACAAAACACGGTGGTGATGGTGGTGATGATGAAGATTACAGAGAATTCCTCCTGAAGAGTGAAAACTGTCTAGCAGACCTCGAGAAAAGGTAATCCAAAAAATTAAGTTGACGGATGCATCTTTTGAAAACTGTTGTTTCTAGTCCTGAAAGCACACCAAGCATCTTTCTTATTTGTACATATGTCCTGACAATACTTCAATACATTATTGGATACTTTGAATACAGCTTGTTTGCCGCACAATTTTGTTTACCACTAATAGCAGATCAATCAAACCGATTGAAGCAGAACAGATTTATTAAACTATAAGTAGTTTCTCCATTGGCTGATGGACAGATCAACAGGTAAGCTAAAATAAACGCGAAGGTTCCGTTCAGGTACTAGCCTGTTGTACACATGCGGCTGTAACTAGAATGAAATGTTGGGAAATGTCAGTGAAATTATAGCAGCAATGCGGGATCAGCCAGCATATGATGGGCTACACTCTTCAAGGCCCTGATTGAAAAAAAAACTAGTTCTAGTACACTTTTTTACTTGATTAGTCCCTGCTCATCAATAACTTCTATCCTAACTACCGGACTGTGCTCAGGAAACAATGAAACAGCGCTACAAAAACATTAGGGTATGCGCGCATAGTGGCACCTGACTGAAACAGGACAATTTCGCAGCACAATCCACAGAGGTTTAAAAGGGTCATTCCGCTGCGGAAAGTACGCTCCCACCATAAAGCCTTTTTGCTTTGATAGTTTTAAGATCAATCTGATGAACTGTTCGACCAACCTGATAGCTCGATTAATAAGTTGTTAAACTGAATGGAAAGTGGCTGCATCTGGACTAATCATTGCAGTTTATGATTCAAGTGATTTCATTGGCAGAATTTTCAAGGAAGTAAGATATTTATACACCAAAATATACTTGAATCTAATAAGCCTTCCGTCTCTCACCATTCGTTTAAATGTCTTCCCCCTCCAAGCCGAATGGAAATATTTTAAATGTATTAGTGATACATTGAATGTGGCCAAAAAGGTTGTTTTTGATAAGTGATTCCGTTTCCGCTCTCTTTAGCTGACCATTCTATAGGAGTTCTACTAACGTGCACCATGTGAAACACCGGGATAGACGAGCTTGTATGCTGACTGGTTACCCGCGCGCATGCCTGTGTATGAGCGGACGGGTGCCCCTTTGAAAATAGGTCTTCAGCCGACCGGCTTTTCAGATATACAGTGGAAATTTAGTTTTAATACGCCGAATTTATCTCTTTACAGCTTTTTATATTACTTCTGTAACTTTTCAAATTTGAGCATTGATCATTGCAAACTCTGACTTTCTCCGAAAACCGAGTTTCATGAGCTATCCGAATTCCCCTAACCATTAGTTGACGCGCAATATTAGCCATACTGCAGAATTTTGTGAATATCTGGGCTGCGAAAAATAATGCCGTCTAAACTACACAAAATGGTCCTCTTCAGAACTGAACACCAAGTACGTTCTTCAAAATATAAATAAACCAGGTGCGCGCAAAGTAGCCCAGGCAGGGTCAATCTATGGACGACTGGGTGTTACCAATATACATCTAGAGCATCTATGATCTCCCGACCCAGCCAATGTGTTTGTATATGTTACGATTCTGTTTACTCTACCTGTGTCTATGGAACCATGTCATGCCTATTACTAGCGGCCCTTTACTAGGCTTGTGAGTTCAGCATGAAACCTCGAGTGTTCTCACAGGCGTTGGCGACACTGAGTTTCCAGAAAACGAACGCTTAGAACGGCTTGTGGTCACACACATGAAATCAAAGTGTCAAGCGCAACGAACACTGCCAATGCTCCTAGAAGGAAAGTCCGGAAAGGGGTTCGTACCTAACCCCTGTATCTTGACTGCTCCTGCCCAGGCTTGGGCAACCTGGCACCGTCTCATCCCTCGTGCCTCCTTCGTGTTGAATATCAGCTAGATACCAAAGCCGTGTTATAGCTGAACGATTATTTTAATTATTAATTCTCCTAGAGTAATCACCTAATACACTTGTACTCTGTTATCACTTGGTGTAAGCATCGTTTACATTTTGCAGGTCGATGTCACTCCATTAAAAACCTCTCCGAGTCCCCATAATTCACTGCGGAAAATCTATTCATGGACGCCATTCTCACAGAATCCGAAACAACCAGTGGTTGTGGAAGAAACAAGTTTTGCACTACCAATGGTGAATTGAACCGAAAATTCAAGTTTCCTAACACATTGTGAATTAGCTTAATAAACAAACTGGTTACCACTGTTACCACTGACCTCTTCTCCTAAACTAGCATGAAATCCAAATGAACAAGCAAATGTACCATCTCTGACCTCAATGATCTGAACAGTGCTTTATGATGACCGATATTGTATAGTTAAGTTTCACTAGGCTACTCAGAAGTTCACTGCCACTTTAGGCGAAGTCTATGGCACCAGCGTACTTTACTTGCTTTGTGTGCATAGAAAACCATGCAATGGCGGTAACGTAGTGTTTATTCTGACCCTATGCAAACAGCATGACTAAAGCGGTAGTTTGATCTCCAACGAGGATAAACTTGGAAATATCTGTAAAAGTTCGGAATAGCTACCTTGCTTTTTCCTGGAATTTGCTGTAAGACACCAAAGTTAGCTCTGCCTGCTTGGGTAAAAAACTGCATGAAGCTTTATAATCTGTGCTCAACTTACGATGTTTTTACTGCACAATACAATAAGTATAATCTATCCATTGATCACACTTTTTAGAACCGTATTTCTGACGATTTCTTCAAGCTAAATATGTACACTTTACCTCCCCGTATAAAATCTTTAACAGGCATTTGAAAGACATCTGTTTTCTGTTTGTACGTCCTTTCAATTGAATACCAAGGCAAAAGTTGTAAAAATATTTTACTTCCATTCTTTACTCAGGTCCGGTAATCTAAAGGCCTTGACGGTTCAACCCAGTGTGGGAATTTTAACAGCCGAATAAAGCTTTGCCATAATCTTGGTGTTTTGTCAGCTAATCGTGGTACATTTCTACAGAACTACTATCTCCGTATTTCGTTTAGCACTCGGCAACACCGATTCTTTCCCTGCTCAAATTATGAAAACATAGTTTACCGAACTGCATCTTATCAGAATCAAGGACTGAGGTTTTTAGGTTCAAAAAAGGGTGAATGTGTACCTTGTTTCTCCTTGAGAGGATTGTTTTAAAATGTAAGAAAATGAACACACCCATCACGACTGGATTTTTTGTGGGAACCTCTAGAGCATGGATATGCTGTAGTAAGGATTTATGCATAGTTGAATGACGGTGCTCCACAGTAGCGAAAATACGTTCATTGCATGCTTTATGTAAAACAGTAAACTACAAATAGCAAACAGTGGCACATTCTCCATCATCACACTTCGTTAATTTAACTTCCGCTTTGGATTCTGAGTTGAGATTGTGTCACACACCAAATTATCTGAGGTGTATACAATCAATTTGCTCTCCTTTGGGATCGGTTATTTTGGTGACAATGCTTTTAGGATTTTACTGTGTCGCTCAAAGTAAATTCAATAAACACCTGACTATTCAATAATTGGCTGAGAGTTCATACAGTTAGGTAATATGCGTGCTATATGAGTATCACTATACCTAACACGTTACCGAGCAGGAACGTGTCAATCCTACTTCGATCGCTGCAATTCCCCTTCTGCGTAAGCACGATCTCCCCACGATGATGCTATGTAGCATTATTTTCATAAAAAACCCTTAAACAAAAAGAGCGTACATTTCTTCCGTACTTTTACATAAAATGACGATCCTTACCCGTCGAGACTTCATCCTGTGAGTGAAGTCAGCCACTGCCGGAAAAGCTGAGGGGCACAGTAGATCTGTTTCATTACTATTACGAATCATTGGCAGTGATTTTATGAAACATAGCCTTGCGTTTGTCGCTGTGGTGTATAAATTATTCCGTCATAAATCCACAGGTGGCCTTGCTGCTGATCAATAGCCTTAATGACGAAGTTTGTCGTTCAAAATAGTTGTTATGCTTGGAGACAGACAACCACTTTTTTGCAATTTATTTTCGGAAGACGGTTCTGAGTGATTTAGTAAAAGGATGTCTTGGAACATACCTATTATCGATCAGACGAAACTCTTCTGAACAAATCCAAAAATAGGATGCAGAGCACCGTTTTTCAAGCCGCTTGTCATTTGTTTTCTGCATATTTCTGAATATTCATCAGATCACCTTTATTGATGAGTAATTGTCATGGCACATATTGCGCATTCATAATAAAGTTTCGTTTTTTACACACATGTAAATCCGGGTTGCACAATGAAGAAATATTTTAGAAGCAGCTTGATTCTGATTATTGTATGTTTGTGTACCTAATAGTGCATGATACACAGATACTGCTAGCTAATCCCCGCTGCGATTATTTTCTTGTTGCAGTCTGTGCGCATCCAGACAACACTCGTTTGTAGTGAATTTCTAGCTGCGGTGTTGTTTACTTGAGTTGGCATGGGTCCAAACTCAGTGAAATTCACTTATTTTTGGCATTTTATTTGAATCACTAGGTGATAAAAATAAACCTTTGTCTGCCACCAGACAAGCAGGCGCCTACTATGTTTCTCGACGCAATCAATAATCGTTATCGTTCTTATTGACGTGAATACGAAAATTAACCATCGATATCTGAACAAGTTAACCCAACAGAATAAAGACACCTTGTCTAGAGTAAAATTAATGCTTCCTGTATGTAATCTACGATGATGTATTGCCGGTTGCCGATTACAGCTGCCTTGTAACGTTGCGTGTTTTTTTTCGATGTTTCTACTACCACGTATTACTCAGTCATACTAAGGCGAATAGATCACCCTCAGACTTCTCTGTGCAGTCATCAGTCGATTCAACTGACAAAGAGCATCCAGTCGAACCACAGGTGTTGACGGGATAAAACATTAGGTGTTCTGGATAAAATGACTTCTGTCCCTTGAAAACCGGCCCAAAACACATAGTACTAAATAAACTGGTCGGGCTTAAAAAAATATATAGAGCTTTCTGGCTAGTGAAAGCGCACGAGATGTGTAGTCCAGAACGTTTAAAATCAGACATCAAAAAGAGAAGTTCAGTGCTTTCATGTCAATCCATCATTAAAAGATATCTGTCGTCGTACGAATTTATAATTAGATGTACTGAAATGCCTCATATAATGATAACAGCGTTTGCAAGCAAGCGAAGTGTTTCTCTTAAAAACCCGACCCAATTTGATTAACAAAAATAATTCTTGCTAGTTACAGATCTTTGAAATCCTGTAGAAACGGATGTGTGCTTACAAACAAGCCGTTACGGCTCACTGTATTTCCAAAAGGTTTTGACAAACAAAAAACTAAAACCTAGTCCACGTTTGCGTAACTGTTATTATAGAACATCATTTTCTTTGAATGGCACTGACCCCTGGGACCTACCCTGGTTTCCTAACAGCAAAAATCCAACACACCAGCATCTTACTGTATAACCAACCGTATAACTAACTTTCCGTTGCTCCAGCATGGTTACATAGTGCATGGCATATTTAAGTTCTTTTATGAAAACCTAAAAGAAG
The DNA here is from genome assembly GCA_003604175.2 of Clonorchis sinensis. Lineage (NCBI taxonomy): Eukaryota > Metazoa > Platyhelminthes > Trematoda > Opisthorchiida > Opisthorchiidae > Clonorchis > Clonorchis sinensis. The sequence continues at coordinate 209,301,994 of CM030369.1, forward strand.
ACAGTTTCATTCGCGTTGGTTCACAGCTGTGATGTTGGGTGAAAAATATACTTTTCTTTGTTTTGTTCACATGAACAGATGTTTGTTCGCAACAACTCAGAGCAAGCCTGCTGATTTGCAAATCGAGCACAACCAAAAAGACAACCCACAGGAGACAGATGTTATTGCGTTGTAGATTTTTTCTGGGGGGGGGAATTCTAAGACTAAATGGTGGGGTATTTGCACACAATATTCTGCCAGAAACATCAAAGGCAGGGAAAAGTCACAAGCTTTTTGTGGATGAATGCACTTTCTCCGGAAGTATTTCACTCAACAATCGATTTCGACCAAAAATGACAAGCTCATTCTTCTATTGTGGAGGCGATTTCCCTGCACAAGCCACTCAGGGATTTGGTGTTGACAACAACGTTCATACCAAAATTTATTTCTTTAAGAAACGATTCTGTTGTTATCGACTGTCACAAGGTAGGTCGGCGTCGTTGGCTTACGCGGCCTTTAGTGTAATCCAGCATCACGGTTTATTTTTTCCTGGTAATAGACCAAAATGCATCTAAACTGATGGTACGAGACAGCGGAAATAATTGACCACGCATGAAAACAATTTCAGAGACCTATATGGTTCTGATACTTGGAACTTAAAGTTGGCAATGTTGTGGAATATGGATATCACGGGTGCGCTGATTGTTTGTTGGTTTGTTCGCCGAGCTTGGCGGTTGGACTGCAAACGTTTCATCACCAATTGAGGTGACATCGTCACTCCCACTCAACCCTGCACTGACGATGTCACCTCGATTGGTGATGAAACGTTTGCAGTCCAACCGCCAAGCTCGGCGAACAAACCAACAAACAATCAGCGCACCCGTGATATCCATATTCCACAACATTGCCAACTTTAAGTTTGTTAACACTGATTACTTTCGTTGAGATGCTGAACTAGTCAGAAATTGTACCATTAGTCTTTGGTTTTTATAAGCTCGAGGAGCTCATCCCTTGAGAACGCCTGTAATAATAGGCTTCATGCCCTTTTGAAGAAGTGCAAAAAGCCGACAAAAGCACCGCTTATTGATGAACGGCAAAAATTTTTCTACAGTAGAATGATATCCTTTCTGTTGTAGGGTTTGTCTGCCCCACCAGTTCTACCAATTCTAGGCAAACAACAGATGTTATCTACAGCATTTGGGTAGTTAGATCATAGAGGTGTCTTATGAAAGGCTTTAAAGCACTCTCATCACCAAATTTTCCAAAAATGAACTTGCGTCTTCTGATGAGCGAGATAGTCATGATAATTTTGTTTCTCTTATTTTACTGAGGAAAATATCTTCAGTAATTTGAACCTGTCGAGGACGTAAGTGCATATATAAATGGTGGAAAACATAATGCAAATCAGGCTTAGGTGATGTGATTCGATCTGGACGGACAAACTGATGCTATTACCCAAATTTTGCTTAAATCTGCTATGCACACCCACAGTCACCACTGGATACTCGTATTTAACCCTACTCAAAATAGATATTTGTTTTCCTGAGGTTGCACAGTGGATACATTTCGCAACACCGGGTTGTTGCTGAACATAAGTCGACCAGCCCAACTCACCAAAATCATCAGACTTTCCTTCTAAAGACACCAGGAAAATATGCTGTGTAATTGTTTCAACCAATTTCCAACGGTATTTACGAAGCCAAACATAAGATGCTATTTTTAGTATCGGAAAGTATGCAAACGTGGGAAATCTGTGGTGCACGTAAACCGGGGAGGAATGCACCCTTTTTCCTGAAGGAATTAGAACCCCAATACGTTCGAACAGCTTAAACCGAGGAGCATTTGGGTGAATTCAATGCAACAAGACAAGCACTCTACTCTTTGTTCCCTTTATAGTAACCGGTACTTACCGTATTTACGGGAAAATGGAACCGTGACAAACATTTGTGTTTATTCAACTACAGACAATCTTAGGTATAATGCTAAACAAATTTATTCAAAGGGCAGATAAGGTACTGAATTGTATTCTTTTCTTCTGCCTCCTTTCAATTTCCCGTGGTTGGGAATCGCTGGATGTAAACACGACAAGTGAATAAACTGCCAACCAATCACTAAGTTCATGAGAACTTTTGGACAGCCTACCGCTGACTTCGTCGTTTTGCAACTCGTTATGTAGATCCAGTTCTTGGATTTTTATTGGCTTCATTATCTATCGTAACACCGAACTGAACGAGTGCGGAGATGGATGGAGATTTCCAGTCCGATTTAATCTTTACCATAGAGTAAGATGACTCTTTTGATCATAATATTCCTCAACGGGATGTGCTGCACACTGACTACTGACTCCACTCAGAATAATGTTGAAGATATCGAAGTCTAGTCCTTGATTTAGCATCAATTAGAGTAAACGAGGGATTCGTTCTGGCCTTCCATCACACTGATCTGCACATGAATGATTACCTTCGGATCTGTTCGCTTGGAGATGCAAGTACGAAATAAAGCTGGTGGAAATTCGTCGACCACGCCTGATTTCCTCATATGGATGAAGCCGATCTGAATATCGTTCTAAGTTAAACACGAAGTGACCTTTGCGTAGAGTAGTCAGTAGCAGAGTTCTATCAGATTTGGTTGGTCTAACACCAGCGCCCCATTGGCTCGCTCGTCCTACGAATTCCTAACTACTTACAACATGAAGTAGTTTGTACAAAAAGCACTCCCCCGTTTCAACCATGAAAATAAATGAATTAGATAGTATCACGTCATCGGATCTGTTTGAAAGTAAAAGTATCAATATTGGGTTTCCTGTTGCTCATTGGAGACTGTACATGAATGAGCAAGCCTTGTATATATTTGCATTTGAATTGATGTTCAGTGTCGAACTAATTTGATTCTTACATCGAAAAGACGGTGCTGTGAATCCTCACACTACAATAGCTTCAAGAAGGACCTCTTGAAAGCGCGACTGCTCCCATGGAGAATTAAAAAGTCCACTTAATAGAAACCACTATTTTCTGTGCACTCCTACCAGCGAACGACCTACGTCGCAAGATTCTCATCATTTCTTATGCCTATCGCAGGCACTGGATGATTCTGGTCATCCAGAAATCGTGCAAAATCGTATTCCGAATGGCCTACACACTACCGATGATGTGTTCCTACTATGTGGGGATGCTGACGTTTGCCTTGATGATTCAGCTTTGGCAATTTATGACTTTTGGTACTTTCAAATGCTACGGCAAAGATCCTTGAGAAAATAGCTTCGGACAGCTTACTGTCAAATGACTTGTTAACACGGACTGATACACAGGATCGAAGCTTTCTTCCAAGTTCTTCGGGGTCGATTTTGTTCATGTCTTGTTTAGCAGCTGCCGTTCACCTGGAAGGCACAAGCGAAAAAAGGGTGTAGCGCTTCGGTTTAAGCTCTCGGCGCGTCAATGACGCGCATAAAAAGTGTCTAATTTTGCTATGAACTGGGTTCTAGATGGAGCATGGACCACCGTCTGAGGAAGGTTATTCCACGCAGCTACCACCAGAAATGAGAAAAAATTTTGCCTAATGAAAGCGTGCGCTCTGAGCTTGATAAGACTCACCATGTTCCCGCCGTGTGTTTTCTGGGTCAACGGCGAAAAACATGTTGGCCAAACCTTGTTCAAACAGAGCACAAGTAAGAATTAGGTCACCTCGTGGGTGACCATACTCCAGGAGAAAGAGGTCAGGCATCACGAGATGCTTTTCATAGTCCACGGATTTAATGGCAGCAGTCATTTTCGTAGCAGCTCGCTGGACACGTTCAATGAGGGCTACGTCTCTCATGCGTCCTGAGTAGACAACTTGGTTGGCATATTCAAGAAGCGGTGGGACGCAGGCCCCAAAAAGTATTTAGAAGCCCATGCGAGTAATGCAGGAGAAGGTGCACCGAATCATCCGCAGAACGGCGGATGCCTTTTGAGCCGGTTTCTCATGATGCGGTGAAAAGTGTTTGAAGGGAGCAAGATACCCATATCCTTTTCGGCATCTTTTCTCCGTGATACCTTCTGGTCTATTATTACCATGAACGATAAACGCGTCCGCTGAGTCTTCTCCGAATGACATATGGACGCTTTTTCCTCATTCAGAGGAAGATGCCAATCCAACGACCACTGCTTTGCAACATTTACGTCTATTTGGAAGGCATTGGCATTGGAATTCCAGAATTTCAAGTCGTCCGCAGAAAGTAGACATGGGCTTGCAAGAACATCTGGAAGGTTTTGACGCATATCAGAAACAACGAGAGTCCCAAAACGTGTCCTTAAGACAATTCAATGGAGACTGGCGCCGGAGAAAAGTAAACCAAGCCTACTTTCACTTGAAATGTTTTGTCTCATAGAAATGCCTTAATCCAGTGTAGACTTCTCCCTTGAATCGCGTAAGACTCAAGGTTGTGGAGCAGCGGGACGTGTGGAACTTAACCGAAAGCTTTTGAGAAGTCGAGGAATATGGCAATAGTCCTCGTCCTTGGCTTGGGTTAAGCTATCCATAAATACGAATATGTTTGTCACGCAAGAACGGTTTTGGAACAATCCAGGTTGAACTGGAGCTACCAAGTTGTAGGAATTAAGGTCATCTACGATGGCTCGCTTCAAAACGCGTTCCATCACCTTGCACGGCACGATAGTGTGGCTAATAAGCCTGTAGCTTTTGGGGGATGGTAAGTCACTACTTTTGTAGATTGACGTGACAATCATGTCCTTCCAAGCACAAAGAAGATGACCTTCGTCAAGAGACTAATGAAGCACCAGGAAGAAATGTTTTGCCACTGTAAACGACGTTTCCTTCAGGATCCTTGGAAGGGCCTCGTCGGGCCCCAACACGCAAACTGGTTGTTCTTATGCAGGAGTTGGCGATTGTCCTCCACCATGAAGACCAATTCGGTTAGAGGCCGTTCGTAGTTATGTCTTGACACGAGGGCGCTGGGGCTGAATACGGATCTGCATAATGTTTTCTGTAGACCTAAGATACTACAATGTGATGAACATGATTGACACTCTATTCATTGCTCTATTCATTATTCTCTTGTTTTAATATTCCATATGCTGTACATATACGCCAATTCGAATACATACGTGCTACTTGTTGCGCTGCACTGAATTCTGGATTTCTAGTTCGTCTGGTTATACTGATATACGTGCGGAACTTAACTCTCACACTTTGGCGTCGCGATTGGAACAATTCATCATGCCTGCCGAAATGGAACCATTAGATGTTAATTCAACTGCGCGAGACGTAGAAGATTATTTGGAACGGCTCGACATATGGTGTCTCACAAAATCTGATATGGATGACAAGAAACTCACGGCATATTTCCTACATTTCGTTGGCAAGGAGGCGTATACGTTGATCAAGAATTCAGTATATCCTGAATCTCCAATCGATATTTCCTACAATGAATTGAAGAAAAAAGTTCTCCAACACTTCAAACCGATTAACTTCGTAGCAGCCGAAAGAGCTAGGTTCAATATGTTGACCCGCTCCCATTCTCAGTCGGTTCGTGATTTCGTATTGCAGCTGCAGACACAGGCAGCCAAATGTGACTACCGCGCCCAATTGGAAGACCAACTGCGTGATAGGCTCATTGCTGGCATTCAACTGCCCGAATTACAGCAGAAGCTGCTGCTCTGTCCGGATCAGAAATTTCAAACTATTCGGAAAATGTGTGAGCAGTATGAAGATGTCAAGCATGTAACGAAGACTGAGGAAGCAGTGTTGTTAAATTATTCTAAAAGAAATGATTCAAGGATGCAGACGAACAACAAATTCAAACCTCGAACAAATTCTCGTGCCCCAAATCCATCAATACGCCACTTCACAAATCGTAACTCTAATTCGATGGTTCAAAAATTTGGGAAATGTGAATCTTGTGGACGAAACCATTCCAGATATTCATGCCCTCACAGGCAAGCCAAGTGTCTTATCTGTGGTAAAACGGGACACATTCAACTGGTCTGTAAGTCCAAAAAAGTGTGTCACTTAACTTCTGACCCAAATACCGAAGTGAAAGCATTATCTGAAGACATTTCTACATTATCTCTATCGATTTTGTCCCAGAATTCGTCACATGTTTTTAAAACTTTGATATCCGCTTCTGGTCAAAAGCATGACTTCATTGTTGACACTGGTAGTGTTGAGTCCATTATTCCACAATCAGATCTAACTGTATTCTACCCCAGTGCCGTGATAGTGCCTACAGATGTTAACATTCGTGGTATCACTGGACATTCCGTACCTCTAGTTGGTAGTTGCACGATTCCTGTGAGATTGCCCCAAGGTACCTCTATCGATTGTAATTTTTTGGTTTCAACCTCGGGACCATCGATTATCGGACTCAAAGTTCTGCGCTCACTGCGAACTAGTATCACCTTACTGACTTCTGTGAATGTGAATGAACTCAAACAACTGATTCTTAAATGTTCTAAGGCTACAGGTGGCATGCAAATACCCAAGGTGAGACTCGAAGTTACAGGAGATCCTATATTTCTTAAGAGACGAATTATTCCATTTGGCTTACGCGAGCCTGTTCGTCAAGCATTAAATTCAATGTGTGCGAAAGGAATACTGACTCCTGTTGAATCATCGAATTGGGCAACTCCGATAGTTACCCCACTAAAGGCTGATGGTATTACTCCGAGAATTTGTGGTGACTACCGGCTAACGCTAAATACGCGGTTACTACAACGTACGTGCACCACGGAAGAGCCCGAAGATGTACTATATCGTTTATCAGGTTCCAGTGTGTCTTCAAAAATCGATCTAAAAGATGCCTACCTTCAAATAACACTGGACGAAGCCTCTAGTAACCTTACCGTGATTAACACACCTTTTGGGTTATTCCGATACAATTTCCTTCCTTTTGGTCCGAACGTTTCACCAGCTGTTTTTCAACAAGTTATGAATACTATTGCAAAAGATTTGGAGGGTGTTGAGACGTACCAAGATGACGTCATAGTGCACGCTGCTGACAAAGCTACGCATGATATGCATCTGTTGTCTTTACTGAAGCGATTTTCTGAGTTCAATGTAGCTATTCACCCTGACAAATGCACTTTTGGTGTCCCATCATTTTCATGCCTTGGTTACATTGTGGATGGCAGCGGTTTTAAACCCGATACAAACCGCCTATCTCCTATAGTAAATGCGCCATCACCAACCAATCTACAAGAACTGCGTTCAGTTCTAGGAGCACTTCAGTACTACTCTCGTTTTATTCCCAATTTTGCTAAACATGCAAGTTGCCTGTTTGATGTTATATCTGCCAATCAATTTTGTTGGTCCTCCAACCATGAAAAGACGTTGCGTGTACTGCTTGGTTATCTTCAGAGTTCAGCTATTTTGAAACCATTTTCCGCACACGTTCTATCCTCTTGTCATCTATAACGATCTGTGATGAACATGATTGACACTCTATTTATTGCTCTATTCATTATTCTCTTGTTTTAATATTCCATATGCTGTACATATACGCCAATTCGAATACATACGTGCTACTTGTTGCGCTGCACTGAATTCTGGATTTCTAGTTCGTCTGGTTATACTGATATACGTGCAGAACTTAACTCTCACATACAATTGGGTCACTGGTGGGTTTTCCGTTCCTGTCCCCCAAGGAGAACGCGGATGGCTTATTTCCGCGGCGATGTCTCATGTAGGTAAACAGCAAGATCTAGTATGGTGGCTCGTTTTCATATGCTCCATTGGCGGATTTCTAATTTACATTGGTTCCTCATTTTATGAAATGCCAGCTCATCTTCTATGTCTACTGCGGTCAACTTTTTGAGAAACATTTAGACCTCTTTTCCATAAGACGCCGGATCCTTTTAGGTAGCTTGCGGCCTAGCCGACTGCGTACTGGTTTTTTGGGACGAACATCGCGTTAGCCTTGTTAACCTTCTGAACAATGTTCCTGTATAAGTCCTCCACTGAAGCTGCTCCCAGTTTAAAGAAAGATGCGCATTCCTGAGAAGTTTGGACGGCAGAAGTTTCGAATCCACGTTTGAGTTTCGGGATTGCTGGCCCATTAACGGAGGCAATCAAAGGTCAGCACACAGTGGTCACTGTGGCATAGTAGAGCGTTAGTAATTACCTGATGAACGAAGTGTCTTTCGTTGGTGATGACCAAATCCAGGAGAGATGGTAGGTGGCCTGTATGGTACCTGGTGGGTGCAACGACACGCCGAGTCCAAGCGTTCTGTTAAACGAGCTTGGTCAGCACCGCTGCAAAATGTTTACTTAATTCGACGCACTTTGGCTCCATCCAGGAGCGTTTTGGAGCGTTGAACTCAACTACTAGCAACAAATGAGTGAAGTGGTAGCTGGAGGAGAATAGCTTGAGGGTTTGTAGCAGGAATTGATCACCTTCCGGAGGACTCACAAGGGAACGGTAGACCTCACCAAGGAGAAGAAAATCGGTCCCGCGCAGCTAGAAGTGAATCCACAGTGCATCGCAAAAAGATGAAGTAGTGGTGTCGGAGAGGACAATCGGGATATGCAGAGCCTCGTGTAAGTATAAAGCAACCCCACCAGCCCTCCCTGGTTTTTGAGTCAGCTCGAAAAACAGAACAAAAGTCTATCGAGATTTCCGCGTCAGAGAAATCCAGTGTGAGCCAGGTCTCTGTGAGTGTAATTATGGACGGCTACTTAGGACAAACTGACTGTTTATTATCGCAAAGTTTTTTGAAAAGGCTGAGGCAGTTTGCGGACAAGCATTTCAAAACTACCTCAGTGGCATGCTTGTCTGCTTCCTTTCCTGGTGGTTCCGAGAGCTGCTTTTTTGCAGGGTTTTTCGCCCTGTTTGCGCGGGACTTTCACCTTTCGGGGACGCAGTTTTTCGCCGAGGGCGAAAATTTCGACCCCTGCTGCATGCAGCTCGTTCAATGCCATCTTTTGGACGAATAGATTTACTGTTGTTTAAGGACTTGAGGCAAACATGTGTCTGTTTGGTTTCTTGGGCATTTTTGCGCGGTTTGTTCAATATGATCATGCCATTATGATCATGCCAGACGGTATGTCATCCAAAATTTGGGAATAAACATTATTATTATTATTATAGTATGTTTTTGTGAGCTTTGGGTGGCCACACCAATGGTACTCCTTTTGGTGCCGCTCACATGAGGCTCAATTTCGCAGAGGACCGTACCTTGGAGATAGTCGGCAGTTTTCTGATTTAGTGAATCCTATGTGGTTTGTTTGGCTGTAGTCACCTTTCTTTTGTGCTTCTGTGGTCTCGCGAGTCGCCCGTGATCAGCTTGGGCAACTGGGTGTACGAAGGATTTCCCCGTTAGCTATTGTCGGGTTTGTGGCTTGGCTGTGGAGGTTCTGGGCGACGACTACGTTCACAGTCTAACAGGTCACTTTTGACGGAGTGGAGCTGAAGGTTGGCAGTTTCACGTTCTCGGTGGTTGCAGGGTTCTCACAGCATCTCCCGATGTCATGGTCAACACCCGTGGTTGATTTGCCAGTAGGCTTCACCGCTTGTCTCTGCAAGTCTCACCCAGTCCAGCTCAGAAGTTGTGACTTTGGTGTGTGGTTCACTGCTGCGCTTGTATCGTCTGTTACGGAACTAAGCGATGATAGCTCTACGTACTTTGGGAGCTGCGTTCACGCGAGGCTTGCCTGCTCTCAAGCATCGCTGCCTTTGGTCTGCGGTGGTTGAGTGGAAACTGCAATTCGGACTCGCGGCCGGTTGCGTCAGCGTGCTTTGAAAGGCACAAGGGGCTATAACTATCACCGGTTTCGTCATATGTTTCGGTCGGATTAACTGGCGCCAGGCGGAAGCCCGTCTCACACCTCTCCTTTAGAACTGCCGTGGCGTATCTTTCGCGCCTCCAGGGGGCAATCCTCAGGTATACTTCCGATCGTTTTGTGGACCTTTGCAATATTAACAGTTTGCTGCAGGATTTTCTGTACGGCAGACGGAGAAGAAACAGTAATTGGAAGACCAAGTGTTCGCTTGCTTTCCTTTTGACAAAACCAATCTGCGTGAAGCGATTCCTGGTCAGAAGGTGTAAGTACACTACAAATGAGCGACGCGACTGCTTTCTGGCGCGATTTTTTTGGAGAACGACCCTAGATGATCAGCCTGCTCTCCCTCGTGCACCTGTCCGCTGGAGACGCCGCCGCCGGCTTTATTGTCACATCAGAGAGCTGGATGGCCTCCTTCGCAGCCAGGGGGATCCGGGATGGATAGCGCAAAGTACACGCTTAAGGAAGAATATTCATTATCAACTTTCGTCCAGGTCGCTGTGTCCTTTGTGTTTGTGTCCTCCAGAGCTTTATAAAGAAACGCTAGTTTTGCGTCATGCCATTATTCTGACTGTAACCCTATGATCATGCCTGACGGCATGCCCCCACGAGTTGAGAATAAACATTATTATAAAGCGGAATGTTCACGCTGGTCCATCCGATTTAGCAGTTGGGGCTTGGTTTTGTTTTGATGGCTTTCTTTTTAGTTGCGAAATGCATTCTACTCTCAAGGTAGAGGCAGCTAACTCAGACAAATGGGTCAAGAGAGTTAGCTAGTTGGCTTATCTGGTCGTCCTGTAAACCAGTACATTTAAAGTGCCACCAGGCGTTGCACGCGTAACATTGCATAGCACGTCTTACATTTGACAGACACGCATTTCTTCTACATCTGTTGTGGTCCATCGATGTCTGCAGAGAGCAGTCTGTTTTGGTTTGGGTCATGATTGAAACCGGGCGCACCGCAGGAACTGAGTGCAAACTGACATAGGATATCACGCGAATGTTTGTTGCGGTGAGAAAAATTCAAAAAATGACACGTGAGAATTCCGTAAATAGATTGATCAGTGAACGAATTCTTTAACAAATTTTCACGAGGGAAAACGGAACCGATTTAGAACGCACCGCGCAGTTAAATAAACCTTTGAGCAATTTACTGCTTAATGACGGTCGTAATCTTCCTGCGTTCAAGAAGCTGCAGTTTATCCGCCACCTAGTTTAGTTGTTTACGCAAGCCAGAGAAAGTTGATGCCGGTTGTTTGAGGAAAACTTTGATGAAAGAACTGTAATGTTTGCACAAGGAACTATAAGTTAATCAACGTATATGTGCCTTAACTTCCAACAGAGCGGTAGTGAAGCGTTGGGGGTTGTGGCCCCAAGTGTCTCAAAACGAGTGATAACCATAACAGAGTCATTCGACAACGTTTAAAACGTAGCCGTCACCCTCCGGGATTTCCCTTTAGTTGCGAGGATACAGCGTATGTAATTCCTTTTTTTGCATGGACCACTCAGCGTACCGGGACAGCTTCTGTATGACAGTTTTCAGTGTGTCCACCATCATCGTTGGCATCAGTATGCTGAGCCAGCAAACTCCAATACATTAACACGCCCTTGCATAATATTTAACCCATTCAATTAGCCAAGAAACGAAACAGCCGGGACTCCACTTCCTGAAAGTGGCTGCACCCGTACCCCCTGGTACATTGGATAAGTCTCGAAATCCAGCAATACGACCCTCCGTTCACTTCCCAAGATCCCAACTAGGCTGTAATCAGTTTACCCTTCGGGTAAATATATCATACACTGACGGTCCACTGGATCTTCCGGTTTTTTGCATCTGTTTGGGCTTCTTCACCCATCGCCTTTATGAATAGCCACCTGACCCAGGCGCACCAGTCCGTGCACCTGGAATCGTCGGTTTGTCATTACTTCCTGTCTTCTATATCGTGAGATATATCTTCGAGACCAACCATTAAGCAAATGCTTTCACGAGCTTCTCTTTTTGGACGCATCGGTGTACCTTTCATTCTTCATGGAATTCATGAGATGCCAGTTTTCCAAATCGTCGCGTGACGCCTACACATGTATTCAGGTAGTGCCGATCATAAGCACCTTAGCACATGCGATCATGGTAGCAGACATATAGAGATACAGATTCCACAGAAATCAGGCGAAAAATGGAAGATTAGCAACTTTACACCTACTAACAATGGGATTTATTCAATGGTGTCACCGGCTACTTGTAACATCAAAGTCACCGAGTAGCTTAGGTTATTCGTGACATGGTTGTACCTAAGTACTGCTGACTCTATGTTCTAGGATATACGTGTAATGCCTCAGGGCCACCTATGTTCGTGCAAACGCAGACATTCACATTTTATTCCACGGAATTCCTTAGTATCAACCGAGAAGCATCACCGAACGCGCTGCCAGCACGCCAAACCCATTTACCCCGGAGACGCCTGATCCGAAGTAAAGTAGAACGGGATCTGTCAACCCTGGCTGCTACTTCATTATCAATTTTGCCACCGGAGATAATGCGGCTTACCTGACAGGTTAATGTAGAATCTTATACGCTGGAGAATTCCGTTTTATCGAAAATTTAGTCACCGGTCTACTTCGCACGAAGACCGGGTTTGATCTCTTTCTGTTCCAACGGCAAGCGTAGCAAAGACCAATGTTCCCCGATTCTCACAATCTTGGCGCGTCAGGTTGTTTTTCTGTCATAATGCAAGTTATTTATGAACAGACTACCATTACGTTAGTTATGGATACATTGCTGTTATTTGGTACTCTACGCGGACTCTGCCGGAGGCACCCTTTTCAGGCTGAGATTTCCGGATGATGTCTTTCGCTTATAATTCTCATTTTTCATCTTCACACACCTGATTTGGCCATTTCCACACCTTTTGCAACGTCTATCCGATTTCATTTCTCCCATTTTTCCTTCTGACTGACTAAACTGTTGTCCTACGCCACCCCCACGGAGGCGCTGTTGAATTTTTCACCGTTTTTGTCTGACAGTAGATTGCTATATTTTGTGCAAACGTAAGTGCCTTTGAGTTTCCTGCAATCGCAATAACATATTTAGTTGACGTCACCAAATAGTGGTGTGTTTCACAATCCGTGTCCCAGTTTTTGGCATGCCACTCTGCTCACGGTATTTTGGCTCGGGGCCCAAAATCTCTGGAGGTAGCTTATGGAAACATAGGAGAATAGCCTGAAATGTAGATTGGAAAGATCGCACAATGATTTGCAGTCTCCATGTGAGGGCATTTGAGCTCTGTGGATTCTTTTGTGTGCCCCGAGTCTGCAGCCCCATGTCGATTTTCCGAACGCATCCATGCCTGAATGTTATAAGGCCCGGCTCGCTATACTTAGTATTTCATCCAGCTTCAAACTTCACAATATTTTGATGGTGCCTGTTCTTTCAGTTGCTACCTCTTGAACAGTGGGATAGCAGCGGTAGTTGCTGTCTAATCAGCAAACTGTAGACAAAGTCCGGACAGCTTTCCTGACGTCTCTCTGGGATTGGACCACCCTTTGGAGGTTATTCTGCATACCATATCGCAGCGTTAGACCAGAGATTTATAAGACGTTGGCATTTGGTGGCAATTTTTCGAAGTGCCCACTGCGCTCTCCGTTTAGTTTGATTCAAAAACCGGGTCCGAATCCTGTGGCGTCCAAAGACCGGCAACGAAGATGGAGCGCTTTGATTGGTTTTTGGTCACTCTACTCAGCCGAAGTGTTCGTGTCCATTTCCGTCCGCATTGGTACATGTGACGAATTCTTCAGCATCTATCCTGGCGATTATAAGGGTCATCATCATTTGTTTCAGAAATCGCGTACTTGCTGTACAGTGGTTATAGCTGCAACAGTTCCAGTCCCCTATGAGCTGGGGCAGTGAAGTAGATAGCTACGCACTGTACGAGGGATCTGATGCGGCTGCCGTACCAATACACTGGTGTCAGTGGACTTTTAATGATGATGATAATAATGATGTTTTTTTCCCAACTGGCGGGTAACATACCGTCTGACATGATCATACGTTTACAGTCAGAATGAAGCATGACTGGAGGATTCGCGGGTAGTGCGGATTGCGCAAAAGGTGGACAATGTCATGAACAGTAGGAAATATTCGATGAAATAATAATAATAAGCTTCTTTCCTAACTTGAAGGGAACAATGGGCATGAGGTCCGACTAATTCAAAGACATAGCCAGCTGACATGAACTAAAACTGAAAACCATTGCTGGCCATGAGTGACGTTGGGCGGTTGGGTAAATGGCCGGAGTCACAACGAGCAAAAGTGTAGATGGAGATGGAATAGTTTGAATTGGGAGCACACGCAAGTTTTGTCTCAAAATGTGGTTTAATCTAAAACAAGGAAGACCCACTGGTTGAACTGTTGTAGGGAAGTCAGGTAAGGCATCACAAACGGTGCGGATTATCCAAGTTAGAAGTGGCTCCCCCTAAACCGACACGGGCAGGGAAGCACAGTTACAATTTTTTCCTTTTGTGGAACATGTCGAGCTGAATCAAGGTGAGATCGTTATGATTTGAGAGTGGTGGGCAAAAAACTAGGGAAGGCAAAAAGAAGCATCCTGCCTGACACATGACAAGAAAACTGCAAATTGCGGAAAATGCAGAACCAGAACAACGGATTTAGTGATGCGGCAGAGTTGGCGTAATATAGCCGGTCAATATGAATTAAAAGCTAAAATCACCTCTGAGATCTCGTGGCCTTGGGTTGTTGGAATTATAGTCATGGTCACAAAAAGCCTAAGTGGGGGTGATGAAGTGGAAGGGTTAGCAATGCGGATAAATAAAAGGGAATCTCGGAAGCACGGTGTACAGTGAAACTGTAGGGAATCGCTCGTGTCGCTGTTGTGCTGGAGTCAGGTGTAAAGTTTGCTTGGGAGAGTGAGCGCGTGGTAACACACAAGACGGAACACAAGCTGTATCGAAGCTTAATGACTTTGTGGGAGCACACAGTGAAATTCCACCGAAATGATTAATTTCGAAAGGTTCAGCAGAATAGAATGAACGCGTCCCGGAAGGGGCCCGGGCCAGGTGAAGTTCGTTTTTTATTAACAGGCAATCGAACGAGTGGGAGAGAGGGTGCAGTTAAGAGTGCGGTCAAACTGGGTATGATAGCGCCAATGCCATCATTGCACTGATATACTTCGGTTTCCGGACAGTCCCGTAACGAACTCCATGCTTGAGGTGATTAGGCTAGGATGTGCAACGTTGTCAGCAGCGAGAAATTTCGGGTTGGCCAAGGGAATCCGCATAAATAGAACAAGGCCGATTTAAGATCGCAGGTATTTTTCTGGTCCGTCTAGGAAGCCCTGTGAATATAAATCGCAAGTCCAGGTGCAGTGGGTGACAGAGTGGAAGTTCTAATCAGTTAAGGAAAAGGCATTTCAACTCAGTGAACAGTTTTTAGTCATTTGATTCGTGTACGCACAAACAAGAAGCAGTTCTGAAACTGGAAAAGCGTGGTATTGTCAAGATTTGTCGCAGCCGCTTATGTTGGTGAGAAGCACTGATGTCGTGATTTCAGTGAGTGTTGGGAACACTCAGGTCTCGTGACCAATCCATGATGAAGCCCAGGTGACCGGAATTTTAGCGGCTGGAACCAGATACTCTTGGTATATGGTTTGTGGTTGATAAAGAAGCACATCTTGGCAGCCGATTCAGAGTTGCTCCACCTTGCATGGATGACGTGGAGCGAATTTTCAGTTGTGCGCTGCACATCATGTTTATAACCAGCACAAGAACCCACATTGTGGTACCTGAAGCTACCATCTTCAAACTAGCCCCGGAGTTAGCTGGGCCATATAACTCTGAGCTAGTGATGGAGATAGAAGATTTTCGTTGGAGTGCATCGGTTGACTCTGACCACGGCATTGCGCGGGCACGCGTATCGGACCGCTTTACCTCTGGAGAACGCTGACTGTCTCGATTACAGTCCGCTACCAGTACACATGAAAAGTTATACGTTCGTCCTAAGAATATTTTTTACGCTCGTCACCTACAAACTTGAAAACAAGACAGCAGTCAAGATGTTGATAAGTTTGTTTAGAGGCTTAAATCCTTGGCCAAAAATTATGCTTTCAAGGCGGTGTCTTCCATTAACCACCAAAATGAAACTGTGCGCGATTGCTCTGATCAACAGACTTTAGTAGATACTACTGATGAGGCACGCGAGTAGTATGTTGATGCTCGTAATTCCGCTTTGATCTACTGGAAGCTGGGGCATACTACGGAATTTGTGAAATTGCTTTGTATCATTCGCTCACAGTTTTACTTCCCTGTCCAATGGTCTGTAAGGGTTCAGTTAGTGTTTTCTAATAACCAACTCCACAGCGAATGGCTTCTTCCTTTCATTTGACGCCGTGACCAGGATAAGGACGAGGATCCCGTGTCCACAACCTTTTGAAAATGGGATGTGTCCGGGGGCCAACCGTCCTGAATAACCGAACATCAGATCATTTAAACGGATGTCTCACGTGCAGGCTACGGACCAAACGAAGGTATGCCCTGTTTGATCGAAGGTGTGCGGGCTGCGCCCAGTTGCGGTTGGCGAGAGTAACTGGCCAGTTGAGTGCGAAGGAGCTGGTGCATCTGGCACTGGAGCTGGCCAAGGCGTCACTGGCCACATTTCAGTCGCAAGAGAACAGGGAGGATTCATCAGTGGGGGACCTGAAGAACATAGTGGGCCAACTAGCCGAGCAGCTTGCAACCATCAAGACGGAATCGTTGAGATACTCTCGAACGAGCCGATGCTACAAGGGTGGCATACCTGACCATTTAAAGAATCAATGCCCTCGTACCAGACCACTTGTATACAATAAAACTTTGGATTACTCCTCTTTTCCCGGGTTGGTTGCGATAAGCGCAGTGACACAGGTTACGATACAGACCGCTATCGAGATAGATGGGCAGAGGGAACTGTGCCTAAATGATACAGGAGCAGGGGTATCGCTAAGTTGGAGTTACGAGAAACCACATACCACTTGCATGCCGCATCAGTAGTATCCACCGTTACACACCTTCCCCCTTTAAAGGTCGTCCGCATGCCACCGTTGTTAATTTGCCTCCGTCAGGTCGGCTTCAGCAGCGGGTCTACTCGGCCGTTCTTCGGGTGTATCATGCCACTTACGAAGCTGCGTCCCATTTACTCTTTTCGATCCCCGACCGTCTTGAATTGTCGAGACGTTCCCCCGGCGGTCGGTAACGAAAAACGGACCTTGCCATCGACTGCCCAGCTTCCGCGACCCCAATCCACTCCTTCCAGGATTCTGATGATCCTTCCACTTGACCTTCGCGCCTATGGGGAATGATCGTGCCTTTCCACTTGCCGTTTTCTGCCTAGTCCTTGCCTGAACGGCGGTCAAGTTTTCTCGAGCTTTCCTCCTTTCTTCATCTAGCTCCTCCGGAGATAAACGTGTTGCCGGCCACAATCCAATTTCCTGATCAACTGGAAAGTATGGATGTCAACCGTACATCAGCAGGAACGGGGACTTGTCTCTCGTTGGCTGAACTTTCAATACCATCGGTGAAACGGTGGATACTACTGATGAGGCATGTGAGTAGCACGTCTTCTCGTAAATCCGCTTTGCGTCTCTTGAAAAGTGAGATCTCTTATGGAATTTGTGGAGTCTCTTTGTAGCATTTGCTTGCAGTTGAGTAGCAGTCAATGAATATCCAGAGAAAGTTCAGGAAGACACGTTCAAGGAGAAGGGCGATATTCAGTTTTGTAAACGAGATGCAAATGAGAGTTTTGCTTCCCTGTTCAATAGTCTGTAACTGTTCAGTTGGCGTTCTCAAATAGATAACTCCGCAGTGAAGGCCTTCTTCCTTTCATCAGTAGGTTAGCTTCTTAGTCACCTTGGCCGCCAGCCACTCTTTGATCGTTCGGTTATTACATTCGGTTAGACCATTTGTTTGCGCGTGGTATTGTGCCGTCCTCAGCCGTCTGATGCCAGCTTCTGCAAGCAACTCGTAAACTCTTTGCTCTCAAGGCAAGACCCTTGATTGGACAGGATCGTTTTTGACACACCATGGTTGGCCAAGATGTGACACATTAGCACTCCGCTGATCATCGTCGCCCGTTGATTTAGCACGGTTGCCGCCTCGATCCACCGCGACAAGTGTTCTGTCACTATCACGATATGTTGGTCCCCGCTGGTTGTCGCCGGAAATAGGCCCATGACGTCAACGGGCCGTAACTCGCCGATTTCTGAAATAGGAATGTGTTCCGAGGGATATGTTGCCCCTGTCGTATCCCCTCTCACCAGTTGGCACCGCTTACAGGACACCATATAATCCTTCCCTTCACTTCTCATCTCCGGCCAGCAGGCTGTCTACCGAAGTAAGTCGTACGTCTTGGTGCACTCTGTATGTGCCTTATAGTGGCATTCGTCGATAAGCTTCCGTCTCAAGATGTGGTGTTTCACGGGCAGCATAGCATCCAACTCGGTGGCGTTCCAGGAAATTATGCAAACTTCGCTCAGACTCAGTTTATCGAAGTGACTCTGGAACGTTTCCAATTACTGGTCTCCCTCTACATTCTCAAAATTTTTCCATCCAAGAAGACGGCTGCAACCCTTCGCAACACAGGATCCTGTCTTTGAAGTTGCACCGACCTTCCGGGATCCAGTTCGACGACGAGACTTTTGGCACAAATCATGATCCTGGTGGTCTCATCTTCAGTCTCTGACCTTGAGAGCCAATCAGCATGGTGGTTCTCCTTCCCTGGCACGTGCTGGATCGTAAAGTCGTACTCTTGCAACCAGAGTGCTTAGCGCGCGAGCCTTCCGCGAGGATCTCCGGTGGTCCTGATCCACTCCATGGGTTTTTGATCGATCTCGATATGAAATCGTTATCCGAGCGGGTATGGCTTCCACTTACCCAGGGCCCAGCCGATCGCCAAACATTCCTTCTCGACGGTCGAGTACTTCTGATCAGCATTAGTCAGGATGCGCTTGGCATATTCGATAACTCCATTCCTCTGCTTTGGGACTGCGCCGATATCGCGGTCAATTGTGTCCGTTGCAACAAATCAATCAATCAATTTATCAGCTATGTGTACCATAAGCACACTGGTTCCAGCTGCTACAGTTTCGATCACCGCAAGCCGGAACGTGGAACGTACAACGAAGCCTCGGGGGTAGGCGGGCTCACGTTTCGGAAATGGTAGCTACGCATTGAAGGATATAGCTTTGATGCACGAGCGCCACTGACTGCGCGATTGGGCCAAATTATGCCAGTGTCACTAACCACTGGTGATTGGAGTCCCGGTGTCCCCATCCAGGAGGCGGCAGTTGCCCACCCGACTAAGTTTACTGGTTAGCGTTTTCGTACTTCGTTGCCAGGTCATACACTGTCCACATCTCGATCGCTTCCGCTCAGCACAAGGGCTGAGGAAAAGCTCTGCGGGGCAGACGGTCTTCTGGCATGCGGAGTACATGTCCCAACCAGCGCAACCTATGAAGCGTGAGTAATTCATCTATCGTGGGAGAGTTCCTTCTTCCTAAGACCAACTGACGTACCTCAGCATTACTAATCCGATGTTCCCACCAGACTTGACCAATGCTGCGGAGACATCGATGATCAAACACTGACATCTTCCGTACGTCCTCTGGCGTAGGGGCCACGTCTCTGATCCATAAAGCAGTATGGATCGCACCACCGCAGTGTAAACTCTTCCCTTGACAGACAAGCTCACTCACGTCGGCGCCAGATGTCGGAGGTTGGCAAAAACTGCCCTGGCCTTTCCGATTCGAGAGATTATCTCATCTCCAGCCAGTCCACCGAAACTTATACAGCGGCTTAGGTACCACGTCGATTGGCTCACCTGCAAGCATGAGGTGCGGGTTTGATCCCACCCAGTCTTGTAGCAGCACCTTACACTTTGCGGGTGTGAAGCGCATGCCAAACTGTGCGGCAGAGTTACTTAGGTTATTTAAAATCATTTGCATTTCGGAAGAATCTGAACCAGGGAGGGCACTGTCACCCGCATACTCAATGTCTGCGGTAAAAATCCTGGGAGCATTTTAACTCCCGAGGTTTCAAAGACAGATAGAGAATTTCAAGCAGCATGTCAATAACAAAGTTGAAAAGAAAAGGGGAAAGAGGACAGCCTTGTCTTACACCACTAGACGTGGTGAACTCAGGCGAGGGCTTCCGTATCCTCGTACGCGCCTACAGGAGTTCGCATACAGTGCCCTCATAAGGAGAGAAATTTGGAAGGGACACTTTGATCGCCAGACACTGCCAAAGTTGCTGACGATCGACAGAATCAAAAGCAGCTTTCAAATCCAGAAAAACGACCAACGTGGGACGTCTGAAGGAGTGGCGCTGTTCAAGAATTTGTCTCAAGGTGAAGATATGGTCGATGCATCCTCGACCAGGGCGAAACCCAGCTTGATTCTCACGAGTCTGTCTCTCGCGATAATCCATCAACCTGCGCAAAATAATGCCAGAGAGTACCTTAGATGCGACGGATACCAGACTGATACCACGATGGTTTTCACATGACGTTCTTGCTTCCTTTTTGAAAACTGGGATGACGGTCGAGGAGCTCCATTCGGCTGGTATTCTGTTTTCGTTCCAAATCTTCTGCAGTATGGTTGTCAGACTGTTCACCAGGACCTCGCCACCTTCTTTGAAGAGCGCGGGGTGTAGACCATCCGGGCCAGATGCCTTGTCGCGCTTCAGGATTGAAATCTCACGCTGGATTTCGGTTGCTGATGGTGGGTTGGTGTCAACGTTCCATTCGGGCCTGCTTGGTTCTTCCAGTGGTTGTGTTGGAGGACCAGGTGAACTGTTCTTGGAAGTGCTCAGCCCACCGCTCAAGACGGCGATTGAGGGAGTGAATTGCTGTTGCGTCTTTTTCGCATATTGTCTCACTGACACCTGCCTTCTTTTGACCCGTTGATCGGATCAGTTGAAACAGGGCACGGCTGTTGACTGCAGCAAATGCCTTCTCCATTTCCTGGGCCTTCGAAATCCACCAGCGTTCTCTGTCATTCTTCAAGCTCCTGATTATCCGGTGTTTGAGGGATCTGCGTGCGCCATCATAGTCGCTAGTTGCTGGTATGGTCTTTCTGGCAGCAATAAGATCTGCTGATCTCGAAGATATCCAGTGTTCATTGAGTCGAATCAGATGGGCTGGACAAGCAGTTCTGAAAGCTGAGAGCATTGCTTCTTTAACTCGCCTCCATCCATCCTCCAAGCAATCTTCGTCGTCCACATGACTGTGCCCTTCCAGTAGCTTTATAACCAGGTTAGCTAGATATTCCTCAGCTACTGAAACTTGTCGAAGTTGATGAACGGAGGTGCCCTCTTTCCGCACGCGTAGTGCTGGCGGGAAACGAAGTGCTAAGCGGGGCCGCACAATGCCGTGATCAGAGTCAAGTTGCGCACCCCAGAAGGAACGACAGTCCTTAACTGAGGCTCTCCATCGGTAACTGATAGCCATATGGTCCAATTGAGTCCACGACTGTCTTGTGGTAGGTGGCCTGCAAGTAACTCAAAGTCTGCGTTTGTGTTGGGAGTTCGTACTGGCCAGGAACAGACGGTGATCTGCACACAACTGAAGAAGCTGGTCTCTATTATCCGTACGCTCAGCATCGACTCCAGATCGATCACCCAACTGTGCTTATTCCGCACTTAGTCGTCCAACTTGGGCATTCAAGTCACCCGTGAGGATTACTATATCCGTCCTTGCCTACCGAAGCTGTCGTGACAGATCTTGATAAAACTCGTCCTTCTCATTCTCAGAGCTGCTATCTGTTGGGGCGTATGCTGATACGACAAGCAAACACCGTTTACTGCGTCTACCCGCGTTAATCTTAATTGAGCCAGACAACCGCACAGCGCAAAGGCGACTGTTTACTGGGATCAAGTCCAGTAAGGCGCTTTCAGCCTTGGGGCTGAGTGCAACTGCCACACCGTAGATACCACGAGCCATTGCGTCAGGATCACCGGATGTCCGAAGAGTGAAATGTGGGACATCTGGGTTCGCCCTAAACGGCTAAAGGAGCACGACCGAAGTGAAGTCTTGTATGCGTGTTTCGGAGACACAACATACATCAATAGAGAGGGAAAGTAAGGTTTCAGCAAGGGACGCCTTTTGCCCATTTTGCCATAGGATACGGACATTAAAGGCTGCAACATGGATCAGATTTTTGAGGTTTGTAAGTGATTATTTTGGTTTATTTTTCTGGGCGATGGTTGGGACCCGCAACAGTGGCTAGGTGATTGGCAGATGAGTTGATTGCACTGCACTGTACGATGGGTTAGGATGGAGTGCGGGGGAAGGCCGGTAAGCGAACAGCTGTAAGGACAAACGATACAACAGTGAACATTTCTCTGACCATGACCAGTTCGAGGGTCCGTTGCTGATCCACCAACCGCACTCTGACAGGTTCGAAAGCCTCGTGTGCTGAGGCGGAGGGAACGAAGTTGAATGCACATCGTGCGCGCTAGTCGTGAGAGCAGCGGTGGCTATCGACCGAAAGTTGACGGATTGTCAATGCACTTAATACGCCTAGGCGACAAGTCCGTGCAGCACGCGTTCGTGATCAGCCCAGACATAGACCTGACAATCTTGGGAACAGATTTTCTCAAGAGCGCAGAATCCGTCGTCGACCTAAAGTGGGGAAAACTTGTGACAACGTATGGCACAGTCAAGCTTGAAGGTTACCCAAGCACTGCGTGAACGAGCCTCCCTCTTGTAACGTGCCGTCAGTACAGTCCGTGGTCGGTGAATATTCCGAAGTGTTCACAGGCGATGAAGATCCGTTCGGCTTCCGCCCGTGGATTGAAAACGAAATTCCCCTCTTGTCCAAATGTTTCCGACCTTACGGCCCCCGTCCGCTGGCGCTCTATCCACAGGAGGAGGTCCATGAACAAGTTCAAGAGGTGTTGAAAAATGGCATAATCGAGGAAGCCAGTAGTGTGTATAACGCTCGGGTTGTGCTTATGAGGTAGGCGAACTGAAAATACCGATTTTGCTGGATTTCCGGCGTTTGAATGAACTGATCGTAAATCGAGTTGTAGCTGTCCCTTCGGTTGTGAGGACTTTCGGTTACCTCCAGCATTCCCGATAGTTCACGGTGTTTGACTTGCGTTCCGGTTACCGGTAGCTAGCTCTCAAGGGGGAGGACTGGGAGAAAACGGCTTTCACGGTTGGGGATACCAAATATCAGTTTAGAAGGATACCGTTTGGTTTGTCTGGGCACATTCGCATTCCGGCGCTTGATACTACGTCTGACGAAGGGACTGCAGATTGTTGTCGTGTACGGAGACGATACCGTTGTGTACAGCAATTTGGAACCAGATCGCGCAACCGTCACCACAAGATGTACGGCTTGTGCCGCCATCAAGCCGCAGTTTTACAAACCACCCCGCTGGACTCATCAAGGCGACTCAACCATTCGAACGAACTGACATCGATTTTAAAGGACCTCTGCCTTCTGTTACTCGAAACCGATATCTTCTTACCATCGCTGACGAGTTTTCTCATTTGCCATTTGCCTTTTCCTGGACAAATGTATGTGTATCTACCGTTATTAAATGTCTGTGTGAATTGTTCAGTTTGGTATGCCTGTATATGTACATTCGGATCTAGGCTCCTCATTCGCGTCTGACGAACTGTTCACATTCCAAAAGAGGAGTAATGCACCAGCCGAACAAGCGCTTATAATTCTCATGGGAACGGGCAAGTCAAACGCTTCAAAGGGACACTCTGGAACGCAATCCAGCTCAGACTCAAGACGAAAGGCCTTGAAATCTGTCACTGCGTTAGGCAGAATTCCACACAGATCCCGCTTTACCGCTCGCGGTCGGGTGCTGCTATGCCCGAAAAGCCTAGCTCACGCAAGATTGGCCAGAAATTCGGGACTCTTGCCGGTCAGGCATCAAGCCCAGCTCTGATTGGTCGAAAGTTTGGACCCAACAGCCAATCATGACCCAGTATTCGCCAGTGCCGGTTGCCAATGTTGCACCCAGAACGCTTCAGAATTTCTAGAAAATTGTTGCCGCTTATGCTATATATATGAAGCGTTTTACAAGTGTTTTTGACTTCGTTTTGGGTGTTAATATACTTTTTGCACCTTTGGTGGTCATTTTTACGTGAACGCTAGCTTGGGAGGCTCAGCCCGAGAACTAAGCTGAGAAAAGTACCGTTACTACATACTGGGAGTCGGCTCTATCAGATACCCTTCACTCTATACGGTCCCGAAAGTATCGAGTTTTGTTGGTTAGGGGCGAGATGGCCCAGTGGTTGGAGCGTGAATTTACTGACCGAAAGGTCCGTGGTCCGAACCCGACCTCTGCCTCCCGACTTCCCTTGTCTAGGCTTGGGCAACCTGGCAGTATCTCAGCCGTCGTGCTTCCTTCTGGTGGCATGCCAGCTAGGCACCGGAAGGGTGAACGCTTTTCCCTCATCATAGGAAGGCTTCTTGGAATCTGTTCTCAGCGCAACGAAACAGCACAAATCAGGTTTGGACAGCGTCGCTCTTGCCACTGGTATACGCGTCCGAGGAGCCTGACTCTCTTGGGAGCCACGAGAATTGCAACAGCTCGTTTCAAGGGCTCCAGTTAAGTTAAACGTCATATCCGTATGCGTTCTCACTTCTTCATCGGACCCCTCCGTCGAGGACGATTTTTACGACGAGCTACAAAGAGCGATCAACTGTACACCCAGCCGCAACATTCTTTCACTTACTGGCGACTAGAACGCAGGAAATGGAGCTTAAACCGACGCCATTCGTCACATTCACAGAAAGTTCGCTTCAGGCCGACGTGGTGAAGGCAACGATCCTCTGGTCAACTTGTCTGCCTTCAATCGACTCGTGGTATCCAACGCGCGTTTCCAGCATCCAATGAGTCATCTACTCACTTGGTATTCTAATGGCAATCACACAGCTACTTAAGTAGACCATATCCTGGTGGCATCCCGATGGGCACCCGACCTAAAGCTGCCACCTTGACGTGGTGGTCGGGCTTGTGTGCTGCAATGATCTCGCGGGCTACATTGGCTGGAACGTCGTTCCACAAGGTGCAACCATGCCAGGAAGGCCAAAGGGGAGCAGTCAGAGCAAGAGCAACGAGACCCCGTACTACGAGTAATCGTGCTACGAGGCGGTCTGGGGGTAAAGTCGTACTGTCCTCTGCGACAGCAGTGTGAAGGCAGTAAGGCGTTTCCTCCAGGCGACCAGCATGTCCATATTTATGGAAGCAGCGATGCTGCCTTCCCCCGAGGAAGGACGGGTTAGAAAAGGTCGGCCCCAAAAACCGCACACTCCGATCGCTCAACGGTTGACTGTGACCGCGGGCGCATTATTCAAACTTGACACCCTTTCTGAGGACAGTTGTTACTCCTGGTCCAGGCGGTACGAAGACACGTTCAAAACTAATTTCCCCAAGCTCGATGACAAATGGGAAATCAGATTGTTGCTGCGAAAACTCGGCAAACCGGAGCAGGAACAATACACAAACTTCATTCTCCCAAGGCTGTACAGTGTACATAGGTGTTGAAGGTTGGCAAAAGCTGCCCTGGCTTTCCCGATTCGAGAAGTAATCTCATCTCCAGCCAGTCCACCTGAACTTATACAGCTGCCCAGGTAAACAAATTTATCTACCACGTCGATGCACAGACAACGGAGATCGACTCCTTCAGTTGTGTGCTGACCATGAACTGTTTCTGGCAAGTACGAACTTTCAACATAAGCGTTCGCATCGCGTGACCTGGCGGCCACCAACTGCAAATCAACCGTGGACCCAGTTGGACCACGTGGCCATCAGCTACCGGTGGAGAGCCACAATTCAAGACTGCCGTTCCTTTTGGGCACTCCACTTGATTCCGATCACGCCATGGTGCGTGCACGCCTGACAGTTCGCTTCCCTTCAGGCCCTCGCAAACTAGAAAGAAGCATGCCAATCCTATCTTCGAAGATCGACCATAGCTCAACAGTACCGATCTGAGCTAGCCCAACAACTCTCCACATGCACTGGCAGTGCGAATGTAGATGAAGCATGGCAAAATGTGAAAGAAGCCATGTTAGCGGCGTTCAGTGCTGTCTGTCGAACCTCCCCGATTCGACCACAAAACCACTGGATATCGGCGAGGTCGCTATCCATGATTGATGCCCGGAAATCCATACCAGCAGGCAACGCGTACGACGGCGCACGCAAATCCCTTAAACGCCAAATAGTGAAGAGCCTAAGGAAAGACCGAGAGCTCTGGTGGAAATCGAAAGCTCGAGAGATGGAGAAGGCTTTTGCTACGGGAAACAGCCGTGCCCTATATCAACTGATACGATCGACTGGTCCCAGGAAAACAACGGTCAGCGAAACGATAAGTGAAAAAGACGGCTCATTAATTCACTCCCAAAAACGTCGACTGGAAAGATGGGCCGAACACTTCGAAGAACAGTTCAGCTGGCCTTCTGCAACACAGCCTGTGGAGATAATGCATACAGGCGAGTGGAATGTAAACCTTGATCGCCCTTCGGAAGAGGAAATAAAGTACGAAATATCCGTACTAAAACGTGAGAAGGCACCAGGACCGGACGGTCTCTATCCAGCCCTCTTCAAAGAAGGCGGAGAATCCCTGGTGACCCATCTGACAAAGCTTGTTGGTGCTATATGGAAGAGAAGGTGCCTGCAGAATGGGGCATGTCGACAGTTATCCCAATCTTCAAAAAGGGTACGCGGACCCTGTGCGAAAACCACCGTGGCATCGAAGGTGCTCTCTGGTCTTATCCTTCGAAGGTTGACTGAACACAGGGAGAGACAGATCCGTGAAAACCAAGCTGGGTTCCGTCCTGCAAGAGGATGCATCGATCATATCTTCACCCTCCGACAGATTCTTGAGCAGCGACACTGCTTCCAGCAACCAACAATGGTTGTGTTTCTCGATCTG
Source organism: Clonorchis sinensis (assembly GCA_003604175.2). Classification (NCBI taxonomy): domain Eukaryota; kingdom Metazoa; phylum Platyhelminthes; class Trematoda; order Opisthorchiida; family Opisthorchiidae; genus Clonorchis; species Clonorchis sinensis. The sequence continues at coordinate 209,328,686 of CM030369.1, forward strand.
AAAGCTGCCTTTGACTCTGTAGACCGCCAGGCACTATGGCAGTGTCTGTGGAGCAAAGGTGTCCCCCATAAATTCTTGACCCTCCTTAAGGCGCTGTACGCCAACTCCCGCGGCCGTGTGAAGGTCTACGGGAAGCTCTCTTCTGAGTTCACCACATCAAGTGGTGTCAGACAGGGCTGTCCTCTTTCACCTTTCCTCTTCAACTTCGTCATTGATACGATCATGGAAGACTCACTCAGCCTCTAATGCCTGTGGGGTCGAAGTGCTCCCGGGCGTCCGCTCACAGATATCGAGTATGCAGACGACATAGCTCTTCTTGGATCTGACCCGTGGTAATGCAAACAATATTAAATAATCTAACTAATTCCGCCTCACGGTTCGGCATGCGCTTCACACCTGCAAAGTGTAAAGTGCTAGTGCAAGACTGGGTGGGCCCGAACCCTAGCCTCATGCTTGCTTTGAGGGTGAACCGATTGAGGTAGTAGACAAATTTGTTTACCTGGGCAGCTGTATCAGTCCCGGTGGTCTCGCGAAAGATGATATTTCCATCCGAATTGGGAAGGCCAGAGCAGCTTTTGTGAACCTGCGTCACCTGTGGCGTAGGCGTGACATCAGCTTATCCGTCAAGGGTCGAGTTTACAATGCTGCGGTGCGCTCCGTATTACTATACGGATCAGAAACCTGGCCGCTGCGCGCCGAGGACGTCAAAAGACTTTCAGTGTTTGACCATCGATGTCTTCGGAGCATTGCCCGAATCTGGTGGGAACACCGGATCAGCAATGCTGAAGTACGTCGAATGGTATTCGGGAGAAATAACTCACCCTCGATAGATGAACTGATCACACTGCATAGGTTGCGCTGGCTTGGCCACGTGCTCCGCATGCCAGTCGACCGACTTCCTCGAAGGGTTCTTTTCGCACAACCACGTGAAGGGTGGAAACGAGCCAGAGGCGGTCAAACAATGACTTGGCAGCGAAGTATAAAAGCCATTACCAGCAAACTCAGCTGCGCTGGTCACTGCCTTCCTGGATGGTGACCCCGAGACGGGCCACATCAGTGGTTGGAGACATTGTCAGACATGGCCCAGTCGCGCCCTCAATGGCGCTCGTGCATCCAAGCTATTGCCTTCAATGCATAGCTCCCTTCCCAATCCCCCCACTTAACAGTCCATTGACAGTGGTGTATTTACGCACCAATTTATCAGCTCCCGCCTCCAATGCGCAGCTACCTACCTCACCTCCCCAAATCATTGGCGAACGCAACTGTCGCAGCTACAACCACTGTACGACAATTACACGGTTCTTATAGCTAATGATGATGATGATGACCGCGAATAAACGTGGTTCATACCGTTCCCTTATACTTGAAGCATTCAAACTTCAGCTTGTCGCGGACGATAAACCTACAGTCTGTATGCTGACCAAGGTGAGCCGAATCAAAGACCCCGGAAAGCGCCTTCAACTCCCGCATGCGATCACCAGCCAGCTTGCCGAGCTCAACCTGTCCGCCGAATGACGTCTACACAGCAGGCCATCGCATCGAATCTTGGATTTACGTCTCAACGCCACAAAGGTTGGATCTCCGAAAGGACCACTCGTCTCTCAGAAAGCTGCCCAGATGCTCATTGAGGACGATTCAAATTTCCACAGCTTACATCGCCAGGTCACTGGCTTAGCCCGCACAGATTGTATCACAAATAAGATATGGCTTTTATCGTGGAAACAGCTGTAGATGCTGATTTTCTTCTTTTCCAGCTGATTTGTCGCACTGAGAAAGAAGGAAAAGGCGAAGACGTCAATTCTGCACTGGGGATGGAAATTTATTATGGGTTGACTAGGACTGAATAGACAGATAGCACAGTTAAATTCTTGAGGTATGAAGATGCTAACTCCGACAGGCAGCTTCCGCGGTAGTAGGGGTAATGCAAATTTAAAGTAGCCACATCACGAGCACGAGAGCTTTTGCAAGCTATCATTCAAAAAGGAACCAATAATGGGGTGCATAATTTAGTTCTAAATAGAATCAAGGACCGAATGGTAGACAGTGCGGAACATCTGCGCTGGTGTTCTCATTCTGAAAGACAACGTCACTAAGGCGCGTTTGGACAGAGCAGTCACTCAGGGAGCTTCCAACCCTTCTCAGCACGTTGAGGTGCAGACCATATCTGGGGGGGGGCTTTGACGCGAGATCCACGCACCACACACTATTAAATTATTCCAAACTGTTAGGAGAAATCAGCCGCGTCTCGCCAATCGGTTCAATAAAAGATAGCCGTGCGTAAGACATGAATGCTCACATGTCGCCACGGAAAATAGGATGGTTAAGTAGAACAGACAGGTGCGAATTAGGGATACTTAAGAAAGATGTTGTTTGTTAAAAGATCGAGAAAAATCTCCACGTTTTCTGTTCAGAGATTTCGGATTGTTGGAAGAATTGAATGTTGGAGAGAGATGGAAGGAAAAAGTTGCGGTGGGCTGCGTTGATCAGACTCCAGACTGATCGATCTTCGCTCAATAGTTGATCTGCCTTCTCATCGGTATTTCGCTCTATTGATTACAGGTGTATGATAGTTATGAGCGAAACAGCGAAGTATCGGTGTTGAACACTGATGTCATGATGTTGATGATGATGAGTTATGAGCGAAAAGGTAGTCAGTACTTGATAGAAGCGTTCTCCAACACTTGTACATTCTACTTTTCTTGGCCATCCTGAAACCAGCGTAGTTTAACCATCCGAGCATGTTTTTATATCAGGTTTGAAAAGTGGAGAATCAACTTCTCCATACCATCGTAGCGAACATAGCAAAACTGAGGGCTTGTCGGACGAACAACATTCCCACGGATAGGGGCTGAAAAATTGATACCTACCCTTCTGGGCAGTAACGAAATATCACCAGAAAGTACTAGAGCAAGGTGTATAAAAATGGGTGGATATTGGTGATAAAACAATGAACAGGCAAACTCACAGAGCAGAAGGCCAAACGTTAATAAATGTGACGTTCAAGCACTGACATCCTTTCAGTCAGGGACTCGTGTAAGAAGGAAAACAAGTTGGGTGAGGTAATTCTTCGTAGATGAGAACTGGGCCCGATAGTCTGCAGGAAACTTATGGAAAGACTAGGTTAGCCACTCTGAATTGTGGGTGTTATAATCACAGACAGCTCATAGTTCTACCTTGAGTTCGAACTGACTAACGTACTTTTAACCGAAGTTTAACCAAGGGAATAGAGAGGACGTGTCACTACCATTGGTGTGATCGATAATGGGCATTTATTACAACGCAATAGACTGAACTTGAGCCAGAAAATGACAATCAAGCTTACTAGCCAGGAGTGATGCGAGGCAGGCCGGGAGGAATAGATGTGAATGCGGTTCCCTAAGCCAAAAACAATGAAACACCAAATAGTTCGGAAACTAGAGGTGGATGAGACCACCAAATTCGGATATCGGTTTTTGTGAGGAACGTCACACAAAAGTCGGATAAAAATTAATGAAACGAAGTAACCTTCCACTAAAAGGTTGTGAACTCGCAAGGCGGAATGGGGCGGAGTTTTGTCATAGTTTTCACATCCATAATTGTTTGGGGAATGATGGATCTGCATTCCGACTGCGGACCTTGAAGTTGCCACCTACATAAGGGTTCTGTAAGTCGTGTGCTGATGTTTACGTTGCAGGCAGCGTTGGACCATCTGCTTCCTATGCAGCCGTGTACTGGGGAGCTGCAGAGGGGATGGCAAAAATTTCCTTTACCCATGCTGCAAAAGTCATAGGGTGTTCTGTGTTTTCGTTGTGCTTTTGGTCCTCCTCCAGAAGTTCCACCTGCCTAATTGCAATGTTCACGAATGATCGTATGCACTCTGTCTCAAGCCACTATGAACAATGTGCTTACCTGCCTTACCCTGGTCTGTTCACAGACGTCTGCTTGGATTGCCTGTATCTCTGCTCGCGAAAATCTAGTTTGAATAAACTTCAGGGACAAAAACCACCAGTAAGCCTTGCATGTAAGATCTGCCTTTTTCAGCTAGTGCTTAGTCAATTAAACAACCCATGTTGTGAACAATTGACGTCTTTCAGCGTCTGAATGGGTTCGCTCAAAGTGTGACCTTGTCACCAACACGTTTTTCACCAAAATGTTACGTTGTACCACTACTTCAGCAGTATAATCGCTTTCCCCCTAAATTTCACCAGGTTGAGCAGATAATGAGTGAAGTTAAGTAAACCAGATCAGAAAATGAAGATGCACTGTCTTTTCTAAAGGCCCCGTGAGCTTCTCAGAGCCCTTTCCTGGACCGGCCAAGGATTTCCAATTCTTGTGAAGATTTCACAAATAAACCCACGGGGAATTTATATTTTCTCGATCCACCAGTGAAGGTAACTGTAACAACTGGGGCTATTGCACGGCCTTTTCATAGTTGATGATAACTGTGCTGAAGGTTCACCTGTTGAGCACTTATGCCGGACAGAGTACCCAAAGAACCTTTGTGTGATATCAGAAGGCGTGAATAAAGCTTTCTTGCGCCATAGTGCAAGTAAAGAAGCGCAAGGTCCGCCGGATTTTGATCATATCTGAAAGTCCCCAAAATAGTTTTACTGACCACATCCGGTTCTTTGTTTTATCCCTCCAAGTAACTAATACCTCAACTTGAGAAACGCTTTGTGTCTCCGGATGGCGTTTTCTATGACAGCCAGTATTACCACGGTTGTTATCTTTTCAGAATTTTTCTATGCTGTCCATATTTTACACATGGCTCTCGTCGGATTCGTCTCGCAGTCTTCAACCAACGTTCAACCGACCGTATATGATAGTTTCATCGGTGGGTCACTGTTAGCGTATCCAGGACACTCACCACCACCTGATCAACTCATCCTCTGTAAGTCCTGCCGTCACCGTATGTGTTTCATCGCCCAGATTTACTGTCCACTCGGTGGTTCAAGATATCACCGCTCTCTTTACCTGTTCGTCTGTTTGAAACAAAACTGTCAACTAGATGGCTTTAACTGGATCGCTCTCCGATCACAGTCTCTAGATTGTAATCCAGCGAGAGCTGAAGTGTGTGAGGCTGATTGGGCGTTTGACGATAGTGGCGATGAGGATGAAACGAAGGTCGATTCCTCATGGAATGCAGATACAGATTCGACCCAAAAAGTAAGTGTTCACAATTTGAAACCATTGTTCGGTGCTCATACAACTCTCTAAAGTTTCGCGAAGCTCCTGAATAATCACTGTGATTCTGCTACCGATAGGGCCCCAATCTTCAGTTTTTGTCCACCTGCTTTGCACTGAGTTATTCGTAGTTCTGTTACATTGTTTCTAGATTGGATTAGATGAGTATCTAGTTGTGCTTTATCGCATACCTTAACCTCAGGGTTGCAGTCACAAAGCGACTAAACCTTACGGTAGCTGGACAGTTTGTAAACCCCGTAACTTAACGTGGTGTAGTGGGGCTTCTGTATTTCACACTCAGAGAACCTCTCATATCAGATTGCTCGGAAGGCAAAGACCTATCTAAAAATATTCCACCTGGTTCTATGGGCTGCATTTTTAACATGTATGGTGGCTTTCTCCTTGAAAATTTCTACTTTCGGCGTCCTTCCGCCAACTCCTGCCACCTTACGGTTAGGCTTTTGACCCAAAGGCTTAGGTTGAGGACCCCAATCATCGTCCTGACTATCCCTTCTCACGTTCATGAGCTTCATACCTAAAAATGATTTCATGTCGCATCGGCTCTCATCACCTGGGTCACCAATTGCTATATACGACAAGGCAGATTGGCGGAACTGGGCTACAACCGACGCCTCCCTCCTCTCTCTTCCAAATATCCCTTATTTATCTATCCCGCTGCTGGCGAAATTTTCGTACGCCCATTCTTTAGGACTTTCATGCGTTCGCCACTCCTCTTCGTTAGCCGAAACACTTATGCCTGTCTCGGCTATAGACGCCTCCAAGTCATTCTTCAGCCCTCGGCTCAGCTCATCCGATAGTCCTGAATGTTTACACTCTTAAACAAGCTGGACAACGTCCCCTCTTACTAGCTCTGCAGAGGTCTGAATTGTTTTGAACCAGCGGGCAAAAAAGTCTTTGTTTGATGGAATGTCCGATGAATTTCTCCTGTGTGATTTGTTCGGCAAGTTCTGTTAAAGCATCCCGTAAGCTCCCAGACAGTTGCTACCTGTTCTTTGTATCTGCTCACATCCCAACAGACTGTAGCTCTGGCACTCTCAAAGTTTTATGACGCTTTAGGCGCTTTATTACTGGGGGCTAAACCTCAGATATTGTCCTGGCTCTTAGTGATGTCAACACGCATATAGGTTGACTTAGAGTTGCTGATGCGTAAACCGGATGGCAGTTTAGGACTGCAGTCGACTTGAACGGACAACTGTGAACGTCTGCTGCAGTTGTTTGCTGATCATGGACCATTTTTATGTAGAATTGCCTTCCGAAACAACCATGGTGGGCCTCGCATTGGAGCCAACCTCAAACGCAGATAAATAAACTTGTCATCATTTATAGGTGGTGTGGGTTAACTTCTGGTTATTGGTTGCGTGGAGAGATCTGGGAATTTTCACTTGATATTTCGTCTTGTAAGTGTAGCCCGTCTGTGTTGAAAAGCCCAGAAGCACTGTACAACTGTTTCATTCTTTACAGCAGATGCATCACACTACCAGTAATCTAAATAGCTCAGAGTAAGAGCAATTACACGAGATGAATGAAACTTCTATCTGAGGAGTCGTCATTCAAAGAGCCCGTCAACACCTGACCACTTGATGCGGATTTCGTGATTGCTGTACGACTGGTGCTATATCTTGTCCAAGTTCAAGTCAGTCACACTGTTCGTCAGCAGCTCGTGGCCGAATGATTGAGTATTCCCACTACTAGCCGAAAGGTCGCGGGTTCGAAATTCAGGAGTTTCATGGGATTTGCACTGCTGGTGATCCTCAATAAAAATGAAACGGCTATCTGTAGAGTGCTTATCGGCTACTTCAGCATGGATTGTCTTCACTTACAGGACGAAATCTCGATCGGCAGTTGCTAGTTATCGCTCATTCTGGAGCACTTATGTGGATTCTCGTCCGCTCCTGTCTTTCTGACAATTGATGGGTACCTCACCTAGCCCTTGAGACGAGGCTTTCAGATCCCGACGTGAAGCAAACCTATGAAAATTATCTGCTATAGCCTCTTTCAGCATACTTACCCGTATCTAAGCACTGGATGACCAACGAGACTCTGTCTTTACTCGAACCTCAGGAACGTACTCCTGGTAGAACGGTGAAGAAATAGAGGAAGCGAGCAACCCGGAATGTGCAGAAATGGTTAATGGTAAAAGTGATTGACTCATCTGCAAAAAATAACTCCTTAATCATCGGGCTGAGCATTGAACCATAGTTCAACTAGCTGTCCACTATTGTTCATCCTTTGGACATGCCCCTGAGTAGTACAATAGAGACTCGAAAAATTGCGCAACAGCGTACGTATTTCGTACGTATTTTGCATCAGCTCTCATGGCAGTCGGATGGATATAATCACCTCGTAAATCTCACAGACGAACCTCGTATGTAAGTTTGTGCAACTTCTGGTGTATATCATTGGGTGTCAAAGAACGCGCATCAAACTACAGTGTGAGCTGTATTGTTGTGCGGATGCGCAACTTGACCGCTGCTAGCAAATGATCTCAAGTGTTTTCTGGTCGTTCACCGCATGTGTGTCAGAACAGTAACGGAAATCGGCCGTTAACAACAAATTCACCATCAGTTAATTAGGAAACATGTTTCTGAGTAAGCAACAGGTGCTTCTTTTGGAGCGTATACAGAGCACTGTGTGTAACGATGGCTTTGTTGTGTTGGCAAGCCTGCCGAAATGTCGTCTACCGTAAGAGTTTTTTCGGTGACCAATTTGTATACAGAAAAACGAGATGAGCTGAGGGAGATCTAGCAGAATTAAATGAAGAATATTACAAAAGTCTGGGTGCTGCTTGTGATGTACGCGTCATAGAAGGACACGGACTATGCGGTCAGCCGATGTCATTGGCGCTCATGCTATGTTTCCGTCAGTGTTGGGCTAGTTTATTGCCATCCTCTACTCCTGTCTCACCTTTGTTCTTTTCCTTATAAGGTTTTATTTCAATTAGCTGACGTGCTTGTGCGGCAATGAAGCACTATTATTCTCTTCTCTAACCAATGATGTAGAATTCATGGAGTTGACGTTTGTTTAGTTAAGCTCATGGAGATCTCTTGTTACAGTACTGGGCACTGATGGATTACTGATCACTATCATCATTGAGAGCAACATCAGTAGGAGAATACTGCCGCGATCCCTTCAGAGAGAACACTAGGTTGCCAATCCAATAAGGCACATAATCCCCTCTGTGAATTTCGTGCGCTCAGACTTTTAACGGCCGAGCAATATATGGGTAGGCTGCAACGAAGTCATTGCCAAGCTGAGCAGATAGTCAGTGGAACAACTTTGGAACGTCGAACAAAGGTCATATCCTTAGCTGAGTTAGTTCAACCCATTAGCCGCTCGGAAGCGGTGTTTGGAAGAACCGACAAGATCATAATAAATTTCGATCTCAACGCCAGGTTACCATCTGCAGCTCCGACCTTTTAGGTGAGCTCAGCAGACGCACTCGCCGGTTATCTGGTACTGCTCCGTAGTTAGCATACAAAAGATGGGATTTTGGATGATAGTATCTTTTATGTCATTTGCATAGTGTGGCGACAGCAGCAAGGAGGTTTCTGTATTGTGTCCAGAATGTTTGTTCAAATCTACCAGTTTGGTTTACAGATGACGACCGTGGCCTTAAAACAACAACTGTAAGTACTAAGTTTGTCGATGTTAGTTCCGCTGCAGCAACCATTACCCATCGAAAATTACGACAGTTCGCACCCGATTCTGAGGAAGTAATTTTCAAAAGAACAAATGAAAGAATTGGGATAGTTTCCAAGAAAGCAAGCAGACCCGAAAAACTTTCATTGTCTCAGATTTTTTCTTGATCTGAGATATCTAATCCCCTTTAGCTGAAATTCTTCATAGTAAAAGTAAGTTTTACTTCCTCCCGTAGATAGTTCCTCAGAGAGGGAATGCAGGATCTCAGGTTATTTGCACTTAACTTCGTATTAATTGGTGATTGAAGGCTGGCCTGCTGGGCCAGTATTTTGGATTTAAGAGCTCCACTATACTTCGATCTGGGTAACGCACGAGTTACAATTTTTCCGTTTAGTACTGATTCTTAGCACTATTAGCTTTTGTTTGCGAATCCAAATTGATATGTGTGTAGTCTGTCATATTACACTCTTCATACGACTGTAGGTGTAGAGGCCTAATCTATGCCCTGCAGTTGTGTCTAATTAAGCCCGCTGCTTGCGGGTTTTTGTTTTTCATTGTGCTACTTTCTACCAGCAAGTAGTTAGTGGCCACGAGAAAACAAAAAATGGACTCATTCTTCACTTATACCTGCGACTCGAAACTGTAGAATTTTATGTTGCCAGATTTAATCCAACCTCTTGGTTAGCCGATGAAAATTTGCAGTTACATGAATTACTTTTTACCGAATTGGTTTGGACTAGTGTGCGTCATATGCACCATACACTGTTCGGTTTCAGCGTCTTGCCAGAATGTACGGGACTTACGCCTTGGTTACCATTATCTTCTATTTTTGAACTGAGGTATCACTGTGGTTCTGTAATTACATGATGACTTTTCCTTATCCAGCAACAATCCACACCACGGGCGAATCTAAGCGCTTCCTCCGGGGTCATACTAAGACCTCACCATCCTTCAGGACGAAGGGAATATACTGTACAGACTGTTTTCATTTTTAATTCAACACTGTTTTACCAAGTTTTTTGCTGAGTGAGCTTCGGGAGTTACAATCAAGTAATTAAACTTAGCTGATGTGACTGACACTAAGTACATGCCTTCTCTCCTCTTAATAAGTACTTCTATCTGCGACATACCTTATCATAACCGTATCAGCAAATGGTACCTGAGATTTTAAACCTGTCAGTGCTCAGTAGTCTTTTCACACACTTCTCAACCACGCTTTTCCCCATAGACAGAGAAGCCGTTGGTATCACAGAGATTGCTCGGACCTTTTCTCGGTTCCTTCCTTGAAGTCTTCGACGATGTCGCTCCAAACCCAGTCAGTGACATCATAGATGACTCTGCGGACCAGACGGGATCACATGCAAACGTATCATCTATAGGTGCGTGGCTCTGTGCAGAGGAAGTTGAGCAAGCGTTTGTGGAGGAGGATGATAATACAATGGAGAAGGCGTTTTCCGGTGCGCTCAGTTCTCACTTAGCCAGTCGGGGTGAGCATGGCCTTGAAGACGTTCGCTACCACTGGGGAGGCTGTCCTATCTTCAATGGTCGTCCACCGCGACAACTGGAACAATATTTGACGTGCTCTCGTTGTCATTCACCACGCGTTTTCGAGGTCCAACTATTTTCTGTTCTAAACAACTCCCTCAAATTAGATCCCGGATGTCGTTCCAACGCCGCTGCTGCTCCACTTCCGTATGATCTACACGAGGACGAATTCAACGTTGACTGGCCACTGAAAATAATCACTGTCATTGTTTTCTCTTGCTCCTCATCCTGCTGGTCAGAATCAGATGAGTGGGTTGAAGAGTGTGTTGTGGTTCAGACAGATACAGACCGGACCTACATTGCTACTGAAACGTTTACTGTTCACTGTACTGAATAAAACGGTAAATCAACTTGCCTCCCTTTTTCGAAACATCGGTTGGCTAGATTTTCACACCAAGGCTCGTAACCTAATTTTCTCTCCACTTAGATCTGTCAGGTCAAACGAGTGTATCTTGTTCTGGCAGAGTCAGTGGCACCCGTACCAATATCATCAACTGACTATCTCAGCGAACCGTTTGGTTACAGTAATCACATTGAATTCAGCCGGTCGCCACTTGGATTGTGTTAAACAATCCTTTGTACATCATTAGTGGACCGATTTTCAACGTTCATAATTAAAACACACTGATAACAAAACGATGGGTTAAGATGTAACAAAACCGGACCTGGGTCGATGAGGTTAGGTGGTCAAGTTTGTTCTGCCTTCGAAATACGTTGGTTTCCTTCAATAAAGAAAACCTGCGGAAAATGCCCGTACGGTCTTGTGTAGGGGGTGATCACTGTTGAATGGGATCTGCGTTTTCTAACCCTGCAAGCATTTTCTACGGTATAAAAAAGCAACAAGTTGATTTGTGGTGTAATGTTTTCAAAACAGGTTGTCCCGTGAACAGAAGGCGGTGCCTAGGGGTATGACACCTACCCCAATTTAAGTCCCACCCTATACGTCTACTCAGGTGATAGACCTTCATGTATAGGTCTCTGCCATGGGAAAAATTTATCTGGCTGGCATTACCTCATTACGCTTGGCTGGTAGCCGGCTTCATAAGGTACTAGGTAAGTCGAGCCAGATCAAAAAAGCTCTGTGCACATTGGACGCTTACATTTTCCTCATCACCGTACAAACTTACTTAAAGAGGATGAGGTTAACTTATCGTAATCAACACACGTCGTTGCTTGTATGGTCAGCAGCACCCGATGTTTTCGTGGCCACTTTCTTAATTTTGAATGCGCTGAGAAAGAACGCATATTCGTTTGTCTTAAAATATGTCAAACACCCAATTAAAAACATGTTTGGTACTCTGGGAAAGAGCTTCCGTGATAGTGAAGCAACTTCAAACCGTACTTCAGTCAAGGTGCCTGGAGTATGCTGACCTACGTAGATTGCACCGGCGATTTCGCTTTCAGTGTAGCATGGCCTGGTCCACACTACTAATAATAGAAGCAGATACTCTGGAATGAATTCCGACCAACTCAGTCTCCCGATTTTACAGCTCTTACTATGATTTCTCAAAAGGCGAACCTGCTGAGGACATTATTTATTTTGGAAAATCTTTTTATCGAAAAGGAAATTTATCCCTCTGGAAAGACCACGCCAAGCTGGTCTTCCTGAGATATGGTCCCTTCTGTGGGAGGCTCAATCAAAAAGAAGACAGTTTCCATATCTCTGTGTTAACTCAGAGAAGAGACCAAGCACAAGTGACTCATTAAATAGTATTTCAAGATACTTGTCTCCTTGATGAACCGTTTGAGAGACCGATCATAAGTAACCCTTAAGAGAGTACCTTTGAAATTTGCTTGAAGGGACCACTCGAAAATTCCTCTTAGGATGAACAATCGAAATTAGTTCCCTTCGGGGAAATGCTACTGTCAGTGTTCCCCATAGTGCGAGGCATTGTATACCGGGGAGGCTGTCCATTATAGAATTCTGCGGAGAATCGTAGTATATTGAAGAATGCATACGCGGAAAAACCTGAAAATACCGTCTGGATGATGACTTGCGTCAGTGTGTGCTTTGCAAATAAAGTAATGCATATGATAACATTGGTTCCAGTGATCTAAAGTTGCCTCTCCTCGAATATGACTCCTTTTGACTGGTCTGTCGAAAACTCAGCACTCAGGAGAGAGCACTTTTGATGGATTTCTTCATTTCGTAGAGGTCGATCATAGCAGCTCGATGCAGATTAAAATCATGTTTTGGGATGCACAGCAAATTCAGTCGTATTGCTCTTAGTCAGCTGCGTAATTAGTCTCGAAATATGCTAAAGTCTCGCACGACTTGAGTCCTGGCCTTTAATGAGAGGGACGCATGAGTCTGATAGGTAGTCTGATGGTTTCTGTTAGTGGTTCGCTATTATCAGTTAAAAACGAATTCTTTGGCAGCTTTACGGATTGACCTCTCTCGAATTCAAGGAGCATATTAATGGAGCAACTGCATTTGGTTCGAAATTCCGAGTTGCGCGTTTCCTAACTGACAGCACACTCAGGTATATATAAATTTACTTTTAAATTCACAGGTAAATCATTCTGTAGCAGCAAAATTCAACCGAACAAAATTCAGCCGTCAGTTTTGCTTGTCTCACGTGTGCCTCAGATCCGTTCAAGTAAATCACTTTTTTCCACTAGCTGACAGGGCGTACTTCGATCCGTTCACTTGGTTTTCGGCCCACATTGAAACTGGTATTAGCTACGCGGTCGGACGTAACAGTTGCATACCAGCTGTTTACGCAGCTGTACACAGACAGTTGAGACCGTTTGTTCCGTGAGATATGGTGCGCATATTCGAACATATAGATTTGCCAAGGCTGTGCTCGCTTTTCCGCACTTTACTTTAAATGCGGCTGACAAGTGAAAACCAAGGTGGTTTTTTTTTCTAACCAATGTGAATTTTTGCTACATGTGTACCCTAGATCACATTCTAACAGTAAGACTCATGTATTGATGAACGTAATGCCGTAAACCGTGTGACGGAGTAAATGTAGACACAACTAAACCACTGAACAGCAAATCCCCTTTGTCCCAAGATAACCCATAAAGCTGTTTGATTTATAACATCGGGATTGTCATATCTGACTTCTGTCCCAGCCCAAGTGCCTAGTGCCCAAAAAAGATTCGCCGACAAGGAACACCACAGCTTTATTGCGAACAAGCAAATGCCTGTAAGAGGTACAACGGCCGCGCGCTATATATTCAGGAGGCACTGTCTGACATTGATTCAAGGCTGTCTCATGCTATATTTTGCAGAGCATTGTCTGACCTCTATCCAAGGCTGTCTGATCGGCGTTTTATGGAGTTTGGGGGTCTCAGTATGTCTCAGGTATTCTGGGATAATCTTCAGGAATCTGACCTTCTCGACAAGGACGTACTGCACAAAAGCTGTTTTATTTGGAAGACTATACAAGTTGTTTTTCTTGACACAATGGCAATCACTAGGTTTATGAAAAACCTCATTGACATCATTATCAGATAAACTTAGCCGAAAGTTTTCAGCAACCTTATTTGGTGGTTTTTAATGCCACTCCAAATGAAGCCCAAGGCGGTCTTTGTGCAGTACTTTCGGCTGAAATTTTGCATAAGCAAATGCTTTAATGAATATTCACTTGTTTCCCTTTTAACATACAGCTAATGTGCAGATGAGTATCTTTGCTTACGTAAAAATTGTTGTTCCACAATGAGATAAGATTGATGGATCCCCGAGGACTACGTATATTTGCATATCCTTAGAAATAATGAAACCGGTAGTGGGTCGTCGAATTCTTTGTTAACCCTTTTAATATCGCTCCGACCTCTACCTGCATTAAAATGAACTTACACCTAAGCTGGCATTAGGAAAGTGCAAGAAACCGGATGAGCAAAGGAGGGTGTCAAACTCGGGAAAATACACACTTTAGCCTGCTGAAAGTACAATCATGCAGGTCGGAAATCTGCCTCAGACTCACAATCAAGCATCATATTACTCCGGGAGAACTACCGTGTAACAGTAACTTAGTTTCCGTCCTGATAAGTATTGGTTCTTTAGCATTCATTATGTCAAGCCTGTTTACCATGGAATGTTTGGGTGCTGGTTAGTTAATTTAATGAACGATACCTCTATCACTGTCGAATACGACAAGAAAGTAAGCTGCTGAAAATAGCCAATAAAAACCAACTGTGCAGATCGATGAGCGAACACGTATTTGCAGAGAAACATTTCGAAACTACTAATCAAAAGGGCGTATATCTGGTTCCTCTGCCTGATAGGTACAAGTAAAGACGAAAAGTCTAGTTGGGACAAGTTTTTCGCGATCGAGGTTCATTTAAAGTTGATCTTGGGTTTAAGTACATTGTTTTTCCATCAGCGCCTGGCCTAAATCTGCTTAGAACGCTGGACCGCCAAAGGCGATTGCAACGTTCGGCAAACAATGCCTCTAGAAGGACGAAGTTTGACCTATCTGGAAACACAGTGGGTCTATCAAAACTTTTGAAGACAATAAACAGTCGATTAATATGCAAGATTTGGTAGACTTCCTCGATATTTCTGAACGACTTAAGATTATAAGTCGATTATAAGATTATAAGTTGATTATAAGATTATAAGTTGATTAAGATTATAAGTTGATAACAACTTTGGCGTGTGGGTAGTTCAGAACAGCCCTCAGACAATAAGAAAAAATTAATTAATTAATTAAACTTCTAAGAAAATCAAGGCATTAACGTTGGAGAAAAAGTCAAGTCCTCCGTTAGGTTTTCGGGAATAAACAGAACACGTTTTAGGATTTTGTCATATTACCAGAAGATGGCACCTGAGTTATGAACCAACTCATTTTTGAGTGCACCTCGAAACCTTGGTCGCATATGGATGCCCCGTAAATGCACCAGTCGTCGCCAAGTTAAACCTTGATCATATCTTGTCCATTTGATCACCTGAAAACTATGGATGCTATGTACATCACACCGATCATGACCAAAGAGTTCGGACGGAGAAACTAAAGAATATATCATCATCAGATGCAAAAACCGCGTGCATGCTGTGCAGTGGTTATAGCTGCCACAGTTTCGTTCACCCATGATTTGTGGAGTTGGGGTGGATAGCTGCACATTGGAGGCTGTAGCTCATATAACTGATGTGTAAACACGGGGGCGTCAGTGGACTTTTAAGAGGGGAGCTATAGATTGAAGGCAATATCTTGGATGCACGAGCGCCACTGGGGGCGCGACTTGGCCATGTCTGACAATGTCTCTAACCATTGATGTGTCCGGTCTCGGGGTCTCCACCCAGGGAGACGACAGTGACCAGTGCAGCTGAGTTTGCTGGTTTAACTTGCTTACTTTACTGCCAAATCGTTGTTTGCCCTCCCTTGACTCTCTTCAACCCTTTTCGTGGTTGTGGACAAAGGGCGCTTCAAAAAGTCTACCAAATGGCATACGGAGCACATGGACAACTGAGCGCAAACTATGAAGTGCGATCAGTTCATCTATCGTGGGTGAGTTATTTCTTCCATCCAGCGTATTTCGGAATTATTGATCCGTTGTTCCCACCAGAGTCAAGTAATGCGTGGAAGGCATCGATGGTCAAACACTGAAAGTCTGGACGTCGGCGCACACAAGCCAGGTTTCTCATGAGTATAATAATATGGAGTGCACTGCAGCATTGTAAACTCGAGCTTGACGGATAAGCTGATGACACGTACGCCACAGGCGATGCAGGTTCACAAAGAGCGCTCTGGCCTCCCAATTCGGATAGAAAAAATCATCGTTCGCTAGATCACTGGGATTGGTATAGCTGTCCAGGTAGAGAATCAGCTTATCCGCAAGTATGAGGTTAGGGTTCGATCCTGCCAATTCTTGCAGCAGCATTTTGCAGCGCATGCCAAAGCGTGAAGCAGAATCAGTTAGGTTACTTAGTATTGTTTGCATTACCACAGCGTCAGATATAAGAAGAGTATGTCGTCTGCATACTCTGTGTCTGTGAGCAAATGCCCCGGGAGCACTTCGACCCCACAGGCATTAGAGGCTGAAACTGATTCTTCCATAATCGTATCAATGACGAAGTTGAAAAGGAAAGGTGGAAGAGAACAGTCTAGCCTAACACCGCCTGTGGTGAACTCAGGCGAGAGTTTCCCGTGGGCCCTCACACGTCCGCAGGAATTGGTGTACAGAGCTTTAACGATGGTCAATACTTTATGAGGGACACCTTTGCTCTACAGACATTTCGATAGTCCCTTACGGTCTACGGAGTCCAAGGCAGTTTTAAGATCAGGGAAGATAACCATCGTTGGTCGCTGGAAGCAGTGTCACTGTTCCGGAATCAGACTGAGGGTGAAAATGTTATTGATGCGTCATCCTGCAGGACTGAACCCAGCTTGGTTCTGTCTCTCCCTCTGTTCAGTCGACTCTCAAGCGATATGACCAAACAGCACCTTCAATGCCATAGTTACAAGGCTGGTACCACGGTGGTTTCGACCAAGCGCCTGCGTACCCTCTTTGAAGATAAGTATAACTGTTGATATGCCCACTCTGCAGGCAGTTTTTCATTACTCCATATGACACCAATGAGCTTTGTTAGATGGGTCAACAGCTATTCTCCGCCTCCTTTGAAAAAGGCCAATGCCAAATGCAAGACCTTCCGGTCCTGCTGCCCTCCCACGTTATAGCATGGATATTTTGTACTTTATTTCTCCTTCTGACGTGCGATTTAGGTTTATATTCCATTCGCCCAATGCACTACTTCTAGAAGCTGTGGTGCAGAAGGCCACATAAATTGTCCTCAGCGTTTGGCCCATCTTTCCGGTCGATGTTTTCGCGAGTGAATAAATGGGCCCATTTTTCGCTTATCGTTTTACCTGCCGTTGCTATCTTAGGGCGAGTCGTGCGTATCAGTAGATATAGGGCACGGCTGTTTCTGTTAGCGAAAGCCTTCTCCACTTCCCAAGCTTTCGATTTCCAACATAGCTCTCGGTTTTTCCTTAGACTCTTCACTATTTGACGTTTGGGAGATTTGTGCGCGCCGTCGAACTCGTTGTCTGCTGGTACGGATTTCCTGAGATCATTCAGAACCATCGGTCTCGATGGTATCCACTGGTTATTTGGTTGTATCTGGTAAGTCGGACAGATAGCAGTGAACTCCGCTAGCATAGCTACTTTCACATTTTACCACGCTTCATCCCTGTGCTCGCTACCAATACAGTATTGGTTTACTGTGCGGAGTAGTTGAGCTAGCTCAGATCGATATTGCTGAGCTATGATAGTTCTTCGGAGATGGTAGATTGGCATGCCTCTTGTTGACCCGCGAGGACCTGATGGGAAACGAACTGTCAGGCATACACGCAACATGCCGTGATCGGAATCAAGTTGTGTGCCCAAGAAGGAACGGCAGTCTTGAATTGTGGCTTTACACCGGTGGCTGATGGCCACGTGATCCAACTGAGTCCATGGTTGATTTAGAGTTGGTGGCCGCCAGGTTAAGTGATACGAAATTTTATGCTGAAAGTTCGTACTTGCCAGAAACAGTTTATGATCAGTACACAACTGGAGCGATCGATCTCCGTTGTCTGTCCGACGGGCATGGACTCCGAACCGACCGCCCTAATGTGATTTCAAGGACCACCAAATTGGGCATTCATATCGCTCACAAGGATCACAATGTCTGCGCTTCTTGCCCAACGGATAAGCTCTGATAGCTCTCGATAGAAAGTACCCTACTCAGCGTCAGACTTGCAGTCCGTTGGGGCACACACCGGCAATGCAAAAGCAGGCACCGTTTTTATGTTGAGAGGCATTGAGCTTGCTTGAGCTGGAAAACCAGACGGCTCAAAGACGATTGTTCACTGGGGTCCAATCCAACAAAGCACGTTCACTTATGTGGCTGAACACAACTCCCACACCATATATTCCACGAGTCATCACTTCTGGGTTACCGGACACGGAGGAAGAAATGAGGAATAGCTGGGTTCGTCTTTGGCGTTCTGAGATGCATAGCCTCACTTAGGTTTTGTGCTCGTGTTTCGGATTACCCAATCGTCTGACCTGGTCGGCTGCTACTGAGACATTCCTCAGGCCTGGTTTTTCTTCGCAGGAATACTGTTCTTCACAATGGCCGCTTCTCTGTTTAAGTGCGCTTATAATTCTTGGCTGATCAGCATGGTACAGGCGTCCATCAGAATATGCGCCCTCCCCCTGTATCACACGGTTCAGAAATTGAAGTTTCTTGAACGCCTTCTATGCTTATAAAGAGATGAAAGCCCGGTATCTTCCCACCGTCCCATGAACTGCAACAGGCAAATAACATGTATTCTGCTGTTTGGTCTTAGCACCACGAGGTCATAAGTTCTTTTGCTCGCAAACCCGCAGTTCACCTGAGTGGGCCTAACATATGTTCATGGCCATGTGTGGTCCAACCCGGGTGGGAAAATGCTGGTGGCAGCAGTAATCTCAGCCTCACAGAAAAGAGAAAACAAGTTTGAGTTCTGAGCCAGTGACAAACACATCGACAGCCTACGGTTTTCCTCTACCCGTTAGAAAAACTCAGTGTAAATACCACCAAATGCATACGTGGATGTGACTTGACCTAATAGTTGTCAGCCCCATACCTTCACGTCCATCCACATTTGCAGCGTTCCTGTATTATCAGTGAAACAGTGATAGCAATCTTTGTTTATTCAGTAGTGAGCTTCAATGAAATTATTCGTACGAAGTAAGCAAGACATTTACTTTCTCCTGCTCATTCCACTTCTGTTCAGTACCCTCAGTGCTAGCGTATTTCACTGTTTCAGTGCCCTAAAGGAGCTGTGTCCTAGAACACGATGGTTTCATCAATTTTCGCTTTGTATTGATTTCTGGACAATATCCGCAAGCAAAATACTCTTGGGACAAGGTGATTCAACAGACTTTATTAAGTACTCATTTGGGACACTCAAACGGCTTACCTTACGTCAGTTTTGAGATGGCAAACATGATTGTAGAGGCGAGGAAGATGTTGTTTTCATTGAGTGGACAGCTGCGGTTTATTTAGTTTTTAATGGGAATGGTACATTGGGAAATTCATTCGGTTTGCTGTACTTGACTGGTAATTTACTCGCAAATCGATGCGGCCAGACTTTTTCCATTAGCAACCTAATTACGATGCGCTTCTCTTCCTTTAAGTGGAAGTAACCCCTAAACAGCTTGCATAAAATCTGGGGTACTGATTAGATTCCGTTGTCCCAGTTTTATTCATAAAACCGAGCTTCCTCGAACAGTGGAGTTTTCTCATCAGTTAAATAGACTACTGTCCAATAGGACCTAATCCTTTCAGATATGATAACTGTTTTTATGCAATATAATGAGCAAGACAACTTTTGATATTGTCGAAAGAAATAATAATAAGACCTTTTTAATATGTAAATGTGATACTCCTCTACTTTTACTCAACCCTTTCAGCTTGAACAGTTTAGCCCAACCAAAGAGCAAGCACCTCGGATCACTTGTATCCACAGCATTTTTCTATGTCGATCATGTAGGATTCTCCCGTTTGTGAACTGTCCCACTGGAATTGAGCTCTAAATCACTTACTGGAGTTGATTCTTTGGAGAATTTCCATTCGGTTGGGTAAATAAGGTGCAGTCGGCAATGGCTAGGATTTGTCTAGTTTCGCACCTTGAGTATTCGAATATCCCATCAAATGTCACAATAAAGCATGTTGAAGATCATCCAGTGAGCACGATTCTGTATACACGAAATCCGTTCTCACAAAAATACATTTTAAAAGCGACAGCTGTTCCACCCCTCTGGCGAATGTTCCCATTCTCGATAACACAAACGCGTTCACCAACTCATGTAGTTCCAGCTTCAAAAAGCGCAAAACCCGAGTCCACTGATTTTCCTCGTTGACATGGGATAACCAAAATGATTGGGCCAGGAAGCAGGGGAATGGTCCAAACGAGAATGATATGAATGAAAAACCTGCAGACTCTACAACCACCCACAGCTAATCCTACGCCCTACCTGCCTGGGTAGTCCTGACAGGCAGGTCAGTTAATCAGAACGGACAACCAGGACAGTTTCGGCGCTGACAGACTAATCGCATCACTCAAGCGTGAACGCATTCGCTTGTTCAACCGTGTTTGTTCACTTGAGGCCAGGAGGATGGTTGAGTACTGGTGACCTACTGCCTCATGTGCCATTTGTTCGAAGTTCAAACCCCGACATGACCAAGGATTTGCCTCGCCGGTGACGAACTCTAATAAGGACGAGAATTTATCTCTGTGATGTGTGCTCACCGAGTTAGTTCATCTGGGAGATGATAAGGACTGATTAGTAGAGAATTACAAGTGAAAATCGCGATACTTAATTCCAGTTAACAGTTTATTTAAGTGAGTCCAGTCAAGCATGTTCACCCAAGGGACGTCACGCAGCCAAGATGTTGCTCAAGCACAGATCAGCTATGCCACGTAACTCTGATGGTGTTTGTCTCCATGTTAAAACTGTGTGAACTTACGTCTTTGTACTGCAGACATTGGAATTTCATTCTATACATAAGGTGTGACCGAATTCCAAATGCATTTAGACAAGAACTAAAGCAAAAGAATCGAACTGAACAATGATACAGACAGATGCAAGCTGTGAACTTTCCTGTCACCAAAAACAAGGAAGGGCCGGTTTTCGTTTCCCGATGGTATTCGCTCCTGAGAGAACAAATGCACAAACGTCAGCAGTCCAACGATGAAACTACTGTCAACGAGGACAAATGTAATGGCACCGTTGCAACTTTGAAAAGGCAGACCCCACTTCAGACGAAGAGCGTGAAAGTCATAAGAATGAAAATAATGTCTAACACTACAACAACGACCAGTCAGAAAACACTCATAGGAATTTCAATGGTACATCTCCGGAACAACCCACTATACAAGTCAGTTTGTCTTGCAGTCAAGCGAACCGCTTCGATATCATTTAATTTTATGGAAAAACTGATTTCAGATCTCCACAGAGTTCTTTTGCTGGTCACTATCCGGACACATTAGGAAATATCACCATCTATCTTGAGCATCAATCAGGATTCTTGAGCTCGGTGTCAGTGCTGACATGCAGTTTAAATCCAAGTGCAGGTGGAGACTTGTTGTTAAAGCAGCAACTGCTCTGTGAGAATTAGGATTTCGTTTCGGGCGACAAATAGAAGGAGACCAAATATGTGAAAAAGACTTCCTTACATCGATCCCTGATTGGCACGCAGTCGACAAAGAAAGATTTGGGGGAAAACTATTTCACTCAATAGCTTTTAACCGTGCACATCGGATCACATCCGCAATATTGCATAGAGTCTGCTTGGAAGCTTGGATTCTTTTTGCGTCTCACTTGAATTCCTTGGATACAGCTGGATGTAATTCAAACAAAAGCTTGGAATTTTAGCTAATTTAAGGCGTTTATTTGACGTGTCTGCCAAAACCACTTATGTTTGGTGGTATGTCTGCGGTGGCCGGAGCCGCGCGGTGCGCTCATGACTCTAGTCTAGTTTCACTGAAAAAAGGACAACAGGTGTACACAGCTGATACTTTCGAATTATAATGAAACGGCTACTACCCAAATCTTGGACTGCAAAATTTGATCGGTTGTATGATTTAACTGTCATTCTGTAACATTTCCCGCGAAAAATTACAGGATTGCTGTTATCCGAATTCTCACCGCGATCAATCTTGGGAAAGTACTAACCTTCGGGATCAATTTAACTGGCTGTTTTTGAGGGACTGTCGATTGACTGACAAATTGTTTTTTTATCCAAACTTGTCAGATATCTATCCATCATAACCGCGAAAATGATGTCAGGTTTACAAGAATCTAGGTTTAGTTGAACTGATGAGCCGGCTGTACGTCAGTGACAATACTCGCATTAAATTGTGATCATAAGTCAGACATCTGCAAAATTGCCAACAGGATACCAATGAAAGCATTTACGGTATGCGACAGGTTGGCTGAATGCGATTTTTGGTGGGTTCGCTTCCTTGCGCACTGCTAAATGACACATGTTCCTATGATTCCAACCAACCAATCTGTAACGAGACAGAATGTCGCCATATTCTTTGCTGTTCGTTGCATCCAGCATGATGGCTGTCAGCAGAACACAGATTACTTGCGTGCATTTTGAAACCTTTTGCTGGCGTGAGCAGGTGTTGTTATGCTCATCGTAATAAATTGTCAGAGTTCCCCTTAACGGATTAAAGGTTCCGTTCTCATTGCTTCTGCATCTTGCCCTAAACGGTCAAACAGGAAACCTGCGGCCACATGGATGTTCTGATTTCTTTTATTGGTTATTTCCATCATTTCACTACATCCCATTTATTCTCTATTTGTCACGCGAGACGCGTTTTTCAGGTTTTTTTTCTAAACGCAGGTTTAAAATGGCAGCTTACTTTATTAGGTGAATTTTTTGGGATTATTCCTACAAAGAATAATTGAATTCAGCAGTATCATGGTATGCTCACGAGGCCTCCTCGTCAACTGCGCCCCTCATTTGTCGAATTCAGTTCAGAAAACTAAAGGGAAACTTGTGTGAGAAGTTAGGCTTCTAAATGTGCCAATTTCGAACTTAAGCTCATCTGATGCTGGCTTGTCGTCCCACTATAAATACCACGTTTTGATCTGGTTTACTCTCAGCTCCCGTTATTCATTACTCATGATTGTGACATAAACATATTCTTATTCTGGATGAAGAAGAGCCTCATCATGGGTTGAAAAACTGAACCACCATAATCCAAACCAGTTACAGAAGCCAGTTTTTTTGTGCACGTCTTGTGCAGCCCATTATCTTTTCCTTACTGACCAGCTATATTTAGTTCGAATATTTATTCCAGTAAGAAAAACTTGTACTTTGTCAGGTTTTGCCCTTCACAACTAGTCATGCACCACTAACCACAAGACCTGTTATTTAATCTTTTCTGGTTTTTATTAGTGTCACGCCAGGGAGCACTTTCAGTGTTATCTTCTGTTAACGACCCTCCATTTCTTCTTGAAGTAAACAACTCATAATTTCGCTGAAAACTCCACAACCTGTTTCGCCCTACTTGGTGCTCATCAGGAAGGCGCAGTCCCCGAGTTCCTCATTAGAGACCATTAAGTACGGGTTTAGGCGCTAGTGATCGACTAGCGCTTGTCGCACAAGTGCGTTAATCTTCCTGTACATACTTTGGTGAAACCGAAAGCTTTTATCTGTCCGAATATGCTATCTTTTCACCAAGTTTGCAGTGGACAGCCTGCAACCAGACTGAATCAAGTTTCCTACCTTATTAATACCGTATATCAGAAGCCTTCCCTCATCTGCTGTTTTCAGTGTTTGCTGAATTTACGCCACTCTTCAATGTCCCATACATAATTCGACCTAGTGCTCTGCTTCCCTACGGCCTTGTGGCGACCGGATCGAGAGCAAACGTTTCCCAAACACCGACATTGTTAGGACTGCAGTGCGCGGTTCATTCACTGCTGAATCTCTCCGTATTTCTGTTCCTTTCTCTCTCTCCGTGGCACTCCCCTCGTCGGTCCCACTGACCTTCATCATGCTTGTATCGATCCTTTCTTGCAATATTTCCTGATATGCCCATGTGAAATCTCTCGCAAGAAATGCTACCATGACAGTTGGCTTTCACATCAGACTTTGAGCTTGCTTTAACCTAACTCCGATCCTTCTTTTGTACAAATCCCTATTTTGCTCCACCTCAGAACATTTTTGCTATCTATCTATCTATACTATCTATACTATCTTTTTATTCACGACCAAGTTCTGAATAAGGTTACGCGACTTGTTGCCACCAAATCCTCAACCGATAGCCTACGACTATTACCTTCCCGTCGACTTACAGCCTCTCTGTATCTCTACATATATTCCATCTCCTTAGCCGCGATAATTAGTTCTGAGATTGTCTGTGCAATGCGCATGATTAAAGTTTCAATCATCTCACTCGTATTTGTTTTTCAAGCCACTTTTGTAAATTATCGAACGAATCTTTCCGCCCTCTTGTTCCATCCCGGAACTATCGAACCGTCGCATTCCCTACCCCTTTCTGTGTTCTCTCCATTTTAATATCCCTAACTTTTCAGGACGTGTTAACATGCACCTCCACAAGCCCATTTTGACGCATCGTGTTTCCATCTTATTCGCTTTTTATTGCACTCTATGCATGGGATTTTCGATAATTAGTTTCCCCTCTTTCGTAAACCATGTTTACATGTAATAAAAAGATAATCACGCTGAAAAGAAATGAGTTCTTTTCCTCGATGGTAAAATACTAAGGTCAACCCAGTCAAGCAGTAAGGTGCTTACGGAACCAGTTGGAACTTATTGTATATTATATATATATATGTATATACATACATATATATAAACAATAGGACCAGGAAAATTTTCGTTAGGTTTTCCAAACTGGGAGGTGCACGGTTGGTTCCTGAAAGAACATGGGAAGGCGCGCACGATTTATATCGCCGTCGCGAGCTAAAATCTCGATAGTCGTAGCAGCTGGCTGGTCAACTTGAAAAGAAGCTTTAGATAAACATTCCTCCGCTGCAATCAGTGGCCACAAATCATGCATCACTTTGATCCTTTATAGTGTGTCTTCAAGAGAATCAAATGTTATACGGTCGGAGTTGGCCTCCTCAAAACTGGCTGGCGGGATGGAAAGTCAGAAATAACCAAAATCCAACCCCATTTATAGAGACTGAGGGGGTTATCGTATCCGTGGAGAAAGCCTCGAATAGCTAGAAAAAATAACGAAACGAGAGTTGAAGCAGTTCAGTTGTGGTGTGCCACATAAACGCTAAAAAGATGGGATGTTTCTGAATATCTGTAGGGTGCATCTTCGAATCGCACTGGCCCGTTCTACAGGAAGTGGTTAGGCAATTCTGCAACACAAATCAATAGTTCTACTTTCAGGCCTGAAACACGGACTGTACAGTCGACTAGAGTACACAACTAGGGGTGGATTTTAGATTACGTTGAAAAGCAGAGACATGATAATTCACTATCAACAATCAATCGTTAGTTACAACGCCCTTCCGGAGCCTAGATACCATGCCATCTGAAAGATGCTCGAGGGATGAGGTACTGCAAGGTTGTCCAACCTTAGACAGGAACAGCCGGGATGTAGAGGTTGGGTTAGAAAAATGGACCTTCCGGCCATTAAGCTGCCACCGAAACCACTGAGCTACCTCAAACTCGGCTTACGTATGATCCTAGGCACTAAATGATAAGGACTCTGAGAACGATCAGTCAAACAGCTTGTGTGAGAATGGCAAACGAAACGAAAGCAGAAACAGAAGACTGGTCCCAAAACTACGGAGAAAGCTTCAGAATTTTTCATTGATTATTAATATGGAGAGTTTGCCTGGATTAGAATTTAAAACATCGGGAACGAGCACAGACTCCTTTTAGCAAAATACAGACAGTGGTGCCTAGGAACGGGAGTAAGGCCGAGAGAAGGGCCAAAATGGTCTTATTTGGACATCTCTCTTAGAGTAACACGTGCAAGTGGATTCTACCACATACCGTAATTTTTTAGGTCAGCATTATAACGAAGTCTGATGGAGTGGTTTTGTAACTGTCCCTCTTCAGGCCCCAAAGTGAAAACGAAGATTATGACCTAGAAAACTTAACACAGTAAAACACAGGACGCTGGATGCAGTAGGCCAGCAATTTCCAGATTCCACCTTAAGTGACACTTTAGATTCGCATTCAGTCCAAAACTACACGTGCTATAACGCATTGAAACATTAGTGCTGAGTACCACAAGAAGTTATCATGCAGAAACGGCATTACCGAAGTATTCTTGGCTAGAGTTGACTGCGGTAGCCCACACACCGTAACTTGCACAAGCATGCGCACATGGGCCAATAATATCATGCCCTCTTCATCATAAGGACACTGATGATGTCAATGACATTTTAAGTTCACCAACGATCTCCATAAGGTGGGATGCTACAGATGGAATCGAATGTCAGGTGAGCATTGCATGATTAAAACAGCTGTCTCCTCTCGCTCGAGTCGGTCAGCAAAGGATCCTCTTCGAAGACAGATTCATGGAACGAGAGTTGTTCAAATGATTTCCTCGGAACTGTTCGAGCCGTGTGGATCACATTCAATCCCCCAGTTTACAGGATCATGTGAAAAACAATTCAACTCTGGTCATTTTAAGAATAGCACCAACCGCCCGAGGGCTTAATAAGTTACAAGTAAAACAAGGTGTAAAGCAGACGACCAAGGCAAACCAATTGTCGCGTGAACTTATTGCCAACACTCATGTCCGCTTAGGTGGTCCGGGAACAGCACCTGGTGCCTCAGCGGCACCCTTCCAGATTTTGAATGCTGCGACTAAAAAGCGCAATTTCCTGAACCGCCATCCAGCCATCTGACAATGTTATTATCGGGACTATCTCAGAAGGGTTTGGTAACGAGAACAGGTTTGCAGTACAGAAAGGCAGCATCGGCCTGAAAATTTGAATTATGCTGGATCCCATAAGCTGCAATCGTTCTCTCCTTTTAATTGAACCGAAATCGGCGCCGAACTGCTAAATGATGGCTGCATATGGCTGAAACTAACCCTCATGATCAACGCAACCCCCTGACCAAACAGTTCTTACGACCGTAGTCGAATAACTAACACCCAAAATCGCGGGTTATCTCCCGGAGAAAACCGACGAAACTTCCATCCTTTGATGTACCTGCTCACCGAGAAAAATTTCACACTGCACATAGATCACATCTAGGGTACCCTCAGGAAGAACTACTACTAGTTGAAGCATATTTCAAAGGAAGAACCTCCTCCCAAAACACACTTTTTTTGGGTCGCTTGTGGCGGTCTCTACACAACAGAACGGCTGAAAATTCAAGGCCCAAAACAGCAGTGATCCTCACTAACGGATAAACTCTGTGCGTTCCACAGTGGATAGCCGTGTCGTCAAAACGCAGTACGCCGCAGAACTCCTATCGAAAATGCTGGAATCGATTGGAATGTCAAGTGCACAGTACACGGAGAAACAGCTCACCAGAAGTGACCACCTTTGACTGTCCCGCTGAGCCTTTATTAAAGTTGAGGGCTGAGTCTAATGGAGATTACTTCCGAACGGTCCTTTCAAAAGGTTTCCGTAGAGGAGGACAACTTAAACAGTGCGATACGGACTGCACTGTTGTGAGAAACAACCTTGACTGTAATGCGGTTATTTGAATGTCTACTAGGTAATGGAACACCAAAAAACCGCACTAGTTTTGCAACCTAATCACTGTTGAGGATAGATTCGCGTCTCGCGAGCGCGTAAGGTTGTCTTTATTGATAGTTGAGTGACCTATCCGAAAGGCGTCAGCTCTTAGGCGACGCTGGAGTGGACTCATGACTTAGTGACGCACTTAGTGACTGGACTAAGTGACGGAGGCTCAATTTATTCTAGTAAAGGGCACTCAGTTATCATATAAAACTGTAAAAGTGATATATACCCGAGTAAAAGAAACCACTTTCCCCAGCTTGGAAAGGTCTAACAGGACAGCTAAGGCGGTTCCGATTATGAGGCGCTGTAGGTTTACGGCTTACCCGAGAAAATGGCGCTGATAGACTATCATTCCACGAGGTAGAGGTGTGGCGAACGACGAGTGAAGTTTAACCGAATAGGTGTAACCGACAGCAAACACCATCGAGAGATAAGCTAGTAGACTAGCCATCAAGTAAATAAGAGGTCATTGGATTGAGACAGCCCCCAGGTGTCTTTTCGCTCACACAATATGTACTTGAACTTCTCATTTCAGGACCTACCAAGTCTCGGTCTAATGTCTGGGAAAGCCGCCAACTTCTCGTTTCAGGACCTACCAAGTCTCCGTCTAATGTTTAGGAAAGCCGCTATAAAGTACCACGAAGTTGTATAGAGTGGAGCCCTATAGTTGGAAAAATGACTGTCAGTAATTATCCATTTCACATCACGACGTCAAATCCATCAGCTTGACACTTCGGATTCGTCTAGCCTGGTGAAAATTTAATGAGCCTTTTGTGTGGTACCGATTTCATTACCTCCCTAGCTCAATACGCGCTTTAACCATGAGTTCATTTCGTTCCGATGTTTAGTCATCAGAATGTCTTTTATTCTAGCGTTAACTTGCACAGAAAAGTTGACCCCACATGTTCGTTTCAGCATGGCTCCCGCAATACTGGCATGGGGCATTGACCGTTAGGATCAGTGGATGCCTTACGTTGAATGAGCCCGAGCATAAAATCTGCAGGCTGTAGAACAATAAGCTGAACCTTTAGGCAGAGTATCATCATTACGTTACATTATCTGATGCGGTAAGCGAAGCACATCGCGGAACAAATTATGTGAACTGCATGTACATAGCTGGTACTCACAAAAGCTCCATATTGATTAGTTTGTCCTCTCTAGGGAGGCATCACGAGGGGCGGACAAAAGTAGTCTCTCCAGAAAGTAAAAATGACAGTAACAGACATTTTGAATCAGGCGCCGTGCATTGGTTCTAACCAGAAGCAAAAGCATACGCTAATGTAATTTTCAAGTTTACTATGCACTCGAGAAGCTCCCCATCACCTGAGTTGATGAGGGATTAGAGAACAAAAGTCCAGCGTGCCGAACGTAGGATATCACATAATCCGTGCGGAAAAATAGGTCGAAATCAGAAGAAACTGATAAAGAGACCGTCAAAGCCACAAGGAAAGAAGAAAAATGGAATGGCACTGAGATGCTGAACAAGGAGTGGGCATGCAGCGCATCGTTCATACAAGGAAAATACTTCTAGCTGTGGAGTTTCAGGGTTGGACCGAGAGGATACACGCACTAGTAGCGCAGAAAAATGGTCAGATCCAAGGATCAAGTTCACCTGATTGGTCTCTTCAATCGGCAAGTTCACCACCCGGTAAATGAAAGGGATAGCCTGAAAGCGACAGCCAAGAGTTTATCGACGAGCAACACGACTGTCACGTTGGATGCATGAAAGTAAAAACGCCAAACGTGAGTGCATATGCTTCCTACGTTGAACAGGACAAATGCCGGCAAGGTTGACAAGGAAGGGGAAATGCAGAAATACGAGTTAACCAGTTGATGAAAGGGAAGCCGGAATAATAGATCAAAGCCTGCTGGAGTGTAGGAATAGGGATTCTAGAACCATAAGTATAGGCATAAATAACAAGCGAATAATGCCAAAGGAAATCAAAGTAGACTGATTGTACAAGAACTGCGTCACTGCATTTGCATAGACTTGACAACCCTGCCAAGCATGAAGGCATGCGTCTAAACGGTCTCTCTTGTGGGAAAATAGCTTTACGGCAGTGGATTGATGACCTCAACGTAGTTGATTGGGAAATAACCGCGACGACCGTTCAGTTCGCCCTCGAACCAGTTCTCATCAACTTGTTGAAGCAGGCGTATCACATCTCCCTCAGAGAATGGCAGTTCTGACGCGTTCTCTGCTTCGAAATCGTACAAACCACGGCACGAAGGACCGAGTACTGTGATAAAAACAGTGGAGAAAGAAGACAAAATGGTGACTAACGTAACGATCAACGTCATTTAATTGGGTTAGCTTCAGCAACGACCACAAGCGACTGCAAGCAGAGTGTATCTGTAGGAAGCAAATGAATGGGGATAATGCAATGTGCCAGCTCCCGCTTTATGAATGAGGCGTTCGTATCAGGGAGGCACCTGAAGAGTTGCGACAAAAAAGGTCATCTCCGTCGGTACATGAATCATGGAAGGGTAAATACAATTAACAGTAGCAACATCCCACTGGGGTGAGACGCATAAGACAATAATAGTTCGGCCAAAACTGAGCATAAAGGCGAAACGGGTTGGAGCGTCAATGTCATACCGGTCCTACAGAAGTGAGCTATGATCAGTCAGTTAGAAAACGCTTGGAACAAATCGGGGAGTCATTGGATGGAAATTCCTTGAATAACAACCTGCAGATTGTTCCCCAAACTCATCTAAAATGTTGGATGCCTTATCTGCGCAAAAAAGTATCCATCCTGAAAGTTTCTGACCACCGTATGCAGAGAATACTCCTGTACAGATACGTGATAACATCTCCCAGGAGAGTACACAGAGTATACTCATACAGGAAAACTTTCGACAGGCAGATATCACTCCAAAGAAGGACGATCCTGTAGTCCGAAAGTCCTAGAAAGCCGTACCGAATAACCTGATTCCAATTTGTACATAATCAAACTAACAGGTCCATAGTACTCATCAGTCTTCCTTTGCACGATATGGAAATTCTTTCCAGTTGGTAACTACTCTGAATATGCAGTTCCTCGAGCAGCACACTGCAAGTACGCAACTCAGTCATACTAGTACGAATTTACAAATCTATGCGCGACTACGCTCGCAACATCATTTTCACATTGAACACGTACTCCAGTGATTTGACTGCTGCACAACTGAGGTTGCTTACGTAGGCATTGGACGTAAGAAGTGAATTTATCAGCCCAGTGCCAAAGTAAAACGTGTCATTTTTCTCGTGTTCGCAGTGAGTAAGCATTTTTTACGTAGAAGCTATTGTTTTGTGAAAGGCAGGCAAAAATGTTAATTAGTCCCTTAAAAACAACATGAACTTACGCATAGAACCAACTGGAACAATAGCTGCCTCAGGTCAACAATGGCCTTCCAAATTTAGTGGAAATGAAAAAGTATCGAATCGAAATTTACTCCGCTACCGAAATAACTCGCAAAAGTCCTATACCAAGACATGGAGGTGACTTTGAAAAAAATTCACAGCAGGCGGAGGACGCATTCTAATTATAGTCTATTTCACATTACACTGCTGCCAAAACTGCCTGTACCGAGCCACCAAAAACACACCAATTGACTGAAAACAGGTCTATCTATGTAGTAGGTTACGAAACATGAGGGAAAGCTTGTTGAGAGGATATCTGACACACTGAATTTCACCGCAAATTGCGTGTACTTTTTTAATTACTTTATAACATTATTTACAAAACAAAACAAAGTATATTCTGTATCCATCCCACACACACATATACCCGTACACACTGTGACCTAAGCTATGACCATGGAAAAACCTCACTGTTTCTGCGCGACAAGGCCTAAAACCAACCAAGAATCACCTGTTCAGTGTAAACAAACGCGACCTGCCTGAATTTCATACATCCGGTTGAAAGTCTAATGCCGTGGTTTCGGTGATTAGCGGACAAATGAACATGTCGCTGACCAGTTACTACAGACAGCCTACCCCTTACTACTCACTCAGACCATTTATATGAGTGGGATTTCAGTGCTAGACTTAAAAGTACAAAGACCAGTAAATGATTTTTTGAAAATTGAGAAGAGATGTAGAGCTGTTGTATCCTAAGTAGTAGTCACCAATGGTACCAAGTCTAGCTAATCAGTTAATCCAGTTTCGAAATTAGAGCAACAAACGTATCAGCCAATCCTCAAAGGTTCATCTGGAAGGAATGAGGCTTGCAGTGTTCGTAAGCAACAATGAACACAAGATAGATTATGCGTTCTAATCACAGGATGACTCATCTTTGCCGGACGGTAGTAAGCATGATCACATGCAGTCAGTAGGCCTCACAAAGCGACCAAGATCCCAGTATGATAAACTTATAGAAAGGAAACGTACGATCTTCATCCACTGCATGAGTGGGGTCAGCAGTAGTATGGTTAACGGAACGAACCAAGGACAGAGGGATCAAATGGCCGAAACATCTATATACGCCCTTGAGCAACAAGAAACGATAAAACCGGGTCGCCTCATCGTTAACCTGACAGAACATCATGTGCATGATCCACACGGAAATGTGTGTGTGAAATGTGTGCCTCTGGAGTTGGACATTCAATCCAAACGCCAAGATCTGTCTCATCTTATCGAACCTCCAAAGCCAATTCAGGATGATTCGGAGTGCATATTACATACACATTACAGACTCACATCCGTTTCCGGATTCGGTAGTACCAGCAGATTGGACTATCAAAGTTGACTAACTAGTTTAACAGAATGTATCAGAATTTAAGGAACTCGCGGTCAGTTATAGGTCCGAAAGTTTATAAGACGATTAGGAAACTGAACCGTCAGACAGTGTAGTGGGTACTTTGAGTAGGGGGGGATCGACCTCGACCAAGTAAAAACACCAATGACTTTGTTTTCATAGCACTTATAACAGTCGTCAGTTTTGACTGTACGACACCGGTCTTAGGAAGTCATCAAATACGAAACTTTTTGACAAGCAGCGTACTACCATTATCACAAATAGGTCGAGAATCATTTTCAGCTCGTGAAACAGCTTCAGTAACCTGACCGACACTAGTTTGTCCTGGAATACCCACCTCACGCCTGTTCTCGCGGAGCCAACGGAATCGGTGTGAATCGCCTTCCCCTAACACTGATTCGGATCTGCAAATCTCGTTTGTTGCTTCATAATATCGGCGGTCCTATTCCTGATATGTTGAAGCTCTTAAAATTGATGTCTCGAATGTTTTTAGTCACTATCAATTAACCTTAAACCAATGCGATTAGTTACACGGTAGAATGATCCTTCGTACTTGCTTTAAGGACGGCATCTGAACGCATATGATCAGAAGTCGAATCACATGTTGTACTGATTGCAAACTCTATATGAAAACTGTCCAAATGGTTCGCAGTGCGCCAAAGCTTGTGAAAATTTCCACGAACATTTCCACATCCAAAAACAAATAATTCCGATTCGTGGTTGGCCACCAGATCGATGGTTGCCTGGTTACTGGACAGCTATCAACAAAGGTGGTTCCAAAACTCAGGATTGAGAAATATTCAAATTAAATCAACAGGAATTGGTGTGAGACGAAGGGTATATTGATGATGATGCACAATCTAAAATATATACCCGAATTCGAAATCGTATAGCCAAGCATTGCAGTTTTGTATACGTGCGTATGTGCCAAAAACGGCAACGTGAGGCTTTGTACCCTGGAAGACCGTCCTCCATCCAGAACAGAAGTGACTATTTAGTAGTCCAACTATGTACTTCGGTCTCATTTCACAGTTAAAGAATAATAAACATAGGATTTAACTGAACAGTGCGACAGTGTGCCAACCGTCAGTTGAATTTCACGAAGCAATTACAAGGGGCACACAGATAGTAGACAAATGAATAAGCAACCCAGAAACCTTACAACTCGAATGCAGATCCTAATCAATAGAATAAATGGAAAAACAAGCAGCAGAAAGTTTACGAGGGACCGGAAATGAAGAGAACCGCCGTTTGACGCACACAGACCAAACAAAAATAGGTGCAAATCTGTTGTACAGATCAAACGAAGAGAACATCCAGGTTGACTAATGTGCCGGTTTATTGTAGTCGACTACAAATGTGGTACTGCGGTATTGTCAATAGCACCTTTCGAATGGATTCGATGCCATTTCTAAACTAGACATTACCGCAGGTAGACAGCAAGTCGCGGGATCAATCAGTCAGTGAGTGATTCACTCATGAACCGTGTGTCAAGATACAATGTTCGCAGCTGTGACTTAGATCGAAGTCAGTTAGCCGACGAATGTTACCCCAGTTTTGAAGAACGCTTAGGCTAAACACAGTAATGTTGTCTTTATTCATGCAACAAATCCTTATAATTTGGGTTAAACCTGTTTAATATATGTGTGTGTGAATCATCCTATTAGGAGGTAACGCCCTCAGACTAACTCGAGATTGAGGGAAAACAGTCGCATCCTGATTGATAGACATTCAATGCAGCGGACCATAGCAGACAGTATCACAAAAACTCGGAAACTACACCGCATCCAGTGCAACAGATCGATCGACCGGAAGCATAGATTCTAGAAATCACTATGATTCTTGAATAAATCAATTGCTGACAGGCGCATTAGATGTGCGAGAATTCCAGCCTATTCGGAGCAACGGCAAACAATAAACAGAAAAATCGATTAAACACGTGAAATTCGCTGAGAGTTCACGGAAATGTCTCTGATGTTTCAGCTTTGTGCAGTGATGCCATCAGTATTTTCGAACTGGCGGTAGACTTTTCTGGGTAATCCAGGTCATAAAATCTAGTGCAGTTTGTCTGGATTGGTTTGAAAATGGCATTTTATATAAGGTGACCAAATCAGGGTGCAAAAAATGAAGCTGAAATCAAAAAGCAGGGCAAAAAACTCAGGCAATAGGAATCTGCCAGCTGTCATAATGAAGGGCGAACCACGCAGCCAAAGTTTGCTAAGGAATATCTCGAGGACAATCGATAATGGCCGCATTAGACATCAATTAAACCACATAATCGCCTGAGGCGGACAGAAATAAGGAATATCAGAAACAGCGAACATAAATTTGTTGCAGATAAGTCTATTACAGTAATCCAGGAGACACATCTGCCTCAGCGTTAACACCAACGGTCCTCGTCAGCCACGACCTATTCTCTGCTCTCCCTGATGACAGGCTCTTCATCGGGAAAAGGAAGTGCGCCCCTCCTGTGGGGTGACCATTTTTCGGAGGGTCCCATAACGAATCATGAATGATGAACACGTCTTACAAAATTTCTAGAGGTGGCAGATCTGCAGAGGTCTCTCTATGGGATAAGCGCCCCCTAAAAAGGTATATAGGCTTCCCTTCCGCGTGGCGGTCTGCCTTGCGGGGATAACGTAACTCAAGCAAAACCTGATTCAAAGTCGAACGCCATAACTTATTGTCTTCGTATTGCTTAGGTATGGACACATTTCGGGGCTGAACCAGACTATTTTTGCGCCCCTTCGGAAGTTTTCAGGTGCAACTAAATGCGAAGTGAATAACGTGGTTTCGCAATTAAACCAGCAACCTCCGGACACATTTGACAGGTATCATGGTTGACGTAGGCATACGCAAGCATAGGAGAGCGTACCACGCAGTTATAAGAGATTTAGCAAGCCATGGTGAGAAACGAGACATATTATGTTTCCCTTCTGCGAAAATAAAGGGATAAAGAATTAATGCCAAGTAGCGCGACTGACAGACTAATTTGAAAAGTGTTAGCAAATTGAGGTGCAAAAACACCGAACAGCAGTGAAATTAGCTTCATACATTTACCATCGTTCTCTCCAACATTAACCGATAGGCTAGCAGACCCGTCCAGATAGGGTGGGGAATGGTCTGCGTGGGCGACAGAAATCGATGGGTCTGCCACCGAAGAGAAGTCGACTAAGACGGCAAGCATGAATGAGGGGGGAGAGGAATAGGGACAGGGAGTGTACATGGGAAAAGAATAGTACTCAGCGCAGTAGTAACACAAGCCAGCAACGGAGGAACTTGGGATATTGATTGTGAAACGACACGCCGCTGTTGAAC
Source organism: Clonorchis sinensis (assembly GCA_003604175.2). Lineage (NCBI taxonomy): Eukaryota > Metazoa > Platyhelminthes > Trematoda > Opisthorchiida > Opisthorchiidae > Clonorchis > Clonorchis sinensis. Next base: position 209,364,301 of record CM030369.1, read on the forward strand.
CGAGCGAGGATTGATGTACAATGGAGTTTAAGTGACCGATGATAGATGACAAAATAAAAACGCCAGTGTACAGTGGGAATGGACTGCCTTCGGTACGATGGAAATACTACATTAAAAACCTTGGGCATTAATCAAATGCAGGATTTCTGGGCTTCTTCTCTGGTAACCTATGGCGCACGTGACTAGGGAAAACGCGCTGCGATTTTTAGTTAAGGTAAATTATTGCAGAGAGGTTATCGGCGACGAAACGTTCTCAGGCAAACAGATGAACAGCCACACAATCAACCACCAGTGGTTCGAGGATTTCAAAACTGACCCTAGTTTGGCATTGTAATAGGCTGAGAGATTCTCCATCCCTAAATTCGAGGTGATTTGCTCCCAAAGATAGGAGATAATCCAGCTAAAAACACTTACCTTAAGGGTACATCACACACAACGGGCGGGATATTTATAAACAGTAGGGCTCCACAGTGACTGGAAGGTGAACATAGTTCTGGTGGATTTACAGCAAAACACTATGAAGAGCACTATAAGCGCTGCACATCCTCCTTAAATATCACAGACAAATTGTTCCCCCAATTCCATCGTAACTATCTGGTTGCGTTCGCAGTGCCCGGATGAACTGGCAAGCCGTTTGGTTTCTGACAAAGTAACCAAAGTCCACGTTAGTTCTCATTTACTCTGGAGGCCTGTGAATACGTAAAAATGCTGAGTTCCCACTGGGACACTATGTAAATATATAGAAGGTAACAGCTAAATTACACGTAGTTCCTCAAGTTGCAACACCCACACGGTTGACCTAAGAATCAGAATGATGAAGACAAATTTTCGTTGGATCCTATCTTCCAGTGTAGCACCTAGGGCCATTTGGAAGTATCGAGGGCATCCACCTACTCATCCATCCAGTTTGATGATTTCTGAAACGAAAAGCGACGGGCAACACTTTACACTTTTTGTCAACGGCAGAGTTTACAGTGCGGCGGTGCGATCCACGCTGCCTTGTGGATCATAAGCGTGACCTCTATGTGCAGAGGACATACGAAAGGTGTCCGTTTTGATCATCGGTGTCTTCGAAGCATTGGTCGAGTCTGGTCTGAACATCAGACGAGAAACGATGAGATAGACTAGACGGTTCAAGAAAGGAGGAACTCTCCCGCGAAAATGAATTCCTCACGATTCATAGGTTACTCTAGTTAGGACGTACTCCGCATGCCAGAACGCCATCTGTCTCGTAGAACTATTTTCGCCCAGCCTTGTGCTGAGTGGAAGCGACCGAGAAGTGAACAGTGTATGGCCTGGCAACAAAGTATGATAACACTAACCAGCAAACTGAGTTGGGTTGACAACTGCCGTCTCCCTGGATGGGGACCCCGGGACTCAACTCATCAATGGCTAATGACACTGGCAAAAATGACCCAATCGCACAGTCGGTGGCACTCCTGCTAACGCCTTTGAAACGTAGTTACCCAGTTCCCGAACCAAATGAACATGTCACAGCCTCCACTGCTTGACTGTATCTCCCACGCTCTCCCACTTTCCGATGATCGAAACTGTAGCAGCTGGAACCAATGTATCCCTGGTACATGGTTGATAGCTGACGAATTAGAATCGAATTCAATTTCCTGTTGATTTCTATCAAAATCATATTTTCTAAGTACGGTATGATAGCAGAGTGTTTCAGTAATCTAATTTACCAATTAGATGAAAAGCATTTCTTATATAAAGCTACACACCAGTACAAAGTAGTTTGCATTCGGACTGCACACAACAACGAGTGAAAGTATGTAGTGGTCACTGAAAACTGACCGGAGATGCTGAAGCTAGCTGCAGTGGTGCGCTGCATTCCGAAATCTACCCAACGAGGTGGATATGAAATACACAATTTGAGAAGGATAAAGGTTGAATCAAAGACAACAGAAAACGCAAGCCAGTTGGGAGTAAAGTAGGAACACGGGGTGGATAGGTTTAAGTAAAGCCGAAACGCCAAAACGTTCAGGATATAGCACAACGTACCTGGACTAGGCGCCGCAGCGTTTATGTGTGGACCGTTTTTCGCTGGCGTGCTCAGCGCGCTTTGAGAAGGAGTTCGAGAATTCACCTGATTTGGAAGTGTTGAAACCCGTTTGGGTTCATAAGCTGGTCTGGGTTTCGAAGAAGCCTCGTCTTTCCTGTTCAACGAAAGGAGATGAAAGCATGCAAACGATCAGTCGCTCTTAACCTAAACGTGGCAGCGTGATGGATACTTGTTGATAATGGCGTGGCAACCGGAAGGATGAAACAGAGTTTCAGTCCGATGATCACGCCCGAAGTTCAGAGTTGGGAGTTCAGAGTTCAGAGTTCAATGGATACGGAGTTTATGACAATCGGTATCAGTCGATTGTAATCGGTTGGACCCCACAGATCCCAGACTGGGTTCAGAAACAAGGTGAACAACAGAAAACCTTAGGTATGAACTGGCGAACCTCTAAACTGCACTCTTGGTGGAAGCGAACTAGTATGCATCATTTGGCAACCATAACTTGAATATGGTGAATCGGTGGTTTCACTCTTTTTGGAAGATTTGGTTTATTATGGACATTATTACTGATGACTAGAAGTAAGTGGCAAAAAACAAGAGAAGATTGAAAAGGCGCCATTGGTGGATACTGCGTCTGTTTTGTTTAACCTTCATTACCTTATGGTATTTGAAAGCAGTGAATAAAAACGAACAAATACAATTAATTAAGAAGTAGTAGTCGGCAGATTTCGGACAGTCTTGCAATAACGGCGACGTCGTATGGGAAAAATTGCATCACTCGGAACCTAAGTTGTTTGGTGTTCCAACGAAACTATACTACGTTTAATCCATTAAAAAACGGAACAATCTGAAATCACCCCAGCATCCAGGCTAACCAGGTAAGTAATTAGGACATGTTGATACATAAGAAGGTTAGTGACACTTAGTATACAGAATGCGCCATGGAACTATCCCCCCATTCAGACAATATTCCTCCTGTTGTTCCGTGGTGAAGGGGGTTTCGGATTCAAGGGAGGGCATCACAGTATATCTTCGGCACAAGGAGAACATAACTTCAGTTGTCTGACTCATGTGACATGAAGTATATATATGCTAGTTTCCTGTTTGGGTTTCAGCATGGCCGGTCAGTAAAAGCGTGTCGCTAGCATGGACAACAAGATTCAAGATCGAAATATTAGGCGAGATAGGTGGAAAGCAAATCGAAATTAGTAAGAATACAAATGTTGTACACGACGGTCTTTCTCCTGAATCCATACGGTCGAAAGTCGTACGAACTAAAAAAAACACGTCATGGATGCAGAGGTTTGAAGAAAACTATTGAAGACGACAAACTATAAGTACGAAACCTCAATATGCTTGCATAAGAGACAAACACGACACACTTGATTAACGCCGAAAACCCAGCGAGTATGGTACACCAGTTCTCTGAATGTAGTGAACAACAGAATTCTAGGTCAATCCACGGAGTGGTACAACACCGGAATATCTAGGGACTAAACAAACAAAAAAAACCTCATTGACTATGCACACTGTTACTGACACCACATTTGACCGGTAACGGAATCAGCCCGCGTGCTGCACAAGCGTGTGAGATCATCCTGTTCTGTGACAAAACCTTCCGTGTTTCATGATCATACAACGGAAACCACACAAAAATCAGCAGCATACAAAGATGCCAAATGGTAAACCAGTCCTCAAATGGATAGCACAGTGGTAATCCATTGACCTCCAGTGCCATTCAGTGATTTGGCTATGCAGACATTGAATTTCACTAGGCTGTGAGCACACCCAGCTGTGAATCATGAGGTAGATTGTACAAGAAATCATTAGGTCAAGTGCACCTATAAATAATTAATTATTTTAAAGAATTGGTGTATTAATCCACCATGTTTATGATTCCGGATCTCAAATCGTCGACATTCAGCCACTAAGCAGCGCCTCCCACTGACCAAGGATGTTGAAGGCCTCATTCCCCCAAAGAAAAGTAGCGTGTGCGGAAAGTATAACACCTGACTTAGGAGAAAATTTGGAACAAACAGCAAGTTATCTGCGCGACCATCCAAACCAAAAAATGCCCAAAGGCTTACTAAGAAGACTCATTTGGACGCTTCATGGTCCAACAAGCTGATGATTTATTCGGGCAGTCAGCGGACGAGTGCTGAGCATCGAGAGTATTTTACGACCGATGCACGCTGAAGAATTGATCATTACCAGACCGCAGACTAGGGATTTTTCTTGGTGTTTACAATAAAAGGGTGGTGAGCTTTTTACGCATTTGCCTACGTATAGAATAAAGCTTGAGAACGATATACCAAAAAAGATGCTTATGCGCAAATCAGTGTTTTAATCTAAACCATGTTCCTTTACCCGGTTATGTGGAAAACGAGTACTCCAAAGAGGAGACTGGAACAGCGCATTGAATCGTTCATTTTAAAGAAGAATCGATGGTCGAAAACAATGAGTGAAGGGAACCCTAAATAGACAATTGTGACTACTCGACAGATCCACGAGTACATGATACACGAGCACTGTACTTAGTTGTACAAGGCGAAAGCGCACCCAAGTTACCCGTTAGTCAGATGGAGGAAAAAACACAAAAAACAATACGGAACAGAGTTAAGAATGACCGCTTCGGGCAGTCCCACCACGAGGAAGAACGCAAAATAAATTTCCAGGCGATATCCAGACTAAAGCTCCTCAGGGAGCACCACTCTCAGACTATACACCGAAACGGAGAATGATGCCTCGAAACCTACTTGTCAATCAGGAACTTCTGAAGCTGCTCCATGATTTCTGTGGCTTGGCGGTGATAGTCCACTTGTGCAGTGACCAGCTCAGTCAGGGCTTGAATTTGCTCGACCTAGAAGGGACGGAAAAAGAATGATAAAATTTTGGATAATAAATTATCACTCGTCAGGAGTGTCGAAAAACGGGCACAATTGTGTTCTGCAAAAGGTGAGCTGGGAACGGAATACACTGTCAACTTGAAACGACAAGAAAGCGTGGGCGTAATCCATTCTGCAATATGATTTCTCGAAATTCAGACGTAAAACTCACATGGGGATGCAGATGCAGCGAAACGAGAAAAATAACCTAATGCTATGAGATGCGAGATGATAGGCCAGAGCGCAATCAAGCATGAAAGTTAAAGTAACAGAGTGAGAAGTTTTGGACAGGAAAAAACGTGATACAAACTTGAGATGTCAAATAGAGTTAAACAAGTGAAGAAATCCAGAAGTCTATCAAACAAGGAAAAAAAGACAAGATAATCGCGAATTGGGGTGAAACACGGAGGTCTATACAAAGACGTGCTAGTTCAAATCGGTGGAGGTAACTATAGAAATCTCATCTGCAGGGAACACCATGTTTGCTTTCAACAAATAATCCGGACTAGGAGTATAGAAGGCCGTGTCCAAAAGCAAGTACTATAAGAATTAAGCGAAAGCATCCACTTTTCAAAGGGGGTCACTCTTTAAAATGCGATAAAAGGGTTCAGTTGAAGTCCAAAAAATGGGAGCAATGTGGCTGGAAATATCTGAGACCCAAAAGAAGGACTAATCATTGGAAAGTCAAGTAACCAGTAATGAAATGCTCGAGATTTATCGCCAAGTCTGACGTCGCGGTGTCATTAAAACTAACGCTGGACTAACCTGGACTAATCACCGTTTGAAATCCTACGATGTCACACTGAAGGCAGTTTGTATCCAAAAATATCTAGTTTATAGTGTATTCGTCTTCTCAGTAATCAGTCCTGATGAGAGCACGACCAGCTGACTTCTTCCTTGACCACAGGAGTCTGGTAAATTCACAATGACCGGAATATAAAACAGACAGAATGAGACCTTTCATTTTTACCTGCACAACCAGTGAACAAACCTCCGCCTTAAAGTGCTTCTTCTAATCGGGATATTAAATGGACTACTGGTTTGCTCCTCTTATCGCTTTATCTGGGCAGATGAAACCAATGATGTACCTCACTCTAGGCAGCCTGCTGGTTTTCGCTGTTATGATTCCTCGACGGTCACCATTCGTTATCCCAATCGGGTTCCTCTTGTCGAACGGGTCCCACGCGCCGGTATTTTTCGGCGCGACCGTAGAACAGAGCACATAGAATTTTATAGTCTAAGCGCTTTTAATGCACTCTACTTTGTTTGTCCCAATCAAAACAGATACCGCTTCTGGCATTTGCACAAATGGATTAGTAAGTCCATTGAAAGGAAAAACGTCATAAAAGATAAATATGCATACAACACGATTAGATACGATTGTACAAAACTGGAGGTGATAGCCGGCACTTTGTTCAAGTCAGTGGAGCTACAAAAACTAGACGAGAGAATTCGGTGCAGTAATTGGAGGTGGAGGTTGAAAGGACCTACCTACACAGTCCTATTTGTATCATATAATTCTGCGGACAACCCGGTGTTAAGGACCCGGAAACATCAAAGATACTCCGTTTCTGCGAAGATCAATTCCTTTTATCGTCTTGCGGATGTCTCGCTTTGAGTAAATTTCATAGTGTCAATACACAGCGACCTCATAAAAGATAAGGCGATCTGCTCACTAACGGACTGAAAAACTCAGACCGTTGGTATCATAAACTCCGTGATCGTGCTTTCTCTCACGCCCCAATTATTAAGTCTGTACGTCGTAATCAAGTGCTTAGTGTGAACATCTAATTGTCTCACATCATACTGGCAGCTCGCTCATTATCAGTCACATATTCTTTCCTGGAAGCCTCACCACAGGCAGTTCCCTACTCGAATTGTGCGCATGATTCGAACATCAGTTACTCACAAATTAATAGCATCCTTTTGAGTAGAATGATAGGAACATTTGGAGGTGTCCACAAACCTATAACTCACATAAACGGCCCCTAACAGGCCATGCTATCAGACGAAAGTCCACAGAGTTATTGTTTGTACCAATAGTCTGGCACTTAATACAAACTTGTCAGAATTATTATGGCAGAATATCCATGTGTGCAGCTCGACTGTTCTCGTTTAGGTTTGAGCAACCTGATTATAATACGGCCCTGTGTCTGTTTCGGGTTGTATGGCAGCTGGGCAGTCATTGCTAAAATATAGGACTTGTTCTACCGCTCAGGGAGCCAGAGGTACAATAGTTCACACTGTGTATCCCCTATGTTTTACTGTAGAGGTTATTAGAGTGAAACTGTTAAGCATTTTGAGAAATCAGTCGTTCGACATGGATCAATCTTGGAAGGGCTAGTGCATAAGGTTATCATTCACACTTTTTTTGCGATTAACTTGGACGCACAATCCAGAAAATTGACCGATACATCTAAGGATAAATTAACGCGCGTCTTCGAGTCTTGACGGTAAGTCTTGATTCTGATTTTGGCAAAAAAGAGTGATATATCATGGTGTAAAATGGGGGGAATTCGGACAAACACCTAGAGGGAAAACAACCCACCAAACGAGGAGCCTTTTTCGGACACCATCAAAACATGCCGTAAGCTGTTTGCATTCTGATGCTAACACCAAGGAGTGTTTTTTACCGCCAGCTATAGACACACACAACAGATGGGGGGAAAACACCATAGAAGCAAGACTCGACACAAGGAAAATGTCAAGCCTTTTGAAGCACGGGTCGAGATTTAGCGAATAATAAAAACTGTCCACAAAGAGCTAAGTAACAGACTGACAAAACCAGCTTTCGTATCTATGTGCTCATCTATTGGAATTTTGCAGGAACATAGACATGTCAGAGCGACAGATACACTATTCATTCGTCAAATACGGTTTCACCAATTATGAGACGAAGATATTGTCATCTGGATAGTGTGGATTTCGTACAGATGGAAGCCGATGATTCACGGTTTCACTACGTTTCACACACTGATGAAGTACGAGTCGTCGTGTTTGCTGCTGTTGTTCTACTTCGGTGAGAAAAGAATTCGAAAAGCATACCCATACAGGGCTACTGTTGGGCTGTCACATAAAAAGCTAGAAGAAGCAAATTCAGATAAGCAGGGTACAACCAGTGCAACCTGCTCAAGCCCAACCATTGAAGGCCGCTGCTTGTCAATGTCTGAGCCTGGGCAGGTTAGCACAAATGTTTCAAGAACAACGAAAGCAGGTCCAAATAAGTATTCCGGCAGCTACCTCTACAGCACTCTACCGGTCACATATTCCAAAAGTATATCAGAGAATATCATGGAGCCTCCTAAAAACGAGTCTCCACAAAAGTCGATCAATTTTCACAACGTTGTGGTAGACAGGCAGGTAGGTAGGTAGGTAGGTAGGGATATGTATTGATCACTGTTGGGTCATCGATAATTGCATCGATTCATCACCTAAGCAGGTGGGCCAAAATTTGATTAACCAGCAGCCACTATGCAACCAACAGGCATGATCTTATTCAAACAAGTCGTTCGGTTGGACAGCTGTAGTCGAAATATCACTCTGACAAAGAGGCAACTAAATAAGGAAAATATTAAGAAAGAAACAGAACTAGCGTGAGAAAAAACTGGTTTCCGTCACCTGAGGGTAAATAAAACACTACTATCCTGGATTTTGCCGTGTAAGGCTACGGAGAAAAACGAAGAAATGCGGTACATATGTTTCACTCTTGTTTGGAATCACGAGCAGTGCGTATGCCACAAATTGCCACGGGGGTTCGAACCCACAGCTTTTCGGATAAGGGTCTGAAAGATCGATGTTCCAATTACCGGTAGCTGATCGACAGACATAACCCCACAACCCTTAGACGTACACATCGTGTGGTGTGCTGTTGCTTAGTCCGTCAACTGTCGAGTGCTCTGTGGAGCGTCAGTCTGGCTTCTTGGATGTGCTGCTTTCTGAGAGGACCATTGAGTGGAATCTGTGGCTGAACCTCAACCACATTGTTAGAAAACCCTCAGCTATAGAGGAAAAAAAGCAAAAGTCATAATAATGCTATGAGGAGCATTAAGCCATGTGAGGACTACCAATGCGAACCATTTTTTGATGTATGAAATGTCTGATGAGGAGTCAAACCCTTCATGAGCAAACACCTCATGCGTGAATTGCCAAATCTGAGCTTCGTTCTTTCACAGTCATTGTACACTGTACGTGATTCTAAGAGCGGTCAGGTTACTGAATCAGTAGCTCAGTTGGCAACAGCGTGCGAATGTGCGTACGATAGGACTGAAGAGCTTTCCGTGGGATTAAACAAATTACGTTTTCTCTGTTCTGGTCCGAAGTTGGCAGTGTCCTGAAAGCATATATAGATTAGCACTAGCCACAAAGTAGTGCTGAAGATGAGGGTCGTCAGACAACGGAACACCTGCATTATAAATGTGCGCGGGTTACATCAATACCTCACTAATATCAATTTATTAAGTTGAAGCAAATTCATACGGATATACGAGGTACCTGACCCTAAAATACCCAAAACGAAAAGAATCGGAAACACCACCCCACTGTGATCACTGAGGTCAAATTTGGCAGCACAACGGGGTGGCAACTCTAATTCAATTCCGAAAATTTCTACAAAAAAACAAGAGAAACACCGAAATTATGTGACCTCGAAATTAACAAGCGATGAGCCAGATAATGTGCAAATCCTTCAGTATTTTACGATACACCATACACAATTTATAAAAATTTGTGACAGAACGACTCGGAGGCAGTGCACAATGTACAGGGAACTAAGCGAAACCAAAGAATACCCACACGAATTCCTTCATTCGTTTGGTGTGCAACCATTCGCCCTTAGTTCAATTACCTACTGGTGCACATCGTAAACACCAGAAATTTGGGGGCTGAATTTCACTGGACTGACCTTACACAAAAGAGAAAACTAACAGTGTTAGAAACCTAACGGCCAGGTTTTGGGTATGAACATCGAGGAATGTGATCAATGAAATAGATTTTCACGTTCTACACAGCTGATGGGAATTCTGTAGAGTGATTGTTGGTCTGTTCGCCGAGCTTGGAAGTTGGATTGCAAACGTTTCATCACCAATCGAGGGAGGAATTCACCCACTCAAGCCCGCACTGACGATGTCACCTCGATTGGTGATGAAACGTTTGCAATCCAACTGCCAAGCTCGGCGAACAGACCAAAAATCAATCAGCGCACCCGAGCTACCTATATTCCACAACATTGCCGATTCTGTAGAGTGCCACAATCAGTTGCAAATCAAGATGTTAACGTGAAACTCAAACGACTCTCATTTATAGCACTTCTCTATTGGGACAGCTTTCGGGTTGGTAAACGAGCTGTTACCTACTACTATTTATCTCATATGGTCTCCTAAAATACTAGTAAACCTGGAGCACATAGTTTCGATATTGCGGACATCAAGAATTCCCTTTGGGCACTGGAAATCCCCAAATCCTCACCATGGCGTAAGGCACCATACAAAACAATCAAATCCAGCCCGCCCGCGCACTGTTGCACAAGGGAAGCCGTTTATAAAAAAGTCTTAGCTGATCCTTATAAGTAGAAGTAGTAGTAGAAGATTTAGACGACTAGGCGGTATCGTACAAACTAGAGGTGCCTTTGTTTTCTAAACGTAACACATTACTCATAAGGTTGCTGTAAACAGTTCGACAGCCTACGACCTATTTCGTCCTTTTTGAGGCTCATCAGTCCCCGAGTTTCCGTCAACCGTATGTTCTACTTAACAACCCCCTGTCGGTTTTCGGAGGCTGATCAACCTGCTTTATAAAGACTTAACCAATGTTACGAAGAAAGTATCCATTGTTTGCCGCTTTACGACAGTGGAGGAAGCACAACAGCTTAATATACTCTAACCTATTTGTCAAGACGTGTTAAACGGTATGTCAGACGCTTTCTGTGGGACAGAAGAATGCTGCAATAGCTTCCACAGTCCATTTTGATGCCCGTCCAGCGTTAGGTTTGTGACCAATATGTTGCCCAGTTAGCCGAAATCCTTACACTACGCCGTCTCACAACCAACTAGTTGATTGTTTCCTGATCCACGGTATGATTGCAGTAGGCGCAAGTATGTTGAAGTGTTCAAGGACAATTTATTTAACTCTCAAACTGGGATGCCAGTGAAGTATAAACCATAGTTGGCGGCCGTGTCTTCATTTGAGAATGCGAAAATCCAGAAATTATAACACGAACCGGACCAACATGTTACCACCACCATTTCTTGTCTGTACAGATTATGGTAGGTGCAAAGAGAAGAGTTCACGGCGCAGAGCAGCACCATGTTTCATCACCGCAGACGGGCTGAAAATATTGCGGTCATGGTTTAAAACTGCATAAATTAAAAAGCCAAATTACGATCGGCAAACACTACCACCACCAAAAGGTTCCGTGGGACCAAACTCAGTCTAACAGTCGACGAATAGACAAACCTTATTATTTCCAGAGGAACAATTTTGGTACTGTATAATATCATTTATTCGACAAGTTTATACAATATAACAGGAGATTCACAATCAGCTTGCCAAATACTCTCATTTGCATATGAATTTGGTTTTCAACGGACACTCAACTGAATCCAGCTGAATCTCTCTCTTTTGAGGTGGGCTGGTGCAGCACATTCAGTTGAAGCGGACAACCATAAACAAGAGATCCAGCTGCATTTAAATGAGTCCCCTGTCAAAAACAAATTCGTGTGCAAGTGATGGTAATTGTCGAAATGGAGGCACCCTTCTTTTAAGAAACATTATCTGTCCAGAAATTCTTAAAGGAACGAACATTCCGGTGACTCCGTGATTGTCTTCAGTCGAATAAGCTCAAATCGCATACAAATCAGCCTTCATAAGCGTCAACTCGTGGACAAAACAACTTTCCAAGTGTTCATTTGCTTGAAGTGTACAACTTTTCGATCTAACCTGTGTACAACAATGTCAAAACGTCGGACCCATGGCCTATGGAGTACAATGAAGACGGCTGAACAGCTACGGCAACGTCGGGTAGACGCACCAAGATCCAGTACTCAAAATGGTTCTGTTTGTAAAGCCTAGGACAGATAGCTACATTGATTTAAACAGTGTCACCCCGATGAAAACTGCGGTCGAATATGACCGCAAGTGAGTGTAGTAAGTTGTACTCTTAGCGAATCAATGACCTATGAGCAGAATGGGATACACAAGATAGATTAGAATGAAGAAAGTCTTAAATGAAAAGTCGCGGGAAGTTATTTCGTCCTTAAATATTGATAGTCCAAAGTGACAAGTGTCTCACCGGTTACGGTTCGGACAGCGAGATTTTAAGGACCCTCCAGCGTTTGCCTCTACATTTCATTGATGACGAAGTTGAACGCAATGAGGAGAAGGGGGCATTCTTGCCGGACATCAGTTACCAAAGCAGCCTTTTGAGAACAAGGAAGTATGTGAATATGAGGGCCGGATTATTTTCATAAAGTTCTGGGGAATCCCCTGTTCAGCAAGCGACCGATCAACGGGATCGAAGGCACCCTTGAAGCCAAAGAACATTAGAATTCTAAAACATTCGTACATATGGGGCTATTCCAGAAGATGCGTTGTGTGAAGATGCGTTGGATGCACCCTCCACCCGCCGAAATACATTTTGGTGATCACGGATCAAGGTTTCGCGTGCCGCTTTAGGATGCAGAATCAGTCTTGCTACAAGGAAACTCAGGTTAACAGCCCTTTGGTTACCACGTGAACTGTGAGCATCATTTTTGGAAATGGGAAAACTTATCGACACAACCCAATTACCTGAGACGTCTCTCAGATAGACCAAGTAAGTTGGACAGCAAGTGACTGAGGAATTCGCCGTTGATCCTGAACAGTCCAACTTTCTGTCACAGGCCGGCCGTCTGGATGGAAAGCAGCACACCGAATTACTGTTTGAAGTATTCTGTCCAATGATAAAAACGTTCTTCTGTGCTGTATACCAACGGGTCATTGTAGTCCTTCATCGTCACATTGACAAGAGGATCCTAAGGACCAGTCATATGGATCCTTTCACTGGACGCACCAGTTTGCAAGGACCCACAGCTTTGCCCCGGGGTCCAATGATGCGTCGAGTTGGATTGCAGTTACGATCGCGGGGTACAACGAGCAGACAATATCAAACACAGTATCCGAAGGCAGTATGTTAACCCCTCAGTATGCTGACCCTAAGCCAACCGAACACAAGTTTGCGACCAGAACTGTCGATACGATTACACGCATTCCACACCCAACTCATCCACATTGTTGGGGCCCGCATCTCATACACTGGGAAATACGTTTTACAATAGTAAGCAATAGGATCTCATTGCGATCTTACAAACTCTCACATCGGGATTTCCAAATTATACCGTCACATTCGTAGTGAGCACTAGATGTTTCCTCATTCTCATATTATAGCAGGATCCCACTCTCTAAACGAGTACTATCCATTGCAACCCCTCAACAGCCCCCAGAACTGAACAGCATACTTTATGGACTCCCCGAATGAGTGGTTTACATCCCACCATAACGAAAATGTCCCATGCTATTAACCAAGGCGCATTGGTTGCCAATCATGTCAGAGGTAATGTTATGGACACATACAAGATAAACAAACTCGCCGCATTTGTGAACTTCTCTTGACTGGACCTCATTTCATTTGGTAGCCTGCGACACCTAAGCACGACCCTTCGCTGAGACAGATGAAATATCGATTCAAGGTAATACAGCCGATGGATAGGATGAACCAACACGCAATAGTAGTTCCCTAGTTTCTAATCATCATCACTGGTTTCTTTGTTATATGGGAATACGTCTTTATGATGAATTAGTGATTAATATTTACATCTTGATAAATGAAGACGATGAAAATGATTTATATGACAAGGTTCACGGACATTATACAGATTCATCATATAGTATATTATGGGTGGATTGCGGATACGAAAATGTACTGAGTATCTGCAGAATCCACCTTAGGTAAAATGAGGAATTCCAAGGCAGACTTTAAAAAAAAACAGGAAAACAGTCGAAAATAAATTAGGGTTCAGGAGGTGTGTCACACAGTCAACATTCCACGAGGAAATAGTTTAAAATCTCTCGGTACTACTTCGAAGGGAGAAGTAGTTCACTGTGAGTTGACCGGGTCACCTCGCACTCCGCTAGTAGAATTCAACGCATTTCAATGGATCAATGACTTACCTTAGGCCTGAAAAATCACACGCTATCACTATGTATGTTCATAGCACATCACTGGACAGCACTGTCTGCAGTTGATTAGTTCAACCTCAGAAGAATCACCCATGTCAGCAATAACCACACCGACAGATGTTAAAAAATCCGCCCATGACATGTGCGTGCCAAGGAACCATGAATGAAAAAGGTAGGAAGTGCAGGCAAGAAGAAACATTCCATAAAATATACCGTCATACTCTGTTGACTAGTAAGACTGAATTTCCTTTCTCTCTCTAGTGAAGGGACAGAGAACATGCCACGTGATATTGATCGGCTGGGCGCTAGCAGCAGTGGCAACTAGGTTGCTGTGAATTTCACGTGCTTATTCACTGGTAGTCTCCGAAGAATAACTCGCCATTTACGTTATTACATTGAAGGAATGGGTTATAAAAAAATAAAGACAGGTGTACAAACCATCTAGAGGATGTTAAGATTTGTAGATCTTTCCGTGATGAACTTCCGACGTAAAACTGGGTCCACCAATGCCGAAAATTTTGGACTAGCTTCGAAAAACGGGCTGTTAAAAGTCGTATATGCTATTCGCGAACGATGTGAATAGCGTGCCAAATACAGATTTTCCTGTCGCATTCGCAATCCACTGCATTTTATTGATTCGTTCTGCCTGAAACTGCGTCAGCCTTTTCCCGTTTAACACCTTTTTCTAGCCCAAATGTGATCAGAAAGTAAGCGAACCTAAGGGTCGCCCTTTGTTTTGCGTTACAACAAACCACTCTATTCTGTGACTGCACCTGATCAAAACAGGCGAAACAACTCCGATTTGAAAACAATACTCGAGGAATAGGCATGCAAGTTTTGTAATAGGAAGCTTTAGGAGGGTTGTAACGGCTATGTAGCCAACCACTGCCAGTAGGATTCCACGTAAAAATGTGGGTTAAACATAAAAAGGTCCACCCAAGATGACTGCCCTTGGTGACACCTTTGCTACCACAATGAATGCTTTCTATTGGTTAGAGTTGCTCAATAAACGCGAATTCCCTCCGAAAAAACGAGCATCTTCACAGAACAAACAAGCCCACAACTCCAAATTGACGAAGTCCTGTGGGAGCACTCAAGAAGCGAACTTTTTACATGAACAGAAGCTGAGCTTCAGTAAACTTGTCGGGAACAACCGATTGGATGGATATTAAAACCACTTCTACATGCATGAGACCCGAAAACGGATGAAGAGTGGTTAATACTGACCAATAGAAAGAACATCACTGTTGTCGTACGTATCATAAAACCATCTATAGCCTCAGTTATAGCCTAAGACATCTTCTTACGACCATTCTTCCAGTTGCCAACTGCACAGCCAATTACTCTCAGTACATCCATCTGCCACGTGGTTAACCATAAATGGGACAGTAACTTTTGAAGAACGTACGGGGCCCGAATTAACCCGCGTTGTTCGGTTGGACAGCGTCTCAGTGGCCAGTAACTATGAGGCCGGAAAGGCCGGAAAAAGGTATGGCGACTTGCGTTGGGAGTGCTGTTGAGTCCTAGTCGAAATACTAATCATTCGACAGCAAAGCTATAAGTTGATTTGATAGCGTAAGGTGTTTGAACCTTCAAAAATTTGTCTGTTGACGTGATACTTTGGACTACTATAAAGTTGTTGATAAGAAAAACAACCGTTTGATGGAAGACATGATCCGGCTGATTGGACGCCATTCCAGTCTAAAATTTATTTAGGCCCTAAAGGAATGTAACCAGATGTTACGGGAAGACAGAAGTACATGCATATCAAATAGGTCCGCTTTTCACCAGCCTGTCAGTGGAAGAAGGTATTCTCTAAAGATGATAATACAAGTTTGGTATGTTTGTGATGCAGTGTAACGGGGATATAATTCCACAGGTAGGAATAAAGAAAAAAGGTATGAAACATTTGGGAAGTCCTTAGAAAAAATAGACATGGTCGCATTATTCAGACAGCGACGTTGCGTCGCACTCTCACCCTAAGGACGAACACCTAAGGCGAACAGTTTGTCGACACTGTTCGCTCATGGGGACAATGTATCTGTACTGAACGGTCAATTCCTCTGACTAATAATTCCCCACATAGGGGCCACCACAAAGAAGTACCTGACCCTCTCTTCGGAACACGTATACACTAACTCGTGGTTAACGTGGAATGCTGTTCCGAACTTTCTAAGGGAATCGCTTCTCAGTTTGCTTCCCTTTAAGTCCAGGTGACTCTCTCCCGAAACAGAATAAATCCGCTTCGGAAATCTCTCGCAATGATTCTGCCCATGGGAAGCTCTCGGCAGTTTAAGCTGTTCCCCAAAAGAACAGCATCGCTCTCTTCGTAAAGTATCTCTTGAAAGCTTCACCGTACACATTTTAAGCGACTCCACCGAAAGTCAAATATACGGTGGACGGCCAGTCATTTGATTATGTTGCCATTCAACTGGAAATGCAGATTGCGATACGATAAGTGACCAGCATAAGTACTTATCATTACTATTGAGAATAGTTCAGTTGCAGCACCTTTGGGCGCCTAGTTCCGGTCAGTAAATTCGCGCTCTAACAACTGAGCCGTCTCGCCCCCAATTGAGAATGTTGCTACATCAGGTTGTGTAGTTGGTTGCTTAGTCCGTTGAGCTGGGCAATCAGGTTGCACACCAGATTGGAGCAGCCACCGAGGTGACATCATTGGTATACAGCTTGAAGCGAAACAGTGCGGTATGATACGTCACTTACGTTGACGCTGCATTTTCAGAGATTTTCCTTCTGCTGCCCCGGAAACAAATGTAACGTAAGAATCAGCATGGACGACAAAATACGACTGCAAAATAACCTATACATACCTCGGAGTTCAGGAAATTGATCATGGCCTGTTCGGCAAGAATCTTGGACTCTATGAATTTCTCTTCCGCAATCTTCAATTCATCTTCCGGAAGCTTTGCAGTGGCCGCAGCTAAACAAGTAAACGAAAAACAAGATGCGTCTAAAAAGCACGTACGTGTGTGTCAGACGCCCACTTGAGACTGGAATGGCATTGCGACTCAAATGAATGTCTCGTTTGTGATCCTCTTAAACAGAATGGTTAGTTGGGCGGATGTTCAACACAACAAAGCACTTTTCCTTGAAATGTGATAACTATCAGGTTGAAGAATCACCACTGACCTTAGAAATAGTGGATTACATCAGTAAAAAGTGGGCACGTTGTTTTTTTAACACATCTTTAGAATGTCCACACAGGACCCCCAATGTGTGCATCAGAAGAGTTAGTACTGCAGTCGTTTGGCTTCCGAAGAAGTAAACACAAGCTTAGAGGAATTACATACAGACAGGAAGAGCCAGGTTACGGAATCCGACATTTCGTAGACTACCGTTAAAACCCTGGCGTGTTCTGTTTTTGAAAAAAAATCGATGTGTTGTCATCCTCGACTGTTGTTATTTTTGCTATTATCACTACCGATATTACTGGTATTATATTATTATTGTGAGTACAAAATAAGAATTACTTGCTCGTCGACCTTGTGCTAAAATTCAACTCCACCCGATACAGTCGTATTCATTTTCAATATTTTTTCAACAGTGATAATTCTCATTCGACTGTTGTTATTTTTGCTATTATCACTGCCGATATTACTGGTATTATATTATTATTATGAGTACAAAATAAGAATTAATTGCTCATCGACCTTGTGCTAAAATTCAACTTCACGCGATACAACAATATTTTTTCAACAGTGATAATTCTCACGCATAGTATGGAACAGTTGATCGAGTGAGTTTTCGGAGCAGCAACTCAAAGTCTGCGACCTATCCTGTTTTAAAAACCTCACTTATTAGGTCACAACAACAAAAACATAATTCGCTGCGATAAGTGGTGGATTCAGCATCTTCACTCGGAAAAAAAACATGACAAACCAGCCACTGAGTTGGCGAGTAAAGTAGAAGACGCCCGAAACTGTAGACCGTACTTACATTAAATTAGGTCACAACAACAAAAACATAATTCGTTCCGATAAGTGGTGGACTCAGCATCTTTACTCGGAGAAAAACATGACAAACCAGCCGGTGAGTTGGTGAGTAAAGTAGAAGACGCCCGAAAGTGATATTTGAAAGCAAGCAACACTGTTTGAACGGGTCACCATGCTTGAAGTGTGGCTCTCAAATACTCTCCAGGGAAATTACCGCAGAAACATTTGTGTAGAAAAGTCAGCTGATCGAGCACTTCCAAACGTACAATACCAACATTAATATGGATAGAACGCATTTTGGGTCCGGAAAGGATATAGTGTGTTACGTCTTCAAGACTATAGAAAAGAATTCTATGGTGGCTTTGGTACAGTTTCGAATAGATTCACCGAAAAACAGCGCATACTCACCCTTGTCTTGTTTTCGCTTCTTGCAATCAAAGTCCAGGCGTCGACCCTCTAATTTCTTCCGATGGTGCTAAACAAAGCCAATAGAAAACAGATTATCATCAAATGACGCAATCTTGAAGTAAATAAAGCCGACTTAACCGAAGAGGGCATTCTGTGAGTATGCAGAACATTCTCAGAACTTGTGCAAGTTGATTCAGTTCACAAGCAACTTCTCTGACGAATTAAACAGTGGCGCTCCAGTTGACCGATCAAGTGTTTTCTGGATTCCGGATGAAGTGCCTACACTATCGATGCGACTATCGCGTCGACATTTCACCGCAAATTCCTGCATTTGGCTTCCTGTTACAGACCGCACCGAAGCGGCGAATGAATTTAATCAAAGCACAGCCTCATTTCCATGACAGCCGCACTACCGTTCAGTACCACTAACTGTATTCGGTCCCCCAGATAAAGTTGCGCCGTCTTAAATGCTCAAAGGTTCGTTCCCTTTTTGAGCATGGAAACACTTCACCCCTGCCCAAGTTCTCCTTTGAAGATCCGGAATTCAGTCCGCACCAGATCAGTGCTGGTATGTTTGGCATTGGTGACCTTATTTATCCATCCTTGATTCCACTCAGTGTAAAAATGTACGATTCATCGATGCCTCTACACTGGCTGGCAGTCTCCAAACAATTTCTAACTGTCAAAACGTAGCGCCTCTTGTTTTGTTCCACAGTTACTACTACGGGAAATACCCATCGGAACTTGTTCCCTTTGGCCCTTTCAATTAGGTAGCACGCCTCTTTTCATATAGCTACTCCGATCAAGTTACTAACCTGCCACTTCCTGTCTTCCCTGGTTGACATAATGTCGAGTTATTCAAAGGTCATCTCAATTCACATTTAGGTTTGTGTTGTTTCACACATGTATTCGTGTTGATTTGTGTTGATTCTGTACAGGTCCTCCCTTCCTCTATAATTCACATCCATCTGATAAAATCTTCCGAAAATAGTAAATGAAAAACTCTGCGGCCTAATTATCTTTCGACGACATTGTAACCTTTTGATCGGTATACCGTAGCAGCATAGCGCTAGTTGCGAAGCGTTTCAAGCTATCTTCTAGACTTGGCTGAGCGATTTTCATTGCGCCACTGGGGGTAACAACGTACCATACATCAAAATGTGACCGTCTAAGGACCTTGCTCATTCGAGTGAATCATCAGACACACAACTGAGATTCCGTCGAGCGAATTCGGTTCTCTAATATACTAACGTTTTTCCAAGAAACAATACTCCTCACGATTTGTTGTATTAAACCTAAGCTATAAAACGACTCCTTCATATGAGTTCTGTTGTCACGATCATTAGGCGATGTCAGGAATGCATACAGGAGGTCATCAACAGGGCAAAACATAAGTTAAACAACAATTTCTATTATTTTAATCACTTTTTACTTCTAGTGTATTGCTATCGATTAGGATGATGATGCGTTAAGAGGACTAGAACTACCCCTCAGGAAAGTATTCATCTAACAGCTCATACTTCCTCCTAATCGATATCAGAAATAGGCGGCCATAGTAAGTTGGCAGAGTAAGATATGGAAACCTTCCCTCCTCCAATTGGCCAAAGTTCAGTGCGTAAAAAACAAAGATGTTTGTTTGGTATGACAGCTCCAAATGAGACATCGTAAACGACCACCAGATAAAGATCCCGCGTGACCAAATTGAGTTAATCGATTAATGCCGAGGGAGTCGATAAGCGCAACTGGCAACCATTAGCAAAACAAATCAACAATTACATGATCAAAGCGGTTAGCTTAATTTCGTTGCACGTGCTTCTCATGGAAACACTGTTTCAAGCAGTTTCATTGATATGCAAAACATGTTGGACACAACAGTTCCCAATCTGAGGCCGTCATACGTAAAAAACGATGGGTGCAGAAGTAAACGTGAGGTCCGTAGAATTGAAGGGTTTCACTGGCATGGCGACATCGATGTCCCAAGTGGTACTAATGAAGTAACACACGATGACGGGAACGCGTGATGTAGGCCACATAAACGGACTATGTGTTGCCGGTTGTTGCCAGTCTACTCTAGTAAATCAGACAATTATTTCAATTGTATTTTTAATTACGAACCGAAAACACCAATGTAAAACCATTGGACAGTGATCTAATTCCATCCAGGCAGTGCTTCATGTTCTCGAAGCGCAAGTTTGCACATGTTGTAGTATCGACCACCGAAGTTCCATCAATAGAAACCAATGCAACTTTCGTCCTGAACACTGTCGAAGTAATAAGTAGCCCATGCAATGTCAGCGTACAAGTTAGCTGAGGTGTTGACGCTGTTTCATCGGACGGAAGCACCTCAGTTACGCCTCACTGGTATTCATGATGTTAGGAACGATGTGCAGTTGTAAACAAGATAACGTTGCCGAAAACACTTGAGTAAAAGCCGGAAATATAGCTTAAGCTGAGACTCACGTTGATTTCCTTCAGTTCGTGGGTTTGTATGCTATGTAGGGGTTGCAAGAAGTTGTCCTTCACATGGTCCTCCATCGTATACTTGATGTCAGCCAGGTATTTGAAGGATTCACCCGACTGAAGTAGGCATTGCCCTAAAGGAAGGTAAAAGTACGGATAACTTACGCCTTTATTCGTCACAAGAAATACTCAGGCCCCCAAGTTTCTGTTCTGTATATAAGGTTTAAACTGAACGACAGAAACATCGTTTATGCTGAACGTGACAATATCGCAAGAAAGGAGTCACTAGTAACATATATATAGCGGACCCAAGTGACGCCAACTTCGACAGAACCCTACTGAATTGACTGAGTCCATGTGGTCGTACATCACATGCGTACATTCTCGATAAAAGGCATGGAAATTATTCCCTCTGTTCAAAATGCAGGAACTTAGGTCGTGTTTCTCGTAATGAGACCAGGAATCCTGATACAGATATTCCACAAAAACTTCACGCTTGGCCGTGCTACACAGAGGCTTGGGAACAAACTATGCCGCAATAATCAATCAAAACAAGAAGTACAGTACATATGCACGTGACTGGGTCACACATGAAATTCAATGACTTCAATCACGTTGAACAGAGGCCTCGGACGAGAACAATAGCATTAATCTTTTCGAAGCATGAACAACCCACATGTATTACCCTTGAGGAAATGACCTTAACGACAGCGTTTGGTTACATGATTTAAGACAGAGTTTGGAAGTTTCCGCCAGTTACCATGACAATCCAAACAGACCATCTAACACTGAATCAATAAATAGATCTGGTGACAGAGAGATGGCTGTGCTTCCGAAAAAAGAGTACTTATTTCACATATTTCTTACCAAGGGACTGAAACACAATCATATTAAACGGTATTTAGACGGGTCAGGCAAGTTTGAAAAGTTCATGTACCTGTGTGAGAGAGGGGTGAAGAAGGTACAACGAAGGACTCCGAATGAACTGTTCGAGCGTAAGTTTTAAAACAAACGAGAACAACCCTGTGGTGGATCCACATTAACAATGCATCACTTAGTACAGGTATCAATTAGAATGCATATTGAACAGCCCTCTATCCAAACCGTTGATATGGATGAGATCACAGGTGGTTTATCCTCAGCAACTGGTGTCCAGAGAGGAGTAGTGTCCTTAATGGACAAACAAGACCCAATCTGGCGGAAGAGAGGGCTTCCCCAGGGGCGAAGCGCTGTACATCAAGGAGAGGGTTATTGTTGAATGGGGTAGAAAAAAATCGGGGTAGATGCACGCATAACAAACCTTAGGCTGCTGAACATATAATTATGTTAGCCCAAGCGATTCTGAAAAATCACCCAAGATGTTATGGAGTCACTCAATCCGTTTTCAGCAGCTCAATTCCCACCGTTCGGCCATTTTGTAAGTACTAAAACACGAGACAGCCCTCCACGTGGGACCCCACAAACAGACCGTCCATTCAAAAACTGAGCTGGTTGTAAACCGCTGAGTAATGGCCAGGTAATTCCACGCATATTTTAGGCTTCCCAGGAAAATTCAGATTTGGAACAGATTTCTTGCTCAAACTCCAAGGGTCGTACAGTAGTTCATTTGGGGCATACTGAACCTACCAGGTAACCAATGGACCCCGCTACAAGTTCGACCAGATCCGTCGTTTCTAGTCTTACTTACTTGGGGTTGAATCGCTCAAGGGCTCTACCATAACATCTAATCAACTTGCGTTAGTCGACTAATTACCGCGGAACCATTGATGACCTCAAATGTATATGCGATTTGTTTGGTGACCTAGGTCCCCTACAGTTTGCACCACAAATCTTTGAATGGAAACGGACTATATGGCACATAACCTCAGGTAAATGGGGTCATCAGAAGAAAAAAATAAAATTGGCGTGATATGTTCGCATGGCTCTGAACAACTACGCAACACCTACTACATCCACTACATCTATTACACCATGTCATGACGTGTCGTCAGTCCCTCAAACACAGCCACACATTCGTTCGATCGAAACAGCCTCCAGCAACACTTCAAAATGATTGGACTTCATCACTTTACCACCATACTCTGCTTACCTTGGCAAAATGCGGGTTAATCTTATCCAGTAACCACTAGATTGATGCGCGCACCTCGTCTGGCTATAGACAAGCTCCCGGACCCTGATGTGAAACAATTCTATTAGAACCATCTACTGAAGTCCTGTTCAAACAAAACATCCTCTGATGTTTACTGGAAGGTAACGTCCGCAACTCTGCAAGATGTTGGGCGCTCCGCCTGCGGAATGGTTAGACCAACTAGACCTAGGCTCGAAGCCCGGACACGTATTCCTCCTGGTCGACAATACAATACCGCTAGAGGAATTGCCAGACTTAGGTAAAGCGAATCTGTGAAGATCGAGAAGCTTAATAGATCCAAAAAGCAGAGATGAAGGAGGCGAGGAACTCTGGGAATGTGTGTAAACTATTCCAGCTGAAACGTGCAACGGGCCCAAGGAGGCCTCCGGTGGGTGAAACAATCACTGACACCAAACAACAATCACAGGGGAATTAGCTAGACTACCGTTGTACTTGGACTCTTTGCAGTCCATGTCCTGAAGAATGAACATGAAGAGATTCATCGATTCTGCAGTCCCCGAAATAACAGCATGATGTAAGTGTGTGCATATTCACAGTGAACCCAAACGGGACCGAAAAAATTGAGCGAAAAACTCACCATAACATGAATCAGGACCAAGGTCACGTCCGTATTTTTGCATGCAGTCACCCAGCTGACCTTCTGGCTGAGGATATACTGAGCTTTTCGCTTTTCCCTGCAACTTATTGAGCGTATTCATAGTGAGCATTTTTGCTCGATGGGCTGGGTTTGGTTGCAAGAACTCTTGTGTTTGTGTAACCACCTCATCGATCAGTTTGCATATGACGTCAACTTTCTGAACAAAAACCAGGATAAAAAGCGCGAGCCCTTTACCTTCTCCGTTTCCAGGTATTCATCGTCCAATTTCGTACCTTCCACACCACCAATTTTTTCACTGACAAACTGTAGGTTTGGGGAGAAATAGAAAAATATTTATCCATTAGACTGAACGCACAAGTGAGGTTGTTTAAGTTAACAAACACCTGTCGTCAATCAGATGGTCCGTGTAACATCCGGGTAGTAGACCTATGGTGAATATTCATCAGGCAAAACATAACTTATCAACTTAAATTGGTGTGCATGGTAACTTGCGAGAGTCGGGAATACGCCCATCAGTTTAATACTACCAAAAAGCGGTTTTATAGATGAAATATCTGCCATCTTTGGAAAAATAAGCCTTCCAAGACAACATGTTAGACACGAGAAACTGCCTCCGCCACATTTTGTGAACCCAACGATCCAATTCTAGAAGTCATCAATAGTAAAGGGGAGCGTATCAAAATGACGGGGGTTTCAGGACTTTGTTACATCAAGAAAATGCGGCATTCTACCATGCTTTGACCATAATGTGCCATTAGTAAAAATGTGTCGGAATAAAAATAGTTCACAGAGCATCTGATACGATCACTACTGAGAACCATATGTATAACAATCCGACCAACGAAGTGACAGAACATATGTCACCTGACACACCGTACGGACCTCTTAATTCACTCCAAGAGTGCCCTTGGAGTAGCATTCCAGAAGAAACAGAGTTTACGCCCACTACTTCTGCACCCGGAGAATCATCTTGCAGTTGCTACGACTAGGTATTGCGAACACCGACCAATCCAGAGAGAACACCATAAAAAAGATAGCTATGAAGGGAAAGGATAAAACAAATCGCCACTGAGAGCTGCCTTCATTCGGAAACTAAACGCCCGTACTAAGGTGTACATGGAACAAATGGACAGGAGGCTGTCTAACGGAGAGCGTAAGAGAATAATTAGAGAACTATCAAAGAACTCACACTATTATTGGGCACCAGCAAGAAATACGGTAATTTACTGAATATGGGACAATGATTTTGTTCGTGGAAGCTTTGAAGTGGGAACTAGCATCTACTCAAACCGACTGATGATCGAGACGGTGGAAATGGCCGAGGATCCTCAAACCAAGAAAACAGAAGGCGTATGGGTGGTGAACTTGTGGACATCAGTCTTAGAACAACTCAGCTGACAAGTGACAGTGAACAGTTGTCAATAGAAATGCCATTAACAGAAGCGGTTTATTTCTGAAAAAACAAAGTCATATCCGGCTGACTGCCGTGAATTTAAAGAAGACTGCAACCTCGATCCAGACCCCTCACCTACGTGTGGTATTAACTACCCACCAAGTATTCATCCATTATCCACTGGTACCAACACTGACCTAACCCGCCATTAGAAAGAAATCCAACCGACTGGTTGACCCGTCTATTTGTTACAGAACCGCTGGTATTTGTCCAGGATGCCAAAAAGAATATTGGGGCCAGTAAGTGCGATTATACAGGTGAGACGAAAAACGTCGTTGGAAGAGAGTTTGGAATGATTGAGCAATTAAGAGATTCATATGGCAAGTGGGATAGCAAAGGGAGATGGACAAGTAAGAGATATGAAGCTTGAATGTTGTTGGGTTTGTCTACCCCAGTCAAAGATGGTGGCCAGACCAGTATTCAGGTTAGTGATGGTATGTGTAGGGTTGTTGCACAATGGATGCACATTAGGGAAACGAGAATGGCAGCAGCATGAACAGTGCAAAGTAGCCTCGTCTGTAAAAGTGTGGGTAAATGCAGACATGATAATAGATCGCTCAGATAAAGGAAAAATATAGTGAAGACGCAGCGAGCATTAAGGAACTCCGGAGATCTCAATCAGCCTTGGAAACCAGTCAGACGTAATTGCATAGAGTGACCGTCCAATAACCATTCAGTCCTACTGGCCAGGCCTGAGTGTAACACGAACGTGAGAAGTTTCGCCTGAATTTTCGCATATCAGACACAGTCAAACAACCGATATTCCAATTCACCAAGAGAGTGCCGAGAGGAAGAACGAAGGGTGGTACGTAATCTGTAATGTCAAACGTCCAACGGTACCGCCTAAACTCGCACTGATGGTTGAAAAGACCGTGACATGGACCGCAAAGTGTTGTTTTTTCGACACCGGGTTGTGATTTTGAACCAAATTACGATAATAAAGATCGACGGGTAACTACTGCGATCGAATCAAGGGCCATGTTTTGGAATCCCAAAAGCAAACGAGATTTTCCCAGCGAGAAGAAAAGCGCCAGTAGCTAATTATAGGCCAATTATATTTGAAGTGATTGGGGTATGCTCAGAACCATAAACACGGAACAACGTGAGAGACACCATTTAAATCAAGTGGTTAACAAAACTATCGAGATCCAAAATAAAACGACAAGCAACCCTCGTGTTAATGTTCGTCAACGAAGGTATTGGATGGCTGGCACAAAGTTGTGGAGAGAAAATTGAGCAAAGGTCTACGACTACTGTTAAGGCAGCCCCGGGACTTCCAAACAAGTCAAACATAAAAGGGAACCAGGAATACGGCAATTCGCGACTAGCTGACTAAACCCGACCCTGATTGGCTTTTGTTGTTTTCTTCTAGGTTACCCATCAAAATGGAACAAAATGACGGTTTATTAAATTCAAAGAGACAGTGCCTCTCGACACCTTTCAAACTCCGCATCGTGTCTAATGACCAAAAGGTATCATCTGCTGAGAACCTAGTCCGTCTCAAAGCCGACAACCTGTGCTTCCAAACATGAATGTGAGACTCCAGATTGCTGTCACACCAAAAACTCTATACCTCCACCATTCGGACCTTCAATGATGTCGAACTAATGGCTCGTGATACATTAGGTGACAATACAATTGAATGGAACCGAAAAGCAGAACGGAGTCTCCATTGTGCGGCCCAGTAAAGATCAATGAAATCCGAGACCAGTTTATAAATGCCTAAATCGGACCCGTGGTGAGTGTCCTTAGGGACCAGAGAAGTCATCCTCTACGCCGAACTGAAATAGTCCTAGGAGACTCGCTCCTATGTGGCATCTACTTGATGGTCCCTATCAACTCCACCTTCGTGGACTCAATTCTATCTAGAGGGAAAAAGGCTGGGCCAAACATTCTTAGGCTGCGGCAACAGCAGTTAGTGGCTCCGACGACTGCTAGATAAACGGCCAAGCCCAATACTAAGGAACGCACCTAATCCGGATGTTGAAACGTCAGAACCTTTTGAACGCCAAGAGCCATCCTCCGTCACTAATTTGTATGGCGCCCAAACATCTAGACTCCGGAAGTCTGGACGCCGCGGTACCAAGAAAGTTCCGGTCAACGTGGTGTGCCTTTAGGTACGGGTGCTTTACTGTTACTCGAAGTAGACAATTCTAGAACTGCAGTGCCAAATATTACAGGCCTCTTCAGGTCCAAAAAAGCACGCAAAAGAACTATTTAAGCAACTGTTAGCGGGATGAAGTGCACCATGCGCTTGGAAGCGAAATTCTCACCGAACCATAGACCTGGAGAGTGAGACCTCTATCCTCGAAACAAAAATGACCAATGACCCATAAAACTTGCCTAGCTCAGCCACTTTTGCTCCACCAACACGTGCATCCAACACCCTGAGAAACGCGTTTACTTAGTAGTCATATGACCAGCCGGCTATTCGGTCAACTAACTTACATCCCAATGCGATCTAGATGCGCATCAAGTGCAACAGAATCCCTGGTCCCAAAAGGAGAGAAGATAGTAAGCTCAGTACTGGATCAAGTTCGCATGAGCGAAGCTTACAGTCCAGATGGTAACTCATCAGTCAAACATTGCGCTGCCTTTATTGATAGACAAGAAAAGCACCGATCGCACTCTAAAACGATCCTAGAACATATGTGGCGACAATAGGATGGGAGCGTACAAAAGGCACTTAGACAAGCTACCTAGGAACTGTAGTTCAGTGGGATGCATCAAGCTGACCGCTCGTAAGAACAGCAGCTACACGGTTTTGCACACATTGATGACAGATGTGAAAATCTTCCGCCAAATCGCTGTGGGCAGTGCTCATTCGGCTGTAGCACCCTTTCGGTGCCTAGCTGCCATCCAAACCTAAGGACTTTCGAAGGCTGAAGTACTGTCAGGTTGTCAAAGTCCTGAGAGGAGCGGTCGAGATATTGCGTTCGAGTTCGAACCACAGACATTCTCACAAGTGTGCGCCTTTACAACTCGGCCATCTCGGCTATGCTGTCAGCAGCAACTTCAGCTACGTATGGTTGCATGTTGGGTCCCGTTGCCGCCAGTTGATTCGCCATTGTATGCAGCGATGCTGTGGGGACCTTCTGCTATAGGCTAGGGAATAAAAATATTCACCGTCATCATCATCATCAGCAGCAGCAGCATCAGAGACATCGACATCAGTGTTGATATTCATGCCTCACTGCCGCAAAACCAGAAAGTTTATCTAATCACATTTATAGCCTTAGAATGAAAAAATAAAAAATAATCGTTCAGCTTTAATACTCTTTCAGTGCCTAGCTGCCACCCGAAGGAAGCACGAGGGTTGGGATTCTGCCACGTTGCGAAAGCCTAGACAGGGGATGTCGAGAGGCAGAGGTCGGGTTCTAATGAGAAAAATACAAAAGAGTAGGCGAGGGAGACCTAATGCTGGCCTACCGCAAGCATTCTGAGGTGCCTACACCTCCAAGCACTCGGTCAAACAACCTGGAAAGAAACTGATTATACGAAAGGCACTGACATAGATCATTGGTTATTTCCTGCACGAGGAGTAATGGGGACCCCATTCTGAAATGCGTACAACACCAACAACACCCAAACTCTTCGTGACCTCTTCCACACTTCTGTTAAATGATACCTGGTTCACCAGTCTGAAGGAGGCAAGGAAGACAACAGTCATCTCCGTAGACGGTGTCCCAGCATGTGGTAATGATAATAATAATAATACCCCTCTGCCAGGTCAAAGGTTAGTCACCTCTCTGCTTACGCCACTCTGAAATGGGCATGGAAAACAGCACTCTCTTGGGCAAACGATGGTTGGTCATGCGCAACACATGTCCCAACCAACGCAGCTTCTGGTGCTGGAAAAATTCTTCAGTGGAAGTACCCATTGCACAACCCAAAACTCGCATTCTAATTGCCTCGTTACGGATACGCCGACAACAACCCACATGAGCTATGATTCTGAGACAACGATTGTCGAACACCTGAAGATGTCTCAGTTCCGCTGCTCGAACAGGCCAAGTCTCACAGCCATAAACAAAATAGTCCACACTGTAGCTTGAGATTCAGGGATACACCACTCACGCCATAGGTGTCTCAAATTAGCAAACGCGACCCGGGTCTTGCAGATTCGTGCATTGACCTCATCTATCACACTATAATCAGAACTAATACAACTTTCAAGATATGTAAAACGCTCCACAACTTCCAGTACCTCTCCCTGGATTGTAAGTGGCGCGTTCAGTGACTGCATATCCAGGAGCATGAAGTTACACTTTGTGGGTGCAAAGTGCATACCAAAGGACGGGATGACTTTGGTCAGTTCCTCCAAAAACCCTTGCGCCTTCTCCTCTCTTCGAAGATGAGAACGACGTCGCCTGCATATTCCAGATCGATAAGGTTTTCTTCACAGGCTATTTGAACACCAGGGTTTTGGAGACCCTCCAGCGTTTGTCTCATTATTTCATCGATCACTAAGTTGAAAAGGAACGGAGAGAGTGGGCATCGCTGACGGACACCGCTTTGTGTACGGAAGCTTGTGGAGAATTCTCCATATACCCTCACACGTCCAGAAGTCTGAAAATACAAAGAACCTCTTATGTTCACAAACTTTCGAAGCATTCTTTGGTGGGCAAGCGTGTCAATCAGAACAGATCGGTCAACAGAGTCAAATGTGCCTTGGAAATTCAGGAATACTAGAATTGTGGGTCGCTTATACGTATGGCGTTGTTCTAGCACCCAACGAATTGTGAAGATTTGGTCACCGCAACCCCTACCAGGCCGGAATCCCGCTTGCTGCTCTCGAGTCAGTGTCTCACGAGCCACCGTAAGGCGACAAAGCACAGGTGACGCCAATAGTTCCGTTATGACCGGGGTCAAACTGATCCCCCTGGTTACCACACTCACTACGAGCCTCTTTTTTGAAAGTGGGCACTATCAACGATTGTCCCCAGTTGTCTGGGACAGACTCCTTTTCCCAAATGCAAGCAAACAGATCAGACAAGCGTTGACTGAGGACTTCAACCCCAGCTTCGAACAATGCGGATGGGAGGTCATCCGGACCAGGAGGTCGGTAGCGCTTGAGAGAACACATGCAGTCGTAAACCTCCGAGTCCGTCGGTGGTTCCTCGTTCACCGTCTAGGGTTTCACGTCAACTCTGGGCTCCAGATGAGTGGCAGCTGATGGCCACGACAATTGCTGTTCGAAGTATTCGGTCCATTAGTCGAGGCGTTCTTCCTTATTCGAGATGGTCATTCCATTCTGATGCTTGGTGGTTTCGCTCACAGGTGGTTTTCGAGGACCGGTCGCAGGGATCAACTGAAATGATCTTCAGGCATTAGCGGCTTTCTGGGCCTTTTTGGCTCTCTGTGTCCACCACACTTCGCGGTCGGCTTTCATACTCACCTTGACTTGACGTCTGATAATTCGTCGCACCAAGTTATGTTCTGGGCCGGCTGGGATATTTCTCCGAGATTTAAACAGTGCCACCTTTCGGTCTGATATCCAGTGCTTGAGTGCGCCTGGTGGTGCCGTGCCACAGGCGAAATTCCCAGCACTATGCAAAGAAGTGGCAATCTCATCCCAGTATGCGTTCAAATCCGATGGTAGAGCATTTGGAAGAGACCCTAGAAGACGATTCTGGTAAGTTCGTCTAACATCCGGGTCTGCCAATCTCTCAGTTGCCAAGCGATTTGTCCGCACCTTACGCGGTCCTGGAAAACGTATGGAGAAGCGACTCCGAACGAGCGCGTGGTCGGAATACACAAATGTGTTCCAAAACGACCGGCAGTCAGTTATTGATCCACGCCATCGGTAATTGATGGCAGTGTGATCGATTTGAGTTTGTGGCCGGCATGCCGTTCGAGGACACCATGTGGCCAGACGACTTCGGCTATTTCGGAAACTGGTACCGGATAAAAACAGCCTGATGGATGCTTACAGTAAATGGCCAGAAATATTCAGTATGAACCATGTTACTGCCTATGCTACCATTTCAAAACTGCAAAGTTTGTTTAGCCAGTCTGGAGTTCCGAACATCAGTGTCTTTGACAACGGCAGTGCATTCACGTCCGCTGAATTTTCTGTTTTCTGTCAACAAAATAGCATACAGCATGTGCGATCACCACCGTTCCATTCACAATCAAATGGTCAAGTGGAAAGATTTGTGGACACTTTCGAACGCGTACTTTTAAAACTGAAACGGGAGGGGACCACGCGGGAACCTATCGAAACATTTCTGATGATTTACAAGGCGACACCAAATGTTAACGCTCCACAGGGTAAGTCTCCGGTGGAGGTACTTATGCACCGGAAGATTCGTTTACCCGTTAACGTCATACGTCCAACAACACATTCTCCAACCGGTAGAAACATAAGTATGGAAGTTCCGTTCAACCGACATCAAGGTGCTGTAAATGACATATGTATACCTGGCCAGTTTGTGTTAGCAAAAGACTATCGAAGTGGTGTGGAAAAGTAGACACAACGTATGACTGTGCGCCGAGCTGGAAGTTATCTATGAGGTAAACTTTAGCTCCTCCATTTGAGCCCGTCATACCAATCACCTAAGCCCCTCCTTTCTTCCAGCGACAGCTACACTCGATCCTGGTTTCCCACTTGAGATTCTTTTCGACACATTTGAACTACCTTAAAAGCCTGAATCTCCCGAGCCGATGACTGAATCAGAAACTTCAAAAAGGGGTGGACGGATCGGATACGAAAGCCCGCCATACCAATAAAAATCAATCCGCAGCAGTAGTCGTACGATCAAGCACTCCAAAGGGGAGGTGTTAGGAGGACTGCCTTCAAACGAACAAATGTACTTTGCTAACTATTTGTCTTGTTGATT
This sequence comes from Clonorchis sinensis, assembly GCA_003604175.2. NCBI lineage: Eukaryota > Metazoa > Platyhelminthes > Trematoda > Opisthorchiida > Opisthorchiidae > Clonorchis > Clonorchis sinensis. The sequence continues at coordinate 209,396,276 of CM030369.1, forward strand.
GAAACCTTGTTTTCCCCCTTTCATCCTTTCATCGACATCCTATTGGACTGCTGGGTTTTTGCATTCTGGTTCATTTGGATCCATATCACGGAACGATTAAGGTGTCTATAGTACACCTTCCTCGAGGTCGTTTCTCTTCTCGATTCCGGTGTAACTAACAAGTCTGATTGACACATCAGTAGAGAACATAACAAACACCCTTTCGGTGCCTAGCTACCATGCCGGCCGAAGGAAGCACGAGGGACGGACCCTCTCAGGTTGTCCAAACCTGTACTGCAGTCGAGATGCAGATAGACCTTCCGGTCAGTAAGTTCGCGCCTTAATCACTGCGTTACCTCAAGCCCTAGCGTGCGGATAATCAAGGGCGACATCTTCAGTTGTATGCTGAAAATTTTCTGTTCCTGGCCATTACGAACATCCAATAAAAACGCTCACATCGAGTCACTTGAAAACCACCAACCGCAAGACAGTCATGGATTCAATTGGATCATGTAGCTATTAATTACCAATGGAGCCTCAACTGAGGATTTTCGTTCCTCCTGGAGTACGCAAGTTGACTTTTATCATGCCGTTGCGCGAGCCCGGTTATCACTTCGCTTTCCGTCAGAATTACGCGTGCCAAAGCAGTGCAGCTTCACTCATCAACTTCGACGAGTTGCAGTAGCTCAAGAGTATCGAGGTGATCCGGATAGAAAGCTACTGGGAACACAGTCATGTGAATGACGAAGATTGCTTGGAGAATGAATGGAAGCGGGATGACAAAAAACGCTGCGTTCACATCTCTAAGAACTGTTTGTCTAAGCCATCCGACTCGACTAAATTAACAATGGGTATCGTCGAGATCAGCAGATCTTATTGCTGCCAGGAAGGCCACACCAGCAACTATCGACTACGATGGAGCACAAAGAACGCTTAAACACCGGATAATTAAGAGCTTCAAGAATGACCAAGGTCGCTGGCGTATTTCGAAGGCCCAGGAGATGAAGGCTTACGCTGCATGCAGCAGCCACGTCCTATTTTAGTCAATTCAATCAACCGGTCAAAAGATAAGTGCCATGAAACAATAAGCGAAAAAGACGGAACGGCAATCCACTACGGAAATCGTCGTCTTGAGCGATATGGTGAGCATTTCAAAACAGTTCAGCTAGTCTCCTTCAACACAACCGTTGGAAGAACCAAGCAGCCTTGAAGGGAACGTTGACACCAACCCACCATCGACAAGAGAAATCTAGCGTGACATTATTCCTCCGACGCGACAAGGCACCTGGCAAGGGTGGTTTGTACCCCGCACTCTTCAAAGAAGACAGTGAGGTCCTGGTGGACCGTCTGACATCCATAATTCAAAAGATTTGGAACGACAACAGGATGCCAGTGGAATGAGGCCCCTCGACCGTCATCCCAGTTTCTAACAATGGCGCAAAACGTGATTTTGAGTCAGCTTGGATTCCGTTGCATTTAATGGGCTCTCTGACATTGTTTTTCGCAAAATAAATTCGATTATCTGTACAGACAGATTCGTGAGAACCAAGCTGGGTTTCGCCCTGGCCGAGGATGCATCGACCATAGGTCTACCTTGAGACAAATTTTTGAACAGCGCCACTCCTTCAACCGTTCCACGTTGGTCGTTTTTCTTGACCTGAGAACTACTTTTGACCTTGTCAATCTTCCGAAATCTCGACAGTGTCTAGTATGCTAACCGAAGTAAGCACCAGAGCTGAGGTACTGCCAGGTTGCCCAACTCTAGACAGGAGCAGTCGAGATGCTGAGGTTGGGTTCGAACGACGGACTTTCCGGCCAGTAAGTTCGCTCTTTAAACACTAGGCTGGGAGTGTCTGGTGATCATGGGTGCCCGTTCCAAATTTATATCCCTCATGAGGGCGCTGCATGCGAACCCCTGTAGGCGTGTAGGAGTATACGGCAAGCTTTCTATTAATTTCATCACGTCTAGCGGTTTAAGACAAATCTACCCCCTCCCGCCTTTTCTCCTCTACTTTGTTTTAGATGTTCTGCTCCCGGGGCGTTCGCTCACAGACACTCAATATATGGACGACATAGTCCTTCTTGCTTCAGATCCTTGCAGACGAGTCAACCGACGTGGTAGATAAAGTTGTTTACCTGGGCAGTTGCATAACTTCCGGCGTACTGGCTGGAAACGAAATTCGTTCTGGAAGCGAGAAGGCCAGGAAAGCTTTTACCAGACAGACACCTATGGAACGGGTGTGACGTCAGTTTGTCCGTCATGGACAGTGTATACTGCGGCAGGGCGATCCATATTGCGTTGTGGATCAGAAACGTAGTCTTTATGCGCATAGAATGTACGAAAGCTGCCGGTGTTTGACCACCGAAGCGCTGGCCATGTCCGAATTAGCAGTGGTGAGATAGGTCAGATAGTTTTGGGAAGACAGGAAATACTCCACGATAGAGGAGTTAGGCATGCTTCATAGTTCCAACGTTTCGGACATGTACTAAGCGTAGCAGAGGATCACCTGTCTCACATAGCTCTTTTCACCTAGCTGTGCTGAGTGAAAGCAATTGAGAGGTCGACAGTGTATGACCTGGCAGTGAAATATGAAAACACTACCCATTCGGGTCGACAAATTTCACCTGCCTTGATAGGGATCCCGAGACTCAACTCATCAGTGTTTAATGACACTGGCAGGCAAGACTCAGTCACGCAGTCAGTAGCGCTCATGCATCAAAGCCATCACCTTCAATACGTACCTATCAACTTTCACCAGCTAACGGATCATACCGTCGCCTCCAATGCTTAGCTATATCTCCCATGGTCCTCCATCTCTCGGTGACCGAAACTCTAGTAGCTGGCGCAAACGTACCTTTGGCCAATGGTTTATAACTGACAAACTGAACTGAACTGAGCACTATTTTTCGGCGGACGAAATTTTATTAGCTAGAAACAACTTATCCTTTGTATACGGTCGCGGCTGTATAACTGAAGTGAACTAACTAATGAGTTTGGCCACTGTCCGTATTACTTTTCAATCACCAGTGAAGAGATCCCGTTGAATGCCTCGAATACATTAGTTTGTGCGGGTGTCGGTCTGACCCTGGTGATAAACGGGGAGGTGAAGTGAACACACGATGGCGTTGAAGTCTGCTGAATCCTCCAATTCGTGAGGAACATTTTCTCCGAATTAAGAAGGATGTGCTGGACCTTCGGCTCCAGTCAAACAGACAGGCTCAGAGGGACTCTATCCGATCGCATCAACATCCAAACACCTCTTTCACACTCTTCTGCCAAGTCACACGTCTTTCACATCGCAGTTTGCGCCATTACGAAAGGGGTGTGGGGAATAACATTCGTACGCAACGATCCTGTATGCCACCGCAGTTGATGGTGCTGGATTCGAAACTGAAGCACCTGCTGAACAACCAAATATGCACCTAGTGTATTTGCTTTGGACACGTTTAAATAGGCAGAAAATGCAAAAGCCGGTCACGGAGGCCGAAGCGCCTAGCTTAGTTTTAATGGGGGTGCGACCTAAATGACAGGACATGTTACGAGTTGAATAAACCACGGTGGATGTAAACTAAGGATAGGATGAAAAAATAGCTGTTTTATAGGGTGTCTTATCTGGATGAGAGATTCTGCCAGGGTAAATTCTGTAGTTATTCGTTGAAGTTTGTGTCGTATTTGCAATTGTAGCAAAGTTGTAGACAGAAAGTAGTTTATGGATTTTTACTCGTGTAGACTAGTTATAACCAGATGATTGCCCACACGGCACTCGATCGGTACGCCACCTTCCGAATTGCGAGGCATTTTCAAATAAATGGAAGTCAGAAGAGAATAAAAGGCATTAGAGACAAAACACTGTCCTGCTTCATATCCGAACCGATTGAGAACTAGGGAGAGCTCGTTCAACAAGTTCGTGCTCGCGACTTTGAACCAGAGTAAAAGTATTCGAAAATGTGGACAATCTGTTTACGTTGACGGACACTTTGAGGGACAGTCCATCTCTATACGCTGAGTCAACGGCCTTCGTGCAATCCAATAACACCGCGTATAACGGTTGACTCCGCTCTTGGCTTTTTCCTGCAGCTGACACCCTACAAAAGTCCAAGGTATTGCGTCCATTACGGAATGCACGCAATTTTGCAGGAATATTTACTTCCGAGATGTCAAGGTGTGGACTGTTGCAAGGAATGCACGCCTAATTTCGCTTGCAGTACACAAAATATTTATTTATCGATAGTTTGTGCGCTCTCCATCAGCTTCTTTTTTCATTGAACAGTATTAGGACTGTGGAGTCCTCAAACTCTTGTGGACCATTTATAGTATCCTGGGTTGTGCGTCAGGTGGAAAAAAATCGCCAGCCAATATTGTTTCATCTAGTTTAAGCATTCATCTACAGCAGATACTCCATTTACTCAGGCAAATCCAGTGTAACAACCCAGTTATCTCCATTCGGAGTTGAGCATTCGCAGAAGGGTTGGAATAGTCTTCAAAAGGGTTGGGGATAACTGTGCAAGACAGCTTAAAACTATGTTGGGTGAGTTAAAAAAATTGTCTTCCATGCGATATAATTTCGGCTCAACAACAGGAGCCGTATTTGTGTCGATGGAGTCGGTCTCACCATTGATGAGAGGGGTTTTCCCGTTCTAGGTTCCACGTTAGAGTTGGAATTTTAGACCACTGTCTGTAACAGATGACTGGCGCCATTTTCATATGTTTAGTGTTTTGACCCTTCGGGTCGATGACCTGAGCAATAATCAGATGGGTGATTCTCCATACCTGAGGCAGTTTCACAAACACCCGAGAATACGTGGCTGTGGAGAAGGCTGATCTGTCTTCGGGATGAAGGGGTAGAGCATAATTACCTGGTTACTGCTGCTGTGCACACAGGGGCGTATTGAAAAGTACCAAGTTCTCGGTTTTTTACACAGGTAATGCGCCAGCGATAATGGCTAAATCCTGGGCGATCAATGTGTCACTGTAACTGTCTTCATTGATATGGAAATGCTGGTAGTCCGGAGCGAAATTCCTTACAATATTCACACGCTGTCCCGCACTGTGACCGCTCGTAGTAGATGGATTTACTGCCCTATGGCTATGTACTGCTGACCTTTCCAAAAGGTCAACAGCGCCTCGAACGATCTGAAAGTCCAAAGTAGTTGGTTGAAGCTCCATTTCAATTAATCACGGATAACGAGAAGGGTGGTGGACGCTTCCTCAACGAGCCCCACCTGCTGGTTTAAACAGAGGCAAGCACAGCGCGTGCAGTGAGCACACTAGGTGACTGTCTACATCAAAACTGCATATAATCGCCGGTTCCCGGTAAACTGCGAATCCCATGTGTGGTCCTTCTAGCCCCTAGATTAAGATCGTGACTGACAAGTTCCTCAAGAGGTATTCTCACGACCGGGTAAGAAAAAATGGCACGCCTAAACAGTCGGTGTTGTGGCATTCCCATAACAGAGGTTTGTAGGATCGACTATATCGGAACTGAGCCCAGCTTTTGCTATGCATGTTGGGTCCGCAGTGGATGATGGTGACTGAGGAAAGGCAGAGTTTCTTTGAGGTTGTCCCGGTAGATCTAGCACGTTCTGATCACGATTGTCTCGGTTGTAATGGTGGCTTTCAGAAGAAGCGGTAGTTACCGTAGCAATTAAATGAGGATAAAAACGCGCCGTTTCTGATGTCACTGATGTCAAGGAAGTGCTGCATACAATTTCCCTCATGGAAGTTGCGTTCCTTCGGATCACCTAACTTCTGGACCTAATAGATGATAATGGCTCTTGATACTCTACGCTTTCGCCTCTAAGCGGGTTTTTGTAATCCCATTATCCCAGATGCTAAGGTGTACACAAAACGACGTGAGGAAAGATACAACAGGTATTGTCTCAACACCTAGGTTGCCCCCAATAAAACGTTAAGAAATCTATACTCATGAGCACGGATGGGATATAGTTTGCGTGTCGGTTACACCAGCGATATTGGCCTGGCCTATACCTCCGTGCGTTGGCACCGTAGTGCTCAATGATCTTCCTGCGACCTACGTCTAATGAACGAACATCTTCTCCATGCAAGCCTTAGAGTACTAAGACCTTGGTGCATTCATCTGAAGCTTTCGAATTTCTCTGGTGCAACGTTTCACTGACAGCGCACGGAGCCAGTCCCCTCGATGAGTACATACTGTACCTGCGTCGACAGTTACCAGTTGAAAGCCCGCAGCTTGATCGTCAACCTGCCAACGCCTAAGAGTGTTTGTAGTCCAACATGCTGAGTTTGCGAGGTATTATTGTGGGCGATGCCACGAATCACTGACTGATTACTTCTCACTGCAAATGAACTGTGGCCCTGGACGTTCGCGGCGTAACGATCAAGACAACAGAGGATTGGTTTCTGCGAAGGACTGCTGCCGATAGCAGGCAACCAATGCAATCCTGAAAGCACAATACTGTTGAGTGCTAACTATTCACCACTAAACGGACCATCTCGAAACCGACGGAATCCACGAAATTGCGGGATTTGCGGGATTTCAACTGGAATCACTACTGTCACTGGCCACGTGTGAAGGACCTGTGGCACCGGGATAGACGGAGCGTGGCGAATAAACCCCAAGGAACAAAATAACGGCGTAGCGTTACAAGGAGACAACAACCAATCAGATATCTGCAAGCACAAGGTGCATTCTAGGAAAAGCAGACTAGTACATCCCAGACATAAAAACAAAAGTTCGATCGACAGGAAAGTGCCCGTCGAAACAGTTAGTTGCACAACAAATCAACTCACTTGGTTAGCCTTATTAAGCTGCTTCTTGAAACCCGCGAGCGACATGACGGCACGCGCAACAATACGCAGCTATTTACAAATTTACCGCCAACTGGAATGGGTGACCCAGAGTTCAAGTGTGATATTAAATTTCGAGCACTGGAGGTAGGTGGTTGGGCCATGGATTAGACCACATTTTTCAGATCAGCATCTGACAAGACACAGCTGCTGCTGTACCAGAGGAAAGCATAGATGCCTGCACCATCTGAAGTGAGCAGGACGTGCATCTAAAAGTGTATTTCGTCTGTACCATTAAACGAAAATTCCCAAAATTCACCTGGACACCGCAAAGTCGGCAATTAGTATCGTTTCACAGGAAGAATTGTCCATACAATGTTTTCCCATAATGATGTTTCGCTTTGAAGTGCCGCGCTGTCTTGTGGTTTATCCTCTTAACACAATGGCTTAGAAATTTTTCTTTTACTACATAAAGTTCCGTGATTATAATTGTCAAACCATTCAACTATTGTTGTCGGAATGAGGCCTTTTGAGAGCTCAGTCATGATGAAAGCGTGGCTGTATCATTTTTAGGATGTTTAAAAGCCACTGTACCCATCATGGTAGAATCGTACCATCTGCCGCGCGGCCACTTGTATCGGGGTGTATTATATGCTTTCAACTGCATTTATGCATATAAACTTGGGTAAGCTGAGCGGCTTACATTAAGCGCTTGATAGAATTGAAAAGGTTCCTTCAGCTTAATAAATGGTTTACCACTGAAGACGCATCTGACTGCATGCAAAATTGTCGTCCTGGATAGTCGGCTGGTGCCCGACCTAAATGACCCCAGAGCTGTTCTCAACCGTTCGCAAGACCGGTAACAATGTACCTGTCCACCCGCTGCCTGCATGACCACTTTGGTGAATGGTTCTATCATCGTCGTTCTTTTAATCGAGCAATCACTCCTTCAAATTCATAATCCCTCACATTCAGCTTTCAATTACCCCAATCAAACACTGTGGGGTAAAGTACTGCTAGCATCCACTGACAACGGAAAGAAATGACTGCCTAGATTACAACGAAAAGACAAAGGGAGCTTGCATATGGGTCTCTGCAGAAACAGCATTCAGTCGTTGAATTTTAGAGGTGGTATATTCAAAAGAGCTCTTCATTTTGCTTTTCAAAGACGCATTTTCAAGGGTCTGTAGAAAGCGTCCAAAGGAGTTCAGAGCGTACGCGGCAACTAGAATCGACCTTGTCTTCTAAGGGCTAGTCAGATCAGCGGATAGCTTCAAACACTTGGGGATCCACGGTCTCTTTGAGATTAAACTGTTCAGCTGTAACACCCATTTGGAGCCTATCTGTCATCCAACCCGAGGGGGACACGAGGGCTGGGATACTGCCAGGTTGCTCAGGGTTAGACAGGGGAAATCGAGATGCAGAGGCAGGGTTCGGACCACGGACCTTTCGGTCAGTAAATTCGCGCTCCATCCACTTGGGCCACCTCGTCTCGTTTTTTGACATTGGCTGCGTGTGATGTTGTGTGCGTACTCCAGGCTCTCAAAAGCCCGGAACAGTGTTGGCAGCAAATACGCGTAGGCCTCCTTCAAGCAATCAGCTAGCTTGAACACTGGTAAATATCTCATGTTTGTGAATTATCATCGTGACACAGTATTCATTATAATATTCCGTCCAAATTCAGTCTGTTGGCGATGCACATCAGTTTGGCAGCATTCAACTGCTCCCTGGAGCCCCATTTTTATGAGAGAAAACACCACGTGCTAGGAATTTCATGGAATTTCAGAACATACGTATCACATTCAGTGACGCAGAAAGTAGAAAATAACACGCACCCTCAATGGCCGTCATGCAGTGTATCCTCTCCCATATTGAAACCAAACATTCTTGGTTGCGCTTGTGGATGTGGGGCTTCGCTTTTTGGAGTTGTTGATGAACATCACCAAAGCACTCTTGAAACAAGGAGTATGAATCCGCCACCAAAGTGAAAAAGCAGGTGTCATCTGACAGGGAGTACGCTTGCTAAAAAAACCCTGATTTTAATCACACACAGCCAGATAAGTCCTCGGGATGAAATCAGTAAACATTTGCCTGGAATGCCAGACATGAAAGCGAACGTACTCCGCGGAATATTTGGTCCAATGTCCCGACCAAGAAACTGGATATTTAGCTCTCAACTTTTATTGGTGCAAATTCAGTGTCAGGTTAGTTGGCGCGGGTCTCGCTATGCGGGGAAACGTGCGTTTATTTGTGCGATCTTTGGTTTGCTAAAATCCGCAATAAAGGCCGTCCCACAACTCTAGCGGATGGTTTTGTTTAAGAGCCCACTTATTCTAATGTGGCGGGCCATGAGACGCCTTACTTAATAATAATAATTTTTATGTTAATTTGCCTACGCAGGCCATTGAAAGGACCGCAGTAGCTTGGAACATGTGAAGGAAAGTGTTCGTGCCCGGTAGGTTACACTCAGGTAACCACGCATGGTGGATGGGGAAGCTACCCAAGAATACATATGTGAATGTTGCTTTCCACAGCTTCGGACGGACTGATCTGAATGGAAAATGAAACAAACTTACCGAGGGCCTATAATAATAGGGTTATTTCCCAACCTGTAGGGAGAACGCTGATTGAGGCATCATCACGTCGTAACAACTTGAACGCGGTAGGTAAATACACAATGGAGGAGAAGGTACAACCAAAGAGGCATGCTTATTATGTGAAGTGTCACCGCAGTTATGGGAACCGAAAAGAAAGATGACGGCGAGCGTGTGTTACGACTTGTTCAAAGGTGAGGGCAGCAGACATGAACCAAAACTGAAAACCGCTGCTGGCCATGAGTGACCATGAGCGGTCGAGTAAATGGCTAGGCTCAAAAAAAGCGAAAATGGGGATGGAGACCGAAGAATTTAGTCTGGAGACAAATCACAAGCTTTGTCTCAAGAGTATGGTTTAAATTGAAATCGAGTAGACTCACTGGTCTCACTGTTGTAGGGAAGTCAAATGTAAAGGACAGTTTTGATGGGGAGATAGCGCCAATGTGTAGGGCCTAATGAACACCGTAAAAGGGATTGTAATTGTGGAAGGGGAAACCCGAAATTACGGTAGGAGACTAGGTTGGTAAACTCCGAACGATAGGTTCAGCGGTTTCGGACAAGGCGGTTGGGACCAGGCAAAAAAGTTGTTTTCGTCGTTGCGATTACAGGCTCAAGTGGGCGAGAGATTGCGGTCGAGATTCTGAAGAAAATAGTTGCGGGAGTGCCATCAGACTGGGGTATGGTGGTGCGATGCCATTATTGCACTGACATACTTTGGTTCCTGGACAGCCCCTTAACGGTCGTCAGGGTCGCCGCAATCGGACAGGCGATACGCATTTCCATGGCAGCTGGATCTGGGTTAGACGAGGAGATTGACACACATTGAGTCAGGCCGATGCAGAGCCAGGAAAAATTTCCAGTGGGAGAACCATGTGAGTGTAGGCAGGGGACAAGCCAGATTGAGTGAACTCCACGGGGCGTTTGCGCACCTGCAGCCAAGGTTTGAAGAGTTCACAATATGAGATTCCGTTGTTCCGTATTCCGTTGAACAACTTCACCAAGAAGGGAGAGTTCTACCTTCTGGTATTCCAGTCCTCCAGTGATCGCAATATTAATTCACTGATGTGGATATATTAGTCCATGGTTGGTAGCATGCAGTAATTCACACGGCACAGAACCATCAACAACCCGTCAACAATCTTTCACAGAATTCAGAATTGCCCACAGAACTGTTATGAAAGTAACCGAGTCTCGCGTGCTTTCTGGCCCTCCATTGTCATAACTGACAACAGACTTCCAGCTGGGAAGCGCGTGATCTCATAAAGACCACAGATATTTTTGTCCGCACGATTTGTGTGCCGCTGCAAGACCCGAAATGACACCGCCGAATAGCCGTATATTTAGCTTAATTGATATATTGTCCTCGGTCTTTTCCACTGCCAGATTTAGTTTTGCGGACCACGGTTTCCCTAATGGCATTCCAATCCTCTGAACTCGAGTCTGGATAGGGGCTTGGTAGGCTAGCGTGCTTAGCCAAACCAGAAAGACTAAGAAGTTGAGGGTCAGATGATTTATTGAACACTGACGAGCACGAGCGCGTCGTATGCAGCCTAAAACTGCCTGCTTAGAAATCTAACGTGAAAAGCTCTAGGCGGGCCAAAAATGATGCAAAAAATGGAACTCATCTGTCAAGGACAATTGATGAACAACTAATAAATTACGCCCCAGAGAAAAGAGACAGTCCGTTGATAGTTATGTAGTCCAGATACGTTTGGAACTGTTCCTCTTAGTACTAAATGATTGCGTAATTTCAAATGTCCCGCCGGCCACTCAACAGCGTTTTTATCGGCACACTGGCCTTTTTCACCTAGAGATGGTTTGTGGGGCCTCCATTTGCAGCAGAAGGGACTAATATTTAACAAAGTTGCCGGTCTGACTGACAGGGGAACTTCAATAGAGAAAAATGAGCATTCTGCACGCGAATGTTTATGTTGTCCGCAATGCTCGGCAAGCCTCCTCAATCACGCCGCGCCCATTTTCGCTGGTTACCTATCCATAATTATCTACAGCTGGGAAGCTGCCAGTTTGAATTAAGCCGCCAAGGGTGACTGGGTGGATTCATCGTGATAATAGGCGATAAAAGTGATAAAACAAACGAACCAGCGGACCACATATAAAGCAATATCTGGCGATTGTAGTTCCCGCGCTACTATCTCTCCTGCGCCACTCTTCTGTGATTGACAGGCCCCTTGGCTCTGGCACTTAATGAGAGTAACCGCGTAAAACACTGACTCAACGCCACAACTTTAGAAGTAAGGATAATTAGAGGTTCCGTCTAACAAACGTGGTATGTAACTTTAAACTGTCAGTGAATACAAAAAAAGCAATTCCATTCACATCCATTTCTGGTTCCCTGCTTCATCAACACATGCTGAGCCACCAAAGTAAAAGAATTGAAACTGTCGATTACGGCAAAGTCGCGGAAACTCCAGAGGACAAGTATACTCGCCTGGTCGAAAGCATCCATTTTAGAGCATCCATATATGTACTTTGGGTGACGTGATACATATGTAGTAGACCAGAAGTTGCTTTGAGCTGAGCTAGGATCTTCCCGGACGGGACGCCTGAGTTATGGGTCAACGCGAATGGAGCACTGTCGTTGACAATCACGTACATTTCTAAAAGCAACATCTCCTGTCTAAGCGGTCTTCCGCTCCCCTCCGTCTTTACGCTGAAATCCCGTTCTGGCTCTAAGCCTATTTTACAGTAGCCTGCTGGACCTGGCGCTTAGGCTCAACGCTGCGACGCTAGTAGGAGCGTCAGAAGTACTAGGACGCGTACACCGGTAAAGGATCAAGTGTTCCCACAATCAGTCCATAAGGTTTCCTACGCAATCAGGTTCTCCCTGCCTCCACCACGCTTCCAGAAAAAACGGGTCACAGCTAACATCGCTATCCTTGCTCCAGCTATGGATCACGCCCTTAACTGCAACATGCGTTTACAGAAAAAATAAACTAGAGAACTCCAAGCAACTTGCGTATAAACTGTGCACAGCAGCCATGACGGCTAACATTCGATAATGTTCTGTACGGAATCGAAATAGCCAAACGCCTACCAAGTTCGGTTTTAACATTCCGGATTGCGCCGATACAGATTACTGGGAAAAATGAAATTAACGAGCGCAGACGTTTAAGTGTGTGGGGGTTAACGTTACGGAGGAAATTAGACGTCATTTTAAGTGGAAGTCACGAACCAAAGAAGAATGTCACGTTTTACGCTAACTTAATTAGAAACACCTGGATATATAAGAGAACAGAGCACTGGTTGTCAAATTGGCAACTCATCGGTTATAGCAGATTCCTGAGTACTATCGTTAGGCACAAATAAATTCGTGTCACCTCCGACCAATTCCAGATAAACCCAGTAGTCGCCATCGGCCGAGGATTGCTTCAAAAAACGAGATACCATCTCAATAGTAGTGTAAATATCTGAGCTCGATTTGTATTTAGCGGCTTGTCAGATGCGGAAACGCCATGGCCGCGCCCCGAAAATCGACAATGGCTTTCCGCATAATACTTTTCAGAAAATAATCGAAGTCATGATTTGTCGAGAGACAAATGGACGATAAACTGGCAGCATATGGAGCCCTATATTCTGCACAGACAAAAGGCCCAAGCAGGGCATACACTAATCTGGGGTGCACTGACAAGCGCTTACTTGAATCCAGTGGGGCATCTGAAGTCTGCATGAATTTCGAATGCTCCCGACTACTCAAACAACCTTGATTGCACAAAATAGCTTATCCAGATCCCTATGTTATTCTGCCTTGCATGAGATGCTGCTGGAAAAAAGGCGGATGCTTCCTGTCATTGTTTTCCAACGAGGCTGTCCGGTAACCAGTGGGTAAACTTAGCCGCATAGTTACAGCTGCCTGATCAGTGAATTGATTTCCTTCGTAAAATTTCTCTATTGATCGAGTCAGAGCATAGTTATGCCCTCGAAACCATAAAAGTAAAGTGTGCTAGTATGTGGGTGATTACCTGAGCTAACCTTGCGGACAACATAGCTTTCTCGCAGTCGAATGTGTGGTGGGCAAGCCGTCATACCTGTAAGTTACCAAAACATCAGAAGTGTTGCCAAATAACGAAAAGTTATAGAGGTGACCTTATTAAACGACCAAGCGACCAAATACCAATTGCCATTATTTATATCATATTTAAACTGGTGGGACGAATAGCAAAAGTATCATCCGGTAAAAACTATGATTTTGGCCTTGTGATCATTCCAGAGAACGGGAGGAGAGGTAGCCCCTTATATGCAGCTTGTTGGGTTTCGTATCAGCAGTAACTGACTCAGTCACCTCCAAAATTGCAACCTGCATCGGCTGCCCGGGGAATTTCGACCACGGCAGGCTTCTATGCAGGATGGCATCATTTGGTATAGCCGGGTACGACAAAGGGTTAATGGAGTTCTGTAAAATCCGTTCATGGATCACGGTGATATGCCGAAAAGTTAAATATTTGCCCTGAATTGTTTGACTGTCGTATGACTCTCGCTGTCGCAATATGGTTTCATACGACGACAGCCGAAATTGTGGTCTCCTGGCAGTAGCATCGTCGGTGCCAGGGTAGCGTGTCAAGACGCACTGTATTGTTGACCAAAGGTGAACTGTTTCTTTAAACGTGAAAATTGCAGTGCATCGTGCATACGGTGTCAACTCCATCCGCCTTCGCCGCCTCGCATGTTTGCTGTTTGAAAAAGAGACAGTCCATAAATGCTCCGCGGATTTAGCCCAAGCAATACACAAACGCGTATTTTTCTAAGAAAAGCGTATGAATGGATCAGACTTAGCGCATCCGAGCAGATGTTTTCGCACAACATGCTTGATAGGACTTCAATTGGACACCGACGTATGAAATAATGTGCATACATCACACACGATAGTACATAGTCCAGAGAGTTCCTAGCCACCGGAGGCTGCCCGATGCAGGAGGACACAGGTCGTCGGAGGGCTCATCTTAAATCGTGCGACGAACAGCCGTAGATAACGGGTAAGCTCTGCACTCATGGATGCCATGCTGCATGGAGTGCAGGACCCAACGATTGGGCTTGCTGGAAAGAAAGGACATCCAGTAATCGTCGGCTATAAAGCTAGTCCACCCGTGGCAGAATGAGGGCTTTTCATCTATGCTCTGTCCCTTTAGAATATACTTCCGTCTGAGGCTCTAGCCTTGGAGACAAACCGCTGCGGACGATGGCCATAGCAGCAGCGATCTCCTCTGAATGATGGAGGTTTTGCCCGCATGTTTTTCGGAGGGAACTTGGCAAGTGGCTTTATCGTGGTTGGTGAGAACTGCCCAGAAGCGGTTAGGAATATTTAATCAAATTGAGAGTCAAAAGTGAAAAATGTTGTGACACTGCTCTTCATATTCCTAGCGCGGGGCGGTAATGCTGGCAACGCGAGGACTCACCTAAAAAGTCGTCTAAAAGTGCTTTTAACTGGGCGTTAGATACAGCATGAACGGCGGTCGGACGGACCTTCGGACCTTACCGAAGTGAAATTTTTTTACCTTTTCTGGTCCATTCTCACCATGCACGGCAAAGGAGTTCACTGAGTCTTCTCCGAACGACATATGGACGCACGTTTTGTCGTTCAGGGAAAGGTGCCAGTTCAACAATTACTGCTTTACAGCGCCTACATCCATCTGGAGGGTTCTGGCATTTGAACTCCAGGATTTCAAGCAGTCCAATATAATTTGACACGGAGCTGAAAGAATATCTGGAAGGTCTTTGACGCAGGTCAGAAACAGAAGTGGTCATAAAATGAGGAGTCGAGGAATTCAAATGGGGACCGGCGCCGAAGGAGAGTAGGTTGAGCCTACTTTCACTCGGAATGTTCTGTGTGATAGGAACGCCTTAATGAAGCGTAGAGTTTCCCCTTGTATTCCGTAGTATTCGAGTTTGTGGAGCAGCGGTACACGTTGGTCTCCATCGAATGCATTCGAGAAGTCGGGACATATGGCATCCGTTATGAGTGTCTTGTCTTTAGCTTGGGTTAAGCTGTCCATAACTGTAGGCATACATATCACGCAAGAACGGTTTGGGATGAATCCGAGTGGAACTGGAAACATAAAGTTGTTGGTGGTAAGGTGATCCTTGATGGCCCGCTTCCGAATGCGTTCCATCGCCTTGCACGATGCGCTAGTAGGACTAATGGGCCTGTAGCTGCCAGCGATGGTTGGCCACCATTTTTGTATGTTAGTGTGAGAATCGCTTGCCTCCAAGCCAAGGGAAGTTCGCTTTCGTGTAGCGACTGACGAAACACCAGGTAGAAATTCTTTGTCATGGTGAGTGACCCTCATTAAGGATCCTGTGATCGACCTCATCCGACCCTAACGCGTGAAGGGGTTTGTCTTGTGCAAGAGTTGACGAATGTCCTCCTCAGTGAAGACCACATATGTTGGAGGCCGTTCGTATTTAGTTCTTGATACTAGGCCGTTTGCACTTGCGTCTTGACAAGATTGGATGTGACGAGGCCGTTGGGGCAGAATACAGACCTGTATAGTGTTTTCTGTAGACCCCGGATACTGCTATAATGTCACTTGTGGGGTTTCCGTGTCTGTCTCTCCAGGATAAAACGGCTTGCCCGCTCCCCTGGCTCTAATCAAAACTTGCTCAACTTAGTGTCTTTCGATGGTGATAACCAAATCCAGCAGAGATGGCAGTTGGTTTGCGCGGTACTTAATGGTTGTGATCACATGCTGTTTTTAAGCGTTCTATTGCACGACTTCGGCCGGCACCGAAGCAGCATTCACTAGACCCGATGCGGTGAAGTTCTATCTAGGAGGCCTTTGCGGCGCTAAAATCCTACACAAGCACGAGATGTGTAAAGTGGCAGCTAATGGAGTGTTGCTCAAGGTTCTGTATGATGAACTGGTTATCCTTCGATGGACTCGAGGGGCAACGGTAGACCACGCCGAGAAGAAGAGAATCGGTTCCGCGCAGAGGGATTTGAATCCATATTACATCACCAAAAGGTGAGGGAGTGGAGTCGGACTGGGCAATCGAGATGGACAGGGTCGGATGTAAGTATACAGCAACCCCACCTGCCCTCTCGCAGTTTAAGTCAGCTCTAAAAATAGAGTCTATCCATTATTTCCACGTGAGAGACATCTGGTGTGAACCAGGTTGCTGTAAGTGCGAGGCTGGACGGCTGTTCAAGGTAAGCTGACTGTTTGTTGAAGATTGAGGCGGTTTGTGGATAAGCACTCCAAAACTATCTCTGCTGCGTCCGGAGGTGAAGGCTGATAGGCTTGCTACCAGATCGGTTAGCAGATTTACTAGCTGTACGCCGGGGGTGATTCAAAGACTCGGAAGGTACCTCTGCAGCGTACTTTCCTGCCTCGTGCCTTGTTTTTTCCTAGAACTGTTGTCTATGAACATGGTTTCCAGACTCCAACCCACTGTCTGTGAAACACGCTTGGAGGGCCTTGATCTCTTTTATATAGTCTGTCATCAGCTCTCGGAGGGCCCGAACCTAGCTTACCCCTTGCTGGGCCCTGTTGGATAGTCGATGCTCTAAAACCGAACTATCAGTGTTTGTATGCACCACTTTTTGGCGCGTTCCGAACCATTCCCTGAGTCGCAGCACGTTTGCCGAGGTGATGGACCCGAACCGTGTGATTTCGGCGTTGGGCGACACACTATTACCGGATAAACAGGCGAAGGCAGCGGAATTGCTGAACGAGGCATGTCTTTAACTCGTTTCTTCTAGTAATGTACTAGATGCATAAGATTATTGGTTTTGTTCCAACTCTACTGAACATCGTTTTGGAAAATTCCTTGGATGTTAGCATACGACAAGCGGCCTCTCTGTACCTGAAAAATAATATTTCAGAGTGGTGGCAAGATCCAGACCCGAATAGGCCGGGGGAATCCGAAACGTTCAACATACACGAGCAAGATCGTCAGGCGATCCGCAACGCTATTGTCGCTGCCGTTGTTGCATCTCCTTTTCCTCTTCAGTATGTCAGTTTTTCGTTTGATAGTATCCTCTAGGTCGCAGCTTAAGGTTGCTCTCTCCAAAATAATAAAACACGACTTTCCTTCACGGTTTCCGGAGTTTCCTGACCAGGTCAAACACTACTTATCTACATCAGATCAGAACCAGTGGCACGGGGCTCTCGTATCGTTTTATTCGTTCGTCAAGGTCTTTGAGTACAAGAAAAGTGATGGAAAGCACAAGGTTGCTAGTATAATGAGGGAATTTTTGCCCACCTTGCACGCCGCAATTGCTAATCTCGTCACAACCAAAACTGAGGAATCCTTGGTGTTGCAGTTACTGATTTTGAAAATTTTCTTTGCGTTCGTCAACTTTCACTTTCCCCTTGACGCTATGGAGAGAGAGGTTAGTTGCTATTTAAAGTCAATGTTATTTTCAGGCTGTGGGTCCATGGAATGATGTTTTCTGTACGATCATTTCCGACTTTTCCGTACAAACGTCTGACCCAACACACCCCTTTTGGAAAGTTAAGAAGTGGTCTGTGAGGATTTTGTTGAGACTGTTTACGCGGTAGGTTTAGGCAATCCGTATTTCACTGAATTTGATGAGAAGGTATGGGAGTCCCGGCGTTGTGAGCAAGAAGCACCAACCCTTCGCGGAGTGGTATCTGAAGTCATTTTCTACTGCGAATTTGAATGCGATGCTTGGAATATGTGAATTATACCGCCGGAAATCTTTCGTTTCAAAACCGGTTCTAAGCCAGACGCTAGAGTACTTTTCTGCTGCGTAAGTACCTTCAACATTGTATGAGTTCCCCAGACTTGGCCATTCATTTGCCTGGAAGATACTCCGTAACGATTTCCTGCTTCTTGTTCGGGAGGTCATCTTCCCCCTCTTATCCCATTCCGAAGAAGATGCTGAGTTGTGGCAAGATGAGCCGATCGAGTACATCCGTTATGCAGCATGTAGGTTTCAGCTTTTTTTCATCGTTGCTTTCAGCTGACTGGGGCCGACCATCAGATCCATCGAGCTCCGCGTTCTCTTTGCTGTCAGAAGCCTGTTTAAAGCGACGTGGGGTGTTGAATAATATCATGCCTTTTTGTATGCACATACTAACGTCTGACAGCGCCCCCTCAGAAAAAGACGCCGTACTACATATGTATGGAGCGATAGCAGAGCTGCTACTGAAGAAAGAAGCCTATAAAGTAATTGTCATTAACTGACTACCATTTCCTAGACGCACCTGGAACCATTCCTTGTAAACCACGTTCTTCCAACGCTACACGCCCAGGAGGGATATAGGCGTGCTCGGGCCTGTTGGCTCGTGGGCAGACTAGCGGATGCCAAGTTCAATGATCAAAATATATTGGTTCAAGTCGTGGATGAAATACGTAAAGCGGTTTTTATGGATCCAGAATTGCCGGTTCGAGCCTTCGCAGCTTTATGCCTGTCTGAGCTGATTCGCTCACAAGAACAAGGTCAGTACACCGCGTCATCAATTTATACCGGATCGAGCATTTATGGTCAGTCCTAGCAGCAGCAGCAGCAATATATATATATATATACCCAGTAAAAAAATCATCTACCACAGCTCATCTGCAGCCGCCGGTGGCTAAGGTCGGCCAAAGGTGGCAACCCCTTTCAAAACCCCTTGTAGTCGGACGGGGCTAACGGTCGAAGCCGCAAATTTTTTGAGGCATATTTGCCGGCTAACTGACTGCTTCCCAGAGTACTCGGTCTGACCACCTAACCTCATGGCATGCGTATTACTATCGGACGCCGTAGCTAATTACCAACCGCGTCGTACTTAAGACAGTATGCTGCATGGTCAAAGGATAACGAGATAAGTGCAAAAATATAAATGTATCAGTAATATAATATCATCATAGATTTTTATCGATGCGCCCCAAGGCGGTCCTGTCACGTCACAGCTTCCGGTTTCCAGGGGTTCGGTCAAATGCTCCCTTGAACCAAGACTGAATTGATTTCTTAATTAAATCCACTGCGACACTCGAGTGTGTGACCACAGAGTACATTGCATCTAAAGTGACAAGTGTCAACGTACAACAGTTACCTCACCCTTTATCAGCCTTGGTAACTCTGTGCTTGAGATAGGCTTTTTATCTTCGCCCTTTAGCCAAGTTCGTTGATCTGCGAACCCAGGGGCGAAGAAAGCACGCAGCATTTTCCTGACTGACAGACGTGGATCAGAGCAGATCAATCTTGAGAGAGAAATAATCCTTATTAATAGAGTATGGACCAGGGTGAAGTTACTCTGTTCGCGGAATTCCGCGTCCAACAATCTGACCAAGAAGGTATCTAAGTCTTCCATTTTGGTCATTACATTGATCTCTTTCGTACTTGGTGCACTCGAAATCAGGCTTTGTTCCATATATTTCTGGCGTACCCCAATTTTTTTCAAACGATCCGAGGTTTCTAATATTCGAATAAGCAATAGAAGAGTGACATTAACTCACTTCGGAAGGCTTCTGCTTTGACAGTCTCGTCACGCATTTCATCTAGGTATGAATGTATGAATATGATTGAAGTCTATGTCGAAACGCAACCAAGGTTGCGCAGTATTTTTTGGTTGGGGGATCGGGCACGCACGACCTATCGGAATCGTGTTTCCTAGCTGGAGTCATTGGTTTGTTCAATGGTCCGCAGAGATGGTGGTGACATCGCAGATGACCGATGGCCGTAAGTCGGACTACATTTAAACTATATGACAAACTAAAATTGTGGCCGCAAACTTACTCAACAGGTGAGGATAGGATTCATGGAGGGGTTAAGTTAGTGAACTTTTTGGAAGTTCCCTGGAGCCGGCTTTTCTCTACCCCATCACCAGTTAACGAGTAGTTGGGATTGCGTTTTCTAAAAAAGTTACCTCTCGCGGACACCATAGTGCTGTCCAAATTAGGTCTGTGACTCCGTGTCTGAAGTGCCGTCGCTGGAGTTTAGTACTGCAGGGAACCGGACAGCTTCAGAGTAAGCTTCTAAAGACGTGTTAAGGCTCAATTAGATTTTTGTATGAAGCGTACCAAACTTCTTGATGACTACAACAGAGCGCGTGATGCTGTTTGAAGGCATGCCCTCTTTGTTTATTTGGACGCGTTCCATTGCGTCGTAGTCGTCAAAAGTCCGTCAACAACTGGTTCTTTCATCTAAAAGCCACTCATCGCACCCAATCCCAAACTGTTCGTTGTCCAATGACTTGAAAACTACCTACATCTATAAGGGAGGCAGTAACATGAGTAAACTCATTAACAACAATTTTTTTTGCTATGTTTAGAACCGATGGTCAAGGATAAGTTTTGTTCTTTAAATGAATGTAACAGTGGGATTCATCATTAGCCGGAAGCGCGAAACACTTACAAGTAATGCAACTTGAAGGCTGAATGAAGACACGTTCATTCAGCCGACTAGCGCGGAAAATAAGAATATCACGAGACTGTAAGGGGTATGTAAAAGAAATGGACGAACACGACCAAATCTTCTAAAGTGGAAATGGAGGGTTGTAAATCTTACAATAATGTACGCCTGGCTATCAACAAGAACTGCATTGTTTCGTGTAGAGCAAGAGATAAAGATAGCGGAAAGGTTAACCGTCGAATGGAACGGGGGCACCTCTTCCACAGTCAGCAAACAGTCCAGCGTGTCAACAGAAGCTGATGCTGAGCGTTCAGCAATACGTCTTTGTATTTAAACGGCGGGATTACGCGGCTCAGAAACATCCTTCCTCAGTTTACCTAAAAATGACTCAAAGGGAAACGCGGAAAACCGATCTAAGGGTCCATGTACCCTCCGCCAAATGCACCAAACTATGTGCATTGTACGTGACAGCCTGTGATCCATATATATCGGAAGAATTCTGTACAAATACGCGTGTTACGCTCCAAGCAAAGTCAACATAATCAACTTGGAAAATCGAGTGGGACAATAAATACACAATAAACAAATCAAGGAAATCTCTTTAAACGTCGGTTTCAATTGAACCTGCAAGTACAACGGGCCCTAATTAGAGTAAAAACTCGAAACTCCGTAGCTTTCCACAGTCCACTGTCCTCGAGAGGATGGCAGTGATGTTGGAACTCGCCGGGGGTGTGACTGTGTACACTTGAAATGTGCCGGTTAATTTCCGCCCTAAGCGTTTGCGACAATCTGCGACAATTTGCGACAATCTGTAAGAACGACGCGTTTGACCACCAACCCAAAATTCCAGCAAATGCTTCGGTACGCCTAGGCATACCAAGTGCATATAATGAAGGGCGAATGAGTTGATCATGCCTATTGGTAGCCGCTGAAATGGAGAGACACCAGTATCATCTCTAGTATTGGATCTTGAACGGAAGTCGGCTTTTGTCCTCAAACGGGCGTTCAGTTGTGGAAAAGTCATCTTTCTTTCAAGCCGGATTCCATGAGCTACTCAGCTGTAACACCCTTTCGGTGCCTAGCTGCCAGATCACCCGAGGGAAGCACGAGGGCTGGGATACTGCCAGGTTGCCCAAGCCTAGACAGGGGAAGTCGAGAGGCAGAGGTCGGGTTCGAACCACGGACCTTTCGGTTAGTAAATTCACGCTCTAACCACTTGAGCTATCTCTGGTGGAGACATTTGGAGGAAGTATCACCTTCGCAGTAGAATGCCTGAGATCCCACTGAACACGACTACTGTCAAGAAGCAATGGCGTGCACCTGTTTTCTGAGGTCATTGTTATGCGCATTTTTCAGAGCCAAGTGTCTAACACTAACCCAAGCATTTTCCAAAGCATCAAACAGAAGCCCAGGTTTAGATGCTGATTACAATCGAACCGCGTAGGTTATCGGGAGAGTCTTCTACATGAGACAATACAGCAGAACACTGTATTGACATGATGTTTAGATAAATTCCCAGGAGTATGAGCAATATCTCTCAAAACAGGACTTCTCGATGAAAGCCATTTTTCAGCTTTGGGGCCGCGAGATTTCCCGCCGTGTGCTGATAAGGCAGACCAAATTTACCGCATAGATCTAACTGAATCAGAAAACCCCACAGAGTAAAGCCAAACCTTCTTCAACTCCAGACCTGAGTACAGCTCCTGCGCCCCCAAGCCCTTTCATCAGGATCAACAGATACCAGGAGAGTGAAACGTGGAATGTCTTAGCTCGCCTGAGGTGTGTCAGTGGACTGAGGTCTGGTGTGCATGTCCTGGAGTCACGGCTTACACCAACAAGAAATGAAATCATAGGATACCTGTTGCCTAATTTGGCAGAGAATACGAGCATTAGTAGTTGCAACGTGAATCAGATCTCTTGAGGTTAGTAAGTGATTATTTCGGTATATTTTTCTGTGCGATAGTTTATATACGGAACAATGGCTAAGGATTGGCAATTGGGTTGATCGCATTGCAACATTCGATGGGTGGGGTAGGCCGGTGAGCGAAGAGCTGCAAGGGCTACAGTGATATTCCCCGAATACCCGAACCAAAGACGGGGGTTTGATATAGTTACCCCACCTTGGGCCGTTGAATGAAAAACCTGACCCACAAGGCGGTGAGAGGATGTAGGGTTTTGTTCGTTGCCTCTCACTCGATAGTCTGACCCACATGGCTGCAGGGGGCCGGCCCGGCCCGAGAACGCGGGGAGTAAGGCATTACTGTCTAATTCGATCGCGCGCAGCAGGTGACTTTTGAGCAGCATGAGACTCTGGTTTCCAAAGTTTTTCCGCCGTATTGAATAATTCGCCGACGGTCACAGTCAACCAATCAGGGCGTGCGGTTTTTATCGCCGACCCTTTCTAACCGGTCCTTCCTCTGGGGAAGGCAAAATCGCTACTTCCATAAATATGAAGATGCTGGTCGCTTGGGGGAACGCCTTACTGCTTTCACATCCCTATTGCGAAGGACAGTACTACTTTACCTCCATACCGCCTGGTGTTGTGATTTCTCGCAGTACGGGGACTCGCTGTTCTTCGTCGGGCTGTTTTCCGTTGACCTTCCTGGCACGGTTGAACCTTTACTAACTGATTTCCAGCCAGTACAGCCCGAAGGATCATTGCAGCACAGAAGCCCGACCACGACAGGGTAGCTTAGGTAGGGTGATCCAGTTTTAGTGGTTATCACAAGTCTTTTAGGTCTTCAGGTCGGGCCGCCTGGTCTCAAGCCATAAATGTAGCAGTCGTTGTGCTCAATTTCTATACGAAATCCTTTATTTTCATTGATTCTACTGCTGGTACCATAAAGGACATAAGTAGACAACTGTTGCTTTAGTGCCTATAGTGCGCACACCGCCTTCGTCCACTACGGTTGCCGCTGATTATGAAATTCTTAATATTTAGACCCGCCCAAGATTTCGCCCATGTCTTCGTCCTGCAGGACCACCGACAGCCTTACAGGATCCACGTTAGGTTGATTGCTCATCAGCTGATTAATCGTATTTATTGAGAAAACAATGATCTTTATTAATAAAGCATGGACCAGGGAGAAGGTAATCACTGACTGCTCACCGAATTCCGCGTCCAACAATCTGACTAAAAAAGCATTCAAATCTTCTGGTTTCGTCATTCTGTTGATCTTTTCCAGACCGCCCTTCCGTATTTGTTGTGCGGACGCACCTAAACTGAGGCTTCGCGCCAAATATCTCAGTCGTGCATCCAGCTTTTTCAAACGATCCGAGGTCTCTCCTACTATTCAAATAAGCAATAAAAGAGTGACTAACTCACTTTGGAAGGCCTCTTCTTTGAGAGTCTCATCACGCATTTGAGCCAAGAATGAATGGACGAAGATGATTGAAGTTTACCTTGAAACGCAGCCAGGATGCGCATTATTTTTTTGTTTGGGGAATCGAGCACACATGACCTATCGGAACTGCTTGTTTCCTCGCCAGAGTCATCGGTTTGTTCAATGGTCCGCAGAGATGGTGGTGACATCGCAGATGACCGATGGCCGTAAGTCGGACTACATTTAAACTATATGACAAACTAAAATTGTGGCCGCAAACTTACTCAACAGGTGAGGATAGGATTCATGGAGGGGTTAAGTTAGTGAACTTTTTGGAAGTTCCCTGGAGCCGGCTTTTCTCTACCCCATCACCAGTTAACGAGTAGTTGGGATTGCGTTTTCTAAAAAAGTTACCTCTCGCGGACACCATAATGCTGCCTAAAATAGGTCTATGCCTCCGTGTCTGAAATGCCGTCGCTGGGGTTTAGCACTGCACGAAGCCGGATTGCTTCGGACTAAGCTCCTAAAGACGCGTTAAGGCCCAACTAGATTTTTTTGTGTGAAGCGTAGTAAATAAACTTTTTGATGACTAAAACAGAGCGCGTGATGCTGTTTGAAGGCATGCCCTCTTTGTTTATTTGGACGCGTTCCATTGCGTCGTAGTCGTCAAAAGTCCGTCAACAACTGGTTCTTTCATCTAAAAGCCACTCATCGCACCCAATCCCAAACTGTTCGTTGTCCAATGACTTGAAAACTACCTACATCTATAAGGGAGGCAGTAACATGAGTAAACTCATTAACAACAATTTTTTTTGCTATGTTTAGAACCGATGGTCAAGGATAAGTTTTGTTCTTTAAATGAATGTAACAGTGGGATTCATCATTAGCCGGAAGCGCGAAACACTTACAAGTAATGCAACTTGAAGGCTGAATGAAGACACGTTCATTCAGCCGACTAGCGCGGAAAATAAGAATATCACGAGACTGTAAGGGGTATGTAAAAGAAATGGACGAACACGACCAAATCTTCTAAAGTGGAAATGGAGGGTTGTAAATCTTACAATAATGTACGCCTGGCTATCAACAAGAACTGCATTGTTTCGTGTAGAGCAAGAGATAAAGATAGCGGAAAGGTTAACCGTCGAATGGAACGGGGGCACCTCTTCCACAGTCAGCAAACAGTCCAGCGTGTCAACAGAAGCTGATGCTGAGCGTTCAGCAATACGTCTTTGTATTTAAACGGCGGGATTACGCGGCTCAGAAACATCCTTCCTCAGTTTACCTAAAAATGACTCAAAGGGAAACGCGGAAAACCGATCTAAGGGTCCATGTACCCTCCGCCAAATGCACCAAACTATGTGCATTGTACGTGACAGCCTGTGATCCATATATATCGGAAGAATTCTGTACAAATACGCGTGTTACGCTCCAAGCAAAGTCAACATAATCAACTTGGAAAATCGAGTGGGACAATAAATACACAATAAACAAATCAAGGAAATCTCTTTAAACGTCGGTTTCAATTGAACCTGCAAGTACAACGGGCCCTAATTAGAGTAAAAACTCGAAACTCCGTAGCTTTCCACAGTCCACTGTCCTCGAGAGGATGGCAATGACGTTGGAACTCGCCGGGGGTGTGACTGTGTACACTTGAAATGTGCCGGTTAATTTCCGCCCTAAGCGTTTGCGACAATCTGCGACAATTTGCGACAATCTGTAAGAACGACGCGTTTGACCACCAACCCAAAATTCCAGCAAATGCTTCGGTACGCCTAGGCATACCAAGTGCATATAATGAAGGGCGAATGAGTTGATCATGCCTATTGGTAGCCGCTGAAATGGAGAGACACCAGTATCATCTCTAGTATTGGATCTTGAACGGAAGTCGGCTTTTGTCCTCAAACGGGCGTTCAGTTGTGGAAAAGTCATCTTTCTTTCAAGCCGGATTCCATGAGCTACTCAGCTGTAACACCCTTTCGGTGCCTAGCTGCCAGATCACCCGAGGGAAGCACGAGGGCTGGGATACTGCCAGGTTGCCCAAGCCTAGACAGGGGAAGTCGAGAGGCAGAGGTCGGGTTCGAACCACGGACCTTTCGGTTAGTAAATTCACGCTCTAACCACTTGAGCCATGTCGCCCCCCATGAACGACACACCTGTCACATCCGTAGTAACCGGAGTGTCCTTTGATTTGCTTGCTGAACGACCTGGCTGGTTTGTCGCAAATGATGCGCGGCAGGTGAACAGGCACACATTCTAGATCATTTGGAGGTGTAAAACCACTATCCAAAACCAACTGCAGTTCACTTGTCGTGTCTTGCAAATAGGCTTCGACGTCCAACGGTTTCGAAACAGTCCACAATACACCAACCACAAATGGCCTCGTTCCCGCTAATTCTGATGCGGTTGCGAGAATGAGCCAAATCTGTTTCCTCGATGACCCGTGTAAACCGACACCATCGATGTTGAGCACAACGTTGGGTCTTTTTTTAAGTCACTGTGCATGTTGGCTGTCAACGAGGCTTTACGTAACGTGAACCTAAACACCTCCGGCAATAGCTTTACAAGTTGTCATTCTTGGTATGCGAATCAAAATTCTTGGGTCCTTCGGCAACTAAGGATGGTGCCAACACAGAACGAACAGCAAAGTACGCCTGTACTTGAGGGACACCGGCAGATGCGCCAGGGCATAGCGCATATCCTCCACGATAGAAAGTGTACAAGGTGTTTGGCAATGTTGCTCCCAGAACGGAATTACTGCGCCTTAAAAGGAGACGTCATTGGTGAGAACCTGACGTGACGGGCTTTCTCGCACCAGACAACCTGAGCCGTTCGTGCATACTTTCCTAGTATTTAGTATAGCCTTATGAGAGCGCTCGGGGTTCAACACAAATGATAACTTAGTGTCAGAGCACTTTTAGTTTGGTTATCTACCAAAAAGCAAGCAGTTAAAAAAGCAACGGCTTTTATGGAATGTTCGTCGGGCAATGTGGATAACTTGGTTATTCGAAATACACGCCGCACCGATAAAGAGTACGACAGTCCAAAAGATCTGCAGCTCTCTGTGGCGTAGAGGAGGATGAGGAGGAAGGCCATCAAAACGGGCAGACAGCCCTACTGATGCGATACTGAGCGGTTGTAGGGTAATTTACCGCGGTCCACCCAATAGCGACTAGGTAGTTGAGCGGCCTTCGGACTGTCATCTGTCGATAAGGTCTTCCTACTTCAAGGAGAATCGCT
The DNA here is from genome assembly GCA_003604175.2 of Clonorchis sinensis. Classification (NCBI taxonomy): domain Eukaryota; kingdom Metazoa; phylum Platyhelminthes; class Trematoda; order Opisthorchiida; family Opisthorchiidae; genus Clonorchis; species Clonorchis sinensis. The sequence continues at coordinate 209,423,492 of CM030369.1, forward strand.
GATAACCACTTGTCGTATTTGGGTCCCACCGAAGACTCGTCGGGCCGTTCTTATGTTGGCTTTCCTGGCATGACTCAACCTTAAGAACCGAGTGCGAGACAGTGTAGCCCGTAGGATCATTGGGGCATGCGATCCCCGCGTGACATGAGCCCACCGTTGTTATGGATAGGGACTGGATACTGGGTCCACGTAAACGTGACGGGAACAACGTCGGTGGTTGTAATAGCGCTTTACTTGTCCAAGAATAGACCTACATAAGCTGAAAGTAACGGTGAAGCATGGTTAATGTGAAGTGATATGATGGATCATCATAATCATCGACAGCATGACATTCTTCAACACCGGTGCTTCGCTGCCATACAAGTATGATTTATTTGAAAGCCTTATTATGAAGAAAATAAAGGTGGACGGGGAAGGGACTTAATACAATCATTCCGAGGCGCCCACACCTCCAAACACTCATTCAAGCAAGCTGAATAAAAAATTGACAAGAAGATCGCCACTGACATCAGTTTGCAGCCAGATGTGATGGATGGTCATGACAACCGCACAAACTGCAAGCAGATTATAGGTAGGCAATCCGACTGTCTAGTGACAACTTGCTTGATCTGGATTCAGGCAGACGGCACTCAAGGTTGCTTTCGAGGCCTCCAACAAACCTTCGAACCAAATACGTTTTCCGTACACCAACTGACGTTTTTTCTGACTCCGTGAAAAACGCGTTTTAATTCTGACTGTAGGGCTTATTTGCAAGTCCATAAGATAAGTGCGTAATGCTGGTACCGGGTCCACGTAAACGTGACGGGAACAACGTCGGTGGTTGTGATTCTTCTACTTGGTGCCTTCCGTCTTCTAACCAGTCGTGGACGCCGGTAGACCACGTGTAAGTCAGTCCTCAGTGTACAGAATGTATGCAAAAGTGCCAGCCCAACTGGATCATTTTAGTAACGGTAATGCCTCAGCTCAGTTGTCTGCCTGATCCTCCCAAGCTGGCTTTTTTTGGCGGGTGCACAGATTGTAGTAAACACCTAAAACCATGTCAAAAACACGTACAGTGCGTCGTATCTAAAGTCTATGAAGCGATAACATTCTGGGAATTCAGACATTCGGACGCGCCATTGACAACCAGCATTCGGCGGACACGGAATCATGATTGACTGTTGGGTCCTCACTTTCGAACAGTCACTCCCCACTTCGATGCTGGCTCCGCAGGTGGTCCGATCTGACTAATCACATGTGGGTTGGGCTTCTCGGTCGTCGGAGCCCCTAACTGTAAGTGGTAAAGAGCTTTTGATGCGGGATTCTGCCTAACAAGCATTTAACCCGACTCTGATCCTGACTTGTTCTGCGCAGGAATAAATTTTCTGGGGAAATACCAAACCATGTATTTGCGGCTTGATGTGGCTCAACAGGGACAGATACAACTGCTGAACAGCTATTGTGCCGCATTCGTTTTAGCTTTTATATCCAACCCCTAATAAAATCGTAAACTGCTGGTCACTTTAGGTGCTATGTTTGTGGTTTTACTACTCAACGACGGGTTACTGTGAAGGTATCTGTTTATTACAGTCTGTTCCTGCTGGCCATTGTTCATGACCATCACTGACAGCAACACACCAGTAATGTACCTCGGTGCTTACATGTCACTGGCCACAAACATAACCGGGCTTCTAAGCTGTGAAGCTGCAGTTGACAACTTCAAAGAAAACCGTGGTGGTCGGACTGTGTGACTGGGATGCGAGCTGCAGCCACCAATGGGAACTCAGGGGAGTTATTTCAAACCAGGATGATCAAAATGAAATGACTGGTCACAAGTCAGACACTGAAGATGACAGGGCAGTCTTAACCAGTCTAGTCGGACGCATTGAACAACAATTCGGCTGCCCTCAACCACATGTTAACCTGCAAGATGTACGCAATAGATGGTCAATTCCAGTCCCCCAGTCGTATCGGTAGTCTCTGCACAAATTGTCAGCCTCATCCAACTCGAGTTATCTTCATCAACATTGTAAAGAAAAGTCTCGGGTTTTTTCAGCCGGACGGATCACATGGTGAACCACTGAACTCGTGGCTGAACGAAACCTGTCCAATTTATAACTACGTTGATCATGTCTGATGAGAACAAACCATTGTTAACATTATTTACACTCTGACTGAAAGAAATACCCCCTTGAGAGGATCTCTTCGATTAGATAGCATTGTTGTGTGCTGCAGTGGACACCAGTGTTAGTTTCGAAGGAACAAAACGTCTTATTTCAGCATGTCTACACATTTCGAAGTCTTTTCGACCAGCCCGCCACTCGCTGTAAATTCGCTCGATTTTCCATTTTTGGTTTATGCATGGCACGCTCTTCAACTAAGTGCCTGACGTCCAATGTCTTTCCTCAGGTTACATAAGAGTTTCCGCCCAACACCCGTTGACCAAACTCACTTTTTGTTCCGTGAGTGCCGGTTTTCCTTTGGTGTCCCTTCTAAAAGGAAGCTTTTTGTGTCAAACTTCATGTACAGTATTTTATTCACTTACAACCGACTGTCACTTCATGTGTTTTTTTCATTGTAGCGCACAAAGTTCTTTCTCCACACCTGCGGGATTTAATTCTCCGTGAGTTTATTTTTTCACGCGTAATTACCGGGTTGGACTGGATCCGACCTAAGTTGAAGTGCACTGCTTTGTGTAATGGTCATCCGACCGCTTTTGCTGGTCTCCATTAATTTGATGCTTGTTCGTTCGTGGGTTCGTTTTATTTTCAGTCAAGCTATGTGCTTTAGTGGATATCCATGACGGTGATGTCTTGGATGGCAATGGTGATGATGACGATTAGTATGAGGAAGACAGTGGTGATAACAACAACTAGTTTAAGTTTAATAATGATGTTCATTTTTAAGTCGCTGATTGTCAAATGCCCAGAGACCGAAATTTAATTATGACTTCGGAATTCGATGTTTTCGATGTTGATTTGCCATCAGGGAATTTTTACTTTCGCCTTCTTTTGTCGTTTCTGCGGGAAAAAACCATATTTATCAGACTGTACACTTCTGCGACTACACGTCACTTGAGCATCCGGGCACACTTGACTTCAACTCCTTCTACAACCTGAACCACTGGTGTCATTGTCAGCTATTGGCTAACATTTTGCACAATGTTTCCAGCTGCTACTGTTTTGCCCACTAATTTGGGAGGGAAGGTTGTGTATTCGGAATGATTGTTTGGAATACTGTAGTGTCATTGCAGTGATGATGGTAAACTAATTTCGTGGATAATTTGTTATTGATATAAGAGGAGAACAGCTGTGGACGGAGGAAGACATTACTAACGAATAATGGCCATCGGGTACGCGGGTGGATCGTGCCTGCTTAAGTCCCTAATCGCTGGATTAGTCTTCCTTGGGGACTCATTCTTTGCTGCAGTTTGAAATTTAACTAAGTGTAATACAGTGCATGTTTGCGGCTTGTGAAAACTCCCATGTAATCATGAGTACACGGCTTCAAGCCAATAGATTTGCACCTTTTGTAGGAACATTCGTTCCTTGCTCTCACTTCGTCACATCTGACCGCAACCATACGAACCTGAAGAACCTGGTAATTCATTTCTTTGTCCTGCGATTAACGTTGCGGAACTAGAGCTGATCGTAGTGCAAACGTTGACATGTAGCGGTTTTTGATCAACTCCCTGGAGTGCGTGGTTCTTGGTTCAAACGGGCTACTTTCGATCGCCATTACGACCCGTCCTCGTTTTTAAGACTAGTTCTGCACTAATGGAGGTCGTCGATAGGTTGGATAAGTGGCACTGCTATTGCTCATGCAGTCCGTCTTCATTACTAAGAAGTTGGGCACCAATAGCCTTCAATGCGTAGTTAGCCACGAACTGTCAGTCGTGCGCGAAACATGCCGTGATCGGAATCAAGTTTTGTGCCCCAGAAGGAACGACAGCCTTGAATTGTGGCTTTACACAGGACTCCTTGGTTTTAAAAGCATTTCGACCGTATTGAGTAATGCGCCAGCAGCCACGATCAGTCGTTGGGGGATGGGAGTGCGCAGTTTTTAGGGCCGACTTTTCTAACCCGTCCTTCTTCGGGGGAAGACAGCTTCGCTGGCTCCACAAATACCTAGCTGCTAGTCGCCTGACGGAAAAGCCTTACTTCCTTCACACTGCTATCGTAGAGGACAGTGCGACCTTACCCGCAGACCTCTTCGTAGCACGATTAGTCGTGGTACCGCACTCGTAGTTCCCTGGTTCTAACCCAACCCCATCTAGTATTGGGCAACCTGGATGTGCCTCAGCCCTCAAAAGTTGCAAAGCTTTTCACCAGAATTTCGGTGATAGAATCGGGGAGCTCATGGCGTCCTGTTGGACCATTTTTACTGGCTCGAGCGTAGAGGCGAATCCTGCGTCCAGCTGAGTTGCTTCACTTTCGTCTCTGCTCAATTTTCACTCCACTCTACGGGGTTCTGTTATGCCGCTCATTTTTCCACAAAATAATTCAGTAAGAAACGACAATCCCTGTGAAGTCAGTATGTGACACTGAAAAGGCTCCGCGCCCTCCCAATGTTTAAAGCCACTCATCTAATACGTGGCGTGTTCATTGGCGCTGACACCCGAGACATTTCATGGGCTGTTACAAACGGGACTACCGATCACCTCACACCTGGCGTCCAAAAAAATAAGCTCCCGATAAGCGATGGTCACATTCTTGGTTAAGTAGGTGGACCATGCACTGCCCCCTCTAGGAGGTAATCTGTCCTGTCTCGCCCAGTAATGGATATCGTAAGAACCACTCATCGATGCTTTTTCGATGTTTCATTACGTTGTATGTAAACTGTAATCAGTAAGTCTAGTGACGTTGTCTTCCATTGCTAAGACATAAACTGCATACATGGCTCAGCTACTGGTCCCTATTCAAAGCTGCTGCTTCAGAGTGAGACTTCCGTATTATCGATGAACGGAATTACAATTAGGATGCAACATGTCTTTAGCGTATTCCGAAGGGCTGTCTGCCAGGCTCATGTAAAATTCGTTTTCCGTGATTGCCTACATGTATTAAGAATAAGAATAAGCGGCTTGACTGACTGCGGATAATGAATGTGAGTAGTACGCTCGGTTACACAGTCATAAAATGCACAAGCAAGTCTCGCTTAGTTGGAGATTCGTTCTTTGAGCTCTTTCCTATGTTTGTCCACGTGGATTGCCGGACTTTCTCTTGCTATGCTTCCATCGTCGGTTCACAAATGTTCGGTTAGACAGAAAGGTAGACCATAATGTGGTTGGCGTGAGTAAAAAATTGCTATATGCACTCTGAGTCTCAGACCAACCCTTTCGTATTTTACGCCGACCACACTGATGAATCTGCTCTACGCTCCAAAGTTCGTTAGCAGCTTTGAGTGCTATTTCGAGCACTCGGTTTTCTGTCTTATGATGTGGAAGTAGATGCCTTCTGTACAATTTTTTGACACACCATTGCTGTGCAACTCACGCGAAGTACGGAATTGAATCAGTGCACCGCCAACTCACCAAAGTCCGACAAGTGATAGTCGAAAAATGAATGGTAGGTTCCAGCGGCGGACTTTCCGGACAGAAACAGCTCACCGGTACTGCCCAACGAAGAACTTGTTAGACTTAGCTGGAACTGGTGTGCTTCCATCCGTAGCATACTTGCGGTAGTACTGCATAGTTGTCATCCCGAATTCCTGGAAACAGCATGTAAGAGGTACCCATCCAATGTTCCAGTTAGTACTTGAGTTACCTCTAGAAAAAAACTCGTCTCCCGACTGTTTCCAACACCGATAACAAGTTGGACATTTCTAATCATTGCGGATGGTGCACTGTTATGAACCGATTCTCCTGCATCTCCTTTTTTATCGCTGGATGACTGTTGGGTACAGGGTTTAGATGAGCGGCCCAGGCGTACGCGGTGTGAACAAAAAAAACATGAACTCGATTTGTTGATCTCTCGCCTACCGCGTAGGTGCTCTGCCGGCTGAGCTGCCGGGAAACTTCACACCCGATCCACTTTATCTTTGCCCAATGATCGCTATCTGTTAAATGTCTTGTTGTGCCAAATGATCATTTCGCTTGCTGCTTACTGTAGAACTGGTGGACTAAACTGACTTGAATTCATTGATTCATGGGATCTATGTAGAGCTAAGGACTCACTTGCAAACCAAGGTGGTCTCGCTGGGAGACTCATGAGACTCATTTGAATCTTGTAGGAAATGAGGCTGGTGAAATCCGTGGATTACCCTTACCCAATAATCTCCATAAGGGCGAAATCGGTAGCGGGTTGTTGAATAGGTTTCATCAACTTTGCGGGCTTTGTCATAGCAACTTAAGAAATGAACAACGCTTTCAACGTGAAACCTTGGTGTCTGTCTTATCACTACCTCTCTTTCATTCCGTAGAGTTGCTGAAGTTACTTCGTGAAACAGAATTCGATGATCTGAACCAAGTGATCGAGCGAATTATGTTATCTTTTGAGAAGGAGATAGTTCCTATTGCTGCGGAATTGATGCAAAACTTGGTAAGTTTTGCGCTAACTTGTCCGATACAGTTTCGTTTGCGGGTTATTTGTTTGGACCTTGGTGTGGAAAGTTCTCGGTTGTGAGACGTCTGAATTAGGGACTGTTTGCACAACATTAGCAGGACAACAGAATCCGGTTCAGAATTTTCACGAAATCATAGAAATATCATAAACGAGAGATTCAGCTGGGTTCCAGATGAGTATCTCGCAAAACCAAATTTGTTTGCAAATCAGTGCATTTCGCTAATCTCGTGCAATTTTGCTTCAAGTAGAACATAAGGTTGGGGGCCGTCGAAGACTTTTCAACAATCTTAGGAGTAGTGTATTGCGTATTATATATATATATATATATATATACGTGTGTATATATAATTTAAAAATGTGAGTTGATTGAGGAGTCTGAAAATTTTAGTCTGTCCTATTTTCGCGAATCCTTTTCGGCACTTCTTGTACAATATTCAGATTTCACTATGTACAAAAGTCAGTTTCCTTTGCCGCACTCATGCGCGTTGTGTTTACGACCATTGTTATGTATTCAGTTTGTACTATGTGGTTCTTTCGTTTGAAGCTCACTCGGTTCGTTTTTTTCTAGTGTCTCACCTTCATGCAGCTAGTTCAGACAGGTGAAAATGGATTTTCGGAGAAAGCCGATGAACGTGGTGATGCAGAAGACGCTTTTGAATATCGCTCAATGGTCGCCACAAGCATCCTTGACAACATGGAATCGATGCTGCAGATAGCCGAGGAACACGAGGGTCTGATAGCTCAGCTTGAACCTATTGTTGCACAGCAAATACAAACTATATTTGAGCGGGACCTGTCAATGTTCTACGAAGAGGCGCTCAATCTCCTAAGCTGTCTGACCACTGCAAAAGTTTCACCGCTTATGTGGCAAATTTTTGATCAGCTTTACGGTATCTTCCAAAAGGATTCTGGTGACTGCTTTTCAGGTACGAACTTTTTTGTTCCGTCCCGGTTATTCAGCGCCACCAGTAGAAGCCAGAAGGTACCAACTAGTATTGCTGATTATCCTCTGAACGCAGCCTTGCATGTTTGCTGAATTTTCCTCTTACATGTCTCCTGTGTAATCACGGTTTTCGACCTAGTCTTGTACATTTCCCTTGTTTGCATTTCTAGCTGTCAATTTATAATTTACTTTATTTACGCAGACTCGCAGTTGATTGTTGCCGAGGTTTTAATAGCCCTAGATCTCCTCGTCTGCTTTAGTCTGCCCGTCGATGTTATATGGGATCGTAGCCGTTGTACCCTTTTGGAATCGCAAATGAGTTTTGGAGCTTAGGGCCACTCAGGTGAACTAAAAAGTGTACTCTCCCTTCGTTGACTTCTGATGCATATCAGTTCAATAATCTGGAGACCTTATCAACGTATAGTGTCGATATTTCCAAACTTATTGTTCGCGTTTCGCTGTGACTTCGAGATGGGCGGGTGCCCCTTAGTAAAGTTTATACGGATGCACGACACGAACTCCGCTCAGTATGCTTCAGCAACATTACTTTTTTAAAGACATTTGTAATTCAAACGTTTCTAGCATCTATCGAATAGCCGTTGGATGGTTTTTGGTTAATAAGTCCACTTCCTGTCCAGTAGCTTACCTGATTCGGCCACACCGGCTAGCTCATCTTACTCGCATGTCAGCAGATCAAGTGCCTCACCGTGCTGTACTTGCTGCAGCAGGTTCCATCTTTGGGACACCAAAAGTTTGGCAACCCATGACCTGTAGACGGATCATGAAGAGCCCAATACCTGATGTTTGCTGCTAGCTCACTCGCCTTAGGGTAACTTTCTCCGGGAGAAGAATGTGTCGGCCTCAAGAATATCCCGGATAGCCTTTGCGTGTGCAGCAGACACTTCTAGTGTTCCACGACACTACAATCCTGTGTACCATTTCAACGGGCTGACTGGAGTAGCTGCGGGTATCCAGGCGAGGAATGTTGTAACCATCACTGGTTACCCTGCCGTTCCAACGTAATTTTAGTATTTTTAAGCATCACTGGTCAAGTACTTCGAATAATCGATCGGCAGGTCATACGGTTGAGGTCTAAAAGATTTGTGGTATTACGAATCGGATGGTCGTGAGCTACATACGGAGTTTCGTTCGAATTTTTTCCACAGAGCGGTGTGAAGCTATATGAACGTCTTTCTGGTGAGCGTTTTTCTTGCGGTGCCTACCATTTTGGAAGTTGATGAAGCCCTAGTAGTGACCGTTACATCCGACTGTAGCCTGGATTTTCGGTTGTTTACTCCTGAGGACGATATCGTCAGCTTAATCAAGGTTCGTACTTCACTTGGTAGGATGTAGCAGGAATTTACTTTATAGAGTATCCAGTTCAGCACTGATGACTGGTCCTATTGGAACCTTTATTCTTTATCTTACATTTCACTCTTCCGCATCCTGCTTCATAAATAACATCCTGCAACCCAGTCCAATGCGCCTGTCCATCAGCTCTGCCTTTTGGTTAGTTTTGTTGTTTTTCTGCTACCTCGGTCATTGCACCGCATACTTGTCCAGACTACATCTAATGGCTCTCCTTGGTACCAAACAGTAGTTCAAATGCATCCGACCTAGAGCTGTCACCTTGTCGTGATGGTCGGGTATCTGTGCTGCAGTGATCCTGCGAACTATACTGGCTGGAACTCAGTTCCCAAAGTTTTAACCATGCCAGGAAGAACAACGGGGAGCAGCCCGATGAAGAACAGCGAGTCACCGTACCGCGAGTAACCGTATTACGAGGCTGTTTGGAGTCGTAGTGTCCTCTGCGATAGGCGTACGAAGGCAGTAAGGTGTTTCTCCTTGGAGACCAGCATGTCCATGTTTATGGAAACGACGATGCTGCCTTCTTCCGACGAAGGACGGGTTAAAAAAGGTCGGCCCTAAAAACCGCACACCCATCGCCTAACGGGTAACCGTGACCACCGACGCATTATTCAATACGGTCGAAATACTTTGAAAACCAAAGAGCCTGGTGCTGCAAAAATCCACGTCCTCCCACTGCCTTGTTGGTCAGACTTTTGAGTCAAAGGCTCAAGGTGGGGTATCTCAACCAAACCCCCGTCCTCAGCCTGGGAAATCGAGAACTATCATTTGCCCTCCCAGCTCTTTGCTCACCGGCCTTCCCCTACACCCCCTCTCCACCCATCGAGGTACAGTCGAACGGTACAGTGCCACCAACCCATCTGCCAACTATCTAGTCACTACTCCGTGTCTAAACCGTCGCCCAGAAAAATAAACCAGAGTAACCACCCACTAACCTCAAGAGATCTGACCCACATTGCAGTCTTTAGTGTCGAATTGGGCAGCAGGCATCTTTTGCTGAAACCTTGCTTTCTCTATCTGTCGACTTATGTTGTCTCCGAAACACATACAAGATCCCATTTCGCTCGTGCTCCTCAAGCCGCCCAGGATCAGCTCAGATGTCCACATCACTCTTCGGTTATCCGGTGGTCTCGACGCAATGGTTTGTGGTACCTTCGGTGTGGTCGCACTCAACTCCAAGGCTGAAAGCGCCTTACTGGACTGGATCCCAGTGAACAGCTTTTGTGCCGTCCGGTTTTCTAGCTCAGGCAAGCTCAGTGCCTCTTCACGTAAAAACGGTGCATGTTTGTAGTGTCGGCGTATACCCCAATAGACTGCAGCTCTGACGCTGAGAAGGGTTTTCTGCCATCGAGAGCTATCCGGGCCCATTCGTCGAGCAAAAAGCGCTGACATTCGGTCATCTGAGCTCCTTGGAATCACATCTGGGCGGTCGATACGGAGTCGATTGTTGTCTGTTGTTGCAGGTTGATACGGTAAACGGTGTTTGTTTGTCGTATCGGCATACACTCCTTCTGAAACTAAGGACGGGTTTTATCAATTTCTGTCACGACTGCTTCGATCAGCAAGAAGGATGGATATCGTCATTGTAGCGGCTGATATGATTGCTTAATTTGGACGAATAAGTCCGGAAGATGCGCAATTAGGTGGTAGATTTGGAGTCGATGCTCAACGTGCGGATACTGGCGAACGACAGTAATTCATTCCCTCGGTCGTCGCATTGAGCGATAGGCTGAACACTTCAAAGAACAGTTTAGCTGGTCTCCTTCAACAGAACCGTCGGAAGAATCCAGCGGACCTGAATGGAACGTCGATACCAGCTCACCATCAGCAACAGAAATGCAGCGTGAGATATCGATCCTCAAGCACGACAGGGCGTTTGGCATGGATGGTCTGTACCCCGCGCTCTTCGAAGAGGTTGGTGAGGTCCTGGTGAACAGTCTATCGTCCGTACTGTGAAATATTTGGAACAAAAACAGTATGCCAGTGGAATGGAGCTCCTCGACCGTCATCCCAATTTTCACAAAAGGCCCAAGTACGTCATGTGAAAACCATCGTAGCATCAGCCTTGTATCCATCGCATCTAAGGTGCTCTCTGGCGTTATTCTGCGAAGGTTGATCGATTATCGGGAGAGACAGATTTGTACGGCAGTGAAGTATCAGTGTCAACACTGATGTTGCTTTCTTTGATGATGAGATTCGTGAGAATCAAGCTGGGTTTCGCCCTGACCGAGGATGCATTGAAAATTCTTGAACAGCGCTACTCCTTCAAAAATCCCACGTTGTTTGTTTCTCTCGGTCTGAAATCTGCTTTCGACACTGTCGATTGTGAGGAACTTTGGCGGTGTCTGGCCATCAAAGGTGTTTCTTCCAAATTTATATTCCTCATGAGGGCAGTGTATGCGAACTCCTGTGGGGGTGTACGGGTATACGGCAAACTCGCTTCAGTTCACCACGTCTAATGGTATAAAACAAGGCTGCTATCTGTCACCTTTCCTCTTCAACTTTGTTAGTGGTGTGCTGCTTGAAATTTCTGTCTGCCTCTGAAATCTCGGGGTTCGAAATGTTCTCGTGAAGTTCCCTCACAGACATTGAGTGTGTGGACGATATTGCTATCCTTCGTTCAGATCCTCTAAATAACCCAAATAGCTCTGCCACACGGTTTGGTATGCGCTTCACAACTGCAAAGTGTAAAGTGCTGCTACAATACTGGGTGGGGTCAAACCCAGACGAGCCAATCGATGTGCTAGATGAAGTTGTTTACCTGTATAGGTTCCGGTGGACCGACTGGAGATTTTCTTGAATCGGAAAGGCCAGGACAGCTTTTGCCAACGTCTGACACCTATGGCGCCGACGTGACGTGAGCTTGTCTGTCAAGGGAAGAGTTTACACTGCGGTGGTGCGATCCATACTGCTTTATGGATCAGAGACGTGGCCCCTACGCGCAGAAGACGTACGGAGGATGTCAGTGTTTGATCATCGATGTCTCCGCAGCATTGGTCAGGTCTGGTGGGAACATCGGATTAGTAATGCTGAGGTACGCCAGATGGTCTTAGGAAGAAGGATTTTTTCCGCGATAGGTGAATTCCTCACGCTTCATAGGTTACGCTTTTTGGGGCATGTACTCCGCATTCCAGAAGACCGTCTGCCTCGCAGAGCTCTTTTCGCCCAGCCCTATGCTGAGTGGAAGTGACCGAGAGGTGGACAGTGTATGACCTGGCAACCAGTAAACTGAGTCGGGTCAACAACTGCCGCCTCCTTGGATGGGGACCTCGGGACTCAACTCACCAGTGGTTACTGGCACTTGCAGAAATGGCCCAATCACGAAGTCAATGGCGCTCATGTATCAAAGCTGTCGCCTTCACAGTTCCTGGACTAACCAAATATGCCATCACCTCCAAGACTTGGCTATGTCCCACACTTTCCCACCTTCCGGTGATCGAAACTGTAGCACCTGGAACCATTGTGCTAATGGCACATGGTTTTTAGCTGATATATAGATCGTTCAAATGTACAGTGAAGCCACTTCGGTCCGGTTTATGGACCGAACAATATCGTCATTGCATCTTATCTGTTCCGTTCAATTTCATTAATTTTTAACTCTATATATCGTGTCACAGATGAATTCGGACCACAAGGTTAACATGATGGTTGAGTTGTTGTATCGCCCACCGGAGAAGCAGTGTGAAGCGATCTTCACACCTAAGAACCAATACTTTCTTGGGTTACTGTAGGTTTTATCCACAACCTTGTGTTTGACGTACTGTTTTTTTAGTTGGCCAACTGTATCACGTTTCAGGTTTAAGACCGGTAACTGACCGCACCACTTAGTTATGGGAAATTAGAACAGAAATATCGTACTTTCCGTTACTTTTTAGAGATGATGCCTTGCCTACACAATTTCATCACCGTTGATCGTGCGGCTTTCATATCTGACCCGAAGCGAGTTGAAACCGTTGCCACAATGTGTTCTCAGGTGAGTCGTTATCTAAGCAACTCGGTTTATCTTTTGCTGCTGCACATATGATCTATTCGTACCAGTTGTTTGTTCTTGGACGGATGTGTTCAAATGAAGCTGAATATGCAATTCATTCCTTTCAGTTTGCAGATTTTGCTGACGTTTTCCGCGCGCGTTTTGATTTTCAGGCCCTGAGCATGTTTTGCCAAAAGTACAGAGGAGAGCAATCTACAATTTTGCCGTGATTTATCCACTTTGCACTCGTAGCTGAGTCTTGAATTTGCATTGGATTGCCTTAGTCCAAGCGATAGCCCTCACTCGGTATCTTCCCATTGGTCTTGAAGTATTTCATGTTCTTAGCCCTGATAAACTTTTCGTTACGCGTGCGTCACCTTAGTCTTCCGACCAACTGTCTGTGCTTGGCCTAGCTTACTCCCACTGCATTTCCATTCCCACAGATAATTCAGTCAGATGAACAAGATGAGACGATTCAGCTACATGCGGCCAAACTACTGGAAGTGCTACTGCTTGATTATCGAGGCCAAATCAACCAATACGCTCCGAAGTTCATTGAGTTCGCCCTGACGCGTCTTACACGTCCAATCACCACGAGTGAACTACGTGTTATGTGCATGCAGGTGAGCCCTGAGTGATCAAGGTAACAAATTTTTTGTCATTGACCCTCGTATGTCTAGGTTAGATGTACTGATCTCAGCTTATTTCCCGGTAGTAGTGGGACAACTAACAAACACTGGTAATAATGTTCGCTATTGCACGCTTTCGTGGCCCTATTCGCTGTTCCCACTCTGCTGAAGTTAAACCCAGTTCTGCTGTTCGGGACTACTGCTTCCTCACCCGTAAAGAAGGATAAACTGGCTTAACCTCAGTTTCCCGTTTCTAGTTCGTCTGTTTGTTTGTTCAGATTTCGGGCCTGATATTGGAACCGGCGCGTTCAGTACCTTTCTCATGGTGCCTGGTGTTTAGTGTTTACATACCGTCGTGCCCGTTTGTGGTTCCTTTCAGGTTGCGTAACGGTTATGCCAGAGTCGAATGATTTAATTGCATTTTATGGTTAACTCGTTGCGAGAAAAGGCCTGTTGCTGGCTGAATATGCTTTTGTTGGTGGTTCATCACGAATGTTCATTTTTGCAAACGATTCATCCTTTCTCTACATTAAAGGTCGTAGTTGCCGGCTTACTGTACGCGCCGTCTGATGTGTTACCAGTTATGGTAGAACATCAGTGGCCAGGCACCTCAGTGCCTGTTCTGGTTGAATTTTTGAAGTTGTGGCTGCAGGATACCGACGTTTTCCTCGGGTAAGTTGACTTCTGTATTCTATCCTCTTCAGACTAATGCGTGTCCTCTATCTTAACATAGTTCATTCCGGCTACGAGGTATATTGACCGTCAGCTTGAAAGAGGTCAAGAATGCATGAAGACACTAGATTTAGGAGTTGGGGGTACATACAATATTGCAAACTTACTGTATGATATGTGACTTGACTGCGACAGTCATTGGAGGATCCTCAATAAGAATGAGACACCTCGTGTGGTTGAGATTTTCGAAAACCGTCTACATCCTTAAATGCAATATTCAACCTCTGGATCGCCGAGCTCAACGCAAACTTGACTAGTGCTTTTTGTACGTGAGCCTTGAATTTGGCCGCTAGTCTGTATGTTTTGAGTTTGTTGTGTGTGTCTTCAGATTTCATTCGGTTAGAGCTATCCGAGCTTTCCTCACGACGCCGTATCAGTCCAGGCAGCTTTGGCATTTCGATCGTAATATTGTAAGGGAGTTTGAATCAAGCCTATCGTGATTCAGCTGATGAGCTCCAGATAACTTAACGGCGGAACCGGTGACCTGACGATCCGTGGTTCTATACCCAACTCTCGCTTTTTTTTATTGCTGTTATCTATGCTTATGCAACCTGACACTATCTCAGCTATCGTGATTTCATAGAGTTGCATGGCAGCTGTGCGCTGAAAGAGTACCACGATTGAATGATTATGATTCAGGTGTCTACCCTCCATAATATGGCTACCCTGACCCTGTATGTAGATAGGTAGAGAAAGGTGCGTTGTGCACCTCTTTCAGTTGCGTCAGGTGCCTGAGTGGAGCGGTTCATACTGTTTTCCGATGGTCCCTGCGTTCATCCTCTTCAAAGGCGTTTATGATAGGAAACCCCGTATGATGTGGCACTTGCTAGTTTCCAGTGATGAACGTGCTAGGTGGAAGTGCCTGGCTAGCGTGTGTTTGTCGTTTACCGGTCTAGTCCTGGGTAAAATGAGATCTAGTGTACTGTGGCAGTAGGCAACGCAAGGGAACCGTGCGGCTTACCCGATTTTTCTTGAAAGCTGCTCAGCCATGTTTATGTGATACTTTTTAGAAGGGCTAACTACCTCTCTTTTTTTTCCGCTGCGTCGTAGACTTTTCCACTTTTTCACTTCCAACCTGCACTTAGTAAAATTCGATGGCGACGCGATTGGTCTTCTGGCCTTAATCTTCGATTTTGAATCTACTTGCTATTTTCTGCTTCAAGTTCGCTATCACGAAAACTTCAACGGTTTGATTTTATTCTGTTGCGTTGTCTGCACCGTCTATTCCTACTTCTGAAGAAAGTTTATGTTGTTTCATCATTGTGTCTCTCTACTATTCTGAGAGTTGCCTCTGTGATCATCGTCATGATAATTCAACTAGCGTGTGTCTATCTCATCCCCGTCGCCACCGACTTACATGAAAAGAACGATTGATTTCTTAATCCACACACTAGTGTATCACTGGCCGACGACAGCTAGAAGGCAAATCTACAGTGGTTAAAAATCGGTCGGTCGACTGAACTTATCGCTACCAATCATTGAAAAACTTATATGAAAAACTTATATTACATAACAGCTTTGGCGTCCAGTCATTCAACAGCGAATTTCAGAAACAGTGGTACAATACAAAGAAGTTCGATCCAAATGGACGTGAGTTTGCAGTGTTAGCTGAAAGTTGGTAATACGTTTGTTGAGTATCGTTCATCAGCTTTGCTCACCTTGCTTCAGCGAGGGCCTAGAGATGGAGAATGGAGATTGTCTAAAAGGTCTAGTTGACTGCACCTCCATAAAATTTCGGTGTTTTGAAACGTCTAACATCATTACCGCGGGCGCAACCGCTGATTAACTGTAACTCATGTGAATCAACCGACCAGAATGCAAACCCACTCGGTCCGACAGGCAAGAGCATACGTATGAACAAGTTAGTGGCCTGAGGACCAGCCTGAAGCGTGAGTTCGAAAGACGTTCTTCCCTACCGACGACTGACCCCACTATGACCTCATTTCAGGTACGATTACATACTCCCACGATTACATACCCACACTACATACTCACACATACTGATACCCACACTCACGATTACATACTCACTTTTATGTGATACTTTTTAGAAGGGCTAACTACCTCTGTCTTTTTTTTCCGCTGCGTCGTAGACTTTTCCACTTTTTCACTTCCAACCTGCACTTCTTGTGCTCGTAGACAATAAGACGCTAATTCCGCATACTTGTATACTGGAGTAAGGTTATCGGTAGATGCTAGATGTAAACACTATAAGCGAAGGGACGGGGTCGACCTGGTGTCATCCCGTTTACCGGATAGCTACCGCCCTGTGCTGCACTTGACCTCACGCGATTTGTCATGCATCCTAGCAGTGCAACATTGGGTGTATTATTTAGTTTGCCGTCCGTGTCGGTGAGGCTTGTCGCTCAGATTTTTAGCGCGTCAGTGTGTTGCATGGTTCTGCCGGTCGTATACAGGCTGATGATCATTGTTTGATCTTTCTGACCCGCGCTGCTAAACGCCTGCATCCTTTCGTATTTTTTCTGTTTTTCTTGTAGATTACATGATCGCCGGGTATGTGTATTGGGTTTGTGCCTGCTACTGTCCTTACCAGCCGACCAGCGTCCTCAGGCTGTCGAAGCCTTAGCCAAAGACTACCTCCCCACCTTGCTTGTCTTATTTGATGGACTTAAGCGGGCCTATGCAACGAAAGCGAAAAATCAAGCAGAAAGTGGTATGTTTTCTACACGTTGAAGCTATGTGACATCTCGGGATGCAATTTTATTATGGTCTTTTCTGACTTGACTTTTTTGTTCATTATCTGTGAACCATTCGGGTGACCGTTTATAGACTTTTGTCTTTGCGAGAAAGTATTCTTGAAGCATACACCTGGACCCAGAAAATATTTGCGTTTCCCGCAGATGAATCAGATGAAGAGGATGAGGATTTGGAAGACAAGGCTCTAGGTAGCGATGAGGACGAGGTTGACGAGGAGGGCGCCTCATACATGGAGATGCTCGAGGCTGCGGTAAGTAACCAACTTGTTTGTCTAAATTGTTCATTGTGTGCAGTTTTCTGGTGTCTTCACCTCTGTTGATCTCATTCTTGTTTCTTTTCTTTCTTTTTCAACTTAGGAAGAGGACGACGACAGCTCAGATACCGGCGATGATGACGATGATGAGGAAACCATCCTTGAAGCCTTCGAGACCGAGTTAGACAAACCTGAGTGTGATATGGACGAGTACGTAACGTTCTATCGAATTATGACCGATCTGGAGCGTACGGATCCATCTTGGTATGGTCAACTCATTGGTAACCTGACAAGTGAACAGCAAACGGAACTGAAAGAGGTTGTCAGTATGGCCCTGAAGTGCATTCAACAAAAAGGTTAGTTTTCCGTAAAACCAAGTAGCTCGACTGAATCTCATTTGTTAGGATCCCCAGGATGGTGTTGTGCACTCCATCCGGGTTTCTACAGACCGTACGCTTGCCTGATTTTCTGAAATTGTCGTCGAAGAATTTTCAGCAACCTTATAAGTAGTACATTACGTATATACATGTATCGCGATATCTCAAATATCGTAGCAACTGGAACATGAGGCGGCCTGGTGCAGCACATTCAGTTGCCTGAAAACATCACAAACGGGAGATTCAGCTGGGTTCCAGGTGTGTCTCTCGCGAAAACCAAATTGATATGCAAATGAGTGTATTTCTCGAAAACAGTCCAATTTGGGTTCAAGTAGAACATAAGGTTGACGGAAACTCGGGGACTGCGCCTACCTGATGAGCCCCAAGAAGGGCGAAACCGGTCGTGGGCTGTCGAAGAATTTTCAGCAACCTTATGAGTAGTGCATTACGAATATACATGTATCGCGATATCTCGAATATCGTAGCAACTGGAACATGAGGCGGCCTGGTGCAGCACATTCAGTTGCCTGAAAACATCACAAACGGGAGATTCAGCTGGGTTCCAGGTGAGTCTCTCGCAAAAACCAAATTGATATGCAAATGAGTGTATTTCTCGAAAACAGTCCAATTTGGGTTCAAGTAGAACATAAGGTTGACGGAAACTCGGGGACTGCGCCTACCTGATGAGCCCCAAGAAGGGCGAAACCGGTCGTGGGCTGTCGAAGAATTTTCAGCAACCTTATAAGTAGTACATTACGTATATACATGTATCGCGATATCTCAAATATCGTAGCAACTGGAACATGAGGCGGCCTGGTGCAGCACATTCAGTTGCCTGAAAACATCACAAACGGGAGATTCAGCTGGGTTCCAGGTGAGTCTCTCGAAAAAACCAAATTGATATGCAAATGAGTGTTTTTCTGATGTTACTTTGGCGATCAAAAGTTACCTGCTTCATCGTTAGAAGTGACATCTTGTGTTTGCAATTCTAGTGATGATCGATTAGATATTAAAAAAAAACCTCCACTAAAAAACTTGTATGCACGAAAACGAGATCATTTTGCCCGATCAGACAGACAGATTCGAAAACATTAAAATCATGTCTCCTCGCCACTCACCGTCAGTATCGACCTGCTAACTGGACAGTAGAGAAAAATGAAAAAAGACCAGATAAGGGTGATGTTGTGGTATTACTAAGATGCCTAGATTATTATTCGAAGATGGATATCATTTTGCCGGATATGATTAGATTCCAGTTGTATATTGCAATAAGCGAGTCGAAAAAATCAGAACAATCAGTAGTCATACGCAAAATCTTTCTTGAGGAAATACATCACAGAAGACCAGTTCGTACAACTAAAGCCCTCTTTCGTACGGTATTCCCCCGCGGCCAGTTCTCGGTAGAAAAGGTTGGTCGTGAAAGCCGCAAACTGATCGCCAAACGGTTGACCGTGACTTCCAGAGTGTTATCTAATATGGTCAAAAAACAGTTAAACGTTGTCATGAACCCAGTACGACAACATACTCTTGTGCTGTGCACAGCAGCAGCAACAGTCAGGCATGAATTCCCCGCTCTTTGCACCCTCGAACCGGGCCAGCCTTCCTGAAACCAAGTGAATCAGACTATTTTGTCATTTGCCACAAGAATTTCCCTCAGTCCTAACAAACTCCGCTTCGCAGTTCGAGCGTTTGAGTCTCTCTAGCCATTGTCTAGGCCCCCGAGCAGAACCTCGTATCCTCCCAGTTTCTTGTGAGTCAGACTTTTGAGTCAAAGACTTAACCAACCCCTCTTCGGACAACCGGGGAGTATCATTGGCCCTTACATCTGTTCATTCACCAACCCTTCATCACACGCCCATTTGACTCCTCTGATGCCGCAAAGAGAAATAATGTGATTTAGTGGCGTTTGCTTTGGCCGTTGAGTGATGGGTGATCTTGGAGCGATTGGGTGACACTTGCTCAGCTGGTTGGTATAACTGAGCTAACCAAACGTTATTCTTTCACTCCCGTGCATCGTTATTTATTCATGTTTATAACTGTACTCGTTAGTTGAGAATGTTCGCAAAACACGTTTTGAAACCGCATGACCTTAGTAAGTTCAGAGGGTCTGATCTACATTGTTACTTTCAACATCTGTCTTCAGCGTCAAATTAGACAATCTTGCCCATACTGTGTTTTCTATTTTGATCGATGTACGCTGTTTCCGAAATACGTACGCAATACCTCATTTCGGTCGTGCACTTCAAAACCCTTGGGCTAATCCAGATCCTGATGCAGTGATTTGGGATTGGTACTTAGACCTAGGGCTGATTACGCTGTATCGGACTTGATTCCAATAACTAGTCGTCTTTAGGCTGTACGTTTGACTGGCACAATTAAGATCGATGCATCTCGTCGCGCTGAACAGCCTTCATTTATGTCAGCATACGTTCCGACAGACAGCAGCTCCGAGGGTGAGAAAGATAGCTCCCATCGAGATGTGTCACGGTTGTTTTCGTCAGTTGTTCCGGTAGACGATGTGAATGCTCAGTTGGCCAACTTTACCTGGTGGAAGCCCATCTTGACGGTCGATCCCGGTTGAGGTTCACCACACAGATAGTGAAAGACATCTTCAGTTATATGCACCGAGCGTCATTTGTTTCTAGTCGACACAAATGCTCACTCGGTGTTATCTGGAGATCACCAGTTGTAAAACAATCACGGACTCGGATTATGTGGTCACCAGCTACCGGTGACCAGTTCCAGTACAAGATTGTCCTTCATTTGGGGGTAACACTAACCACTTCATTGTGCAAGTTCGCTTATCTATTCGATTCCCCTCTGCAACAAGCTGGTTGATTCATGCTAATTCGGAATGTCTCTGTAGCTCAACAACATGGAGATTTGTTGGCTACAAACTTTCCACAACTCCAAGAGCACAGTGAAAGTAATTTTGATTTGGATGACTGTTGGCGAAAGGTGGAAGAAGCCATGTTCGCAGTCTTTGAAAGCCTTTGCCGGAGGTCCCTGGCACACTCCAACGAACACTTTGTGGAGGCAATCCACACCAGTAACGCCAAGTCAGGTGTCAAGGATGGCAGACTGCCTCCCAGAAGTGATTTTGGCACCCGCATATTTTGACAGAAGTTAACTAGGTTGTTCAAACATACATTTAACACCGGCCATCTTCATCTAAAGTTAACCAGCTACACAATGTTAAGACAAAGACTGGAAGATCAATCACACCGCCGTTCATAACACTGTGTCTATCTATTCGTTTGACGCTGTTGGTTTCGCTACATCCGCCATCTTTTGACACTTGCCTTGTAACTGCACAGTGCAAAGTCATGCCTCGGAATGTGCGGCCTCCGAACATGCCTCTTGGAATTCAGGGAGAAGCTCTGGAGCTTGTGGAAAGTTTTACATCCCTCGGCAGTTATATTAGCGCAGAGGAAGTGTGTTTAGCGAATTCATTGCTCGAAATTCCGAAATATTTCAACTGGTGCCAACTGTCGCGTCAAAACGACATCGATGGATTTCAAGTGTCACATGCACTAGGATACACTACTGTTATATGGTTGCGAAATGGCCTCTGGAAGCTGATCTAAGGAGTCTTCAGTTTTTTGAACTCGGATTTCCCAGAAGCATTGCTGATATCGGATGGTATCGACAGGTCCGTAACAACGTATTTGTTTATGCAATGGAAGACATCCAGCAACTTGTTGACGCTGACGCTTCACAGCCTTAAACTGGAAATGAAGCGTTGACTGGTAGTGGTCCTGGTGCTAACCTGCGAACATTCTGGGGCGCGCACACCTCCAAATACAATCAGAAAATTTCTAAAAGTACTGAAATACTGAACGACATCGATCGGTCCCATCTTGCACCGCCTCCAGCTGGGCGAATTGAGGGTCCGGAGCGGGGCTGCATCAATCTTTCTCATCTCTCTCACCCTTTTATGTGCACTGTGCGCCATTCACAGGAAGACATGAAGAACAGCAGTAACCTCGGTTGACGATTGGGCTTGCGGATCACGTCGTCGTGTCGTCGCAGTTAGTGACTGTTTTTCCGCTACTCACTTACCTGCTGCACAACCAAGCGCCTGTGTTATCTGTCACACATTTGTCTACTCCATCCGATACCGCCAGTCAAAAACCTGAAGGCGTATCAGATCATTCAGCCTCTCTCACAAACATACGCGAACAAAAAGCCTTCATTGGTACTTTGGATCACAGAAACCCAATCGTATACCTTCTTGACGCCACAGATTACGCGAATTGGCACGAGATTCGGGCCTTAGTGATTCTGGCACTGGTTTCAAACAATTCAATCAGAACTAACACAACGACCGAGTTATCAAACTCCCTTGGGGTGAGTGGCTCAGTGGTTCCAGCGCGACTTTACTGACCGGAACGTCCGTGGTTCGAACCCGATCTATTCATCTCACTTCTCCTGTCTAGGCTTGGGCAACCTGGCAGCATCCCAGCCCTCGTGTTTCCCTCGGGTGGCATGTCACCTAGGCACCGAAGGGGTGTTACAGCAATTATCTTTTTGTCTTTATCAAACCCCACATCAGTTACCTCTTTTTGAAATGCAAGGATGACGTTCAGGGACTGCACTTGAGCATTAAATTACGCTGTAGGTTCAATGCTTATGCCGAAAGGTAGCGTGAGGATGATTAGTTCTGGTGCTTAGTGTTGGTCTTCAAAGATTAGGCTGTCTTCTGCATCCTCTGGCGACACCGCTTTCACCAGCAGTGATTCAAACGCCGGCATTTTGAATATCCTCATTATGTCGTCGATGGCTAGAATGGATACCCTTGCTGAACGTCACTTTTTGTAGCGAAGCTTTTGAGGAGCTTGTCACACACGTTCGAACGACCGGAAGTATGAGAATACAAGGACAGTATTATGTTCTCGAGCTTCTGAGACATCCCTGTTGAGAAAGTGTTGTAGGAGGCACTGATCTTTCGACGGAATCGAGAGAATCCCTTAAGTTAAGAAACAGGTTTGTGTTTCGTCTGCGCATATGGCGCCACTCTAACATTCGATAGATTGTGAAGCTGGGATCGTATAGTCTCTACCCGGTAGAAGTCCCATTCGGTGCTTACGAGTCTTTCGCAAGCTCAGAGCTACAGTCCGTTGAGGCGTACACAGATACAGAAGCGATGGTTTTCGCCTTTTTCTCCATAGAGGTAGCCAAACAAACCGTGCAAAGACGATTACTAAGGAGTACCCAATGAAGCACGGATGTTTGAGCTCAGTGACTCAACAGTATGCCAAGGCTGTAGTGTCCAGCCGCAGCGGTCTTTATCTCACCAGAGATGCATCGCTCGAAGGACCTAGGAGGCAAGTAATTTAATCAAATTACTTGGTTCCTGAATTTTCTTCTCTTGGAGACAGCCTCTTGTCCTCCTTGCTTCAGATTGCGAAAATTTAAATCAGCTAAGTGAAACGACTTTCACAATCGTACTCATCACTGATGGCAGCACCAGAGGAGGACACTGGTGCTTCACGGCACCACAACTACAGTAAAATCCTGTAATAGAAAGAAAAATGGGAAGAGAACTAGGACTATTCTGCCGCAAACATCCGTGGTACATACACCTCCAACACTCATTCAGACAAACTGAATAGATACTGACAGCACGAGTGCCACTGACATCGGTTAGCCACCGTCTTTTTCCATCTCCAGCTAAGCACGTGTTTACAATTCTGGAAGGTGAACAGCACCAATGCCATCCTTACTTCTCATTTCCTTCTGCCACTTCATGTTCCGTCCTTCTCTTTGCGCCACTCCATATTACGCACGGATAACAACGGTCTTCTCGACTGACGATAACTTCTTATGTGTGATACTTGGCCCAACCACAGTTCGCAGCTCTCAATACTTTCCTTCAGTGAAATACCGTGTGCTTCATTAAAGACTCGTTTGCTGGCCACATTGCGGATTCTCTGGTTCCAGCTGACTCCAGCTACAATTCTCAAAAATCAGTGGTCACAGACCTGAAGACGTCTCGGAACCACCTTTCGGGGTTTGGAAATTGAGGGTATTTGGAGCTATTACTGACAACAGATGCACAAAAGCTGTCGCTAAGACTGATACCAAGTGTAATGTTATCAGTCCTATTGGTTGGAAGTGCGGAATAAGTAATCGCAGTGGGATGCGATAAGGAAGAGTATGGAATGTGAAAGTGCAAGAAGGAAAAGTATAGCAGTCGCGTGCCCGAAATTCCGCGTTCCAACGCGTAAGCCTACCCGGCTGATGGCAGAACGTAATGACCGAATGAGAACATTCTTTCATGGCAAATTGATGGCTGTACGCGTACTAAGGTGTTGTCGAGGCATCCAAACTAGAACATGAGAGTGACCAGGGCTCGTGACCAAAGCCGTTGGTTCAAAAATCAGACCGCAGCGCCGTTGGTTCATGCAGTCATACTGTCACATCAGTACAAATTTCTAAAGATCAACTCGCTGTACATGTTCCAACCCCAAACACGAACGATCAAAGTACTGTTTTCCAGGCCCCTATCAACTAGTCAACATAAAGTAAGAAACCCTGAATGTTGGACTTACTCCCTATCACAGCTACCTGAGTCACAGGCACACAATCCGCCGCACCGCGATAGGATCCAGTCTGTGTACAGTGGTTGTGATTCATTACCATCTTTCGAGTGATGTAGACGGGTTCTTTCCTTTCAGCTGGGTGTGTTCGAGATAGCTCAATGGCTATGGCACCAACTTACTGACCCGGAGGTCCATGGGTCGAATTCAACCTCCGCATCTCAACCACTCTTGCTTAGGCTTGGGCAACCAGGCAGTATTTCGGGTGACATGGTATCTACTCAGTGAGAGGGTGTTGCAGCTGAACGATTGTTTTTATTCTGTTACTGGATGTGTTCATACATGAGAGATAAATACTTCATTCAACTGGCCCGATATTCGTAACGTTCAAGACGACTTGGAATTTTACTAAACCAGGAAACAAGCATCTTGGTGGATGTATTCGAAGTATGAATGAATCATTTTATGTATGAATCATTTTTTCTGGGACTTACATTTGATGTATGTTGGTATTTTTAATACCAAGGCATACAAACAATTTATCGCATTTTTCCTCTGTAAACTCCACTTTCCTGTGTTCATATGACTGCACCCCCGCAGTAGTTCGGTGAGATTGCAAGTGGTCAAGCTCATGCATCTGGATGAGTTTAGTCAGTAAAGCGGTCAGGTCTGCTTACTCGTCCTCCCCCCGCCTCTAGGCCGAATTGCTGGGGACAATAATTCCCCATTGTGTGGAAGAGTATGGGTGAACATGGTCAATAAATGGGACATTCATCATCAGCTGTAAAAGCCACGTACTTGCCGTACAGCGGTTCTTGCTGTCATAGTTTTGTTCACCGATGATTTGGGGAGGTGGGAAAGGTAGCTGACATAATTTTTGCGCGAATACGGGGTTCTCAGTGGACTTTTCATTAATTAATTTTCTTTGTGCAGGATCGCAACTTAAGTTTTTGGGGGACTTGACGGGGATGATCTGAGTGGTAATTTCTACCGACCGTTTACAAAAACTTTAATGCCGTATTTTTTTCCAGAAATCCTGGATCGGTTTCGGTTAGGGCATACTAAGCTACAGAATTTAACAGGAGTCTTAAGTGAACTCCCCAAGTGCGCCGCTATGCTAACCTAATGACTTAGTTCACTTTTTCAGTGTTCGTTTCTAGAAAGCATTACTGTGTACATCCTTTCCACTGTGCTACCTTCACGTTGACACTTTTTCACTTGTAGAGTCAAAGATGATTGAACAAGCTGGCGGCTATGTTTTCCATCCCACGATCCCATCCAGCTTTGATTTCGGTGCAAATTCAAACGGACAACCACAGTAATTCATCAGGGAACAAACTCTTGCAATATTTTCTACATTGGATCTCTTATCCCAGCGCTCTAGAATCTTTTCACGAGATTCGCTTCAATCAGAGTCTTATATTTGGCTGGTTGTTTCTGCAACCCTCTGTGAAAAATTACCGTTCCGTTTAGCCGTTTTCCGTTCATTTGGGTCAGTTTCCACGTTTGAGTGTCTTCATGAGATAGGAACTTCTGCTATACTCGCCTCGCTGAACTGTACACGCATTCAGGTCCCACTTTGTTGATCGGATTATTTCCCAGTGATTTTTCCTTGACCTCTTCTTATGATCATGGATTTGAACCGCAATGGGCAATATTGAGACTTTGGAATCCAGTTTTCTCTTTTTTGTACCTGGGATCCCAAAACTGTCGCACACATGCTTAACGGTTAATCGGCTATCGAATATCAGGCTGCTCATTGTGGTCTGTATGCTGTGTTCTTTCGACAAAATGCCACGCTCGTTTAGCTCAGCTGACCAATATTGAGTTCACAGTAGTGAATGTTCGCTTACGTAAATTGTAGCGGATTCATATCGCATGTAGCAGCCTATCCAGCGTTGATACGTCAGCTTGTTCTCAGCTGAATGACCAGGGCTTAGTCATATGGGTACCTGAAATCAATTTAGGCGCGGAAGCCAAAATAACAATTGTCGTTACCAGAAAATGTGATCCATTATCGAATCACAATGGTATTTTGATTGTATTAGGTATCAAGATTCTCCCGGTGAATGACAGTCGGTTTAGGTGGAGCGTCCAGCGTAAAATCGAAAATATTTTGGTAACTTCTCAGCTGATGGAAGCAAATCTGTGACCTTGACAAATAAGGAATTTAAAAAAGTGTTCGAGAAAGTAATGAAGGGAACAAGTCTCCGTGAGGCCTAGTCATTTAGGAATATACTTGTTTAGTTTCTAAAGGTGTAACAGAAAAGCGCTTATATCAGGTAGCTTGTCAGTAGGAGGCTTTGGAGATCATTCGCAATCCTGTTTGATTTACTTCGAAGTCAAGGACAGACGTGTTCAAATTTGACGAGTGGCCTCAGGTTGATTTGCCCTTGCTACCTGACTAACCAACTCAAGTTAATACTGTTACGATCAGTGGGTGGAGGATACGGTCTCTACATAATACTTATTCAGGGATAGTACGTGTACTTTTCGATTCAGGATTCTTTCAAACCTTAACTGGGACCATTCACTGAGGGTGGTTTAACTGCTCTTATGGGAAACATCCTCTATCGTACGACTAAGTAATAGTGTAAGTACCTCAAATTTTGACAGTACAATGACGCATCAAAGCTACTACAAAAACAACGTGGCTGTTTTTACACTTGCGATAGATCATCCTTATTTTCCATGACATGGTAAGTGTAGTAAAGGTTAGGAACCGATCACTTCACAGCCGACTGGAATGGCAGCTGCCACCCTCGTTTGAGGTGAAGCTTGCCCACCATCCTATCAGAAGTCGCTCTGCTTTCTAAAGGACCATATGGTTTGCATGTATTTCCCACCACTCCCATTTTGACAGTCCGCACCATCCTATCAGAAGTCGTTCTGCTTTCTTAAGGACCATATGGTTTGCATATATTTCCCACCACTCCCATTTTGACAGTCCTCCTGTCCTAGGTTGATTGTTCTCGTGAGTCCACACAAAAGGGTAAGCATTGGGCTCATGCTTTATCCTTATTATAGCTCGTCAGCAGTGCATGCAGATCCATGGCCGTGCTCGGGTATGAACTCCGGACGTCCGTGACGTACGAGGCAAGCGTGTTCCCACTATTCCACGAAGGTACGCTGGATGTACCTGAGGTATCACGTTTGTGTGATGTGATTGGTTCGGACGATGACCCAGTGATTGTCCTGGTTGTGTCGATCGATCGACGTCTGTCAGGCTTTCCCACTCAAGCAGCGTCATCTAGTGGACAAGTTTAGACTTGATTGCGCATACATGGCATTATTAAAACGGCGTTTTATCACATTAGACTATAACACTGTGGCCTGAAGGATTAGTGCTCAGTCCTAGTGCAACACTTGTTTTATTCACAAACTATTATTGTTCAGTCCTTCCTGATTTCATGGGGTCATTTTTGAAATAGCTACCTATATATTGATTGGTCAATAGATTGCCCGACGTCCTTTTCTGTCGAACAACTATGTTCCCCAAATATGGTCGAAATGTAAGCGGATGAAAAGGCCGCTGAAGTCCCTAAAACCGGACGAGAAACGGACTGTGTAGGTATGCACCCGGGGGAGATTACTTTCGTTGACATAAAAGCTAACGATTTGTTTACCTCCTCCAAGACAGTTTATTCCCTCTGGAAAGTGACTACTTGTGAGAGTCAAACTTTGACTGATCCTCGGAACTTCTTTCATTGGTAAAGTTCTTTCCAAAAGTGACCAACTCATAGAAGTGGTTTCTTTCGGTCAGTCTTTTGAAGTGACTACTCTGGAGAAGACAACGCACCCTTAGATCCTGTGTAAAGAGACCAAATTCTAACGGAGATTACTTTTAATCGACCTTCTTAAGTGTTTCAGGGCGGACAACTGCTTCTAACTGGAGACGCAATTGAATCAAGGCTGAATCTGCCGTTTATGATAAGTGCTTACACGAACACTAGTAGTGCATGTAATACGTTGTCATACTCGGGTGACAGTAGGGGAGGATTGGAGCCCGAACGAAGCTCCCCAGATTTACGTGATGTTGATAAAGTTCTCATATTGTTTCATCTGTATGTAATGTAGATATTTACTGTAAGTCCACACTGCTACATCGAACCCAAGACGGCTGTCCTTTCCAATTACCTTGGAATTTTTGGTTGCGCAAGTAATAAGACTGCAATTCTTAGAACTTTGATGCAAGTAAATCTCTCAGTACTCCTAGTTTTGGAGATACAAAAACGGTTACTAAATAGAGGGTGCACCGATTCGGTTTTTTCATGAATCGACGCCGTTTCATTGATCGGTCTTCTATGATTCACAAAAGCATCAGTAACCACATGAAACCACAACTGGTGCGATGTTGGCAACCTTGCGCCTTAGCTGTGAGTACGTAATTTTATCTCGGGAACGTCAGAAGGCTGCGGCGGAATGCATCCTCGTTCAACAATATCATCAATTGGCGGTATTACATTTGTCAGCGTCAGTCCAGATATCCCGACAAGCCCGGCCAAACAGATGAGGCGGAATCTCACGTCAAAACCAAATTGACTTTCAGGTACGTGTATTTCGTCAAATGTACTATTCATGTAAAAAAAATTGGCGGAAAGTCGGGGACTGCGCACATCTTATGAGCTCCAAGAAGGACGAAACCGATCGCAGGCTGTTGAGTTTTCAGCAATAGTCTGCTCCGTCAAGACAAACAATTCTTCGCCTATAAATACTAGTCTACTGTCTACGAGGAAACTCTACTTGAGTCATCATTCGATAAGTATGGTGGGAATGGGATGTAAGTCCCCCAGTGTTTGTTATGATGTTGTTCGTGATGTCTGTCATCCTAGGTCATATGGACCGTGCAACTCCCATATTATTGGCTGTCATATGTGAGGCCAAAGACACCGGGATCCTTCATTCTGAAACTTTAGACAAATGGACGTAATTTCACCAATTAAAGACGGCAATAATATGACTAACCGCGGTCATTTCTGCCATTTAGCTTGAAAATTCCATGTGGGTTTGTGGATTGAACAACATGGTCGCTGTTCCGAGAATCGTGGATTGCTTCGGTGGAATTTTACTGGGCATAATAGCACTACAAAGTGGCTATTTTGTTTTTTAAACATCTCTTACAGTCCGGAAAAATTGAACGCACTTTGCAGTCAGAACTGGGGTAGAATTTCTCATACAGAAAACCACACAGTTCAGATCTGACATTCTTTCGGCATAGGAAATCTGATGACATGCAGACCAGTCGAATTAGGGCAGCTGGGATTTTGTCATCTTATGCAAACCCAAACAGCAGCGACTGAACAGGGATCCAGTGTCGTACATCTGATAGGGGACCCACATCTTCAAAGCCGTGTTTGATTAGTATGAAAATGATTCAGTTGCGGCATCCATAGAGTAACAGCCGTTGAACCAAAAGGGTGGACGATTACTGAGACTCTCATTCAACCCAGACCTAGGTGGGAGATTCGGGAATTCGCGACGGGCTTTTGCAGCTCTGATTTCGAACTCATCAGCATCTGATCAGTTTATACTCTTGAAAAGTACTTAGTGACTCATATTGCTCGTTATGTTCCTCGTAGAACGTCCAAGTTTGTTGAAGTGTGTTGCGGCTCAACTCATGCTATCCCCTGGTATTGACCTACGCTGTGGCGGAATGTTCAAGCATCGTCATTTCTAGCTATAAGAACCGCGTACTTGTCGTACAGTGGTTAAACCTGCCATAGTTTCGTTCACCGATGATTTGGGGAGGTGGGGTAAGTCACTGCGCCTTGGAGGCGGGAGCTGATAAATTGATGCGTAAATACAGCACTGTCAGTAGACTGTTAAGTGGGGGTATTAGAAAGGGGGCTATGCATTGAAAGCATTAGTTTGGATGCACGAGCGCCATAGAGGGCTCGACTGGGCCACGTCCGACGATGTCCCTAACCACTGATGTGGCCCGTTTCGAGGTACCCACTCAGGGAGACGGCGAGGACAAGCGCAGCTGAGTTTGCTGATAATGGCTTTCACTGCCGAATCATTGTTTGACCTCCCTGGCTCAATTCCACCCTTAGTGCGGCTGTGCGAAAAGTCCTTCGAGGCGTTTGGCCGACTGGCATGGGGAGCACGTGGCCAAGCCAGTTCATGCATCGTGCGGGAGTTATTTCTTCCGAAAACCAATCGACGTGATTCAGCATTGCTGATCTGGTGTTCCCATCAGACTCGGGCAGTGCTCCAAAGACATCGATGGTCAAACACTGAAACGTCCTCCGCGCACAGCGGCCAGGTTTCCGATCCATATAGTAATATGGGACGCACCGCAGCACTGTAAACTCAACCCTTGACGGACAAGCTGATGTCACGCCTACGCCGCACGTGACGCAGGTTCACAAAAGCTGCTCTGGCCTTCCCAATTCGGATGGAAATATCATCATTCGAGAGATCACCGGGACTGATACAGCTGCCCAGGTAAACAAATTTGTTTACTACCTCAATCGGTTCACCCGCAAGCATGAGGCTAGGGTTCGGGCCCACCCAGTCTTGCACTAGCACTTTACACTTTGCAGGTGTGAAGCGCATGCCAAACCGTGAGGCCGAATTATTTAGATTATTTAATATTGTTTGCATTACCACGGGGTCAGATCCAAAGAAAGCTATGTCGTCTGTGTACTCGATATCTATGAACGGACCCCCCGGGAGCACTCCGATCCCACAGCCATTAGGGGCTGATGGTGAGTCTTCCATGATCGTATCAATGACGAAGTTGAACAGGAAAGGATGAAAGAAGACAGCCCTGTCTGACACCACTTGATGTGGTGAACTCAGGCGAGAGCTTCCCGTAGACCACACATCCGCAGGAGTTGGCATACAGCGCCTTTAGGAGGATCAAGAATTTATGGGGGAGGCAGCTTTCAGACCAAGAAACACAACCATTATTGATTGCTGGAAGCAGCGTCGCTAGTCCAGAATCTGTCAGAGGGTGAAGATATGGTCGATGCATCCTCTTGCAGGACGGAACCCAGCTTGGTTTTCACGGATCTGTCCTCCCTGTGTTCAGTCAACCTTCGAAGAATAAGGCCAGAGAGCAACTTCGATGCCACAGCTAACAACCCAATGCCACGATGGTTTCCACACAGCACCTGCGTACCCTTTTTGAAGATAGGGATAACTGTCGACATGCCCCATTTTGCAGGCACCTTCTCTTTGTTCCATATAGCACCAATAAGCCTTGTCAGATGGGGAATTTTCAAGTTCCAGTGCCATAGTAACATGTACCAGTCCTTCTTCGCTTTCTAACTGCGCGCACAGCCTGTCGAGACCTACCGATCATTGAACTAACAAGCATGGGTCAATCTTGTTCAGTTTCCACATGCACGCACCGCCAAATCACTATATTGTTTGTTCCAGCTCATACGATCAATCTGTATCACAACCCTAAGAAGAAACGGCACCCGGTGCGTTGTCGTGCTCGAGCAACATGGTTCCTACCCGTTTGTCGTACACCTACAATCACGGAGAGTGAGCGGAATCAACAGCTGTCAGTGCAATGAAGAGTAGGCCAAACGTAGATGTGTACCTGTGCGTATTCACGTGAAAAGGCAGTGTGCAGACTGCATGACTGGAGAGGCGAGTGAAAGACTCGGGCTGTAGAGATACAGAGACATCATATTAAACTGTACTCATAAGAGTGATAGTAATGGTATAGTGGCTCAATATGACAATCATTATAAACTTCTACTGCCAGACAATGTAATGCTTCAGATGGACAGCGCTCTCCTAATCAGTGCTGGCTTAATTCGCCTCCATGCTTAAGTTACCTTACTGTCATATTTAAAGTAGACAAAGGAACCAGTTACCTTCGTTACTAAGTTGAGTGGTCCTGGACTGTCCGTCTCATCACATTCACCGGTCGTACATGGATATATCATTTGTGGTTTAATACTACCAACTGCACTCAACCAATATTAGTTACCACTGGTCGTGACAATAGTCGTTAAGCCGAATTCAGTGCACAGATTCATCAGCACTATTGCACATCCATATCACGCTGCACATGCAGGCTTGCGGATCGATCAGAAAGTAGCAACAACGTGTGACTTAATCAAATCCTCCTGTATTGGCAACCGGACGTGCATGCCTTTGCGCACAGTAGGATTAACGGCGTTGGGTTTGACATGACGCACTAACTAGCACGTTTAACTTACAGGCGACGTTGTTGATTACGCTGGAGAAAAACTCTGTTTTTAGCGTCCTCACGGGACTTTCGTCACTTCTTACTGGTTACCACTAGCATTCGAACAAAGTTGGCAGTTTATTTATGGAATTATTCAAAGTGAAGTAGTGTTAACCGGCCGTTCAGAAGAAATCCCAATAAAGTTCTGATAAGTGGTGCTCAC
This sequence comes from Clonorchis sinensis, assembly GCA_003604175.2. Lineage (NCBI taxonomy): Eukaryota > Metazoa > Platyhelminthes > Trematoda > Opisthorchiida > Opisthorchiidae > Clonorchis > Clonorchis sinensis. The sequence continues at coordinate 209,455,938 of CM030369.1, forward strand.
CAATCACATGTTAAGCGAGGAGGATGCACGAGATTTGATTCGACACCTCATTTTTGATTTCGATTTATTGTTCCCCTTAAGACAAGTATATGTAGGTGAATAAAAGTTTGCGTGTAATCAGGACCGTTTTCCCATGGTTCATTCATGATGAGCCATAATTTCGTATCAATAAAACTGATCCGAATGAACTCGGAGGTAGGATTTGGGTTGTCAGTTGGAAATGGAATGTTCAGTGGAGGCTTGTTTTAATCTGCTGTTAGTATCACCCAACCGTGCATTTGGACCATGAGTTGAGGAAATCTATGATCGATGAATAGAAAACTTGGGGAAATTGAACATAACTGCAAAATCTTTATCCCTTTTCACAGAATACTCAAAAGGAGTGACTTTTTTTACTTGGAATCAATGATGGTGAAGGTGAATTTAACAGAAAAATTTTTGTCCACTTAGGTAGGCTTGCATTGTTCAACGAGTTGAAGTACCTGTTTGTTCAAATCCTGTTTCCAAACTGCGTTTTGGTCACTCCGCCTTCTGAAATCTCTCATTATCCAAACTAAAAAACTGGTCAGTGTGTACCGTTTGGATTTTCGTGGACATAATATTTACATCGGCAATGTTGAAGTTCTGGCAACTAGTACTCTCTGTTACTTCGATGGGCATGTACATTGACAATTCTTGAGCTAAATTCATGAATGAAAAAGCCCATACTGAGGAAAACTTTCCTATTCTCGGAATTGTCCACTTATTGGATAGTACAAAACGGTGCTTAAGTAAACTGTCTCTCCTGCCACTTACTGAGGAAATTCCGTTAGGTCTCTGGAAGACGTACCACCACATTGAAAGCCTCCTCTAGATGACTCCTCAATGAAGGATATTTGTGAACTGTCGATGGGATCACTGGGATTACGGACCCTAGGTGACGTCCCGTGACATGAAAAAACTCCTCCGGAAAAGTAGCTGCTTCGCTGAGTTGCAGATTCGGTCTACCTGATATCTCTCGTCATTGATATGGACTCAAGAACGTTTGGTGAATGAGCTCGTTCACCTTACTTTTCTGTATGATAGGACTTACGATGGACTCACGAGCCGAACACTGACGCAGTTGAGACAGATCCTTGTTGCGTCTGCCTGCCGTTCTTGCACTTGCTGCTGCAACCGAAAATGCAAGACCTCAATGCGATATTTGTTAGTCGTTTGCAGGGTGTGTGCGCCTACTTGTGTTTGCCGGCTAGAATTATAGTGTTTTGCCGCTGAGGTAGGTGTGATCAAACCTTCTTGCTATTCGAAGTCCAAACACTTTACTTTCCAACTGAGTTTTGATGGCTTGCCTGTCGGATTATCGGTGGCGCATCAAAATCGGTCAATGGATAAACACTCCCTGACGTATTGATCAGCGACACTATCGGTGCGAGGAACTATCACCATTATCAACTTGTTCAGTCACTCCAAATACGGGAAATGGTCAGAAATAAAAACAGGAGGGAGTTGATCACTGGATAAGCCGTTTGAATAAAAGCAGGTGATCATTGTGGCCATTGCACAACAGCTGTGGCCGAAAAAGCTGAAATCTCCATGGTCTATGTAAGAATCCATGAGAATAAACGAGAAAACTGAAATGTACCTGTTCCGGAAACACTACAGTTTCTGAAGTATGACCTCTGTTGAAGCAAATCGGAGCGCATCTGCATCCCAGCCAACAATAGATTATTCCACTAACGACAATTGTCTTCAGTGCTCATTCGGTTAATTGCTGGTTGAAAAAGGCGATTCTGTAGGTGGATCTCTTACCTGAAGATATGCACAATACGGGCGGAGCCAGTCAGAATTTTTCGAACGGCAATGAGCACACCCTTTGTGCTTAATGTCAACAGAAGTTATTGAAAGAATGTATCCAATACTAGTTGGGGCTACCAATTTTCGGCAGGAATAGGCATATACAACATAGACTTATCAGTGAACAAAGTTCTTCGAGAGGTAAACCTCTCTATCTCGCCTCTCGAGTTATCAAGGAATTTAATTTCTAAATTATTGCGCTCAGTTATATGGAGGACAATTGGGAGAAAGTCAGTGACTGTCGTTGATTAGCTGAATGTGTGTATGAAAACGCCTTGGTTGCAGGCATTCTCCTAAATTTGGGGAATTTTTCAAGAGTAATGAACTCAGGAAGTATTTGACGCATTGAACCACATTCAGCAATGTATCGAGAGCTAATCTTCCATGCAATTCGATAAGTTGAGATCTCGTATTCGCAACCTGGTACCACCGGCAGGGGATGGAACGTTTATGAGCTTGGAGTAGTTTCACCTTTGAAAAGTAGAGTTGATAAGGCCTTAGTGGGACGACTATCCAATTCTGCCAAGATCCGGAAGCTTCATTTCATTTGGATGAAGGCAGCTGCCAACCTCATTGGGTGGATCAGAGGCAACACAGATGTAGACAGTCCGCGGGAACAGATGAAGATGTGAATCTTTTTCAGGTGGTCACGCTTCCATGGATGGTAAGACCGCACGCCCAAAGAGTAATCTAGCTCAGTGTATAAGCTAGAAAAGTTCTCAGACGAAGTAATTGCACCTGTCGTCAGTTCAAAATTCACCAGAAGCTTTTATAATTACCATAGACGGTTACAAAACCTGCGTATGGCTATAAAGTACATCTATCTTTGAGACTTATGAAAAGTTTGCAATGGGGCCGCAAACAACACTGATGCTCTTCTTTACCTGTCTTTTCTGGCACACCCGAGTAAACAACACTGTCCCATCTGTTTTCATTTCATCAAATGGAATGAGAGTATATTGACGATGTAGAAGGATTTGCGGATCGCTACGCCTTCATGTACGCCTTCAAACACAATCGAGGGCTAGTAGGTTTGCGCAAGACACGCCTGCTTAGCAGAACATTGCTGAAGATGTGTTCAACTGGATAAAGCTTCTGAGTCCACATATTCAAGGAACCATGCTACCTCCTCGCCAGTCCACTTCCACAGTCTGTTACAACCCATAATAAAGACGGCCAAATACAAGTGGGGTTTGCAGCCGTAAATCCAGTGTTTAAATTTGACATTGGATGCTTTCCGACAAACTATGGGCCGGATAGTTTGACCCGTGTTTGGGAGTTTATGGAGAGGACCATATGTAGCTCGGTGCTGCGCAACTTGATGAAGAAAGATTTATCTCATCCTCACCAAGATGGATTTCTCCAGAACCCCTCATGCCTATCCAACCTGTTGATGCCAGGAGAACGCTGGATCGAACCCAGGGCATCCAGGGACGATGCAGACGTGATCTTTGTTTTTATAAAGTTTCCTACAAAGCTGCGCGCGTCTGGGATTCGGAGCGACATTTTGTGTTGGATTTCAGATTTCCTCGGTGTGCGACAATGTTCTGTTGAATTCACAGAAACCACGCCGGGACACCGGGTAGTTCACAGAGGTGTTCCACAAGAATCCATTATCGGTCCTACGATATTCCTAACCTACATTAATTATCATAACACAAACGTCCAGTCCACATACTCGACCTATGCAAATGAGATCAGTGTGTGGTGGGTTATTAACAGTAGTGGTGAACTGGACATTCTTCAGGAAACCCGGAAAATCATGTGAAGTCGAATAGTAGGCCTATTTATAAATGTGGATAAGTGAGAGTTGATGCATATCGATAGGAAAGCTGGGTTTTGGTGCCTTCCGTTTTGATGGAACACTCACAAGGGCGAAAGTGTTCTTGAAGTTATGGTGGTGCGTACCCTCAAGACAACAGCCCACAAAAATCGATTTTGTGCGTAGGTCACGGGTATGCTTACCTGCAAATGCATGTTCATTAACAAGCTTAGACCGTACACCTGAACCCAGAGCTGGAGTACCGCGGGTATATCTTAGTACATAAGGAGAATTATAGTAAATGCAGACAGTGCAAAGAGCTTCAACACGTCCGCTAGATGGATCACGGAATGTGGAGCATGAACACAGACTGGAGTTCCTGATTCTATTCCCTCAATATTCTCGCCTAACTAGAGATGATCGGGTTGTGCTCCAATGAGCACTACGAAGAGACTTCGGACAGGGGCTGGTGGCTCCCGTTCTGACAAAGAGGACACAAGTTTGCATTTCAGAAGTAAAGCCCTAAGTGCTCTACAGTTTTCACGTAGTTTATTATTATCTGAAACCTTCTGCTAATTGTTTTGATGGAAGACATTGACTACAGTATTTTCATATAGCAGCTGACTGGACACCCAAGAGGAACGTGGGACCGATCTCAGCGGTGAGTATCAACAAACACAAACAGGTGAAAAGGTGGGACGCAAACGGATTTCCCAACTATCCTGTGTCGACCGAATACTGAAATGACGGCCTTCACTATGTATTGGGGCAGTAGAGTTCGGCACAGGCAAATGCTGACTCAGTGCATGTAGCAAAGCGTGTAGTCGAATGTTACCCAGAGTGTCGCATTCGGTTGTACTTTCATTCTGCAGAAATTTGCTCGGTGACTTCCTGCGGGCCACTATTTCGTATCAACGGTGTAAGCTTACAACTCAGTGCTACAGAAACTGTGACATGTCAGCGAATTCCTCACTGAATGCGCGCAATCACAATTCCATACCGACTGGGCTGTAGTGAAGGATTGGAAAAGTAGTTGTTTCTCTAGAAATACACTCATTTGCAAATCAATTTGGTTTTTGCGAGAGACTCACCTGGAACCCAGCTGAATCTCCCGTTTGTGATGTTTTCAGGCAACTGAATGTGCATTACGTATATACATGTATCGCGATATCTCGAATATCGTAGCAACTGGAACATGAGGCGGCCTGGTGCAGCACATTCAGTTGCCTGAAAACATCACAAACGGGAGATTCAGCTGGGTTCAAAGTGAGTCTCTCGCAAAAACCAAAATGATTTGCAAATTAGTGTATTTCTCGAAGTCAGTCCAATTTGGGTTCAAGTAGAACATAAGGTTGACGGAAACTCGGGGACTGCGCCTACCTGATGAGCCCCAAGAAGGGCGAAACCGGTCGTGGGCTGTCGAAGAGTTTTCAGCAACCTTATGAGTAGTGCATTACGTATATAGTTGTTTCTCTGTTCGGCGTATTGTAGGTCCAAAATTATCATCCACAGCAAAGCCCTCTTTGTCTCTTTCAGCTTCCTTTTCATCCAGGCTGGTGAGGAAGCATTTATACACCATCACTGGTGATCCGCGAATGTTGAACCTCCTGGCGTTGTTATCCAGTTTGACTCGTCAGCTGGACGGCGCTGTGTATTACCTTGGTGAAGATACAAATCATCCTTAGGTTACTGATGGAGCTGGTAAAACAAATTTTAACATTTCTTTTCGCCAGTTACTATTTTTACGTCAAAGATCGACCGGTATGTAATCACGGTCGAACGTCACAGAACTTGATATAAGGAATGGTAGCCAGGAACAATGATCGATTGAGCGATAAAGGTGTGGATGCAAAGTGTTTGGTCAGGACTTGAGTTTATTGCACAATTTTTTTACACTGAATGGAAAAGGAGGATAATGGGAAACTGCAGGAATTTCAGGATATGTTTAGTAGTTCAACATGTTAAGCGCTAACTTATTTATATCCAGAAGTCTGATTTGAACCGCTTAATGGCCACTGCCTCCTCAAGCGAACTATCGGGCGGTTTCGGGTTAATGATCGAATTACCGGTATCTGTTGAGTTCAACCACCTTTACTGACACGGATGTCCGACTGTTTTCTAAACTTTTTCGAAACGATATTTCTGACGGATGCCTTGACTGATGTTTCGGGGGATCTACACTTGGCTTCCTCAAGGTTTTTGTTATGATCCAATATTTTGCACTTACACGTATCATTCGCACCTTATACATATCCTGCCCAACCTCGCTTGTTTATCCTCGCAAGCCCTTATTTTGCGGAAATATTCAGTATTTTTATGTGATGGCATTTGAAAGCGGAATATTGCATGAACTTATGTGACCTGAGAGACTTACGCAAGAATGCAGGTTGTCCGAACCAGAGTAAAATGAAACCACTGAATATGTTCGAATATTCAACCAGTGAGATGTAGTTTCGTGATCCCAATTCGAACTGAAATTCCCATTCTGTCAAAAGCGTTATTCGACAACTAATTCGGACTCGTCATTGTGTGATCCTTTTGAAGGTCATTCAACATATGTTGTCACTCGGAAACATTCGGTAGTTCAGTTGGATACGGGTAGACATATCAATCCCTGTGGAGATTAGTCCATACCCAGTTTTCCTCAGCTCAGTGTTCCTTTCAAATATCGAGCAGACTGTGCTTTCTACTCATACTAATAAGTTTTTTCCAAGCTTTCCCCGTGTTATCTCACCGGTAATGCGGTCAAATGAATATCACTTTGATCTCATAAGGTCTTCTGAAAGACAAAGCTGGAATTCATTGGTGACTTAAGTGGTGACATCCTACTGCAGCAGAGGAAGAAATCAGTAACGAGTTTTATCAAAGTAACAGAGTATATTACTAATGAAAGAAGCGAGTAATGACTGTTTTGGTCTTCAAGCTCCTTCTCGCATATGATGTAAGTTGAATTTTGGTACGGAAATTATGGAACCGCTTTACAGTCTTTGGTGATTTTTGTTTTATATTCAAAAAACGTCCAAGAAACTTCAAGAGAACGTTTTAATATGTTCACTTTTCAGAAACTCTGTGCAGATAGGACATTTGTTTCCGCTTCTAATGTTCAACAAACTAATTGGTTACAACCATTCAGTTCGTGATCAATTATAAACGACTTTACGGTTAGGAGCGTTTATGCTCTCACTGACAAAGACTCACGCTGGAACGAACTGTCTCTCAAAAATCGGATGTTTCATTCAACATTTCCCTATCCACCAGCAGGGTCATGGAGCGCATCGTATTGTGTGAAAAAATTCTGTCACTATTCTGTTGACCAGGGTGTGATGCTTATTCACGGCGGAAATTTCCAAGCCAACTGCATAAATTCCACTCTGAATGGGCCAACTAAAGAAAATCAAGAATAGAATCACACTGTTTGACCAAGAGACCCATTTCAGCGTCTAGCTGCTACGCAACTGAAAAGAAGCATGAAGCGTGATCTGCCCTGTGCGCTAACATTCCGGTTGAATATTTGCACTTAACACACTGAGATGAGTTGCAAAATGATATACACGAGCTAAATTGTTTACTAAAAGGGGTCTTCAAGGACATCTGTTTAAGTGTTTAACTACCTCTGAAGGGGTCTAGCAAAATTAGTTCCTTCTGGGATTATATCCTTCTGGAGAGTGATCTTTGCACTGGGACGGTGAAACCTCAGTCTTTAGGAGGGAAGACATTCAGCTGAAGTGTTTCTCGCCTGGTTACTGTTATTTTTCCGACCGCAGTGAGTACGTCTTATTCCTCTAAGAACATTGTTGACATCCACCTATTGTGGCAACAAAAACTTACAAAATACGTGTGCGAAACAAAAAGACAAGATTTCAGTCACTTGCTGTGGAACGTTTACGTTTTTGCCCAGGGTAAAAGGACTATTCTATTTTTGTGCATTGATTTGTCTGCCAAGATCAATACTGATACCAAGCAGAAATTTCCATCCATGAGCTGATTGGTAAGGGCGTGTTTCGTTGCAAGTCATGGACTGATCGTCTCTGTGTGATCACCATCCGAAACAAGGCTGGGCCAAGAGGGTTTATGAAGCAATCTGTCCTGTGGCATACGAAACACAAAGCCTAACCAGCGTCAGCACCAGAAATATCAGAAGTTGATAAACACCACTCTGGCTTTCCAAAGCAGGGAAATAATTTCCAATCCGCCGGGACCTATGCAGCTGTCCAGATAAACGGGCCTATCTACCACAACGACTGGTTCACCCGAGAGTATGAGTTCTGGAACTGATTCCACCCAGTCTTGTAGCAGACATTTGCACTTTACAGGTGCAAAGCGCAAACTAAAACATGCAGCAGAATTATTTAGGCTATTTGAGACAATTTGCATTTCTAAACGGTCTGATCCAAGAAGGGCAATATGACTGGTTCGCCCAGCGTCCGTGAGTAAACGTTCAGGGATTATTTTGGTCTCCGAAGTGTCATAGGCATGTAAAGGTTTTAGCAGCAAAACGACTACGAAGTTAAAGAGGAAGGGCGATATCGGGCACCCTTACCTGGCGCCATTGCAAAGAATTTACCGTCGATAGGTTCAGGTATGCCGAAGGAGACATGTAAGGCTTTTTTGAGAGACAGTAATTTAGAAGGACATCCTTCACTGCCAGTCAGTGCCATAATTTCTGATTATCAACAAAACCGAAAGCAGATCTGGTCGATACTACACTGTACTATAGCGCAGTTAGTTTGATCCTCACTCAGTCCTAGCTTATTGATGTAACTTTATGCAAACCAGTAAGTTCATTCACTGACGAAAGGAATACTGCTGATATATTCAAGAGACTGATTCATAAAATTCATCATCTGTTCAAATGGATGCACTGTAATCCGAAAAGGGGGTGGTATTTACTTACAAAGCATAAGTGATACAGTGGTCATTTGGTGAAAATGAGGAATCGAATACTTTCTTACATGTGGATTAGTTCATGATCAGACAAAAGAGATCGTCAGAAACCGACTGATGCCAAATGGTTGTAGAAAAGGGATACAGGTGGCATAAATTTGACGAGTCCCAGTTCTGTAGAGTAAATTCATATTTAACAAGCTAATAAGCTCCAGGTGGCTTCTAAAAGCACTGTGTTTCTCGGCTTTTCAGTGTAGATTTGCTTCATTTACAGGAAGAAATCTCCACAAAAATTTCAAAATCTCTTCACACCACCAACAAGAAGGTTATACATTGCTGGCCCAGAGAATTCAATTTTTTCACCTAAGTAGGAGTTTGGTTACTCAGAAAGGTAAAATGAAAGGGCTTTTTCATCATTTGTATCAACAAGCATATGGTGTTGGTTTTCTGTTCTGGTGAACATTTTACCTCTACCTGTTTTTATCGTAGGAAACAACGTTCCCTCACATTCATTTAGATGTGTTAGACTTTAGAGTGCAATGGGTTTTAGTAGTCTTCTGTCTCAAGTAATATGGGAACCAAGTACATGTACCAATGACTACGCACGATCAGCTTAAAACAACTCAGTTCTTACATCGGGACATATTCATACGACATTTCAGTGACTGATGTGCCTCTTCCCACATTCGGGAAAACTGGAAGGATCTTAATCTTAGTGATTTACTGGAATGGAGTGTTGACTGGTTGGATGTTAGAGAACTATCTCCGTCTTCCGAGTGGATACCACCTCCTAAGCATCTATAAGACCTGCGTGCTTCACTAAGTATTTTCTCTGGTTTGGGTTATAGGGTTCTTTGTATCTTACTGCTACTATGGTATGTTTATTATGCATACTTTGTACTATATTTTGTTGTATTGTATCGGATTGTATTTTGCTGCAATTTCATAGTGTTTCGAATTTTACTTTATCCTGTTCGGTAGGACTAATTTGTGTTTCACGTTCATCTATGCAAATACTTCAGCCTAAAACTGGGTTTTAAGCTCACAACGGGACTATAGGCAACACTGCGACAATTGTTGTGCAACCCAAGGCGTATGGAGACCGATACTAACCCCATGTGTCTGCCTTGAGTTTATCTGAAAAGCGGTAGGGGCTACCAGAGAACTTTTTGCCTACAACATGGGTCTTACTTGACTTGAATATTATAGATAAGTAGTTGAACCTTCTGGTGACTTTCGAACCGCCCCTTCCTGTTCACTCACCGGCCCTATAACCACAGGCTTACGGCCAGCACAAAACTTTCAGATGCATTTACAGGTAGCTCAGAGCAAACCACACTCTACAGCACTTATCGTGTGGGCGGTACATCCACTGCGCCCGGTGTAACAGACCAAACAGGAGACGGATACCATGGAAACTAAGCCCCGAAATCTCGCCACAGCTTTGGTTTGAACCAAATGCATTCAGTTTCTCATAGGTATCGAATTATCAGTCAAGCAGCGGTGTTTGTTACTTCCATACACTAAACAGCATCCTTACCTACAAATGCCAGTTTGTGCTACTGAAATTGGCTTTTAGTAGTGAGCACAGAATCTTTTCGTGCCCTAAAAACTTGACCAAGTGCTCGTCCGATGGCTGGCCTCTAATTGGTTCTTACAGTTGTCTCACGACTAGCGTTCGAAAAATCCTGAATATGCTGTTTAAGAACTCTGCATAATTTGGTTGAGATATAAGCGTGAAAGTCACATGTTACTCTGAATTTTCGCTCTCAAAGCTGCATAATTTGGTTGAGATATAAGTGTGAAAGCCACATGTTACTCTGAATTTTCGCTCTCAAAGCTCCGAATAGCTATTTTTCGAATCGCATCCCTAATACTTCGATCCATGGGTGTTTCGCAACAACAGTTTTGACAACGGACATTTTGGCCTGAGAATTTCGGTTACTAGTCGTATAAGTCAGACGAATACATGAATTATAGGCACAATCTTCTGCGAAATCGTTCGACGAATGGTGAACCAGACTGAACACATATCGCATATATTGCCAAATGTTCCATGAGGTCATGCTAAAACTAGAAAAAGCCAAATTTGCGTCGATAAGTGGGCTGTGTCCTGGGGTAAGAAAGGCCTTACTGTATGGATGCTTCCGGGAAAGTGAACAGTGCATACTGTTGTTTGTTTCTAAGGTATTATTAAGCTTATTTGTAGGTTTATAAAATACATAGTTCCGGAAAATCAAATGACCGAACACTTTTTTGCGTATAATCCAAAAGTAAGTTGGCAAGATCCTATAAGGACTGAGCGAAACTTGATCGACAAATGTCCTACCGCTGAGCGCCACCAGGTAGGAGACATTGCTGTAAGTGGAATTACAAACTTTCCCTATTGTGCGACTCATCAAACTTCGTACATGACCACTGATTTAGTTATCAGTTAAAAGCACTGTGCGCTCTAGCGTGGCTGTGTGGAGTATCAATATTCGGTCATTAGGATTACCGTACGAGGTGTGAAGTACAATTTTGAAGACAATTCCGTGGTCCTGAGATCAGGAAGTTAAAAGCCCGTGACCGTCTGAGGAACTTAATCTCCTTGAAGCTGGAGGGTTCAATTCGGTCTCGTCTTTAGCATCTGTCAGGATGAAACTATCATTACAATAGCTGTGGATTAATATTTTCAGAATTAGCCCCCAGGTGATACGTAAGTTTCGTGTGTGTTGGTTTTGACACCAGTAATCCGTAACAGCCGAAGGAACCAAAATTAAGAACAGATATAGTGTGCGTGTTTCATGCTCTAGGAATGTATAGTTGATAATCTGTTCTTTGGCGATGTATTCTCTAACAGTGGCGAAACATTTGCAAGTCCACTGTCAAACTCGGTTGACAGATAAAAGACTGAAAGCTCAACGTGGAATTTCAATGTGGAATTTCGTTTCTCTACAATGTTCGGGACAAATAGCCTGAGGTTTGAAAACCCAGACAAAATTATGCTTACATCTTGGATACCTGATATCGTATTGCGCTAAAAATACCCACATGTTAGAAGTATTTGTGTCCGAACTCTCAGCATTTTGGTAGTTATACACAAAAGGTTTTGTTTGGACTTGATGTCGAACCTTGCGCTTGTGTCACTCGTAGTGCTTTAAACATGATTTTAACTGGAAGTATCTCTTCAGCATCCCAAAATATTTAGTGGTTGAGGACCGGGTCTTTATAGGTCAAAGATAAAAACAATACTTAAGCATTCCACTTATTCAGCAAGGCTTTGCTGCGCAATGTCTTTCAAGATGTCTAACCACAGGCGAACCGAAAAACTGCACCAGTATAGAAGATAGTGCTCGATAATGACAGTGAACTCCAGCAAAAACGCAGAGGTGAATATTTCATCCAGATTTTATGTTCCTTCATAGACACATAGTTGTATGCTACTTAAGTAAATCATACTTTCCGGTTTCTGCGTTGTTACCAAACAATAGCACTCACTTTCGAAATGAGCGTTCCGCGTCATTTCCCATGAATGCCTCCTTTTATCTGTCACATCCATCTGCTGGATTGTTTTTATTCAGTGAACAGCCAGAAAGAAGAATTTGCAGATCACATAATGTGTCAGACGAAGACGATGTCACAAACCAGGTTAGAACCAGTTCCAGTTCTACGCCTATCAAGTGAAGGATAAAAGACGAGTGATCTTTTGACATATTACTAGGATACTCTCGTCCCCATCCAGAGAGTCCACCTGGAAGCATTGACCGATTATAGCCCACCTTGAAGCAGAATCAACTGAATGATAATGAACCGATTTCGACAAAACAGTCTTCATGCTACTGACAATATACTTTGATCCCCGAATAGTCCGCGGCATTTTTTGTAGACTAAGTGAAAGCCAAAAAAATTTCAGTTTACAGTTAGCTGAATAAAGTCAGTTTTTCTCTGCTATGTATCACCTGACTGGTAGGTTTTAATTTAAGAAAATTCCGACCAAACGTAGCATGTTTGCATTTCGTTATTTACTCAACAGGATCAGATACGGTGAATTCCAGCTACACTAGATCTTTCGCATTTAGGTGGGCTTTATTCCTGTCGATTACACAGTCACAACTAACTATAAACATCTGGCTAAAGTCGATTAGTTGGCAATCATTACATCCTTTATGAATCTCGGTGGATATCCACTAATTTTCTGACCATCATAACATAGTCAACAGATGATTGGGACGAATCCATCTTCTTTGTCACAATTCTCTCCATATTTTCAAGTATATAGCTCTCGGAGTTTCCATTAGGTTCTCAATTATGGATGTTTCTAGGAGTGGAATTACAAGAATTAGAAAAACCGACCGATTTTTCAAAGCTACAATTTGTGGTAAGTTACCAAACCACCGTAAATTACAAACTCATCGAAATAGCTCACTTGATAAATTTTCACGCCTTGCGTATTCGGTAAAAAAATTAAATTATCTGTTGAGTCCATTCATCGCCTAACCTGATGTACGATTTGCTGTAGGAAAGGACACCTCATCACACATACAAAGTAAGTTCCAAAAAATCGTGACTCTAAACTGATATTCAGTGATGCTGTGTGGATAGCCAACGCGAATCTACTTCCGGAAACTTTAGCACCAACTCACTACAGTCAGTCAATTGAGCCTGAAAATGCAGGTAGCTTTTCAACTTTCCAGTGTTATGTGCCAAGTCATATCCTAGAAGAGGCTGCAAGAAGCAAGGAACACAGTGCAGCCGCAGCCCGTCGGTTGCACACTGGATTGTTTACCAGACAAATTCAACCGTCTTGTTTGTACTTCTAACAGAAAGTCTTTGGAATCTAAAACATCAGGGTGTCAAAAAGTCCATCGGCGAGTTGGATAAGCGACGTCGACGAACTTGTGGATGATTTTGATGGATATTTCAACTGAACTTTGATTCGAAAACTGACCCGTCGTCTAAGCTGAGGTGCTAGCTCCCAAAGGCTCTAAATTGCAATAGGAACTTGATGGTTCGAACCACAAGTGGTCACTTTGAAAATGGTTTATACAGGGGGTTACAAATGTAAGCGTACTGGTTCAAAATTTACAAAGAATTATGCAGGTCACTTCCGTTCAGAGATGGTTAACGTTGTGTACATTGGAAGAATAAGTACACATTAAGATGCAACCCCCCATTCGCAGAACTGAATTTTTATGAACCAAGTGCAGTGTTGGTTACGCCATTTTCCCGCCAAAACCAGTTGAAACTGATGCCTTTTTTGTTAGCGTTTATCGAGACACCTTGGTTAATGGGGACGCTACTTGTGTTACTATTGCGCCTTTGTCAATTTCTTAAGAGACCCCGCTTACTTATTTGATACGACTAGTCTAGTCAGCCCACAATAAACAGGAAGCTGTGGAATTGAGTAGTGCCCTTATGAAGATCATTTATTACATCAGACTCCCGGTCATGTTGCTATCTACATTCCGAACGTCTCACCGGTGATGCTAGCTTTTAAGCATCAACCTACCACCTCATAGTGCGTGCAATACTAGTTGAACTTGCTGCTTTACAGGGATGTGTGTGGCTGCTCGATCCTGTTTTCTTCCGACGCGGCCCTCGGCATCCAATAATTCCTCGTGTTACCCACGAACTTTGTCTCTTTCCTACTGTTCCCGAACCATTTTTTAGTGGAACGTCTTCAACAGCTGTCCAACAGTCAGTATAGAACATCCATATTCTACCTACGGCTTTCAAAGCTTCTGCGACTTCCTCAGTTCTGGCATTCGGTGAAATTTGAATCAATCTGACTTTGACGACGGGTACTGAGTACTGAGTACTGATAACAAAATTCCAGGCCTGTGAGTATTTAGAGATGGAAAACAAAGTCTTGAGGAATGCTGCTTGGGACTGCTTCTATCTGCTCAAAACTCATTCACGCAGGATTAGTGATAAGACGTGAGTGATTTTTATTTCGAACGGCATACAGCAACTAATCATGTTCTCTAGACTTACGCCACACTCAGGTGACACACCGTGAGGGCTTTTGTTACTGCCGTACACTGGACACCGTGTGCTTGGTAAGCCTCTCACAGCATAACGGAAGTGGACTGTCCCTATTTCAACACACAGTCCCCAAATACATCATGAAAACGTGGGGCGCCGTCCCAGAAATCTGTGTACCCGAAGAACAGAGCTGCGCAAAGCAAGAAGTGAACCCCGATAGCTACTACGAATAAGGGCTTTTCAGACAGAATGATGAAATACGCCAAGTGAGTTGTTAGATGGGACATTTGATTTGTATCAACTTCCTGAGGTTTCCAAGTTGTGAAAGAGGGAATTTCGCCTCATTGGTGCGATAACGGTTAAAAACTCCTTAAAAAGAGGCGGTGGCCGTTGATGAAGATGTTTTCTCAGCTGCAGCTTATTCCAAAAAAGCTTTAGCGGCTTCCATATGAAATTAATTTCTGAATGGCGAGAACCCCAGCTGTAGAGAACGTGGTCGTAATTGCTGAGTTTCATTCTTAAGGTGCACACCTATATGGAATACACTGACGTCATCAACTCAGTCGGTAATAGAGTGATTGCAACAAATCGCCAACACCGCTAACTTCTGGCATCCTCTCTGCCTGATTTACTCAGTCTTTCAGGCTCAAGCTTCGAATTCGAGGAGAGAATCTAGTGTATCAAGTTTGCTTATATTGATGCAAACAGGTTGGAAAACCAACGTATAGTATTCTGTTATGTCCATAATTAAACCAACGATTAGTTTCCACAACAGCAGTTTTCGCTCCGCGCCATCCCTCTTAACCACGTTATAGATACGTGGTTACGTGCCCCTCACTTCCAGTTTCGACCTAATCGGCTTTTGATATCTTTTCACTTCAACAACCAAAAGGAGTGGCTCTCAGCCTCGCCATATCCAAGTGCTCCACAAAATCTGTTTCGGATTTCAAAGGTGTCATGGGCCTATGGACCACACCTAGCCAAATGTTAATATGGCTGACAGTTGGCCAGGTGAAAGCGGGTCCGTCATTCGAGAGACGCCTAAGTAACAAGAATGTCATGACAGCGCAAAGTTTCGCAACTACCAGCTTGAGGTCTGCAAACGCGCAACTCTGTTTCACAGTCTATCATGTCAACGTTCAAAATATGCCCTGATTTGGCCGATTTTTGAAAAAGATTGCACAGAGTAGACTGAGGCGCCGATAATATCAAATAGGTCTTTGTTGTCTGTCGTTTCATTTCCCCTAACTTACCTGTCCCGTAATAAATGCTTTTATACGCGTTCGGTCTGATCCTTCTAAATGAAAGCGGCTAACGAACACTCGCGATAAGCCACACATTAGAGTCCAGCATAATAGTGAAAAATTTAGATATTCCGGAGGAAGTCTGAACGACTGAATTAACTAGAGCTAGGTAAATATGTGCAGGTCTCAAGAAACGCCAAGGAATCAAGCACATACCGAATTTCTTGTGATATTTCTTGTATCTATCCTAGCTGTATGTAGGATAAGTAAGCATCTTTTAACTGCGACAATTCGCTGTTCACCAGACTCCTACTGGTTGCAGTTTTTGGCATGGGCACTCAACATATGTAATTTGAGCACCTTCGCAGTTTTTCACATACAGGAAGTTGGTTCAGTGGCTTCGGCGTCTGTACATTGAGATGCACGTGGCTAGTAGAAGCCTCCAACATCATAGGAAGAGTCACGCACATGCTAGAGGGGATACGAGGCTTGTGTTCTTTCGGTTGACGGACAACCACAAAGAGGACGACGGGCAAAACGGAAGTGAGAGATTGGGGCTTTCATACTTCCCATATATTCCTGTAGGTTTAGTCCGCTCGCTGGGTGTGCATACACACCTGCCTTATTGCTAAATGAGCAAGGTCTGTTAGGACTTACTCACTGAATAGGATGGAGGACAGAGAAATAGGAACGAAAGAAAAATGAGTGAATAGAAAGAAATGGGAGCTCGCGAAGAATAGGCTGGTGGGCACAATTAGATATAGAACTAAATACCATGATGGACAACGCTTGTGAAGTAACTTGAACGGCTCAAAATGTGGTTTCACACTTTCCTCACAGAGTACATCGCGTTTCAGGGAGCCGGGCAATCGGCAATTATTCGGTCTGCTATAACTTACCTCTTGTCTTCGGACGAATGCTTGCTGTGTAATAAAGGATCAGAATAGTCTGTGCCGTCTTCTGCTTGGAAGGATTGACGAAATCAGGACGATCTGGCAAGGGTGCGTGCAAAATGTGCTAACAGCACTCAAATTTAAGAATGAAGATGGAATAATGAGCGCGTAATTCATTTGAGTAATTGGAGCACTCGTCCGGCTGAACGCAATATCGAATGTCCGTCTTTGTCCATTGTTTCCAGCCTAGTAACCTTCATTTACGCATGTTTATCCTCCGTCTTAAAACACTCAATCAGTAGCCAAGTGACGGGGTCTTATTGACCCACCATTTCATAGGACTTTCTCCAATCATTTACAGGTGTTACTCTGAGGACGCTCTTCAGCTGTTTCTTGGTGGACTTTCCACGGAGTCAGTGGTACCATTGGCGAGAGATGTTATGTCCTACTGGCATTAGTTGCATCCAACTTCTGCAAATGGTAGCTTTTGGAAACACAGACTGAGCTGGATTGAGATAAAATATACCGGAATTATTAACCACAAAAAATACTTTTTTCAATAACCTAATTTTGTGGGACGACTGCTGATACATCAGACATCACTGAAAACAGCCTAAGTGATGCTCCTTGTGTCAGCTGATATATGCCAATTTCTCGAGCTTCCTCCAGATGGGCCGAGTTAGGCGGTCGGGAAATCTCTAAACAATCGCGCAGCTGCCAAAGATCATAATAGCTACATTTCGTCCGGCCATCTCAAGTTCTGCCGTACTATTTTTTTGAATAGGTGTCTCTGATAATAAGCTGCTGGACAGTGTAAAAATGTGATGTAAGATGGTTTACGTAAGACGATATATGCTGAAGCAGAGCATGTGCCACTGAACAAAAATTATTCTGCAAGTTGACGTGGACGAAGTGAAGAGAGCAAGTGTAGCGACAAGGAGAAGGCTTGATTCATTGCTCAACAGTTGGAAGAGACCAAGGACCCTTGCCGGTTGGTTGAAACTGACAGCGTGATTTTACCTTCTGTAGGATGTCCGAAATCGAGCAGTACACCGAAATGTTTAGACTGAGCCATCAACTCTGACTAAAAATCCGCTTTCTTGTGAGAAAACATATTACTTGCATGGTTCCGGTGCTCAGCCTGATGACTTGCTGCCTGCGTTTTTTCGAGTTCCGAATTGCATGTTCCATCTTGTGACGCACAGTGTGAAGACTAGGTGCCAATATGGGTCTGGCTTTTACAGTGTTGATGTACTTTTATTGATTACTAAACATAAAATATTAGCTCCGGAATTTAAGGCGATTTACCTTAATGAAACCGTGCGATTCCGACCTTACAGTGCTCATTGATCATAATTTCGACCGGTCCTCACAAATCACCACACATTATCGATGCGTCTACCTTACGCGACTTGAAATGATGTGATCCACTCATTTGTGCTTCTGCTCTTTCAACCACAACAACATGGCTTCTATCCATCGTACCAACGAAAACAGGATACTATCCATGTCATGGAAGAAACAAAGGGATCAAAGCGACTAATCCAGCATATTGTAACACAAGCATTTCAGTCAATCGATGGAGGAGGCCTTAGTTTAATTGACTACTTCCACTCCAAAATTATGGTTACTTGTCACAAAGACTTAAAGATAACTGATTATGCCACCGGTTTAATCTAGCTTGTTCTTTAGTGAGACCCCACAGAAATGTTTTTTCACCCAGGTTCCACATATATTTGTCAACACAGGAGAAGTGAAGTGTTGATTTTAGTTATGCTGTTACCTAAAGTAGCCCAGCTGGAATTACTTTTGCTACTTTTCTTGGTATAAAACTCTCACTGCCTTTAGGTGGAACCTCCTGGATCCACTGAGGTTACTAATAATCCCACATAAGCACAAATACTTAGGTATCTTCGACAACATTGCCAACCCAAAAGTAAAACTGACCACTGTACAACACTCTCCGTTGGATAGTATCATAAACGAAGAATCACCTCAAGTTCCAGCTGAGTCACTGTTTAACACCGCCTCAGTTTACAACTAGGCATCTATCTGGTTTCTTTATTCGTAAAGTGCTAAATAATATCTTAGGTGAAGCGAGTTCTTGTAAAAGCGTCATTATTTTTCTTATGTTTAGCTGGCAACAGCGTCTAACTAAAAAAGTAAAATCTGCTTCGTGGACAAGAAAAAATCACCTTATTTCAAAGAACACCGAAGTTCAGATTGCGGTTACACCTGAATAATCCGGAGTTTTCGAGCAGAAGTTTGTGGCCCATTTTTGTGGTTCATCGGTATTAAGGATCGAGAAATCCATTGCCCGAAATATCCTGGTTTCATCTAATTAGTCACGTAGGCACATAGAGCTGAAGTCCTCTGTAGAATATAGCAGAAAGACCAGGAAACATGCTACGAAAGCGTGGATAGTTGATGTACGAAAGTCTCGTGGCCGTAAGGATCCTGGAGACTCAGAGAAATGATGAGTTTAGTTAAACGAACTCAGTGAAACGTAGACAAATTAGAGAAAATATGGGAAATAGACTCTGCAAGCGCTGTTCATGCATTCCACTGGCACACCAAAATAAGTGACCAAGATAAACCAAGGTTTATCTCCAAAGTTGCAGGGCACGACTGTGTTCGGGTAACTCCGGATACAATGCCTTTTGGTTTCAGATTTAATGACCTTGGAAGCTTCACCACATCCTTTCTCATAGAATGTCCTGAGACACGTTTTTGACGAACATATACATCGAATTTTCCTTACAGCACAAAGTTATTCAGTCAAGAAAATAAATCAGTGTAGGATAAATCAAAGTACCTTTGGGCATTTAGTGTTCCTATGAGAACAACTATCCGACTCTCATGGGCTACAGGCTAGATACAGGTCAATAAGATGAACTTGCCCTGAGTTTCCCCGTTGCAGGAACACCCGTCAGACCACATAAAAACCAACCTTGATGACTGTTACTGTGTGAATAAAAGAAGGATTTACCTAATCATAAATACATTTCTGAGGGGAGAATCGACTGACGCAAAAGCCATGTAACTAGCCAGAGAACTCCGAACACAAAGAGCTATCGTCAAATCTGGGTTCTTGTGCAGTGTACGCAAATAACGGGAAAACTAACTTTATTGTGACATCCTGATACACGACATTCTTTTTGTAGTGCATGTCGACTTCCCAGAGAATCCTCAGTGGTAGAAAGTCCATAGGGATTGCTACCTTACAGAATTCGTTGCTCAGTTATATCAGGAAGCCCTCCCGGCTCGAATTTGGAACTGCAGCTGTGACGCGGCTGCAGTTCCAGGCTTTGAGTATACTCATATTTGTTCGGGGGCAAAAAATGTAATGCTAATTTCAAGTACACGCACTTTTCCTGAGAAACTGTGCACTTTACTCGGTGTTACCTTTGCAGGCTAATTCACCAATCATATAAGATAGTTCTAACTTCACTTCCCAGCTTGAACTCGACCATTGCAGACTCTACCAGATATATCGTTTTGAGCCCTAACTCCAAGTGTAAATCCAGTACTCATCTTTAGAGCACAAATACACACAAGTCGACTTATGTGCTGTTTAGCCCTGAGGGTGAGGACGCGTCTGGGGAATAGCTTAGCTCCTAGTCAACACGAGCCACTCATGCAGGAAAGAACTGGTCCAGGCCGACCGCTACAAACACCGGAATGGCTTGAAGGGAAATACACTCTAGACACTTACATGGCCTATGGAGGAATTCAACATCTCCCTTGGACATCATTCATAATGGGAAACGGGGATGCTTATCCACACCCCGAACGATATTACGGACACACATAGTCTACATCTGTGACGCAATATTACGTGCGAGGCCGGAACGTATGTCACGGATCAATTTTTCGTCTGGATAGTACATGGAAAGTGCTGATTCTTTAGGTTTTTCTACTTTCGGTTGAGCGCCAAGGATGTTGGTGTTTGTTCTAATTACGATTACAACTGATAGAGGTCGTAAACAGCCCTTCACACAGCCTCGGATACGTCATTCTGCAAACCTATGGTGCCCTTCACAATTGATCAAGATAATTCCCACCTACTGAATTGTGGTAAGAAAATGTGTTTTGGTGTAACTTTTCGGTAAAACCCTGGACCGATGTGTGCAAATCGCAGAACCGTCTCGGCGGTGGTTTTTCTTCCGGATAAGCTAACTTACCAGCTAGTATTCGTTTGTCCCTTTTGTGAAGGCCCGTGAACGTGACTGCCATTCTATCACAACTTACGTGTCCCTGTGCGGGTCTTAAAAATGGCTCCGGGCTACCCGGCCATCCTGTGCATAACTTGTGCGTTCCAAATGCCTAATTGTTCTTGCGTGATTTAACAGTTCTGAGCCATTAGTTGGGCGAATGGATAAGCTTCGACCTATCCCTACTTTCCCCGGGGTTGCATCCGTTAAGAGAGGTTTTTCTGGCTACAAAAGCGGCGCAATACAAACACTGTGGAGGGCTACCTACACTGGGTCGGTTCAAGCAAGTCTGAGAACGGATGCTAGTCAGTTAACTCAACGAACGGCGTGACTCAATCATGTGAACATCAGGGCAACACAGGTTAGAAATACTCTTGTTTCTAACTGCTAAACTGTTTAGCCCCTGTAAAGTATTTTCACTATTGTTTCTCAAATGACTGGCTCTTGTTTTGCATCTGCCACATCAAATCAGTTGGTTCACTTGCTTGCTGCATATTTGAGGGTTTTGAAAACTTGCATTCTGAAGTTCTGTCACGCACATTGTTGTAGACCGCCCAAGTGCATCAACTTGGTTGGTGCGAACCCGAGAAATCAATGATGTTACTAAAGCCAACCTCATTTACACTGTGATCGGAGAATGAGTGGATTCCGATCATTATCAGGGGTAGTTTTTCAACTCTACAGTATGCTTCATCCGGAAGACTAACGCTTTTTCATATTATTATGCATACAGCAGATCTCAGGACGAATAATGTTCTAAGTTAAGTGTGGGTGACATGACGTATAAAACACAATTGGGGGTCATATATGGAAGTATAATAAGCTGTTGGATATCTCCAATCCACTTTAATAGAAAAATGTAATAGAATGCCGTTGGATAAGAACACTATTCAAAGTAATCTCTGTAGCGTGTAAGATTACATGTGCAGACGATATAGAACGAAACCGGACACTATATAGACTTCAACATAAATATGGAGAGACTGAGTGCGTGCACTTAGAAATTACTGTGCAACTGGAAATCATTAATTTGGATCAGAACATACGTGGCTGAATAGGGAAAGACAATTTAATTTCGGCACCACCAGCACATCACTAGCTCAGCTGAAGCAACTTTTCAGACAGTTGGTTCGTTCTTACCCAGATATAAATCCTCTTAAACAAGTACACCAATGCTTGATCTATTGTAAGAGTACAAGTCAGGGGAACACCAATGCGTATAGGTTTTTATTAGTGTGCAATCAAGAGATATAAGTGAAAGTTACTGAGGAAGTTGCGATAGAATAGAGAATAATCATTTCGCCATGAAGCTTGATACCGTTCCCCCACAATGTTTTCAAAACCTTTCCAAACTCAGAAAGCATCTGGTCACTGTAGAGAACATAAGGTTTAAAGCATTGCACGAAACGAGGCTAGTCTGAAAATAAAGGACTGAGTGTCACTCAAATGCTTTCGACTTTCCTGGCTAACTTTGCAGAGCTGCAATGGAAAATGGCAGCTGTTTGATCCTCCAGTCATCACTTTCGCACTTCAGGTCGTCCGTTCTTGGAGCAGCCCCTTTGGAGGTATACCAACCGGAAGATGAGTCTTCTGTCTCTTTTGCTGTTTCTCTTGGGTGGATCATGGTGGGTGAGTAACCTTGTGGCGAATGAAATGATGAATTTCTCACAACATCGGCGGTAATTGAATGCAGTGGTTCTTTTAGCGCTGACCGATTTCTTGCTCTAGTATAGAGCTTAGACAGTTCGTCTGTTCGCGAGCTTTTGCAACTGGACATGTGACAGGACAAACCCGAGGGTTTAAATTCACACGAAATCACTGCTTGTTGTTCTGCAATGGTGCTCCTGTCTTTCATGCTCTTACTTTTACCCTCACGATCGACTTCGCACCAGCCTGATAAAGCATTCAACTCAGTTATGCCGCCAGCACCACATAACTCGTGATTCGAATAAATACCTTCTTCGAACTTCTCCGCCGACAATATAGAATTTGGATAGTCCTTCTGCAAACTGTCTTCAAGAGGGGACTGAAAAATGGAACTGGAGCACATATCGATGAATTTTGCCTGCCTCATATAGTTTCTGGATTTCTGGATTTTCACGAAGGATTTCGAGTTCCCTGGATTCAGTGTATTCCATGTGTTTGGGTGGCTATCTGAAAACAGTATCCGTGAGAGGTCTTCCTTGGGACTCCCCGTTTGTTGAGACATCATCAGCGAATTATACTTTGGTAGATCTTTTTTCAATACACGTGTCCATAGTTTGGTAAGGTTGTTTTTACCTGGTTTCCGAGTCAACGAAAAGTAGTTGCCGTTGTCGTGGTGCCGTGACTTGATATGAAGTTTTAACGAGGAGCCTTGCGTGAATGATACACCACAAGCCGAACAGGAATATGGTTTGTCACCTGAAAGTGTAGGCGTGAAAAGGAACAGTTCACAAACAACTTATAACGAAATTCTCATTTATGGGCAAATGACCGAGGACTTACACTGCTTTCTACTGAATAGCATAATAAAGGTTCAGAGGCAACTTGATGTTTGACGCTTACATTTGCTTCTACTGTGGACACCAAAAGTCATCTTACTGAACCTGACCAACACACAACCAACACCAACAGACTTGTACAGGTTCCTTGTCAGCTACTGTATTCGGCAAAGCTTGGTATGTTTTGGGCTGAAAATAACTGTCCGGGTCCTTTCTAGTTGATTTATACCGCTACTTCCATTGCTCCTTTCCGAATACCAGACCAAAGCTGAAATGACCGCATGCGAGAATAATCCGTTTCAAAAACATTTTTCGTAGCTATATCCTGAGGGATCTTCTAGTGGAGCCGTCTGGTAGGTTGGTACCGTATTTCTCATGAGAACAACAGACTCAAACCCAAACGTTCGTTCGGAGTGAACAAACTGGACTAGTTTCATCCATTTTTGGCTACATACTGTGAAGTCGATCACCATACACGATGAATAGGTTAAATCCAAGACCCCTGCTTCTGAGTCATCGGGGCTATGATACGTATTTCAGCTGCGGCAAATTACAGAATTTTATTAGATGCCGCATGGCTAGGCGTTGTTAATTGATCCACCTGCACCAAGAGGCTTATCGAACAAGTGGCGGTTCGCTTTGCAAATGGACCTGTTCGGCCAGGCCCTTAACACTCAGCTACTCAGCACCACGTTCTTCAGTCACGTAGTCCTCAGTTGGAAACATTACTCTAACAGTAGTCTTATTCATACTGAATGAAGACGTGTAAACTCATAATGTCACTATTTCTTAATTTAAATCAACTTGGCTTGTCAGCAGAAATGATTGTGCATTTATGGCGCTGAACATCACCACACTCGGTGAATTTATGTGGTGAACTATGATCCATTTAACCTCGTCTGTTCGTCTTGAGTATCTGGAAACAAAAGCATTCAAGAAAAGAAGAGAAGCAGAGCAGGAAATACTTAAATTGCCAACCAAACGAACGTCTTCAAGGTAAGCAACACCGAAGATCATAACAGTAACTAGTGTGCCAGATATCGCCCATAAACGGGACAACGTGTAAGCGCACGTCCTACTGAGTATGAGCAGGCTGCGAATAATTCACTCAAAATGTAAGCTTAGCCTTCTTGTAAGTATCCACTCGCAACAGCTAACAGCAGTCTAGATCAAAGCATTGTTGCCAAAGGTTCAAGGAAGGAGATTGTGGACAGCAGAAACAAACCGACTAGTAGAGTAGTGTGGTAATGTATGACATTGAATGACGTTGAATGACGTATGACGTTGAATGTACATTCTTGCCATTGATCGCTAGCTAACAGCTAACAGCTCAGAAAAAGTGCGGCAGCTCGCATTGGGTATAACCAACACCTGAAGCGGAAAGTTTGGTGCAGAAGATATACTGGGACCCTGAAAAGGCTTCACAATTGCAGAGTCAGGAGTTGACAGAAAAGTCATTGCTGACATCCTCACTTGTATGTGAGCTGGGGCTGCGAATCTATGATTCTGCAACTTAGACACACCGCTTGAGTGATAATAGCTTTGAGGGGAGAACTAACTATGGACGATGGTCTGTCCCAGGTTGGCTCTTCCTTCTTGACCTCGCAGTGATGGGTCATTTCTGGCTTAAGCCACTTTTATTTTGCAGAGACTTGGGGCTAGCCAGTCCAGAGCTTGGGGAGGCTTCTGAATATCACAAGATAAACTAAAAACGTATAGCGACCTTTATGACAGCGCACACAGATGGTTGGTTGGCTGGGCGAAACGCAAACGTTCAAAGTTGCTACAATTTTACCACTGTTCAAAGGAAATGAATACCGATATACAAAGAGAACCCAGTCATCTCCGCATCAGAAATACGATTCTGGTTCGCATTCTACTTAACCAAAGAAACCCCTAAAACACTCTTAGTAGGTCGGTTTTTTAGTCACATGCAAAATCGGTTAGTACTTGCTATCCTCCAAGATGATCAATCTTTGTATCTCCAGAAGCTCTTTCCTAGTGGGAAAGTATTGTGCATGTTAAATCACAGTTTACAAAACTATTAAGCGTTAGTTCGTTTCTGTTTTTTCTCTTACTGAAGAATCTCATCCGTTGAATTCCCTCACGTTATGAATGCCCACTCAGATAAACAAACTCGATGGCCTGGAAATAGACTGAAAATAAAAATTCACCTTGGTTGAATTAGAAGATTAAAAGGTTGGGTCTCGGAGATGCAACTCACACTGAGCAGCTGCATGTTTGCAGAGATGAACAACCGAAAAAGGAGTTGGAGCTAATCCAACGAAAGCTTCTATTAGTCTGTCGGGAACGTTTTATGCTCCCCGAAGTACCAACTGAACCTGTTTTAGAGTCAAATGAAATACCAGTGAAAAACTCACCCCTAAGTATCTTCCAGTTTGTCAGATAGTGAGTAAATCTCTTATTTCTCTGCTACACTGAAACGAAATTAGCACCTCTAGCCACTTAGTTTTGGGTGCATTGAAGCGCAGTTGCTGAAAGATAACAAAGAATTACACAATATCTTAAAAATACATGATGCTCCTCGAAAGCGCATCAGCGCGACTCTCATCCTAAACATAGACGTGACAGATCGACACACGGTCTTCGCTTTCACAATAGGTTCGAGTGAAAATACTTATTCTGGTGTAATTCATCCGGAACGCATTGACCCACTTTAGATATACTTTATTATTCACTAATCCGAGGGCTACAAAACCAATCAGTATTCTAATTTAAATGCAAACGTGTTGTTCTGCACAACCATGAGACTAACACTCTCTATGTATGCAACATTTGGCGATCGTAATCCTCACATCTGTCGTGCATAATACGAACCATCATGTCGAGATTTCGAACATATGCTAGAATGCGCCGGTGACTGCGTATGGTGGGGTTAGGAGAAGGGGTCCAAGTAAACTATACAGAGCTGTCAATCAGCTAGGGTGTGGAATGGTCACGAGATTAGACGAAAGGGGACAACGCATCTTGGCAACGGAAGTGTGAACCTGTGCAGCCGAATGTGTGTGGCTGCGTGCGCGCACACGCAAGTGTATGAAACGGAAACCTGTCAATGTAGATTATGCTCGCACACAAAACCGTGAATAGTAAAATGAAGTGTTGGACAAGATCTACCCTATAGCCAGTTTGGTGAACAGTGGCAATTCATCTATCAACAATTGTGTAATTGTTGTTATCTATCATCTGTTGCCGGTGAAGTGGAATGAGTTTTGTCAGAAATAATCCTATGCATGACCGCACCTGAAATAAACAACCTCAGGTTCCGATGTCCATTTTTTTTCTGGTGGCTGACAAGTTTTTGGTCCAATTCTTTTGTAATCGGAAATTTTACCGCGGTAGAGGCGAATTCGGTAGCCCAGGTGTCACCACGTTGTAAATTGGACGAGGTTCTGGTAAGTTTACTGGAGCGGTTAGCTAAACCGCTGATCATTTGTTCGCAAATCCTGCCCACCTTATGACCACCCGGGAACTTGTCAGAAGATTACTGTTGCTATTCACATCAATGCTGATGGGTTGATAATATAAAATCTTGTGTGATCTCTTTAGAGGAAATCCATCAATCATTCAACTTCAGCAAATCAGCGGACATCCGTTTTGGAGTAGTCTTGATGAGCCTAATGAGTTTATCCTTCGCGGAGAAACAGAGACACATTTTTTCGCGAGGCATTTTTACAACGACACGCAATTTGTGTATATCCCCATTTTCAACTTAGGGGATCCTCAGAATGGAACTGAGTTGAGGCAGAACAAATAATTACTCAAAACATGAACCTCGGAGGCCCATACAGAGACCCTCGGGAAGAAAACTAAACAAGTCTGTGAAACTCCGTTACGAGCGAAACAGTTCTGGAAGATATTTTGGGCGCAAGTTGTTGACACAGCTAGTGCGAAGGGAAGAGTTTATTCTACGTGGTTTTCAGGGTCGCATAAACATATCGGTCATGTTGCTAATTGTAAGTTAAGTTCACTTGCGAGATGTGCTCTACAGATTAAAAGGGGCGCCGTGTTTAGATCTGAAACACGAGAATCGTCAGCTACATCGAAGGAGCTCAACAGACAGCCGTTTATATGTTTTCTGTTAGTCCATTCTTCGGGCATACAAGAATTCAGTCAAAAATCTATGAAGAAGCGATGAGACGAGTGTCAATCGAGGCTTTTAAAAATGTGATCAGTAGATTGACTTGGAAAACGCTTTCAAGCTCAACATGGTCTAGTTCAGCAGCTACTTCAAACTGTCCCACATTCACATTAGACAGGGCTGAATAAAGTTGTATTTGAAAATAATCCACAGGCATAAGGGACTGAAGTGGGCTGAAGATCACGTCACTCAGAAGCACCGTTTGGTGGCATGAAGTTGAATTTGAACAGTCCAGTCGGGTAAGCGTACTGCGTCTTGAATTGAGGAAAGAAGGAAACCTCCAGTCACTGAAATCCACATGGCGGCTGTATGCTTTTTTAGGATGCATTTTAGCAAAAAGACAGACGCATCTGGAAATAGGAGCTGGAGATCAAAAGACAGGTCTATATGTGAAGATACTGAATAACTAACTCTCCGCAATTTCTTTGGTAGTTTAGAAGGGATGTGACCATCAACACAACGACACCCGCATCTAAATTATCCGTCTCAAAAATTCTCGGTTTTTATAAGAGATATCGATTTCTAGAGCAACCTGTTACTGAACCCCATTAAGAACGTCTGGAGAATCAAGGTACGGATAGTGCGTTGCAGTTATCTTGTCTTCCGGCTGTTAGGTTATTTTGAAGGACCGACTCACAGAGAAATGAAGGGGAGACATCTGTAAGTCTGTTGAACGTTGCTCGAAAAGATGCTTCGATGAACGCTTTGCGGCAAAGCGTTCAGTTCTGCACCTCAGTTGTTTCGAATTCATTGTAGTATGTGGCGTGATATTTCTACAGATTTGCACAGTTAATCGCAGTGGTAACCTACTGAATTTTGTAAGGTTCTTTCTAGGTTTGAAGATCCCACTTTCAAACGAGGCTATGCAGGAAAGGTCATCGGCTGTGATGATATAAGTCACACCGCGAGCACCGAAAACGGCAGTTTTATCGTGGCCCATAACGAGATAACTCCGAAGAACTCACATTTGTTCCGCGCCAACTTAAGGTCAAAATATGGAGATTATTAGTCCCGCACTTTGCACGCTACACCGGCATTCGGTATGGAAGTTTGAATTAAGCTCACTCAGTAAGATGTATGTGGTGCCGTAATTTTTACCGTATTGTGCGGCTGACGGTCAATGGCAGACTTCTGAACGATGGTTTATATTAATTTTTGACGCCGATAGTTTGACCAACGCACACAACCTGGAAATTTTTTGACGGTTATGGAACAACTATTGCTGCGCTAAGCTTTAGGGATTCTACACGAATTCCTTGTCAACGAAGCCTCTGTTGTGAATGAATTTTCCGACCTGATTACATTACTGGTTGCTCCAGGGACTGGCGCAACCTGTGGCAGCGCTTGGTAATTAAGTACATTCTAGAAAATATTACGCTTGAGAGGTGATCCAACAGGATTTCGGTTGTTTAATTACCTGACCTAAGGACTTGAGGAGAACTGTGAATAATCAGTGAACTTTGAGTGCATCGGATCCCCGTAGTATTCTAGACTAGCAGAGTAGTTTCTTTACTTATACTCTTCTATTTAAATGCCACCACCTCGATGCGCAACCGCGGATCGCAATTGGTCATTTGTTAGTGACATGAAAACACTAAATCACACAGTAGATTAGCGGCTTGTCTAATTACACTGGTAAAGAACGTCGTCATCTTGTAAGTTATTTTCGAAGAGTACAACAGTCAGCTTCCTTCCTGATGGTGAGTTTCAAATGGAACCGTGTTGATGGTAAATAGCAATTGCAAAACCGTCTACTTGTTGCATGGGTTTCTCAACAGTAATATATATATGTATATATATATATGGAAAGCCGCGTGGTGTCGTCTTAATAAGAATATGAGGTTTTGACTTGTAGTTATCTGAAGTTAAATCAACACGTGACGTGATTTTTAAAGTGCTGTAAAACTTTTCCATCATAGCGATGCGTCAAAGTTCCTGTCGAAGCACCTTTGTGTGAGGATAGTTTGAACCCTCGCACCTGTTAAGCATGTTTATGTTATTTTAATGAAGGTGAGCGAGGATTTGATGTTAAGCACACTGTGTCCTGCATGTTCTTCCATATAGTGTTTCCCTGTTTTAGTTGCATATCACGTCATTATTCAACTAGCTATCGCAGACTCGTTACAGTTGAACATTTCACATTGTTATTGGAATCAACCCATAAAACATTAATATCCAGCTGAATATCTGTTTGTGATGTTCTTCTTCAACGGAATGTGCTGCAACAGGCTGCCTCATGTTCCAGTTTTATGTAGACGTAGCACAATAGTCATAAGGCTGTCGAAGAGTTTTCAGCAACCTCGTGAGTAGCGTGTTACTTCTATACAGCTGCTAATAAGGGTTGTACATGAACGACTAAAGTTCTAGTTTAGGCACCACCTAGCGCAACCCTTGCATTATATTGGATCGTTACAACTGTGGTTATTTGTTTTAGGGCGTAAGCTACTCTGGCCAAAATTAAGCACCAATAGTTTAAATAGGCACACTGTATCAACATGTTGGAGAATGATATCCACATACCTGTCCATAGCTCAACGCTTCACATAATTTCTATCCATTAGTGCAAATTTCTTTGTCTCTTCTGATATACTCAGTACAAAATATATGATAAAACACTCAAGCACGACCAGTTTCCGGTTCACTGGCTCGTGTTTTACGAGCAAACAAGGGTTTCCGAATTTGGTCAGGAAACCACTTCCCGGAAATTCTATTCGTGCTGGTGTGACAATAATGAGTCCTTTGAAATGAATATGAAAACATGGCCCGTTTCCTCTGGTACGAGCATGAACACTGTTTTCTGGGAATATGGGTAGCCGTCATGGAGTTATGCACTTACTTGCGAACTGACTTGATATCAGTGGTGGCTCAACTGATTGTTGGGCGAGCCTTAGGTCTACGATAACCTTCAAATGAATATCGCACACAAAAGCTGTTCATTAGCAGTGGCTACTGGAGAGTTCTTCACAATCTCACCAGCGATTTTCCGCAAAGAAAATACGCTGCGATTTCTCGAAAATCGTACGAACTGAAACATGGGATGATCTTGTGCAGCACATTCAATTTGATAGTATCTCAAGGGAGAGATTCAGCCGGCCTTCATCTGCAGTGTATTTCGCCAATTGCCTGCAATTTGGTTCCACGTAGAACCTCAGGTTGACTGAAGGGGAACTCGGAGACCGCTTCTGTCCGGTGAGCTCAAAAATGATGAAACCGATCGTTGTTCATCGGACTGTTTTCAACAACCTTGAACACACGAAGATTTATCAACATTTCTTCTGGAAAAATGCATGCAATTCGATAGCCGCCTTAAGCTGTGCTACAATCAGTGATTTCTCTGTGCAGACCAAAATACCACTCTGGTATACGGTGAACATGGGATGTGGAAACTGGTTTTCTTATGTAAAAGTAAAGCTTTTTTGAAGCTGCATCTTAGTAAACATTTCGTCTATGTGAAGTTCTTTCCACCGTTTGATTTGGCTTAATCTTACACATATTAAGCCTCACTTTCACGTGGTAGCAGACATTTGTATAAATTTAATGTAGCAGTTAGCAAAACTTCGCTACCGCTGACAAGAAACTCAGTTGAAACTCACCTAAAACTCTCCTTTATACCGGTAGTTAACTGAATGTGCTACGCAGACATCGCCTCAGTTTCAGGTTGAAAAGAGATTCACTATGTCAAAGTGTGTATCATCAGCAATCAGAAGGAAATCCGGAGGAACCACCAAGTTTGCCGGAGTGTTCATCGCAACACACCTGCAGTGTGTTGTTCAGGCTTGACATAAGAACAGTGAAAACTCGGGAAATTCGACGAAAAAGGATCAAACCGGCAGTTGGTTGTCCGGAGTTTTCGCCAACATTTTGAGTAGTTTGGAGTAAAACTTCGTTATTTTTTTAAAACAGATTTTGAACATATCCTCAATGCTGACGAATTTGAAAACTTTGCATACGGTTCCTTAGGAATCTATCATCGGTTTGTAAGGGTTCACAGTGAAAAAACAGGAGTATCCAACCCAGGTATAGGATGGGTGCATAAATAACGTTCTATCAACCCATGGAGTAAATGTTACAAATGAACCAGAGTGAACGCGACCACAAATTGTCCTGTGCATGTTGCTGTACTTTTAAATATACTACTTGCCCACTACTGGAGAAGGAAGCGAGCACTAATCAGACGGGATCTGCTACTCAGCGTGAATGTTGTAAACAGAAAGCCGCGATGACTAGCAGTGCATTTTGGACAAGGACGGGTTGTGTGGGCGGCAGAGAGATTCGTCCAGTCACACACTTCGTCCAGTGGACATAAACACGGCTATGTTTTCCTCCGTTCGAGAAAGATCGTAGATTGTGTGTTTCTTCCAAATGAAGCTGTTGCTGATGTGGACAACATGAAACCATATCTTCTTGATCTAATGTGTTATTTATTGGGTTTCTGAATCCAACTTTAGCTATCCGAGCACGGAACCTTGGGCCTTTTCGAAAATTGGCCGTGCAACTATAATTTCACTTTGAGTGACCGACTGAGGAGACGCAGCATCAAGTTTGGAAAAAATAATTTCCCCATTTTACAAGATTTTACACAACATATTCACCGCATGCCATCAGGGAGAGTGGATTTAGATGAAAAAAATTAAAGTGTGAATAGGTAGGTGTGAAGGATGAGGCCAACCTGTGAAATCATTCAAGACTTATGGATTTCGCAATATCTGTGGAACACAAAGATAACCATGCGGTCATAGAAAATAGCACATGTATATGTATGCGTTTTCGACATTACAAGTCACAGAACTGACTTGCACTTATGCATACATGTTTTGCAGAAATAGGCTTGTTTGTAGTATTGCGATTAGGCAGATTTTAGTTGAGATTTCGTCCTGTAATTGAAGCCAACCTAGTCCGAAAATTCGAGGTTGTACACCGTTTCACCCCTATTGGGAATCGTCAGCAGCGCGTATCTCACGAAACCTCAGGGAGTCTCGTGTCCGTGACACCCAGGCCAGTAGTTTGCACATTTAACTGGTCGTTTACGAGCGGCTGATCAGCCTTGTGGCCAACCCACAGTTAGACAGAGTATAGCGCCACTAATCCTGTAAATAGGGAATCCACATCCAAAGGTCGTATGTTGAGTGGATTCTCGTGAAAGTTCTCCCGTTGTGTGAACCATCCTTCTTCGGGAGCTACTTATAGTTTGCTGGTAGTGTGAGAAGGCCAGGAGCTCGAAGCCAGCCTAATAATTCCGAATACGACTGAAACTCTTGGACATTACTTATTTACTTTCCAAGGTAGCCTGGCTCCACTTACGGGACGAAATATCCATTGATTACTTTACACGCTTGCAATCCACATCGCTTATTTTTCTGGATACTTTTCCAATTCAGTTTCATCACTTTTCAGACACAGGTCAACAGTTTGACCCCTACACTCTTTTGATGATTTGTTTGATGCAGGCTAGTGAGGTAACATATGAAAACATTTTGAGACTGCCATTGGATGCATCTTTGCTGTATCTGTCATAATTTTCCTCAGCTTTTGACAAGCTATCACAATTATACAAGTGTACTTTTCTTTTTCACCCAATGCTGTATTGCAGCTGAACCACTGCGGTCATTAAAACAGAAGTTCCTACATACATTAAGCATTCTAAGTGTATGATATGCGAGGAAGAATTTATCGTAAATCCCAGCCAGCGATCCAAACCTTACAGTACCCACATGTGTGTCCTTTTTTAACTACATTTCATTTGTGAACTTGTGATATATTAACATTCCAATGCTCTGGTAACCTTCTATTCCCGTACAACTGTAAGTGCCAAAAGTGTACAGGGAAGAATTTGTGAGTGCCGGAGACTCGAAAGCTAGAACTGCTCACAATCAAACTCGTGAAAGACCGGCCCACATGGCGCCACATTTTGCGCATTTTTTTCACCAGATAGCCTAGGTCAGCTTACATTGAGGTAATGTGTGGCTGTTGGGCCGGTAGCCCACAACGCTTCTTTATACTGACTAAGCTTTTTGAGCACCTCGTGGATCTGTTTGACATTGAATTCAGAAGGGGAAACACACGCCTGGTGATATTTTTGAACCCTCGACAGAGTTCCACTAACTTTCTTAGGAAAAGTACTTTCGTCCGTAGTTTAGTAGTATGGGCACAATCCAATGTCTGTTGGTCCTAAACCACCACAAGCCTTCTTCTCATCCCATTAAATTGTTAATAAACATAATTTGTAGACATAGCGTCATCGACTTACCAGTGTGCGTCCTGATATGGACATACATGTTGCTATAATGCCGCGTAGTGTAGTTACACAATTTGCACTTGAGAACTGATTCCCCAGTTCCAGTAGCGTGAGTCTTTTGCAAATGACGCAGAAGATTCTTCTCAAAACGGAAGCACTTTCGACATATGGGGCAGACCATATTCTGGTCCATTGCAAACGCGCTGAAATTCAATGGAGGTGAGTAGCGGCCAACGTAGCTATTGGCTTGAGTCAGTTGGTTAACATTTGCTGCTTTTGAAGGCACATCGGTTATTGCCTTTCCGTCCTTTAACCCTTGATTCAAAACGTCTGTATTTGGATTCCAAGAAAATGCAGAGCGTTTGTCGGAAAAAAATGCATTCTCCGTCTGAAAGTTCAAGTTCGACATGGTCGTTTTGCGCAGACTGTCCATGAGCTCTGGGTTTTTTCGTTCGAAAGACTGACTGGCAGGGTACAAATGCTGCAGTGAGGGGAATTTGTTTACAGCATGTTCGGCTCCTTTATCACCAAGTTCATCAAAACTTTCAGTCGCTCTGGCGCTTAAGTTGCTCGATGCAATGGGAGTCCAATGCCAGTCTCTTGACCCCTGTTCAAGATCCATGCTGATTTCATCTCCGTGTTGCTGCACGTTGTATCCTTGAAACCGACTCATTGAGGTCAAGTTCAAGAAGTGGTTTAAAAGTTCTGAACTTTCTGATTTTGTCCGCAAATCTAATGCATTCTCACTAGATGGAAAGGCAGCGAAATTATTTTTCCGACATTGCTGCAAAATGACCGAGGTAATGATTCCGATGAGGGACAGTCTGGTAAGATTCTGATTGCACTGGGGAGCAACTCTATCCCACAAGGAGAAATATGGATCTGTTTGTGCAACAAGGTTGGACATTGAATCATTGGGATACAAGACAGGGTCCGAAAAATCCTGAGTTCTGTAGCACATAGGTGTTTGAGGGACGGAGAGAAATGGATTGTCTGAATGCATTGCAGATTACGGACGATGCGGCAAAATGTCAGACACTCCTTTGCAAAGGGAGTGTCAGAGCTTTGAGTCAGAGCAGAGCTTTGAGCTAGAACAGCAAAGAAAAATCATTTATTGCCAAAGGATGAATGCGGAAAAGGTGACGGTGACGTAAATACGGATGAGTATAGCATCGCAGTTGCAGTTTCGCTCCCTGAAGAAGGAAAACTTTGTTAAAAAAGATCAGTTCTGCATACTCTTTGTCCCAAATTTTGTTGTTCCGAACTGATTAAATTTGATTAGTTGAACAATGAAAGCTATGACTCTAGCTCGGCCTGACAGTCACAGAGACAATTTTACAACGATCAAACTTCGGAGTAGGTTTCACTCAGAGAAAATTCGATGGACATTATTCAATCGATTCTCACTGGTACCCGGTTGATGAACTTTGCACTGAACGGTAAGTATTGGGTCACGTGAACGAAAATGGGTTTAGGAAAATTGGTAGGGCTTGTGGAAACCAGGTCGATGAAAAGGTCTCGATATTCGACTACTGGTTCCGGGATATACACCGGACAGGCGTAGTCCGTCAAATCAATACATCAGTCTTTTTTCCTACATGAACTCCAAACTGTATGGAAACGGAGGTACACCGTCATCTGAAAACTGTCTTGCAGTTGGCGATGGATCTACTGAAGTGGATCTACTGGATATTATCTGTATCACTTGTTCCTAAGGCTCTTCAAATGAATGTGCCGCACAAAGGCCATCCTTGTTTTATATGGAACGATATTCAAGATGTCGAATTACACCATTACTGGTTTGGCGGAATGATTTCTCCCAGACACTGGTTTTGTCCTTCATGGTTTGTTTTTTACTGGTCAGGCTTAACTGGTCATACAGCAATTAAAGTTATTTTGTGCTAATTAATACGAAGAATGCCATTTTACCGAAGCGAACTCAGAAGGTATTCGGTTCTTTACACAGGATGCTGATTGGGCAAGTCTGTTGGGTTCTACCAGGGAAAAAGTGCCCATAACTTTTGCATATAAGTTAGGTACCTGAGGAACCTGTCCGTTCATCATATCTGAAAGGATTATTCAAAAAATATTTGCGCCTACACTTACGTTTTTGTTTCTATATATATATATATATATATTCAAATCTCTATCCACATTTCGTTACCATCTAACCTCCCACCTACACCTATACGCCTGTCCAGCTTATTCATATACACTGACATGTCATATAAATTCTTTATATACCATGAAAGGCAGATACAATAGAGGCGTTGCCAAGAAAATTGTAAGCTAAGGACCCTTATTGGTCAAGTTCCTGAAATAGCTGCTTACACTCTTACTGATTGTATATGAGTTGTTCGACATTTCACTGCTTCCAGGACTGTTCTCGGTTAACTGGTCTTTTTTCTCAACGAAAGCAAATAAAGAGTGCATTGGAATGTATGGATTCAGGTCTCTCATTCTTAAAGAAAATGTAGTAGTCATAAGACAACGTTCAGCCTGGCAAGCTTTCCCTAGAATCCCAAATTTCGACGAAATACCAACCCCGTATGGATATCGGAAGGGATGATTTTGTTAGTTGAGTACTTTGATGAGATCCTGTCTTCCGGCTTGAGGCAGATAAGAGCATTAAACAGCGTTGTTTTGCCCCAGAAGTGCTAGCTTTATTGGAAGAACATGGACTCTTCAGAATATCGAGAATGGTGGGGTATTTTCAGATGACAAGCTCTGCATTATCTGGATCATTTTTACCCACGCGATCAACCCAATGGTTCGAATTTCTCGAAAGAATACGCTCTATCTCTTTTACAATACCCGGGCAGGTCAATGTCCATGAATCAAAAGACTGTGGCTTAACCAGACAATAAAAGCCACAGTGTTGAATTCGTGTTAATTACAGAGACCAAGGAACCTCAGCATTGCAACAAGTACTTCTTTTGAAGAGGTTAAACAAGCAATGTGTCAAAATAGTGTGACCTCGAATTCGTCTATCTGTTGCTGATCTGTTTGCTGAGTGGGATAAGAAGATTGCAACTGTTTTTTTCGCAGTTGAGTAGATACCTCTAGTGTGCAGCTGATTAGTCATTTCTTCCTTCCCCATTTGCGTGCGCCCAGTCAATATAGCTAGGCAAAGAAGGCAAAAGCGAGGTATTCAGGCGGTCTGTGGTTTCTTTCCTGTTAATATGTCTT
The DNA here is from genome assembly GCA_003604175.2 of Clonorchis sinensis. NCBI lineage: Eukaryota > Metazoa > Platyhelminthes > Trematoda > Opisthorchiida > Opisthorchiidae > Clonorchis > Clonorchis sinensis. The sequence goes on from CM030369.1 coordinate 209,492,801, forward strand.
ACTTTCTTAACACGGACCAACATATGGTATAAGACCACTCCTGAATTTCGCTACGCTGTTTAGGTGAACGTTTTGTTCAAAAGATTGCAACTATTGGTATACAGGGTAACTGCACCTTGTTGGAGGGTAATACTGAGCCCGGCATCTGTTAAATAGCCCCATTACTCCTTGTCGTACATGTCAGGGTTACATAAACCCCTCTTTTAAAGTGAATTACCTAATCGAGACTACCATAATTACTCTCGATAAGGTTTTCTCATGGCACTCAAAGTGAAGTCCGGGAAAGAACAACTGGCTTGTGGAAGTGGATGGGTATTGGGTTGAAACTTCTATCAATGGTTATGATGCATGAGAGTGGGTGTTGAGACCATCCAGGAGAACAAAAGTTGCCGCGAGTTTTGACTTGCCCTAAAGTAAGATATTGACAACAGGTTGCGTGCGTGTACTGATGTTAAGTATTTTGTTTTCAATCTCGAAGATTCGTCCTTTGCCAGGTTTGCCAAAGTTCACCCTGAGAAATGACGAAAAAGATGAACTGGGGCAGCTCAAACATTATGAAGTCTGCAATCAAGACTGTTTTATCCTAGGGGCTGTTTACTCTAAGTAATCATGAAAAAAACGTTTCCCCTTTCTAAATAAGTTCTCCTGGCTTTCTGTCAGTAGCACTTTTCGATCTACTTAATTTCGTTACACTTTCTTTGCTGAAAAAGTAGAAACAAGGCTACTCTCGAATGACAACTATCTTTTTTAAAATACTCCGGCTCTCCAAGGCCGAATTTCGTCGTGCAGTTTGACGCCCAAGAACTCGAGATAAACGGTAGAACAGTCAAATTGTTTTATCCTGAGGAAACCGTGGCGCCTTGAAATCTGCATCTTAATAGCATACAAGAGCTCATAAAGGTCTACGTTAGCCGGGATATCCCTAAAAATATTAGTTATTACGGCAGTCGGGAAAAATCCCTGTTTCTTTACTATACTCTATCTTATCCTGTCTTTCTTACAGATGTACTATTAAGTTATCCTTTTCCCAAACAGCTGAAAACTGTGTATTTGCCAGCTGCACGCACCCGCATTCTAGGGTTTCCTTCCAGTTCAAAGATCGCCTCACTCCCCTGAGAGGATTTACTTTATATGGACTTACTTGAACTTGCCAATATTTTCTTGCGTATCTTCGCTATCTAATTATGCATCAGATAACTCAAAGCACCATCACCAATAGTTTCTCATGTGAATTAACTGTTCCGTCAACCTTATGAGTTTCATTCGGTGAGTTCAGTCAGTCCGTGCTGCATAAACCGAGAAGCACAGCACGGATGTTCTGCCTGGTTGGGGATCTTCAGAGGTGCCAACTTCATGAACATCTTGAGATATTCGAATTCCCGACCTACCGAATAGCAGTGGAATAATATAAGATTTGGCTTTCAGTAGCCGATGAGCAATAGAAACACCACACAATACCGTCAGCCATGCAGTTAAGGTCATTCCATCCGTCATTGACAAATTGTCGGTCGGTAAGCCCAGTGGATGGTGTGATTATATCATTGTAGAAGTGATTACGTACAAAGTTTGCAGCTGTCACCAGAGGATCTATCACCACCGGATGACGTGACGTGAATTAGGAACTGAATAACTACATCCTTTTCCAGTGCATTTTAATCACACCACTTATCAAATACTTGTGACCGAATTATACTACAGCCGAAAGCGGCGTGCTTCAATTTATCCGGAGTTTCGTAAGATGTGTGATGCTGACGATTCTCAACAAGGATGATGCAGCTGTACAGAGCAAACTAAAGTGACTGAAGCAGAAGAAAATCTCTACCTAAACTTCAAAAGCTCCTCACTGCCTATCAGTTGATTAGGTGATATTTTATGCCATTTAATTTTCTCTTCCAAAGGGATCACTTCATTTCATAAATATTTGATTCAGTAGTGTGTGCAGCTCCTAACTCACATATATGTTATTTTCCCTTGGTTTAATTTCCTTGTCTTAAACACAGATTTCTTTTTTAAACCCCCATCCTTGATTTACCGCTATAAGGATTGGTCTGATCAGTCCCAGCCCTGTTAACTTGATCCACTGCAACCACTGCAACGTGCGGCGGTCTTGCTGTAAACATTTTGTTGGTTAATAGGCATTATTACATGCTGAGTCTTTTAAGCTCATTTCAACACAAATGTGAGCCTCTGGTTTGAGACTATTTTTGCGAGAATATCTGGTTATTCTCCTAACCTGGCAGCATTTAGTCTCCAAACGGCTGTTCTTTGGTAAGTCGACAATTTTTAACTTTCCACGCATGTGTTTATTTCTCTACTCCTGACGATGTAAAGCTCTACCTTACTTGACAATAGGTGACAAAAGCAACAGCAGTATCAGAAGGAGCAGATCTTTGGCCTTTGATGAAATTTTTTGACGATACTGAACGCACACCGGACTCCATTAGATTTGGAATTATACCAAAAGTTGTGCAAAACGGAAATGTGAGCAAATTATTAGATATAGTTGAGCGCATGGATAAGGTCGTCAACTACCACTCCGCCTCCCCAAGTTTGAACCATATAGGACGGTCAAACTGGTTACTGGCCATCAAAGAAATGTAGATAAGCCGATTTGGAAATAAGGACACTTTAACCCAATTTCAATAACAACTACTGTTTGGTATATTCGCTTTCTAAACATACAAATCTTAACGCAGAATCACAGTGCTTCCACAGATAAACTGGATGGGGACCTTATTACCTATGCCAATGCCTTCGCTCAGAACTCGGATTTAGATGAAACTTCATAAAGCACCTGTCTAGAATGTCAACTTAGCTTCTAAGGATTCTGAATGGGGACAGGTTTATCTTCCTGTCTAACGGGAAAAATTAACACTGGCAACCATTGTGATTGGGATGAGTTCACTCCAAATATTTAGATGTGATAGAAGACTTGCCCTATTGTAAGTTTAGGGCTGAAGTGTAGGTTCTGCCTCCAGTTGTCAAACCTCGCATTAGGATAAAGAATGTTGAAGGAAAAAACGTTAATTCGGTGGTTTATGAATCCGAAGCCAGACAGTACTATTTCAGTCACTATTTATTACCCACGACTGTGGTTAAGGAAATGTATTTCACAATCAGACAAATATTTCTGCCACTACGACCATTAATTGCCGACATCCGATCAATTTTTCAAAAACTGTGGTCTCAAAAAATTATAGAAATAATTGCTTCAGCATCTCCTTAAGTCATTTAGATCCCGAAAATATGTCTGGAGTGAGCGCAAAAAATCCCTTTTACCAAGAAATCGTAGGATTTCTGTCCCTTCCCAAGGGCATATTAAAGACTTCAGAGCTTGCATTCAGTGGGATTGTGATAAAACAAATCCAGACTGTTCAACTTCACTCATTCTTTTCGGCGACTGGTATATTTTTTACAACCCTCTAATCTTTGGGCAAAACTTTTATGACAGTTGGAAAGACTGTGGGATTTTCCAAAGACTCGCTGTCCGACAGCAATGCTTTTTTATTGTTACCGAACGTAATGCTTATCACCGGCGCACATGTGGCGGTGATTTCATGTGGTTCTGTAATCACATCAAGCCTGCTGATGTTGAATAGACAAATTACAGTCTCTAAACTCTTCCTTATGTGCGTTGAATCATGTTTTGGTCTCTAGGCTCTCAGGCGTACTCCAATCACTTCCGAAATCCGCTTGTTCATTTTATGTCACGTTCGATTACCAGCAAATCGCCCATAACATTCTGCAGGCACATCCCTACAAGGGAAACTTTTATGACGTGCACAGCCTTACCAGGCTTGTCTCACACACATTGTTTGCGTTAGGGGAGCATGGATAAACATCTGGACTCGATTCTTTTGCGCACAAGTTGAATGAGTTGACTTACATCTCATTTCCGTCACCAAAAGCTTTTTAAATTCTGTTTTGTTTTGGATACAGAATTGTTTAATTTAATCACGACTAGGACTTGCACTTGTCTGTAGGATGTTTGTCATGCTTGTCACACTTTTTATGGGTAGGCTACAAAGTTTGGACCCAATATCCTAAACTGGAGATATACGTTTATCTCAACAATAATATGCAACGAACAAAAAAGATTTTTCAAGCAAATCACCATCCAGGCGTCTAATCAGTTATGTCAGAAATTAGGGAGCAATAGGGCAGAAGTGATTTCCAAGAAAATCAAAGGACATTTCGACCCCGCCTAAAGACTAACCATTACTCCACATGAAGTCATTGTTCGATGGAATGTCTTTTAGAGTTTCTGTCGTAATGGTCCCTCTTTTGGGATTTTCTTCAAAACCTCGATTTTTGGACACAAATTGATTGCAGAAAAGCATCCTCTTACGTGTGAAACAAACTTGACCATCCCTGAAGCATTCTTATTATGGGATGAGTCTTCTGTTTATGGATACCAATATGGTACTGTCAGTAACGATTCTGTTAGCCACTGCTCCATTTTGGTGGCCATGATAAGGCGGGATTGATTAATTAATTAATGCATTAATGAATTAATGCAAACTAGATGTCTGGCCTCTTCAAAGTCGAAATTCTGCTTGACGTATCAGTATTTTGTCTTACGGTTACGTAATATATTAATTCGACCGGAGAGAAGATATTTGGTTAGATAATAACAAATGGCACAATGAAATGATCTACGTCAAGATAGTTTGGACGGCTCCAGGGGCGTCTGCTCATACCTGTTCAGTTCGTTTTATGCAGTACTCTCAATCAATGCATGGGATTGATTAGAGATCAAAGCAGGTCGCAAGATGGCTTACTAATAACATGAGTGGTTGTGCAAATGAACTACGTTCGTACTGCACTTTTCGTACCTATATTTCCCATCAGAAGCTGTCACGGTAATTCACCTACAGTTTCTCAATTCTCCTGTGAACACCAGTGGCTGAGACCTCGTTCCTCAGGGTTTTAACATATCAAGAGCTCTAACAAAGAGCATTTAGACGAAAATCAGCGCGTTTTCGTGCTATCAGTACTTGTAATAGGAAACCATTTGAAAGTAGCTCGTAGTGTGTGCTATAACAGGAGTGAAAGGCCAGTAAGGTGTTGTTTTGGGCGACTAACTGCTACCTGTTTGAGAAATAAACGATGCTGCCTTCCCAGAGGAAGCACGCGTCAGAAAACGTTGGTTCTAAAATCATCACACCACGATCTTTCAACCGTTGACCGGGGTATTACGGGGGAGGGTCGAGATAATTTCAAAAGCCAAGAGTCCGTCGAGGCTCAAAACACACCCAATACGTTTAGTAGAACTAGAAGTCGGGAAATTGGGGCATACTCCCGGCGTTTCCGGACAGGCACCCATTACCAAACGGATCAGAATCTCCAGTCGTCTGACTCGGCAAAATCGTCAGAAGAGAAGAGAACAGACCGTCAAACGCTCCAGTGACGGAGGCGACAAACCCAGATGAATTGCCGTCCATTTAGCTTGGGACCTGAAACGTCACTTCAGTGACCTAGCTACTTTGAGCGAAATTTAGATGACTGTCCAAGGGGACGACATGAAGCCAAATTCAGATCATGTCACTCACCAAATTCAAAGGATATGGATTTTCGGGGATCAGTTAGAAGGGTTGACGAATAGTGAACGGACTGTACCGCATCAATGCGAGAATAATGACTATCCGGCTGCGATTGTAAGCAAGAACCTTCCCAATTTTACCGGTTTTTGTGTTTACACGATACTTTGTATAGGGACTTAACAGTAAGAACTAAACTAACGATCTTAACTATTCTCACATCTATTTGGTCAGTTGACTTCAAACCTCGAAGCTGTCTGAAAAAAACATTGAAAGGAACAATTGGACCTTTTGGGATTGGACCGGCGCTACTGATGACCTGTGCGATTATGGAAACTGCCATCATTAATACATGCTCCAAATCGTGGAGGACGCTCATAACAACTTGGGCATCGAAGGAGTGATCATGAAGGTCTTTCGAAATATACCTTCACCAAACAAGGGGACCTGAAGACATTTCTCACACCAAACACAATATATGGTGCTTGTTGCAACAAGGATTATGTATTTGTGCTATTCAGGGTACACTGGACCCTGGATAAGCCTCTTCGTCGTGGGACGAAGTTACTGTCAACCGGGCTCACCACCACCTCCGAGAGGCCATCGCTAAATCCAACGTCATTGCATACCTTAAAAGGACAGTGAACTAGAATAAAGGATCTCGTAAGAATAACCAAGACCTGAACCCGCGGTTTCAACAACTAAAGCGTCAAAGCAGCTTTCATGAAACTGATGTAATTATATTTTCCATAGTCGATGAGAATGACGCGCTTGGGCAATCACCATGCTCACGAGTTAGTGGGAGGCTTTACAATGCTAGAACCAGAGGCGTGGAGAAGCTATGCACATCGATCAATGAATCCTGGGTTAGGAAGTGCCAATACATCCAACGGTATACAGACTGACGACTTCACAAGTAATACTTCGAAGAATTGAGGAAATCCTATGTACTGAAAACGCAGTACTTCAAAAACATCCAGGACGCCCAGACCGACTGAAGCCTAATAGGCATGAAGACACATTAGCTTCTTGGAAAACAAATCTTATCCTATCGAGATTCGGGACATTTTGTAAATTTACCTTGAGTTTGTGCGAAGGTGAGCATTATTGGCTTACCTACGAAAGCTGGATTTGTGCAGCAATAACTACGAGACGAGTTGTATTGTTCCCTTAAAGCTTGGTCGTCTAGAAAAGGCAAAGAAAAATTAACAAAACCTTTCGTTCTGCTATGAGGACCTGAGTACAAACCAGTGGATCCACCTCTGCCGAGCCCGAACTCGGCACAAGAGTGAACTATTTTTTTGTTGTGGATCCAACTATTTTTCATTTGTGTCCGAATACCTTTGCAAGTGTGTCTCTTGCTGCAAGAGGTTGTTTAACGATACTGGACCGTTTAGATAATAACCTGCTCAGCAGGAAACACGCCATAGCCAGAGTAAAACTGCGAGAGACAAAGGGCCATACAATGCATTTCGTGCACGACCGTTTAATTTGTACATTCAGAGACGGAATTACAGCTACAGTGTTTACCACAGCAACATCTCACTTTGCTGCCAAATCACTTGGTCTTGAGCTGCCTACCCAAGGATATCACCAACAGAATAATGGCCACGATAAAGCGTGTTGTGAAAATGTGTCACCCTGGCAGAACCAAGTCCACAGATATGGCAACCTGCTCTAAACAAGACGATTTGATTTCCGAGGCGAGCGCTGTTTTCCGTCGCCAACGTAAACGACTTTGAAGCAATCACAAACTGCATTGTAGTATGGTCGCAGGGTACCCAACGGTCGCAATGCCTTCACTACTGTATGAGAGACTTCTGGTAGCCTATTAGGATGTTAAGACAAATCTCACAGCAAAATAAGTTGGATTTGAAGTTCGGGTGAAACCCCAAAAATGGAAGTCCTCAAATGACCCAAGCTCGACGGAATCGAATGAACCTTACAAAGCTACATTGCACGGGCCACGTAAAATGACTTGTGAGTAAGTGCATTCCGAAGCGATCATTTGGAGTGAATTGCAAAATGGGGTTCAAACTCACAAACAACCAAGATCTCGGTGTGGGATGGCCTCTAGCCAAGCTCGGAAAACTGTAATATTGACTTCGAATAATTCTCACAAGTTATTACAAATTCTCAAACTGTTTCGAGAGCTGACGGAGCAAAGTTTTAGTCGGTTGGTGGCTGTAATATGCATGTGTGCAATGGTAAACTAAAAATCAGGCAAATTTGGAGCGACCATTCTTGATTGTTTAACTTCAAATTCCGATACTGGAAATATCACTCCTCTCCGGAGGCATTTTTAAATCTAGTGTGATATCAAGCGATGGTGCACAGGAAATCCCTGAATTTCCAAAGACAAGAATGAGAATTAGACCATCCCTTCTAACAGCTTTGGAGAATCGTGCCCAATTAATTGCTGTTGCGGAGAGATACTTTGTAGGGGGTCCATCTTGAGAAAGGGGTGGACCACTGTATTACAAACCAGTGAGGCATTCAGTAGAGACTGTTAAACAAGTCTATTACATCAACGATTACTTCGAGTAGACGGTTGTTATCCCATTGTTCTGTGGAACTTCATTGTCAGCATGATTCCAAATCTTATTAGTTAACCTGAAATGTAATTCTTGCGTGTCATCATTGAATGACTAAGCAAAGACTAGGTTCCTGATGTCGTTATTCATCTCGTTTTTGACATTAGATTTCAACCAACCCAATACCAACTGTGTAACGCCTGATGGCGGAATCGGTTACTCAACTCTCTGGTAACGTAGGTTCTCATGGCCGATATTAACTAGTCAACATCCTACTTCAATTCTGACGGCAGATATAATACGAGAAAACATGGTGGTTCTCGTTTGTTTCAATGACGTTAATGAATTAACCGCAGGTTATTCGGCTTATGATTGACCCTGCTAATATATCTATATGTCTATATGCCTGTTGGAGCACCATGACGTCTAGCAGAATCACGCCATAACTTATCTCTTGTGACTCCAGAGAGTACCAGGCCTGATTCTAGAATCCGTGTTGCGTTGAAACACTTACACTCTATGAGCAGTCATTATCCCTCTGTCTGATAACGTTTTCCGAACATTAGTTAAGATTTTAATGAAAATTTTATGCATCCATTTGACAAATAAATCATTCGCATAGTCACCTGAGTAACTGCAACAAACACCGAAAGCGAAAAACGTTAACTTTACGAAGTACCGTTCCAATCTAGACAGTTCGCAAACAAACACAATGAGTATGATAGGTAATGGAATGCACTGGTATCTCCCACCTGATCGTTCTTCTCTAACATTCGCCTTTGAAAATCCCTGGACAGATTTCAGTTCTTATGAGCTAACACGTAAACTTGGCCACAGATGGTCACTTTTCCTTTCGGTGTGCACAGATAATAATACAATGTTTTCTGCACATTTTTGCGGTTAGGTTAGACACACGATGGTTTCTCCTGAAAGCCACAAAAAGGCCTGAAAAATAGACGATCATCTTCAGCAAGTTGGAACTGTTTGGTGCTCAAATCTGCACTGAGAGTCCCATAATGTCCCCTTAATTAGAACAAAGATCTTCTAAGTCCAACAAAGTGGAACATTACCGAAATTCTCGTTGCGAATCTCAAACTAGAAATGAGATGAATTTGCAAAAACTTCTAAAACAGTCTTTGACAAAATGGGATGAGTTGTAGGGTGTCTATCCACCGGACGATTATTTGTTCACTAACGGACACTAACGGTATAAAATTGGCCACATTCACGTATGAAACTGGACTGTTGCGCCAAGCATGGTCTAAAACTTGAGACCCACCTCAAACAACCAGCTTCGTTAGCCCATGGTGAAAGGTCACGCACAGCCATCAAGGGATTAACGTGAAGCCTCTGTTTGGATGTTATCATAAATTTCGCGTCAGTTTCATCAGGGACCACAGCAAACCGCAAGATAAGCCAACTTCTGGTTATTCTGCCCACAGAAAAATTCCGTCTTTGGATAATTCCGAGTGGCTTAATGTTCTGTTTGACTATTCTCAAACTTAAAATGAGACTCTTTGCATTAAGATGTAGATGACTTTTGATAAATTACTTGGACATTTGCAGAGCCGTAGAGTTTGAAAAGGACTGAAAACAAAACCAAAGTCCGTGGCATAAAAGTTGCCTCTTTATATATCGAAGATACTACCTATCTTCTAATGCAATGTAATCCAGAAGATTCGATAATGATAACCCATAATAGGCGTAATGCGCTACTCATAGGATTGCTGAAAATTTTTCGACAGCCTACGACCCGTTCTGCCCTTCTTGGGGCTCATCAGGTAGGAGCAGCCCCCGAGTTTCCGTCAACCTTATGTTCTATTTGAATCCAAATTACACAAAATTTACCGAAATACAATCATTTGCTTAAGAACATCATGAATGAGAGATGTAGCTGGGTTTCAGCTGAGTCTTCCACAAAACCAAATTGGTTTGCAAATGAGTGTGTTTCAATAATCCATAATATTTTCTTGCTTGTCACTCTGACCTATTCTACAGTCCCTAGAACGGTCTTATTTTTGACAAAATATAAACCGAATTTCCAGTAACTTAAACTTGTTTAACTTGTTAAACTTGTTTACCAACCCCTTCTGCAACGATAGCTTAAAATTGCCCTATAGACTGGTGGTCCACTTGTTCACTGAGCTTGATATCCTCACTATTAGGCGCGCGCACACACTATTCCAAGCATAACACTAAAGCACACCCCCACTACGTTTCACAACAACTCAGTGATGAAGTCACATTCATTGGCGGTGAAACGTTCACCACAAAACTGGCCACCAACTAAACGATCTGATCTATCAACCTTCTTTCTATCACCCGATGAATCTCGCTAATTTGCTGCGTCCTAGACATGTAAAAGCTCAGACGAGTATCACTGAGCAACATATGTTAGTCTAGAGTGCTTTTTTCAGTGCAGGAAAATAGGACCCGGTCGTCCAAAAGCAAGCCTGTGATGTGATCTGCAGAGCTACCTGGAGACGATTTTGCGAGTAAATGCTTGTACATACGAGCGAGAGTAAATATTGTAAAAGATCGATAAGTAGGTTTTGTCTCGACAAGGCTTCTCTGGTTTACTCAGAATGCTGTCGTACTACCATCAAACTATTGGCCTTGTGAATTTCTTTATTCTTCTTAGAGCTGTTTGGTGCTGTCCATGACAGGTTAAAATTAGGCAAACATTCGAATTCCGAATGGCTTAAAGGCCTGGAGCGTACTTCTTGCTAGCTTGATAAGATTCGCACTACCTTGGATCCCCAACAAATCTGAAACACTTAGAAATGCTTCTGAGTTTTTCGGACGAGAGTGACTGACTAGCAGACTGTAGCGAGCCGATTTGTGCGCTGTAGGGGTGAACCACCCAGTAGGTTCATCTTGTTAGTTTAAAGTGCAAGTAGGTCTCAGTTGAACAGGTTACATTATAAGGTAACACATATTTCTATTTAATTTGTATGGCTAGTTACCTCTGTGAGAATGGTTTCAAGTTACTCAACCGGAATACGAACAATCTGGTGAAAAATACCCAAGACTCACCATCGAGGGTTGATTACCGTTCAGTATTCACTGGTAGATCACAGTATATATGCTGAATGAATATTTTTACTTTATCACATTCCGGACATATGGGATTGGTTAAAGTATTTTTCTGCAAAAAGTCATCCACGATTGACTAGTGTATTCTCTGTGCGGGTGTATCGGATAATGCTTGCTTCCACCTTCTGCCTAACCTGGGTAACTAGATGCTTAGCATGGTATACGCGGCAAATATTGTGTACGTATGTAGGGACTTTGTATGTATCTGTAAATGCGTTTTTCATATATGCACGTATGCACCCCGCAGACTGATGGCGCGGGGATTAGAACCGAAATCGCTCGTGCTGCAGCCTGTGGCTGGTATCTCACGTTCACTTGTCACACACACAGCAGGTACATAAATGTGTCTACGTCCAAAACCTTCTGGTGGAGACAGAATTTGTATCAAGTTGGCAAGGGAAAGAGATGCTGTCTGTGTGTGGTTGTCGGTCAGCAAACACGCAGATGGAATGTGGGCAATTTGTCACAACCCATCCGCTCACTCCCCAGCTTCTTCTCTGTCTCTCCACTAGAGCAGTAATAGGGGGTTTTATGAATATAATGGAACTGGATTAGGGAGGCGGAAATGGATTGATCTTTCCCTCATATAATTTGGTGTTTGCTTTCCATTTGACTTTTCGAGTGGCAACAGAACAAACACCTATTTTAACCGAAATTTAAGATTCAAAGTGGACTGAAAACACCAGCTTGAGTAAATTTTTGGCGCGAACACGAATATGTACTCGAAAAGTTACGGTGTCACACAAGTTTTTACACCACAAGTTTTGCAAAGGTGATTAACGAGACTATACAAGAAATGTCTCATCTCCAATAGGCGTCTTCTAGATTTAATAGCACCGCTGATCAGGTCATCGCACTGAGAAGACTTGTTGAGAGCCATGATCACTACATCTTGGATGGTTTTTAGTGCAACAAAACTAAATCAGTATGGGAATCAATTTTTTTGGTTCCTTAGAGTGATACATTGACAGCTCCTGAGGATATGGCCGCTTATCGTTGTCATGCCGTAGAGGGTCACGTAGTCATCCGGTAGTTTATGTCATGAGTTTAACAATAAATGAAAGACGTCCAAACGAACACGATTGCCTAAACCATAGCCTAAGTTTGTCCATCTGTAACGTGACCAGAAATGACGACGGGGTGCAAACAAATCAGGGAGGTTTTACTCAAATAGGCGAAAAGTTCAGTAAAAACATAAGGGCTAATCTAGGAGAAAATCCTTTTGTCCATTCTTTTTAACACAACGAACAAATAAATGAAGTTTAAAACTAGTCAGGTTAGAAGCATCCCGGTCGGAAATACCAGAAAATGACAACAGAGGTGAGAAATTGCGGAGTCTTTGGTAGACTCGATAAAAACTGCTAAACTGGATTAAATTTCAAACTTGATTTTTTATTACAGAGCACCTTCGATTTATTGTTGCTATTGGAGAGGATCCAAAGTAAGCTTCATGAAAACAACATGAAACAACAACACATGAAATGCAGTCTGATGGTCGAAAATGAGATTTGATATGGAAAACTTGCTAACCAAGTCATGTGTTACTTACCGAACCTTTTAGCTGACTAATTAGCAGTTTCGACGAAAACCGACAAATAAAACCGGATTCTGTAAAGATCCTCAACTTGGCCAACAGCAGTTACTGGACTTGTCAGCTCTCATTAATCTAACCGAATATCTAATGTTCGGTCCAGAGTCGGAGCGTAGCAAGTAGTGGTCTACAAAAAATTAAATTGGGCACGACTTTGTGTCACTACATATGGCTTAGAGGATAATACTTGGCAGATAACGAAACCTCCGGTGGTTTGTTCCAGTGTTTACTTCGCCTAGCATTCAGTGAAAAGGTTCATGGAACGAAGTAAAGATATGTATGGCGGGATATAGCCTCATAACTTTGCGGCAACGAAGTAAAGAAAGATCGTTTGAAAAATGCCGTTTCGTGCTCCTCACAATGGTTCGGTTGTTTCCCTCATGAGTTTTACCAGTTATTCCCTTTGTGCTGTTCGTATCCAGTAATTTTTCTTTTTTTCTGGTGGCCCCTAGGGCGCGTGAGATACATTTTTGTGCTCAATACAATTTTTTAGAAAAATGTACTCAATGCTTTGGCCAGAGATTCTGATTTGTCTCCGACACTGTGCACCTAAATACCCCAAGCACGTTAAAATTAAGTCGCAGAATATATGTTTAGGAGAGGTGATTGGCTATTTCTATGCATAATCTTGGAATATGTTCAGGTACTGCCGAGTCACTGAAAAATTAACACCAACAAAAGGGGCCGGCTTTTATCAAGCGACCCTTGTGACAGAACAAAACGAAAAAAAGAAACACAGGTGGAATCTGTTTTGTGATATACACAGTTTTTAAATCCACAACTTGCCAAAGTGCAAGCAGCCACTTTACTTGGATTGGGCCTTCAAAAACCGTTTTTATTTCCAGTAACCTCAAAATGTGTCAGCATGTGCAACTTTAGGACAGCCAAAACAACCATGCGATTGATCAGAAAAGACGACTTGCTAGAATGTAAACTCAAAAATGGTTCACCAATTAAAAAGCATGTCTAATGAGGGCACACTATTTAATCTAACTATTATGAAAACTGGACAAAAGGTGAACATAAAAACTCCTCAAACCTGATGCTCTGGAAATCTTCTTGCACGCACGTTACTCGTTTGAGGATAGACTCATTGTCCTTTAACTCGAAGTGTATGAAGTCAGGTGAAACTTAAGCTTCCATAAAAAACTAGCTTCAATTTCACAATATGGTGCGTTGAGTAGAATTCTAAGAATATTGGAAAATGGTGCACTGGAACGGTCATGTAGTTTAACGAAGTCGATCAGGGAACTTTGTTTCTGATATACCAAGTGCTCTTGCTTCCTGTGTTACGTACTTCTGCAAGACAAAGAAACTGCTCCAACTACTTTTATTTCAGCAAAAACTGGAAAAAGCACTAAATATTTTCTCAGTATCTTACAAAAACATGAATTAAGAGCATTGTGTGCACTTGCACCAATAGGAAGGTCTCCTGAAACCAAGAATGATCACACTTAATAGCAAGACTTAACTCGCTCTAGGTGGAGATCTTATATTTAAGTGAATTAACTGAGGATCGACACTCCCAGAAGATTCCAGCAGAAATTAATGAGCTTCATTTTATAGCTGTCCCAAACCAGAAACAATGTACTGAAATAGTACAAGCCTTCTTAGAATGCCTTTTCTTGTGTTCCTGATTACAACGGAACTATAGGATTAATCAGAACTTGCCTATTAATAACTTTGACGAGCACTACTGCATCATTTTAAGCGTAAGAGAAACAAAAATGTGTGGTGAGGACAGATGTTATAGACAAAATCAAATCACAGGCCAAACGCAACAGCCAAGAAACAGCTAGTGTGGTGATGTCGTGTTGAGGCAAGGCTGTGAAGTTAAACGTTCTAGACGAGTAAAATACAATGAGCCCGTTTGGTCACTGATATCGAAGTAAATGCGAGACCATCAAAGTTCGCAGCCAGTAGCATGAAGGTTTCGACTGTGGCCAGTATAAGTCAGCTGTTCTACTTTAGGTCAAGGAGGACTAAATTTCCATCGCTCAGCAGACCTTTGAGAACCCAGAGCCTTGGGACTAGGATTGCTTTTTCTTGAACTTTGTCTAATAGGAATCGTGATGGTCTAGCATTTGCATAGTTTTGGAAGCGGGACATTGTTCTAAAAACTGACAGTCGCACACAGTACACACATTTTTTGTTATTTGGGATTTGCTTCCTCATGAAAATGCTGTCTTTGAAGTGCGATTGTGAGAAAATCCTCCGATTATTGAAACTTTCAAATGAGAAGTCATTGCTCGAGAAGCCAGTCAACACATGTTGTGATGTGGACCCCGTGAATGATGGATGAGTGACGCTACATCCTGCGAGTCAGTCATACAGCTGATCAACCGCTCGTTGCGAAGCGATTAGGTGTTTATACTACCAACCGCGATGGCACGGGTTCGGGACTCTCTGGAGTTTCATTAGATGCGCGTAGCTGATGATTACCTGCTTCTCGGCTTTTCAGCAAAAGTTGGTTTTGCCTAAAGGGCAAAACTTCTATTAAGAAGCCTGTTTCACAGGCATTGATGTGGTCTTTTAATTGGACGCCTTGAATGCGGACAAAAACAAAAAATTTTATGATTAGAATGATTAGAGATATTGGCTTAGCCGGCGAATATAGACGGACATATTGACTTCAGTTTGCTTCCACAGACGAACAACTATCTCGGCATCAGTGTAATATTTCTACTGTCGTGGAAGATAGGTACGTCTGAAGGGGGAGAACGTGACTATTCAACCGCCCCATGAAAAACCTTGTTACATTGTTTCCCTTTTTTCGAACCTTTAGACCATCAAAAATATATTGTTAAATATATTGTCAAACATGTTGTCAAAATGTGAATGGCACGTATTTACGAGACAAATTTCCATACTCCGCCGTTCTTTCTACGTCAGTGTCTGACTCTGACTCGACGTGCTCTTTTGGCTTCCACACACAAGACTCGTTTTCGCCCGGCTGACTTTCATTCCGATTCGACTCACTCATGTGCATCACTGTGGCTGTGTGCTAACATACAGATACATAAATAAGTATCCTGATAGGTGTGGTGGTATTTAGACGATAAATTATATTTTGGACTCAATACTGTCCAGTTGCTCGGGCGTAATATCTTTGTTTTCACTTGTGTGGTAACCCGGAGTGTTGGAAGAGAAAATAACAAAATAGATGTCCTCCATACTGCCTCGACTGTTGCTATTCTCCCCCCGAAGCAGCTAAGACTAACCAACCTGTTTTGACAACAAGATACAATTGTGACAGCTAGTTGTGCCCAAGATGGAAGTTATTTACCATAGTCCATCGAAAGACAGCATGATTAGTTACAAGTTATATGGAATATGTAGCTTTGCGCAGGATATCCATCCGATAGACGAAAAGCTGCTGCGCTTTGATACCACGGTGGTGTCGCAATAGTTAAAGTTTTTACGGTGATTTCGCCCAGCGTCAAAATTCTGGCCCCTATTAAACTTGACGGACTTTTCTCACAAATAGATATTGCTCAGGTAACCAACGGTGTTCGCAACCAACATCTCAAAGTAAATGCCTAAAGAAATGTTGAGTGGTTCTCACTGCAGTCTGTGTGTATGCACACTCAGTTAAAAGTAAAAAATACTAACGAGATACGCTAAGAGCATACTTGAATAGGGCTGGATGTTAGTCGCGCAGATAAAAAACTTTGTGCAAGTAACGAGTAGCTTGTGATGTTCTCTAAATTACCATGTTCACTAGGCACTTAACACTCAACTGAAGATCTCCATCGTGAGAAAAGTTCCGCGCGCTTGAATACTTCTATTTTTGTCTTAGCTGGAGGTAAAATCACCTAGAGTGGGCTTCCATCATGGGGAAACTCAAGGTTCAAAAATGGCATTGTGAGGTTATGTGCAACATTTCAAGGTTGTGGAAAATCGTGCACCAAAACAAGCTTAGGATGTTGCAATTTAAAAGCATGTGACTTAGATTCGGTGGTCTTTGATGTTTTGATGAAAATGGCTGAGATCAGGCGCAGCACTTCGTCTTGCCACCTATAAACGATTCTTGAAACATGAAGCTGAACGTTTAGTCAATACCAAATATATTGCCAACCACTACACCAGTTCGATTGGAACCAAGAAAGGTTGCCAAAAAGTAGCTGAGCCAAAGAGCTTGAGTTTGAGTTTTACGTGTGTTTTGGAGACGTAACTTTGTCATTATTAATGGGAACACCTTTTGAAAACACGATATTTGTTGATACAATTTAACTTGCTAGATTACACGTTATGCTTTGAGCGGAGCCGTACTGTGTTACTTTGAAATGGGCGGCAAACTGAAGATCAGACAGCCACCGTTATCCGAAAACGTCTGAGATTAGCGTGGAGAGGAGTTCCTGATGGGGCAACGAAAAACTGCTCACTTGTTCATTAGAATGAGGTGGGTTTCGTGTGCTGACGTTTGATTTGCTTGATACGGTTATCCGTCTCACGTCATCACAGCCATGTGAGTGTTTAGTTTAGTTTAGTTTAGTTCTTCACCATCCCCACCCTCCTCAATATGGCATCGAAGCACTGTGTTTTACCGTTCTATTCTTACACAAGCACAGTCAGGCTAACCCTGGATGAGATTATTTTTCAAGTTGCAGAAACGGCAGCGCTTTTTACCAAAATCTGTTCCCGGCTTTATGTTGACAGATTTCACGATTATGCAAGTGAACTACTCTCTGATTGATGTGGGAATCTGGAACAGTTACAGCAGCGTCGACCTTTGCAATCACCATAAACTGGTGTTTTCGACGAATGGCGGGCTTTCAAGGAATTCCCCCTGGAAGTGAAAACGGATAGAGAGAGTTGTTAAATGTGGAGAAAAACCATTGCCTTTTGAAATTTATTCGTGGGCGCATGATGCACTTACATGTGCATTTCCAGTTGACTGGTGGTTGTCCAACATCCGGTTAATCAAACAAACCAATCAAACAAATTGAGTATGATTTGGGGTCTGTGTTGATCCCACAAAGAACAAAGCACCAAATACTAGGCGCTATTTATCTCAAGTGGCAGACCGTCCAGCATTTCTTAGTTGGCTGTCCGTTTGCTTACCGTTAACGCAGATGTATGTTTTAATCATACACCAAACAGTCTCAGTGCGACAAATGAACCTATTTGCATATCATTTTGGTTTTCACCGGAGACTTACCTGTTACCCAGCTGACTCTCTTGTTCATGGTATCCTTCAACTAAATGTGCTAAAACGAGCCGCCTCACGTTCTGGCTGGACTAATATTCGTGAAATCGTAGTATATCTTCATGAAGGAAACTGTTCCTAAGTTTGCTGTCTGAGAATTTCCAATGACCTTATGAATAGTTTCCTTCATGAAAGCTTAACTTCCTATTCGGCGTCCTGTGTCTGGGGATCCAAGTGCTCAAACTGACTGACTAAGAATATTTTTGTCACATTATATGCTAAAGAAATAAAATCCAATCCGATAGTTCCAGGATCCATGGTATTCTGTCCATAGATTTCAACCAGCTGTCTGCCGTCAATGGGTCCATAAATGCCAAGACAGTTGTGAGACAGTATAGGAAGGAATTAAAATCTAATTAGTTGACTAAAGTTCACGCTAACAACTATGAGGATTTCAGAAAATTACCTTACAATTTAATGTTTAGGCAATCACGTCTGTTATGGTTTGGCTTGCACAAACTACAGAAATCTCGTCGTCCAATAGCCCTCCCTGCATAGGATAACAAAACGGGGTGCCGAAAATATATGTTATCGATCGTTCCATATTATAGTTATTTGTCTAAAACAGCAGTCAGCATGTTGTTTTGAAATCATAAAAGGGAGGATACAGTGCACTGCTTGAACCGGAATTTCGAGGGCCTGAGTCGTATATTTCTGATGGAACACAGCACTCACGAGGT
Source organism: Clonorchis sinensis (assembly GCA_003604175.2). Lineage (NCBI taxonomy): Eukaryota > Metazoa > Platyhelminthes > Trematoda > Opisthorchiida > Opisthorchiidae > Clonorchis > Clonorchis sinensis. The sequence goes on from CM030369.1 coordinate 209,511,451, forward strand.
TACTGAAAACTCTGGCATACCCCACAACCGGTTTCACTCTTCTTGGAGGTCATGAGATAGGCTCAATCCCCGAGTTTTCCCTCCGTTAATCATATATTCTACTTGAGCCAAAATCATATAAAATTAACCAACTTTTCTGAGTCCCAAACTAATTTTTTTCCGAACCTGAGGGTACTCAATCCCAGATGAATTCATCGTCCATAGTATTCTTAAACTGAATGTGTTACACAAAGGCTGTCCCATGTTTCAGTTGGTGCTGTAAGCTAGATACGGAGGAACACACTACCCACTAAGTTGTTGCAAACTCCATGGCAGCCCAAGGTTGACATATTCTGAAAATATACTTCGATACCTCGAATATTGTGCCTAATATAATATAGATAGGACTGCCCATGTGTAGCATATTACGTTGAAGAATCCAGTAACGACTATTCATTTGACGTTAGTTTGTTTCCCACCAAAACCAATTCAGGGTGCACATCGGTGTATTTCGTGAATTCCACACAATTTGGGTTCAAGTAGAACATAAAGCTGACGGGAACCGTGGGATCGCCCCCATCCACTGAGTCTTGAGGAAGGCGAAACTAGTGGCAGGCGGTCAAAGATTTTTCAGTTACCTTTAGAGTAGCGTGTTTCGTCTAGATAATGTACAGCGATATCTTGAATGTCGTAGCAAAAAATGTAGCGCGACAAACCTTAATCTCTAGTAATTACGAAGACGACGGAAGTTGACGACCAGTGTTGAAAAATAACACTTAATCCCGGTCACAAAATACCCACTAGTATCTGCGTGAGATTATTGAATATCTGGAACATATATCCCAGGTGAGTTAAAAAGTGCTGGTGAATTTCGACAACAGCTGCTCAAAGCCCCGGAGAAAATTGAATTTTTGTCATCCGCATGCAAAGGTGTGGGACAATTGCTTCCTTAACCTCCCTTCCCAAAAGTGAACAACGCAATGAAGCAAAATTTTTATATTTAAGCACTGTCATTCATCCCAAGGACTTTCAAGGCCGGTAGTCGAGAATATGAACTCTGTGGCTCTTTTCTAACCTCTCCGGGCATGGGAACGTTTCCCGGCTAACTGCATGGTTAAGAGAACGATTGCTGCTAGTTTTGAACACTTCAATGTCCGAAACTTTAACTGCACAGGAAAGTAAAATTTTACGCCCGGAAATGGTCGTTGCACGTTTTTTAGAGTACGTTCACTCGCTTGTCTTCGACTAGTGTCCCTCCGTCCACCTAAACAAAATGGTCTAAAACACATAAGTGAATGCTCCGGTTCCATTTCAATATATCAACAGGAAAATTCGAGTTATGTCGTTAACAAACGCAGTTTTGTCATGTATATTAATCTACTGCTTTTTGTGTGTTGGTTGCTGGCTCAACAGATGTGAGCTTGATAGTCAGGCAGTCTAGCGAGCTCCTTGCTAATATGAATCAAGCCAGCACAATGTCCAATTAGAACGAAGCTGGTCAGTTTCCTTAGCTTCATATTTGCAGGTCCATACGTATGCTTCGAAGCAGTACCCAGAAACATTTCCGAAAATTTAACAGTGGAAAATTTCGGTGGAATTAAATGGGCTGTTTTAAAGAGGCGGCTTAAAAAGTGGTTATATCAGCCGCCCAATAATGGTTTAGAACCAAGATTTGGAATCCATAATTCAGAGTTTCTGACACCGAATAATTGGCTGATGTTAGTTATCATTCTTATTTCAACTAGCTATACTCCAGTACTATGAAGTTATCCGAAGGTTGGTATCTGTTGAAGCTGTCCTTTTCGGCGAAATCATTTGTTAATACACAGTTCCCATTTTACAAAAAAATAGACAACAACGCCGTACAACCTGAATCGCAAAAATTATTTGGGATTTAGCTAAAAACATGTCAGAAATAGGGAAATCCTAAACCTGACTTCCATCCTGGATTTGCTTCACATATTCAGGCTGTTGTCAAAGTGAGCAGTCGCATTACCACCATGGCATCTGAATATGACAAAAATGGTGGAAAGTCCTATCCCAACGACAGTTTCTTCCGTTTCGCCATCACCTGCTCCAATTCACAGCTCAATATTTACTCACATTCTATACAAGTTTACTGTTGTCAGTTTATTTGCTCAGGTTTTGTGTGCATTTATTTGTTAACCAGACGGTTGTCACTAAGGTCTGAACAGAATATGGACGTTAAATTCAACCCCTACCGAACAAAACTCAAACAATCAACACGAAAGCCTCGTGCTCGGTCGCCGCAAAGTTGATCATAACTAGCGGGGACTTTTATTCGTTTTATTTGTAAACGGACTGAGTAAAATTTTTGTCAAGACTGATCCACATAGCTAGGTTGAACCCTTAGGGAAGTCTTGCATACTACTTCACAAGTTCAGTGTGCTCTCAGTTACTTTAGGGAACTCACAATTTATGAAAAGTTAGAACGTTTAAACTACGATTTTCCTGAAGAGGATATACCTTGAAACGACAAAATGGCTTGGTTCAAACTATTGTTTAAACTTTGGACGTGCAGTTCAACCGTCAAGTCTCTCAACTGGTGGAGTGTGAGGGAGGGGAGAAAGAAACCAAACCATTTAGGAAGTTATCAGTGTGTATTTGCTTTTGTTCAGGTTTTAAATGAACTATGGAAAGTTTTCTAGTTGAGAAGTTAGCATCGCCAAGGAGGCAGTCCAGGTTGGCGGTTGTCGACCAAGTGGGACATTCCAAGGCACACAATGAGGACGTCCATTGCTGCGCTGATGAAAAGGTTTGAATCTATTTGTCCGGCCAGACTAACAGTTCAACTGCCACTTGGTCAACAGCGATAAACGAACCCGAGTTACCACCATTCACACACTGCGGCCATCTGTCATAAGCGTTATTACCAGCACCACTGTTTCAGTTTTCTCATTAGCACCATCCTTTTTTTGTCCATCTTTCCTATACTAAAGATTATAATACAGAAAAAGACTGGAAACCCCGCATAGGGATTTGCGTAACATGCTAACGTCCGCATTGCAAATAAAATTATTCATCAAAATCTTGTTGACCTGATAGTAGTATGTTTGTAATTGGTTATGTTTTGATTCTGTCGTTGTCGACAGAAGACGGACAACTACCGCTCACTAGAGAGAGCAGGCACGCTTATGGCTCGTGTCCTGCTCAACCGAGCAGCAGTATGGGCCGTGTACTGGGACTGGGCTTGTGGGTTTCCAGCCCACTCGCCTTCCTACCTGCTAGACGTAAAAACATTGAGCCTAAATGGACTTACCACGTTATTTAACGATATTGTCATCCTCAGGATGAAAATTTCTTCAACTAACTGGTTAATGGGAGACCGCCAGGTTATTCAAAATCAACTTGATGGCTTTTTCAAGGACGGCCCCCCAGTTCCCCTTGCATGGCTCTTTACTTGCAAGGCATGATACAACTCTAAAATAAGGGAAACAATGGAAGACGCCGGTGAGTCCGTGGTGAGCAAGTAGTAATTCAGTGCCTACTGCCATGCCATGTTTAGACCGGCCATCGATTGAAAAAGGGCCTTCGCACGTTCGCCTGTCGGCCCTGTTCTCCTGGAACTAAATCCAGGCAAAGGGCTTGCGTGCAACACTCCACTAGGCTGGACACAAAACAGCTACGTCTTTCTTATTACGCGTAGGTATTGAGTGGTTTGGACACTACTGACAGGTGAAATGAACCCAGTATTACGATTGAAATCACCCCAAAAGTACTCCGACAGGAGTACCTGAAAAGAGTCAACCAGCTGGTCGCTTCCGACCGACTAAACTGGTGAGTAGTTTGCATGGCACACGAGCGTTGTACTATCTTACTTTAGTATTGATAGCTTCTGAGGAATATGAAGACAATCAGAACAGAGCTGTAGTAAGGCTTCGACATTCAAAGGAACCGCAAAACCCCTGGCAATTATTAATTCTATGCGGTATTAGCCGACCAGTGGTCAGCCTGCAGTAAGAGAGAGTGTGGGAAGCTGGTGAACAGAGCCACTAATGTGATTGTTGGTTTACAAGTCCAACTAATCAGCTGTCCATGCCCCCACGTATCCACTATCGAGCATCAATAGAGCTCTAGGTATTTCGTATACAGTAACCTTCGTCCAAAAAACTTACCAAAGCAGTATGTCTGCATGAATTGGTACGTAGATGGTGCTGTTTTTGACTACCACCGAAAAGCTGTGCATTTTAGTGGTGGTGAATGTTCTATTTGTTGGGGTAAAATGTTTATTCCTAAGAAGTAACATTATAAATGAGCTGAAACGGCAGTTTTGCAAGCCTTAATGGTTCATATGAGCCCGCATAATTGTAGGAAGCATGTAGACGTCTATTCTTCCATGTGAGTTACATAGCACATACAGGAAACTAACAGAAATCTGCCTGTGTGAACCGAAATTGGAGGATGGATCTAATGGCGTGGAACGATATCATATACAAGATTCAGTGCAAGGACTGTAACTGACACCATATGGGACACGGGGAAGAGGAATTCCACCAAATAGCATGAATATGAACTCACTGTCAAAAGGTGGGATTGGTTTCCAAAAGTATCTACATCAGGACCGATACTAGTTCGACTGGAACTATGTTCGCATACTAAATCAAGCAAGAACACACAAAAGGGCTAATTTATGGGGACGTAATACTTCACTGTTAAGGATATGAGAAGCCCAGACTTACAAAATTCAAAACCTTATGGAAAGAAACGGAGACCTGGAAGCAGGAGAGCTGAAATAAAGCGGATAAATTAACTTGACCAAAGTGTGCCTCCAATCAATAAGTCAAATCAACAAATTTAACGAAGAAGACCTGATTAACTGTTCAAATGCAGCTGTCCGCCACAATGAATAAGAAGAAAGGAGAGCACAACCAGCCGAGAGAACTCGAGAGAATCAAATCACGAAGCTACGCAGTATGGGAGCGAACAAATTAAGAAGCATGTTCCGCTGAAAGCGGAAGATATCGGAATAGACAATCAAATCAGAGGAAGATAGATCAAAACGGAGCCAATCGGAGCGGGGATCAACTCTGCCGAAGGGATGTTATCCAACCAACCTATCGAGCACAAGGAATGTGGACTACAACGCAGCACAAATCATAAACGAATCAACGAAAGTAAGGTGGAGCAGGAAGCTAATAGTCAATTTCCTAACATTGTCATTCAAATGGGACGCAAATGACGGTAGTCATCAGAAGGAACGCACTATAACAAAAACATCACTATCATTGTCCGATCAGGTTACACTAACAGGTTTCAGTTCAGGTGACGTGAAAAAAAAACAAAATAGACGAACAGGGAGAAAGAGTAACAGTAGGGTTAGCAAAAGTTCGTAAACACACACAGCATTTTTCTAGGGAAGTATGGGCGGCTGTTTCGTGACTTCATAATCCAGTAGATTACGTGATGCCTCCAAACTTTGAGAGACCGGTCACACAACTGAGCCCACTGCACACTGACTGTTTTTCCACTCCAAGAGGAGCCATGTTTAAGATAACTGTCCTGTAATTGGCCCGCGCTGGCCGCATGACTTCTTCAAGGCGGTGGCTTCCTCAGTCGCTTCGACTGTGAAGCGGTCGGGTGGGATGTGCGCTTTAGTGAAAACAACACAACCTTATGACGTTCAACAGATCACTCGGTCAGCCTGCCATGCAAGGACCGGTTGGGAGTCGACCGAACTGAATCTATGAGGGTTAAATGGCTGGACAGTAGTTCAGGAGTTGTGTCAACTATATTAGAACACAGTGAAAAGTGCACCTTTTGTTTTATCTTACTAAGTTCAACTTGGAGGGTATCCGAAGCAGAATCCAGCCTGAAAATTACAAGCATTGTCATAATAACTGCAGCTTTGGAAGCCGTTACAGTAGGGAAGGCGTGAAAGCTAAGTAAGCCCTGCAAATCCATTGTGTAAACGGTGTTGTAATGCTTTCCAACAATGAACCGATACTACGTAAAGTCCAAAACTCCGTAACGCCATCAGTGACTCAATGTTTTGTTTCAGTGTACCTGAAATTCTTGGGCGCACTCAACTGGTGGACATCTCATTTAGTAACAGTTTGAAATCATTCGATCAAAGTCAGGATGAAGCAAGGGCGTTTTAGTCAACTTGAAATAGATTTCCATTATACATCAAAAACACTTGAAACAAATGAGAGTGATCAATTAGTAACAAAGTGCCGTATTCTTGAGGATATAATTGCGAACACTAATGCTCATCGTTGATGAGAATGTAACACTTTGGCCACCTTTAAAACTTTACACTTTAGTGAAATTTGGGTCTAAGAATGTAACACTTTGGCCACCTTTAAAACCTTACACTTTAGTGAAATTTGGGTCTTTTCCGACTCTTATATAAAGCTTAGTAGTTGAATGATTCAGGAGCATTTTTGATAAATGTTTTGTCAGAGTGTGACTAGCTTGACAAGTGCTACCTTAATTGCGAAGAAATATAGCATGGAACATTCCCCTCTCGTGAGGGGGAAAAGCTTGAATTAAGACATGTGTAAATAACAGTATGGCCTACCACCAAAACCTACTTTACATCTTGGCTCAGGCGCAAAACAAGCTCTTAAAAGAAAGACTTGGACTTTAGGCCAAGTGACAGCACCTTTGCTTGTGGACGAGTAAACTCCATATCAGTAGGCATCTGGGTGTTTGGTATGATTGTCGAAAAATCCTGATTATTTTACTTTGAGGTTAGATTGTGAACCTGCTCGCATCTCTAGATCTATCCCCCCCTTAAAAATAAACATTTGGATGCTAAGTACGGTATTGTTAACCCGGCTTATTAAGCTCTGCTTGTACCGTGGACAAATGTCTGATTCCAACTTATCTTTTCTGAACTTATGAGGGAAGCCTGGGAGACTTATATAATGCTCAATTTTTTGGTGAGCCACCAGATAACAGGTAATATTAGCAGTTTAACTTTGTGCCGACTACAATCATGGTTTATTTAAAATTCTCTTCTATTGAGCAAGATTAATATATCATCTGGATTGGTTACAAGCATAGAGGTAACCTATCGACAACCATGAGCTTTTCACTGAAATCGCCAGTGTCGCTGGATCGTAAATCTCTACATTTCGGGAGGCTTCAGTTCGCAAGTGACTTGATGACTAATGACATCATGTATAATTTGAAGCCGGACTTGAAACCGGTTTGTGAGGATCGTTTTTTGCCGCGGTTGATCAGGTCCTGCATTTCATTATTGTTGGCCAGCTGTACCGTCCCATCTTAAGGGCGAAGTGTTTTTTAAATATAAAATTGCTTGATTTTGTGCTGAACAAGAACATCTTTGGAAGGAACCAGAATCTACAGTTAGTGTTGACAGGGTAGCATTTTGGACCGCGGCCAAATACGTTTATATTCCTGCAACTCGTCGACTCGTGCTCCCCACCTCTTTAAGTCTTTAAAGAAGGTGCCGTTTGAATGACTGGTTGAAGGTTTGGATTTTTTTTACCATAGTAAATTTATTTGATGTCTGACTAATCTTTCGATCCACCGTGGATTACATACCGTGTGCCGAATTGTTATCTTTAACTTTTTGTTCGGTGACAGATACCAAGCTTCATGTATGGTGACCGTAACATATTGTACTCTACGCTTAGGTCTTTCCTTTATTGGCATGTGTACTTATTTTATAGCGAAACAACCTTATCCTGTTCTGATGTTTGCGCCCTTAAATATTGTCTCTTAATCGAAGAGTTCCATATTTCCTGCAACAGCCGGCGTTAGTGAATACTTCATTGCTCCAGTTTGTTTTTGCCATCTATTTTTTTCAGTGTCTTCTTTCTTTCGAGTTCCTCAACAATCCGTGTTCCACAGCTAATGGCACTGAATCTACCGACTTCTCAAGGCATTATGCCCTTTCGGAACCAACCTTGAAATCCAGACTTCAGTACTATTCTTATAAGGGTACCATAAAATTCTTACCCCATATTTAGTTCACCTATCGTTTTGCTCCAGTTGGTTAAATTTCGACCGCCGGTTGTCCCTTTATATATCCTGCTGTTCGTTAGCTATCCACACCAAAAAGCCAAGAAATGTTGTATTTTATTTATTCCCAACTTCCATCGCTGTAGTTGATTTACCTCGATTCGCAGATTGGAACAAGAAAAACTATTCATAACAAAGACGAAGTGGATTATATTTATGCGGCTGGTGAATCTGAGCCCAAACCGTATTCTTTCTGTAGTCTTTTTTTGCATACCAAAGCAAAATTCTTTAGGTTTATCTCGACATTCAAATGTCAAGTATCAAAATCATATAAATTTTGCTCGAAAACAAATTGGGCTGCCGGTAAACTGTGAGTTTATTTTGTGTTTGATTCGACTAAAGGGCTCAAGAACAAATGTTGATATTGATGAATATACTTCCAAACTCTTTCGAGTGTTTTAAGCACACTCAGAATGCATACGGAAGTAACACTTGGGATGTTAGAGGATTGACATGAGTGGGGTATGAATTACAAGGGATCAAGTTCGTTCAGTTTATTGTCTCGAGTACCTCAACCTTGTCTCAAACGTGCAAGTACACAGGGATACAAGCATACACAATAGTGAACAAAGAAAACGTGGAGTGATTGTTCGTTCATAGGTTTTGGTTTTATTGCCCCTACTTGAATGGCAAACGGGGGGAACACAACTAGGTGATGTACAACAACGTTTTTTTCAAGTGTTGGACTAGTAGTGTCTATAATCAAAATGAATTTATTACCTTCAATTCGAACAGCACAGTGAAAGTGTCGTCCGAACGGGAATGGGTGGATGGGAGCTGCGAGTGGACTTGCGTGAGGATTTGGTTGCTGAATCGAACAACAACCCATAGTTGTTTGGAGTGGGTACGGAAATTGTGTCAAGTCGGGCATGTCAGGGAGTTTGACGAGGGCTATAATTTTCAGCTTGGGTTTTTGTTCGAAGATTTCATTCTCTTACAAAGTCACCTTTTAGAACAGAAATCTTAGTCGATCTTGCGGTGAAATTTGGATTCTGTTCGTTTGCTCAGTACATGTTGACTTGACGCTGAGTTACCGACTCAATTTGGGAAATAACGTGTTTTGCATTTAACAACGTCGCTGGATGTCAAAACATCTGGCTATCTACTTAATGATGTTTGAGAACAGTAGCTGTGATGAAATAAAAACGATAACCATCGATCAGTTTGTAAACCATGTATTTGTGTGAGCGCTGAATGTCATGTAAGGGTTCGAAAATGCAATGAACCGGAAATTTCAAGTACTCGATCCTGAAACCATCGTATGGCCTTACTTTGCGCGCTTCAGCTAAACGACTAACGCTAAACAAGCCATAGGCAGTGACAGTAAATAAATTCTTGAAGAAGGCCATTACCTTGTGTTAACCATATCGACTTTAACTTTCTTGTGAGACAAAATGTGTCCTGATTTAGCCATATTTGCATGTTTGGAATTAAGACATAGATACTAGTGGGTACAGGTGCGCATAGAAGCTAGTCAATGCCATATACACTTATAAGTGTTTAGCCTAACAATCTGCCTTTGTCTTTTGAAGCACAATTCTTAATAATGCTCAATACAGTTGTGTGATTGTCTAACTCACCTACTGGCAACGTTTTGAAATATTGGTGGCGAGAATGCATTAATTGGTTGTTAGTCAGGTGAGTGTTGATCTGTTCACCAAGCTTGACAATTAACTGCCAGACGTTTCTTCACCAAAAGAAGAGACATGATCAGTACATGCGTCATTCCGTCTGTCAGTAGTATAGATCATACCGACTTGTACGATGTGATTCTCTAGCCGACGCGACCTTGTGAATTATTACCGTAACTGTTTTTTTACGTCGAACTTCTCTGGTGAATGCACACTGTACTGAAATGGGTTTTCCCACGTACAACTTGGTCCAAAGCGATCCAAGCTGACAGCAGTTAATTTCTTTGAAAAGAGTTCTACTGCAAAGGATTCTGTAAACCCATCATAATTCTTTGCATAGCACTGCGTATAGTTTCGACAAAGTCTCTTCAGCAACCCACTACAAGTACTCTTGCGTAACAGTAGTTTAGAGTTTTTTCCCAATGTTTATTCCTACTTAATCGCCAAATCTTATGTAAGTGGAGTAATACACTTACTTGTTGAGTCTTTAGTTGAGCTCTTTTTGAACATCAAAATAAATCGCACATTGGTGAATTAATCCACTAAGATAGTTATTCTTTTATAGCACTACTTATTTATTTGTAAAGCCCTGTGGATTTATGCAGTCTCAGTTATTTTCCTGCGCGAGAATGAAGATACCTATTTCATTTTGAAAGTAAATTTTGATAAGCTTAGTGGCAATAAGAAGAGAAAACCAAATTGTGGGAGGCCTAAGTCATGACATGCTGCGTGGTTTCTGAAAGACATCAAAGTGCGCTTGCATCACATTTCGCGTGCTAGGCTGATACATTTAGTCAGTCATCATAGAAGTTAAACAAGAACCACAATGAATGTAAGGAAGCTCATGGTATAGTATTGCCTATCATTGGCCTATCATTAATCAGCTGCGCCTGCGTCGTATCAAAACCAGTCGATTTTTTAAAACACCTTGCGTTGGCCATTACGATGATACTGATGACAATGACAGTAGTGTTAATTATTCAAAACTTTCTAGAAATAATATGCGCAGGGACTAAAGTAATGCTCCATTGTGCCACAAGCAGCTGCCAGTTGCCGACACTCGCAACCAGCTGGTGACGCTACTCGGCAAATGCTTCTCACGCATCCGGGGAAACCAGATACACATGAACAGATCTCGCTTTTAATCGGGTGGCAAAGTGGCTGTCTAACGAAAGTTGTCTGCTGAGAACTATTAAAAACAGCAATTTGTTTGAGTAAAGGAATCCCTCTGTCGGGCTCTCACCTACATACAGGGTAATCAAAACATTAAAACGTTACATCAGACGTTAAACATTCAAGTGGTCTTGCGCTCAGAGTAAGTATCATGTGGATGTTAGACACCTAACCAAAGGCCCCATGGAGGATTGCACCTTCCAGGGTCAAGTGGAGAATCGTGGCCAGCTGATACCAACCAGCTACCACTCAGAAGACAAAAGAAGGGTCAAACTGACGAGGCCGCTGAGACCAAGCTTTTTAGGACAACCGATTCACACCTCCAATTTCTGACAGTCACGGCCCGTACCATGATATGCCTTTTAATTTTCGCACTCTGTGCTAGCTACGGACTCGCTCCGCAGAACAAACTAAAGGCAGCCACAGAACCTACTTGATGACTTGATGATTCAGGGTTCCGCAGTGTTGAAGTATGAAGAGTTCGTACAGCTCTTTCAACCAGCCGAGAATTCACATACCGAGGTACGCTTTCAGGAAACATTCTTGTCATACAGCTAACGTAACGAGACCCACAGAATCATTCATTTTGGTAGACACACTTAGAATCGTCCTTGAAGGATATTTGATCATTCAGTTACTATCTGAGCATTATTACAAACGGCCCAACCTGAATGTCCTGGTGAGGATCTGTGACGCTAACCGGCTGACGAAACTGCACTTGTATGTACACTGCGGTGGTGTTCTTGGCACTACTTGAATGGCTCCAATGTAGTTGCTCCAGCAACCACATGATCCAACTTAGTGTGTACGCAATTTGTGTGACGCTACATTGGGTGCCAGCGCTGCATTTTTCACCTCACCAGAGTAGAGGAATTGCTGACTACAGACTGAAGCAATATAAACCAAAAAGTGATATCGGTTTTGGTGTTGGTTTAACTCTCGCGTTTGATGACTTCTCAGAATGCATTCATAAGCAACAAGTAGCACGTGCAAGACAACTGGTAACTAGATATCGACAAGATATGAAACTAAGCGTCTTAAACCTTCACTTCCCCCTTCCATAAAGCTGACGATTGTCCGGTTGGGGGCTGATGCAACACTTAACCGAGATGAATATGCACCAGGCGTCGTTTATGACCGTAATTTCTGACAATTTATCCAATGCGGCACAAATACTGTTGGGAAATAGGAGATCACTGAGGTTGTGCACGTCGGCTCCAGAAGTTCTTTATACCGTCATTCTTTACCACTCCTATAGAGCTCAGTGGTCAGACATTTGGAGCTCCGGCTTTGAACGAGTTTCTTTCTCGCAGATCAGACCTGAGCTTCGAAGGCTCAGAAGGAGTTAACTGAAACAAATCCCTGTTCACAGTGCTGATATTCGCAAAACAAAGTAATTCTGAAAAGTAGGATTAAGCATGAGTGTGCCTTGATTGAAGGAGAGAATTACTTCATAAGCTGAATTTGAAACATAAAGAATTCGCTGAATAAAAAGAATATTAACCAAACAGGTCCGCAGACAGAGCCTTTTGTCAAAGAAATCAAAAGGTATATTAGCAATATTAGGGGTTCCCAGCGATGCAAGACACGCGAATTAGGAAAGATTCCTCAAAAATTAAACCGGATACAGGTTTTGGACGGGAATATAGGAAAATACCCTCTAGAAATATGGAGTTAAATATACAAGCTTCGCCCTGGAACCAAACTACGCCGGTCCAAGAATGACAGCGATTCGATTTAAACTTACAAATGAGAAGTTCGCTGCGTCTCTGCCTCCACAATGACTCATTCTGAAAAGGCGAAAGTGATCCACACTTGGCCGTTCATTCATTTAAAATAGAGTCACAAAGAACAAAGTCTTCTATCTGCGTGCGCACTCATGAAGTGGCTGTTGCTGACCAGTAATTCCATCATGTAAAGAATGAAGTTTTCACAAGGCGTCCTCCGAAAAATGAAGGTGAACATCTTGTTGACTTTATAATTTTCAGAAGAAAGGACTAAGCAGGCGTCCTCGCTAGCAAAGCAATACTTGGTAAGGAAGATGAAACAGGCCATTACTTAAAACAAGCTAAGTTGCGAGTTACCCTCATAATCGAATCCTTATGGATCAGAAGGTCAACATATGGAGCTGAACGTCGGAAAACCAAAGTACTAGATAAGTGTAACGGAATTTCAGGAGGTGGTGGTCAAGCGATTCTCAGAACCCAATCTATTCGTATCGAAGGATTCTCTATAAACTGTAATTAAAACATCCATGAAGCTAGGTTAGAAGTAATTCGGATGGCAAAATTAGCACCGGATGCATACCTCAACCGGTGTCGTGGTAGAACAGTTTAGTGCGGCTTTTGGCAAATAGTGGGAAATCTGCCAACTTCATCTGCTTGAAATGATTTCCCATGCACGAGATCCTGTCTAATGTATTACTTCTAAGAGGCAAAGAATAAACGTTGGGAAGAAAGAAGTAAACGAAGTAGTATAAGTTTGTCGTCTGAGGATCGCCGTTCGTATAGTCCGTCGAATCCCTAAAGGAAGTATATGGATCCAAATCCTACTTAAAGAGGACTGGTCCCATCTTCTGGCTGCCAAACTGCCTGTCGGAAGTCGTTTGAGATCAGCTGAATCAGCTGCCTAATTGTCCACAGGAAGGTCGCATAAATGATTTTCCCAGCTTGAAAGAACTAAAACGGTGATTTATTTAATGCCGGGCGGAAAGTCCTCCGTGAATGACAGTCTACCTCTCGAACCAGTGAAATTTGGTGGGAACGACTATAAGGTAATTCCCAAACAGTCCACTCATTATGGAAAGCTGAAAATGTCTTACAGTGCTGTAAGAATCATAAAATAACGCCCATAACTGCGGGTGTTGAAAAACGATAGACATTAGACATCTCATGCGAAAGCAGACTAATTTAGTATGCCGATTCTGTGGCGAATCACTTGTATGCAGCATTTCGAATGATGTCGTTCCGTAGGGCTAGTATAGATTATGAAGCAAACGGATTACTGACGCTTAATTTTTTGTGCAGAACTTCAAGAGAAAAAGTTCAAACGCGCTCAACCTGTGCAAAACCTGCTCGCTGATTCCACGTATGGCTACGGATTGGTGAGGAAGGGAGCGTTGGGTTCTTTTCATCATAAGACAAATGTTGAGGAACTGCATCCACGAATCTAAATACTCGCCGATTTGAGTTGCCGGGTTGTCTGTTTGTTTTCCGCAACAACTTATCCTTATCTTATGTGTATAGTATTACCTTTTTATGAAAATCAACGTCACCCTAATCCACTTCACTGTACCGTATTTTGTGTCTCCTGTGCACATTTTCAAATGACTTGTAAATATGTCTAAAGCCTTTGTAGAAGTGAGTTTCTGTGATCGCTATCGTAAAACCCTGGGGATTACGACTAGTACTGAGTAGCCATATATGACTTTGACGAGTTCATGAATGATATGAGCCTCCGGATCCCCCTGCGCCCGTACAATTGATTACGGCTGCTCAGATGTTTCAAGTTGTGGATACAGCATGCAGTGTACTGCATGTTTTGTTCTCCTTAACTCGTTTGCAAGCAGTCTGACTGTGCAGAAACAAATCTACTCCTTATGATTTCCCAACCTGTAAAACACTCACAAGAAAGCTATTCAGCTTTAGTTCAGGTGCCTCATGTTCCACGATATAGCCTACATCCCGACCCAGCTTCTTTCTGCCAGCTGACTGTTTAGAGTTATCTTACCTAAAATGCAAAATTATCTTCACATATCGTTTTAGTCATATTGGAGCCTCTTGGTGCCCGTTAAGGTTAAAATAGACCTAAAACCCTGTCGTGGCATCATGAACCTTACCAGATGTATTCTCACGGAATCGGATCAAAGTTACATCTTTGTGAATGAAATAGATTATGCTTCCGCATGTACTCACACCCGGGACAGATAGAATGTTTAAGTGATTTTTAGATAAGGTATTATTGCGACAACCTGGACATGATAAATCTCAACTCCAAAACCGTATTGTGTAGTCACAAAAGCAACTTTCTTCGAACGTACAAGGTTTTGTCATTTAATTCGATTTCGAAAAAAACTACCCATGTTATATAAACATTGCCTCACTAGATGAACTCATGGTTGCGCATCCTACGATTGAGATTTTTGACTACACAGAACGCAGCATAGTATGTTTAACCGAAGTCCTCATCTCGCGTACCGTCCAGTAGACAATTGTTTATACTAGATTCATCTACAGACAAGCTAAGAAGCCATACTGCTTTTCATCCACCCCTTCGTTAACCCAGCGTCTGATGCGTATAACAGACAAATGCGGAATAAACCTACCATCCGACGGTGGATTCTGGTGGACTAACGATGTTACCGTGTTAGTTATCTGAGTCCTTTCAGCTTTGAACACACCCGGAGCTGAGAGAATATGCTCAAACTAACTTGAACAGCACACTCACAAAGCAATAAATCAAACCACTGTACGAAGAATGGTTGACACAAATATGATGAGGTGAGACATTAACTACAACTGTGCCAAACAACGACAGAGTGCTGCCGGACATCTAATGGAGATGGGTTGTACCCATCACTCCTTGCTCGTTTCATATTCAATTATCCAGACAGTGAGTGGGACCACAAGTGTCAAAGACAGCAACATGCTTCTACTTACGAATGGGAGACAAACCACATAAAGAGAGAAACTTACTAGTTAACAATCTACAGTACAAGTCTGTAGAATGTGATTATACACTGTAGTTTGTCCCCTTTGTGGAAACTTCAAAGACAGTCTGGTAATTGAATGCCCTGGGCAAGTATGCTTTGTTGGCTATAAAATGGACATTTGTCTCACTTCCGTTCGTTTGGTATTGATATTGTTTCGAAGTAACTTGTGTTCATAATTCATGAAGGCGGAGTCGGACAAAAAGACCTGAGAAAACCGACAATTTTTTTGCCAAAATGTTGGCTAAGGAGAATAGAGGGTGCTAAAGATGGCTTTGATGGACATCTATTACAACTGTACATAAGCATTGACAGAAAAATAAACCAACTTGTACTGAGGCGACAAAATTGTGAAGCGACATGTTGACCTGAAACTAGTCGAATACAATGGTGTGAACTCTTTTGAATAAGCACACTGAACATACATTGAAAAAAACCAAACCCACCGTGTTTCGCTGTGTCTATGTTGAGAATTTTCGTGATTCAGTATGCGAAATTCGGGCCTACTAATTGTAACACATAGATCATTGAAGCTTGGAGGGCGACAGCGAATCTAGTAAAATGGAGTTATGTCTTAATCAAAAAGTGAAAGTTGAAATCAGTATATCCAAGCACCTCAACAGCCTGGGGTCTACACGAGTATAAGTTATTCTGACGATTCCACGGAGGAACGCACCAACTGCTGTTTTTGAAGAGCAACTGAAGAGAGGAGTTGTTCAATCGTGATAGGGGTGAATAAACTGTCCAGTAGAAGTAAAGCTTATCTATGCTGAAAAGCCCATAAGCATTGTACGGTTGTTTCATTCGTACTGTAAACTTTCAGAGGGCCTGAAACCTGCAACCTCCCAGCTTTTGAATTCCTAATCTTTTGGCCACGAGAGGATGATCGTCGGTGGGATTAACTCGCATTTAAGCGGAATATAGCGCCACTCACAGTTCAAGCACGAAACCCATATCAAGAGGTCACGTGCCGTCCGGCATTTCAAGTGACAACTTTTCATATCATCTTTTGGATTTATTCTTCCTCATAACTACTTATAGATTACTGGTAGCATGAGGAAACTGGTTATTTAAAAAACGGCACTGGTAGATAGCTACCCGCACCCCCCCAATTCATAGGAAAATTGCAAATGGAATGCGTCATTACAAATTTCCTAGATGTGATGTAATGTATCTTGAAAAGAGCGAGCGCAATCAAACCAACATCGGAATTTTTCACTCCATTATATATCTGGAGAATCGTACTTGATGTACCGAACTTAAAAAGAAAGCGTGTGTGTGAGGTACAGCTGGGTCGATTCGGTGTGACACGTTTACATACAGCTGAATACAGGTTTATTCTTGTTACAGTATGCATAAAGAAATTTAAATAAGCTCAGCTTTCGTGTACCAGGGAACCGGGTAACCCGGCTCTTCTTCCGCCTGCGTGACTTTAAATTACTGCCCCACGATTCGATTCATATTCAAATTCTCAAACTTCAATACTAAACATTCTGTGGAGTTGTTTGTACGTGCTGTACCGGTCTGCAACAAACATCGCAGATGAAAAACGCTAACAGTGGATGGGAATAATTGTCTCACAGTGTTCATTCAAACAAAAGGAAAATGGAGCAATTAAAACGTAATTTTGCTAATCTATCTCTCGTTTCTATTATTCAGCCAGATATCATGAATTTTGCATCCATGTTCTATAGTGGAATCAGAAAGCTAAACGAGCTCTTGGCTTAGCGAGAATGGAACTGGTGCAATGGGAGTGGTCATCACCTGAGGTCACTCAACGACTTCAGTGTTCGACATTCATTTCGATTGTAAAACATCTTAAAATACTACCCGTGGTAGTAGAATTATCAGGACGATACACCTGAAGATGACCATTACATTTTGGCTCAGACTTTATCGTTTGCAAAACACGTCTTAGGAATTACGGTAGCATGCTCAGTATAAGTGAAATGGTGGGTAAATGACTATTCTGACTCCCCTTATCCTGTATATATGGTAAACTAGCTGTTTCATTCGTTTTACTTTATTTTTAATTGTGTTTGAAGATTCGCTTTTCCAGAGTTAGTGAAGCTGTTTTCGGTCGTATCAACATTATATCGACATTAAGCTGTTACGGTTCGTAAAACAGCTCATAGATGACTCCTTAAAATTGTTAGTTTTCATTTTTTTTTGAGGGATTTATCTACTAATATTCTCGATGTCCACTTAAGGCGACAGTTCACCACTGGCACAGCATCGCCACTACGTTTGAAAGCTGCAGCGAACTGGGGAGGAATTCATTCTCAGACTGGTTTCTTTTACAGAATTTTTCGTCTTAATTGTTTCAATAACTCGTCGGCGTTACATACACGCCACCTAAAGTCCACCGCCGAAAGAAAAATCCTTTACCTGCACTTGTTTCCACGTTAAAACCCAGTGAACGGGGCTGTAAGTTTTACCTAAATTTCTTATTCAAATGAATCCACACACTTATTTGGAAGATCCAGCTAAATCTCTCAACGAAAACCAATTTTGCAAATTTGGATTCAACTGGAGCCTGAGGTTGACAAAAACTCGGAGCTGTACCGTCTTCATGAGCCTTAGGAGGAGCGGAAGTCGCAGAGGGCTAGCGAAGTATCTTCAACAAATTTATGAGCGGTGTTCCTTCCAGCTAACAGCCGCTTCGTTTCACTTGGGGCATAGGGGTGAAAGCCATAATGCAACACGTAATATAAGTAATCTGCGTTGCGTTTTGCTTGCTGCAAGATCGAGACTAATGACCATATTGTAGCGTACAAACCACTGATGTTTTTCAGTTACGATGTGTATTTGATAGCTGACATCATGCTAAATGGTACGACTCACTTCACCAACGATATCGACTGCACATCCATACGTTATCACCCCTCTAAAATAGTAGCGGTCAGTTCAACTAACTCTGTGGTTGACCTACGGGTAAAATCAGCACGTTTCGTGCAAACAGGAGGAGCTTTCATACACATCTGCCCGAAGGCCTAGCAGTGAGATCCGAATTCCAGGATCTGATACGTGAAATCGTCAAACTATTATGCTCAAGGCCTTCAAAGGTAGAATCATAATCTAAACTCTGTTCCAAAGCAGGCTGCTTGTTCTGCAGAACTGCAAATCTACATAAGACTTTGTGTTCGAATCCTGGGGTCACTGGTTGCATCTATTCGCACAAGGTGAACTGATAAAACGGTAGCGAAACCTGAATGCAGTTGGTTGTAGTAGAGTGGTTTCGGAAACCATTATCAAGACGAGAAAACAGTGTGCAGGAGGTGTCGTAATTATTTTAAGAATAAATGAAGAAGTGAAAGCCCCAATAAATTTGGTCTGGATGGAGAATGGAGATAGTCTTATTTGAGCGGAGGTCGCGGATAAAAGTAAATATGCGATTTTTTTACTGTTTCTGTTGTAACTGGCGACCGAGATCGATAGTAATAACAAGTATACGAAAACGACGCCATCAACAAAACACTCCTACGAACAGAAATCAAGCAATACTTTTATCCGTAAAGACGGCACGAATCGCAGTTTATGTTCTCAGAAGTGCCGTACGTATGAGGAACTAAATTCTATTATGTGGAGTATTTACAACAGTTACTTAGGACAAACTCAAAAGATAAGACTTTAAACTAGTGGGTGTGGTCAGTTTCGCTGAGCCTTGCTTGTGATTGTACTAAAAGCTTGCCCACAGTTAAAGGACCTCTTGGTGCAAAATTCGCAGTCAACTGGATAGCCCGCGTTTATCGACATACTATTATATGAATGCTGTAAGATCCGGCCACGTACGTATCTCAAGGACAATTGCGGCTATCGGATTATACGCGGTTCGTATCCAGTAGGTAATGGGAACAGACGGAAGAGGGCAGTAGATGATGTATAGAAAACTGTCAGGAAATGGTTCTATAGACAAACGGATTAATAAACATCGTGAATCAAGTAAAATGTACAGTCAATAAGAGCGCAATCGGCAGGAGCAAAAAGATGGTCAGTGTGGCAGCAGGACTTTCCGGAAGCAACACCAAGTAGGCACGAAACGGTGTACGCATGTGCAGATGGGCAGTCAGTCGGTGTAAATTTGCCTATAGAGAGATAACGGCACAGAAAGCAGTCAGTACGTTCGGGAGGTACAAACCTGTCTTTGGCTGACGGCACAATGCGGCAGCTCGTGTCACTTTGTAGCGTAGGCGAGTCGACGCAATACGCTGTAAGGCAACGGGTACACCGGGTTAGTTCAGACACAACAGCACGTGGAGGCACAGCAAGCACGACGCACGGATAGGAAAGCAGAACGACCGCGTTGCAAACACACGTGTATTCGACACCGGAACCGAAACCGAAACAACGGGTACAGGTCACGGGAAGTACAGAAAAACAGGTCAATGTCACTCAGGGGGGGGTGTACCAGCAGGCTACTCCTCCCTGTCCGGCGCCCGTGGTGACTCATCCGGTATACCTGTAATTGGGAGAGAGAGAGAGAGGTGTACACGTAAGGCCATATGTTAAACATGTGTAAGCGGGAACAGTCAAGTTTCAAATGCGTTACACTGCCCCCTCCCAAGTATGAGCACTGTCCTCAGTGCTCAGAAAGAGTGTTTGTGTCGGATGTACTGATCTCAACGGTATGGCTGACAGGTGGGAGATAGGAGGACGTAGACGGCTGGGCGTCAGGACGGGGTGAAGGGTAGGGCTTTAACTGATTGTAATGTACACACTGCACATCCGCATGTGGTTGAGAAGGGTCACGAATGACATAGGTGTTGTTTGGCCTCTTGATGACGATAACATACGGTCCCTGCCACACGTGATGGAATTTTGCGGGCGCACCCGGTGGTGCTTTCGGCCGGTGTAGGAGCACATAGTCGCCTACTTCATACACAGGTCCGTGTGATCTGCGGTCGTACACAGTCTTTTGGTGTTGCTGTGCATGTCCAATGTTTTCACGGGCGATTTGTAGTGCCGCAAACAGGCGTTCCCGGTGATCGGGCGTATTCGTTACTGCCAACGAGGTCTGCAGGAACCACAGGCGTGTCTGCATCTGAAGGTAATCGGAGGTCGTGGCCGAGTTGTAAAAATGCCGGTGCATAACCTGTTGACTCGTGTGTAGCCGCTCGATAGGCCAGCATGCATAGCGGAATGTGTTCGTCCCACCGTTCCCCTTCGTAACGATCCACGAAGGTAGTTAGTATTTTCTTTATGGTCCTGTTGGTGCGTTCCACCAGGCCGTTCCCTCTGGATGATACGGTGTTGTCCTTGTTTTATGGATCCCCAGGAATGCACATATTTCCCGTAGTAGGTAACTCTCAAACGCTGGGCCCTGATCAGAGTGGAGAATGACTGGTACCCCATAGCGCGATACCCACTCAGAGACTATCACTGACGCGATCGTACGGGCATCTTGTTGCTTCACTGGCACAGCTTCACACCATTTAGTTAAGTAGTCGACCATGACGACAATGAAACGGTTCCCTTTTCTGGTCTCCGGTAGGGGTCCGATAACATCAACACCCACTCGATGGTTCGGTCCTTGCGGGGATCGGTTGGAGCGGTGCTCTGGGTGTTATTGTGGGGGCCTTTGTTCTCGCACACACGGAGCAGTGCCGGCAAAACTCCGCAACGTCGTGGTGTAGCAGAAACCACCAATAACGCCGTCTGATGTGCGCTTCCGTTTTCTTCTGTCCAGCGTGTCCCAAATCTCGGTGGACTGCTGATATGGTGCGTTGGACGCAACCACGTGGTACGACGACACGAGGCTGGCCATCCCGACTATCCACAAGGTGAAGCACTCGGGATATAATCCGTAGTTGCCCCCACCGTGACCACAGACTCCGTGCTGCCGGGGATCTCGATGCCATCAGGCGTCCAGAAGGTTTGGAGTTACCCTGTAGCTGGAGGCGGTAAATCTCTTCAATATCCGTGTCCCTGGATTGTTCTTCCTCCCAGTTCATTCGGTTAGGCGCGAGCAATAGATTAACAGACTCCAGTCCCTGGACTGGCCTTCGAGATAAGGCGTCGGCGTTCGAGTGTCTAGCGCCCGGGCGATAGATGCAGGAGAAATTATACTCTTGAATCCGTTCCTGCCAGCGCGCAACCTGACCATCGGGGTCGCGGAAGCTCTGCAGCCATTGTAATGAGTGATGGTCTGTCCGAACAAGGAAGTGCTTGCCAAGCAGGTAGGGCCGGAAGTGATGGAGAAAGTACACCAGAGCAAGCATTTCACGTCGGGTGGTACAGTAGTTACGTTCACGTTTATCTAAAACGCGGCTACCATATGCTATGGCGACTTCTCGGTCACCAACGCGTTGGGAGAGTACAGCACCAATTGCCAATTCGCTAGCATCGGTATCTAAAACAAACTCTCCTGCACCAGGTGAGAAGTCCGGGTATGCCAAAATAGGTGGAGATGTCAGTGCTTGCTTAAGACGGTTGAAGGCTTCATCACACTCTACGGTCCACGTAAATTTCCGATCTTTTTGGGTAAGTCTGTGGAGCGGTGCACTGATAGCGGCAAATCCTTTGATAAATCTCCGGTAGTATGATGCCAGCCCGAAGAAACTACGTAAGCCACGGACATTCGTCGGTGTCGGCCACTCAGCGATGTGTCTGGTCTTACCGGGTCCGTTTGGACCCCATCGGAAGATAAAATATGGCCCAAAAATACTTCACGTTGTAGAAACTTACACTTCTCCGAGCGAAGGGTTAGGCCAGCTTCCTTGAGACGACATAGGACTTCTCGCAGCCGACTGTTGTGTTCGTTTGTCGTCCGGCCATGAACAATGATGTCGTCCAGGTAGATCAGGCAAGATCCAGGGACCAGCCCTGCCAGCACCGCCTGCATAAGCCGCTGAAATGTTGCCGGTGCGTTCGCAAGTCCGAATGGCATTGTTTCGAACTCATAAAGTCCAGATGGAATTATAAAGGCTGTTTTCGGTCGGTCTTGGGGTGCGACTTCCACTTGCCAGTAACCTGAAGCCAAGTCTAGTGTTGAGAACCATTTTTTTGATCCCACCACTGTCACCAATTGTAGCGTGGGCGAGTCGACGCAATACGCTGTAAGGCAACGGGTACACCGGGTTAGTTCAGACACAACAGCACGTGGAGGCACAGCAAGCACGACGCACGGATAGGAAAGCAGAACGACCGCGTTGCAAACACACGTGTATTCGACACCGGAACCGAAACCGAAACAACGGGTACAGGTCACGGGAAGTGCAGAAAAACAGGTCAAGGTCACTCAGGGGGGGGTGTACCAGCAGGCTACTCCTCCCTGTCCGGCGCCCGTGGTGACTCATCCGGTATACCTGTAATTGGGAGAGAGAGAGAGAGAGGTGTACACGTAAGGCCATATGTTAAACATGTGTAAGCGGGAACAGTCAAGTTTCAAATGCGTTACAACCTGACAAATCGGACTGCCCGCTTAGGTCCGTTTAAAACAAATCTCAACAAAAGCTATCTGCCAGTTGAGGTATATAGGTAATAGAAAATAGGGTCTCCCGGGGCGGCCAGTTAGTGTAGCGGATAACACGCTCGCCTACTATTCGAGGAGCTCAGAGTTCGGTCCCCGGTCGGCCCGTTGTTCCTTCAGAGCGAGCGTCCATAAATAGGTAGATATGATGTAAACTTGCAAACAAAGAGGGGTGGGCAAAAAAATAATAACATCAGTTAGTAAAGAATAAGCTGACTTTAAGTAAGTGCAAAACCGGGGAAGCAAGCAGCAAGGAAACATAAAGGCTTTACAGTACACGGGCATAACTCACGCTACTCATGACCAGTCAGAACATAAGGGAAAGATACCCGTTGGTCACCGTTGCTTCACAGGAGGAATCAACAAATGCTTTGCATAACTTTCGATTTTGCGCGAATTAGTGGATGGAAATTGAATCGCCGGCTCCTTTCACGTTTGCAGGTAAGAGTTTGCATGTGTCACACGTGGAGAAAGTCAACGACTTACTTGAACCCATGAAACACCTCAATCACCGGGTATTGACATGTAACGCAGATATTCAGACTAAGTTTAGGAAGAGTGAAATGTACAGTTGAAACGCTGAGTAGCGGATAATCTTACGCGAAATTCTATGAAGCCTTTGAATTCATCGTATAGTTGCACCAAAATGTTTAAAATGGCTAACGAAATCCGTAACATTTTGCGTCGGTATACGGATTGCAAACTACCTACTTCAAGGCCGTCAAACTTTTATTCCACGGTAAACTTATAGATGAGTAGGTCCAGCTTGTCAGGCATCTCGCACAACTTAAAATTCCAGCAAATGAGGATAGATGGCCCAACACCAACCATTCCTGGAAGAGAGCCAGTTTGTTTCAGGACGTAGCATTGGTTAAAGTGAGACATGAAAATAGAATGAACAGTATGAACAACTATACGTCTCAAGTTAAAGCAACAGTGTGATGCTAAGCACACACTTTCGTGGACACAGAGACATCTTCTGAAAGCAAAACGGCTTCTAACCTGGTCACATGTAAACCGCTTCGCTGAGTTGCAATTTCTGCTTATGTTTACAAAGTAAAGCCAGCATGTAGGGCTTGTTCAAGCAGTGGTCTAAGAGCTATATCACATCGTACCGTTGTACAGCCAAGTTAAATGCATGTGATGCAGATGTCCGTAAAAACGGCAGTTTGTATTCTCCATGATATCACAAATTAACAAGAAATATTGTCCCTTGATAATTCAAGCCGAGCCCAGCCGGGTCTTGTGTCCGCGATTCGTAACCAGCGGTGACCAGGTTTTAAGGCAGACAGAGAACCAATCAGTAGAACGACATCAGATTATAACACCAGATCAGTGTTGAACGTCCTGTTGGTTAATCTTTTGTGATGCGACCGTCAGCTACACTGTATAATGATAATTTCAGGGTACATACGTACCATATATAAGTTACCATTATAATGTGATTGTGTACAAAAAAGGATAAACAGAGGTTACTCATGCATATGGAATTGCTGAGCAGCCGGTGGCACCTGGGTAGTCGCCAGCTGATTAGCGTCGCGGACGTAGACAACTTATTGCAGGTGAACCATTACTTTTGCCCGTTCCCTGCATCAGTCGATTCCGTTTCCATAATAATCACTCGGACCCCCAAAATTTGAAGTCGCCTGTTCGCACATACTTGTTCGACCTTATTGGATGAAGCTTATCCTCAGACCAAGTGCACTTGGATCGCGGAGATCACGTTTTAATGCTGCCGTGATGCTGCTGCCAGCGAATACATAGAACTTTTGGAACTTTTGTAAGAGACTTCCTGTTGTGAGTGAAGCCAAGTTCCGGTGAAAGCTTTAGTGATAACCACCTCAGTTCTTCACGACTACCGGTTTTTAGGATTCTGATTGATGCCACTCTCATGTGACTAGCATACCTTTCCTCCTGCCGCAGTCCACACAAAATAGTGGATGCAGTGGACTCCAATTGACTTGAAGGAACCAGTCTACAAGTGTGCATCGGACAAAACTGAATATGCCTGTCTGAACAGTCGAAAATGCTCTCGCCTGACTGGCCTGCTAAGAGTTAGCGAGAAATTTATGTCCTTAGTCTGGTGAGGCACCAGAGCGAAACATGGAGTCAATCAACGCACCAGTTATGGTTGAAATGTTAATCAACGTGCAAGCCTCGATTTTTGATCCATCAACGTGGAAAACCCAAGACACCAAATCCAGAGAGAATCTCTTTTTTCTCTTAAAGACTTTGTCTGATCCTTTGGATGGAACCTTAGTCGTACAAATTTTTTGGTCACTTAATTTGGCGAAACTGCCAGAGACCTCGAGGGACTTAGTTAAGAGCTGACAAACTAACGCGCGCCCCTTGGTCTTGCATCCACTATCCTAAAAGTTTCATAGAAATTGAAAAGAAGAAAGAAATTCTTAGGCATCTGAGCCAAAGCCGTTTACTTAATGCCGATTTGAATCAGGGACAATGTATCATACATATTTCACGCTTTATGTAATTCGAAGATCTGCTATCGTCTGCTCGTGCTGCTGGCTTAAATCTGTCGCTGCTCTAGCGCGTAGTTCTGATTCGCTCGCCATGATTAAATAAAAGTACAGAAAACGGATAAAGATAAGACAACTTGGTGCATAAATATATAGCCAAGTTCGTAAGGCTCCAAACAGAGACTTCACGTTGTGTGCATGACTGATCTGGCTGAGCTGCAGCATTTATCCGGCTTCCAACTGACCAAGTGAAAAACGCAGCGGCTGGGATCTGTCGATATGTAAACCAAGAATCAGAATCTGATTGTTTACCACCTTGCTGCCATGGTAGGATCCGCGGGGATGATAAACGGTAAGGAGTTTTTGTACCTCCTGCAGAGAGTATGGCCATGTGCGTGTCGCGTAGACGCACACTTATGCCCGCTTTCACCTAACCTCATGGGCAATTTACTGAATATCGGGTTCTCAGGCCGTTCTTTTTATTCGGGAGTAAAAGGCCAGCAGCGATATCTAATGCCTGTTCCAATGGCTTGGACCACAGCCGACATCCTCTCTTCCAAGCCGAGCTTCGGTAGACCTTCTTGATGGTATCACCGAAGCACATATCAGCTACCGTGTCCCCCCCAGGGGAAGCAAGAACAACTTGACCATACTCTGGCAATGTTTCCTCAGTTCACCTACTCCCATGACCCTAGTTTGCTCACTGGCTCCAACTGATTCAGACAACGGTTTGGTCTACGGAGCTATCCAGAACCAAAGTACGACCTCGCGACGACAGCGCAATGACTGCCATACCCTCTCTGATGGCTGGCTCGTAGATTGTGGTGAATAAAATCCTCTGTTTTGTTCCTCATTCAAACGTCTTACCTGCTTACATGGACATGCACTCTGTTGTCCTTGTGTTGAGTACCAACTAGCCCACCAAATATATTTCTCAACACCAAGATACTGACTCTGCGGATGGACTTTTAACTCGTTTTGTCAACCAAATTACTTGTTCCCCTAGTGATGACCATCTGGTTCCACGCATCGTCGGTTTTTTAATGACCCCAATAACTGCTTGCCCTGAAATTAACCTAAGTTTAGGGTACAAACGTCTTATTCGTTCTTCCTACGGTCTAACTTCAACTTTCTCGTCCTCACCTTCGACCCATGACTTGATCTACGACTGCTCCAGCTTGATGGAGCCGCCCGAGTTTGCTCATTTTAAAAAAGAATAACTTTTTCAGAAAAACCCTAAAGTTTTAGTTTAACGCGCTCAATTAGCATAGATTACATCATCCCAATGTTCAGTTTCCCCCCAACCACAACTTCTTGTCATGCTATTCTTTACCAGTTGCGTTCCAATCTCAAGTGCACGCCACACGTAGGTAGCAAACAACTGGCAGATTTTGGCATGCCTCATTGTGCGTAATCATGCTTTTATATAGTTGTCTCGCCTTTATGCAAGTCTAAGCGCTTGCACCTGTCGTCTGCTTCGCCATTTTCTGGCTCTACTACCATAACCACACCTTGTGAGATACCACCATCCGGTTGGCAACGGTGTTTTTCCTAGTATTATGTACAACATGTGTTTTCGATTTCCATGGGTGGATACAAACTGAATTTCTTGTTCAGACCCGGCAGAAAGTTGTCCTTTCAAGCCAGCATGACACCTGCTTGTTGCCTACTGCGGCTTTCGCCCTTTTCATTGCCCTCAATTGTGCCACACAATGTGTCCTGTTATGTTCTGAGACTTGCTCCTGTTCAGCGCTAAAGCCACAAATGCAAAAAAACGCGCGCATCTCGTTATGAAGCCTTGCGGGTTTTTCCTACCATATTCCGGAAGCACTTCAGTTAATACATTTACTCACCTTCTATACAGTTAGTCTGCCTCATCTGATACGCAGTGCACCTTTGGGCATGGTTGCCAGAAGAGTCTTCCGGAGCAAGAATAGGATGTTGTCCTATTTCCGGACCGGAAACGGTAAATTGAATGGAAACAAAACGAAGCGGTACCAACTGACTGGCTTGTTGCGTTGATGCACGAGTGGAAAGCCAGGTGGTAGATTGGGATCTGAAGTTGTTCGATATTGCCAAGCTTTGGGTCGGGTGACTGAAAGTGAAGAAACATCTGTCCATCACCGTTGACGGTGGTGGATGGAGCGCAATGAATAAAAAATACACTTTAGCGTGTTTGGTGGCAAACAAACAAATGCGTAGACTTGGGTAGGCATTAGGAGTTAGAGGTACCGTAGGTGGAAGTTCGATATGGTTGTGTGACCGGGTGTCTGGCGAATGTATTACCACATTAGTAATGATTATTCGAAAACCAACGAATGAATAGTTTACCGGCAGTGAAATTTATGAAACATTCTTTTTCTCAAGATGATGCTACGAGGCCCTAAGACTCTAGTGAATCCGCGAGGAGCATGTGAAAAATCTCTCCAACTCTTCTAAAGCCATTTGACATACTCCTTGTTGCTCTCTTCCTAACTTCATGACGGTATCACCACCAGCTTATCAGTGGCAAACAACTCTAACTGGCACAATCTTTCTGAAGACCGCGAGTGAATCATGGAATTATTGCAGTTGTTCTGGACCTACGGAAAACTCATGAACCCAGCGAACCAGGGTGAATTTGAACTGAATTCTCAAGGTCATGCGGTCGCTGGCTCGCCTTGTGGCGCTCCGCAGCTATCGTGTGTGCGGATTGCGACGTTTACGTGAGTATTTGTAGGACAGTCTTTCGTGGACGGATAGCAGTTGCGTTAATATCCGTTCCTTCGGTTTGGGTACCTTGGGTCGCTTGACACTAATTGCCTGGCGTAAGCCTTCCATTCGTCGGTTTCATAGGATTCGTAGGATGGGGATAGGATCACTGGTGCTTTTCTCTTCAAGTCCCACAAGCTGTAAGAGAGGTACGGTTGGATACAATCAGCTGAAGGAGCTTGTAAATTGTTTGAGGAGCCTATTTCATTGCGGGTTTATCGAGTGCTTGTGCGGATAAAGGTGGATTGACTGTGTTCTGCCTTCAGCGAGCTAAGGAGAGTCATGACCTACTTGATCTTCCTTAATCTACTGATATTTTTATGAAGGAGTTACGGGTTTTCTGTGAACAGATGGACGAATGAGGCAGTAGTTCCTCAGGACATGGCAATCATTCCAGGCTGCTTTACTGGAAGATAATTTGTTTCATCCCCGTGCACAGTCACGTTTCACCGTCCAATTTTTGTGCTCTTACTGGTACCGCCTCATGGGCCGGCGGAATTATGTCGGAGTTAGTCCTCCGGCACGTGTCGTGCTAGATCATGCGTGAAAGTTATCCAGGAATGCTTGGGTGGCGGCGTTTGCCTATAGTTCTCTCTGTTACCCCTAACCAGCGTTGGAAGATTGATTGTAATTCTAGCGCGAAGACTTAAGTTACCGTAGACAGTTGTTCTGGTGGGTTTTGAGGACTACATGGTTGCTTATTATGAATGGGGCTAGGTGGCCGACGTGGTTAGAGCGTGAATTTACTGACCGGAAGGTCCGTGGTTCGAACCCACCTCTGCCTCTACTTCCCTTGTCTAGGCTTTAAATTCCACTGAGAGCCCTGTACTTACGCACCAACTCATTAGCTCCCGCCTCCAATGCGCAGCTACTTACCCGCACTGTTTACCTCCTCAGCGGTCTGGACTCAAATTTCGACGCCCGTTGCACACAGGAGAATATCGACAGCAATTTCACCCTCGAAGGCAGCGCGGTGGCGAGCCAGTCGCATGTCAAATATATCCCGATGAATCGAGGCGTGTTCTTGAGGTATGATTTCTAGAGCATTTACACGTTATATCTTGCGAGGACTCAAAGAGGATCCATGCGGGAAGTAAGCACGAAAAATCGTCCCTGGCCGTATTTGGAGCAGAAGAATGGGGGATAATGGAAAGTGCACTTCAAAGATCACTCAGACATTAACTTTTTCGTGCTACGAGAGCACAGATATCCGAGTTTGCAGAATCGTGAGGATGAGGCTTCCCACCCTGGCGAACCAAACAAGCGACCGCATTGCCCCAGTAGTTTTTCGCCAAAGGATAGGATGACTTCGCTCAAAAAAACGAGGACGATGTTGTCCGCATACCCCAGGTCGACAGAGTTTTCGTCGCCAGCTATTCGATCTTCTAGCGTTCGCTTCATTGTCTCGTGGACCACGAAATTAGATAGCAATGATGAAGGTGGGTGCCCTTGGTGGACCTCACATTATGTACGGGGGCTTTCGGAAAGTTCTCCGTATACTCACACACCCGGAAGTATGAGAATACAAATAACTCACAATGTCCCGGAGCATTCCTTGCTATGCAATCGGGTGAAGGAGAACAGACCGGGCAACCGAGTCGTATACGCCTTAGAAATCCAGGGTCGTTTATATGTATGGGGTTCTAGCACCTGACGGAGTGTGAAGGCTTCGCCAACGCAGCCCCTACCAGGACGGGATCCCGCCTACTGCTCTCAAGTCGGCTTTTCACGAGGAACTATTTGGCGATGAAGAGCAAGTGACCCCAAGAGTCTCGTTACGACTGGGGTCAAGCTAATCCTCCTGTGATTACCGTACTCGCCACGTGTCCCTTTTTTGATTTTGGCAGTATCTTTCCAGTTGTCTGGGACGGGTGCGAGATGGATCAGTGGTTAGAGCGCGAATTTACTGAGCGGACGATCTGCGGTTCGAACCCGATCTCTGAATGTCGACTTCCCCTGTCTAGGCTTGGGCAACCTGGTAGTGTCCCAGCCCTCGTGGCATGGCAGCTTGGCACCGAAAGGATGCTTCAGCTGAACGATCTGCTTTTCTCGGATACAGACAAATAGGTAAAAAAAAGTGGTGACTGAGGACTTCGCCTGCATCTTCGAACAGTCCGGTTGGGAGGTTATCCGGACCAGGAGCTCGGCGGTGCTTGAGAGAATATATGCTGTCATAATCCTCCGAAGCTGCGGGAAGTTCCAGGTTTCGATCACAGGATACAAATTACTTGCAGCTGGTGGCCACGAGAATTGTTCAAATTGCTCTTTCCAGGGGTCAGGGTGTCCTCCACTACTGGATATGATCCTGACTAGTGGGAATATTTCTCCGAGATTCAAGCAATATCACTGCTGTCTGATATCCAGTGGGTTCAAGATAGCGGTTAATGCACCGGCTTACGCACCGGAAGGTCCGTGGTTCGAACCCAAGCCCAGCATCTTGACCGTTCCTCTCCAGGCTTGGGCAACTTGGCAGCATCCCAACCTTCGTGCCTCCCGTTAGCAGCTAGGCACCGAAAGGATGCTACGGCTGAAAGTTTTTTTCCTGGTGTGCATTATTCGAGTGGACCTGGTAGCGCCGTGCCACAGACAGAACTCCAGACCCTGCAAAGATGTGGTGACCTCGTTCTGAAGTGAAGCTGAAAGGGGATCTAGAAGACGATTCCGATAAACTTGACTAACTTCGGGATCTGCCAGTCTCTCGGTTGTTAAGTGGTTTGTCCGAGGTTTACGAAGCAAAACGAGCGCTAGTCATTTTTGATTCACGCCATCGGTAACTAATGGCGATGTGAGCAATTTGAGTTCGTAACCGGCACGCTGTTGGAGGGTACCATGCGGTCAGACTATTCGGCTATTTCGGGAGTTATTACTGCATAAAAGCAGCCTATGGTTGTCATATAGATGAAGCAGTCGTTCGCCACTGTCCGTACATACCGAATTCAGTCCACGTCGCCCACCTAATACAGTCTCATACGCGCTACGCCTTTCCATTTGTGCATTCAAATCTCCGACAACCACACTCATATTTGAGCTTTTAGCTCACCGTAGCAGTGCATTCAAAGCGTCTTAAAATTTGTTTTTGGGGCTACCAGAGCTGCTGTTTGTTGGAGCTTGAGCAGATGCGACTAATAGACAACGACCAACTTCCCGCTTGTGAGATTCATCCAAGGACTTTGCAAGACGAACCGCACAGCGGCAACTATCAACCGGCATCCAATCAAGGAAAGGTCGTCCTGGCTGTTGACTCAGGACGATACCGACCCCTGCACCTCCTGCCGCAGCGGCCTCTGGATCGCCAGAGGGCGTTAGCCCAACCACTGTGCTTTCATCTTGGATTCTTGTTTTTGTTACACAGTACACATCAATGTCATGAGAGTCCAGTGTGAGAGCAAGAGCAGCCTTTTGTCATGCTTGCTTCAAAGTGCGGGCATTGAAAGCAATCAGACAGACTGGGCGTCGAGGCCTGAAGATTTCGAGATGCCTGAGTATGTCGGCACCGGATGACGCGCAGGTGTTGCAAAACCGATGCAGGACGAACAGAGCCATCAGACCCAACTGCTGGGACTACAAGAAGAGAGTTGTTGACGGGGTGGGGAGAGTGGGAACAGAATGTGTGAAAGAGGATGAAGGGAGGCGTCACTAGTGGCCTGTTTCCGCTCACCCGCCGTGCTGTATGCAGCAAGTAGTGCTACCTGGCTGATGGCAGCACGGGACGCCATCCAAAACCAGTCGCGCTTCTGAGGCATCGGTGGTCGAAAACCTGGAGACGCCTCACATCATCTGTCCGTAGAGGCCATGTCTCGCACCCATACAACAATACAGCCCTTACTGTAGCCTGGTACACCCGACCCTTAAGATCTAGTGAGATGCCTTTTTGGCGCCACAAGTGACGCAAGTTTGCAAACGTGATTCGAGCCTTTGAGCTTCTTGCACTGACTTCGTCAGACACACTTCCGTCAGAGCTAATACAACTACCGAGGTATACAAAGTTTTCCACAACCTCCAGTGATTCCCCTTTAATTTTAAAGGAATATGTCCGGAGATTGCACGTTCTGAAGCATGACTTTGCACTTTGAAGGTGCAAGGCGCATGCCAAAAGATGGTATGATGGTGGTCAGTCTATTCAACAGGGCTTGTGTTTCACTTTGGTCTTCAAAGATGAGGGCAATGTCATCT
Source organism: Clonorchis sinensis (assembly GCA_003604175.2). NCBI lineage: Eukaryota > Metazoa > Platyhelminthes > Trematoda > Opisthorchiida > Opisthorchiidae > Clonorchis > Clonorchis sinensis. The sequence goes on from CM030369.1 coordinate 209,543,824, forward strand.
GCGTACTCCAGATCGACAAGGCTCTCACCAGCAACAATTTGAACACCGGGGTTTTGAAGACCTTCCAGCGTTCGCCTCATTATTTCATCAATAACGAAGTTGAACAAAAATGGAGAGAGTGGACATCCTTGTCTGACACCACTTTTTGTAGGGAAGCTTTTGGAGAGCTCGCCATACACTCTCACCCGCCCAGAAGTATGTGACCATAGGGATCGCCATAGGTGCATAGCCGAAAACGAATGGAGAGTGATGGGGCGGTTAGCTTAACCACTGTGTTTGAATCTTGAATTCTTGCTTCTGATACGCAGCACACATTAATGTCAAGCTAGTCCAGTGTGAGAGCAAGAGCAGCTTGTCTTGCTTGCTTCGGAGTGCGAACATTGAAGGCGGCCAGATAAACTAAGCATTGAGGCTTGAAGATTGATTTCGAGGTGTCTGAGGATGTCGGCTCCGGATGACGCGCGGATGTTGCTTGCGAAACTGATACAGGAGAACGGAGTCATTTGTTCTAATAGATGAGCACACTAGGAGGGATGTATTAATGGGATGAGGGAGAGAGGAAAAGTATGCGAAAGGAAAATAAGGGAGGCGTCAGCATTAGACTGTTTTCGCTTACCCCCTTGCTGCAGCAGCACGTACGGCGACCCGGCCGTTGATACCACCAGACGGCGGATGTGGCTTGTGATTATTTGTAAGTGCGCAATTCATGGTTTTACATAGTTTGGGATACTGCCAGGGTGCCCACACCTAGGTAGGAGGACCATTAGGGTCGTCAACCAAAGCCTTTGGCTCAGAAGCCTGTCCGCAAGATCGGAGTTTTGACAGGAAACTGGAATGCATGACCACTTTTAAGGAATCAGTTGTCAGGGAAGTTCCAGTCCCCAACTTGGAGGGCCCCGGGGGACTGTGTTGGCTAGACCTCTCATATACCAACCTGGTATGAGAGACTACGAGTGTTGTACGGACACCTCCCAGAATAGTGGAGTGGGTCACAACACGATAAGATCTAGTCTCTTCGTGACGGAAAGCGGTAGACGATAGACGACAACTCATTTAAAGGGTTAATTATTGACACAGTCCAGATAAACTCGCCAATTGTACGCTACTTGGGGAGGGCATACGTGACAAGGAAGCGATATGATAGAGCAGACGTAGTGAACCATGTCCATATGCCGTTGCCATAATCTGTATACCGAAATGGTTTAATAAGAATAAAAAGCGTTTAGCATGATCCTTACGCTCATCGGAAATTTTTTAACTCAGTCTTCACGTAAACCGATGGGTGAGATAGGTGTGCCAAATGAACATACGTACGGATCAAAGTGGGAGCTGACACATTCTGCCCACGAAACATGGAATGAAGTTTCACAATCACGTGCAGTGTGCAATTTAGTGCAGCTTGAAAGAAACACGAGAAGTCAGATAGTGCTTGCGGTTAAGAAACTTCGCATTTCCGCGAAAAGCATGATGGTGAACTCTTGGTTTTCGCCCAACTAGTCACTTCAGAGCCAAGTGATCGAGTATTAGCAGAGTTGGCGCGCAAACGTGCGCGTGTTAACGGGCTGAATGTATATCCATTAACCAGCCCACTGATGGTGGTCAGGTTCTTTACATGTCAAGATAGAATGGGAATTTCTTCATCGAGCGTTTACGAACCCTCAACCAGACTAGAACGACGACGTGATCAGTTGGTGGCATGGTTTTTAGTAAAATTACCTCGACCGTATCAAATGGAAAGATTTTCAGACGGGGTTTGGGTGACAGCTCATCAATGGCTGGTTTCGCTCTCCCATGTGACTGTCTTCTTACATATGCTGGTCAGCCTGTTTTAGGCAATCTGGTTTGTTTGTCTTGCGTAGTGATGGTTCTCAACTATATTGTACTTTCACTCTTAAACCCGTTTTCATACATGGTTACCTGGTTCAGTGAAGCTTGGCTCATTGTTGTGAATAACGACCCGGCCTCATGTACTACTGAATTGCCCAAGCTTTTAGAGGCGGAATAGAAAAGTTGCGGATAGATTTTGAACCGTAGGTCTTTATGCTGAGGAGGTCTTGTCAACCCTCCAACTGTTTCGAACCCACACTCAGTCAGTTGTTCTTATTTGGCGTGCGAAAAGTATGGTACACAACACTGAATTTAGTTACCCACATAGTAGTGAAACAGTACGCCTTTTTCACCATTGGAAAATGACGAATACTTCAGTACGCCGGAATCTGCCTCCCCCCACTACCTCTGCTATACAGGATAATGATCAAATGCTCTGGTGGGTTGGGTATCTCCTTGGTTCGAGCACTTAATACTAGCTACTAGATAGTCTTTAATTGACAGGGATGTAATCGCACCCGTCTTCTCTAAGGCGTATCTTGGTTTGTTATATTTCAAGAAGAGTGTCGTAACATGGGTATTACCGTGAAATTGTTCGTGGTTTGCCTCGGACTCTTGAGTTTCCACGGGTCCTGCGTCAGATTTCAGATTGGTTTGGTTCAGTATTTTGCTGTTTTTAAACCGAGTTTTGTGGAGTTATTGATGATTGGGCGTGGTTTTGCGGTTGAATTTTTCAGTTCCGTTTGCTCGAGTGTATGTTGTTTATAGCTCCTTCACCACGGTCTGGACAACACTTAATATTTGCTCCGTTTTAGATGACGATTCCAGGGCTTTGGAAATTGGCTCGATTTTGCACGAGAAACTCTTACACGAAACATACCTCCTACCGGAGAAAGGGCATTCCGTACTGATAATCCAACCGAGTAAGTCATACCAACAGACATTCCCCTCATGGGCTGAAAATGGAAATCGTTTAAATACACCTCCAGTGTTTGTGAATGACAACATGTTTCCATCCAACATGCATAAACTATTAACGAGTGACTGTGAAATTGTTTTCGTTTATTCAGGAGCAAGACGGAGAGTACTACATTGCGTGACTAGAAAACGCCGCAGTATATCTCGGTATCTAGATCGCGCTGTTACTAAGCCAGCTGCGCTGTAATTGCTGACGTCAGTCGCCTTCAAACTAGTACTTTACCCGCATCAAATCACCGTGGACAGCACATCCAATCTCCAGAAATTGATGATGGTGATCTTTGTTATCGGGCTCTGTGAGCTCGTCTTCTAATTTAGGTTTTGTTCAGAGGACACTTGTTAAAAGTTTCAATTGTTGCACAAAAGCAATGACTGAGCCTACTGACGGTCTCCAGGAAAGGAACTTGTCTCTACGTTCGCTGTACCAGTATACTTATCTGCAACACCTTTACACATGTTTTAATCTTTTGCACCGGGGGGGGGGTATTTATTACGACTTTAGAAGGGTTCCTCGGTTTGTCGGAGCTTCTCACTTTCACTGATTTTTAGGAACTTTTGCCTGTCATGCATTTATCCCAATACAATCATAGACATTTCTTAATTATTTCTTCCTCTCCATATTGCCATGCTTACGCGTCCTTTGAAGACGTAAAACATGCAGCTTTGCGTCGACGTTTTGAAGTTGGCCTTCCAAGTGGACCGCTCGGTCAACGAACGGTTGGCCCAAGTGAGGATGAAGCAAGAGCCTTGGTAGACTCACTAGAGGGGTGGAAGACAGTTGGAACTGTGAGTTTTTCATGTCATTATCTGGATTGATTTCATTGCAAGATTGTAACAGAGCCCCTCTGGCGTAGCCTTGAGACCTCAGGGCAAACAATAACACAACGAGCTAGTTGGGAAGTTTTCTTACCTTAACCAGAAAACGTATTGAGTGTGCCACGCAGGACGTACCCTTGTTCATTTTTGTAGGTTTCCTTTTTTTGAGAGGTGCGGCCATTTGGCCATTCAGGTGCAACGATTTCACTATCTATGGAGTACACCTTTGTCAACTCACTTAGGTATGGTGCATTTGCAGGACTTGGCTGTCGTGCATTCGTAAACGGGTGCTACAGCTGAGATACTGGCAGATTCCCCACGTGTAGGCAGGGACAAAACAGTCCAAGAGTGGCCTAGAAGTCATCCAGCCAGTCGAGAATTGTTACCGAGCAGAGTATAACCCCATGAGAGCTATTAGAATTCAAGTCCTAACAGGTTGGGGTGATCCCACACGAATCATCGGGCTCCAAATGCACTCGGTTGGCATGTAGGAAGAGAGCTCAATGCTCTTTTTGAGTTACTTATTTATTCGGTCTGTCTTTTTAACTAGACTCTCTGGCAAATTGTCCATTTCATTATTAATTGATCAAGGATTTTATATGCAGCCTCCTGGGCGTATACACGTTCAGCTGATGCCCACTACGGCAGCGAAGCATCGGTGTTCAACACTGATGTCATGCTATCGATGATGATGATGATGATGCCCACGTTTGAATGAACAGTCGACCAGTATAAAAACACAGGTTAACACAGTAGGATTATTAACACAGCAAATTTCTCCTTTAAAAAACGTTGGTTAACGAGCTGACTGGTTTATCGAGACCAAACAGCAGTTATCGTAGTGGTGTGTCGTACTACTTCCGAAGAGTGTGGAACTTATCGGCCAGCAGCTCGCGCTCCTTGAGCAGGAATGGGGGAGTGATCTCGGCTAGGGATGTTTTACTTATTTACGGAACTAAGACGGAATACTGTTTTGCTCGGGAGTGATTAACAGAATATGCATCAGACTTTTTAACCTTCTGACGAACGCTCGACGCATTACTCCTCACAACAAAGGACAGTAGCTTTTTTCAGCCATTTGTGTTTGGCGGTAGCCTGTGATCATTCTTTTGATTTTATACTTCGTGTTGAAGAACAATTGGATTTAGAACAGCCGTGTGTGTAAAGGAATCATCTCTTATTCGTTCCTCTGCCTCTTACAATTTTTTTGAGGCGTGAGCCAGTCAACATATAGAGCGGTCTACCAGCGTAACAATCATATCAAAGGAAAAAAAGTAAAAGGAGTTTCTGTGGGATTGTTTTCATCACCAATGAAAATTTGTTGTCTGACACGTAGTTCCATGGATGAACTATTCCTGACTTACTTTCCCATCTAGACATGAATACTAGTTAAACTTCGACCAGCATCGATTTTATCCGTCTGAACATCAAGTGAACGTTTAGCGTGCATTTCAGAAGCACTTCATTAAGTGTTGTTAATGGAGTATATGGTTCTCAGCGAAGGAACACGTAAGTACTGATGGAACTTATAGAGGAATTGTAGTTTTGCCCAGAACGGTTTTGTCTTGAATGAACCGAATGTGCCGAAAGGCATCTTGGAGACTGTTCAACCTTCATTTTTCGTACGGATTGGGGGAGTTTATAAAGCCACAGCGCTGTTTTGATAGGGCGAATTATAATTGTGGAGTACAGGGCGAACCAAGACTCCCGATTTGTGAAAAAACCGGTTCGTAAAGACTGGTGTAATATGTTCTAGTGAGTTCCGGTCCTTGAAAACTATGTTCGTACTTCTCAGTCCGCCACCTGTTTGGCTTCTTCATAATAGTTTGCAAACTGTCTTCAGTTCTGGTTAGTGACTAACGTGTTGAATTCATCGTGCCTCATCAATATCGACGGCTTACTACTTCGTCGCCTTCAATTTGTTTGGAATTCGCCTGTGAATGGGGAATTTCCTAGTCACAATTCGGAACCGGACAGCCATTTAATCAAGCTATCTCTCACATCTAAGTAGAACATACCTATGCCTAAGTTTATTGAGCTTCATCGGAATCTCGATGCATTCTCTGACGGGAATACGAGCACATTTGTCCATGGCCTTTTATAAACCCACAAGCTTCGTCGTAGACATCCCAGAGTAAATTTGGCTTGGTCATGGCCCCGCCTCACTCGCAAAACATATGTTACTTACGCTACTTTGGCCGAAATGCTATCGTTGACGTGATAGCCATCAAGCTTTTCCCAACTGTTGAGCAACAGACATCTTTTGGTCAATTCATTTCCAAGGAAAATGGATGAGTGGGCTCTCGAAACAGGTCGTTGAAAACAACCTTCCAATAACGGACGCAAGCCAGCACATCGTCTTATGATAATCGTTGGGAGTGATTATATCACTGTTTTTAGCCCTACCGCAACCTCGTACCGATCCTTGTCACTTTTGACGTCTCCCTAGTTTAGTGGATTCACAATCCATGCTGGTGTAGAAACGCCCAGAAAACAGGAATGCCAAGTCCTAGCCTGATGTTTGCGAAATCGTCCATCTGACGATTTCAGCTAACCTCACGGGCTAACTTTACAGTCATCATCTCCGTTGTGAGCCGAAAACCCCTTAATGAAAAAGATGGTAGTGAAGCCTTAATCCGATTGTCTTACCAAACTCAGGTTAAACTGCGAACGCTTGATCGGAAGTTGTGTTGTTTGAATTCACCTGTGGCTTCTCAGCTGTGCTGCTCAGAGTTCAGGCGACCTGGCAATGTCAACCATATAAGTTCTATATGAGAGCGGTGAGTTGAAGGGATATTGCAGGTGTACAGGGTACCGTGCTTTCATACTGCAACACCTAAGGCTGAAGACCCGTCATGCTTCCGGTTGCCTTCTCGAAGTTCCTGGAATTACGGGTGCCTTTCATACCTGAGCAGTTTGCATTTCCTTTGTGGTTTTATGAACTGCATATGTGAAAATGTCTATCTCATGTGCCTTTAGGCACTGGCTTCTTCAAGAGTGCAAGCTTTGTTGAACCGAGGAAGGCCGTCAGTACTTGCGTTGATCCCGTATTTGCGTTTCTCCACGTACTATAGTATGGCTACACAATCTCCATCTGCTGCTTTTGATTTTGTTACTCTTTATTATTTCGTCCCCATAGGTTTCCTTCGCCTTACGTGGAATAGTTCGCGGGAATCGCCAGCGCTTCTTCACTAAAGGGGTTTGGGAGGAGGTCACCAAAGCCGTCGAGTCTTATCGTTCTGGACAACAAGATGTGAACCAGGAACAAAAGCCGGGACTGTCCATCACATCTAGGCATGCTATTGGTGAAGAACGCCCTATTGCAACGGCTGTTTTTGTTAACTGGCCCCGACTGAGCACACTACAGGTTGCCACAATGCAAAACGCGTGGTCCCTTCCAGTATACGATCGGTGAGCCATTCGGAGGGCAGGGTAGAAGGTGTAATCCCATTATTTATCCCATCCTTCTTTTGAATTATAAGTGTTTCAGACCTTTCCCCGTCAACTTTTAACCCTTTATCCGAGGTCGACATGATTGTCTTGGGGTTCATGCGAACGTTCACAGTAATTGTTTGAAGGCTCGTTCACCTTTGACAGGTTTTCTTCGTGGGGCTTCACTGTGATGAGGCCGTCATTTCATTCATAAGTCACAGAACAATATCTTCAATGTATGGGACGCCTTTCTACTAAACATTTAAATGCAGGATCTAGTTCTTAGGGTGACTGTTCCTCCACAGTGAACAACAAATTCATCCCTTTTCTGACCTTTTACTCAAATGTTTTGCACGGTGACTGTCATACCAGCGGTCGATTTTGTGTTTCATCCACCCGAATTTTTCTAGTTGGTAGGTTTGCAATTGCCTCTGTTGTACACTCAATCGGATTTGTCTTTCACTCTAGTGATCTTCACTGCATGAATGTGAAACTACGGCGAAGGTATAGCCTTGATGTTTATCGACCTGTATGGCACAAACTACGCCATGATGTCGAAATGCGGATGACATGTGGCAACCGTTTCCATGTTGGCTATCTGTCAAACGACTACTCACTTATTACCTGGGTTGTTTTGAAGGCCAAATTGACCCAACCCTCCAATCACACCGTATTCAGGCTTGCTCGAAACGGAAGCACTTTAGTAGGTGGCCGAATAAATAAAATGACGTTCCGCTGCCTTACTGGACTAGGTAACAATACTAGTAATCGTTCAGCGTTAACACCATTTTGGTATCTAGGTGCCGTACCACCCGGAGGAAGCGCGAGTTATGAGGTAGTGCCAGGTTGCCCAAGCCTAGACAGGTGCAGTCGAGATTCCGGGGTTGGGTTCGAACCTGACCTGACCTTCCGGTCAGTAATTTTGAGTCTTAACCAGTTTGAGCTTCGTGCATTGGGTGGTTAACTACTGCTGTGCAGTATGCCTGGCGTCTATGACTGAGGGTCGCAGTTATTTTATAACTTGCAGTCCGTATTTCTGTTTCACTGGAAAGCCCCATGGAATTCACTCAGCTGGATGAAAAGGCTGTCAGCATGTTTGAAAATAAACAAACAGGCGTCTTGAACATCAACAAAAAAGGTCCCATCAGAACCTAATTCAAGAAAAAACGATGAGTTTCAATACTGTCTGTCTTTTTTATCCTGTCGACTGGGTTGTTGGAGTTTCGGTTCAATTCGTTGCAGTGCATGTATTCAAAGTGTGTCTTCGCTTTTAAATGTAGATGCTACCTATTTAGACCATTACTGGCCAACATTTTCCTGGAAGGAAGCGATCTTCGCAAGCAGACAAAGTTCCTTTATATGGCCGACATAAAAAGGCGTGTAAGTGCGTATCAAAAGCAGCATTTCTGTCACAAAATGGGTGGTCGTAACAACATCAAACAAGTTTGCATTTACTGGGTATAGTCTTCATATTGAGAATGACCACATTTCTAGCCAAGGTTAGAAGCGAAACGTTTGTGGGCTTTTTTGTTACGTCCCACTTCTTATCCGACTGTCACCTTGTCTGTTGTAAGAAGTTGTTTTCATATGTCTTAGGTACACATTGGTTGTCCAACTCTTCACTTCAAGAGCCCAATCTCAGGAAGCTCGGATCCAAGCCCAGTTGGCTGAACTCTCCCTGTTACGTGCCCGCCTTCCCGCTTTATTCACCTCACACAGCGGTACAACCAACACCGCATTATACGATGATATGAGTGCGCAACAGTTGGATCGTTTATTGAGAGTGAGCGTTTCTTATATATCCCTACATCATTTCTAAACAAATGGTTCTTTTAATAGAAAGGCTTGTTTTGCATACTGCTCTGTTTTCAAATCTGTAGGAGAAAGAAGCCCGCCTGCTAGCAGAGCTTTCAGAAGTTGAGAGGCGACGTCAACTAGCTAGGCAACATCGTCGTTCCAAACGCGTTCACGAGCTCCCTGTGGTCACTGTCGTGGGCTATACAAATGCAGGTGAGTTGGTTTTGTTAGGTTTATCCCAGCGAGTTATCTGGTGCCGTAAGCTATCAATACACTTATATTTTGATGGATTACGTGTTTTGCTGCTTTTTTAGGGAAGACTAGCCTAATTCGTTGCTTGAGTGGGAGTACCAAGGCTCGTTCGTCACCCCAGGTTTTTGCCACCTTGGATATCACGCACCACCGGGCTCGGCTACCTACTACGTCGGTGATCCAAGACACTTTACCCGAAGCTAGTCAGGATGCCTTCAATAAAAAAGGAACGAGTCTTCCTGGTATTCGCTTCCTGTTGTTGGACACCATTGGATTTATGGCCGATTTACCTACTAACCTAATTACTGCCTTCCGCGCCACCCTGGAAGAATGCCTGGATACGGTAAGTTTCCCCGCTGAAGTAGGTGTAGGGCGCAACACCTGAGCTCTCCACTTCACGTATGCCTTCGGTATGGTTTGGAGTAGGTCGTCCTTTATTCGAACTTGACGTAAAAATATTGTTTTTACTGTGAAAACGAATCGAAAGTATATCTGTTGGTTCCGCAGAAGGGCATTTTTCAGTGCTCGTATTCCCCTTTAGAGAGGAATTACTACAGGATTTTCCAGTGGCTATCTGGGACGATAGACTTGTGCGCAAAGTGCCCACTGTTTAGTTTCGTCACTCAAGTAGCCCATGTTTTTTAATCATGTTATAAACAGCAGAGCAAACTTGATTACTAGGTGAATCGGTATGGCATTGTCAATGATCATCATATTTGTGACTAGGAATATCAATATCTGACCCAGTTCTGTCGTTTTATTCCTTGAGTTGTATTTCCTTGTCCTCTTGAAGTGACTTTGCAGAGCTTAGTTGCAGAGTTTAAAAGTGGCAGCTTTATGTTTGTTCATTCTAGCACGAGATGGTGAGATGGCTCTAGCGGTTAGAGCACGAATTTACTGACCAGAAGGTGTGTGGTTCGAAGCTGACCTCTGCCTTTCGACTTCCCAGGCTTGGGCAACCTGACAGTATCCCAGCCCTCGTGCTTCCTTACGGTGGCGTGGCAACTGGGCATCGGAAGGGTGTTACGGCTGAACGATTCTAATACGTTCCATTCAATTACGAGTACCGTAGACCAGGAGTCAAAGTGGTGTGCTCACTTTGTGACTCAGTGAACACTAAGCGGTCGGCTACGAAGTGGATATCAAGTCACGAATGTTTGCGATATTCATGTCTACTTTCAGTGTGGCTTTGAGGTTAATACAACCTAAGTGGCTGACTTATGTGCATTCCGGTTACTGTTTCTCCGTCCATTAATGAAAAGCGATTCCACTTATAATACACCTTCCGAATATACCTAATGGTTCATGCGCCGCTCTACCCAAATATTTTGAACTTCCAAGGTTCCCTCCGTTTAATCTTCTTCAGGATCTTATCCTTCATGTCATTGATGTCAGTGAAGAGGACTGGGAGAGGCGGGCTGCTCATGTGGATAACGTATTGTCACATTCAGGTGTTCCTCGCCAGAATATTGAAGGCACCGCTTGCCCGGCATCCGATTCGGACTTAGCAATACAGCGCAACCAGCGTATGATGCCCAACCCCCCAGTCCTCATTCGTATTGGAAATAAGGTAGATCTTGGGTAAGTTTCGCCAAGGGACCGTTTTATTTATTGCACACGACTTACATTTCGATCTTTTTCCGAACCAGTAATGTAGCTAGGGAGAGTAATGCACCATAATATGTTCAAAAAATAAAGTTTTCTCTAACTTGCCACCATCCACATTAAACGATAGGACTGCTGAATTATGGCTTGCTCATGTTGGCAATTCAATCCATCAAAATGTCAAAATAAAGGCACTTCGGCATTTATACACTTTCTTTTCGAAGCCTACGCCATGTGAACGAGAAGAACAGACAAAAATTGGACGTGCTGGTTTCCGCTAACCACTGGACTGGCCTCGATGAGCTCACAGGTCTTATAAAAGATCAGTTGATCGGACGTTTAGGTTGGTTTCAGCGGACAATCACTATGTCCCAAGGCAGTCCAGCGTTACAGTAAGTTTTTTGCTGTTTTTTGTTATTTTTGTGATGACGTCACATTTTAAACTACAGTTTTCTTTCTCAAGATGTTTATTTTTTTTCAAACGAATTTTCCCTGGTTATTTACTCTATACAAGTCCTGTAGTTCAGTTTCATCTTATGGCCAGCGGCGGATAACTCGAACCCGCTGGAATTGGTAACCTCTGTCTACGGTTGCCGTAGCTGTGACTGGTTTGAATCCAATTTCTGAATCGAGAAATTTGCCAGATATTGGAACCCTTCGAAAAGGACTATTCATGACAAGAGACGGGTTCTTAGGTGCAGGGTACCTCCCACAGAATTGTGTAACTATACGTAAGAAATCCCAGGGTGTCTCAGTTCCCTTAACTGTACTTCATAGGATTACAAGCAAAGGTGTGATGACGAACTTGCGACTTGTGACGAACTTGCCACTGCTTTGCGGTGTTCTGTGGCATGGCGGATGCGGTAATAAACAAACCTAAACCCCACAGTGCGTCTTCTCTTTCGGACCTTTCAAAGGTTCAGTTCAAACGAACTAGCATATGGCTTTGTAGTTCGAACACACTAATATCATTTTGACTCACTGATAACCAGTCAGGGAAGCATGTGGGGAAATACTCACAAACCACACCGTACAGCATGATTGATGTTCATCTGGTAACCAGCCCTTTTGCACTCAGTCGCACATGACACATTGAGTCAGCGCAATATAGCCTTTAGAATAGTTTCATCTGCAACTGACATGAGGCAATAAATCCGCCAAATGGTGGTGCAGTGACCATTCCAGAGTTTAAAAAAAAATATTTCTCTCCTGAGTAAAATGTAAAATTGCAAGGATGGGTAGGCCCTAAAGTCAAAGGTGAAACGATTCGAAACAAAAAATGGTACTGTGAATATACACAGGATGTTGTATGGCTGTGAGCTTCTAATCTAAAGAGAAAGATTCAAGGAAGTGTGAAAAACATAAAGTGGAAGTCTCACTTTTTGACCTTTCTTAAAAAGGCCCGTCCTAAAGCTGCCAACTTGACCTGATGGTCGGGTTCGAATGTTGCACTGATACCGCGGGCTACACTGGCTGAAACTTCGTTCCACAAGGTGCAATCATGCCTGAAAGGCCTAACGGGAACGGTCACACCAAGAGCAGTGATACCCCGTACTACGAGTAATCGTGCTACAAGGCGGTCTGGGGGTAAAGTTGTAGTGACCTATGCGATAGGAGTGCGAAGGAATTAAGGTGTTCCCCCAGACGAACAGCATGTCCATATTCATAGAAGCAGCAATGGTGCTTTCCCCCGAGAAAGGACGGGTTGGAAAAGGTCGGCCCTGAAAAACCGCACACTCTGATCTCCTAACGGTTGACTGTGACCACCGGCGCATTATTCAGTATGGCCGAATTACTTTTAGAATCAAACAGTCTGGTGCTGCTCAAAAGTCACCTGCTGCGCGCAGCCACATCAAGAGCAAGACAGTAATGCCTTACTCCCTGCGCCCTCGGGTTAAGCCAACCCCTGCAGCCGAACAGGTCAGACCATTGAGTCATCGGTTCCTGGCAGGGTCCCCAAAGAAAACCCTACTGTCCGCTGCCTCATGGGTCAGACTGTTGAGTCAAGATGTGATGCCCCAACCAAACGCCCTTCCTCGTCCCGGGCAACTGGGAAGTATCATTTGTCCGCACAATTCTGGGTCATTTGACTCAGTTATCTGACCTACGGGCTTTATGCACCCCGCTGCCTATTAACAATAAACAAGATAACACTCTTCTAAATTCATGAGATCCTTTCTGAGTATGAGCTTTTAACCTCCGTACTCTATGTCAAATTGGCAAACAGACAATATTCGCCGAAACCTTATACTCCCTTTGAGGAGGCTGCTTTTGATGCTTGCATCTAATGCACCCCACTAGGGGCGACGTGTGTTTTGCTGTTTTGAATAGTCTGAACGTCTTCGTACGGTAGTGAAGCATCAATGTCAACACTGATGTTGCTGTCTTTGATGATGATGATGAACGCCTTCGTGCTTCACCTATCAACAGGTTCTCTCTGAGGATTGAAACGCCGGGTAAGAATAACAGCTGATTATCCAAGAGGTTGTTGGCGCTCTCCAGATGTGGGTGTTATGCACTGATACATAACCTCACAGGTATCGATAGCGAATAAATTCAGGCCAGTGAAAGAGCAATTCGACGCCAAACCACAACAGGACTTAACACTCGGTATGTTTCAAGATAACACGATATCGATCTTGCTGACTTGATGGGTTCTAATCAAAGGGGAGTGTGTCCAACGTGCCACTGTGTTGGTTCCGACTACCATTGTCATCATCCAGTGCTGCATTTTGGTATCACGTTCCGCCTAAGTCTACGATCACGTACTTTGTCCTTCCCGGTAACAGTATGAGGATCCGCTTTCTTGCAAGTTTTGCAGATCAGATTTTGGCACTAAGCGGACCTTAGCTTGTTTTTGCCGGTATATTCCTGAAAACTATGGAATTCTTTTTATGTTCTTTTGGATAGATGGATATACTCCAACGCAATGGTGACCAATGTGATGGCAGATCCAGCTGACCCACAACGGCTAAAAGTATGTGCAATATTCACCCCAGCAGTCTGGCAAAAGCTACAACACCTTTATCCTCTCCGGAAACATCAAAAACCTCATTCAACTGACGAGTGATTGCTGTACACAGTTGTCATGTATATTCTTTTATATTGATCAGAAATGTCTTGTATTGTGTTGACGTGTTGAACGATGGGTTGAGCCTTCAGTTAGATTCAGGTTGCTGATTATTCTTTGATACGGTTGACTTTTGAACCAATCATTCCGAAGTTCAGGGCTGTCCATAGGCAGCTAGTTTTGAACATTCCGAGCCTTTCCTCTTGTTCACAAGTGTAATATTGGTGACTCATCTAGGATCAACGTGTTCCAGTCCCAGAGGATTATCATCTGCGCTGCTCAGGCAGATGTTCGATCCAACTTGTCCCCTACCCATTCAGCGTAGATTTCTCATTTACCAGGTAATGGAGCAGTTTTAAGGTTTCGAACGTATATCTAGTCGTGCGAGTGGTTTCACTTGGTGACTAAATTTGTCAGATTAGTGCCTGAGTGGAGGTTGGTGGTGGTGGAGGTACGTAGTCTAAGTACAGTTTGATCATATAACTGGCTACTAGCCAGTAGCTGAATGATACAACACTAATCTGCCAGCCGAAAGTAGAATTTTTCGACCGCTCTAGGGATGTGTCGCCCCGAGCTGGTGTGCAACGACTGTGCAATGCTCGGCTTTTCAACTAGTTTGTTTCCATGCGTCAAAACTCCAAATTCACTTCATCAACTACACAATCCGTGGAACCAACACAGACATTGTTTTGGGGAGCAGTTCTCAAATCGGAGGTCTTTGATACACGAGAGCGCTTAGTTTCACGCTAAAACTTTTAATTACGCCGAAGCAATGACTGATTCTTAAGAGCTAATCTGCCCATATGCTTGGCGCATTTATGCACTGCATGCTGCTACTGAAATACCGCACAAAAATCATCTAGGTGGGCAAACCTGGAAGCTCCGGTCGAGCGGCGAAAGGATGCGTAAGTCAGGCAATTTGTGCCAGCATGATGGCTTCTTATTTCATGGATAAGTCATCATCATCATCGACAGCATGACATCAGTGTTCAACACCGATGCTACACTGCCGTACAACCATGATTGATTTGAAGTCCTTATTATGAGGAAAAGAATAGAGTTGGACAGGAAGACTTGGTGCTAGCTTACTGCAATCATTTGGAGGTGCCCACGCTTCCAAATACTCATTCAGGCAATCTGGATAGAAACTGGCATCGGTTGGTAGTCATATCTTGCAGCGTATCCAACCAGGCGCAGTCCCCATCCTGGAAGGCGAGCAGCACCGACATCACCCAAGCGTTTCGTAATCTCCTTCTTACCCCTCTACCTGGCCAAAGGTTAGTCACCTCTCTCCTTCCACCACTGAATTGGGCATGGAAAACGGCACTCTTCGTCAAACGATCGTTAGGCACTCACACGTCCCAACCAATACAGCTTCTGGTGCTAGACACATTCTTTAATGGAAATACCTGTTGCACAACCAAAAACTCGATTTCTAGTTGCCTCGTTACGGATTCCCCGGCACCAACCCACATGAGCTGTGGTTCCGAAACAACGATTGTCGAACACCTGAAGACATCTCAGTTCCGCTGCTCGAACAGGCCAAGTCTCACAGACACAACAAAACAGCCCGCATTGTGGCTTGATACACACGTCCCAGTGCCAGTCGAAAATAAACGGAGACTTTGAGTACGACCGCCGCCGCACGGGATCATTACTTCTGTCTCGTAGAAGCATCTGGTCCATACTGTTGTGTCCCTCATGTCGCCTTCGGGATAACCCGCGCCCGTTACAGACGGGTTTTATGTTTTGGGTAGGTCACGTACTCCACGTTCCAGGCGGCCGCTTGCCTCACCGGTCGCATTTCATTCCTATAAATTTGCTGCCGGTCGTTTGTTGCTTGGCCACGGACTGTGGAAGTCCTAGCCAATAAATCGCGGTTTTCCTGTATAGAAATCACTGGACAGAACCCAACAATGGTCTGATGAACCTGAGGGTATGTCAGCTCGTGTGCCTTTTAGCGGTTGGATTCTAACAAACACTATAGTTTAGTAGTCGTTGTCTGGCTCAGTTTATTCTCCCTTGCTTTCTAATATTTTGTTTCAGGGAATCACTCTTAAGGGCATGCTCCTCACACTGTCAGCTCAGTTCTGCTTCCCTTGAAGTGTACTTGTGTTTGACTGGCTTTTAAAAGCCGCTA
Organism: Clonorchis sinensis; assembly: GCA_003604175.2. Taxonomy (NCBI): domain Eukaryota; kingdom Metazoa; phylum Platyhelminthes; class Trematoda; order Opisthorchiida; family Opisthorchiidae; genus Clonorchis; species Clonorchis sinensis. Next base: position 209,559,741 of record CM030369.1, read on the forward strand.
GTCTGTGTTCCATTCTAGCGTCTGGTCGTCGTTTACTCACGTACGTCTGATATACTTATTTATGTGACACCGCTTCGATACTGGCTTCACGTTTTGTTCCTTTTAGGATATGCTAAATTTGACTCGCAAAACTTCGCGTAACATCAATTCCTATTTGAAGCAGCGGAGATCTCAACAAAATACACTCGTTTGCATATCAATTTGGTTTTGACGGGAGACTCACCTAGAACACAGCTGAACCTCGTGTATGATGTTTCTAAGCGACTGAATGCGCTGCACCAGGTCGCCTCATATTTCAGTTGGCACGATATTCGAGATATCGCGATACATTGTGTAGACGCAATACACTACTCATAAGTGGGATGTCGAAGAGTTTTCAACAACCCCATGAGTAGCGTATTACGTCCATAGCAGAGGTCTTGTCCATCCAGTTCACCGAATCCCATGATGTCGACCATTAGTAGTGACAGCATTCAGCTATGAAGTGCCCAAATGTCGATTTATGTGTCGAACAGTGTAGACAATATGACGCAGGTCGGACGGCCGTGTGCACATTGAAAGGGTAAACGGCATTCTGAGAGGCGATGAATCAGTTCTTTTATTTCAGCTTCCTTGAGCGGATCTCCGAATCGGATTGCCGAGTTGCAAGCACGCTTCTGTAAATGTGGGTGAATTACTTCACTGAAATAAAATAGGGACAAATGTAAATGTAAGATTCAGTGGAAATTATGTCCTTTTCTCACTGGTAAGTCTACTCATGGTGGTTCACAGGCAAGCCAGTAGTGTTTACACTTTCTTTCGGATAAATAAAGGGCCAAAACAGACTAAGTTAATACCACACACACATGCTGTTGTCATGCATCATCACAACAGGAACAAATCTGGTATGCGTAGCTAACGTCTAGCGCACTCCTTGTCCTTTTGAGCCGGAAAACAGGTGAGTCTGTATTACTGAGATCTTAAGTGATTGTTGTCTCTACTTTCCAGGTTTCTGAAGCACTGCATAAAATAGGATTATACCGTGGTACTCCCCCCCCCCACAAGGACCACCCTTTAAGAACCCAGGAAAGCAAACACCGTTTGGAATGGAATTTGATTTACACGTAGTTATACTGAACTGAGATGTTCACAAGCCAAGTGTAGCTCTACAGGTTACCTCCGGTGGGCGCATTTGATACTGCGTTGTGGGCTTGAAAACTTTACCTTCCCTCCGAAGGAGTGGTCCCCTGGCTTATGTGTAATACAGCAAACCGAACGATGTATCGTAGTGTTAGCTCAATGGTGGTTGGTCTAGTTCTAGTCAACTCTGGCAACACTTCAAAATATTGTGTGCTAGTGTCATCCAGTCTAAAGCCGACTATGCACTTCACCGGTGTACGTGACCACGCGATGACGTCCAACTTCCTCTGTTACTGAGTTTAGTTTGACTACAGGGGCTGGCAACGATGCGCAACTTCTGCGGGAATGTTGTGTTTATCTGATGTAATTCACACAGTTCAAAGGAGGACGAAACAATGAATAACAGCAAACTGATTTCAGAAATACAGGAATACTTGCACAGTGCTTGCTCCAGTTATTTTGATTTAGCAAAAACGAGGCATCTAATTCCTTAGTAGCATCCTGTGTTTGTCGTCAACTGTGCGAGAATCATACTTTCGAAGGGGCCAAATAAATAAAACTGTGAAACAAACAGGTGTGCTAGTGATAACTTTGGCCAGGCCCCACGGGTTGCCACTTGTGGGGTTACCAGTTCATATATATATATATATGAACTGGTAACCCCACAAGTGGCAACCCGTGGGGCCTGGCCAAAGTTATCACTAGCACACCTGTTTGTTTCACAGTTTTATTTATTTGGCCCCTTCGAAAGTATGATTCTCGCACAGTTGACGACAAACACAGGATGCTACTAAGGAATTAGATGCCTCGTTTTTGCTAAATCAAAATAACTGGAGCAATCCTACTATAGGATAAGCGACTCAAGAATTAGCAATCGTTCGATCGATTTGGTCATCCGGAACTTGGTAAAGCCAGTAGCACCACCTACCAAATTAATATTGATACTAATGTTCGTCTGGTTAGTACGTCGGAGAGCCTTGAATAAATGGGACGTTATGGTAACATACGGGATTGTTTGATGAAATATCCTTGAAATTTCTCGTAGGAAAGCAGAGGGTTTTTCCTGTCTTATACGGAGGAGGGCCAAAAAATTGGTATGATTTCATTTTCATATCAATTGTTGTTCACTTTTAAAGCAGCAACTCCTGGTAGTGTTGAGGCCTTTTGCCTTTGGAACTTTCTTAACGTCATGTTTATGAGATACCCTCCCCCACGGATTCAAGTTCCTGCCACCAAAAGTAAAACTTTCAGGGTGTACTTACCGTAAGTGGTTAAATAGTTTCTTTCTGCCCATTTTATAGTTTTCGGCAAATGTTTTAAAGAATTTCAAGACATCAGCTTCCGCCCGGGTGCATAAATTCCCGGACCTCGTGAATATCTCGGGGATGCTTATGGCACGAATCGAGGTGGAATCCTTTGGGTCGAGTTCCAGCCCCAGTCCGAATGATTTGAGGGAATTCAATGCGTCTGGATGATTTTCATAGCATTGCCGCAGTGACTTTCCGCTGAGCCCATCAAACTTTACGGCATACCGCACAGTGCTGATGCCAATGGAGTTATTTTTCGTTTCAGCAACTCTTTCCCATTGAGATTCCAACTGTTCTAGTAATATTCTTTCATGTGCAGCGTGCTGGTCTACTGCTATTATGTGCCATCCGGTTTTACTACCTTGATCCACTCGCAAACGTAGGAGTATTACTTTGTTGTCAATATAACCGATCAACCGGCATTGTTTCAGGTCTGCGCTTGAAAGATTCGTACTGATATTCATGCTCCTGATTGCTGGGGTTTTGGTGAATCGTGATGGTGAGGAAGTTTAGTTTCGACGAGCCTTCGTGGCTGAAATTGCAAGGGAACTTTCTGATAAGTATGAATAAGTAACTAATGTTTGTCCCTTATCTTCAGTCTTAACTAAAATGGACTATGTACAGTGATCACACACCAGTGGAACTGCCTCAAGTTATACACCCGAGGTAGAAAGATCATTTGCTTTTGAAATACTGAACCAAGCAGCTATCTAGTATCGCTGTTTGGAACACAATGCAGCCTTTATTTCCACCTAAAACACTCGATCAGCATACAGCATCTATCCGCTATGTCCGACAAACTATCCTGCCTAGGTTTCTGAATGACCGATTATGTAACGCAAAGAATGAACTTTGCCCACTCTGAAGTCTCAATTTGGCTCTAAATCTTCAGAATGAGCCACCGAATCTGTAGAGGAAGCTGAACTCCTACGATCGCGAAGGTTGACAGCTGGGGTGCATTTCATCGTGAGAACTGAAGTACGGCTTGGAATATCTTTTTGGATGCTAACACCTAAGTTGACTGTATCATATATGCTGAAGCAAAGCACCTCAAGGAAGGTTAAGAGCAATTCTCAGTTTCACAGTGATCCTTCTCTGTAGAAGCTACCAGCTCATTCCACTTTTTCCAAATATTGGGGCTGCCTAATATCGCTTCCTTGCCTGCGTCAAATGGATAAATCTGGAGCGCCATGTGGTTTCCATTTTTTATCCAGTGTATTTACCCGGAGTTGTTTGCTCCACTCTGTCACCACTGATTATCACCAATTAGGGGGATTTCAATTCTTGATAGGATAAAAAAATAAGCATGGACGTAACACTCGTTGGGCGATATTATTTTCTCTAGCAGTGCTTTCGGGTTGGGTTTTTGTTATTTTTATTAGCTGTTGGTACTGTTCTTTAGTTTCTTTAACTTCTCTTCGGGTCTTGACACCAAAACTATCATAATTTATTTTGGTTTCTCCAATTTGCATTTGCCCTTAACTTCAATCTCTCTGTTCATGAAATGTCTGAACTCCTGTTATCGCCAAGATAAAACTAACTTCTTTCCGTGCTGCCCATTAATAATGAATTTCACCTAAAGTACAAAACCATTGAAGGTGCACTAATGAATACCGCGAACAAAGACACCAAACTGGTCCTGGATACTCCAGCTAGTTGACTGATTCATGCTCAATGTACGTTACCCCGTTACTAGTCCCTCCACCTTTTTTACACTACCTGTAGACAAGTGGGGCTGACTAAAATGGATTATGCATAAAGCAATGAGTATTCTCAGCAGTCATTATTTGGTTACGTGAAAATGTGGCTAATACATTCCAGATTGGACGAAGTGTTTTCAACTCCCTCATGGCACATTCATTATAATCCAAAGTGAAATTTGAATGTTGATGCATGAAGAGACAGTTTCCACAAACATTCCTGAAGTACTCACGAAATGCAGTAGGCCCTTAACGTCACCTTAGGGTATTTTTATTCCACAATCACAGAACCGCATTTTGCTTTATGAACATTTCCAAGAACAGCATCTTGAGTAGAAGTTGATCGTTCAGCAAAAGCTAAGGTATGTATGTATGTGCGCAACTGGAATTGGTGATTTTAGCACAAGGTCTGTGTGGACCAAGGGGCCTGGGGAAATTTCCACAAACTCCCGATACGACTGAGTGCGCCAACCATCGATTAGTTGGGGTAGTGGAACACATTGTACCTCGCAGCATTCAGGGAGGGTGGCAGAATAATTTGATTTCACCATATGGAGAGACCAGCGAATGTGAGCAACTTTTGGGAGCCGTGTGCCCGCAGGCAATTTCTATCTGGTGTCTGGTGAATGTTTTGGAGCGCCGGCTTTTCGAGTTCTTGTAGCAGACTCGTACTGGGTCCTTTTCCTTCCCTTATTTCTTCCAGCTGTTGATTTATTTTCATCAGTCTGCAAAATCGTGCAACATTTAGGCACAAGTGATGATAAGAACATGACACTCCAATGTCCGAAGATTCAGTTAGCATATCTTATACAATTATCGTATAGGTTGCCTTTTTGGCGATATCCGAATTGTCGTTTGTAAGAGCACTTGTTAGCTGGGGTTTACGAAAATGTGATCCAAATGGGGCAGGACACGTTCCCTAACCAGACCTGACGCCCATGACCCATGTTCCAAAGTACCAAAGTATCGAATTTTGTATTCTTTGGACGAAACTAAAGTATCATGATTCGAACATCACACAAACAATGACCGAATGCTATACAATTCAAAACTTCAGTAAGTTTTAACATTAAAGCAACATGCTCTTTCGAATAGCCAGAGAAATCGGACAATTCATTGTGAGCGTCTAATCCCCTAATAATGATGCCGTAGTATTCGAATCGCCAAGACCGGCGTCACCGTAGTTTGGAACATGAAATGTGGTGGTTATGTAGCCCCCCAGTTATCACCTAACTAGAGTAGGAAAAGTAGGATGAAGTTCGGTTAGCGTAATAAATTATGTTCTAATCAACAAAACACTTAGTTATTGCCCATTTATAGGTGTCTACGAGTGTGAATAACATTAGCAGAGACTTGAACTCTGCATAATGGGACCAAAGATCGCGTACGCAAGAAAACGCACCTGATGTCATCATTTCTGCTGATTAACCACAGTGTTTTCGGTGACGAAAAACTGTCAACCATGTATCCAAATTTGATCGTATAAGATAATGACGTTTCTATCCCAATTTATTTATGAATCGTATAGTTAGTTCCATCTTGTTTAGTAATTGTCAAATCATAATGTTCGTCTCGTTACTTTGTCTGAATTGGGTGTCACCCTTAGGTTAGCCACAAGGTTCTCCCAGTACCAGTGGGTATATAGTGGACGATTAACTATCCGCGCTGCTATGAGTATTTGAGAGCCATAAGGCCAGCAGCGTCGGTTCGGTTTTCAGATCTCCAATGGACTATCTCTGCATCTCACTCCCACAGCAAAGAATGCCGATCTTAAATCTGACATATCCAGTAGCTTACAGGCAAAACCGGTGGGAAATGCGAGCGGAAGAGATGAGAGTCATGTTCGAAACGGGAGGCAGCTGTTAACGCTTTTGTCTAATCAAGTCAACCAGCTACAGGGGGATCAGTGGGTTGGTCTGTGTGACGAGTGGATCATCCACCAACGAAATATTACCAAAACGTAAACAGGCGTACGAAAAGCCTGAAGGTTTAGTTCAACTGGTTCTCGTACCAGCTGCGCAACATACTGAATTTAGTCCTAGCCTCTATTAAATGATCCACACTGTATGCGCTAGGTAAAGTAGGATATATTTAGTTTGGACGAAGGAGTTAGGAGGACGAACTCGCGAGTGCTTTCCGGAAGACCAGGAGAAATCCTATTCGCCCAAATTTGTGCGTCGGAATCTGTTCCGATTTCCCACTTTCGAAATGAGACTGATAAATGACTATTCAGATTACAGGAGAGTCGGCTTTATTTCGGTTACTTCAAAGGTTGCAGTGACTATCTTCATTCATAGTTTGCCAACAAGGTGAACTTCTGAACCTGGGAAAGCAAGTTAGTTTCTATCACGATAAGGGTTGCGTTGACCCTGTTGGGACCATCTGTAGACAGAAAAGTGATTCAGGGTCATCTGGTCTGAGTTTGTGCCATAGAAAAATTCTTGAACATCCTGAAAGAAATGTACAGTGAACAGAGGGTCGAAGCCGTGCTTACGGCTACCTCTGTTGTCCGGTCATAACGACCAACGTGGTCCATTAGGCGTACCATACCTCGGCATTTCTGTTCAACTTCGTTATTTATGATAGTCTCACTAATTCACCCGATATCAGGATTCAGGAACTAGACTATGCTAATTGATTTGTTCTGGTAGGAACAGGTACCCAATCATTGCAGAACACTTTTGGCCGTCTCGTGCTAGACATAAGCAGTTATGGTGTAGCTTCCTCACCATTGAAGCACAAGAATGACATGTTAGTGCGCTTCTTGTCGCTCGCGCGACATTCGAAGGCACCGGCTTGTTTTATCTACCTTTGGGAGAGGGGGACAAGTATATACAGGCGGAGATGTAACCACCGAAGTCACGTCAAGGTTCACTAAGGCTAGGAAAGCCAAAGTGCTTCAATACCTGTGGTTTCGGCATGGTATCAGCCTCTCAGTAAAGATTCTAGCTTATAACGCATTAGTTCACCGAACCCTTTTAAAAGGATGTGGAAATTGACCTCTCTAAATTAATTATATCAAACAATCCACCGTATTGGACTGTTGTCGTCTTCGAAACATATCGCGCGCCTTTTGGCAGTGGTAAGTAAAACCGAGGCGCAACTGCGAGTATTCTACGCTGAGGTGCTGGATATCATAGAATGTCATCGACTTCGTTGGATGGGGTGTGCATTACGGATGTTCAATGGCTTTGCATAGCAGAGTGAACGGTGGAAACAGCGAAGCGCATAAAGGATGACGTGACATCCGATCATGAACATGGCCACAGCTTAATCATCTGTCGGATCTTGTGGGCTCTTCGGTCGTGGCCGAGATTTTTGGCTATATTGGCCACCAGTGTACACTCCAAGAGGTCATAATGTCAGCTAGACAAGATTAAGTGGTAAGCCTTTTGAGTATTACTGAACAATAAGGGATGACTGATAAGTGCATAAGGTGGAATTCAGTTCAGCGTACATGGGTCAAGATTTTTTATTGATATCCTGCACATCAGCATGATACGTCTAGCTCACCGATCCAGTAAATCTTCAAATTTCATTAGATTCACTAAAATATATTGGGTTATCTGAGCTCAGTTTTTCATATCCCGCAGGACATAATAGAGCTGGGACACCAGATTGGGGGATTCCGGTGATAGAAAAAAGAAGGGTGAAACAGTACGGTCGGCAGCTTAGATGGCTTTGCTGGTCTTCAGCATCCAGTGGATTACTTCGGAGGTTGATGATTTGGAATAGGAAGCAGTCCATACCCTAGGTGTTCTTTGGTATTTGGTATTTGAAATCCTAGAATGAGGTTTCCAAGCGGCCTCTTGTGCAGCACCGATTAAAGTTGAACACCTGAATGACCATCTCTGCTTAGTCCCTCATCCGGATCCTTTAAATACTTCGCTGTTCTTCGTTGTGGTCGCTCTTGAAGTCGCTTGTCTTGGTTTAGCCATGGACAGCAAACTTAATCTTTATATTCGACCCGCGCTCTGGTGTGGGCTGTTGTCAGGGGAATCAGCCGGTTTTTTCAATTATCAGCATAGCCGTCCAAAGGAGCTTTTCAGTCGGTTCTGCGACAGTGTACAGCGTTACCTGGATGCTGCTTTACAAGAATTTGTAGTTTTTTCAAGGAGGTTGGTTTTAATGAGTCGAAATTAGGTGTGTTGAAAAGGAGTGCAGCTGAAGGGTGATATCTGACGATCATTAGATTGGAAAGTGTGGTCCGTGGTTTTCGCCAGAAGGAAGATGGACCGAGGAATGACTTTTCCTCCGCGGATTTGTGCCATCAAGAAAACGTTTGTATGGTGAAGAGAAGGAAAATGGTGTTTTGCCTGACCACGGTCACCAGGTTTTTCAGGTCACGGTGCAGCTGATGAAATAAAGCATTATTTATTGCAAATGCAACTTGTTTTGAGATGATGTGAAGGCGCACCCTGCCAAATACATGGTAGAATTTCAGGTATATAGAGTTTAAACTTAAGCCCGAATCGACATTCTGGGTTGACACTTTCCACTTTATGGGGCGGTTATCTGTATCTTGGACAATGCCATACCTCAGGTGTCACTTTTTGTACGCACGATAAGTTCGTGTCTATCGTGACTGGTCACGATAGATTCCGTAATTTTCAAGATGAAAAGAATGAGGCTTGTTGGCCTTAGTTAGTGGGGTGGGGTTCTTCGTCCCCTTGTAGATAGTACAACCTCTTGGCTCCTTGTCTAAGGGGCAGCACTCATTTACAGGAGGTTTAGGAGATATTGGAACAGTACAGTTATAAATTCTTCGACCGCCTTCAGACGGATGTTGTCGATTTCAAAATTTTGTCTTCTTTCGAAAATTTTTAGCTCGTGGATGAAGGTCGCTGGAGTAAGACTGGTGCGGTTGAGACTACTACCTGTTTAAAGAACACTGGAAGCCGTGATATAAGCATAGGTTTGGGCTGAGATGGGTACATAGTGCGCCACTGGTACTCTCGCACTGTCCATTGATGTTTGTTTGTGGCCCGCATTGAGTAGAGGGGTTAATTCATACTTGAGTTTTCTCAGGCTTATGACGTGCCTATACAAATGATTCCGGTCCATCGTAAGTCCGTTAGGAGGAGGTTGTTGAGTACGTTAAAATGCCCTGACACAAAACCGCGCGTTGGTAATGAGGGTTTTTTCTTCTTGGGGAACAGAGTTGCTGAATGGTAATAGTTGAGACACCACGAGATAGGTGTCTTCCGTCGATTAATAGTAGACGAATTCCATCTGTAGGTTAGGTTTGGACCCGAAGACTGGGTCTGGCTGGTGACACAGCAAGGCGTTCATGCCTGTCGGTCTGCTCCGACAAATGACGGAAATGCCTGTAATGAATACTTACCCGCTCAACATTTTGAGCGATGGCCAGGATTCCGTGAAGGAGTTTGCGAGTCTTTCTTTTTGAGCCTTTCATGGCGTAATTTCCTGAAGCAGAGGATTTGATACCGTGGATACACGGCTGATCATTGAAAAATACTTCCATATCATGCATGAAGCCGTTACTATAACTCCGGGTGGCCAGTTGCCTTAATCGTTTTGTGTTCAGTCATTTAGATGAAAACGTTTCAGCTCGTTATAGCCAGGCTTTTTTGGTCCCTGGAGCATAGGTAAAAGTACATAAAGGTTGTCCTGTAGATACTGTTGGATTTGGCGCAGCGTGGGTAGACGTCCAGATTATACGCATTAGAATATCAGCCACCTTATTAGTTTGCAAATACCGAGACTGGTGTAGCGGTTCTGGAGCTGTTTCCGTTGACATAAAACGTGTATTACCGAGACGCCAACCAATTAGTTTAACATAATGCGCCACGCATTCATATCTCTCCAGCCAACGCAGTGCGGTGGCGCTTGTTGCTGGTTTATATTTTATGTTCACAATGTATGCACATCTGTCCATTCTCTTCTACTTTCTTTTTACTGTCACCTTTGCCTACTGTGGTGTACACTGTCAAGCCACCGACACTCTGGAATATATTTGGTGCGTTACTTAGTGCAAAAATACTATGAGACTGGTCATCGTTTACTACGGTTGTGTTTTTTATCTAATGTACAGCTTCACATTCACCTTGACCGCCGTACTGGCCCTTTATCCCTGCGGTACCTTCTTTTTAGTCGTTTTGCACCATACAATATCTCATTTTCTGTCTAAAAGTTGACGGCTGAACGAATATTGTACCACATTGATGCTTCGCGTTCCTCCTCAGATACCGGTACGAGCCGTGGTCATATAATTAGCCAGGACCAAATTCATCCATAACTCATTTAAAACCGTGACCACTACAAGTACCAATATCCCACCCAAAGCTAGTTTACGCAAATGGTAAACTGTATAAATCACTTCCGTTCCGTCGTAATGTATGGGAGTTGCTCCTATAGCCGAGATCCCTCCAGATTTTCGCACTGTAAACTCTGGACTACCTCCTGAAACACGTGAGGAAAACAGCAAGTAAACTTCGTATGTTGATGTAAGTGTGAGTTTGTCATCATCACCGACAGCACGACATCAGTGCTCAACACCGATGCTACACTGCCGTACAACCATGATTGATCTGAAAGCCTTATTGTGAACAACAGAATAAAGTTGGACAGGAAGACTTGGTGCTAGCTTACTACAATCATTTCGAGGTGCCTACACTTCCAAACACTCATTCAGGCAATCTGGATAGAAAATGACAATAAAAACGCCACTAGCATCGGTTGGAAGTCATATCTTGAGGCGTATCCAACCAGGCGCAGTGGAGATCACGCGGTCTTCATCCTGGAAGGCGAGTAGCACCGACAACGCCCAAACGCTTCGTAATCTCCTTCTTACCCCTCTACCTGGTCAAAGGTTGGCCACCTCTCTACTTCCACCACTCTGAATTGGGCACGGAAAACATCACTCTCTTCGGCAAACGATGATTAGGCATGCGCAACACATGTCCCAACCAATGCAGCTTCTGGCGCTAGACACATTCTTTAATGGAAATACCTGTTGCACAACCCAAAACTCGCTTTCTAAGTGCCTCGTTACGGATTCGATGACACCAACCCACATGAGCTGTGGTTCCGAAACAACGATTGTTCCGCTGCTCGAACAAGTCAATTCTCACAGCCATACAACAAAACAGCCCGCACTGTAGCTTGATACACATGTCCCTTGAGATTCAGGGACACACCACTTTGACGCCATAGGTGTCTCAAATTATCAAACGCGACCCGAGCCCTGGAGATTCGTACATTGACTTTAACTCTTACACTATAATTAGAACTATTACAACTTCCAATATACGTAAAATGCTCCACAACTTCGAGTGCATCTCCCTGGATTGTAAGTGGCGTGATCAGTGACCGCATGTCCAGAAGCATGTCCTCACATTTTGCGGGTACAAAGTGCATACCAAAGGACTGATGACTTTGGTCAGTTCATCCAGAAGCATCTGTGCCTTATACTCTTCGAAGAACGGAACGATATCATCTGCGTATTTCAGATGGACAACGTTTCCGTCAGCAGTTGCCTGAACAGCAGGGTTGCGATGACCTTGCAGCGTTCGTCTCATTACCTCATCCACCACGAAATTAAATAGGTAGGCTGTGCATCCCTCATGACCACCACTTTCTGTACAGAAGCTATCGGAGAGGTCTCCGTATACACTCCCCCGGAATTCTGAGAACACAAGGAACCTATTATGTTCACAAACTTCTGGGACATTTCTTGATGGGCACGCGTGTCAAGGAAAACAGACCGGTCAACCGAGTAGAATGCGCCTTGGAAACCTAGGACTATTAGCATTGTGGGTCGTTTGTACGTATGGCGTTTTTCTAGCATCCGACATAGTGTGAAGATTTGGTCAACGCAACCTCTACCAGGCCGGAATCTCTGCTTGCTTCTCTCTCTTTTACGAGCCACCGTAAGGCGACCAAATACAAATGACGCCAACAGTATCTTTACCGGCGTCACTCTGATCTCCCTGTGATTATCACACTCACTACGAGTCTCTTTTTTGAAAATGGGCACTATCACCGACTCGCCCCCATTGTCTGCGACAGAGTTCTTCTCCCAAATACAAGAAAACAGATCAGACAATCACTGACTGAGGACTTCACCCCCATTTTTGAACAATGCGGTTGGGAGGTCATCCGGACCAGAGGCTCGGTGGCGCTTGAGGGGAGATGCAGTCATAAACCTCCCGGGCAGTAAGCGGTTCCACGTTCACTGTCCAGGACTCTATGCCAACTGTGGGGGACTCCAGATGAGTGACAGCTGATGGCTACGACGATTGTTGTTCAAAGTGTTTGTCCCATCCGTCGAGGCGTTCTTGTTTATTCAAGATGGTCACTCTTTCTCGATCCTTGATGATTTCGCTCACTGGTGGTTTACGGGGATCGTGCGCACGGATCAATTAAACTAAACTTCGGGCATTACCGGCTTTCATGGCCTCTTCCATGTCTCTGGATGTTTTTGTCCACCACATTTCACGGTTGGCTCGCACGCTCACTTGCACCTGACGTCTGATAATTCACCGCGTAAAGTTATGCTCAGGGCCGGCTGAGATGTTTCTCCGAGATTTAAGGAGTGTCACCGTTCGGTCTGATATCCATTGCTGAAGTAAGCCTGGTGGTGACATACCACAGACGAAATTCCCAGCACTATACAAAGAGGTAGCAATCTCGTGCCAGAATGATTTCGCATCTGATGATGAAGCATTTGGAAGAGACTCTCAGTTGCCAATCGACTTGTCCGCACCTTACGCGGCTTTGGAATACCTAAGGAGAAGCGACTCTGGATGAACGCGTGGTCGAAATACACAAATGTGTTCCAAAATGACTGGCAGTCAGTTATTGATCCGCGCTATCGGTAGCTGATGGCAATGCAATCTATTTGAGTTTGTGGTTGGCATGCCGTCGGAGGACACCATGTTGTCGGAGGAATTCGGCTATTTCGGAAGTTGGTACTGCATAAAAACATCCTGAGATCAGCACACAGCTAAAGCAATCGTTCCCCAGTGTCCGTACGTACCGAGTCCAATCCATGTCAACCTCCTAATTGAGTCTCAGATACGCTAAGCCTGCCCACTTGTGCATTCAGATCTTCGACAACCACCACGATATCTGAGCTTTTAGCTCGCCGCAACAGAGCACGCAGGGCGTCAAAAAACCTGTCTCTGACGGCGTCGGAGCTACAGTCAGTTGGGGCGTAAGCAGACACGATAAACAGACATCTCAACTTCCCGCTTGTGAGACTCCTTCACAGACGTTGCCGGGCGAACCGCACATAGGTGACTATCAACAGCTATCCAGTCAAGCAAGGACCTTTCCGGTCGATGTCACAGGACGATATCAACCCCTGCACATCCCGCCGCAACAGCCTCTGGATCACCAGATGTGCGCAGCCGGAAGCGAGTGGAGACTGATGGGACAGTTAGCTCAACCACTGTGCTGGCATCTTGTTTCTGATACACAGCATACACCAGTACCAAGTGAGTCCAGTGTGAGAGCGAGAGCAGCTTGTTGTCCTGCATGCTTCAGAGTGCGGACCTTGAGGGTGGCCAGATAGACTGGGTGTTGAGGCTTGAAGATTGACTTAGAGATACCTGGGGATGACGGCGCTATGTGACGAGCAGATGCTTCACGCAAAACCGATGCAAGGCGAACGGAGTGCTAGTCTTACGAGGGGAGATTTATAAATGGGGTGAGGAGAGGTGAAAGAAAAAGTATGTGAAAGAGCAAGAAGGGCATCGTCAGCAGTAGCCTGTTTTTGCTTACCCGCCCTGCTGTATGTAGGCGACCCGGCTGATGGCACCAGGCGACGGCCGATTTGGCATGATATTATTGTTAGATGTAGACTTCTTGGTTGTACATGGTCTGAGATACCGTCATGGTGCCCACACCTGGGCAGGAGGACGATTAGGTTTATCAACCCAAGCATTTGGCTTAAAAGCCTAACCGCAAGACAGTGGTGTTTGGTGGGAAATGCAAATGCATCACCGTTTCTACGGAACAAGTCGCTACGTGTTCCAACTCCAAGCCTGGAGGACCAGGAGATCGTGTTCGTCATACCTCTAACCGTTGGCCAACCTGGTATGAGAAACTCTGTGGATGTCACAGGGACACCTCCCAGTATAGCTCAACGGGTCACTGAGGTGCGAAAACTGTCACTCCAAGATAAGTTCCAATCTCTTCGTTGCGGGGTCCAGTCTCTTCGTGAGTGAGTTTGTCAGTAGTTTGTTAGTTTGTAATAGCCTGCTAACAGTGGTTGTTTACCCGTCTCTTGGTTTAGGATACTTCTCCTCCGCATCAACATACATCTGTACGCATGGAAACCTTGTTTCATGTGTGAAGGTTAATTAGCCTTGCCCAGCTCATCGTATCGTCATATTCCGGTTGTAACTGCTTCAAAGTACTTTGTAAACCAGTGCTCAAATATTCTGAAGGTGATGGCTTGGACTATCTGCGCTGGAAGTTTCTATCAGTTTTGCATTTCACATTCCGAAAGCCGGCAGCTGCGAGGCAGCTTGTTCTCGTAACTCTCATGTGTGACGTGTGCCAATGAGAACAGACAGAAGCATTGGTTCTGTTTTTTTTATTTTGAAACAGACGGAAACAGGGTGTTGTGACTTTCAAGCTAGCATCAGGAGTCTCAGTCCTTGGAATCCTTACTCGTTTGACCGTTCCGTCATCCCAGCGACCTGTCAGATTCACACCCATCCTACTTGTTTCAAAGCTTGTTGTACGTCCTTAGTGCACATGTCCTATGTCCGTTATCCGTACGCGATTGCTGATCTAGCGAGTGCGACGTTCAGTATTTCGGTAATCATTGAGTTTCACGTCTTGGTGGTGCTTCTGTACTTCCAAAGAACCTTGAAGATCTCAGCCCATTACAGCGTTGAATAAATTTGTTTTCTGAAGTAACCTTTTGTCAGTAATTTAGGGTTCCATGCAGTTTGCCACATGAGTATTTTTGCATCCAAAGGTGTTACACTTTCCCTCGTTTACTGGAACAATGGCCCTGACCCAAGACGGAATAACGCTGCTCACTTTTTATTTCCTTCACAATACGCTAGATTATTCAAGTCCGCGTTTAACTCGTGTGCGTTCTGCTAGCTATTCACCAGCCTTCCAAGTTTGACGTCGCCTGATGACAGCAAAAATGATGGGCCTAGATGGTTTGGCGCGGAATTCATTTAGTATAACCGCGGGCTGTCTCATGCGGAACGCTGTAAGCAGGTTGTGCTCACTGCGGGTGAGAGTCTTTTACCCTCACCTTCTGCGGCCTTTTGCTTTCGAAAACCTTCACAATATGTAGATAAGTCCTCCCTCATAGTGTTACATAGATTTGCAACAGTATTGCATGGTCTACGTGGTCGAATCTTTCGCTGAAGTCTGCTGGTGTCTCTCGGACTCGATCTGTCAATAGGTTTACGGTAAAAGCTAGTTCACAGGTGCATCTACGTTGAACTAATTGAAGTACATCACCGGAACAGAGGTTTGTGTCCAAGACATTTTTTTCAATGCCTATTTAAGTGCCTCCGAATTTTGACAGCGCTGGCCTCCGTTTATACGGTACTCCAAAGTTGTCACCTATCTGCTACTTTTGTGCCCCAATTTACAGCAAGTTCCCCGAACTCGCAGGAAATTTTTGCACAAGTAGGTCAGTGGTGATAATTAGTGACATTTGCCCATTAAAAACAACTAGAGACGGTCCGTCTGATACATACCAATTCTAGTCAGGAACAGTTCCATTCCTGATGCTGAGTACTGCACGTTTTTCAGGAGTTTCCCCGGACTTCAAACCCCTATGAATTTCATGGTGGCGGTCTGTCGCACTACGATCACACTTCTCTTCCCCGAATATTCGGTACATTATATGCTCGCCTCATTAACCGCTAATGACTCGGTCGTTAGGTAAGGTGCAAGTATATCCCGCATTATATGTGTATATTAGCCTTTCATGTGAAATTAACATCCGGACAACCTCGCTTCCTCACCTCTGCCAGCTTAGGTTCATCTTCTGGTTGGTCGAATCCAAATCCTACGAGCACTCCACTGAACCCTGATGCACTTTTAACCACCTAGACGTCCATTAATTGCCAGTCATTTCGAGAATAATGAATGATTTTCCACCAGATGGCATCCGCAATGCGCGATAGCACAGTACGGTTTCAGAGGGACGCATCAGAACGCCAAATGTGACCTAACAGCTGACTCATTAAAACAGTTTAAGTTTCCATTACTGGTCGCCAAGGCTAACTTCTGCAAGGTATCCCGCCACCGTTAATTCAACGATGCCTCACAGTTCCGCCATGACAGATCCTCCTCAAGCTGACAGAAATAACCTGCTTACTTTGGCGTAGCAGGGCGTCGAATAGTACCTTCAATTATGCTGACCACATTTCTTGACTGATTTTCGCTGTTTAGTCACTTCACTCAATCCGCTCATGGTGATCAGCACCATTGTTCACACACAAAAATGTGAACCACATGACCACACTCTGTCGTTATGCAAGAACCATTGTAGACCGAGTTGTCTAAAAACGTTGCCGGAAGGTGGAATCTGAATCTAGCGAGGAACCAGAGCAAATATCCACCGAAAGTTCACGGATTCAGAAGTTGGATGTGGAATGCAATGTCACAGTTGCCCAGCTTTATGCATTGTAAATGCGTGGGTGTAAAAAACCTTACAAATCAACAGCCCAACTCGCTTGCCCTTTTTTACGGGTTTGCAGATTACGGTTGCCACATATGCCGTTGAGTATAAGGCGTATCAACCACTCGCTCGTATTCCTAACACTAGAACAAGAATATCAACGCAACTGCTGTTTTTAGTTGCAGTACGCGAGAAGGAACTATAATCTGTGGAAGCCCTTCAAAAACGTAAAGAACTTAACCGCTTGGAGATGGGGGTTTGACAAGGTATCCCCTAGAAGTTTCCACTTCCGAAGATATTCGAGCCTTCAGGTGCAGTACTCAGGAACACATTCGTTCAATTGCGAAAATGCCAAGAAAAGGACAGAGAGTGATCGATCATGGCTACAGTTTACAAGATGACAAAGCTACGAAAACCGACGAACGCATTGCTAAGTTTCATTATCTCAGAACCCAGTGCCTGCTGCGTTGCGGAAACAAATCCTGCCCATTCCTCCTTGGGAACCGCGACATTACATGCGGATTTACAGGCCTGTTGAATAATCCAGAAATATAGAATATAGCTTCCATTTAACCGTAATGGATCCAAGTACTGTCCCATTGAGAACATTAATTCTACTGGACGGTGCGTTCCCCACTTGTGACGCAGCTTGATATTCGCCGAATGGAATCGATTTCTCGAAAGCGACAGTGTATATGTCGAACGGGTTCCCTTACGAATTCTCTGTATGGATGATTTGTTTACGTGAGTGGGTCTTTCAGGCCATCGATGATCCCCGATTGAAGAAAAGGCATGCAATTGTAGGAACAAATCCTAGCCTGCGGTAAACGTGAATCGCTTAGAACGAATGAAAGTTGCAGTTAGTCCTGCAGCTGTAATACCTTATAGAACTTGCTGGAGCTCGAATTGTATTCGTATTTATTCCCAACTAGTGAGTGGCATACCGTCAGGCATGACCACACGGTTAGAGTCAGAACAACGCACGACTTGGTGGGATTGGTGGGTACTGGGGATTGCGCGAAAAATAGGACGGTCATAAACGCTGGGCAATAGACTTGGTCACGCCCAAACCAGCATGAGAAATGAAACACAATTACCATGAGTTTATAATAACATCAATAGGTTTATTTCCCAATCTGTAGGAAGCATGTCGATTGAGGCCTGATTGGGAGGTTAGAGCATATAGCTCTTTTAACTAACTTTGACAATGCATCCACTGCTCGTCTAGACAGCTGCCGAATCTTGTGTCTTCGGACCCCGGGAAGTAGCTTTTCGGAGCAATCGCTTTTAGAGAACTTCATTATATTGGGAAAACTCGCACTGTGCGGCAAGAGGGTGAAATTTTGGTTCAACGCGTTAGAAAGGGGCGAGTAGCGGGTGCTCTCGGATTTGCCTTTGTTTGAACGGACAAGAAACTGGGACGAGAAGAGGCAAACAGAACGGTAGTTCAACGGTGAATGCATAGAGCACCACTGGGAACCCACCACACAGTGTGTAACGGCCACGGTGCTTTAGACTTGAAATCCTACTTTGGTTGGTCACTGGCATTGTACCTGGACTTTTTAGGCCATTGTGGTCAGTGTTTGCATTTCCGATCGTTGTGAATAGTCAAAACGCTGAACAACGAAATCAAAATAGGATTTGGACATTACTGACTCCACCTAGGGTGCAGGCAGGTTAGAACTTGACAAGAATTCTGTAAATTTTGGAATATGAGGAACCAGAACAACATACCTGGTGAAGCAGCAGAGTAGGCGTGATCCAGCCGATCAGTTTGAACTAGAACCTAAAACCACCGATGAAAACTCGTGGCCTTTGACTGTTGGGCCTATGGTCAGGGTCACGAAAAGCGTAAGTGAAGATGATGAATTGGAGGGATGAGAAATGCAGATAAATGGCGGCAGGAATCTCACAAACATGGCATACGGTGACATTGTAGAGACTCACTGGTGTTGCGGTTGTAGTGGAGTCGGGCGTAAAAGTTTCTCGGAAGTGTGTTGGCGACAACACAAACCGGAAAGCGAACCATAAGAAGAATTACTTAATTTGTGGGGAGCACAGACGGACAGACCACCGAAAGGGTTGAATCTGAGCAAAAGGTTTAGCAGGTTAGAATAAACGCGTCCTGGAGGCGGCTGGGGCCAAGCGAAGTGTTTGTTCCCACTTGCAGATAACTGAACGAGTGGATAAGAGGGTGTGGTCAAGTGTAGGATAGAATGGTTGCAGGTGTGGAATCAGACTGGTTATGGGAGTTTAACGCCTTAATTACACTGACATTCTTCGGCTGCTGAGCAGCCCCGTAACAGATAACATATTCGAGGTAATTGGGCTGGGATGGGCCATTCCGTGAGCAGCGGGAGTTAGGGGTTGGCCAAGAGAATCCACGGAGGAAGAACGAAGCCGATGTAAGCTAGCAGCTTTTTTGGTCCGGTTGGCGATCCAAATCAGGCATTGTCGAAAGATTGTCAAAGATTGGGAAGACTTGGGAATATGATGAGATCAGGAAACCCTTGCGAGTTTGAGGAGACCCTAAATAGGTTAATGTGCATTATAAGAGAGAAGAAAACTTAACGTTTTTCACAATTAGGGTAGTAACATCTATTGACTAAATGAGGCAGGATAGGGGTAGACTTGTACTTAGTAGACTATAGGTGAATCACGTGTTGAGTTTGCTAATATGTGATAGTATAATAAGAAGGATCCAAAGCAAACTGGTATAAGCACGCAGAAAGGTGG
The DNA here is from genome assembly GCA_003604175.2 of Clonorchis sinensis. Lineage (NCBI taxonomy): Eukaryota > Metazoa > Platyhelminthes > Trematoda > Opisthorchiida > Opisthorchiidae > Clonorchis > Clonorchis sinensis. The sequence continues at coordinate 209,579,231 of CM030369.1, forward strand.
TGTGGTGTGGTTAGGGAAATCAAACGTGTGTGGACTGATGGAAGTGAAATTCGGAGATGATCGACTAGTTTGTCTGGAAGTTAGTACTTGAGTTGGACAGTACCATAACCTAGGAAAAAAAATGAATGTATGATAAATAGTCACGCGTCCCCAAAGCACTGCTACCAGCTTCAAGTGACAAGTGGTGCGCGGCAAAAAGCCTTTAGGCGCTAGTCTTGTATGCTGGTAGTGGAGGGTTAGGAATCTCACTGTATATATGCATATATTTCCATTATGTGTCCACCCCTAGGAGCAGTATGCAGGTGTTTGTTTGACAAAGTGGGTCTTGGTGAGGTGCAACCACAATTATGATGATTAGCACGTTGATGTAAGCCGTGAGCATCGCAAAGTATCTTCAGGTTATCCTATCTGTTTTTTTTCGAAGAATTTGTTTACCAGATTAAATGCCAGTTTTTTACCGTCTGTAGTTTATGGTGTTGCCTGTTAAATGACACAACCGGTGCAAGTCTAATCAGGCCACATCAAACAGAAAACATCAGTGCTCTTTTGTGGATTTCCTGAATTAAGAGCCATGCTCAGAACCGCCGGCGATGAGTGAAGCACCCATGCTACTGGAAGGGTGGCAGGTATATGAACGCACCATGATGTTACGCAACAGGGCAGCCCTCCCTGCGGGGCATACTGACCACCACACGAGGTTTTTGTCCCTCGTGTATGCTACGAGATCTGCAAGGTGGCAAGCCACCAGGCGGTTATAATTTCGGCTTGTGGATTAATAAAGAACTCCAGGTACCAGCTGTTTTATCCGGTCGGGGGGAAGTCAGGCCAATAAACCAGCTTCGCCATTTCGAATGGGCAAACAGCAAATAGCCGCTGGAATAGGCAAGTTGCGGAGGAGGAGACTGAGCCGGCAGCTACCATTGAGATAACGGGAACAGAACGGAAACGCTCAGAGCGAGTGAACCATGGCTAAACGATAACGGGGTGTGAGCTACCAAGCCAAGCAGAGGCGTACCGCGATTGTACTTGATGGATTATGTGACGTGTGCTAACTTACGTATGCGACACTTTTACGTTTGTTTGGTTGAGATTTTTAGGACTAGGTAAGAGGAAGTACTACTCATTAAACAAAGCGGATAGAGTAGTCCGGGGCAGGGACCTTGCAGGAAAGAACCTGGTATAAGTTGCCTCGGGAAGAAGCCAGGCCAGTAATAGAGCACATTCTGATCGGGCAGGCACTGCCGGTAACTGTTGCTTCAAGCAAGTCAAGGGGGCAGCAAGGTATTGTAAGGTGGTGGTTTTGCTTTTTAATTATTTTTTCTTTTCTCATCCACTAAGTGCACCTTCGTAAAACTCAGAGGTGATTTGGACCCGATTTATACAGGAGATCAGGGGAGTAGTTGAGTATTAAGTAGGGCGGCTGCTGCTTGATACGTAAAGAAGCCATTTACAGACTGTGAAAAAGTATGTTGGTGTGCGATATTTCAGGAAGATTGTTCCAGATGACAGTGTAATACACAAGAAAGGAGTAGTGGCGAGTTTTGTCCGCGCTGGAGGGCACACCAAGAGGTTTCGGGATTCACTGAATTTATAGCAAGCATATGACTTAACGCTTGGACTAGCTTCTGCTACAATAGCATTTTGGTACGAAGGACTGAGTAGGAGGGTTAGATTTAGCTTCAACCGTCTCAGTCATAGTGGCTGAAGACCCAAGATTGGGCAGCGGGAGCGGTAGGAGAGAGGCTTGACTGTGGGATTAACTTGTTGGTAACCATTTTCGTAGCAGCTTGCTGGACACGCCCAATGAGGATTACGTCTTTCGTGCGTCCTGAGTAGACAACCGGGTTGGCATATTCAAGGAGCGGTCTGACATAGGTCCCATAGAGTAGTTGGAAGTCCATACGAAATAATACGGAGGAAGGTTACCCAAATCATCCGTGGAATGGCGAATGCCTTTTGAGCCGATTCCTCGTGGTGCAATGAGAAGGACATGTTTAAAGAGAGCCGGATACTCAAATCCTTTTTAGCATCTATCCTTGTAATGTCTTCTGGTTTATTCTCACCATGCATGACAAAGGCTCTGAACGAGTCCCGTTCAAAGGACATATGGACGCACCCTCCGTCATTCAGAGGAAGGTGCCAGTCCAAAGACCACTGCTTAGCAGCATCTATATCTATTTGGAGGGTGCTGGAATTTGCACTCCAGGATTTCAAGTCAACCGCAAAATGTAGACATGGGCTCGAAAGAACGTCTGAAAGGTCATCGACGTTGATCAGAAACGAAATTGGCCCCAAAACAGAGCTCTGAGGAACTCCAAAGGGGGCCGGCGCCGGAGAAGAGTAGGTCAAGCCTACCTTCTCCCTGTGTTCTGTCTGATAGAAGCGCTTTAATTCAACGTAGAATTTTTCCTTGAATCCCGTAAGACACGAGCTTTCAGAGCGGCAGGACGTGTGGGAATCGATTAAATGCCTTTGATAAGCCTAAAAATATGGCATCCGTTAAGAGTATTCCCTCCTCAGTTTGGGTTGGGCTGTCCATAAATATGAACATTTTTACCACGCATGGAGTTTCTCTGTAAACCTCAGATACCGCTATTTGGTCATTTGTGGGTTCCAGGTTTCTTCCCTTCAAGAAGATGGTTGTTGGCTTATTTCTTCGGCGGTGTCTTATATACTGAAATAGCACAATTTTGCCTTTCCGAGTGAGGTCTGGTATCGTGGCTTGTTTTCGTATATTAAATTTGCGGATCTGTGGTTTACAGCGGTTACGCCTTTTACTAAATGCTAACACGTCTTCCATCTCACCTGCTCAGATTCTTCGATGGTAGCTGGGTGAAGTGTCAGCAGTCAGTAGGAGGATGTTAGCAGCTTTCAGCACTAATAAGGTTACCCCCGGCTTCGAAGCGAGTTTTGAAACTTTAGTGTCCATCTGTTGTTTCCCGCCTGAATTAATGAGACGCGACAGTGCACCGGCCCGTTGAAGGTGGACTGGTAATTGATCTTGAAGTGGCATGCCGCTTTGATGGGGACAGTTTCCGGTGAACAACGGACTTCCCTTTATCGAGCTTAAAACAGTTGAGATCGGCTTGCAATAGGCCAATAGCTTGAGTTGTGGGCTGTGGAGCATTACATAAAAATTGTTAACAGCAAACGCAATCTTCAAGTCTTCCTCTTTTGTCCGATTGCATTTTCGCCTTACTAATGACGGGGATCTTGCCGAATTTTAGAGTTTTGTGGGTTGCTGCCGATGTACGTATGCGAGATCGCTGCGAGTATACCGTAGTTCAAAGCACCTAATGCCAGAAGGTTTTCCAATAGCTGATCGAGGTAAGTGAGAAGCAAGTGGGGGCGAAGAGCGTTATTATTATTCTGGCGCTGTTCGCTTGTGGTGCTTAGCGAGTAGCCCATTCAAAAGGCGGGTGAAGTGACGTACGACGGACACAGACGAGCTGTAGCGACTCCTGAGATCAAGCGCAATCTGGAGGAATATCCAGTCTGTGGTGCTCGGATGCTCTTGTTGGTGTCACTTCTCTTAGAACGCCCAACGCTCATGTTTTTCAACGATGTATACTGGACAGTTTTGTGAGCGTGCAAAAAGAGTGCATTTTAGTCGGTGCACTTTTAAGCTATACTCGCGAATATGCGCATGCATTTATCAATGTGGAGAAAACAACCTAGTAAATTTCCTTTTACCCTCGGAAGCACTGTGGGCCCCATGTTTATTTGTTTTCACGTGAGATTTACGATCCGCTTTTACGTGCTTTACCTGCAACGTGCGTTTTCGAAAGCTATATCAAGCTGGAAACGAAATAGGGTGCTGCTGATATGCAGAGTCACAGACCTTTTTCAGCAAGCGAAATCAACTTTGAGTGGAGCTGTCGCCGAAAAGGACCGAAGTTTATGAGCTGGATGGCTGTATGAAGACGGCTCAAGCGTCAAATACCGACATAGATTTGCTCGGTGGTCGCGGCGACTGCACCTAAAATATTATTGGCATCTAAACGCAAAGAAAGCAAAATGCCTCTCACAGCATTGCCATCATCTTGTGTGAGCTTTGCTTCTTTTTGGCTGGGATTGTTCCCGGACCCCCTTGAAAGTGGTTGTGTAAACACAACTGTTGAAAGTGGTAGGTGAATGACCGACCATAGCAATTTCTTGCTTCATGTTAGTAAGCGTGGAAGTTTGGGGTTAAGGCTTGAACAACTAAAGACCGGATACAAAAATGAGGCTCTTGGGCTGATCCTCCGTCACTGACTCTGAACAGCTTGCTTTTCCTATTGCCAACACCGGCAAATGCGCCGAAATCGTCGTCGGCTTTCTTGAACAGTTTGGTCACTGGCAAACAACACCTAGAATACCAAGTAAATAGCAATGGTTATCTCGGCCAGAAAGACATATGGATGGAAGGTGATATGGGAATGTCATTTGGAGCTGGCCAGCATATATTATTGAGTTAGTGATGAAGATCTCAACACAATCCGGAGTTTGTGACCGGCTTAGGCCACAAAAAGACCTGCCTGTGGGCAGACTGGGGAAACTTGAAAACAGGTGATGGAACTTTGTGTCTCCAGTAAGACTAAACTGTTTGGGATAACTAGTAATGACATGTACACCTGATTGAAATTTTTTAGTGAGATCTTAGAAGGAATTGCCGGTGTGTACCGGAGAAAATGGCGAAGGCTGTTACACAAGACTCTGGTTACCTAGTAGATGGAAGAAATTTTAGAATTCTAGTGGGGTTTTCGATATTGTACCAAGTTTACCGATATCTGACGGTTATGATGAGCATCCATGTGGGATAGAAGGCGGACCTTCCCAGATGGTCAACTAGAATAGAGATTTTGAAACATCTTCCTGTGATTCATCCAGGAGACACGAGCTAATAATTCAGGTGAGTAGAAGCCACAAAAGCATCAATAGTTGCGCAACTCTGGTAGCTGACGTCATTTTGTCCACTGGATAGATAGGAAGACACAGTCATACCCGCCTCATGTAATTTACTAAAAAATCTGTAAGACCGACACTGCCTGCCATCTTGAAGAGAGAGCGAAGCATAGCTGCCGAACCTCTGTGCATCCCCCGAAACCAAAAATTAGATAGTTATTAGTGCACTAAGATGGCTAATATATAAGCCAGCGTACTTTGGCCAAATATATCCCAGCCTAGTGTCTAGCCTACGATGACATCTTTCCCAGTGGTTAGAACAATCATGCAGTTTCATCCTGGGATAACTATATTTGAAACGTGTCCAAATATTGGTAGCTTAATTAATTAATTAATTAATTAGAATAATTAAAATTAAATTAAAATTAAAATTAAATTAATTAATTAAAATAATTAAATTAAAAATTAATTAATTAATTAATTTGCAGTCGTAAAGCAAGCGATTTGTTTGTCCGCCGAGATTGACATTTGGCTTGCAAGAGCTTCACGGTTTCTTCAATGTTGTTTGCTTTTATACGGTTTTTAAAGAGTGGTTAGTATGCACAACGTAAGTGCCGGTTTGATAATTGACTGTTGCTTCATTTGACTGATACATCTGGGAAGTGTGTTATGTTGAAGCCTAAATATTTTGCATCCGGTTGGGTTGTTGGTCTTTGTCTCCTCTGGATACATTTTGTGGTTTACTTCCTTGGCTTTTTGCACAGTTTTGGGTTTCAGTGCTCTCAGGTTCCTTGGTTATTTGTGGTTAATAGATTGTCAATCTCCGGATGTGTACCACCCCTTCATTTATTCACAGTCGGTTGTTGTTTATGTTTGGGCTAGTATTTGGATATTTTTTATATGCGCCCTCCCCATTCTTCTTGTATAAAAAATTGGGTATGCTTTCTACAAGCAGGAAAAATGTATTAACTGTGCTTCTGCATCCCCAATATCCACTAGCAGTTTGGGAAAGACTTTATGTGTCGGATAATGTCCGTTATTTTTTATTATTGCCCTGCTTTCGTGCCTTTATTCAGACTGTAACATTATGATCGTGCCTGACAGTATGTCAATCATCAGTTGGAAATAAACGTTATTATTATACGAGTGAGCCTAACTTAATGAGCCTTCCACAGAAACGGACACTACTTGGCAGCAGTTTTGAGAAATTAGGATGAAGCAACATTCAGAAAGGAACTTTTGGTACTTGAACTCAGGCAACAAAATTCTGGGAACCAAAACGGCAAAAATTACGGCCAAAAACATCAAATCCGGCGTCCTCCGTGTACTGAAACTAGCCTTAAAAGGGGGTGGAACAGTTCAGATTTTGTATGGGGTGAACAGTTGGTGGTGGTGGCCCAGGATGTGAGCCTTTAAGAATTAGGTGCCGAAAAACAGTTGTGATCTAAAACTTGAAGGCGGAAGCCCGCGGACGCCAACATGAATAAAAATCCCTGAAAATAAGTGCCATCGAAATGACGGCGAAAATGTTGACGTCAATCAGAAGAGGGACAGAAATTCTTACTGGTGTCTAAAATATGCAAGCGGAAACTGAGGCCTCATCATACAAAGAGCGAGAAGTGTCTGACAGGCAGAAACGGAAAATGGAAACGAACTTAAGTCGGGGCACCGATCTAGGCTCGAACCCAAAAGAGATCCGCTTGCAAATCACTATTCGACCCACTGGAGCCTTTGACGACTGAATCTCCACAGCACCTATAGCGCGAGATACTGGACAACCATACCTACCTTGATTGATTTTTCAGGATCCTATCCTTACCGCGCAACGCAGACGTTTTTCTCGGTTTAGTTTACGACAGCCGTCATATTTCACTCAGAGACGACTTCAACAATACAAAACTGGACCAGATAACGTAAGCCTACCAGTACCCATACTTGTCGCTAGTATGTGACTTGAGCGCCTCCAAAGCTTTCGGCACTAAAGAGTAAAGCGTTGGGTGTTGTGGAAGTCTTTACAGTCATGGTAAATCAGACCTTATAGCCAATCATTTCGATACAGTACATTAGGATACCCATCGGGTATCGGCCAGGGCATTAGGCTTTCCTAATCTACCTAATTATAACCAAAAAGAATCGCTTTGCAAACTGTGCGATAGTCGAAGCCCTACCTGGTCACACTTTAATGTCATCTGACGAAAAATCCCCGAATGGGATCATCCATTTAAATTGTTTAACAGGAGAACCTGGTTACAGTGAAGGATGTTGTCTCTACCCGTAGCGTCGTCCATACTGAAGTCAAAAACAACACTGTTTCAAGTAAAAATCAATTCAGACACAAGCTCCATCCCAAAAAATCTTGCGTATGTCCACCTGAGCCGAGTCCTTGAGAATCAGCCAACATTTACTAGACACTGGTTTTCAACCCTTTGGAAAAAGGTGGCCATTGGTGCTCTAGGTGATGAAAAGGCATTTTAATAGATGTTGAATAGGTGCGGGACAAAAATGACAATTCTATTAATCAGAAGCAATAGCCAAACTTGAGCCGTCCGGGAAAACAAGTACCTGTAGCAGCACTGGGGGGCTAGAAGTCGACTCAGTTTCGCGAGGCTTTTCTATGGTCCGCTCATTTTAGCAGAGGTTTCGGTGCGCACAATCCTATCATATACTCCTCTGATCCCTTTTCAAGGCCCACAACCAAGCCTTTAGCGGAGGAAAAATTGTCACGGAGAAAAGTCTGTAAAGGTCTTTTGAGCGTGAATTCGATAAGCGCCACGCGGCAGATAGATATTTATTTCATGAAACTGGGGTCGTCGAGCCGTCTGCAAAACAGCTTTTGATTGTTTATTCAATCCTTTGACAATTGTTCTGCTCTAATAATTTGGAAGATGGAGGATGTTACGTTCTTTTTCTAGACGGTGACTGTATGGCACGAGCTAGCTACGGTCCCATCAGTCTCATAAGCATGCTGTGCAAAGTAGTGGGACTTATCCTGTCCTATTACATTTAACCTCAAACAAACTGATGTCATTCGAGCAGAAAGAATCTATAGAGAAGAGCCCCGAATTAAAAGTAAGTATGATCATTTTGTGGACAGAAAATGACTTTGGGCTCGTCCAGGACGTCCTATTCTTCTGTTTCGCGAAGGCCATTGATCCACACATTCTTCTATTTTACAGGCACAAGGCATGCAGTATTGAAGAGCGGTACTGCACTGGCTCACTGGAATTCATTCTAGTGATCTTTGCGTAAAAACTGACAAGAGTTTAACTTTTCATTTTGTAGGTAACACTGAGGGTCTCACAAAGTTTCATTTTCGAGCCATTTGTTTATCCTATCTGTTGAAGGTTAGGAAGGATCCAACCTTGTTACTCTGCCGATTAAGTCAAAGAGATATCCACCCGACAAAACCCTGGGCGCTAGGCAAGCTCCTACTTTGTAGCGACGAAAGGTGCACATTTATGTTTTCATCAATAGTCTAGAAACGGTTTGGGCATGATAAACGACCTAAATATCCGACTGCTTTCCTTTATGTTCTTCTCACTACATCACGAAAGACGGAAAACAAAATGTGCACCACTATGAGGATGGTTAAACGTTCCCTTCCTTGTATGACGGGGGATTTCCTAGTGATATGTGATAGGTACCGACGCACGACAACCAGGTAATTCATGTTAAATTACTAGCAATCAGCACTGCGTTGAATGTGTAAAAGACACAGTTAGAAGATTGGTTATTATTTTTCCAGTCTGCGAAATTTGGAACCCTCTGGAAATGTTTGATCCCTGTACGTTTCACCACAGAAGTGGTTGCATGGGCAACCACTCCTAACTGACCCAGTTTTCAAAAGTAGTTCGGCTACACTGGTCTTAAACCGTCTTCCTAAAGATAAAAAGGCAACATGCAAGAAAATTCGTAGGTTACTGCTCTTCTGTTTCCTACGGCAAAGCATTTACAATAATGTGTTGCACGATCCACCTTACCACAAAGTGTTTCCGGCTCTTATTCTGAAAGAGTTTAAGCCTCTTTCGGATGCTTGCTCCCGTAATAAGCCATCTTTTTGCATGACATGGGCAAGCGAGACCTCGTTACATACGACTTTCTGTATTTTCTCTAATATTAAAGACCACTGATCTCTCCGACCAGGAATTTTAGGGTAATCGGCCAATACTATAACTAGACCGAGGTGAGTATTCTGACTATGTATTGCTCGCAGATGGCGACTAGCTAAATAAGGGTTTACGGAGCAAATATTATTCACGTATGACGAGTTCCAAATGTGTCGGAGTTGCAAGCTATCCAACTCATAAGCACTGTCCAAATAAGTGAAAGGAGAGAGTGACTTTATTTTGAGGATTCTGACAATGAATAGCAAGGAAAATAAGCTGCATTAACTAAAGACCTTGGTTTACCCGACGCTCGTCTTTCAGTTCAACAGTTTGTTCAGATGCTTGTACCATATGTATTCAATATTTGTGCAGGTGAATTCTGCTTAAGTTCTCTGCCTGCACCCAAAGGATTTCAAATCAGTTTGATGCTCGGCAACTAGGTGGCTAGTATCTAGCAATAAAATTTAATCGAGGAGCAACGTTTTTGATCCGTTCACCTTTCTTTCCATACTATTCGCCCCAAATGCGGTTAGATTGCCAAGCCAAGTCATTCCCAGCATACAATGGTTGCTGCTTGACCTCGATGCTCAAATGGACAGCATGTTTAGTGAGCCCTTCTTTTGCTCCAGTTACTGGCTCTTTCATATGCTGACTGTTGTCGCTATGCTAATTAGGGCATCTTTGGCGTGTGTTTGTTAACTGGCTGACCGCCTCTGTTTCATCAGTGTGTGCCATATCTCTGTCGGTGTATGGGTAGATTAAAAGCTCCCAGTGCTAGGTCCAACTGATGCTGGTACAGCTTCAACTCTGTTTTCTTACGGTTTGGATTAAGTCTTGTGCAATCCATGTGGCAAATGGTGTAGCTGACCAAAAGAGCGGAATTTTAAGCTTTACTTGGGCAACCTGGTAGGCTGTTTCACAGTCAGCCCCTCATACTATTCGCATAGTGCAAACGTAGCCAACGTCTTGCTTGAGAATGCAAACGCAATCGAGTAAATGGTGGAACTGGCTACGCGGGCGTGTTCATGTTGGGAGTTGTAGCTGTTCGAGGCCGAATCTCGTGGATATCGCAAAGTCTGAGAATTTAGTTGCCGTTCTTGTTTACAGTCTCAACAGAACAGTCTCACAGAACACCTGGCCGCGAAGCCCGATTCCAATCTACCCTTTTCTTGACGGCTACAGTTTTGTGGATTGCATCCAGTAACGAACGATGCGCCAAAGCCCCAGTGAGGGTAAAATCCGTTTGATAAAATCACTAATTAGGTCACTGTAGACAACCATAAATGAAAGCCAAAAGCAAGCTTGCAGGCGATGGCCAGACTATATAGCTAGGTTTGTAGTTAAAAGCGATATATATATATATATATCAACAAAGGTGAAAGGTAGCCGAAAGTGAAGGACAGTTCAGTTTCAGAATGTTTCACAATTGGAGATAATCAGCATTGGACAACTACAAGTCTCCCAGCAAAACGTTTCTGTTGGTCGTTAAGGCAATTGGAGTAGGATATCAGCGCAGTTTACGTGTCGTTTTGACCTTTTGTAGAGCACAGCATCCGATCATATACATCGATCGTCGTCATGTAGGTGTGTACTGTCAAGCGCAGTGGAGCAAGACGTGGATTGACGCTACGGAAGTGTGCGCTGAGGATTTTCTTGGTGCTGTTGTTAAGGCTGTTGGGTAGCCAAACCGGTAGTGTGTATCTAGAACCAGCTTCACGAATACTTCTTAGACGCGCTATCCAGCAGCAGTGTCGACTCTTTATCGCTTCAGTCCCATCGCAACCAGGATGGCCTCCCAGGCTGTCACTTTGATCCAACAGTGTCCCGACTTTTCACGAGAAAAGAATCAGTGGTCTTCTGTGGAAGCACCTGAAGCAACCGCCTTATATGCCCAGTCTGTAGGAGAGGGGGTGATTGCTTGGCATTAACAGACCTGCACTGGACTGACCCCACGACACCTTGGAGTGTTTGTTAGCCAAATTATTATCAATATTTCTCGAATAGTTTGTTAGCTTGTCCTCGGCTGTGACTACGGTTGAGTTCGCACCGAGCGGGATCAAACCTTGGGACTTTTTCTTATGGTCCCCCTTTGTCGAACAAAATAACAACGGTGCGTGATTAATAAATATTAGACAGGATTGTTTCAGTTGGGACTCATTCGTGAACTGCCTTTCAGTCCCATGCGCCGGCAGAATTACCATTGTCTTAGCATCTAGCAGTAGAATCTGGTCCGGTTTGCACCCCAAATCACAGGCATACCAGATGGGAGGTCATAGTCGAATGAGGGCAGAGGGCCCGATTGACAAAGCGATGCCCTCAAATTTTATGATGGGATACTAAATGTAAGCGCTAGATAGTATTCTAGAGCAGAAGCTTGTTCTGATCCCATAAAGAACATCAAAAGCTTAGTGTCAGCAGCCCACACCAGAAATAACAGGGTAATGAGTTTGATTGGTATGCAGTGCAGGGGGCAAGCGTGTTTTTGCTCGCATCACCGGCCTGAGTCATTTTGGCCAAGCTTAATACAGTGAATTTCTTTTTGGAAGCAAGGTGATCCGGAACTATAGATATTTCATGCCTAAACACAATCCAGCCAATCCATGTCTTGCAGCACGCAAAATGCAAAGCCCGATATAGGCTATCAGTTGAGGGAAGATGGATGAAAATTCTAAAGTGACAATCCTGATTCTGGGTTCTGCAGACATGGTATATACCTGACGACAAAAGCATTGACGAGCAGGACTAATTAGACGAAAGGATAATTCTACATAATCAATGGCGAGCTGGCAAAGAACATAAAACCACAACGTGACAACTCCCTTCAGGGGATTTCAGTGGCGGAACACATCAGGCTCCTATAGGATTACCAGACAGTTATTTCGTGCGCCTGAACTCCAAACGCACTTTGATATCTGAAGATGTCATTAAACCGCAGGTCTTCATTAGTTATACGCCAGTTAGTCACAGCTAGCGGGAACTCGCGTGCTTAGAGAGCGATGGTGTCATGAATCGCCAAAACTAGCGGTTATCAAGATTTTATGACATGTTCCCCTTTCTCATTCGGCAGCACCGAGTTCACTTTAACTTGGTGGTGCGGGACTAGACTCAACTGTGCAGGTTATGATACCAGGGTAATGTACTCACATCGAGTGGCTTGAAATTTCCATGAAAATGTCAAGAGTTCCCGTCACACTAAAGCTAAGTAAGTAAGTAAATCGGTCTTCATACTTGCATATCCAAGCTAACAAATTAAATTACTCAACCAGCAAGTGACAGTGATGTGTTCCCTTAGTAAGTTGGGAAGTCGCCTAATGGTTGCACTTGTGAATCGAAGAACCACTATGAATGGAACGATCGTTTAACCTAAGTAAGCTTTTGTATCAACGCCGGAATGTTGTTGAAAAATTAGTCTGCTGATTTCGTATCAAATTCCAATGCGACCAGATCAAAGTCCTTGTTTATTATTTCGCTGCCAGTAAAAACGAAAAAGGGCTGATAGAGGTGAAGTCACTGGATGGTCATGTGGAACAAATCAGATATACGCTGAAACAAATTTGGTAGGAAGGTCTGAGGAATCGGGATTTTTTGGGCTTTATAAATTCACCCTTCACCTTCCAGACATAGTATACGATACTGGTAATTTTCATTACTGTGTTCAACAGACTGTCTCGGAATTCCACTCTGAAGTGCACTGAGTGTCGTCGTTTGCCACGGAACCCAAAAACAGATTCAAGTAAGTGGCTTAGCTTAATTTTCGTTGGAAGTAAATCGTTGCGAATTTCCTGTGCTGACCTACTAAAACAAAATATTGGTGTAAAATTACTGCCTTTAGACAATAAGTGCAAAATGAGATGAAAGCGTAGGATTGCTAACACAATCCCAAGGGTTAACATATAAAGAGAATGAACGCTGCCGGTCCGTTTTTGCGTGATTCCTACCTTACGAGTTTGGTGGACATGATTTCGCCCAAATCTTTAGGAAGATGGTGTGTCCCGGCCGGCGGTTCGTTATACATTTTAGAACGAAGAACCTGAAGTTTCTTTGGAAATAGGTGGACGAGCTCACTATGGTCACTACATCAATAGGGAATGGATTACTGCTACGCTGTTGCAACACGATAGGTGTTGGAGTTGACCCGAGAGAACCACTTGTAGTCTTTCATTTCCCATGCTGTTAGTGCGTAAACCTATGCACTGGGTTAAGTACACTGGAAGGCACAAGCCTTCCAGATTCAATTTCGACATGCACCTTGTAATTGGCTAAAAGCGATAATTTAGATATCAACAAGTAAGAAGGAGTTACTTAAAGCCTGGGCGCTTCTATCAGTGGTCAGGTGGATCCTATAAATATGGAGGCCCAAACAATGTGCAAGCTTTTCTGTATCTTTTCATTGCTGCACTAATGAGGATAGGATTTCTTGGCTACCCAACCTGAATTCGTGCGTCCTCCTCCGGCTTCCATAGTAATTACCGCAACTAAAAGGGCGCCCCTGATCGTTATAAAATTATCTGGATATCAGCCTAATCTTGAATTCTGCCATTTAAGCATGGGTACATTTTCGATCAAACAGAAAATAATCTGATTAGTCGCGACGGGCCAAAAGACTACATGTTAGAAATAAACCATACATTACCTGCCCAGGTCGAATGACCTATATATGCTCAACACACGAGACAAACCGAGAAATACTGTTGTGCTGAATGAGAACACAAGAGGGAAATCAGCACTCAAAGGAGTGTCTTATACAAATGATCAGAAATGCCGACACAAGTCTAATAAGAAATCCAAATGAACTTAAGGAAAACAGAGTGCTGTTACGGATCAGACATTCTCATCTTGCTAGAATTAGCTGCGTGAGAGTGTGATTCACGTCGGCAACCTCACAGATTTTGAACACAAGTGTAAATACTGCTGGCCAGTAGGGTTTCCTAAATCAGTTTGGGAGTTCTGGTTTCCAGTTCATGCCATGCTTAAGAGCGGTGTCTGTCAACAATCGGTGATTAAAAAGTTATTTTGATCGTATTCCGTAATGATCTACCTAATCGTTATTGTTTATCCATAGCTCCTGTCTTCCTATGAGTTCTGTTGTGGTCTGTATGGTATGAAATTACTCAAAATGGCGGAACCCTTGTTTTCAACTCCGGTCAGGATGACCACTAAATACTCCACCAAAGACTTTGGCTTTCATATCAGTGCAAGAGTCCAAGAGTAATTTAAACTTTGTGCGACAGTTAGTTCTAATTTGGAGGAAAAACTGTTTGCAGAACTGGACTTCCTCAATTCGAGATACACTCGGATAAAAATACTTGGATGAATGTACTGATCGCTTGGCACGCTATTTGACTCGCTAAACTACATTATACCGGTCCAGAAGTTCAAGTTTACCATACCCAACAGCCATTCATGGGTTTATTCAAGTTGTACCTGTGCATTCAATGTATACTGAGTTTACGACATCAGTGACTGCTGAAAAGAATGAAATCAATTTTCCACCACTTTGGTAGCACGGGGGATTTATCTACAAATATGAGAGCTGACGTCTCAAGCCCAGGGACAAGTGTCGCATTGAAAATACATTCATTGTGGACAAAATGTTCAATAAATTCTAAATGTTGATTTACGAATTCGGTGGAAATTACTTTTCACTTTTAGCCTTCCATATGCAGTGACGTCATTGTAAGGTTAAAATGAAATTAATGTGCTCCAGTCACACCAGGATCCAAATCAATTATTTCGAATTATGGCCCATTAAATCACTTCGTTAAAACACTAAGTTTTACCAGATAATATATTGTAGAATTCCAAAATAGGACAGTAGTTTGATTTATTAACAGAAGGTAGTGATCTAAAGGTAGTCACTGCTACAGTCGAGAGCATATCATTTTCATTTACAGGACCATGTATATTTCCCCGAAGACAGCAAACTCCAGGTCTGGTAATCCGAATGTCATCCACAGTGGGTCTTTCGCCTAGTCCGATCTTGTCCTAAGCCAGAAGCATGATAGCACTCCAGAACGCAGCCCTAATCAGCACAAACTTGGCGCTGAACTAGTTAAATAACGAGTTACCGCGTGCGCTTTGGATAATACTGCGTCAAACATGTCAAGAGTTGACAAACTGATGGGACGAAGAATCAGTGCAATCCGACGTCTGTGTTTGCCAGTAAGTAATTCAGAACCCAGAACAACCATGGATTCTATCAAATGGCGAATAAGCAGGATATGGAAATTATTTACAAGCCGATACTTTGACCTTTACGAAAAGTGGTGGCGAAAGAAAAAGGCACGAGAACATTGCACGGAAGGTCAAAAACAGAGTAAGGTGGACTTTTGACAAGTTAATTCATGTCCAGTTTTCTTTTTAAGTAGAGGAGTCAAGCCATTAGTTTTTCTGGCCTCGAACAGCCCCAGGAGGTCAGATGTTGCTTCTGAGTTATTGACTTCTTCTCCTGAGGGATATGGTTGACTCGATTGTTCAACTGGTGCACCCAGTGAATCATACCCGTCAGCATTGCAACCGCATCGATTAGGTTGTCTTTTGGATTCATAAACTTTGCTTAACTACGTTAAGCAACACTGTGCCCGATAGGCAACCACACGGTAGACGTCCTGGATACCAGCAAGACCGGTTCATTATAACGTCAGTTAACCAACAGAATGTGAATCATGATAATAGCGTGTTCTTGAGTAATTGGACGCAGACCAGTGCTACGGTCACCATTCCTATTAGTTCTTAGTGTTCGGAGCAAACATAAATAGTTTTTGGAGGGACAGAACTGAGTTTAGCAGAATCCTTTGGTAAGTTTGAAAATTACTTATAGTATGTGTCTGCAAGTTTCGGACTAATCAAACAGCACTACTGTTTGTGCTTGCTACTCTATAGTTACGGACCTATTCTGATCCAACTCTACGTCGCTCAAAGGTCAAGCCGATGCTGATTAGAAATTTCTCGAACGGTATTGTCTGATGCAAGGAAGCAGAATTCGGAATCTGATCGTTGTTTGAAATGGCTTAAGCTCACGTTGGTGGCGAGTTCAAGCGAGATAATTCGTCTGGTACGTGCCTAGAGAACACATTGAGATTAGCAAACGCAAACGCCGTGATTACTTGTGAGTACCGGATGAATCGAAGTATCCACAAACGAATAAGCAATAAAGTGTTCGTACCATATTCATTTCAACTGGGATAATCCAAGTTTTTCAGTATTTTCTCCTTAGAAATTTTCAGTCCATCATATCCCTAATGCGTGAGTTTATTCACAAGCAACTGTTTACTCGGTCAAAACCACTAATTACTTGGAAGGTACGTCCCTCAGAAGGGATAGTTTTGGAGTTCGGAGGGTAGTTTTCAAGATGCTTTCCATTTGCCTCAAAGTCCTTGTTTGCTGCTATGGATCACCGGTGTGCTAAGTCAGACGTATTCAATTTCGCCCGTTTTTTCGGTAATTCCGGGCGAAAATCACACTCAAATGCACCACTCTTCAGTTCTAGACCTAAAACCCCTTTTACTAACCGCAAACAGACTTACTTATGGTTTCAAGCAGCTAACTGCAGTTCCTCCACAGCTTGCTTATAATCTATGGTTACCACCCGGTATTGCATAACGCTTTAATTGGTGACTCACTAATCACGCGTCGCCACTGTAATTTCTCATGAATGATTTATTTTTTAGCAATAGGAATAAGAAAAACAAATTGTGTATCGTCCCACCGCCACGAAATTGGAACAAATCTTCGATGACTTGAGGAAGGTAGTCATGAGCCGAGTTCAAAAAACGGAAGGGTATCATACAAGTTCGGACTGGTATTAGTTCTGGTATCCGGTGCCTCTGAAACGACACATGAAATGCATCCGAATCGCATATACAATTATTACCTGTACTTTACGGGGTTAAGACATTGCGTGGAGTGATAAGCTAGAATACTTACTGGTAAATCGGTGGCTTGGGTGATCATGTGATCAAGTAAAGGTATTTGGTTTTAACATTTCCAGCAATCCATTGAGAAGAATGTTGGTCTTTGACTCTTCAAAATGTACAAATTTCAAAATTTCAGCAACAGTCCGTGCCACAGACAACTGAATTATCCTTCATCCATCGTCATCAGGCATTTTGGGGACGTGTGCGGTTTTACTGTGCAAGTAATGTTTGAGACAAATACCCATCCTGAAGAATCAAACACGGCCAGGGATTTTTCGCCTATTTTGCGGATAAGTGTATAAAATCAAGCAACAATATCAAGTGAAAATGTACGAAGCAGTATACAATGGTGCAACTGCTTGTGCAAATGTGATGTTTCCCTAACAAATTATATGAGAATCGTTCGCGTCTGCACACTAAATTTGAAAAACACTTACTAAAGCTTCTGGTTGTTGTTTTGAAACCGAATTCTCGTGTTACTCAGTTACTTAAGTAGCACCCGCTTACGTCTGTTCGCAATTGTTGTTTGTCCCGCATCTTGTTTTCCTGGGTATTCTGTTCCTACTTTCCTTCAGATTCATCCCGCTACAAGACATAATACAAGCTAAAATGACTGCTGAAAAAAGGGTAGACTCATACAAAAAAATAGTGCAGTCATGCTAACACCTCTTAAAGACGTTTAGCGTTCTAGTGTCGACATTTGTTCCAGATTCCTTCCATTGACACACCGCAAATGTACTGCGTTCTTAATGCTACAATATGCAACAGTCGAATTCTGCAGGGGAGGTCTCTCTTAGAGCCTCTGGCCAGCCGTTAGCAAACAAGAGCTGTCACTTCTTGAGTTCGGCCGTAATTCAACAAAATAATTTCTGTGAATAGATCACTTCACGTAAGTGCCACTCACTAAGTGATTCTCTCAACTAGATGAAAACAAGTAGCTAGATATCATCTTGTGCGCAGTTCGCGCAGACTTGACACTTGTCAGGTGGCTGCAGTGTCTCTGACTTCAAGTAATAGGTTGGGATTCGGCCGGATTTGTCAAGTTTTGCATGCTTCGTAAGCCAATGATGAAAACTTATTTCCCAGCATATACATGTTTCTCTGCAAAATGTGGTAACATCGCGTATTTGACCAGATGACTTTGAGTAGTGTGATTATCTGCCGGAAAACAGAACCGTAATTTATACAGAAAGAGGATAAATCATTAAGAATTTGCAAATCATGAGAACCCTTAGCTGGGGACGTTCGCCGTGTGAGCAACTGGAATTTGGCTACTTTTGACTGGGCCTAATTTATGATGATTGTCGCAACGTGAATAGCATTCGGGGGTCGAAGTCTTGTTCTTCGATAGAGTTTGTTGCCAAACCAGCTGCTATATTCTTTTGCAGACATAGTGGGCTGTTCAGGAGTGTCCCAAAGTTTCGACGGTGACATTTGCGAAATAAGTACTAAACTTTCAAAGTAATGAATCGTCTTCAAATCAAATAAAATGGCATATTAGAGAAACAGGCTCGTTGCCTTAAGATTGAAAGATATAAGAAGGAAGGCCTAAAATCTTTAAATGATCAAATGGGTTTAGCAAAACCAACATGGAATACTGGAGCTCCTTGTCTCTCATTAAAATACTGATGCGAAAGAATGAACCAAGGTCGGAACGATCAGACAGACCTTCCGAGATTGCTCAAAGCAACAGCCCAAAATAAATGGAAAAAGACAACCCAGAGAAAAGCATAAATGGGCGAAAGTAGAAACGTGAAATCCACGGAAGAAAAAAAAGCAAAACGCTGAATTGGACATGAATAGTAACATTTTATCACCGGAAAATATCAGATTTCAAGGTTCAAAAACTAAATTAAATTACAAATTATGCAAGCGATAAGAATATACAAAATTCCGAAGGAAATTGGCAAAATGAGGTAGTGTGGACAAAATGAACAACTAACACATCCAAGACCACATTATTCGCTTTGGCTAGTCCGATAAGAGTCTGCAGAGGATTAATTCAACAGGCTCCTCCAGGAAGTCACGGAACAATATTCGGATTGGTTCTTTCCTGAGAGCTCGAAGTATTTTGAGTGTAGTGTTCACTTGTGTTGTGGTCAACGCATTTGAGCTAGGCGAGCTTGCTTTCAAGTCGTGCAGGATGGCTGTTTCTGTATTATGGAATAGTTCTTCTTTAGAAGCATCCTCGTGAACTCCTGGAAGAAAAAAATGGCGAGAAATGGGCTAATCAATAGTGCATTCTAGGGACTTCTGTAAGTAAGTAGGCCATATAGATTAACGGAGAACTAAAGCTTTCTTCTTAAATTGGCAAATTGAGAGTCAACAAGCTAGAATTAGAAAGAAGACAGCAAAAAACTACCAAACAAGAAGCTGGTGAACAACACATTAGTGATCTGATTTCGCTCCGGTGGAAGAGGCCTGGTATTTACCCTATCCATAAAAAGTTAATCAACCATTTGTAGCTAAATGTTAGACCCTTCAACTACCATCCGGAGGGTTACGGTTAAGTTATTCCGAAAGACTTGTGAGAAACGTGCTCTTGTGTATTTTCACTGAGAATTCTCAGGTTTTTAAAATAAATCGACGTTGGCCTAAAGAAATGCATTCCTGATTGAAAAGATAGGATGTTAACAACACATTGGTGGCTGATCCAACGTTTGTTCACACAGTTCTATGGTCAACCACCAGAAAACAGTAAACCTAGAGGCCAACACATGGTTAATGACCACTAAGTTGAACCTTGCTATAAGCTAGGTATAGATGCAACGGGCTTTCCCCGATCACTAAAATTTAAACTGATTGCGCGAGTATGACTAGGTATGGAGAAACGTTGCGGTTGGATGCAGGAAGCAACGGCCTGGTACCTAGCAGCACGAGGATTTTCAAGTGTTAAAAACTTTAAAGTCAAAGCACACATAAACGAATTCACCGTGTGGGGTGAATAAAGGGAAAATTTCTAAGTACAAATATCATCCAGACAAAGGGTTCCAAAAGAGTGAGCTTCCCACGTATTTAGTGGACTGTCAGTTAATTTCTATCAGCTGTTCGTTGCTGTCTAAGACTTGGTTGTTCTGTGTAGTCATCTCTGGAGAAATTTTAGCCCACCATAATTTAAATTGCGTCACTTTTGTGACGAGCTGAGTACATCCACATTCAGCGATCAAGCAGATCAAATCTTTTCAATTGAGAAACGGTGAAATGAGTGCGAAATTGTTAAGAATAAATATAATATCGTATGCTAAAGAAACACTTCTGGTGTCTTCGTCTTGGTTTTATACGTAATAATAGTTAAAAACGCATTTCCAAATGACATTAGAAGGAATTAAATTACAAATATAAACCTCGCCGTGAAGGTAGCTAGTTAGGAGAAAATAAAGTATCATAGTTTATCTACCAAGAGGAAGTTTTTACACAGATCGTCCAACTTTCACTTTGTGAGGGTACTGGTGTAATTCCATAGCTAAAACCAAGTAGATCTTCAAGGCTATATTGTTATCTCAACTATGCCATCCTCAGTTTGTTTGATTGTTCATTTCAGTGCTGTTATATAATTTGCTTGCGGCCCAGCGGGTTATTTACGGTCTCCTTTAGAAAAATGAAGCCGCTTATGGATAAGATAACTAAGACGTTCACATCAACGCAACGATAATATGAGCCACAACTGACAGTATCATGGGTGATACGTAAAAGTTTTCATTCGAAATCCAGTGAGCCCGTTACTAGAAAACACAAAAAAAACTGACTAACCTGAGAGTAGTAGGGCCATTCGAATGAGGACGAAAATTGTGTCATTCAACTCCATTCCCCAAATTGCGTTCTGTAGAAGATGCAGATACCTGACGGTGTCTTCAAGTTGAATAGTTTCGTACTTTGACAGTCTTCTTATTCTCTGGTAGCTTTGTTCACTTCCGGATTGGATGGCTATTTGACTTTCTGATAACGCATCAAATAAGTGCTCAAGTTTGTATCGTGCAAAGCTGACGATGTCAAGATGTTCTTCGAGGGCAAAAATGGCAAACAGCTGATGCCAGCTCTCTTGAACTAGGCGCAGCCTGGTTTCACTGGACGTGTTCCTTAGCTCTAACATAAGTGCACTTGAACAACGCAGAACAACTTGCTGAGGGAACCCACCTGGACCTGACGATTCAACAACACTCATCTTTGAAAAACTCTCCAAAAAGAGTTCTTCAGGCTTTTTCAAAAGATGAACCAGCTTAACTATCCAGCGACGTACACTACTATGTAAAGCATGCGCAATGTTATTGTGTGATGCTTCCACTGTTTTGTTGGAAGTTATAGCGGAATCCTTATTCACTGCACACAACATTGCTAGTATCGGTGGACTATGTTTAATTGGTTTATACAGGCCCATACTGTCTCTGGTTTGGACATGTGTATGACCATTTTCCTGACGGTGCGGTGTGGTGCATCCAGAAATAATCTGAAGCTCTCGAGGTATATTTCTGGTTAGGTTCAAATTCGGCAGCGAAGGGGCATTCACAAGTGCCTGCGGCTGCGTCAGGAAACTAGATATGACCTGATCAGCTTGTGACATATGTTGACTTGAGTTGAAAATAACTTCGTTTAACTTCTCGTCCTTTGAGGTGTCTCTATTTAACCTGATGGACGGAGAGGAGTTTGGAGAATCCTTTGAAGTCTCACTAGGAGCAAAATTACTGGAACATGGGGATGTGTCACGAACATTTCCTCGTACAACAGATTCAGGAAAAAATGGTAGATGTTGCTCTTTGAAAGGGATACTTGGCGAGGACTGTTTTGGAATCAGTCGAGGAGAAGTGCTTCCATTGCTGGATGGTGATGCTGGCTGAATTATTTTTGGGTGACAGGGTAGGTGCGGCAGTAGTTGTTTTGATAAGTCGTTCGAAAATTTCATGTCTCTTTTTGATGACAGCATTGTTAGGTTGAGCGGGGACATCAGTAATTGTACGAAATGTTGCAGAAGAAGTTCATATCCCTGTGGACTTTGGCGACCACTCTGGGCTTCTTTGTTGTCCTCAGGAGTATACTTTACTTTGACAGAGTTTTTATCCATTTGCTGACCTTTTTGTTTATAATCCGCAAACAAATGTTCATCTGAGGTGATCGAAGGTGGGTAAGTGTGCAGTGGCTCCTTGTAGTGACAGCGCGATCCAAAAAGCTCACTCACTGGCCGTTTTGAATGTGACAGATCAAGTGGTTGCTCCGAATTCAGATCCATTCCGCTGCAAGATAGCCGAACGCGCGAACGGTTGTTCAGCTTATGCTCTGGGTACCACGATAGTCTTTGGGACTTCTGAGGTATCTTTTGTGGATCAACAAATCTCTCGGTCCGTGGTCTCAGTGATTGCACTGGTTCATCAAATACTGGCAATGATTCTGCACGTGGTGCGTTGCGACCATATTTGTTGCTTGCAAGGAGCCTGGTTTTATGCGTGGAAGTTAATGAAGAATCGACCGTTTGAGTTTGAATGAAAGATGCTTTACTTTGAGTTTCATCCAGATATGTAAATGCACCGTTGTGTTTCCTAATTGGTTTCAACCTTTTTCTCAGTCTAGCCTGTTGGGGAACTTGCTCAAGGGGCACGCACTTTGGTACATCTCTGAAAGATAGCAGAAAAAGTTGACTCCTCAAAGAGGCAGTGTGCAGGTTTTCTCTCCCTGAGAGTAGATCATATAGAATGGTGCCCTTTGATTTCTGTCCCTGTTCATAGGGTTTATTCTCCAAATCAGAAGGTCTAAATGGACGTTTGTTACATAATTCAGTATCACTCGTCTCGGTCTTTCTCGATGCATCCATTTCAAGAAATGAACGTTTCCTATCCCCGCCATTCTCCCTTAAGTTTGTGGGCTCACAGGTTCTTTCCGGCTGGTTTTCCGAGCACAATTTGCTGTTTTTATGCTCACCGTTGGTAATGGCTAGTGCCTCGGCAGCTAACCTAAAAAAAGTGAAAGAATAAAACATACATTCGTTTGTTTCCATGTTTCCACCTCTTGGGAAAGTAAACCACTGTTATCCTGTGTTTAAAACAGTAAACAGGACATTACCTGTTGGGGATGCGAGAAATTTAGTGCACCCTGGATCTCGAACTGGCTCACGCTGCAGTTAGTAGTTCCTTGGATCATAAATGCAAAACGTCATTTTGAGTGGCGTGGTAAAATTACTTGTGTGAGTAATATCAACCTAAAATAAATGTTGGTTTTCTAGTGTTATTTAAGCTGGAACGTACTACTTGAGTAGTCTGTAGTCTGTTCTGCAAGTCTTACACGAGACAGTTTTGAGGTTTTCCACTTGCAACAAGCTTCTGTTTGTTCCGAAGAGATTTTACAGCCACAGAGAATGTCGAATTTAGATGCATTTTCGTTAAGATCAAACTTTGGTCCCGGTATTATCAACCTGATTCTTAGAGAATTCTTCTCAGGTGATAGAATATGATATGCTAAGGCTCGTGTGTAACTTTGGCAGCATGGAACGATGCTGATGTGCGACAACTCTTTTAAAAACTTTCAGGTTAGAATTTTGCTGGACCAGTTTGGATGAGATTTCCTCATGCTATTTGGCCTACCCCTACTATTTTGTTTCGGAAAGCATCTAGAAGCGCTTCTTCCAGCAAATAGTACACTTGATGTAATTTGGCGCATACGAATACGGAAGTATGAGATGTCTTCGCCTAATATTCAGATTTATTCCTATGCTGTTATTGAAGAAGCCACTCACCCAGAAACGTATGACCTTTTATATTTTATAACATCATGACATAGCGTGTCTTGCCAGGAGACTTTTTGGCAAAGTTTAGAATCGCGGGAGTCGTTACGGTACTGTTGCATAATCGCACTGCTGGTATGTTGGGTAGCAGGTGACCATTCCTACAAACATTTTCGTGGTTGATATTTCGCTACGGTAATCCTTTCCCAAAAACAAAACTGGAAGAAAAACGAACTCATTGCATTACCGGGTATTAGTGCAGTGTGTCGAAAGCGTTTTTCCTATTGGAAGAAAATCACGTGGTTTGTGAGTGCGGCGCATACTTTTGTCTGAATGCTAACAATCGGAACAATAGGTAGGGAGCACGGAGGAAATACTCACTGTTTCAATGGGTAACTTTTGTTTTACTGATGAGAGCAGCTAACTGAACAAAACGGAACTAAACGCCAGGCAGTACTTTTCGCAGCAGTACGTTTCGACAGCTACTCAGCTTGATCCAAACATGTCCTTCTGGGTAACAACATGATAATTACGTTTGCACAAGCTGCATCAGGCCACTATTCGGGAAGCTCTTCAATGTAAATTCTAATTTGTGAAATAAGAAACTATTTGCAGTTTCAGAATACCAGGTGTCCACGTTGTTTCCTATTTTACCAGATCACAATTTCGATATATTTATGGTTGAGTGTTGGTCTCAACTACAAAAGGTATGTTAAAATGCATTAAGGAATTCTAGAAGTATTTTAATTTTGATTTGTTCCTGCTGAAAATTCTGTTCTGCAGCACATCTGGATAGGCGGCCCATCGTATTTTGGAGGAGTCTACGTCATCAGACTCTGGGAATATCGGAAGAATAACACATGGATGGAGAACTACACTCATTTGCAAATCAATTTAGTTTTTGCGAGATACTCACCTGGAACCCAGCTGAATCTCCCGTTTGTGATGTTTCCAGGCAACTGAATGTGTTGCACCAGGCCGCCTCATGTTCCAGTTGCTACGATATTTGAGATATCGCGATACATGTATATACGTAATGCACTACTCATAAGGTTGCTGAAAATTCTTCAGCAACCTTATGAGTAGTGCATTACGTAAACACATGGATGGCTTTAATGTGGCAAGGCTCTAAATAAGCAACCCACATAGTGATGAATTTGCGGTCATAAGTTTGGTCATATACAGGGCCATACCACTTCATTTGAACGGAAACGCGGATGGAATTTTGGGACGACAACTCCAAACTTGATGCGACTATGAGCATCTACATACTGGAGTTTAGGCTACGTGATACCCACAGCTCAGACAAAGATAAGAGGTCTCTGTTCAAAATGCCACATAGGGTTCCTGATGATTCCAGCCAATCTTTTTAGGGTGGGTTGTGTACCAGAACTAAATCACCAGTACGAGAAGGGAGATAATTTGCACGAGGCTTCATGACCAAGAGTAGTGAGTAATGATAAGGTTGTGGAGACATTTATGATTAAAAGTGCAGGTTATGACAAGCCCTAAAATCCAGTAAGTAAAACATCTCACACCGTAGTTAGCAAATCACCACGCTCGCTGGGAAATCCGCTAAATTGTTTACGGCTTTATGTTTCAGAAATCACATCCACGTACCAATATATGACTCGAGTCCTACGTAGTATTTAACGATGTACATCCTGTTTTTCAGTTGCCCCACCCTGTGCATGACAAGATGGCAGGGCTACCACAGTAAGGAGACCAATACAACTATCCAGAGTTAGATTTCACGCCATTAGTTGAACAACCAAACCGTCGCCAATATTCCCATTCAACCATTCAAAAAATATCTAGGAAACTCACTGAAAATGACTGTATCACAGGCCTGTGACCCTCAAAAATGAGCTCAGAAACCTTTTTAAAATCCAATGAACCATACAGGCTTATGGATATCTTCTAAGCAGGAGGCTAGTATCCATCAGAGTTCAAATTATGCTGAAAAATGTCGAAAACCGTGTGTCACATTATCGAATTTCAAAGCTGCTTGTACTAAAGTGAAACCGAAGACTGATTATTGAGAGATATTAGCTTTCTAGATTTTTTCCAGTGAGCCACTTGCTACTTAAAAGACCTAATGAAGGTGGTCAAGATAGGTCATCTAGATGGTAATCCACTGATAACCACTCCCGCTTCTTATTTTGCGCCCGCTTAGCTCCATTTGAAGGTAACGATGATAGCGAGATCATATAAAGTCATCCAGCGTCTGCAATACACACCACTGGCTTGTTTTTGGTTACAAGACCTATTGTACTACAATGCAATCAATTGAAATTCCCTCATCGTTTCTACGCACTCGCTTATTGATTTTCTTACGGTCAGGCAGAACAAAACGAGCACTTTGACTGAGGGAAGGAGCATGAATACGGAGAAAGTCGGGTCAGTCAACTCTGACAACAAGAAACCAGCAAGGCAGTTACGAGGCTGGGGGAACGGATCAACAGCCACTTGTGCAACAACGAAGCCAGCAGCAAAGCGGATTACACGAGCCTCTGTTACTGCCCTCTTCAGTTATTGGGAACAAACATCCCGGAGCACTATTTCTGACAAGGTGTTCAGCGAGCCCTAACATTGAAGGGCTGGTCATATGGAAAGAGAAGTGAAATCCGTGTATGCAAAAAAGCCATTTCGTTTTGGTGGCATTCCTCTGAATAGTTATAGGAAAGATTTAGGCATTACAAACTTTTCGTTTTTTGTTTATTACACGTGACAGTGGATCAAATTCGGATTACAGTTAAACACTCGACCATCGTGTTCCATTTTCTTCTGGCTTTGTAAATATTGACAAGCAAGTACCGTACAACGAGGGGCTGGTCAATAAATAAACTGCACAACGTTCACTTGATGGGCTCACTTCACTGGTAGAGTCAAGCTGCTAAGTCAAGAAGCGATGTGATTAGATTCAGTTACCTGTTTCGGAGGCAGTAGGAAACTCAGAAGACTTTTTAAAAGGAAATCTCAAACGTCTTAAAACCACCAGTGCTGTTCGGATATTCGTCTCAAGGACAGAAGCCATCAGAATTGGTATTTGTTATTGAGCGTCAGGTCGACCTTAAAAGTTGCAACGGTGTACTATCTGGTAGCTCTGATGAGTTCTGATGTGTAGTAAATCCCTCTGTTTATCTATCCATCACATGTCAGTACAAGCATTCAACCACAGCAAATAGAACAGAATTCTCCGAGCTAGCCTTCTGATCCGTAGGTTAAGAAAACAATCCGTATCAAACAATAAGGGTCTGACTCATTGGATGTCACCAGACTTTACAGACGACTGTTTGCTCACCACGAATTCTGATATGCCGTTCCAGACAGGTTCGGTATTTCGGTCATGCTTGTGAGGTCAAGGAACGACAGATGTTGTCTAATGTAGTGACTGCTGGTCCAATAACGGCGGTATCCGGCATTTTGTTTTCGTCTTCTCGTTTGAGAAAGCGCCCAACCCTAGGCCGTCACAGTTTGCTTCCACGTACACTGGACGAGAAAATGTTTCGGCATTCGCAGCATGTTGCGCAGCCATGATTTTCATCATCCTGTTTACCCACCAGTTTAACAGCTGGCCTGTGCTCGAATCAGACACAGCTTATCACACACAAGACCATTAGAGTAAGCACTTCCACAGACAGAACCGAAGTTAGACATACTTGTCGGTTAGCCGGAACATGATGCTTCGACCCACCGCGACATTGTTTACTGTGGCTGGAACTGCAACAAACTGAGTTGTGGAAAGCCGACAGGGTCATCCAGTTGTTATTGTCCATTTATGAAGGCTAACAAGCTCAATGGGCGGTTGAAATTTTTCGGAAATAGTTATTACGTTGATGGAGACGGAGTAGGGTTCTTTAGGTAAAAAAATATCTCCCCGATTGAGCTATCTTGAACGTGATAAATCAGGGATCTGGCACACCTGGGGAGCACAGTTTAATTTGACCAATTCTTTTTCGTTTGGCGTGTGTGCTGAACTTGGTACTGTCACAACGATAATTTTCTAGAGACAACAACGTGCGATTCATAAAATTTCTCAGGCAGCACTGTGGATTAATCACATAATAAAACAATCATAAATTTGTCCACCGTTAACCAGGCTGACATCATTGAAACTGATCCTCCGTTGATTTAAAAATAGTCAAAGGTAGTATGTCCGTTTCGCAGCAAGTCCAGGGAGCGGTTGTGATTGGACTGTGAGCTCAAGACCTCCTGCATTTCAACTTTTGGGTGTTTCCGCAGATTCGCCGAAAAGGCTTCTATGCCTGTTCTCAACTACTCTACCGTTTCAGCGAGATCCTCTTAACTAAGTTTGATCCGGCCTGATCAGCATAGTAGGGCGGAATACGTTAAACACAGAAAGCAATAATGAGTTTAGAAACTGAAACACACAACCACTTTGTCTAGATAGAGTACTCACCAATGCTTGGGAGTTCTGAGGTCATACACTCATTTGCAAAGTGGATTTGTCGAAAAGTTCTAAGTAACTTTGTAAGTAATGCTGGATAAAGGTGATTATTTTTGTTGTAATGGAGTTCCTTATTTTCGCAAACTTTGCAGAGCTCTAGGGTAAGAGTTCCTACTGAAGAAGGTGGTGATGTGACGAGAACGCTTTTTTATTTCACGCTCACTTAAACGGACTTGAAGGGAGGGATGTAGGTTTATGGAAATTCGAAAATCATTGGTGATTCCTAGGTAGCGTGCAGAAACATTCAGTCGTCGTTTTATCCACGACAGCTTCATCATATGTGACCAGTGGACATAGAAGTTTTAAATGAATGCACCTTATACTCAGCTACGGTGTGGGAGAAGTGCCTTGTCAGTAATTCTGTTCCAATAAATTTGCATGTCCCAATACACCAATAGGAAAGCACAACTTTGGATAGGTCTTGGTTTATATGCACGACACACTCGACCGAAAACTAAATGGTATGAAACGAACTTTGATTAGGGAGCAACTTTAACGCAACTATTTCCGTTAGTCTTGTCTTTCTTGTAATCGACTTATGCATGCATCTGAATCAATTTGTCTCACAAAAATAGCCCGCTGTCGGTGTGGGAGAAGTGCCTTGTCAGTAATTCTGTTCCAATAAATTTGCAAGCACCAATAAACCAATAGGAAAGCACAACGTTGGATAAGTCTCGGTCTATATGCACGACACACTCGACCGAAAACTAAATGGTATGAAACGAACTTTGATTAGGGAGCAACTTTAACGCAACTATTTCCGTTAGTCTTGTCTTTCTTGTAATCGACTTATGCATGCATCTGAATCAATTTGTCTCACAAAGTAGCCCTCTGTATTGAAATTTTTGAATTCATCAGTCATTCTGAGTTACCAGTGTACGTCTAGGAGCAACTAACCATTCAATACTCTATGCAACTTCAGTTTTGGAAACCCTTGTGGACTATATTAATTTATCTCAATGATTACCCCCAGTATAGCTGGTTGCAACGGCAAAGTCTATCCGAATTTCACGAGTTGTCACCACGACACACTCGAC
The DNA here is from genome assembly GCA_003604175.2 of Clonorchis sinensis. Lineage (NCBI taxonomy): Eukaryota > Metazoa > Platyhelminthes > Trematoda > Opisthorchiida > Opisthorchiidae > Clonorchis > Clonorchis sinensis. The sequence continues at coordinate 209,608,351 of CM030369.1, forward strand.
CGAAAACTAAATGGTGTGAAAGGAACTTTGATTAGGGAGCAACTTTAAAGCAACTATTTCTGTTAGTAAGATTGTCTCTTTTAATCGACTTATCCATGCATCTGAATCAATTTGTCTCACAAAGTAGCCCTCTGTACTTGAAATTTTTGAATTCATCAGTCATTCTGAGTTACCAGTGTACGTCTAGGAGCAACTAACCATTCAATACTCTATGCAACTTCAGTTTTGGAAACCCTTGTGGACTATATTAATTTATCTCAATGATTACCCCCAGTATAGCTGGTTGCAACGGCAAAGTCTATCCGAATTTCACGAGTTGTCACCAGTTTCGCAGTTCAGCTGTAGGTAAGCTATACTTTTTCGCGCAAAAACTGATTTACTGCCAGTTAGATGCCCTGTTCCATTTGCTCATCCTGGCAACTCCTTCAGCTTATCATTAGTTTTATAGCTGAGTTACCAGTGTACGTCTAGGAGCAACGGATCATTCAATACTCTATGCAACTTCAGCTTTGGAAACCCTTGTGGACTATATTAATTTATCTCAATGATTACCCCCAGTATAGCTGGTTGCAACGGCAAAGTCTATCCGAATTTCACGAGTTGTCACCAGTTTCGCAGTTCAGCTGTAGGTAAGCTATTCTTTTTCGCGCAAAAACCGATTTACTGCCAGTTAGATGCCCTGTTCCGTTTGCTCATCCTGGCAAGTCCTTCAGCTTATCATTAGTTTTATAACTTTTTAGCGAAAGGACCGAATGGTAGTTACATTCGTTTGCTGAAGGAGTCTCGTAGACTCGACTGGATTCTCAGGTGGTTGATGACACAATGTGTGGCACCGTCCTTCGTTTGGTATCTATGAGGTACCCTGGTTCTGTTCTCAACACGATATTTCCTATTATCACGCTACTTAGAGGACCACGGTTGCGATGAACTGATCCGATGATGTCTTTTTATTTTCGTTTTTGTGAGCAGAAGTTCCCTGAGATACAGTGAACTTACACATGGGTAGATAATGGTATCCACATATCGACATGTTCGGTTGCTTTCTACTTTTGTCAGATAACTAACTTTTTGAGTTTGTCAGATGCACTCACACAAAATGGATCAATGCACTGCAAGGATTGTTGTTAAACAAAGCATCAGGTTTTGTGTGTGTGATCGTTCTAAAATGGATTTTACTGTGAGTCAGGACAATAAGCATGAGCAGACTGCATGAACACTATTTTTCACCTGGAGGCCCGGCAGTTCATTTAGGGTTCCTGTGAGATACACGAATGCCAGAAACGTATCGATGGTTCACAGAATTAACTACAAGTATATTCACAAACATTGAGCACGCAGACAACATTTCTGGTCGCTCGTCCGAAGGAATTGCTATATTCCAACTGCAATGAACTAAGCGATACGAGTTATGCGGATTTCAGCGATAATATGTAGCCCATACAGGATGCGAAAACCGCAACAACCTGTTCTACAGTAATGTCAACGAACGCCAAAAATGGACATGCATTTTACTTCACCGGCGTCAGTTACCAACTCCTCTCCACATGAGCCATTTTTCATTCCCAAATATTTTTTTGACTTAAAATGTATGGTAAATTTCAAAAAGTGACGTATCCAGACAGCTTCAGCCGACTACTCATGAGCCAAACAACATTTCTCTGACAAGACAGTACCTAAACTATCGCCAGCTGCTATTACTCATTGTTTCTTGTAAGAATGGCTGTTTCGTGCGATTTCGCCATGTCTCCATGCATCCAGCTCACAAATTTCCTAAGTTATATAGAACTACACGTTAAAGGTAAAGATTGTATCTTGTTTTCACACATACTTAATATCTATCAACTACTAGTAAGCAATATTTCAATGAGCAATATCTCACCCACGCACCTGGTATAAAAGGACTGCTCCCAATATTTCCCTCATAATCTTTCCTTATTCATCCTTACGAGTACATCTAAGCACGTATGAATATTTCTTCCGGGGCTAGCACCACACAGTTTGGCAATGAGATGTCAATGCCGACCCAATACGTGCATTGGATATGGTTGACTATGTTGGGAAGGATAGAAATTTGGGCAGAAGTCACGATGGCTCAGTGGTTAATCGACGACTTACTGACCGGGACATTCGTGCTTCGAATCCGATCTCTCCATCTCGGCGGCTCCTGCCTAGGCTTGGGTAACCTACCAGTATCTTAGCCCTCGTGCTTCCTCCGGGTGGCACGACAGCTGTTCACCAAGAGTGTTTCGGCTGAACGGTGGATAGCTGAGCTTTGGACTGATCTGGGAAGATGGAGTGACATCATGGAGGTCCGGACCGAACCAATAGGATCCGTATTTGCTACTCACTTAAATAATTTCTTTCTTTCCTACTCTTCGGCTGACATTTGATTCATGCGTTCAGACATCTAATGCCATGTTATGCCATTAGGGCCATCTGAGGGCCGTAGTGGGGTGACAGTGAGCGAGGAACGTGATATTACAACGATGAATATTACACATGCCCGCGCCTTTGCTTTTCAGCCATTGTTTTCGATACACGAAATTTATCTCGCGTCCTCAGAAAAGTTTCTCATAAGCGATCTAGTTGATAAGCTCAGAGAATTCTCCATGGTGGCCCGCTTACCGGTGACACAGTTGAAACCCATGGGAATGTTAGCAATTAGGGCTTTTCGCCAGAGGACAAGTAGAAAAAGCACTCCCTGTGAAGGGGTCACATTCCTCTAGAGTTAGTTAGGCGGGAGCCCTACCATTGCGCGCCAAATGCATTTAGTCGACAGTGCATTTGTACAGTTGTGGCAGAATGAGTAGATCAGACGAAAATGGAGAAAATAGCGTGTGCACTCCGTTCAAGAAGAAAATGTAGCTTCCCTATTTAAACTAATCTTAAAATAGGATCAGATTTTGCTTTCCTCAAGACTTGTAACCAGGATGTTTCTCAAGAAGCTTTGCACCTCTGTGTATATCATCTTCCAACTTAACCAGCAGGACTAAGTCCTAGACTGTTCGCACGAAGCCGAACAACTTTGGGGATTAGCAAACTATGCTCATTTGCATACTAATTTAATTTTGACGAAAAGCTGAACTGGAACCCAACTGAATCCTCGTTTATGATATTCTTAATCAGCTGAATGTGCTGCACCAGGCCACCTCATGTTTCAGTTGTCACAATATTCGAGATATCGCGGTACATTGCATAAACGCAATGCACTACTCATAAGGGCGCTGAAAACTCTTCAACAGCTCCGGAAGGGCGCAACTGGCGAAACCTATAAGTGTTTTTGTAGAGCAACTCGTGTTAACTAGTTCCAATCCTGATCTCAAGTTGTATTCATTGTTTCAGTGGAAACATTTTGCTTTGAGTGCTTAGACGAAAGTCATCTGGTGCCATGTTTTTATGTTCTTGTTGTTTTCAGCTATTCACAAAGTTTTATCATCAGGCCACTCATTCATCTGAGTTCCCCCAAAAATTTTGAACCCAGTTCACTTTCGGTACACGTTCATGGTAAGCCTTCAATATCGTATGTTCAAGTTCATTAGAACATGTTTTGCCTTTTCGACAACCAGGTTTCAACTCCTCGCTCGCGCGTTAAACTGAGTGTCGATCACCATTCTAGTAACTTGTGTAGATGTTTCTGAAATAGAGTTTAATACTTGATCATCTTCGCTTTCACCGACCACTCAAACAACAGCAGCCTAAAAGAAAATTAGCCATATAATAGTATAAACAAAGTACACCAGGAATCAAACTTGAATAGAAAAGTTTTATGGTTTTATGCTGCACTTGCTTCGGGGACATTGTTCATTAGACTGAGTAAACAATGCATAAATGTTCCCAGGTAAGCAATATCACGTGGCGAATCACGCATGAATCCAGGCGACAAGGATGCCGATTTAGAGGAACCTAGTCCAGCTCAGAATTGTCCACCCCAGTGTGAGGGAATATTTAGAAACAACTGGGACTATAATGTGTTTACGTCTTTGAATCGGAGATCATGTCTAAGTGAGATCAGCCTGGAATCGACGGCATAAAGAACATGAAGCGTATAAAAATTATCATTCTTATCTCCCACGTAGTTCTTTAACACGCGGTTTTACTCCGGGTTATTCGGTTTCATGGCCATTTTTGAAGTTAAGTACTTTCTGAATAAAAATTCGCAAATTTCCATGCAGGCAGAGGTGGCCAGAAGCACAGTGTGTTGCAAAAAGCTAGGAAAAAATATCGTCGTGAACTTCAAGCCAGAAAAGCAACAGATTAAGATTATCATTGTCAAAGGTTAGCTCATTTCATCAGAGCATTACGTTATCCAATAAATTAATTAGAAATTTGTTGGACTCTATGTATACAACTAGATTGCGCAACGCTAACTTTGAACAAACTGAAGATTCAGCGGCTTTCACCGATAGCACCAAAGTCAGTGTGGGTATCATAACAAATATTTTGAACTAGTCCATTTGTTTAAACAGGCCGAACTCTGAGGTCAGCCTGGGCCACTATTTTTTGTGAATAAAAACGTCGAACAAAAGGTACAGTTTCGGCCGGAACAATATAGTTTTCTCTTCTAGGATACGTACAGGCCTACGGCCTATGTTAGACGGAGATCATTCCGGAAAGAGCTACTCGAAATAACAACGGCTGAACGGAAGCACACGGAGTGATGCCAGATTACCCCGTAGCAGTATTACAACTCCAGACAAACCTGTTCTGATGATTCACATGTCCGGTTGTAGAATCGATCTTTCCGATTGCCGAAAGGGATCAAGTAAGCCAGCTTCTGAATCCCCTATTAATTCTTAGCCATATATTGGATTTCACGCAGGGTAAAAAAAATTCGGCGCATTCTTCCACTTGAGAACAAAGCACCAGGTAGCTGGACGAGTCTGATGACATCTAGCTCACACTGCATCCTTGTGAACAATAACCGACAACATGAAAATAGGTCCATATGGAGTGCCTTCTAAGTGGAAACTTGGTTAATCATGATCAGGGCCCTTATTATTAGTGAACGGGCAAGAGGTGACGTCACTAAAGCCGATGTCGTTTGTAGCCCCCTCCAAATTGTCTGGTCATGCGAAAATGGCTTCAGTTCTGTGGCTTTGATTGGTTTGGTGTAACATTACAGGATCACAGTAAAACATGGTTTCTTACGTGTTTCCCGTACATTGGGAATGTTGCGAGATTACTAACTACTTAGCTAACGCCTACTGAACCTATTTACCGCAACAGACGCATCAGATTGACTGTAACCATTGCTGTAGTGCTCAACATACTAGCCTTGCTGGTGAAATTAAAGCGCAGATAAAGGTTGGGAAACGCCAGAATCATCTCCGCTTAAAAACGAAACAACAGGTGGTCAACAGTTTGACAGTAAGCACACTAAGTGTTAAAGTTATGGGGATTTTGACTGAAGGTTTTTATTCATTGCAAAAGGCTCTAGCAGCTCACACGTTTACGAGAATGTACTTGTTCATTGAACACTCGTTGTTCGACCCAAACTGTCACAGTCACGGATAACTACCTGAAATTTTACTGCTAACTCACCTGATGATAAACATTTCCTGGAATAAAGCAGAAAGTAGTACGATATAAATGCCCAATCCACGGGCCTCAAAAAGAGAGCTGAGTTCAGAGTTTGTTTGTCACAGTAAACATAATGTGAATTTACAGGACAATTTTCTGGGGCCTGTACAGATGTTCCACATCACATCGTGGTCCCATTTTCAGAAGATAGCTCACCAACATTGCCGTCAACTCCCGCCAGGTTGACAGACCAGAAGTGCATTACTGTTACACGGGTGTAGGAAAAAGGCAGTAGAGCGATTCCACTAAATCCACGGTAGGGCGTTACCCAGTGAACGATAACGTACGGCTGCACTCGTGCACTGCGTAAAATAGGGAGAGAGACGATGTTTAAGCAATGCTGCACTCAGGATGCTGAACTCCCCTTTGGAGGCAGAAAACCACGTACGCTTCAAACGGAGCAGCGCTGCACGTGTGCGGAGTGAGACGGTACGACAACATCGCTAGTCTCCATAACTATTTGGCAGAGTGCGAATGCACTTTAGATAACCAGCCAATCAGATGAACGAACCGCAGTAACTTACTGTCCCCCAATCCGATTGGTTGATCGGCCTGATTGCGCTGGCTTCACATCCTGTCTGCGCCTAGCTCAAAGCCTAACCCTATTATTGGACGCACGGCCTCAACGGACGTGGTTAGTCAAGCGACCTTTGAGATCGCCTAATCCTGCGGGTGGGTGTGTACAGTCGTTGCTCAAGTTGAGTGATGGGGTGTCCAAAAGATGTAACGGTTTGCCACAAAGAGCAGGGCTGAGCTATGGCTTAGTTGTTTTGCATTATTGCCGGGACAGAAGCTGTCCGTTAATGAATCCCAGAAACCGATGAATGTTACAGTTTCCGCACGAATGTTTACCTAATCTTCGGAATGAAAGGAACTGTGAGTACACAGTTTCGAACACATGGTGAATCTACGATAAAACAAAGTTCGACTGAAAGCTAAAACATATCGGACTAGTGTTCCAGTAGCGCCTAATATTCTGGAAGAATGACGCCTACTTTAGTCACTGAACGCCGATGAGCCTTGCTGCGCTTGAACTACCTTCTCTCCACTTGTCTCTCTTTGTCACATAGTTATAGCAATTCGTATACACCAAACAAAGGGAAGGGCTGCTAAGAAATCATAAAATTGGCAGGAAGAGCAATCAGTACTCGTTGTGCCCAAGTAAAAAGCAAGTAATAACTTACTCATCGTTGAATCTTAACGGGCTCACTCTAAACTCAGTCCATTTTCTTGGGAGTTGATAAAACAGGTGCTGCTAGGTAGCTGTACTTTTCCTCCAAGTGAACACTTGGGCATGCTGCGAGTTTATATGTTTGAAGTTCAAATCCATTCTCGGTCGGCCTTCCTTGAGAATAAGCCAGCTTCGTGAATAGTTGGAAAACAGCCTGGAAAAGTACAAGTGAAACTTGGAAACCGTCCTTTTCAGAAAGTAGTGCTTTGATAACATTTTTCTAATTGTGGTAATGTACAAGACGATATGCTTGGAAAAGTGTAACAAAATGATAACAAGACTAATATCCAGTGTCACTTGATAGTATTCAACAAAACTGTGATCTTAGCTAGAATGTTTGATGCATAAGACCACTCCTTCCCCACTGTTTATCATTTTAGGCCGTGGGATATTGCAATTTTTGCCTACGAGGTTCTGGTGATAGGCTTCATTCTAAAGCTGAGTTGTATGTGAATATCCAACTCACTATTATCGGAAATTGTACGTAAAAAAAGTAAGAACAGCAAAGAGTTTCACTGCTAGCCACGGGCCAGGAGTATTCCATATCATTCACAGACTACTTGAATTAGTGAACATTTTATCGTGCATCAGGCTTCGACTAAAAGGAGGCATGTGTTTATTCTAGTGAAGCAACAATTCACTGAAGTCCGTAGCTGGGATCTTAAAGAGTAACTTTCTCAGAAGTAAATAGCTCAGTGCTCAAGTACCGATCAGGAAACACCTGGCGACATTCCAGTGGGTAGTTTGCTGTTCAAACGATAACGTGGGTACTTTCCGTGAGTGTAAGGCTGCATGATTCCTTTACTGTGAGAGGCATTAGTTATTGGAGTAAGAAAAGAAAACTGTAATGATGCATAAACTCATATAGCTTCTTTCTCAGTCTAGGTTAAGAAACACCTCCACATTTTCAATGAAACCTACTGCTGTAAGACGATGGTTTTGAGCGCATAGAATTGAAGGGTAACGGATCTGTGTCATTTCAATAAACTGGGGATGAAAAAGACGAGGGCTGTGCATTAAATTTCAAACTAGGTTTGATTTTCATATGCGATCATTTTGCCCAGCAGGTGAGATTTTATCGACAAAAAAGGACGAAAATGTTTCACGAAATTCTGAAGTGATGAAGAAACTATGGACCGCTAAAAGTGAAAGTCTTACACAAAGAACACACCCAAACACTCGTTGGCAAAATCCTGCCTTGTGTGAGGCATTCAAACCAGTGAGAATGTTCCGCTCACCGTCATTAGAGTTGTCAATATCAGTGTCCCAATTGGACTGTGGCGAAATTTCTGCACTGTTCAAATCACCCAGACTACTTAGCAGATATTGAACTCCGTCTCAAATTACTGAAGTAAACGTTTGATATGGCGACCGAGCCTTCATGGAGTTATGAACTCTTAGGATGGACAAAGTTACTGGAAATTCAAATCACTCAACAACGCAACTTTCCATTTGACTCAGCAGGCAGCTGAGGAAAGTTAGAAGCTGTTGCTCCTCGTCCCTCTGGGAGTGTCGTATCTTTTTCGGCCTACCAGCTTTCTAATCGTGAAGTTTATTCAAAATATAGATACAAAACACTAGGGTTGTGCATGTATGGACTCTGTTAGGTTAATTGTGGAGTCTCTCAACACAATAAAACTCTTGCTGTGGATGAAATAAATGTCCTCCTAATAAACCAAAGGCTATGCTACCTTTATCAGACCACTTTCGAATTTTCATTAAAAATTCCAGGCCTTGGTATGCACTTCTTCTGATATGTTACCTGACAGTGTCTTAACACGCGTAGTCAGGAGTTTACAGTAGGGTATTGTCCCATTAATATTGGGAAACGACTGGCGATCATGTTTTCCTGTTGATCACAGGCTTAATTTTCTGGCAAGTAAGTTTCGCGCATCAACTGAGCAATCCAACGTCGGTCCAGGTTGGAAGCCAGTGGGGACGTTTTTTTCAAAGCCGTGAAACATTCAAAAACTACGCAAAAGCTAATAATCTATCTTTATGGGATGATTCCATTATTAGCAAGGCAGTAATCATTCGAGAAATTAAAAAAACAGTCACAAACAAGAGGTATATAGATTCGAAATCCAAATTACGTGCTTTTCCACTTTAGTCCACCTCCATCTTGTCGTTCTGGTGTAACAATCTTCTTGGAACCTGTTGATTCAGTTACTGGCCTCTTTCCGTAATTTTGTGCCTCTAAGAATCTCTGTTTCACAGATCTCAGCTTCACAATTGCTAACTACGGCAGAAAAGTTAGAAACACGACGTGATTGGAAACATTTGGGGAGTTGGTGAAGCGCCTAAACTGAGTTCAGGGTTTGATTTGGTCTTGGTTCTCTTTCACAACCAATTTTTCCTCATAGCTGGTTAGGGGAAATCACAGTTTACTAATAAGATGCAAACAGTGAACCCATCAGTGAAAACAAACCTTAATGAGTAGAAATGAATAGTGTTTCCGTACGGGGAGTGGTTGTGTTTTCGCACCTTGTTGAATGCACTGATAGCGACTTCAAAACCGATAAAATGTAAGCATAAAACTTCCACCATCAGGTTGAACAGAAGATCATATGGCCGTTGGAAAACAGCACACTTCAGTGAAACCGATTGTTAATCCCGAAGTTCATGCGGCAATACATAAAGGTTTCCAAAAGATTCGGGGAAGATTCAGTTGGAACTCTGGCTACTGGGGCTTTAGCCGGGTTTTATCTGACTGTGTAACTGATCACAACAGTTTCGGATGAACCAACAGAATAAACAGACTGACCAATAATGAATATTTAAAGAACGTCTATGAAAGGTTTGCAACGCATGCAAGAAGATCAAAACAGTTTGTTTACCCAGTTAGCAGTATTATACGCAAAATGGTCACGAATGATGAACGATGTTACCGTCAGTCCCTCGATTGATTGTTCCACAGGTATAAATCAGCTGGGCATATTAACATGCATTATTCGCTTTATTTATGTTATCACTGGGAGGCTGAATCCAGCTGCTTCAGTGAGATGTCCTTCAGTGGAGCATTAACCATCCTGCTTTTGGTTGTAAAAGTTGACCAAAGACAGATTGATTCAGACAGGTGATGAATAATGCGCAATATCGTAGTCTACATAGGCATTCACGGTGGTCCATATGTGATAGATCGCACACTGCCTAGAACCCTGTGAGCGCCAATGTTTGTTCATATATCTAAGCACCATAAACCGGATCTTGACACCGGATTCCTCGATGCGACGGGAGTTACCTGAGTGCATATATGAAAACGTATTTACCCCCGAATCAAGTGATAGTTATTTCAAAGTAGAAAAATCATGATAAGGACCATCAATATTAGGAACTAATTCTGATCAGGTCCCATGTGCACAGGAGACATGTGTAGGGGAGGACTTATTGTTTACAGCAATGGAGTTGGTGCAATTTTTCAACGATCCCAAATCAGCACATAACAAATCACTCATATCCCATTCATACTGAGTGATTAGAGATTTGGAGTAGCTTACTTTTAATCCATGGTTTTGAGTTTTCTTCAATTAGTACAGAAAAATCCAGAGCCCACTGAGTCCATTACTCTCAGACTCAAAAGTTACTTAGAGTCACTGAATTGAGTCACCACTTTTTTAATCAACGGCGTGAATTATTTGATACAGGTTCAAGCTAAAAGTAGGATGAAATTCGTATTAAAAGTAAAACGTAATTTCAGACTGACTTTCAATAATAACCGAAGAAGCTTCAGCCTGTCAACCTGTGACATATATTGTAGGCTTGAAAACTTGATTTCGTGATTTCTTGCTTGACAATAATAACCGAAGAAGCTTCAGCCTGTCGACCTGTGGCATCTATTCTAGACTTGAATACTTGATTTCGTGATTTTGTGCTCGCCTGAGAACCGCTGCTTGTCATGTTTGTACAAAAGTAGGTTGGGAATTCCGCGATAGCCAGTTAAACTTGGCCAGAACTTCACCAAGTTTGATAACATTAGTGAGTTTGCAATAAATTTTGGTTGTACAGGTGTTCCAATATAAAGAGCATTTCGTCTTTTTTGGAGAATCGGTAGTGATCACACTCAACTTTTCCGTAAACATCTAGTCTACACAATCATTCAGTTTTGCTTTATATCACTTTAGGCAGCTTACTGTAAGTAAGTTGAACACAATAGTAAGTCACTATTGCTCTGCTGAATTATTTTTCCGAGAATTCTGCTGAAAAAAACATATAAGTACTTAGTGAGTAGACGCACATTTGACGCCCCCTTGAGGGACTGTTTTTGGTTGGTCCTTTGGAACTAATACATAAGTCTAAAAACTTGAAACTATCAAAGGTCATCTTATAAACAACCTTCAAAGTTCACAAAATTTCTCCCTCCTTGCGGATCGAAGATTCATCATCATCACGTCCAGACGGAAGTTTTGTCGTTCCTGAAGGTCGTACGTTCCAAGTTACAAAGACTGTCGATGGGGATGAGGACCAAACAAATGCTGTGCGTAACCTAATGGATGAGAGTTTTTAGTTAGCAATCACAGGTGGACTATGACGATGAAGTACAGGCAAGAGCACTTGTTGGCTGTATCGGTTATCGCTTTCCTTCCGTTCTTATCTTGGATAACTGGGAACCTTGCTACGTTTGACCCCGATCAGTCCAAATACTCTGCTGACATGTTGGTTTATGTGACTGCCAGAATCAAAGCAGATTTACAGGAAAACACCAAATGATCGAAAAGCACCGTCAGACAATGGCCACGCAAATGATTCGTACTAACAATACTGCTGGAATATTAGTTAAATGCTAAAATAGAATAGTATTAGCATTATTATCTTCTTGACGCCAGTAAATCCTACGTACAATAATTTCAGTATCAGAGTGAAAAGTGATTTCTATTACGGCGCATAAGAATTGCACTGCATAAACCTTTGTGATGAGCTAGTTGCGTATATGCCTATATATATATATATATATATATATATATATATATATATATATACAAATCGTCCGTCAGAATGTGGCATTGAAAACCTAATCGTGCTGCTATTTGTGCAACTTTCCCACCAAGCTACAAACCTTCACTACTAAACTGTTTGTGGCTGACGAAAGAACATACCTGAGATTTTGGAACAGAGACAAGATGAGAAAGCTGAGCTTTTTTCTGGCTAGCTATTGATCATTGCACAACAATCTGATTGCCGAAAAACAGTCAGATTAATTGTCCCAACATGGTCACCACGCACTGACGATATCCCCTCGCGTGGTGGCGAAACTGTTGCAAGCCAATAGCCGAGCTCACCGAACAGATCAATTACCACCTGATGAAAAGCCACGAAACCCATCAGAGTTAATACTATTTAGACATTGAGTACTAAACTTGAGAAGACTTGTTGAGAACAGGCGAAACCGTTTATGTTTCTTGCTTTGCTGACTGATATCTTAAGGACAAACTCAAAACATTCTCTTGCGTGTTTAGGTCTTCTCTCAAGTAGCCCGGTGCGGTCATCCTATGCAACTGTAAGCAGTCAAAAATGCGTTGAATTTAATTCAATGGGTCCCCCGTTTTGGCAGTCCTTCCGTCCCCTAGCAGGTCCCTTGGTTATTTTATGCGGCGTTACAACAGCAAGCCTGAGACTTGTCAGAAAGCTATCTACAGTGAAATTGCACCCCTTTTAAACTAAACTCTTCAATACTTGTTGCAACATATATTAGTCGTGATTCCTAATTAAATAACTAATGTCCAAGCCTCTTAGTAGGGTCGCCTTTCATTATCCAACCTCGAGAGAAAATATCGCTCAAATTTTGTAAGATATTTTGGGTAACCAATTGAGTAGGTATGTATCATAATTTGGCCGCAATCACCTATCATTGACTGACATTGTGCCTACTGTGTCATAAAGCCTTCGGGTAATGCGTTCACAGTTCGCCTCTCATGCCCAGTTGTCCTAGTATCAAAAAATGTTTTCCCTGTCACCATACTTTGGTACCGATTAGATTTGTGCGCACATTAACAAAGGGAGTTCGAGAAAGTGACGTCGCACTCTTGGGATTATGAGTGTTTTGGCTTTCCTGCGAGCAGACGGTATAGATCAAAAGCGCAACGATGTGTCACTGGACATTGGTACTTTTGATAATTAGTGAAGTTGTTGTCACGTGGTCACAGATATATGGGTAGTGCACCCTAAGCTCCATATTCGACATCTAATGAAGTGATAGAAAAGTCATGATTCACCACTAGGGTTGAAACGGACAAAACCTTCCCTCTCCCCTTCCAGGAGATAAATTGGTGGAAGTCACCCAGGACTGCTACCACGACACACTGAGGCCAACAAGATTATCTCAATCATTCTGGCTCTCTATCAACATTGGCCCTTCGAATTCGGGAGGGATAACACCAAGCCAGTTCAAATACCGATCATATGTCATTGCAATTAGTTGACACTTTTGACGGGCAATACAATTTCAAGAATAGGTAGTTCCGAACCCCTGGAGAATTTGAGGAAATTTTCATCGCTAAACCAAATAAGTACAGTAAAATACAATCGTTCAGCTTTGCTTTCTGGATAAGCTACAACTCAAAAGAAACGCGGGCTTTGAGATTGTACCAGGTTGTCCGAGCCCATATGGACAGAATAGAACCACGAACCTTCCGGTCATATACTTTGGGCCTTAACGAACTCTTGCCGATCAAGGCAAAATCTGTTGTTCTGGTCTGCTAAAGCAGGTCTGCAAAACAGTGTCCAGGTTGGTCCGCGTTTAAAAAGGCTTGGTATTCAATTGAGTGTATTTGTCGAGTATTCTAATCGTTTTTTTACGACAGAAGCACTACGAGGAATAGGTAAAACATACCACGGCTGATGGGTAAGGCGATATAACAGAGCAACCCATACCCCTAATTCTGGATTCACTAGTACTTTTTTATTCTGGAGGATTCGGGAATGATGTAGACGTTTCGTCAAACTTGCAGCTAAATTGGGTCTGATCTAGGGGTTTTCAAGACGTTGATCAACAGTTTCCGTGTCATCACTTTTCGGAGCAATCTGTCTAACGCGTTACTGTAGTCCGAGAGAGCAACCTAATCGACTTGACACAACGGTCATCGGGAGAGCAGATTGAGTATACCATTTAAAGGACAGCATCCAACGTCAAAAATGATCTCCAATAAGCAAACTGACAGGAGTGTGTAGGAAACAAAGTGACCACTTTTTATCCGAAGCATTCTCGTAGAGTCCCAAAAGTACAGTGAAAGCCGTGTTCACTGTTTTCGTGGGCCTTTCTTAGGCACGGCCATAGGTCTCATCACGCTCCAACAGTGCACACTTGTTCCAGCAGCGGGACAATGGCTCAGCAAAGCTGCTTTGGTGGGAACACCAGCGCGTAGTTTGAGCAACATAGGCGAGGGGATACAATCCCTCTTTCCGACCTGTGGTTGAGTGGGTTGTTTGTGTAACACAACAACTGTAAGCGAGATATTGTGCTTTGACTATGCGAGGCAAACACAGAAGATGGATTGGTTAGCTGTGCCAGCGAAATTACGGTTAAGTTTGCCCGGATTATCGTCAACAAAATAAGGTTTGGGACGGCCAATGCATAGTACCTGCAAGACACTGTGGTGCGCTCCGTATTGTTATATGGGGCAACTGTGAGCATACGACATTAAAAAATTCAGTGTTTGATAGTCGATTTCTTTGGAGGATTACGCGAGTCTTTTAATATATCACATTGACTATTTTTCCAACATCTGACTTTCTTCTGTCGAGTTTTTTCATCCCCCTTTGAGTTTCCTCAAGAAGTAGCGAATATTTATCAACCGATCTAAGGAGGATCTATAAAGGACAACAACAATAAAAATACAAATTCAGATAACCTGTGTAGGTTTAACAGAGTGTTCAAAGACTTCAACAATTATACATCGAAAAATAGCTAATTGAAATCATCCGTAGTATGCTGACGCATTCTTCCCACGGTCTGGAAGAATTTCCCATTGGGCCTACAATATAAAAGGAAGTACGAATCGTCCTCGAATACAGTTATGATGAGACAACCAAAATCGATGGGTGGATCTGCCAAGCGCGTAAAGCCTGGGTATGACCAGCAAACCTGTATACCTATAATTAGGTTACAAATGGTCTTGCTGGATAGTGTACGATGGTAATGAATTTGAGAGACTTGAGGGTGAAACAAATGAACTGGTGAAGACCACCATTAGAAATACAAAGAGACCAGTTTATATAGGGAAATGCTGCCGTTGATAACAGAAAACCAGTTGACGATTAACGGGAAGAAGTAGGCAGTATAAGAGCATCGGTTCGTAAGTGAAAAATAATGATAACTGCTAGAGAGGAGGATGCACAAAAAATTGGAGGGAGGCTGAAGATACTACGGCTTCAAATAAAATCCAGTGCTTGGATAGAACTTCGCATTTTACAGTTTGGTACCATTTTTCGGTTTTCCACTAGCAAATTGACGTGAAGTATATTCGGAAAGCGGAATGACCATACCAGCAGGCCACCGTATATGTTGTTTGGTTCCAATACGGCAGACCGAAAAGTATGACACCTCAGATAAGACAAAACTTATTGCACTTTAAATAGGCTTGCGGCCATTTTCGACCACATTGTTGGCCGCTGGCATTCAGCTTCAAGCTTTAGCGATGAGGTCCGTAAAGAATTTTCACGGAAATCAACACAAAGTAGCGTGAAAACGTACGGCATGCTCAGAGTCCAACAGATTGATAGGCTGGTCACATTTACCAGTCTATTGGAGTGAAAGCCAAATTCGTTGGCGAGTGAAAAACGCTGTCTGTGCGTGTCGAACGTCCTCATGAGGCACATGGGTCAGCTCGACCGACCGTGTCTGGATTTCGAGAAAAACAACCCGGTAATGTGTCCGAAAACAACAAACGTACGACAGCGAGTGACCTCAGGAGTTCATGCCCTAGTGTCTGGAACTCCACGCCTTATTCTCAGGACCAAGTGTAGTCAGGAAAAACAAACAGCTGATGTCGCCGATTGAATTACTCACCGTAGGAATCAAAATTTCGAATGCTATGTGAAATTTGCGTACGAAATTACGGCAGAAATAGGTTTCTCTATCGCACTCATTTTGCAGGGCCGTTGGTGTCACTCTCAAGGTTTGGTGGTTAGTCACTCCGTGTAAAAAAATAAGTACAAATAAGGAGAAACGACATATTTCAAAGCCTGATTCAATTTATCTTCCATTCAACGAAGGAGTTGCGGCTACGGACGTCCTAAAAATAGAGGAAGCTGGAATCCGAAGCATTTGATGCATCCTATATATGAGAACTGAATTCAAGTGTAAGCACACTTAACAGCCTGATTCGTATCGACAAGGATGTCTCGAGAAGCTTTATGCACCATTAAAACGATCCCATCCGCATGGAGTATCCGAAATACCGTTCAAATGAACCGATATAAGGGTTTATCAAAATGCAAGTGCAAAATCGCACTAGGTCACTGGCGTTCATGTGGACATGGGTTGCCTATTCACAACGAGCCAAGAGCCAACCTCTGGCCATGTTCGAAAAGTGTATAGCAAAAAAAGCCACTGCAGAAAAAGTCCAAAATCGTACCAAGAAATGTTTCATAAAACTTTTACGTCCAACAGTAAATGTTTTTTTTTGATTACCATCCAAAAGTGCATCTTCTGACGGCAAGAAGTTGCCGTACACACACTGGTTCTATCTACAAATGTCCGAGAAAAACTGCCGGAATGAGTATAGCAATGTAGAAGTGTGCTACTGGTCGGTCCATACTGAAGGCTCGCCATGGCAGTTTTATCGCCTGCTAACACAGGCCACTAAGTTTTTAGCTAGTTGGTGAGTAAACCTTACGAGTGGAAGTCCGTTCAGCTTTCATTGTGGTGTTTGATTTGATAGTCAGTGTGACTGTGGTTCCATCGCTTTGTCCCGTAACGCGTAGGGAAACCGGGACGGTGCTTGACTGGGTGCATGAGACAAGCATCGGCTGGCTGAAAGTGCATTCCTTACCCGACGTATGCGTTCAGAGGGGATGTTCGACACAGAAAAACGGTGGTGGATACGGTTATTGGGTGCATCCGTGCAGAAGCTTTTTCTGATGAAAAGTATGACTTCGCCCAGTATCGATAGTGTCTGAGTTCATTGAGAAGGGTCTTCAGCTATCACGTCACTGTTAACAGATAACCGAACTGCGCATGGCTTTCGTACATTGCCTCAGTCGATGAAAAAACACATTCTTTGCATACCAGTCTAGGCACTGGGTTTGTATTCGAGCACATTAAATCACATCATCCGCACCAATTAGTGCGAACGGGAGACTCAAACGAAATTCGCATGACACTACTGTTGCTTATAATGTCCTACAACTGAACGTACGGCGCGAAGGTTGAATAAGGATTTAACTTATGTGAATTATTTTTCCTTGAAGCACAATAATACACGTAATTTCAATGCTGGTCAACATGGCAGTGTACTTACGAACGTCACTTTTCAGAGGAAACGTGCTGGGGGACGGGGTTGAGGGGACATGAATAGTTATCAGGTAGTGCTGCTAAAATATCAATCCGAAATGGAACGTGACCAGGATTTATCGAAGTCACCCAACATCAAATAAACTCCACTTTCCCGTTTCCCGGTGATCGTGAATGTAACAGCTGGAACCAATGTGCCTATGGTACACTGTTTATAGCTGATAAATTGATGTGAATTGACCAGCAAGCAGTAAGACAGTATTTCCGAAGGTTGTGTCTTGTTTGGGGAAGACCACACTAATTATTTCGCGAAGGGATAAACAAGACTGCCTGCAGAAGCTTACGAGTTCTAATGCGCGACCCTCTAGAACGACAAGATGGACACTTTGGTCCCTCTGGTACACCACATCTGAATGTATCTCCTGGCGCGGGTGGCCTGTTGTCGTTCAACCTCGTCAGGTCATTCACAGAAGCATGAAACGACGGACAACAAGGTAGTTGTAAGGTCTTCTTTAAGCTTACTTTTGAGTTGAACATAGCTTGAGAACTGCTACCCTAGGATGAGCCTATCCAACACACAGGGCAGGATTACACACGTTGCACGTGAAGGCCCCTGTAAAAGCTGATGACACAATGGAAATATATGCTTACAGCGGCTCGGAGGACGAAATGTCGACCATAATTACATATTGGGTTCTCGCATAGTCTGGGGGATCCACAAAGTCGATCAGCGATCAGTTAGGCTTTAAAAAAATCACACGCCTCATCTTCTCACGGATCGACATTCGTTCGTGAAGTCAACCAAAGTACAGTAAAATAACGGGATTCGCCTGCAATCATTAGACAATATAGATAAATGAGAAGTGCAAGGTTCCTGCGTATGCTCTGGGATTCATAAACAGGTTTGTTTTAGTTATCACTGCCTTTGTCAGTTGAGATGTGGATACTTAAACGGAGGGAAACAATTTTCAGCAAAATGGCCAAGTGTCTGCGTTTCGAAGGGACATCCGTCAGAGGCTTAGCGTTCCCTACTCAACCGCTGTGGGGGAAAGAACGAATATTGACGGGGGAAATGGGTCAACACTGCTCGTTCTGCAGACCACCCTGTCCGACAGTTATGTCAGTTCGACCCATATTCTGGCAAGGTAATCAAAACTGTTGTTACGCGGGCGAATCGGGCTGGCAAGTTCTCGTTTCTGTTGTTGTTGTTGTCATTCTAAACATACCACTCAGAAAACCTACACGCCATAGGTGAGTTCGGCCCCACCGCTAAATAGGAATTGGGATAAATACGGGAAAAGACCGAAAACTGATCATCACCGTAATGAGTGGTCAGAAGTAGAATAATTTTGGACGCCATTTGTGGATGGATAGATACGAGTACAAAACAAACAGAGGCAAAATCGAGGCAAGCAATTGGTTCGTTGGACCGAATGTGACCGCTTCGTGTGAAGAAGCAAGAAGTGGTGTAATCCAGTGTAAGTACATCATGTAAGCGATAGTGTTTTTAGGATTTTCGTCCCCGACGGTGAATTTTGCCAGGTGTTCTTCGGGTCTGTGTGGTGTTGCGCGGTTTCCGACTGATCTCTGACCTCTGGAAGACCATTCCTTGAACGAAAAAAATGCGGATACAAGAGAATAATAAGACAATATGTTGCAGTGAGAACACTGGGATTGGTAAACGAAGCTGGCGATGGCTAGTTTGAAGACAGTTAATCTAATAAAGCGCAGAAGTGAATTATCCACTTGTTGAAAGTTATCAATAAACCTACTAAACATAAACTCAAAAACAATTGGAACTTAAGAAGTTGATTCTGACGATAGGATGCATCAGTGCTTAGAGGCACCGTCCGATATGGCCCAGTCGCACCTTCAGTGGTACTCATGCATCCAAGCTGCTGCTTTCAATGCATAGCTACCCTCCTGATCTCCCCAATGAAATGTGCAGTAACACCCATGTATTTAAGCGTCGATTACATCGGCTGCTGCCTCCAATGGGTGGCTATTTAGCTCGGCCTCCCAAAATCACCGGCGAACGAAACTGTGCAAGCAGCATGAGGTTTTTACAGTTGACGGTGATGATGATCAGGTTGATACAGTAAATTAGTGGGTCGTTGGAAATCGTAAGTGTGGATAAGTCGAAAAATGACACCTCAGTGGCAAGCGGACTGGCATCACTTCCCATCTGTTTCACGCGGACTGAAAAAAAGCTTACTATTATATTCGGTATACACGAAAAGACTTAACAGGACAAACGGGTTGGACAAAGGTGATTGGTACACGCGAAGGATTTCCGTTACTGCAGCGTGGGTGTTCAAAAGAATCGCACAATACCCGGAGCGACCGAAAGCAGACAGGAGACTCTCGGGGGGGGGGGACCGCTTCTTCGTGCATAGAAATTGTCTTGATTTAACACTGCTGGACTTCTCGATGTCAATAGTAAAAAAAGCATTGCGTCATTAAAGAACAGATTTCCAGATTTCCAACTACTTTTGGGGTCATTCATTAGGGGGGTGTAAGGTATCAGCGAGCATTGCGTACTTGCCCATTCGACATAGAGTACGGACGTTAAAAGTTCCTGCGTAGGAAGGATTTCGTGGTTTATTGTTAACAGGCGTCGGGGTGCATAAGTCAAATGACCCAGCAACGCTCGCCTGTGTGGTGGGAATGAGTTAGAGAGGGACATCGGTAGACATAAAACTGTGCGCGCAGCTGATACTTCCCGGTTGCCCAGGCCGAGGAAGAAGGTTTGGTTGAGGTACTCCAACTTGAGCCTTTGACTCAAAAGTCTGACCCACAATGCAGTGGGAGGATGTAGGTTTTTCTTAGAGACCCTACCCTACTCAATAGTCTGACCCACTTTGCTGCAGGGGGCTGGTCTGGCCTGAGGACTCAGGGAGTGAGGCATTACTGTCTCACTCCAGATGCGGTTGCGCGCAGCAGGGCTTTTTGAGCAACAGCGGACTATGTGATTTTAAAAGTATTTCGACCATATTGAATAATGCGCCGACGGTCACGTCAACCGTTGGGCGATCGGAGTGTGCGGGTTTTAGGGCTGATCTTTTCTAACCCGTCCTTCGTCCGAAGAAGGCAGCATCGCTGCTTCTATGAATATGGACATGCTGGTTACCTGGAGAAACAAATTACTGCCTTTACACTACACTCGTAGTACGGCCTCTCGTTGCAGACTGCTCCCCTTTGGCTTTCCTGGCATGGTTGCACCTTGTGGGACGAAGTTGCAGCCAGTGTAGCTCACGGGATCATTGCAGCACTCAAGCCCGACCACCATATCAAGGTGGAAGCTTTACGTCGGGGCTGTGAGACTTGGTCTCTTAGAGCAGCGGAACGGCGACACCTTCAGGTTTTTAACAACCGTTGTCTCAGATCCATAGATCGTGAAGATTAATGTCGGTGAATCCGTAACGAGACAATTAGAAAGCGAGTGTTTGATTGTGCAACCGAAACTTCACTCGAATTGTTTCCAGTACGAGAAGGTGAGATGGTTAGGTCATGTATTGCGAACGCCGAACCATGGTTTGCCCAATTCAGAGTGGCTCAAGCAGAGAGTCGGGCAACCTTTGAACTGCCAGAGGGGTATGAAGGAGATTACGAAAAATCCGGATGTTGTCGGTGCGACTCGCTTTCTAAGATGTGAACCGCGTGATCCCCACTGCACCTGGTTGGAGACGGTGCAAGATATGGCTACTAATCGATGTAAGTGGCATCTTTGTTTTCAGTTTATACCCGGATCACCTGAATGAGTGTTTCAAGGTGTGGTCACCTCAGAGTGATTTTGGTGGGATAACACTAAGTCCATTCCCCGTGTTTCTTTTATTCACAATAAGGCTTTCAAATAAATCATGGTTGTACGGCAGCGAAGTATCAGGATTGAACAATGATGTCATGCTCTCCATGACGATGACGATGAAAGTAGGAGACGGAGGAAGAAACAATAACACATTCGCTTCACTGTATAAGTAGACTGATCACTAGATCCAAACTTCGACAGGTCTAATTCGCGACACAATCGTGGTGGTGGAATATTTCTGAGCGAGAGAAGTACTGAGTCCTACAAGAAAAGAAACAAATGAACTAGGCAGAAACAAGCTATTTTGAATGGTTTTGTAAACTTGAGCTTCGCCGAACTTCTTAAGTGTTTTTGTGGGGACCACAACGAATCCCGTAAATCGAATGGACCTTGTTTTCCCGTGCTCGATATTGGTGCGGACCATTGGTTACAACAGGGCGACGGCTCCTATTTATCGTACGAAGTATGATCGCCAGATATACGACACACTCAGAGCCACAAATTGTTACGCGTGCTTTTTACAGTTGCTTTCGTTGATAATGAGAATGGCGAATTTAACGATTTATTGTAACATGGCGACGTTATTATCATGTTCGAGATGCAGAAAGTAGAGTCTCAAAACCACTAAGGAATGCTCGACGGATAAAAAACGAGAATCCCCAGCCAACCAACTAACTGAGACGGATATCTGTAAGTCTTGAGCATTCAGAGTGCGTTAGTATTACTCATCCTAACTAGTTACCCGCCTGATGCCAAAAGTGCTCAAAAGTAATCAAACGGTAGGTGAAACGAGATAAGTAGCTCGGTACAGAAAACTGATTCCGAAAACCCGCCAGAATGCGAGGAAACGAGAGGGAACAGACTGATGTCCAAAAGGCCACATGAACAGTTGAACGACTGTCCATGATCCGTACTAGTTAAAAGAATCCGATGAATCACACACGTCAAACTGACTGACTATCACCCCAGAAAATGTGGATAGAAGCAGAGCTGTAGGACAGTAGTGTGCGCCATCTTCACGCAACAACAACAGCAGCGCACAGCCGCGAGTCTGTTGTGCCAGACAAGAGTTTAGGTGTCTGGGGTCGACAGCCAAACCAGCGCGCACGATCCGCGTGTGCACACCGAGATGACTCATCCCAGTGGCGGTGTTAGTATTAGTGCATGATATTGCGAAACAAGGTGCACCTCGCTTGCCTAAAGCGAGTGTCAGACAGTAACACAGGCGGTCGGAAAACGATATCGTGGATGTAAATTAGAACGAGGAAGGAGGATAACATTTAGTCATAGTAAATCACGGATTGAGGGGAGAATCCGTTTCACGTTTGGTACAATCAGACACTACCGGGAACCCGGTCGGAAACAGGAAGTAAGTGAAATAACAGATTCACAAATGAGAGATCCACTGTGACCTTGATAGTGTTAGAGAGGAAGTGACAATGGAGAACAACTGGATGGAAGTGTTTACCAGAATATGTGAAGTGTACCTTGCATGGCACACTGCGAATTCAATGTAGGTTCAAGGAGTACTCGCTGTTCAGGGTGGTTATACGGTCGCTCACTCACAGTGCTTCGTGTCGACATCAAGTGATGTCAACCCAGTGCCTGAAACCTATGAAGAAGAGGAGCAGGCAAGCAGATTCAAGGTCGAAATTCTATGACATGCCAAAACTCCCTGTTTTGAAACTTGCACTGGGTTACTCAGAGGATCGTTTCGCATTTTCGAACAAACGGTTGAAGAGTGCCATTCACCAACACTTGAAAAAAATTCTGACAAAGGTTTGCAATGAAATACACGAAGCCTCATTACACTGTGTCACAGACGATGATTGGCGGCAGGATTTGTACACACTTCAATTCTGTCTCCAGTGACTTACCCTATAGACTAAATAAAGCCCCAAACAGCCGAAATATGAGCCGACTGTGATAATTCATTTAATAATTTAGACACCCACATAGACATTGGTAATCCATAACAGGATCTGAGGAAGGGACCCCTTCTGTATACTGCCTCCCGTTTTGTAACGCACGTTAGGGAGATTTTAGTTTACGCTGTACGGATTGATTCCAATGCTAACAAGGCGAAGCAAACAGCCAATAAAAACTTCATATTAGGGTATACTAACACTAACCTTGCATTGGCACATGTGTCTCTGTGAAATCTCCTAAGGCGGTTTCGGAATCAGAGATTTCAGTTACTCCTGAAACGTCTTGAACGGAAGAGTGATCTGAAGTTTGTTTTCTCTTTCGTTGGCGACCACTGCGTTTGTTACGTGAAGGCTACGGTTATCGAGGGTAACGGGGAACAACGAAGAAAATTAGGCTTTAAACATGGAAACATCTATAGCAAAAAAATATCGGCATGAGAAGCCGTTGGGTACACAATATAAGTGAATAGTCACCACGTTGCCTAAATTCTTGCGTTGAGCATTGACGTGGCCTCTACCCTAAACTATCAGGTCAAGCTCTATCCACTTCCGTAGGTCAATTACCGTCTGTTAGGAGAAACGACCAACTTTCACTTCCATCCGGAGAACTAGGTAGAAAAAATACTTTCGAACCGGGGCTGACCTCAAGATCACATCGATATTTGCACTCTTCCTTAAAACATCCTAACGAATCAATGGACATGAAGGAACAGGGACGCCCACCGATGCCTCACGAATGCAACATCAAGGATGGTCGATTTCAGCCAGTCAGTCGGCAATTTACAGAATACCTCTATAACTCAATGCCCCGAGGATATCACGCGAGAACAGCAGCATTCATTCTAAAGGGAAGCTCATTTCAAGGGCATTATGATGTGCATGTAATTGGACACTGAAAGCGGCCACGTAAAGACTTCTTCCTTATCGAAACTAGTCAATCAAGCGTACTTAGGGCGATTATTTCTCGAGTTACAAAAGCGGTTTGGTGCTTCATCGTTTCATTCCAAGTAGTATCAAGTTATTTTTGTACACTGTGAACACCCCACTGAACATCTCGGTATCTATTCGATTCACCGAAAAAAAACTGTTCAACTGTAACACCCTTCCGGTGCCTAGCTGCCATGCTATTCGAGGGCTGAGATACTGCCAGGTTGCCCAAGCCTAGACAGGGGAAGTCGAGAGGCAGAGGTCGGGTTCGAACCACGGACCTTCCGGTGAGTAAATTCGCGCTCTAACCACTTAAGCGAGGCCCGAAGTGAAGGGGCGAGGCTTGATTGATTCATCGAAAGACAAACTTATGATAATCCTCTGCAAAGATACCCACGAAAAAGAGGTACTTGCCACCACAAGCATGGCGGCCTCTCATTAAGAGGTTTCTAATCGTGATAGCCCAGAGGTCAATGAGCAAACTTGCTGACCGGAAGGCGACTGGTTCACAGCAACTCTCAGCATCTCGACTGCTTGGGCAATCTGTCAGTAATTCTGTCCTCCTGCATCCTTCGGGTGGTATAGTAGCTATGCATCGAAAGGGTGTTATAACTGGGCGATTATTATTTGTTCTATTGTTTTCTACGGGGGAGAGTATTGTACTTAACAGCTTCACAGTAACCAGCATCCGTATGTGATCCGCATTCTGCAAGCACCGGAGGGTAGATCAGGGCAGTCCTTAACCTCAGCAAAAACACCGGGGAAAACAAGCCAATTATTCGCTAGAAACACTTGTTTAAGATGAGTAAACAAAGATTCAAGACCGTCGGTTTGACTTCGCTGTCCGACTCCATGAGTGAGATGTTTGAATAAAGCATCACTGATGTCACCACATCTTCATGAGAGGCACGCTACGAAAATTCGCCGGAGCTCTCCTTAAAAATAGGTGATTTGGAACAAAGTGGCTCTGACGAAGAATTTACTAAACAATAGCACAATGCATTGGTAAGAACGTACCATTTCTTGTCGAAGTATCACAACCTCATCTGAGTCGAAATTCGGTGCATCTGCTGTTGTGGACGAGTCTGGATCTGTAAGCACTTGAGGCTTGCCAGCCATGAAGCCTTTTTGTTCCGAAGGAACGATTGGACGACCAGTTTCGTTGGGTTCATCATCTACCTCTAACTTGATGATCGGCTCAGCTGTATTGCGGTTGATAAACCGAAAATACCAAAGTAATGCAGTGAATAATGAATAAAATAGAAACGCTAAGTCAATGCCCGAGCAATCAGAGGACACGCAATTAGCGTTGCATGAATGAGAAAAATACAAACGTCCTGTTTAGGTGAGAAAATCTTTAAAATATCCCAAATGCTACTCGTGGATTATAAGGAATGCAAAGCATGATAAGCTAAGACATATCGAAGCCGGTGTTCGATGTGGTCCGTTTCCACCCGTTTAGACATCACTGAGTGTAAACAGCTCATTGCAAGAAGCGTTACTCTTGAAACTGTTCCTTTCAAAAGACAGTTATAGTAAACAACAAAACATTACCTATATTTTTGTGGTAGTATTAGGGTACTTTTAAATTTCAAGAAAAACTTCGTCCTGCAAGTGAAGTCAATCCGTCCTGAGGTGCCAGCCTTTTGAATCACCAGTGATATCTATTTGCGGGGTTGTCTAGGTTACACAGTGAACTAGAGTGGAACCCAAATGATCATAGTTGATCATCGCGGAAAGTACCAGATCCCCAGCCCTTTCAGTGTAAATTGGGAAAGCAAACGCTCAGAAACCGGAAAATCCTACTTGACCTGTGTTCCTGCGTCAAAGTACCATTCTTGGGATGCAGAATTTCTTTGGCAATGATGAACTGAATGGCGGAGCGTCAACCGGCGAACTGGTATACATATCTGTAGAATGCCATGGTCAGTTGTGTGGTCTACAAAGAATAGCGGTCTTGAAACGAAGCATTCTTTTGGAAGCTGACTGCTACATGGTCCAAATGAATCAGTGACCGGTTTGCAGCTGGTCAAATCCAGGTTAACCATCATAAGCGCAGTGCCTATATACGAGGTCACAGCGCCTCTGAGTTTACGGAGTAAACAGCAAATCAACTCATCCCACCACTGACGATGTCACCTCGATTGATGATAAAACGTTTGCCAAGCTCGGTGAACAGACCAACAAACAAAAAAGGCTACCTCCAATCTGTGGAAGATTGTTTCACAGGAGAAGCAAAACAGGAAATCTGCATTGGAAGTAAGCAGAAGTACGATGACGCTCAATGCTTTGGCTCTCGAACCATCGACCAAAAAAGTAAACGGTTACAACTTTGTCGCCGATTGATCAGCCACTGGGATTGAGCACTTGTCCACATCTTGAACCCAATATGGGGGGCAGTTGTGACTCCACAAATTTCTTTACATGATTGTCTTGTAACACATTTTGTTTAGCTGTCAACATACTTCAAGCGGAAGGGCATTGAGAGGTTTATATCGGAAAGAGGTACGCACTTTCAGTTCTAGCAGCTCACATCATGTAATAATGAGAATCCCAACTAAGAGCGTCATTATGAAGGTAATTTGGTAGATATACAGCATAGGAGGCATAGCCAAAAAAGCACGTATTCACCGTCTGTATTATGTTGCTTGCGCTTACCTGGCGTTTGTCGCGGTACTGGTGCAGCTGACTGTACGACAGTGTCCTTGGTGTATGTCATTTCACTTGAAAAGGTCTTGCTGCTTTCAGTCAACCCGATCGATAGAAGCCGCAAAACCTAAAACATTGAGAACGGGCGGAATAAAAGATTTCAAACACTGGAAATGAATGCACACCCGGGAGGCAGACAGCACCGCAGTCAAATCTTGTTTTGGTTTCGAGGTATTGCTTACACATTTGTTCGGACCACACCGAGAGAGCTATGGAAATAGTGTTAAAACTTCATTTCAACCAGCTACTGAATTAACCAGACAACCTGACTACCGGCTGACAGTAAGAATACTTTACCTAAATGCTCGCTGACCCTCAAAGCGGATGAGAAAATGCAAGGTTTGTGTTTGGAATTTCGCTGGACATCAAGAATGGGGTGTGATCAGGTCCTGAAAACCCCAACCACAAGAGGCTATTCGTCACAATTTGGGATCATAAGGTGGACATTGGGATTCAAACTTCGTGTCACGATTCACTTGATGGAAAGCCCAGCATCGATGTGCGTGTGTGACACCCGCATTTGCGATAAATTTGTCTCCATCTGAGACGCCTCCATCCCTCTTAAGTAACTAAGGACAAACTAACGGTAACTGTAAAGTGTGCTCTACAAGTTTCAAACTGTATCTCAACGCGAAGCATCGAGATATTCCTCCAGTCTGAGGTGTTTATGTAAGCGCCGTTTAACGGGTTGTCGTTCCACCGACGTCTCTCCTGGTTTCCAATTCTCGTAGGAATTCTTCGGTATAGTCAAAGAATTGATGGAAACATATCCAGTTGTAAATTAACAAGGCGCTATGTCTTCGTGGCGATGTTGTCAGAATTCGAAAAGTTCAAACAACCGAAGGTCTCTCATCGGGTCAGTATTGATGTAATCGGTTGCTGACAGAAAACTTTGTGTGGATGAGCTTTCCTGGATCTGGCCCCATCTTTAAGATAAATGCCACGCTAAACTCAAGGCCGAACACTCGGTAGCTAACAAACCTTTTGCGATGACGAAGTACCACGTAGATAAAAGATTCGACTATTTAGTGGTTCTCAGAGGGTTCTGATATAGTCGTGGGACAAAGCCCAGCTACCTTCTGGTTAAAGCTTAACCCGATATATAGAGCGTTTTGGGTCAATGC
Source organism: Clonorchis sinensis (assembly GCA_003604175.2). Taxonomy (NCBI): domain Eukaryota; kingdom Metazoa; phylum Platyhelminthes; class Trematoda; order Opisthorchiida; family Opisthorchiidae; genus Clonorchis; species Clonorchis sinensis. Next base: position 209,636,105 of record CM030369.1, read on the forward strand.
TTATGAATAAGTTTTCAGTCTCAGGCTCTTTCTGCATCCATAAAGCTATGATGTCTCGTGAGTCTTAAAACCGCCGTCTTAAAACCGACCAGCAGATTCACGTTATGCCATTAAGTTAGCTCGAGATCACTTTGTAGAAACCAATAATCTAGTCTCTGACTTACGAGGTCTTCAGTCATCAAGTGAAAACAAAGCTGAAGTGAGCTTCGATGATAGCGAATTAGTGCCTTTGCTGTGATAACGTCCCACGTAAGTAAAACCTTTCGGTGGGCTACCTATGAGTTCCTGAAAGCCTGTGGCAGATTCTCAAATAGGGTCGATTCAATCATGGGTAGTTTTAGTCTAAACAGTGCTAAGTGCAACCTAAAGGGGAAGGTGCGACGAAGGTTATGATATGCTTCTGTGAAGACCAGGATTTCAGAACAACAACCCCAGATTACGCGAATGAGTTCACTCCATCTATGGAAGAAAACACCGAAAACACCACTTACCAGTTCCAACCAAGTGGAATGGAGTTACCTCTATGCTTTGTGGTAAGATATGCGTTATTCGTTTCCGGGTGATTGAAGTTAACTCAGGTGCTGAAGACAAGTCTTGCTACTACATTGAATTCGTGAAGGCTGGCATTTCATTGAAAAAAAGGGCTGCTATAGCGAGGATGAACTAGATCGTGTATTCTACCTTTGGAGAGGATTTCTGTATTACCTAAGTCATTCTTCAATAAGAAAACTCAAATAGTGATTAGGCGTTCCTGTGAAACGCTCCCGACCTGACGAAAAACGTTCCGGTGGTCGTGCAGAGGGGGCGGCCCAGTTAAGCGAATGCATCGTCCTGCGATCAGCTGCCCGAAATATCCAGGCGTACGTCCTTGACGTTTCGGAAACGCTATAAACATTTTCATATTGGTGCTATAAGCAAAAGCAGTCTGTGGTCTAAGAGACTTCGGCTACAGAATGTGAGCTGTGCGTTCAATCGGTAGCTGTTAATCACCACCTTAAACCAGAACTGTTTCGTGTTCGATGACCAGAGGAATGTAACCCCAGGAAGGCTTCAGATTGTGGGAGAAAACTGCTTCCCCATTCATGATAATTCTTAGATGGGTGTTTACCACTTTTTCCACATTGTCAAGATGGGGGATCGTCGGGGTAGCTTTCATAAATGTACGACCACCGTAAACATGGAGCAGTGTACCAGCCTGATCAAAAGTACTGGGTATGTATGGCGGACAGATGTAAACAGGAAAGAAATCACGATCAGAAGGATACTGCACCAAACCGACTACCTCATATCAACGTCACCTGAATATGCGCAAGTGGTTTTTGCCTACAGGAAAATTAGATTAACCTAATAAGGGATGAAAAGGATGACTAGGTCTATCTGACCGTGATTGATGCAAGTGAAACAAGCTATAGAAATGATTTCAGTTTCCAAACCACGGAGGATATCATCCTAACCACAACTTAGCTTAGAGGCCATTATAGACGAAACTGTTATAAAATGGAAAATTCTTCCGCCCCTTGTTTCAGATTGACCGACAGGTTCGTTCCGAAACCTTGTGAAGACCCAAATTCTTCGCTTGTCACTATACCGCTCGAAACAGCGGTGAGTTACATTATTACAGGGAGGGCTAAATAAACTTAAATCACCTCAGATTCACTAATAACGGAGTCCAAAAACGTTCTAAGCCTTCTCAAGAAAAACGTAATGCGAAGCCATGAAACTTACAAGTTATTTCACATATTCGTCTCGAAGTTGAACAAACTGCACACAACACACCTGAATTTCCTGCAACTGTTGAAAAAGTCCTCATATCGGGTTAGTGAAACGCCGGACCACTGGTGTACTTACTTTTCAGTCTCAGTGACTGCTGTCATTGAGAGACCAAATCGAGTAGTAAGATGCAGAATCCCAAAAATTTAGCAATTATGTTTTGAGTTGATTGTAAAAAAAAACAGAAAAACGACAGCGCTACACTAAAACCTACCTCATTCAGAAGAAGGCGGTTGGGATCCAGCAAACGCGATGCCCACCATTTCTGAAAATTGACCACGTGAATTTGGCTCAACAATACGAAAAACACGGAAGCAACACTGAATGAGCTGGGGAAAACGTTTAGTCGTCAAGTAGAGCGGAAGGTAGCACTCAGCAAGTGGCACTGAAAGAAACTCAAGCTAAGTAAACAAAGAGGCGTAAGTGGATTGATAATCTAACAACAATAATCACTGGGATGCTGCTCGTTAGGACCACAAATAATGCCCAAAAAAGACACAAATACTTGTGTTGGACGACAGATCACAGTTGGCCTCAACTATACAGCGGCAACTGTTCGTCATATGTGCTAAATGAACTAGTCGTACTTTGGATCTGGGTAGGTGGGAATAAGCCCTATCTAACTAACTGGACGTACTGCTGAACAAGCAGTTTCTAGACCGAGCTGATTCCTGAATTCTAGACCTCTCAGGTCTGGGCTGAAGCAACCTGGTAGAATACGTAAACCGGGTTATATTACAGTTACTTGTCAAAAAGGTACCGCATTTGAACTAGCGGAGTCCGGTTTGATTTGAAGGCACCAGTAAAAGATGGTCACAGAGCCGAGAGAATGACGCGGTTGCCACGATCACATTGCAGTCACACAAGATCCTTGCAAGGTCTACCGCAGAGAAACAGATGTGCGTATGTGGCTTGCAGCGAACGAGGAAACTATGCGCCTAGCAAAGTCTATCTCAATACATGTCTATATCTTAGTAGACAGACATACCGTGTAAAAAAAACAATAGACCGGCGGACAAATTCACTGTGGTTGACTAAGTGGTGGTAGACATGGAAAAGTAGTCGGCACTGTTTATTTTAGATACTGTTGGCCAGAGGATGAATGTTCACAGCAAGCACTCAACCCTAATGGGATACCAAAATCGACTAGAAAATGGGAAAAAATTCAAAAACAAAATAATTTAATTATTGAGGTTATAGAATTGGTGGAACTAAAAAGTGAATAAACAACAAGGAAGAAGCATATAAGTTAGGCTGATGTTTAATGTGAATCAACATCAAGCACCACAGAGAATAACTACGCCCTAGTTGAAGACCTATAGGGGCATACAAAAACATGGAGGGTGATATGAAGGGATCGTCAGAAAATGGCCGCTATCTTCAGCCAGATCTGAACAGAGAATCATACAAGTCGGTTCACTCCAGTTCGGCTGGGCAAAACAGCCGGTTTAAAAGTCCAGTTGGTAACCTGGACGACATATGACGGTGTTATTAGAGGGAGAAATCAAGTGTAAATTAAGAGAGACCAGAGGGCAAAACAGCCAGTTTAAAAGTTTGAGAGTTTAAAAATCAAGTGTAAGTCAAAAGAGACTAGTTCTGTACCGATCACATCCTTTGACAAAAGTGAAGAATCTTTAGTAACAACTTAAGAAAAAGCCGCTTCTGGTTCACACTCACGAATACACTCATGCACCGACATCCATTTACCTCGCATGTTCTCTCAGAAGCGTCGTCTATATGCTGTGTATTCTCATCACTGAAGATCCGACCAAGGGGTGATGGGCCGGTTTCCAGATCTGACGCAACAAATAAACAAGAAAATAACCTAAATAAATTTCTCAAATACACAGTCGGAAAAGTTAACCTTGTTTCTGTTACACGATGGTGAGTATATCCTGTCACCCAGCAAATCACAGGCAGACACATTACATGCGAGCAAGGTCAAAGATACTTTGGGTAAATGTGAGGAGTGAGTAAACCAAAACTGTGGCAAGTAACCGATCAAAGGGACAACGAATAGCCCATGTATTTCTATCCTCCTGTATCTTGTAGACGAAATACAGTAAACCGAGGCGAATAGGTTTCCAAATCATACCCCATATATGTGCAAACATTGTCCACTGGTTCGGATGTGGGAACCTGGATTCACAAAAGCGCTTCGGGTCTTTAAAGCATACTGGATTTAGCAGACACTCCCGTCGCAGCTAATAGGACTTACAAATTGACGAAACGTTTCATAACCCTCAGTGCTCCAAATAGAATCGCACAAGCTGTTGTCAGAAGCTGCATGCCTGGATCACGTCTTTTAGCTGTTTGCCAGTGCAAGTAATGGCACAAAACAAGCCGCTAAAATTGGCGGTGGAGGCGAGAAAAATTTCAACAACACAACTCAGGTAAACATGGATTCTACTGGTCAAAAACTAAATATCGAAGGAATCGAGGGTCAGGCGCCGCCAGCCTCTTGCCTAAGGAAGACAGGACGGTGCATTTTAAAAATTTTAAGCAGTCTGTCGCGCACTCTTACGCGACAGAAAACATATGCAAGTGTAACGAATGTATTGCGTTATGAACACATACGTTTAAAAGAGCCGTCGGGCAAGAGGACATAAATTCAAGAACAATTAAGACTGTAGACGCTGGTGTAATGAATTTAGGAAAACCCAAGATTGTACATGCTGCTGTAATGAATAAACGAACAAGAAAATGTAGACGGTGAAGTGTTCATGCGACTGAAAATCTTCAGGTGAAGTTCCAACGTGCGAGGAACAAGTAAGGTCATCAACTGTTGACATCCAAGTCTTCAGTCAGGGGAGCCGGTTGCAGAAGCGAAGACATAATATAAAAAAGACAAAAATGAAGGCTGACCTTTGGCAGTTGTCATTGTGACTTTACCGGAAGGATGAAAATCATGAGATTGGTCATGAGGAGGGGCCGGTACTAAGGTAGAGTATACCAGAGAGCCGGGTGCAGATGGCTGTGGATCAACATGATCTGGTGCATTTATCGGGACGTTGGTATCCGGGAGTGGAGTGACGGGCTGTAAAATGGGAATAGAAAGCGCTAGACTCCGTGATCGACCGCAGCAGAACAGGGACGCTGTCCATACAATACTTTTCGAAAACACTGTTCATTTGTTAGGAAATAATAATCTAGCCATGAAACATGATATAAAAAAGTCGCTGAGGTAAGTGAGAAAATCTCTATCTTTTCCGTAATACTAGACAGGAAAGTACACAACACAAACACTGAAATTTCTAATAAGTCCACACCGAAATTTTGCTAATCTAGCGGTTGGCAACTTTTCAACCGGTTGCAAACGTTCAAAACCATCAGTTTACCAGCTGAAATTTCCACCACCTGCTGGTTTGGTGTTATAAGGAATAACAATTTAATAAAAATGGTAAAACACGTGAGTTCCCCATGGAGTGGAGCATCAGAGTAGAAAAGTTCAAAAAACCGTAGTATCACAGTGCAGGTAAAGTTGAGTAGTACTTAAAGTGACAGTGTGAAAAAGGGATACGATAGAACGTCTAGAAGGTGGTTTCTAGCGAACTCTCTGGGTCACAAAACGTGTTCCGTTGATACCTCAAGGATGTTTTTCAAAGGCTTGGAATAACTTCGCCCGGTGAGCGAAGGTCACAAATTCATTACACGTGACTCTCGGTTACTTACATCTCATCCATAATGGAGTTGTAGGGCAAGAGAATGGATCCTTGCTAGAGGACCCGTACCAAATGTAAACAGAAAGTCAAGAACGAGCAACTCAGTCACACACGCTTAGGTTGTCTTGCACCTGTGTATGCGAATAGCAGTGTGAATGTATTGAAACATCCCGCAAACTCCCTGGTAGGGGGCATTGAACGATAACTGTGTTAATATTTCCACACAGTTTCTTACAAAGCCTGATGGGAGAATCATCTTCAGTTGTGCACGGTAATTACAGCTGCCACCGTTTTGTTCGCCCATGACCTGGGAGGACTAAAGTGGATAGCTTAGGGAGCGGAGTGAGTAAAATGGCCTTTAAAGAAAATATGAAATGCCTCGCATGTTTCAAAGTCCTAGGTGGATGTTAGGCCACAAACACACGGTATCACGGTCTTAGCTCAGAGTGCATTTGAAAGTAGAGATGCTGAAACTTGCACAGTCGACAGTCGTAAGTATCGGTTACAGGAAGGACTAGTTATCAATGAACAACGGCTGGGAATTAAACGCTGCTGACGCGGAGACAACGCGAGCCAATACGGTGTCATGTGGGTTGTAGGTTGTGCATGTGCTTGATGGTTAAGGAATGATGCCTTCTGGGTTTTCTATCAGACCGCCAGCTTGATCTGTCCATGCGTGATGAAGCAGGGGGATCACGCAACTGACAAATCAATTGTACCGAACGTGTTAACGTAGAATAGCATCAAGTGAATCACTATGGGTCGGTTGAATCGTATTGTATCCACATTAAGATTTTGTCATACGATGTGCACATTGCTGAACTTGATCCGAGGCTCTTCGCCAATGTTTGAGTTCACTAACTCTATTAGTCTATCAGATGTAGAGGAAGCTGCGATTAGCCCAAATGACCTTCTGGATACAGCCGTTTCTATCCCAGGGTCCGATAGGATCTTTATTATGAATTAGTATGCTTCGCTGCGCACTGTCCATCCGGAAAATGACGAAATAATAATAACAAAATGCGACGAGCGATCCGTGTGTTGCTGGTCTACAATTAGTGTGGTGTCTAAGAGTTCAACTCTTGGGATAAGTGATGAACCTGTGTTTGCAGGTTAAATACTGAGGAGTATTCAGTGTCCTTCAGAGCAAGTCTGTTATGACAGACTTCGCCTTCTGTTGGCAACAGACCGCCAGAAATTTATTGCGCTCGATGGACCAGTGTACGAATCACTGCCAATTTCATGCTCAGCGGAGAGGGAGGGTGGACATTGAGATAGAAGTCCCATTGCTTCGACCTGAAATACACTGTGACTTAAAAGTGGTGGTTGTCCCAGGAAAGATTGCAGTAAATGAGGGCTACTGTTCTATCACCAACTCACGTCTTAACACAAACAGATTAGCGAAGTAAAGTAGGTAGAAGTGGGGGGGAGAATTGGTTTGCCAACACCTTTTTTATTGTAACAAACGTATCAGCTAACTACCTTAGCCGCATACTTGATGAATGGACACATTGTAGACGTGATTTATGATGGGTTAATTAAAGGTTGACAACAATGGAGGAAAGTGAAGCTCGTGACAATCCCATGAGTCCCTTAGTAAGGCAATTCCTTGAAAGTAGAAAGTACATCTTATACGTAAGTACGAACTTTCAGAGATCTATACGGGAAGGATTCCGCTCCAGTAATGTAGTTCAGGCTGTCGCTAACTCTTATAGCAACATAGGCGTAACAGAAAGAATAGAAAAGTCTCATTATCCTCAAGACCCTCTTGTTTTATCAGTAGAACAAAATTACGCAGACTCGTCATTTGACTCAAAACGTGCACGAAATGGGACTTGGAATTGCAACAACATTAGTAGCCAGCTTGGATACGGGATTTCCATTATATCATAGACCGGGACTGAACATGTATTAGCCATGGACTGTTCAATCAACGTTGGATGCGGGCACATCTGACGATGAACTCTTGATGTGTATGCACAGAGGGTTTACGTCGAGTTCATCACCATCCAAATCAAATCAAGGCGTTTACCTGTAGAGCCACTTCAGTGCCTAGCTGCCTTGCCAACTGAAGAAGGCGCGAGGGCTGGGATACTTCCAGGTTGCCCAAGCCCAGATGGGAGCTGTCGAGATGCTTAGGTTGGGTTCGAACCAAGGCGTTAACCACTGAGCTATCTCGAGCTCAACAGCATCACTTGTCTGAAACTATTTTTGGTAAAAAGACCCCTGGCATTGGTTACACGGCGTGTGCTTCTCCATTACACATGGAGAGGTTCAATTCATAACGTGACGATCGAACATCAATCAAAGAAGGCGTCAGCCGTTAACGACCGCATACATGTATACGACTCAAACAGCCCACGGTGATTGGAGTCTGACCAGTCACAATTCGCGCGAAATCAAACTAGCTTGTGTTCTCATTGTTATGGTGATTTTTAAATTCCAGTCACTGGTCTGTTTCGTCCCCTCAAGTCGCTGTGACAGAACGCTCATCATTGGGAAGCAGGTTATACGGCGACCAACCTCAGTTCGCAGCAGGTATATTTTCGTACTTATTATTCATAAGTAGTGTGTATTTAATCCGGTTTGTGAGTCCCCCAGCCCTCACGTTGTCTTGAGAGGACGTGACCGGTTGGTATCATAAGGCTACTAGGTCGTTGATGGACCGAAATCGGCAGTTGGAAAGCAGTTCTGTAAAATAATTACGTTTATTCCGAATGAAAACTGCGCGCACTCGACAGTACACCATAGACAGCACTAATGAAATAAAACAAATGCTGTGCGAATTCGGGTGAGAGAAAGTAATAATGGCGTTCGAATGTGGGAACTGAAGTGTAGCAGATGCCTTCTACTAATGCATGAGAATTAACAAATATGGAGTACGCGGGATAGTACAGGCTTCAGCGTTAGATTGATGAGCAAAACAACAAAATAAAGGCCAGAAAATCTCGCAACATTCAGAATACCATCCCAGTGGGGAAAACTCTTTTTATAAATCATGGAATAAGATATTTCGGTTTCGCTTAGACCATCCAGGATGTTCGAATGCCGAAATTATTGGTCATCTATTGAACACTAATTGTGCAGTTCTGAACTTGACAAGCGAAGTTGCCCATGTGAGTAACAATAAATGATAAAAAGGTAGCAGTAACAGCAAAGAACAACAGGCAGATTAGCCTCTAAGGATCCCCTACGCCAGTACTGTTAAAGTCACTTGTTCAACGTAATATGGAGAGCAACAGAGGATCGCATGTCTAGCGAAGTAGTTAAAGTTGATGTTACAAAGTAGCGATTCAAAGATACCCAAAAATTTAAAAGCAGGCCATCGGAATGTGTTTGGCATATGGCACTTACCAACTCGCTAATGGGTCTATTTCGGGCATCGACGATGATCTTGTGAAGGTCGTGGACATATTTACGAACCAGTGGAGGAATGGGGTTGCAACATGCAAATAACCCGGAACTTTCACGAGGCAGGACCTCAGCGATTGTTTTGAGCATGTGATTCGGTAGAACGTAGCTGAAAAGAACAAAGGTTGCGTGGGTAAAATGAGCCAGCTATATCGAGAAAAACGTGCTCAGAGTAGCAATAAGCGTCGTCCAAACCGCAGTTTACTGAAAAACCCAGTAATTGCTAGAAATGGTTAAGCATGCGAAATATATAATGAGGGTGTCGTGCTATCCCCGTTTGAACAGAGAGGGTAGTTTGGTCGTTTCAACACGTTGAAGTACCATTTACTGTTTGAGTAAGGCACGTGACCAAAGTACCTTACGTTGGCACAGATAGAATGGTACAGAAACGACCGGAAGAACAGCACACCGTTGTAATCAGGGACTGTCAAACTTGACATTCGTGCCACATATTCACAATAGCTACTGAAGCCACTAAATATATTAAGTACCCGTTCGGTCTGACGTACGATATGTGCCGAAAACATACACTCCTGAAAGAGAGTAGTGGACGGTGAATGGTACCCATCTTTATGTTGGTGAAGTCAACCGGAGGCTAAAGAAAACTGTAAATGGAAATTGATTCTGATGGATTTTATTCACTAGGTGTACATAAGGATCGTCCATAGCGGGCGTGGTTAGAGGCACTGCCTATGCCATACATTTATGAATAATTTCATATTCAAATTTTTCACCTTATGGAACCGTTGTACCATAATCCTTATATAACCGGTACGCGGACGGCCAGGCTGAGCGGAAACACCTATGAGAAGCACCAAAGCATAAGGATGGATGGCTCATAATTTCTAGGAGCTATATCTTCTGCAAGCACGCATCGGATGTTAGGATTATCAACTGTGAATCGAGAGGCGACTAGCTGGCGAATATGCCGATCTCAATTCAATCATTTTGACTCAAAAAATATGGACCTGTATGTTCTAATCATCCCGTCTCCCCCTGTCATTATTCATGACCCGACTCAGTGGCGGAGAGGAAACCAGGATGTGAATGTTGATGGCTGGATAGCTCTACTTGGTACTGGCCAGTATCATGCTTACGAGTGTTCAGTGCCCGCATACCAAATGAAGCCTTCAAAGAATACTAATACTCCAAGTCATCGTGGGTCTTCTGATCCATTCTTTGACCGACAGGATGAAGATGCATACACGGCGAATGATGTTACGCCCAATGATCGCATCAAAATGGTTATCAAGAACGCATCGTAAAGAAAAACATAAAGGACATGATGCAGTGGTGTTGACAACGAAGAAGCCAGCTTGAGTGAGTCACGCGTTGTCAGATGCAAAAAAAACCACAACATTACTTGGATTATTGCCATTCGGAAGCGCTCGGCATCGCAAGCCTGTTTTCCAGTGAGTTTTGTAGTTCATGCTGTTGCTTCGTTGCTCTTAGGGTTTCCTTCAGCCTGCGTTTACTCTTACTTTTGTCTGTCTAGCAGAGTATTTCCGCAAAACCTTCACGATGACTATCCGACACATGCAAGCAAGTTCGAAAACAGCATTTCAGATGAGTAAACAAACCAACTTCAAGAACAACTGGGCTCGCCTAATAAACTATTGTTCTGCAACCAGTGCATCAAGCATTATGCAGAAGGTGGGGCGAGATGGCCAAAGTGGTTAGAGGAAGAATTTACTGACCGTGGTCGGTGGTTCGAACCCGACCTCCGCCTCTCTACTTCCTCTGTCTAGGCTTAGGCAACCTGGCAGTATCCCAGTCCTCATTCAACCTTCGGGTGGCATGGCAGTTAGGCACCGAAAGGGTGCTACAGCTGAGCGATTTTTTTATCCAGAAGGTTCCTCTGTTTCAGTTAACACTTTAAGAAAAAGCTCCTTGTCTACAATAAATGCAATGAAAAGTAGGCCGCATAATTCTTGTTTCCATCAGAGATTCTCACAAATACCACGTCCGCCATGTCTCTCTGTCATGTGCCTGGTTCGGCACATGACGTACCCACATGGTTGCACCAAGTGCCGCACCCTATATCGTAATCTGATCACACATGTCTATTGCTACCTATGAGATTTCCGTTGTGCTCGCTGCACTAGGAACTAGGAGCATGCTGTCAACTGCCAGGGTAACTTAACGTTAGGGTAAGGGTTGAGGGTTGCTGTGATCCTGCGGGCCACGTTGCCTAGAACTCCGCTCCTCAAGGAACCATGCCAGGAAAGCCAAATGGGAGTAGCCAGGCGAAGAATTCCCGCGTACTGCAAGTAGTTGTATGACGAGACACTCGGGGGATAAAATAGGACTGACTTCTGCGACGCTGCTTCTTTCCGAGGTAGGACGAGGCTCTAAACGCTACACCCTCCAATCATCTAACGGTTGACTGTGATCGCTGGCGGTTCAGTCAAAACATTGCAAGAAAATCAAGAGTCTGCTATTGTTCAAAAGCACATACTGCGCATAGTAGTACTAAAAGTGGACGATTGTCTTGCTCTATGCGCCCCCCGCTGGAGCCAAGTGGGTCAGACTATTGAGTTACTGACCAGGGCACGGTGCCCCCCAACACAAAAAAGCGCTAACGTCCACTGCACCATTAAGTTACAGGGTACATGCAGAGCACCTGAACGAAAACCCTACAATCCGCCATTGCCTCTTGTAAAGCTTTTTAATCGAATAGTCGGTACAGTAACTCAAAAAATTCTCTTTTTTATGTGAGTAACTTAGAAGTATCAACCGTACACGCGGTATGGGAATAGGGGATGATATATTGAATTCATCGGCTCTGACTCCAAGGACTATCCATGCCAACCCTACTCCGACTGTTTGTAATCATAAATTCAGAGACGACTTCTAGCCCTCTAGCTGAAGTAAAAGCCAAACATCCATACTATTGACACAAAGGGATGTGTGCAACCTAGTGGCGTTTAATTTCTACAGCCTTTGCCAAGAGACCTGCCTTGCTCATACAGTTTCCAACTTAAAAATTAGTGTGTGGCGCGTCTTCGGAACGCGCATCCGATAACATAATAGATGCATCTGCATTCTCACAACCTCATCTGAGGATAACCTTTATACACCACAGTTTAATCACAGTGAAGTGGCCGATTTCAAGAGAGAGATTTGGGTTTCCGGGAGGGACAGACTATAGGCGCTCGGTGTAGATTAGAAAGTGCACTGCAATTATTTGATAGCCAAAGGCCTTTCCGTTCTTTTGCTGCATGTTTGTTGCCTTACCGCGTATGGTAGCAAGAAACGGATGTCTTCTTCCTCAGTCATTTCACAGAACTTGGTAGGTAACGCATCGAACTGACTTCTTTTAGAAACAACATGAGGTTCCATTTCACACTATGGCTAACGTCGGCTTCTTCTGGAGTAGTCGCAACTCTTTTCACTCGAAAGTTTGTTGGTAGCAGAAAACAACTCCTGGACGGCGGAAAAAGATGGAACTTGTCTTGTGCATCATAAATGAAACACAGAATTCTAATTTCACCGGTCAAGAACAATGCCAGTTGGCACCCCCTGAGTTCTGTTTGCATTCATTCGTTTCGTTAAAAGTTGTACTTCCAACCATCCTAGTATCAATACACCTGGGTTACTAACTAACGTTTCTTCAGCAAACCCCATAATTTGCAGAAGCTGCCTACAATAACACTGGTAACACTGATATTCACAAAAACGGTGATAACTGTTCGCTTGGTTGAACATATTTTGTTGTACTCCGAGGACCAACAGGAGTACGATTATGAACCTTTAGAAAGATGACAAAAAAGTACACATGCGTGTTCATTTGATTTACCTTGTCGATGAACCAGAAGACATAGGACGAAGAAGGTGCAAACCTGCGTAGGACTATTTTTCGACAAATATTAAGAGACCAGAAAGTGTTCCTCATTGAGGGGTTACTCGCAAAGAAACCTGCCGTCAAAAAGACCAAAGCTGTTTTACTTTAATGTATTGGGATGGTTGTGGATAGTAGGATATTTGGAAACTACAGCTGGAATTCCACCCTGCAATTAAGGTCAATCGGTGCCGAACGGCTGAAAAGTACTGTGCAGCTGTTTATTCCTCTTGGGAATTATCAGCAGTGCGTATCGTAGGAAACGTCATGAAGTCTCCAATCAGCGATCTCTCGGCCAGTAGTTCAACATTAAATCGTTCGACCACGAGTGGCTAATCCGCAGTCTGATTAACTCACACCTAAACGAGATTCTAAATAAAGATGAAGCAGCTGCTTCTCTGGCTTTCAGTACTTTACTTGTACGAAAAAATCTTCTCTTGGTCGTTGAAAGTTTCTTACAACCGACGAGCAGGACATGAGGTTAATAAGTTATTTGTCCAAGTTTAATCGGTTTTTTCACCGGTGAATTTCATCCACAATCTTTATGAGGATGCAGCCAACTGATACGATTGGCGCGACCCAGTGGGGATCCATTTTGCGGTATACGCATCAGAAGCTGGCAAGATTTCGCACTCTCAGTATTCAAACCTAGTGTGTACCACGCTCTCATAAGTATCTCCAGGTATTGGAGTACACACAAGCTGGACAGGAATGCCCCTTCAGTCTGTGCGTCGCCTTGAATGGGTGAGCATCGGCTCAAAACATGCTAAAATAAGGATATCCTACTTTGAATTCTTTTGTACCATGTCTGAATTACACGAATTAGCAAGTTTCCTTCTTACATAGCAAAAGCGGATTCCATGAACTGTACTGTTGTGAAAGGAACTCACTGCACACTTTCGTCTTCACGTCTAGCAATAGAATCACGTAGTGCATACAGCTGTTCCAACGCATACAACTGGCGGTGATTGAAACTGGTTCCAGCTGCTTGTCTGTATAGTGATAGATAGCCGAGTGGGTCAAACGCAGGTTTGGTATACCGCTGTCAAGAAAGAGAACAATTGGTTCAAAGTCGGATGGTGTTTATAGGAATCGTAAAACGAGCAAAACAAAACTGCTGAATAAGGAACATGAAGTAGTTATGCATTACACAGGAAATACGGAGTGAAAAACTCGAATGACCATTAGTATGGAACTAAAAACAACGACAAACAATCGCGGTTTCATAAAAGCAAGTGATATCACAAGAAATGGATACTACGTTGTCTTGTCCATGCATTGCGTTTAAGCGGTTGTAATCACACTGACCTAATGCGCTGATTGACTCCACTCATAATTCACTGTCCGACCAGGTGGACCATCAAGGCGCAACGTTGGAATTCAAGCAAGTCATTATAATGAGGCAACCATTACTGCTAGTGGAGGAAAAGCGTTTGAACATATCACGGTATAGAGTACACGCCTGGCTGATCTTGCTCACAACGATCTATGCATTTGCATTTCAACTGCCCTAGAGCACAAATATGCACCACCATCTTCGCAAACCGTTTGAAGAAGCTTGATAAAACTCGCAGACTGCAGTCGGAGTTGAGCGTGTCGAATTTGAGATAGGTATAGGGGCAAGCAGTCGAAAAAAGTAGTTGAAAATATTCCGTCTGGCGGTCAAGACGCCGGTTCGTCTTGCATACAAAGTGTCTGATATTACCTCTGGCAACTACACTGAAAGCCGGTTTCTAAGGTTTATTTGTGCATATGAGATGAGAAGTTTTCACACATGCCTACCTGCATTAGTCTGCTCCAATTCCAGGTTTCGGGGTTCCACCTAAATTCAGATTACACCTGAACCGATGTCTGACAGACCTAGGAGATGAATCATGCATACTTTGTGACGGAATAAAACTTCTACTATTAAGAGACGATAGTGAAAGTTCTGAATCCCAGTGCGTATTGGGTAGGCACCCTGAAATATCTATTGCAACTATGGTGATGGCTGTCTTGTCCCAGTCATAAATGATATCTGTAGAGGATACAGCTCTTAAGGCTGCTTTGAAAAACTTGTTCAACTTACGAGTCAGAAGGCTTTTTGGCGGCTAGGACAGCAACTCCTGTCTTACGTGCTCGGAGAAATTTGCTGAAAGATTACGCTAGACTAGTGCATTAAAAGAAGCAATGTTGGTGCTCAGAAAGGCAGACAATGAAGAGCCGGGTCTTGCTATTGGTAGCTGATGAATATAAGATGAATCTGGCTCCACGAGTACTTATCGATGGGGGGAGGGAGCAAGTGGCGATGGATGGAATCATTCAGGGTTTCAGATCACGCCGGGACATTTCAGTTATGTTCAGTTTATCAGCTGGAGGCCATTCGGCAAAGGCACGTTAATTCCATGTTTCCTGTAACCGAAAACACCCACCCACTCTTGTAGCAGCACTTTACCCTTCAAGGTTTAAAAAACTATAAAACTAACCTTCAGGCATAACTGTCTCCCTCCTTCCAAGACGACATCCAAAAGACCGCGATCTTGCAGCTCCTGGCACATGACGGCAGACACGTGAAGCAAGTAATGGGTGTCTGTGCGTGCATATTCAATTAACTCATCAGGCAGGGGTCTGAAGGGGTGCAAAAAGAATAGAAACAAAATTAGCACTATCCGTACCGAAACAATGACATATAACATGGAAGTGACGAAGACAAGTAGAAGGATAAGTCACAATGAGCTCTGTTCAGCACGACACCGGCAAGTGTCATAACCCAGGCAATCTCGTTAACCTATAGACCGAATCTAGGGAAAGGGGAGGCGCCATCTTGGACCAATTTGGTGTTACCTTTTCAGACTCAGACTCCGCGACATCCCTCGACCTTCAGGTGGTCTTCTTCTGTCGGTTTCTTTTCTCGTGGGAAGTGCAAGTTGATATGGATGATGGATGGAAATTCACACAACACACCTCAAAACACCTAAGCTTGTACTGTCAGATGACTGAGCTTAGGAGTCTGCTGGACCTTTCTTTTTCCAAATGCACCCCGTAAAGCCACGACGTTACTTTAGTAGTTCGTCTATTAAGTGAGAGCAAACGTTTGGATGTATCAGAGACCGGAGACTGGGAGGAGTCCACGTAAAAACCACAGTTTGATGCTGTAAAGAATAACCGACCATACAGGAGAGACATACGCTTATGTCACGGTGACACAACAGACGATATTAGTTCGGAAAAAACACCGCGTGCTTTCGTCTTCCGGTTTTTCACCTCATCCGCCAGGAATATACGTGAATTGAGCTGAGACAAGAGATGAAATTTTCAGTCAGACGCGGAATGGGTTGCAACCTCATACTGAGGGACGCTATTTCGAGTCATCAGATGCATCTCCGGCAGGTATCTCGACTCATCTACCCAACACACAAAAGGCTCACCTGGTATTTTGGACTACTGCTTCACTGTACACTCATCACAAAAAATCCCATTAAAGAATGCTTAGTTTAGTCAACCATTGTTCCTCATCACAGTCAAGCGCGTGCGAAAAACGAGAACATGAAAAGCCCAGGCTGTGGAACAGGCATAATCACAAAGCAATCACACAAAACTGGTTTGACAATCCAGGCATCCTGGAAGTCTTTCATGATCGACACTTACATACTGTTGAGCTCCATGATAATCATGTGGGTCGATTCCCATGTGAATCCACTCTTCTCATACAGTTAGATTAATTTCAAAGCTCCGCATAGATCAATGTTATCATGGCCCAGCATTGTCCGTAAAATGCAGCCATGGACGCGTATCAAATAATGGTGAAGGCGGTGTGGCAAGGACCTACTCTGCGAAGCACGCAATTTTTACGCCCACCGCTTCACAGAACAACTTGGAAAAGACGCGACTAGATAAAACTGGCACTGGATCATCGAACAAATGCATCAAATCATCACAAGGGTGACTCAAATACGCACGGGCGTAACGATTCTGAACCCAGATCTTTTTAATTTGAGAAATACTCCCATTCGCGCGCCAATTTCGTCCTACCGGGAAACTCAACTGAATCCAGCTGAAAGTCTCGTTTATGATAGCCCAAGAATTGTCTGCGAGCCCTAAGAGCAGTGTGTTACATTTAGACTTTTATATTCACAAAGACGTGTTGTGAAGACCCACACCATTAGAGTGCGAAAAATCCACGCACCGTAAAAGCAAGCTTTAAAAACAGTCTAACCGTAATGCACTACTCATAAGGCTGCTGAAAACTCTTCGACTGGGATGTCGAGGTCTCCAACATCCTTATGAGTAGTGTGTTACATTTAGACAATGTACTGTGATATATCGAACATCGTACCAACTGAAACATGAGGGGGCCTGGTGCATCATATTCCGTTGAAACGGACCATCATAAACGAGCGATTCAGCTGGAATCAGTTGGGTGTCTTGTCGGAACCAAATTCTTAGGCCATGGAGGCTTTTTAGGGAGCAGGCAGACGAGTACAACTGACTACAGCTGTGAATAGCGCTCCCCAGAGTAATAAGAGTTTACATTGGAGTCACACGGAGAGGACACGATCCTTGTCCCGATCCATTTTAGCACAAGAGTGCACTCCCTCCCACGAACCAGAAAACTGCTCTGGAGGCCAACTACACCCTAGTTTTTCATCGGTAGAATTGTAACTTACACGCATAGGAGCACAAATTCTGTTAGTTGGTCACAAGTACGTGGATGACCAAGACCTTAAACGCAACGTACGGTTAACTCTACTGTGTAGGTGTCATTCGTTAGCTGTTTTCAGCTCAATATTTAGTATCAAATCTAAAATCCTCTATGAACACCGCTCGAAAAGAGTTGACAGGAAATGGAAAAATTACCGGCGAGACTAAAGAGCATCCGTACCTGATGCGCCAGTCGGCCAGTTGATACTTCTTATTTGCGCGAACATTCGCATACCGCAGCAGGAGAAAGCTAAGAGAAAAGCGTCCCAACTGTAGTGCCCGAGCCGCCAGCCCCGTGTCAAACAGGTTGACAACATAGATGCTGAAATCCCTCTGAAGCCACATGAGGTCCAGATCCGATCCATGAAAGACCTGAAAGGCAGAGGCGGATAGTGTTCAAGTGCGGAGAGAAGAATGTTTCACTGGATATAATAATACCGACAGCCCTGTGCCTCATCCCAAACTGCGTGCCTTTTGGTTCAATGAGTCATTTGGGATTTCTCGAAGATTCCTGGATTTTTTTAACTGAGCCTCTTCGTCCAAGTTAATTAGTTCTGGAGATAGTGGGGAAATTAGCCTTTTCACTCCTTAGAGAGGTTAGGCGTCCAGGACAACATGGATCGTTTAACCTTTGTGCATGTATCCCATACGTCGTCCGATGGATTATCGCATCTATACAGCAGGCTCAACCCGCTGGACACAAGCGGAGGTATGTGCTAGTAACACCATCAAAGAGTACAAACCATGGACCACTTGGCTCCAGTCGCAAATATTTTTTTCTAACTAACAAGGTAATGGATCAGGTTTATTCACACATTTCATGTGACAAATCGAGGTGTTGTATAAATCAAATAACATTGGCACATCTGTTACGGACGAGTGCCAAAAAGGTCCTAGAACTGTTCACTGGTTGAGAAAAGATACACAGGTTGTGGTGTTCTTTCGGTAAATACAATCTGATTCGTCACCATCAATGAGGTCCTCCAGAGCGTCCGGGCGAATGCCAGAAGTCGAGAGAATAGTGGCTGGCTGGAACCGATTATTTCCACAATCGTGCCCAAACCCTGAAACGTGACCTACGTTGAACCTCCGAAATGGCCAAATTGTTGAGGAAATATGAAACAGCTGGTTGGGGTTGGAACACTTTCAGAGACCGAAAAGCTTGGAGAAAAACGTCTGCGATCGAGGTATCAAGCGAAATTATACCAGCCGAAACAAAGGCAAACGAATGACGTGCCAAAATTCAACTCATGCTGGGATGAGAAACGTGGAACGCCAGGCTTACCTTAACCACATCAGGGTCAGTGAAGATCACATTCAGTTTGTGCAAATGGTCACGTAGAGCCAATGCGTCCAGTATATAGTCTGTAGTCCGTGTACTCAGCTGAACGAGACACGTTATGCCAAGGTAGCTTCGATGACTATGGTGCTGAATAGGGACAAAAAATGGTTTGTTATTCACCAGGTCAAAGTTGGACGAGAACAGCGTGAAAAAGGGGTCAGTGTTGCTGTCCTCATACGCAGGCATGTGCTTTTGGGAAAAAATTCAGATCAAGAAGCAATTTCCTGTGTCCTTGATTTTCAGAATCGCTCAGGTAAGTAGGACGGATTTCGGATATATGGTTTCTGTAAATCTTCTATTCAGCTACAAGCTATACAAGCCTTTCTGCTGTTTAAACAAGATGGCATCTGGTATCAATTTGCCCGTTTTCTATTTATTAAATAGGGTACTCTTTTTAGTGGAGATAATGCCTCGAAAAAACAGTTTGTTGGTCTCTCGAGGAGAGCAAGCTCTCTTTGGTGGGGTTTCTCTTGGATGTGGGTTTGAATTTTAAATTTCGCCTGCAAAGCGAAGTTAGCCAATTCTGGAAAGTCGAATTACTGCACAGCTGTTTATTCCCCCTTGACACCTGTCTGCAGTGAGCAGTACGCAAATCAGACGTTGGGAGTCCAACCCACTATCTTTGGCATAGCAGGCGAACGACAGACAGCTGATCACCTGAACCACAGAGAATAATCCTTAAAAACTAAAAGGGCCCGGAAAGGTGGTTCATGAAATTCAGATGACATCTACAAGCCCAACTCTACGAGACCCCTTTGATAGCAACAGGAGAGCCAGGTAAGGGACCATAAAGTATGAACATGCAGACGTTGCCTAATGTGTACTCCAATGGTGCGAAGCGTTCGTAGTGGGAGGCATTTTCTCCTATCTGAATATAACTTTTGGAAGGATTCACTTGAGGAGTTTCTTGTAGACTTTTCTGTCGGAAATTTAGACTGTGCGTGCCAGAGAGTTAGTGAGCGAATCAATCACACTGCATCAGGCCACCTATTGAATAACCTGAAATGTATGGCTTGCCAATATATGAGTTGCAAGTGAGGATGGAAAGTTCCATAATTTTGATGGTAAACTTGAATTCGAGAAACCTTTTTAGGGTGTGATTCATTGTGGAAGTCCATGGTATGATGATAAAAAAACGTAAACAAGGGTGTGCTGAAGCGCGATTGTAATCTCCCACAACAAAACCAACTCCGAGTTCAAATTGGATTCACTTAGGAATGACTGTTTCACCAAGTGGTA
The DNA here is from genome assembly GCA_003604175.2 of Clonorchis sinensis. NCBI lineage: Eukaryota > Metazoa > Platyhelminthes > Trematoda > Opisthorchiida > Opisthorchiidae > Clonorchis > Clonorchis sinensis. The sequence goes on from CM030369.1 coordinate 209,656,050, forward strand.
GAGTTTACTCACTAGACTATTTCTAAATTGAGACCCAGCGGCTCACGATAACGCAGGGGTTATGGCACCAGCTTACGGACCAGAAGGTCCGTCGTTCCAACCTAACCTCAACATCTCGACTGCTCCTGTCTAGGCCTGGGCAACCTGGCAGCACCCCAGCCCTGGTGCCTACTTCTGCTGGCATAGCAGCTAGACATCGAAAGGGTGATTATATATATACATATATATATATATATGTGAACACGATGTGGTTCAAAGAGGAAAGATTTAAATTTATCTGCAACCAATCTGTGGGTTGAACAAGGTAAAGTGGATTTAAAATATCAAACTGGAGCATTCTAACAAGGAAGACTTGAAAAGATCAAGTCACGCAATTGTAGGCACAACAGGAATATAGTATCTACCTCAAGATCAACAGCAATCTCTTTGTGCAGGGAAATTTCCGCCAACGCGGCATCCAGTGCTGAAAGCGTATCAACGAACTTGTAATTGGCACCCATAGGCTCCAAAGGATGCGCCTCTGGATTTAGTGGTTTCCAATGCGAGATGGTATGCGCAAACGCGTCCAATTCTGCCTCGTACGGGTGCGGATACCTTAGACGCATAAGTATAGAGAGGAAAAAACCTACTCCTTGTCGCCTTCAAGTTCATTTGGCAATGAATCTAAATAAAGATAAAATTGAAAGACAGTATGAAACATACCCGACAATGACCTGATTTGATTGGGTTTATGGGATAAATTTGGACGGAACGGAGTGGGAGAATTGTCCGGAGGGACAGAAAATAGGGTTTGAGGTCGACGGATCGTCGTGGAAGTGAGCAGTTTTAACAACCCGTCCCCAGCTGTACTTTCTTGTTGCCCCGTTTGGTCGGATCCCAAAGTCTAAAATGACTCATCATTACAGAACTTAATTCTTACTTTTGTCCCTGCCTTCAACCATCCGATTGAGGTACTCTGGTTCTTGTGGACAGCGACAACCAAATTCTCTGAGACTTTCTGTGCGGTCGCTCTTCGGCCAGGGTCTTCTTCCATATCCATTGCCATCGACTAAAAATTCTGGGATTTTCGAATGCACATTTACTAAGCGCTCAAGCAGCCTATCATTTGCATCGACAATTGAAGAGAACTTTTCGCGCGAGCTTTTCGAGTTTGGAATGTCAAGTACGTTGGTTCTTGCATCCAAAAGGTCGAGTACATTTTGGACACTGAAAAAATCGGTAGAGTATGGTAAAAACATTGTACATCGAGAGGATTTTCTTCGACTGGCCGGCCGCTATCGCCTTGTACTGAGGGAAGTCATTGTAGTAAATATATGCAGGTGTGTTGACTGTTGGTAGCTCTTGTGATAATTTAACGGCCTTTGCAATCATGGGTAACAATTGCTAGAGAGAGCATTGAAAGTAAAATAAGGGTGCTCACGGGTCCAGGTTGTCCTTCGACGACGGATTGAGATTTGCTGTCAACAGAAGTCATGGCGGCAGGACGGTCTGAATGACAACAGCTTTAGTGGAAAGAAAAGGCAGAACATGAGACAAACAAGGTCTAGTAACTCAGACAAATATGGGAGCTAGGTACGAAACTCCTAGCCCCAACTCCCGACCAAAAGATTCGCAGTCCAAATATGCAATTAGATTGCCCCTGCCGAAAGTTGCGCATGTCGTCAGTATAACAGCCAACGCCTTTTCTCCCGGGTGGCATGTCACCTAAGCTTCACGTGATTTGAAAAGAAAGTCTGTAAAGCAGCACTCTCTTCGGCGAACGATGGTTGGGCATGCACAACACATGTCCCAACTAACTCAGCTTCTGGTGCTGGACACATTCCTCAATGGAAGTACCCCTTGCACAACCCAAAACTCGCTTTCCGACTGCATCGTTACGGATTCGCCGACACCAACCTACACGAGCTATGGTCCTGAGAGAACCAGCGTCGAACATCTGAAGACGTCTCAGTTCCGCTGCTCCAACAGGACAAGTCTCACAGCTATACAACAAAACAGCCCACACTGTAGCCTGATACACACGTTCCTTAAGACGTGTGTGTCCCTTAAGATATAACGCTTTGATGCCAGGGGTGTCTCAAATTAGCAAACGCGACCAGAGCTTTGCAGATTCGTGCACTGACCTCATCTGTCACAATACAACCAGAATTAATATAACAGACACCGCTTCGTGCACGGAAGGTTTTGGAGAGCTCTCCATACACTTTCACACGTCCGGAAGTCTGAGAATACAAAGAACTTAAGTTCAAAAAATTCCGGAGCATTCCTGGATGGGCAAGCTTGTCAAGGAGAAAAAACCGGTCAACCGAGTTAAATGGGCCTTGGAAATCCAGGAGTACCAAAATTGTGGGCTTGTAAGTACGGCGTTGTTCTAGCACCTGAGAGAGTGTGAAGATTCGGCCAACACAACCCCTACCAGGCCGGAACCCCACTTGCTGCTCTCGAGTCAGTGTTTCACGAAGCACCGTAGGGCAACGCCAGCAGTCTCGTTACAACCGGAGTTAAGCTGATCCCCCTGTGGCTACCACATTCACTACGAACCCCTTTCTTGAAAATGGGCACTATCACCGAGTCTTCTCAATTATCTGGGACAGTCTCCTTTTCTCAAATGCGGGAAAACAGAACAGATAAGCACTGACTGAGGATTTTACCCCCTTCCCTTCTGATCCTTGATGGTTTCGACCACCGGTGGTTTACGGGGACCGGTCGCAAGGGTCAACTGAAATAATCTTCGGGCATTAACGACTTTTCAAGCCTCTTCCATTTTCTTGGCTTTCTGTGTCCACCACACCTCACGGTCGGCTCGCACGATCACTTTCACTTGACGTCTGATAATTTGTCGCATCAAGTTATGTTCGGGGCCGGCTGGGATATTTCTCCTAGATTTAAGGAGCGTCACTGCTCGGTCTAATATCCAGTGTTTGAGTGAGCCTGGTAGTGGCATGCCATAGGCTGCCGTGCCACAGGCGAAATTCCCAGCACTATGCAAAGAGGTGACAATCTCGTCCCAGGATGAGTTCGCATCTGATGGTGGATCCTTTGGAAGAGACTGTAAAAGACGATTCTGGTAAGTTCGTCTAACTTCCGGATCTTCCAGTCTTTCAGTTGACTATTTGTCCGCACCTTACGCGGCCCTGGAAAACGAAGGGAGAAGCGACTCCGGACGAGCGCGTGGTCGAAATCCACAGATGTGTTCCAAAACGAGCGGCAGTCAGTTACTTACCCACACCATTGCTAACTAAGGGCTGTGTGATCAAATTGATTTCGTAGCCGGCTTGCTGATAGTGGATACCAGGCGACTTCCGCTACTTCGGAAGTTAGTTTTGCCTGCGGTCAGCACATAGCTGAAATAATCGTTCGCCATTGTCCGAACGTACCGAGTCCAATCCATGTCGACCACCTAACTGAGTCTCAGATGCGCCACATTCATATCTCCGGCACCCGTCACGATATCTGAGCTTTTGGCTCGCCGCAATAGAGCACGCATGGCGTCATAAAACCTGTCTTTGACGGCGTCGGAGCTACAGTCAGTTGGGGCGTAAGCAGACACGATAAACAGACATCTCTCAACTTCCCGCTAGTAAGATACCCTCACAGACGTTGCCAGACGAACCGCACATAGGCGACTATTAGTAGCCATCCAGTGAAGTAAGGATACTTCCGCCCGTCGACCCAAGACGACACCAACCGCTGCACATCCCGCCGCAGCAGCCTCTGGATCACCAGAGGTGCGCAGACGAAAGCGAATGGAGACTAACGGGGGCGAGATGGCTCAAGTGGTTAGAGCGCGAATTTACTGACCGAAACGTCCGTGGTTCGAACCTGACCTCTGCCTCTCGACTTCCCTGTCTAGGCTTGGGCAACCTGGCAGTATCCCAGCCCTCGTGCTTCTCTCGGGTGGCATCGCAGCTAGGCACCGAAAGGGTGTTACAGCTGAACAGTTTTTAACGGGGCGGTTAGCTCAAGAATTGTGCTTGAATCTTGAATTCTTGTTTCTGAGACAGCACACATCAATACCAAGTGAGTCCAATGTGAGATCAAGAGCAGCTTGTTGTTCTGCTTGCTTCAGAGTGCGGACATTGAAGACGGCCAGAGAGACGGGGTGTCGAGGCTTGAAGATTGATTTGGAGATACCTGAGGATGTCGGCGACATATGACGAGCAGATACTGCATGCAAAACCGATGCAAGATGAATGGAGTCATCGGTCCTAAGTGCTATGCCTACGAAAGGAGAGTTATAAATGGGGTGGGAAGAAGGGAAAGAAGCATGTGAAAGAGAGAGAAGGGAGGCGTCAGCAGTAGCCTGTTGTCGCTTACCCGCACTGCTGTGTGCATCGAGTAAGGCGACCCGGCTGATGGCACCACCCGACGGCCGACGTGGTATGAGAGTATTGTTATCTGTGTGTCATGGTTGTACACCGGGCTGGGATACTGCCAGGGCGCCCACACCTAGACAGGAAGATGATTGGGGTCCTCAACCAAAGCCTTTGGCTCAAAAGCCTGACTGCAAAGCAGAGGTGCTTGGTGGGAATGGCCAGTGTATTGCCATCATTATGGGACAAGTTGCTACACATGTTTCAAGCCCCAACCTGGTCAGAACTCTAACCGTTGACCAACCTAGTATGAGAGACTCTGTGTGTCGCGGGGACACCCCGCGGTATAATTCAATGGGTCACTGAGGTGCGCACACCGTCACACCACGGTAAGTTCCGGTCTCTTCGTGACGATCCGACGAAGACAGGGATGTTGTAGTCGACAGTAACGACCATCGCATTCTCCAGTTCGTGCTTACGGTTCTCAAATGCTGTTCGGACACTCTCCGGAAGTGGACGAATTTTGTCAGATACGCTGGTATCTACTGCGAATAGTAGGTGAACAAACCAAAGGTTCTTTGCTGCGATTTTCCGTTCTGTGGAACTAAAGTTCCCTTATAGGACATATGCGTTCTGGGTCAGGTTTTATACTACCTTTCTGTGGAACTAAAGTTCCCTTATAGGACACATGCGTCCTGGGTCAGGCTTTATAATACCTCTGGGGACCTTGTAACCCAAAAGAGTAATCTCCTGGGTTGCGAAACTACTTTTTATGTCGTTCAAAACAATGTTGTATGTTTCAGCGAAGATGCCTAAGATGTTCATCTCTTGTTTTACTGCATACAGTAACGTTATCAATATAGGCGAATGTGTCTTTCACCAATTCGGCTTTCATGATATTGTTTACTGTTTTTTTAAATACGCAACCTCGTTTGTCACACCGACAGGAATGCGCCGAAACTGGTACGAGTTCCCGCCGGCTTCGAATGCAGTGAACGGTTTATCTGACTCGAATATTGGAACCAGATGACATGCACTCTGGAGGTCCACTGTACTGTAGACGGTATAGCGTACGATGGTCTCAGTCAATTGATCCAGTCTTGGTAAAGGATAAGCGTCAAGGTAGGTGAAGCGATTGATGTTCTGGCTGTAGTCTATGACCATACGTCTCTTGTGGTTCGTAGTGCACGTTACGAGCACTTGTGCTCTCAATGGGGAATTAGATGCTTCGATTATGCCATCGGCGAACATTCGGTTCATTTCGGTTAGTACGAATTGTTCGTCTTCCGGCGCATGACGACGAGTTCGTGGTGATCGTTTTGTAATTCGCAGCAAGAATAGTGAATAAAGATGGAGATTCCAGTTTCGCGGATGTTCCGCCACATACAATTAGGATGACCCGTTGGCCACGGAATGGAAATTCAACTATTAGGTGACCCCAAGAAGTCATGTCCTAGATAGACGTCTACACCGAGCTTCGGTAATACATAAATTTTGAACCGTTCGTACGTAGCATCCTTGTACTGAATAGACGCAAGTCAAAAACCTTTGGTAAAACATGTATCGTCGACGCAATTGTTATCACAGAGTCGTACGGAATAGTTTTTAGTTGTTTGTAGGTCTGGGGAAGAGATGATTCTGGAGCTGCCGGTATCAATTAGATCTCGGACAACAACGCCGTTGACCAGAATATCCGTTGTAGTTTTAGGTACGCAATTGGGAGCAGCGGCACAGAACAAACAAGAGATTGAGGAGTCTCAGCTGAACCCACGTGATATTTCGACGTTTTGGACCTACAGACGCGTTGAAAGTGCCCTATTTTCCTACAGCTTTGGCACACTGATTCTTTAGCAGGACAATTATAACGAGGGTGCTTGGGGGTCCATAAAAGTAACATGTTTGTTGTGTAGCGACAGAAACTGTCGTCTGGGGATTAACAAAGGACGAAGGGGTAGCCACAGAACAAGCAACGGATTGTCTGTATACGTAGGATTGTGATTGCTTTTGTACAAGTTCGAGAGCTCGTGCGGCTTCGTGAACTTGGTCAAGGTCCAAGTCATGCCACGTTAGCAGCTCCTCCCGAATGGCATTCGACTGCAGTCTGGTTATCAAGGCATCCCGGACTGCTTTGTTTGTATGTTCCACAGTAGATACTGCTTTGAATTGACAGTCGTAAGCAAGTGAATTCAGTTTTTGAACGAAATGATCGACATCTTGACCGGGTTCTTGTCTGTTTTTAGCTAAAACTTGGCGTGCACACACGATATTTTTCGGGCGAATATAAAGTTTTTCCAGCAAGGTTTTCACAGGATCGTAGATGCTACATCCTCCAATGAAGTCACACACTGTACGGTCAATAAGACGTGTGGGAGTTTCCAATTTATTTAGATCTTCAGGTTTGATGGAGTTAATGTAAACTTTGAAGGTACGGAACCAATGAGTACATCGTTTCGTGCCATCCGGTGAGTGAGGAGCAGCATCAAAAACCGTGAGTGCGAGGTGGTTTAGTGATTGGGGCGCTAATTTACTGACTGGAAGGTCCGTGGTTCGAACCTGATCCCTCATTTCGACTTCTGTCTAGGCTTGGGCAACCTGGCAGTATCCCAACCCTCGTGCTTCCTTCAAGTGGTATGGCAGGAATCGACCCGCCCTCTGGAGGGACTAACTGACACCACCATTGACAACGGAAGTCAAGCATGTAAAAAGGTGCAACAAGGCACCTGGACCAGAAGGTTTGCACCCTGCACTCATAGTAGGTCCGTCGCGGTTAAACTAACGACCCTACTACAAAATGTCTTCAATGAAGAAAAAGTCCAACATGATGAAGCGTACAAACAGTGATTCACATGTTCTAAAAGTACGCGAGAACATTGGGCATTAGCCTAGTGGCTATGGCTTTCAAGGTATTCTCTGGCGTTATCCTATGCAGATCGATCAGTCACCAAAGGATTAGATTCGCGAGAATGAAGCTGGGCTTCGTCCTGGCCGGGGTTGCATCAGTCATATCTTCATCTTGCGGCAAATGTTGGAACTGCGCCACTCCTTCCGTCGACCAACACTGGTCGTATTTCTCGATTCCAAATTTTCTTTTGGCTCTATTCGCCGAGCTTGGCAATTGGCTCGCAAACGTTTCGTCACCATACGAGGAGACACAATCAGTGCGCAGTTGGGTTGGTGCTTTCGACTCTGTTGACCGTCAGGAACTGTGGCGGTGTCTGGCGATAAAAAGTGCTCCTTCCAAATTGTTCTCTTTATGCACCCCGTGAACGTGTACGTTTCCGCGGTAGATTCTCTTCTGAGTTCGTTTACTTGGACAGGTGCGTAAGTTCTGACGGACTAACGAAAAACAAAATCCCTTTCCGAATTGGGAAGCCGGGGCGGTGTTTGTTAGCCCCCATTTTTGGCTCCGACGTGACATCAGCTGGACTGTCAAGGGTAGAGTGTGCAGTGCTGGTGTGCGATACTGCCTACTTCATGGATCAGGGACGGGGTCAATGCGTGTTTGGGACCTCCGAAAGCTCTCTGCCTGAACATAGTTGCCTCCGAAGTATTGCACGGGTCTGGTGGGAACACCAGATCAACCGCACGTGGTTTTTGAGAAAGTCCATTATCCTTCGATAGAACACACACACCTTAGGTTACGTCGGTCAGGACATGTGCTTCGTACGCCAGGGAACCGTTTGCATCGTAGAGCCGTTTTCCCAGTCTTGTGACGAGGCGGCCAGTTCATGAATGGCCAAGCTGCCATGCCACCCAAAAGGAGCAAGAATAAAAGACCTTATCAATCAATTCTGTCGTTTTGGTAAATGCCGTCTTCCCGGATTGGACTGCGGGGCAAGGCAACTCAATGGTTTGTGACTCTGACAGATGTGGCTGTCATATATATGTCTACGTTGCAGGAAAGAAGAATAACCTTAGTGATCCTTGTCATCATTCTCAACGTTTTCTGAAACGATATTCGGAACACCTTTGAAGCAGAAACATTGTCACCAAACAACGTCACCGAGCTTATCGCAAACGGCTCCTAGATGTAACACAGTGACTGGTCTACAGAAATGTTCAGCTGCAGCACCCTTTCCGCGCCTAATTGCCATGCCACCAGAAGGAAGCACGAGGGCTGGGGTATTGCTAGGTTGCCCAAACCTAGACAGAGGAAGTCGAAATGCAGAGGTCAGGTTCGAAGCAGACCTTCCAGTTGGTAAGTTTGCGCTCTAACGACTGAGCCATCCCACCCCCCGTTGAGGAGGCTGTTTGTAATGCATTGCATTGTAGGATTTTGTGTGTTTCCCTAACTTACGGCCCACAAAGCTCTATATTGCTAAACATGGAGCTCGCTTTTGAGGTTTGTCAGAAAAAAAACTGATGAGCCTGCGCTGAACAAAGGTGTGATCTGAATCAAAACGTGTAGTCCAGGCGATCGAAAGTCTACGACTGGACGGCGCCGTCGTTACCTGATGGCGGTGAGGTCACTTCGATTCCACGACTGCTCGGCAGTAAGGGAAACCAGGTAGTAGAACGGCGCCTAAGCCCAATGCTGTTAGGAAACGGTTGGTGGCCAACACGAAACTGAAGAAGACCTCCACCAACACTACTGCATTTGTGTTCATACTAAAAATGCAGTCAATGAGTACTGCTGAACTGAGGCGCAGTACCATTGTCTTGATGTCTAATGCTGATGCGTCTAATTCTGAAGTCTCTGTAGTGAACACAGTACTGATGAGCTCTCGATTCAAAGTATTGTGGGGGGAATCACAGCTGCAGTGTGTTTGTGCACAAATGGGTACGACAAACAAACAGCCTTCCGAATCGCTGCCAGTGAAGTTTAACATCGAGGTGGAGAGTTGGACAACACAGCCAGATGGTTAAAGGGATACCATGGAGTAATGAAATATTGGCCATGAACATACCGGAAAAAACCGCCGCAGCAACACCCAAAGATCCTAGACGGTAGCGTCTATAGAGAGCGAGTGCTGTAAGCACAAAAACATTCGGGTTTCCGAAATGCAACAGACATCAATGAACAAAGTACGTATATCATGCTCAAGAGGAGCGTGTTAGCCGACCCGCTTAATAATTTTCATAATGAGACCTACAATAGAGATAGGAGGAAGTAACTGAATAATGGACGTGAAACGAAAGCGTGCAACCTGTGTCGGGAGATATCTTACGCCCGAACCAAAGTGCCGTTTGCAATTGGGCGATGCGGTGGCCAGTAAGCTTAGCCGGTGCATGATTAGTCAGAAGCTAAATCCGCTTAACGGTCCGGTATGCCAATCGGTATCCATGATTAGAAATGATTTTTCGAAGCTTGTTTTTTTCAGTAGATAAAAATCTGTATACCCAATGGGTCTATCTTGGCTTTTTCATGCGGGCGATTTTCACGGATTCACGGATTGATACACAGGAGCGAGGCTTTTGCCCAAGTTTCCCGGGTCGGTTTTGTTCTTGTCGTTCAGCAGCTGTCGTTCACCTGAAAGGCACAAGTGAAAAAAGGGTGTAGCACTGCTCTTTAAGTTCTCAGCGCGGGGCAGTATGTTTGCCAGCGCGAGGACTCGCGTAAATAAGTGTCTAATAGTGTTTTGAACTGAGTTCTAGAGGGAGCGTGGACAACCGTATCAGGAAGGTTATTCCACGAGCAACTACCCGAAATGAGAAAAAAGTCTGCCTAATGAAGGTGTGCCCTCTGAGCTTAAAAATCTTCTTACCGTGTCCCCGCCGTGTGTTTGCTGGGTCAACGGTGAAAAACCTGTTGGCCAAGCCTTGTTCAAACAGGGCGTAAGTAAGAATTAAGTCCCCTCGGAGGCGACGATACTCCAAGGGTGAAAAAATACCTAGAATTGGAAACCAGTACCTAATGGAATGGAATATCCTAACTTGCCGGAAAATGTGCTCCGCTTAAACTGGACGAAGGGTGGGTAGTTCTGCAGCTGTAATACGTGGAACTTGCTACAGCCAACAATACACTCGTCGATGCAGCATATGCCAGAGACTTCCTCCTCTATCTAATCGTTTCTGATGTCTCATGCTCGAGTAGACCAGTGCAGAAGGCTGTGTCCTCGTACCTGGTAAGTGTTATTCCTACTAACGACCCTGATAAAACACTCGAAATCTTATGAAATGTCGTACGAGGTTTGAGTAACCTAAGGCTTTTAGTATATAAATTGTACTCACTTTATTCCACTAGATGGAAAAAGGATGGAAAAGGCGTCACAAATTGCATGTGACCTGTGCCTATGAATCGGGTTTTCTGGCAAGGCGCTTGATGTCACCCTGGAATCATATATGTCATGGCTATTGGCAGTGGATTTCCCTATAGCAAGTGGCGAAAATAACAGGCTTTTCGTAGCCGGTTTCGGGCGATTGCCAGATAGTTTGGAGCTTGAGATGGACATCGTGGGCTGCTAAGTATAACGCCAACTATTGAGCCCAACCATGAATCATGGGCAGGTTGCAACTTTTAGTTGCCACCCCGTAGCGAGGCTTTGGTTGCTCGTCCAACATAGCAGAGCACCAAGCTGAGGTGGGCGACCATATGCAGCCTGGGGTTCTACGGTAGGTAGTCACCTAGTGAGATGCGACCCACATCGATCACAGCGGACAACTAAGCGAACCTAGTTAAGTTGCACGAATAACACCCACCCACTCATCCCACCTGGAAAAATTCAGCGGTCGAACCTAAACGTAATGAAAGCTTGAATTTGTTAGCTTTTTGATGAATATATATGGCCCGGCGGCAACGGCACGTCTTTCTTCATGCATAGTACTCAGCAAGTTTGGACCTCCTGGAACGAACAGAACGGATTATTCAATCCATGGAAATACCATTATCAGGTGGCTGATAATGAGCTGCTTGCAGTACTTACTACATGAAGTGGGCACTTCAGAGGCGAGTGATTCACACAACCGTACTCACTCCGTGTCACTCTTGAGTGCTGATTCGTATAGCTATATGTATAGCTATATGTATAGCTGATGTCCACTAAATATTAGGCACCAAGAAATGGCAGATTTCCCTGAAGAGTACCATGCTTCGCTATGGGACGAACAGACGAGACATCACTTCACTGTAAAGATGGAAGTGAATGTATTCACCACCCAGCTTAGTCGAAGGCTATCACACATCGCCAAAACGAAGGCCAGGCTCGTCCACCACAGCATAGCTGCAGCAACATTCTGGAAGGTGACTGTAAGATCCAGGCGGCTACGGATCTCACAGGACGGTTACGACTTTTAGATTATACGCAGTTCGTAGCCAGTAGACAATGGAAGCAGACAGACGGGGGCAGCAGACGATGTATTGAGAACTGACAGGAACTGGTTCTACGAACAAACGGGTTAGTAAGCCTCGTAAATTAAGCGAACATACAGTCAATAATGACGCAACCAGCAGGAGTGGAAAATAGTCAATGAAGCTGCAGTGACTTCTAGAAGCAACGGCAAGTAAGCACTAAACGATGTACAAACATACATATACGGACAGCCTGTCAGTGTGAGTTGGCCGTATAGGTTGATAACGGCGCAGAAACAGTCGCCGCGTTTGGGAGGCAAAAGGCTCTCTTCTGGTCGGTGGTGCGACGCGTAGCTCATGTCACGTGACAAATCAGACTGTGTGGTTACGGCTGTTTAAAACAAATCTCGCCAAAACTACCTGACAGATGCAGTATAGAGGTAGTACAAAATAGGGTCTTTCCGGTGCCAAGCCGGTGTGGTGGGCAGTGCGTTTGCCCGCCATCCGAGGAGCTCTGAGTTCGATCCTCGGTCGGTCCATTTTTCTGTTAGAGCAGACGCTCGAGAATAGGTAGAACTGAGACGAACTTGCGATCAATGACGGACGGACAACAAGTATTGACATCAGTTACTGACGAATAAACAGACCTTAAGTAGGACCGAAACAATGTGAAACCAGGAGCAAGAAAACAAAACGGCGTTATAATAAACGGGCGTAGGTCACTTAAGTCTTGAGTAGTCAGAACACAAGGAAAAGTACCGCTGCTCATCGTTGATTTACATGGGGAATCAACACTCCCCCAGCCATAGAATTACGTGGGGATTGAGCCAGCAGACTGACCAGCCACTCTGTCTCTCCGTTCCTCGGAGTACACACCATCCTGGCCGCAGGCCTCCAGTAAGTGGGGTTGGCGAACGTCTCGACGTAATGCCGCCAGGCTGGTTCTTACTATCGCTTCCCCAAGTGCACCATCGGTCGACTGAACTGCCCTTTCGACAATGCCCTTCTCCCACTGCCCTCTGGGTGTCGAGATATCTCCCAATAAAATGAGGCCACCTTCGCTCAGGCTCCTTATTTGCTTAAGTCACTTTGACACCCTCTGCAAAGTTGGGAGGAACTCCTTTATCCACCGGTTCCAAAATAGGTCGGGTAGGTGGTTGGCGTGTTTCCAGGCTTTAGTTAGATTTCGTGGTTTGACACGATGACTGGCCTCTGAAGGACTCGCGCTCAAACGGAACAAATGGTTTGGCATAAGAGCTGCACAGTCATTGGGGTCCGAAGTCAATAGTACTATCGGGCGGTCGTTGAGGATTTTTTTGATCTCAGTGAAAATTGCGTGCAACATCTCGTCGTCTACCCGTCTATCTCTTAATAGGGCCCGCAAAATTCGTCTGAAACTCCGTATCAACCTCTATCATATACCTCCACTATGGCTGGCCTCTGGTTTGGAGAACACCCGGTCGCACTCGCGCTCTAGTAGCTTGGTCGCCGGCTTATCCTGACCCCATTTACGAAGACATTCCTTCACGTCAGCTTCAACCCCTCTGAAATTGGTGCCTTTGTCACTATGAAGCATTAATGGACTGCCTCGTCTGGAGGCAAATCTCGAGAACGCACAAGGAAAGAAATCGTGTCCAAGGTATGGGCCACCTCGATGTGAACGGCATGGAGGGTCATGCAAGTGAATACACGTCCATATTGTTTCTGGATGCCACATCCTTGCTTGACTAACAGAAGCCCAACGTAATAATAATATTATAATAATGTCTACTCCCAACTTGTGGGAGACATGCCTCATTCCGCGACCGAAGCTAAAGAACCGGTCCATAGGCCCTTTCTGAGGCATCCAACAAGCAGTGGAGTTCGTAAGATTGGGAACCAGCATCCCTAGAGGACAGGCATCTCGGAATTCTCAATTCAGTGAGAGCAACCATGGATCGTCTCCACGTTTGCGAAGCTTGCACGATTTCGGCGCTCACTTCTTCATCGCACTTAACCTGAAGCCTACAAAGCTTTCAGAACAGTAGCTTCCCAGGAAGTAGAGCCGGGCAGCCAAATCCCAAGAGGTTATACGGAGGGGCCATAAGTGACAACATTCTTCGCTTCGCATGAGTTTCAAACTGGGTATCCACTTGAAACAGGAATTCATCAATCGGCATGTCCCACTGAACCCCAAGTGTTCGATGCCACGAAGGCGGTTGCAGACCTACATCATGGTTACGCTGTGCACGATCCTCAACAGGGATTTTAGCCAAGAGGACAGGTTCATTTGTCGGCCACTTCGTCAATCCGAATCCGCGGGCTGCCAGGACTATCTTCAACTTAAAGGAGACGGTCGCAAGACGTTCTGGAGAAGTGGCACTAAAAAGCTAATCGTCTACATAAAATGCCTGTTCAGCTGCTAAAAACTCAACGTAGTTCGACACACTAGCGTGGCCCTGATGGCATAATTCAAGGTGAAACTGGCGCAGAATGGAGACGAAGTTGCGCCAGAGGGGTGTACAGTCATACGGTAAGTCTTCGGGGCCTGCTCAACGATGCCACGTTTCCACCATAAGAAACGCAACACGTCTCTGTTGGATTCGGGTACCTTCACTTGATGAAACATTGACTCAATATCTGCTTTAACTACGTACCTATACTTGCGGAAACGAAAAAAGACTCCGAGTAGACTATTCACGATGCCTGGACCAGTGAGCAGGTGCGAGTTCAGGGAGTTCCCTTGTACCTGACATGCACAAGCAAAGACACCTCTCACCTTATTCGGCTCGTGAGGATGAACCACCGGATGATGCGGCAAGTACCAAATTTTCCAGTGCGTTCGGTCTCGGGGTAATGACTGACAGGTTTGGCATATCTTTTGACCAGATGCTTATTGATGGCTATCACATAGAGGTCGTGGACATGCCAATCCTTGATAAGTCTCTTACCAAGGGAGTTGAGTCTTCGACGAGCAACGAGCTTATTCGACGGTAGGCTTGGACAGCCCGCTCTCCAGGGCAGAGTGGCTCCGTAACACCCATCCGTCAGTCTCAGCGAAGAATCTACAACAGATAATGCATGTTCGTCAGCCCGCGACGCGGAACGCCTGTATGATGGTGGGTCTCTGAACTCTGTGTCGAACATGGCCTCTCATTTTGAGTCCAGACTGTCTTCTACATAGCTTCTGAGCTGGTTGATCCTGGCCAACCTGTCGTTTGTGTTATTTGTCGACCCAAAGAGGACCCATCCGAGTGGTTTTCGATTAGTGTAAGGCTCGTGTGGCCTCCCCATTCGGCTTTCCAACACCCAATGTGCCATCGCTACGTCATTCTCGATCAACAGGGATATTGGTTGGCTTCCGGCATTCTCGAACGGGATTCCTTTCAAACGATTCCACTTAGACCACTGCTCTCTCGTTGGCAAGGCTCGGGTTATCGACGGAAGCCGACGAACGGTCCATGCCTTGATAGATTGCAGCGTCTTGGCCGGCGGCGATGTACCTATGTCAAAACTGACCCGAGTAATCGATACTTCTTTCTGACCGTTGAGAGTAACGACGCTTATGTTTGCGGACAATCCCGATAACCCGAGATTTAAGACTACATCCTTTTTCAGCATCGTAGAGTCTGAACCGCTGTCAAGAAGTGCGTTGACTCTGCAAACTCCACGGGGGCCACGGAGAGTTACAGGCAATACGCCAAGCGCCACGGTCGTCCGGCTGCACGATCCGCTGGCACAGTTGACGTGACTCTGCAACCTCCACAGGGGGCACAAATAGTTACAGGCAATACACCGAGCGCCACGGTCGTCCGGCTGCACGATCCGCTGGCACGGTTGATGCTGAGGTCTGAGCGGCATTCTTCCTGGCATGTTGACCTCGGTGAATTAGCTTAAGGCTGAGTGGGCGGATGGAGCAATGGGTGGTGCAGATCTTTACAATCATTAAGTCCGCAACACCGCCTCGATCGGCATTGATTCGCTTTATGTTTTGGCTTGAGGCAAAGTTCGAAAAGTACGGCTGAGCGGACGAACGTTGCTCGGGAATCAGCGTCTAGGCGGACGAATTGCGCGCATTGATCGAGTTGGTTAATAAAGCACACAATCCTACAAAGGTGCAGTCACCTCGCATTGGCTGAGACTCATTGGTGTGAACTTCATCGGAATTTATTGGGACTGTTTTACAAATTGACATTGTTGCTAAGTGTTCGTTGGTTTCGTTTGGTTTGAGTAAAAATCCCAATATGAAGTGAACGACCAAAAATCTTTCCTCATCTCCGACGAACCTGCAGTAATTTGTACAATTATAAACTTTCGAAGAACTTACGCTCAGGTAACCGTGAACATAAATGCTCCACGTCTTGCTTTAGGATTTTTGCTGAGGACCACGAATTCACAGTCCTACGAACGCTGGTTTACATATTGTAGCCTCACTGATCCAGAGCATATGAAACTCTTCTAATCACTCATCACGACCTCATTAGGCTTAAAAGCAACGGATGAGGGCTTCGTAGCAAAAACTGATAGCTGTTACTGCATTGCAACTTTGGTGTAAACTTAAATGCCACATCGTTTGTGTGCGCAAGTTTAGCGCAGATACATGCTCATTTTGGTCGAAGAATATTAAAGGCAACCCAATCCGTGGTTTGCAGCATTAAAGACTTTATGCTTTCTTCCAACTATCAAGTCAGGTCTGCTGACCTGGTCTGGATGACCCAAGCGAGAAACTGAGGTAGAATAATAATTCAAATGTCTGCAACGGAGGCAACTTCATGCAGAACTGAGACAATTTTTATTATGTTTATTACGCGTATCTGTGCCATCGAATAATAATAATAATGTTTATTCCCAACTTGTGGGAGGCATGCCGCCAGGCATGATCACAAAGTTATTGGGCTGGGTTGTGCAATTCTCTGAACGTGGATAACAGCCAACCAGATCACCCATACCTGATACTGCTGGAGTTCAGAGCTCGGGAAGACGAGAGAAAGGGATGAAATTAACACAGCATTATGAGCTTAAGGACAACACCAGAGAAAGACTTGACGCCTACCGCTATTTGGATGAGGCCAACAAGTGATTATATGAGATAGGATAGGGAGGGATTTGTACTTAGTAGACCAGGGACCGAGCAAGGTTTGAATTAGCTAACACATGATATTAAAGCACAAGAAGTCTAATGCAAACCGGTATAACCTAGCAGAGAGGTAGTGTGTTAGTGAAATTAAACCAATAAGGACTGACTGGGATGAACTTCTGAAGTGATGCACTAGTTTATCTGATAGTTATTACTTGAGTTGGACAGTACCAAAGCCCGGGAAGGAAAGTAAGTTTAACAGAAATAGTCACCAGTCCCTGAAGCACTACTATCAGCGTCAAGGTATTAAATGGTGCATGGCAAATAAACAGTCGTTGGACCCCAGTCTTGCAAGCTGGCAGTGGAGGGTGTGGGACCTCTGTATACATATATTTCTCATTTCATGTGCTCACCCCTGGGAGCAGTAGGTAGGTGCGTGTGTGTTGTTTGTTTGACCAAGTGCGCTTTGGTGCGGTAAAACCCAGTTATGAAGAAAGCGGCTACAGATCCATACGTCGATGTAAGCCAATGGGCATCACAGTCCTCAGGCTATCCCATCTGTTTTTTTTGCGAATTTCTTTTATTTTTTATTAAACAAACGAAAGCCCAGTTTTTTCATCGTCTCTAGTTCATAGCTTTGCCAGTTAAATGGCACAACCGTGACGAGCCCAGCCCAGCAGCAACAAACAGAAAACAACAGTGAACTTTTACTGATTTCCTGAATTAAAGGCCATGCTCAGAACCACCGGCAATGGGCGAAGCACTAGTGCTACCGGAGGGGTGGCGGGTATACGAACGCACCATGGTGCAACGCAGCAGGGTGACCCTCTCCGCAGGAAGTACCGACCGCCACACGGGGTTTTCATCCCTAGTGCATGCTGCCAGATCTGCAAGGTGGCGTGCCGCCAAGCAGTTATAATTTCGGCTTGCGCATTAAAGAAGAACTCCAGCTACCAGACACTTTATCCGGGTGGGGGAAAGCCAGGCCAGTAAAACAGCTCAGTTATTTCGAACAAGCAAACGACAAACAGCTGCTGGGAAAGGCAAGTCGCGGAGGCAAATGAGGCGGTAGCTACCGTTTGGACAATTGGGAAATAACGAAAATGACCAGAGCGTGTGAATGTGGTCAAACGATGATGGTGCGTGAGCTATCATGCCAAACAGAGGCGTAGTGCAAGGTTTTGTGCGTGTGCTGAATGGGTTGTGTGGCGTATACTACGTCCTCAAGTATGAGAAACTCCGGCTTATGCTAGGGCCATTTCAGCTGGGTTTAGGCAAGGCGAGGCACCAATCATTAAACAGAAAGGACAGAGTAGTCGAGGGCAGGGACTTAGCTGGGAGGAACCGGGTATACGTTGCATTAAGCAAGTCAAAGAGGTAGCAAGTGATAGTAAGTTGGTAGCTTATTTTTTTAATTTATAATTTTTTCCCGTCCACTAGATGTACCTTCGTCAAAATCAGATATGGTCTGGACCCTGTTACTAAGGAGATCAGAGGATAGTTGAGTATTAAGTAGGGTGGCTGCAGACTCACATGTAAGGATGTCATCTACAGACTGTGAAAACGTGTGTCGGTGGGTGATATTTCGAAACCGATCGGAGAGACTGTTCCAAATTCGAGTGTAATAAACCAGGAAGAAGTAGTGGCGTAGGTTTGTACGCGCTGGAGGGCGCGCCAAGAGGTTGTTGGATTTACGGAATTTATAGCGTGTATATGAATTTACGCTTGGCCTAGCCTCTGCCATAAAAGCATTTCGGTACAACAAACGATGTAGGAGAGTTAAATTTAGCTCTCATCTTCTGAGCCAAAGTGGTTCAAGGCCTAAGATTATACAGCGGGCGCGATTAGAAAGCAGGGCCTCCGTGCCTAGACAGACTGGAACTGGACTTGATGAGAAAAATTAAAGGTACAAGAGTTTCTGAGAAAAAGGTCTTTGATCAATGTTGAATGGTTGGCATGGTTCTCATTTATTTTGAACGCATCAGCTTGGACGGAGCAGCGGCAGGATGTTATGTGGGACTTGGAGGAAGAGAAGCTTAGGCTATAGACACTTGACCAGTGGGTCAGAGAGTCTGAGTTCTGTTGCATCTGGCGGAAGGCAAGAGTTTTGGAAGAGGGAGGAAATGTGTAGGCGATTTTTATGTCGTCCGCGAATAGGAAGGGTTTACAGTGGGATATAACGTCGAAGACGCCGTTGATATATAGTAGGAAGAGGATGGGGCCTAGCACGCTTCCCTGAATGACTCAAATAGTGATCGGTAGTGGAGATGACTGTTTGCCACCAATTTGTGTTGCCCGTGACCTATCAGATAGACAGAAGGTAAACCACTGAAATAAGTATCCAGTGATGCCAACAGAATTGAGCTTCAGCAGGGATGCGTGAGTCATCTTGTCAAAGTCTTTCTGCATATCCAAAGAAACTGTAACAATAGAGTGTGCGGCACCGTAGGTTTCTGTGACGGTCTCAAAGTAGTGAAGTTTGCTGCCATTGACTCATCGCTGAGTTAGGAATCCATACCGTTGGTCATTTATGGCATTTGTAGCTAGGAGGAACCTCATTAAGGGATCTTTGACCAGACGTTCAAGGGTTCGTATTAAAATAGGAGTATGATAAATCCCTCTGTAGTTAGAAGTCGTTTGCCTCGATTCGGATATGAAAAGAGGGCAGACAACAGATTGGTCCCACGCGAGGGACGATTTCAGAGTTGACCGAGTGATTAAAAAGATTTAAGACAAGGGTTTTGACATCTTGACCGACATGTCTCAGTCTGTGCACATGATAACAATCTTGTGTTATTTGCACAAAGCGAATACGCTCCCAGATCTTTGGCAGCCAGCTCAACTTTATTTTCTAGATTCATATTTTATGTGACGCAGATGCTGAAATTCCTGGGCTAAGACTAGTAATTCTAGCTTAACCGGCTGTCTGATTAGCGGTTGACGAAGCCATGATTTCCCACCCCGGGTAACCAAGTTGTTGGCCGTGTAAATTGTGTTAGTTCAGTGAATTGACGGTGGAACGCAGACAAGTAACTGACTGACCGTTTGGGGTACAACGCCCACGGAATAGGCGGCTGGATAATTTACAGCGAGAAGGGTCCTTGAGAGTGGTGCTCTTTTCACGGCATTCAAGGGATACTCGTAAGAACTCTCGGTCTGTTGAGAGCATGCCGCTGAGGAGTATTAATGAGAAATCCCAAGCTTTCCGATATTCTCTGCCAGCTCGGTGTATTTTATTATCCAGGGCCTTTAGCAACTTATCACGCCGAGAGATAACCGGGTGAAAAATTTTAATGGGAGAAGCAAGGTGGAGAGAGTTCAAGAGGTTTTGTTGGAAGATGTCACAAGTGCGTTGTGTTTGATGAAGGAAAGAAGTCGTTCAAGTCCCGGGAATCCAGGAGGGACGGGAGGTGAAAGAGAGGAGGACTCGGAGGAACAGTTGTGTCATACCTGACTGCGTTGCACGAAACGACGCTACCTGGGAGGCGCGGACCAACTGCGGCCGTAGCCATTGTGTCGATTTTATGAAGTTCCTGGTTGTGGTTATTTCATCACACTTGACGTATTAGTACTGTGCCATGACCGCAAGAAAATGTTACGCTTTCATAAAGCCACAAAACGGACGTCGTGTTTGCTTTGACAGTGAGACCTCAGCGGCCAAGTGTTAGATCACGCGTAGTAAACACAAACCGCGTGACAATTCCTGTGTCGCTTGCCATCTTAGCCGACAACATGTACACTACAACTTCCCATCCATTTTTGTTTACGCGGCTACCACCTGCGTCACGCGTCAGGTTTGCGACACAGGTCCCACACATCAGGTCAAGTTGTATTCATGTTGGTGTAAGCAGCGATTACGGAGGGACAACCCTTTCTTCACACTGCACATCGTAAAAAGGCATACAAATCGGTCCAACACACGCGCGCACAGGACAGGAAGTCAACTGACCTCTACAAGACTCCACGGTTGACTACGTAAAACATGTAGCAGCTATACTGCAGGGAAGATAAGTCCAGCGTCCAAAACTTTATTCAAGAACTCTCAACAGTTATCCTCAAGAGATAAGTCACTATTTGGCTTATTCCCTATTTCGCATTTTATCTATATTTATCTATTGGTCTATATCTATATATCTATATCTATATCTATATCTATTTATCTATCTATATTTATCTATTAACTATTGTATCCATCATCATTCCAGTAAAACAGACATTTGTTAATGCTTGTCGCCTCCTGGTAATCAACGTAATAACGTTACAACCAGAGCACTGATAGTTTGTGACCCCGACTGAATAAGTCATGTCATCTCCACACCACGTTATTCCCTCAACATCAATCACTTTCACGCCCATCATTAATTCGGACAGGATACTTGAAATTAAACCACGCTCCACTAAAATTTCCTCCGTAGACGCAACAGATTCTATGTCCGCCCTTCACGATCGACTTGATCAGTTAGCTAATCATGTCACGGCTATTCGTATAAACTGATCCCAACCGTTTCGTCTCGCACCTTTTCGTTCACGTTCAAATTCTTGTTCACATTCAAGCTCCCGGGGACAAGCACACTGTCGGTATCACTGTACGCCCGGACATGGAGCACCATTGTGTTCACAACCATGCTTTTTCAGATCAAGTCATCCGACTCCTCACTCAGCGTCGGGAAACTCACGGGCCGAACTATGGAGGCGAGTAGAGTTCTAAGCCCCACTCATAGAACTCGCCGCCCTACGATCGCCGGCAAGTCCTTCGGCCTCAATTTCCTGGTGGACACTGGAGTTGGCATTAGCCTTAGCCCTGTAAATGCCGCTTCATGCAAACCTATCCCCTCCTATTTTACACTAACCACCGCGATTGGTTTTCCTATTACAATTTATGGACAGCGCAGTCTGCGACTAAATATTGGGCTACACCGCGATTTCCGGTGAGTCTTCACAATGGCTGATTTTCGTCATTTTATTATCGGTACGGATTTTTTTACTCATTTCAACCTGTTTTGTAGATACAAAACAGACAACAACGTCTTGTTGGCCGTCTGCGAAAGGAAGTTCCTGCAACAGTCGGTTCATGGCGAAGAACATCCACTTGATTTCTTTTCCAAGAAAATCTCGCCGATAGAAACTCGGTCGAGAGTTCGTCGCAATTTACTCCCCCATTCAGCATTTTCGCCGTTTTCTTGAAGACAGACATTTTTGTGTCCTCAAAGATCATTAGCCATTAACGTTTGTCTTACAGGCAAAAACCGACAGATATTCCCTCGCGAAATACGTCATCTAGACTATATTTCGCAGCTCACCAATGCCAGGCGCCATATCTCGGCGCATCCCAATATCGTGGCAGACATGTTGTCTGGTCCAAAAGTTGGCCACTTCCACTCAACGTCCACGATCGATTTGCAATGTATGGTTCAGTTACAATGAGGCCAGCCCATCGTTTTGCCGTCAAGCGACAAACCGTTTTTATTACACGCCAAACCGGTAACATTATAAATAACACCGGATGCCATACATAGCGATTTCTCTACATCCGTTCCAAGAACCCTGGTTCCATATGCAATGCGCCGCCTCGTTTGCAGCGCGCTACATAACGTAGCGCACCCTGAAATACGTGCAGTGGGCAAACTCGTCCCTCAACGCTTCGTGTTGCCGAATATGAATAAAGACATCCGTTAATGGGAAAAACTTGCCGCGCATGTCAACGTTCGAAAGTCATTCGGCATACGCAATCAGCCGTCGGCACCTACCCGTAACCAGACTGCCGATTCAATCGCGTTCATCTAGACATAGTCAATCCGCGGCCGACATGTAACGGTTTTTCCTACCTACTCACATGTGTCAACCGCTTTACACGATGGCCTCAAGCTATCCCCATTTGCGGTATATTCCCACCGAAACTACCGCTCAAGCATTCATAAATGGTTGGATTACCAGCTTCGGTGTCCCTTCCTTTATAACACCGACCAAGAATCGTAATTTGAATCATAATTATTCCAGCGCCTTACCGAATTACTCGGATGCAAACGCATTCATATCACTGCCTATCGTTCCCAAGCAAACCGTCTATTTGAACTATTTCACCGACATCTGAAGACCGTTTTGAGAGCACAAAACAGTTCACCTAATTTGTCTGATCAGCTACCACTGGTTTTGCCACATTTACGCACTACGTTCCGTTCATCCCGGAAAGGTTCGCTAGCAGAACCGGTTTACGGCGAAACATTACGAGTACCGGGTCAATTT
Source organism: Clonorchis sinensis (assembly GCA_003604175.2). Lineage (NCBI taxonomy): Eukaryota > Metazoa > Platyhelminthes > Trematoda > Opisthorchiida > Opisthorchiidae > Clonorchis > Clonorchis sinensis. The sequence continues at coordinate 209,678,890 of CM030369.1, forward strand.
TTCTACTCGGATAGTCAACCTATCACTGATTCGTCTACTTATGTTACTAAATTACAAACGCACGTCTCAATCACGTTATTACTGAACTCCAACTTAAAACTGAGCATTCGATGTTCTTCCATACCTATCTACCTCTTCATTCAAAAACTGCTAAAGGTTGTCCTCAAACGATATGTTACTATTTGGCTTACTACCCTTTTCTCACTCTGTCTATAATACTACTCAGATTTATTTCCCAACCTGTGGGGAGCATGCCGATTGAAGGATGATCGGGTCGTTATAACCTGAACGCGGCAGGCAACAACACAACGGAGAGGAATTTACGACCAAAGAGACATGCTTATTATGTAAAGAGCCACAGCAATTGTGGGAACTGCAAAAATTGAGGACAATGGTCGTGAGGTACGACTGGAGACTCCGACTCAAACACGACAAACAGCTATTAAGTCTGCTAACCCCTCTGGTTACACAACTATCGGATCCACTGGGACATGACGGTCATTGTGTGCTGACCTTTGATTTCATCTGCTATTGGGCCAGAAATACCGAACCCCAAATGTAGCTTCGAGATTTCTGCCTTGCAGACTTTTCAAGAATGCCCACCTTTCTTGACCAAGTTAAACTGGGACCGGCTTCAGTGGAAGACTTTTACAGGACCACTGTCCGGAACCTTCATGAGGCCGACTTGATGTTGTTAAAAAAAATCAGCACGCAGTCGGATTAGCCTCAAGCTACCCTAAAGAGTCCGGCGTCTTCTGGAAAAGAGGTCTCAACTTTTTTTTCAAAAAGTTGACTACAGAAGACACATAAAATGAGCTGGCATTTTGTAAAATGCGGAACCATTGTAAACGAGAAATTCGCTAACGGAACGTAGCAAAACAAACCACCATTCTGGACCTCGCATGGATAAACGAAAAAGTGCTATAGCGTCCTATAGTGTGTTCTATGTTCTAATAGTGTTCTCTGAGTTCTGCAGGGAACACCATGCAGGTCTATATTCAGCCTTAGAGCCCTCGTAACATCGGAGCTTGTCGAGGAGTATCTACGAACGGCTTCTAACGGGCTTGGTCTTCACGGTGTAGGACATTCGTCTGGCACAAGATCAACCCATTCTGCTCGTTGGGGCCCGACGAAGTCCATCCAAGGATCCTGAAGGAAACGTCGTATTCACTGGCGACTCATTTCTATCTGGTGTTTCTTCAGTCGCTTGACAAAGGCCACCTTCCCTCTGTTTGAAAGGAAGCGATTGTCACGCCAATCTACGAAACTGGTGACCAACTATCGCCTGGAAGCTACAGGCCTATAAGTCTCGCTAGCGTGTCGTGCAAGGTGATGGAACGCATTCTGGAGCGAGCCACCCTAGATCACCTTACTTCCAACAACTTGCTGTCTCCAGTTCAACACGGGTTTTCCCCAAACCGTTCCTGCGTGACGAACGTGCTCGTATTTATGGACAGCTTCACCCAAGCCAATGACGAAGGACTCGTATCGGATGCCATATTTTTCGACTTCTCAAAAACACTTGATCGAGTCTCACACTTCCCGCTGTTCCACAAACTCGAGTCTTATGGGATTCAAGAGAAAATCCTACACTGGATCAAGGCATTCCTATCAGATAGGTCATTCCGAGTGAAAGTAGGCTTGACCCACCTTCCTCCAGCGCCGGTCTCCTTCCAGAACCCAGTTCAAAGTACTATTGGACGTTTCTACATGTCCTCGAGCTTGCAAGCATACTGCCCCCCGCTGGGAACTTAAAGAGCAGTGCTACACCCTTTTTTCACTTGTGCCTTTCAGGTGAACGACAACCGTTGAACGGCAAGAACAAAACCGACCCGGGAAACTTGGGTATAAGCCTCCATTCTGTGTGTCAATCCATCAATCAGTGAGAAATGCTTGTTTTAATATACCAATTAAGAATGTACGTCCGAGGGTCCTAATTTTACTTGTCTCAATGTGACAGGACGCAGTGCGGGTTGTGGTTCGGGTACATCTACGTTGGTTTTTGCCGCGTGGAAAATAAATCATAATATCTGACTTCGTAAGGTTCCGAAACTTCTCATACCCTTCTGGTAGCAACAAGACATATATAAGACGGTTATCGGATCAAGACTGCTTTTGACGGACAGTGATGGCCAGATTATCATATGTCACGCTGGTAACGAATGCAGAGTACTGCCTAGGGGCACTGGTACTTGCCGCATCGTTGCGGCAAACAAATACCGTAAAAGAGATAACCGTTATGGTTACCAAAGGAGTCACGGAGGCATATCGGTTTGTGCTGTAAAATAACTTCACCCATTTCCAGTCATCTGCTTCGAGATGCATTTGATAACGTTATCGAAGTTCAGGAAATAGAGAACCCGGATCGATCGTACGTGGAGCGTTTTGGCCGTTCGGAGCTGCTGATTACATTCACGAAAATCCGATGCTGGAGCCTCGTGCAGTTCGAAAAGTGTGTTTACCTGGATGCTGACACGATTGTAAGTAGATCGTATATATATATATATCAAGTTTTATCTCTGTTGGATTTTCGTGCTCGTGTTTTGGAGTGTTAGCTATTGCTTGCAATGACAGGCCATTGCGTCACAAAAGATGTTTGCGTTTCGAATAGTATAAACAGTATGTATGTGATTTCCAAGTATACATTATAGCTGACTGTTGTTTGAGGAGCACAGGGTGAACTCAGAAGCCGTCCAGTGGCGTAAATATTCCACAGAAAAACGCAAAAATAAAGCAAGTTGACTACGGCACTTGGTCAGCACAGTCATGCAGATAGTCTGGATGTAAGGTATTCTTTTCAGGACTGAAAAATACACACCATGTTTACTAGGTTGCGGTGGGTAGATATTTTCAGCAATTATTTGCCATGTTGAAATGGGGTATTCCAGCACTCTTCGGCGTGCGGTCTAGAGGTTGGTCGAGTTCAGTTTCGGCAAAACAATGTTCGCGCAATCCGGTGACAAGTTCAATGGGCATATCAAGATTTGACCGTGTTTAGCTGAAGCGTTTGAAGCACTCACCTGACTGAAGCGTTTTAGAAATCCTGAAATATTTCACAGGATGCGTGTGTTTTGTCTTGAGAGGGGCGCACATCACAAAGTAAAATTAAGAAAAGGAAAGTACAAATATGAGAAGGAAATACTAAAGGTCTGGTGCGACATCATGTGGGGTGCCGTTGTGTAATTATTAGGTTCAGTACGTATATCGATATAACCAGACGAACTGGCAATCCGGAACACAGCACAGCATATTAAGTATCAAATGTATATACGTATACAGCATTTGAATAGTAGAACAAGAGAATATTGAATAGAGCAATGAATAGAGCACCAATTGTGTTCATCACACATTGATTGCGATTCTATGGTATACCGGATATTTTTATTTGCCAGTCATATTACTAACCCCTGACTCCCAACCAAAGAGTCCAACTGAAATGACAAATGCCTAGTACCAGTCTTCAATGTTTCGTGCTAAGTAATCTTCTTACCGCCACCTTGTCAGCACTGACACCTCTGTTGTTTCAAACTGCCCATGGGGAGCAGTCAGTGCACTGGTATTGGGACTTGTCTAAATTAGCCTGATCAGAAGAATACTGAAAAGACAAAAATGGCGGTTATCGCTAGACCCTTGGCGAAAGACTTTTTCAGCACCCGTATACGTTACCAGCCAGAAGTCTAGATCATTCTGCAAATAGATGTAATAAAGAAGGCCGACCCCATATTAAACCTTCACGCAGAAGGAAAATTCAAATTCAAATTTCCATTGTCATCATTTCGAAGCAAAGCCGAAGATGAAAGAGGATCAGATGGCTTGCCGGATATGGCCTTTTTATTTCATCTTTTCGTTATTTTCCTCATCGCTTTCCGTTCCTGTGAAAGCTTTTTCAATCCGGGGCAATGAACGGAGGTCAGTGCTTCTAGAACGTACTAGGGTCCGTGCGCGCAATGGCAAACCAGCTATACATCGTCCACGTCTTCTAAGATACGAATTGGCTGTTACGGTGCTTAATTCTACACTGCCTCAGTCTGAAATGTGACTTTGCTTACATCGTGCAATACACAGTAACATTGCAGGACTAAGGCAACTGAGTCAAATCCAACACCGTATGAAAAGAAAAAAATGATGGTCAGAAAATAACCCAGGTTTACATGCATAAGACGTTCTCAAAGTGTTAGTGAATTTATCAAACGCTCTTCATCTTGTACATATATATCTGGTGCTATTGCACTGTTGTGAAATGTCAAACGCTCTTCATCTTGTACATATATATATGGTGCTTTTGCACTGTTGTGAAATTTCCTAATTCGTAACGGAAACTTCACAGGAATACTTTCCGCCGCACGGAATTTATCCTCAAAAACTGGCCAGTAACAACTCAAATGTCAGGAGGAAATAAAGCAATGTTAGGTTCGGTCAGTCAATCGAGTTATCAGCTATAAACCGTTTATTGTGGGTTCTAGATCATTGTACACAAAACAGGTGCCGTGCAACTGAAATGTGTTGGCCTGGGTGCATGCAATGGCCTTAGGGTGTCAATCAAAGCTTAGAAGCATTTTGTACAAAGTTATTAAAACACTACAGTTTAGTTCTAAGCTACGGCTACGAATAAAGCCGTAGAACATGTAGGGTTAATTAAGTGAATATATCGTTCACCTGGATTCTAGAACTACTGACTTCCATCTTGGTTTCCTTTATTTGGATGGCCGTAGACTGGCCGCTTTTCAACATTGAAATACACACTGGTGCAATGTGACGCCATGAAGAGTCACGCAGTTTGTATGCTTCAGAAGCACATAAGCTGCTGCAGTACACTTAGATGTCGGCGCATCCAGTAAGCTTTGCTGAAATCAAGCGCAGGACGTTTGTAAGGGTACGGAAATAAATGTAATCCAGCTGTAGTTTGAGCTATACCTTTCTGGTGTCTGTCGAATGGAGAAAGCTTTATAGCGTGGAGTTAACATGCTTTTGCCATTTCTGAGCTTCTCTGACATGCTTCATGTTTTCAAGGCAGAGTTAATCTATGCGCACATAATGAAGCTTCAAACTTCTAACAGAATGGCTATCGGTTATCTGAGTCTGAGGGCCAATTAAATTATCCACGATGCAGTTTAATAAAGAATAATCCAATCAGCGACCATGGCCTATTGTTTTGACGACGAGATTGTCATCCTGCAACACAATTCTAAGTCGCCGTTTTTCTTGAAGCCGGATGTACAAATATCATAAAACCAAAGAATTGAGTAATTACATAACAGAGGTGGGAAGAATTTTGATCTACTCATGTGGATGTGGCCGGACCAGACACTGAGCTTTCAGAACGTGCCAAAGGAGCTACCTGTTAAATCACACTTTACGCGTCGTCAGAGAGAGCCCGTCAAAGGTTCAAGGTTGGGTTGAAACTTTATAGATAACTTTTGCTTGGCCCTATTTATTTACTAGCGTCAGGTTGTGACAGCCCCTTAAAGTCAGGGGGAATGGTGCATCTCATTCGCAAAGAAATAGTCTAACTAGTTGAACATATTCATCCGAGGAACGCAGTACCACACAGGATTTGGGCCTAGTTGCAAACAGTCGCTCGTGTTATCGATTGATGCTAAAGTCTCAGTTAAATATATTATCAGAGTTCGTTGCGTGCGATATGAAGACCGATATCGTGTCTCTTCTAGGAAGTAATTGTGGCCTACGCTGATTAAAGCGGGAAAAAGTTCTTGTGGTTGCAAAAAACTCGGAAAGACTTAGTTTCAAACATCCATAAAAAAGACCTGGAAGCAAACAGCTCAAATAAACTTAGTTTATAGTGACCAATTTTGGCCTAAACTATTTACGCTGAATTGAATGTACATGCTGTAGAAGTAATACCCGAAGAGCTCTGAGGCACCAATGTTTTTTGTCAGGAAATTTCTATCCTTCTATCTGCCATTCCTTCATTGGTGATCTCAAGGCGCAAGGACTACCACAAGTGTGAATAAATAAGCCCGTTGACTAGGTAAAACAAGTAAGTCCGCCAGGTTTCATCAGTCTCTACTTAATCTCCCTAAAATTATGAATGATCGAATGAAATCCTTATAAGTTACTTCTACTTATTTACTACTTATTGCTTACTAGTCACATAAGGATGTTGTTGTTGGTTTGTCCGCTGCGTTTCAAAATTTGATTACAAAATTTTCATCAGCAACCGTGGCGACATTATTGGAGCGTTTTTAGAGGGCGTAAGGATCGTAACCATGGGTAGCTGGTTGTGCACAAACACATCACGTGCTCACATAGCACAGCAGACTGATACTCAAATTATTTTAACTCCGGTGTACAGCTTTGTAATTTTGTTTGCTTTTGAAGCCCACAGATATTCCTTAAGTGTGATTATGAACCCGGGATGAGAACCACTACGTTAAATAGTATGGTGCGCCATCAGCTCACCTAGACATAAAAGGAACTTACGGTTCTGAGGCCAGTTGCTTACAAATTAACACGCTGGTTGACGGATTGCCCTACGTGCATTTTCCTCACGTTTTTTAGTAAAGACAGCTGTCAGCTGAAAACAGCGTCCAGGTAAAGTGCATTCCTTTCCGAATGGGCACGATAAGGTATTCAGCCTTTGCTAAACCAAACGTTGATCCATTTTTTCTCTCACTGCCTTAGCAGGGACAGTCCGTTTCGGGGAAATTTCCGGACATGCCAGTAGTTGGATAATTAATTTTCTAGACTCCTTCACAACTTTCTAGTTGCATACATATATAGGTGTGCGTGTAAGTCAAGGTCTTGATCTGCCTTCAAACATTCATCAATTTCTTGTTCAGGTTCTCCACAACTGTGATGAACTCTTTGAACGTGAAGAACTGACTGCCGTACCTGATCCATCCTGGCCAGATTGTTTCAACACTGGTGTTTTTGTCTTTCGCCCCAGCATAGAAACTTACAAAGCATTGCTCAAGTTGGCCACTGAGGTCGGAAGTTTTGATGGTGGTGACCAGGTAGGTCATAATAAGCCCCTTTTTGCCCCTAGGAATTTAGTGTTTCTTTCATAATCCTTGTCGTCGTCATCATCATCAGCTGTGAGAACCGCGTACTTGTCAAACAGTGGTTGTAACTGCTACATTTTAGTTCATCAATGGTGTGGAGAGATAAGGTAGATAGCTTCGCATTGGAGGCGACAGCTGATATAAGTGCTGCGTAAATACAGGAGAGTCAGTGGACTTTTCATTAGGGGATCGGGAGGGAGATATTCAATGAAAACGACAGGTTGCGTGCATAAGAGCCATTGAGGGTTCGACTGGACTATGTCAGATAATGTCCCTAATCATTGATGTGTCCCGTCTGGGGGTCTCCATCAAGGGAGACGGTAGTGACAAGCGCAGCTGAGCTTGCTGGTGACGTTTTTCATGTTTCGCTACTAACCCATTCTTTGACCTCCCCTGACTAGTTTACACCCTTCGCCTTGTGCGAAAATGGCACTTCGGGGAAGTTGGTCAGTTGGCATACGGATAACGTCACCAAGTCAGGTCAACCTGTGGAGTGTGATCAGTTCATCTATCGTGGGCGAATTATTTCTCCGCAAACTATTCTACACACTTCAACACTCCTACTCAGGCGTTTCCACCTGATTTAGGCAATGCTGCGAATATAGCTACGGTCAAACACTGAAACTCCTTTGATATCCTCGGTGCGTAATGGTCAGGTTCCGGACTCCTATAATAATATGGAGTGCACGGCATTGTTGTAAACTAGGTCGGTGACAGATAAAGTGGTGTCATGCCCACGCATCAAGTGATGCAGGTTCACGAAGGCTGCTCTGACCTTCCCAACCCAGATATAAATATCATCTCTGGCGGAACTATTTGACTGATGCAGCTCCTTGAGTTGTTAAGGTTGTCTATTACTTTAATCGGTTCATCCGCAAGTACGAGGCTAGTGTTTGAGCCCACTTAGTCTTTCAGCGGCAATTTACACTTTCAAAGTGTGAAGTGCCCTCCAATCCGTGAAGCAGAGTCACTTACTTTGCACCGCAGACAGCGCCATACTACCTGAGTGCCAAAGTGCACGGAGACAGGCAGAGTTTAAGTCAAGGAAGACCATCATTTTTGGTTTCTTGAAACAGTGTTACTGTCCCAGAATCTGTCGGACGGTGAAAATGTGATCGGTGCATTCTCTTACAGGACAAGGCCTAGCTGGGTTTTCACAGACTGTCATCATCATCGGCAACACAATATCAGTGTCCCACACTGATGTTCCACATCGCGTCAGTGAGTTTTGTCAGATCGATCGCCGGATCGAGGCTTACATTCCACTCGCTCATATGCACTATCCCCAGAGACTGTGTTGCAGGAGGCCAGCTAACGTGTTTTTCGAAGTGTATGGCAGACCCGTCCAGTCGGTGTTTTTGTGAGTGAATTGATAAGCCGCTTTTTTCACTAATCGTTTCAATGATCGTTGCTTTTATACGGCCAGTAGATTGCATCAATTGGTATAAGGCACGGCTGTTTCTAGTAACTGAAGACTTCTCTATCTCCATGGCTTTTGGTGTCCACAAAAGCTTTCCGTTTTTTCTTAGGCTCTTCACAGTTTGGCGTTTTAGAGATCTGCGTGCACCATCGCACTAGTTTACTAGAGGTATGGAGTTCCTGGCATCGATCGGGACTAGAGCTCTCGACAATGTTCAGGGGTCATTTGATCGTATCGGAGAAGTCGGACAGACAGCAATGAACCCCTCTAGCTTATCTAACCTCTCGTAAATCCGCTTTGCGTCTCTTGAAAAGTGAGATCTCTTATGGAATTTGTGGAGTCTCTTTGTAGCATTTGCTTGCAGTTGAGTAGCAGTCAATGAATATCCAGAGAAAGTTCAGGAAGACGCATTCAAGGAGAAGGGGGATATTCAATTTTGTAAACGAGATGCAAATGAGAGTTTTGCTTCCCTGTTCAATAGTCTGTAACTGTTCAGTTGGCGTTCTCAGGTAGATAACTCCGCAGCGAAGGCGTTCTTCCTCCCACCTGTACAGTGTTGTTCTACTGTATACAGTAGTTGAGCTATTTCAGATTAATACTGCTGAACTATGGTAGTTATTTGAAGATGGTAGATTGGCACCTTTATTACTGAGTTGAGGATGCAACCCCACACCATATATTTCATGACTAGGAGCTCCTGGATCATCGGACACACAAAGAGTGAAATGTGAAATAACTGAATACGTCCCTAGCGTTTTGAGACGCATGGCGACGTTTGGGTCTTGTATGAATTTTTCGGTGACACAGTTCACATCAACCTTAGGAGACTGTACGGTCTCTGCAAGTAATTGGTGTTTGCCAATTTGCCGTAGAATACGGACGTTTCAAGCTCCTTTGCGGAAAGGATCCCGTGGATTTAGCAACGTGTTATGTTGTTTATTATCAACGGGTAGCGGGATGCATAAGCCACTTCGGTCAGATAACTGACAATCGAATCACCCAGCTAAGTTTGTTTGTGTGGTTGGACGGGGTATGGGACAGACGTCAGTAGGCAAAAAATTGTACAAGTAAGTGATAACTCCCGGTTCTTCAGATCGAAGGAGGGGGTTTAGTTGAGGTACTCCATCTTGCGCCTTTGACTCAAAAGTCTGGATCACAAGGCAGCGGGAGGATTTAAGGTTTTTTCCCGGATCCTACCCCTAGCCTGTGACTCAAAAGTCTGACCGGCGAGGTCACAGACAACTTGGTTTTCTTTGAAGCCCTGTCAGGGGTCGATGACTCAGTCCGACCTGCTTGGCTGAAGAAGCTGGTCTAACCTGAAGGCGCACAGAGTAAGGTATTAGTGTTGAACTTCTGATGCGGCTTCGCACAGCAGGTCTTTTTTGAGCAGCACCAGACTCTTTGGTTTTAAAAGTATTTCGACCGTATTGTATAATGCGTTGGTGGTCGTAGTCAATAGTTGCGCGATCGGAGTGCGCGGTTTTTGGGGCCGATCTTTTTTAACCCATCCTCCCTCTGGAAAGGCAGCATCGCTGCTTCCATAAATATGGAGATGCTGGTTGCCTAAAGGAAACGCCTTGCTACCTCTATCACAAGGGACCTTACACCCAGACCGCCTCATAGCGCGGTCACTTGTAGTACGAGGTCTCACCTTTCATGGTCTGATTGCCCCCTTTAGCCTTCATAGCATGAATGCACCCTGGCAAATTGAGTTCCGGGCACTGTAATCCGTGGGATCGTTGAAACACTGAAGCCCAACCACCACATCGGTCTCTTTGAATCGGAGTGGGACTTTTTCAGAAGAAAATAAAATTTTGAGTTAATGAATTCCTGAGCATAAAAGTTTGTTCGCAGCTATCGCAGTCGGTAGCTGAGAAACGCTTGGAAATTCCTTTTCGGAGTAGTAGCGGACAGACTACCTCTTCTTCTCTCTGGTCAAGTCAACTAAGAGAATTACCTTGTAGTCACGCTGTTACAGCCCGCAAGTAATAGATAGTTGGTATGACTTTTAGGGACTTTAGTCGGTTGCCGGGCGCAAACCGATGACACCTACTTGGGCGACAGTCCGAACAGACAGCGGAAAGACCTTTCTTCATGTTTCCGATAAGTCGTCCAAAGCTAGCCTAGCGGCGACTCTCTCTGCTGAATGGACTGGAAAGTCACTGGCCTCAAGTGTAGCATAGCATTCCCGTGTTTATGAAGATTACTGTTCTAAAAATATTCCTCATGGAGTACAAATTATTGGGTGTTTCGCGTAATATTTTCCATTATTTTGTACAGTATAAAAAGCACCTATTTATGAAGTCGACTTCTGGTTGCGCATTTCAAACTCATTTAGAAACAATAAGTACGCCATCGCACTTGACATAATTTAATCAACATGTCTCGTTTAGTGTCCTATTTTGGAATCAACCGTAAATGATAAAAAACACGGTTCCAGCACAAACGCTGGTGAATCGACTAACACACCGCTACCGTTGAACTTCTCTTTTACACTACAGACGTTTGATGTCGGAATTGTAAAAGAAATGAGGTATTCTTACCATTAACTCTCCGTAAATTAATATGCATAAATGATTGACCTTACGAACAGATTCATGACAGTAAAAAAGAAAGGCACTCAATAAGCTGGTTAGATTACGTGATACTTTTGAACTGTGTAAGGCTATACAGCTTCGTTAACTTACCTAAGTGGTGACCCACTGACAAGCGAGTGGTGATTGGTCTCTAGGGGTAAGGCGAAAAACGCGGTTTGTTGCCAGTTGCTGACGATCGGATGGCCGATCGAGTCAGTGTTTGTCTAACTGATTATCGATCTTCACATACGATCCAATAGAGGCTAAGCTATGGGCTTTTTATACGACCACATCCTTATGCAGCGGCTGTGGGTGGGTCCTAAACTACTCAACCACGTGAAGTAGGCTTTGGGACTAGTCCTTATCATAAAGCAAGGCACTACAATTTTCCAAAATATCAGGTCAAACTAATGGAACTGTCTGATTGCATTGAATGGCACAGACCATGAATTTTCTTCTGCTTTTTTTCGTTTCCCATTGGTCCCATCCTACAGAGTCTATTTTTCAGAAGTGGCATCTTTTATTCGGTCTCAGTGGAGAACACCAGCAAATACACAGCCGAACTGGACCTGGGTTTAGAAGTTAGGGCTTATCATTATTTTGCAGACGGATCGTGAAGTTATGCTCGTCTCACTCAACCAAGATTAGCTTCACCACATATTTGGAAACTTGAAAGGATATTCAATCCATCATGAATGTCAGTAAATGCGAAGCCGGATGGAAGCCCAATTGCACTCTATCTTATGGGGTTATGAGCCACTAAAATGTGGTTAACAGCCCCGCTGTTCACAGCATCAAAGAAAATACTACCGCATGCGGCATTGTTTTGTATTGTGAATTCGTTCGGCCTTTCGTTGGTCATAAAATCGGCACTAAGTTGATGTGCTCCATCTGGTTCCGGTCGTTTGCTTTGTTGTATCCTTCGTTTAGATTGATCGCACCCCTTCATTTTACTAAAACGACTCATGTAAAACAACACTTGAGATGTGAATTGGTTTGTTGTGACCTGATTGTTTTCTAACAATTGATCACGTGGCTCTTGGTTGCTGGTCTTACGACTTTATTGACCGATAAACTGAGGTGGAAACTGGAACACAAAACATTATCCTACTTTAGAAAAGATAAAAGTAGCGAGTTTACATCATTTTATCCTAGGTACAATATTGCTTGATCAACATCACCGTGATTAGCCCTGTGTGATAGGGTAGGTTGTCTCCAGACTTGCCATGCTACTGGTTCCGCTCTGGAGAGGTGATTACATGCCAGGGTTGCACAGAATGAAACTCAACTCTGGTTCCAGCAATAGGTCTTACGCTACGCTGAAGTCGAACCTCCCGATATCTGGCTTCATGATGTCAATCCATATCTTCAGTCACTCTTCTGGGTGAGCGTGCCTTGTTGGACCTGACAGAGGAGCCAGTGCAGGTGTACAGACCTCATTTTGGGGTTTTCGGGCAAGCTCAGTGCTTATACCGATCCATGTGCAACATATAGTTGCGTGTCAGCTGCAAGCAAAGTTCAATAGTCCCTCCAATACGAACGTTTTTAGCCAAATGACTGAAAAAATATAAATATCAGCCACTTGCTTGTTTTTCTAGAGTCAAGCGTCAGTTTCCCCGTCACCAGGATTGATTTCCTCTGCTCACATACGTACACAATTCCTTCCCGATGGTGCACGTTATCTGGCTTAAGATATTTGTGACAAATACGCCGCAGGAGAAAACTTAATTTTATGGAAGGAAATCATACAATGCATTTTCTGTGTTTTTATTGAGAAAGACCACGATTTGGCTTGAGAATTAATGAATGCGGTCAGGCAGCCTTCCAGGCCACGGATCTGACGACGCTCCGAACGCCGAACTCGAATTGCACAGAAGAGGGTATCTAACTTGTCTAACTGTTGTGTTTTGCATTTAGTGAATCAGTCGCTTCAAACACCGGTTGTCCTTTTAGAAAGTTTCACCTGAATGTGGATAAAGCATCGTAAAGCTACAAGTTCAATTCAGACCTAAGAACCGAACTAACGAAAAATATAGGCTATACGTAATCCCTGAAGAAACTGAAAAAGTCTGCCGATTTTGCTCCTTTGGCTGCTTGCGTTTTTCAGAACCTAGAAGGCGGAAATCCAACGCTACTTCAGTTGATTCATAAACCATGATTTCTGAGCAATAAGTCCAGTTATGGAGATAGCCTTCGGTGCACATTTCTGATATCACTCAGTGAGCCTAACGACTGACCTCACTCGAACATGATTAGTGTAGTCGTTCTAGTCAATGCTAACTATGTCAGTCAGTGACTACTATTTGTTTGCATATTCAGGTGGTCGCACCAAGAGGAAGAGACATTTCGTCCCTCAGGTGTAAAGTGTGGATAGTTAGGCTCAATGGAAAAGATGCCGAGGAACAGAAAACTGGTGAACGTATTTGCAGCTGTTGAAGTTAAGCAACGAATAAATCACAGTATGGGGGCGAGCAATGAAGCCAATGGGCATTTTGCGTGGATTGGTCATTGAAGAGATTTAAAGTTGATTTCAAAGTTGTCTGTACATACGAGCAGCATCTGAATGCCTAGCCCTCTGCCATCATCGAAAAGGGCATGGTTACTTGGAGGTGCATCAAGACGATTGTTTAAGTAGTACATTGATATCGTGTGGTTTCACTAATTGCGAGGTGCATCCTCGGAACACCCAGGTGAAGTTAAAGTGGACAAGTTTTACTGAGATTAACAAGGAAGCCACACGATGTCGTGCAGTATTGATCTGCGAGCACCTCCTAACTGACACGGCTGTGACCCGATGTAACAACACTCTCCTCGGGCTGATGCTCAGTTATTCTCCAATTTTGCTTTGTTAACCTAAGCTATACAAACTTACCAAGATGCCAGCAGTTCAGACCAGTTTCATCCATTTTGTAATATCGACTACGAATCGTACCATGATACACATGGGCTAAGTTTGACCATATATGTTTGCTAAGTAAACCTTAAACTAAATTTAGAATATCCATAAATTTATTTTCAACACTATACACCCAATTAATGTTTCTCGTATAACCGAGAAGTTCGTTGATGTAGAAGCAAGCGGCTGGAAATAACATGGCGGCGAGTAACAAAAAAGACCGGGAAAAGTCTCATAGAGTAGTTCTGCCTGAATTAGTAAGCTTTCGTAGAAAGATCGTAAATTTGGATAGCATTAGTTGTTTATTGTTCGTTTTGATGGAATCGTGTTTCAAGTGAACTCACAAACAAAACTTTGAGTGTTAAAAAATGGAACTAGGGACCTTTATCCCAGGGTTGACCATTGTAATCAGACCGGAACGACGGCCGGCATCGGGACTGTACGCATTGCAAATAATGACGCAACGACTCTCTAAACATTCACTGATTTCATCTTACTCAGTCAACCTATACTTAATTAATTGATTTGCCTCACTTTGTAGATGAATGATCACTGTAAATGTGCTAATGTTTTCGATTTTTCCGTAAGTTCTAATTTTATGATATGCATTCTGATAGCATAATTGCACTGGTGAACAACACTGCGATACTATCTCAGATTATGCTTTCCGAATCCCAGCATACGCTTCATTGTCAGACCTTTGTCTTGTTGTTCAGGGTCTGCTGAACACCTACTTCTCCAATTGGCTATCAAAAGGAATATCCCATCGCTTATCTTATGTGTACAATTGTATTTGTCAAATAACGGATGAGTGTGGCTTTGACTTCTACACAAGTACCGCAGCCTGGGTACAATTTGGAGGCACCATTCGAATAGCTCACTTCTCCGGGCCAGTCAAACCTTGGCATCGCGTATCCGCTGCGAAAGGTTGCAGTCTTCAAGCCTGTGAGGCACTGACTAGGACGAAATCGGAGCGTAGAGGCATAACGCGCACTGCCGGTATGCTAGCCTATTGGTGGTCATTGTTCTTGATCCTGGTCAGGCCGAAATTATCTCCGGACATGGTGAGTAGATTTTCGTTTCAGTATTCAATCATTTCGTAATATCTGCTGATTTGCAAAATGCTGGTTTCTGGGCCTGAATTTCAGAAAATACGTTCAGGAAACCTTGTTTGTGAAAATCTGTCTATATTAGGAATTTTTTATTGGATGTGACTTTCTAATTTTATCGCGGAACACCAATTATTTCTAACGGTTACTCGGTGGTCAACAGACGGACGTCTGCTGTTGAGAGCAAAGTATTTAGGTACGTACTCAGACTATACTGTTTATATCGTTGACAACACTTGCAGAACGGGAAAAATAACAAGGAGGCGACTTCAGTTTCCCTGAATGAGTGCTCTAAATGTATAACGTTGGACAGTTTGTTTTTTTAGTCACCTCTTATTTTTCGCGCTCAACTAATAGCTGGTTGAGTATGGAAGATACACATACTGTGTTTAGATGACGTTTTCAGTACTGATAGCGTTTCAAACAAATGCAGATCATTCATCCACATAGAGTTAAGTCCAGACGCCAGGAGGTGGGTCCCTTAATTTCGCCTATATTCCGACCACAGTTACGTTTCCAGGTTTCGGAATATCACACACAACATTTTTAGCATTACTGTCAAGTATTCTGCTGCAAATTGTGTTAACTTCCAACAAAATGTTTCACTCGCTTTCTTTTGGCCATGATCTCACTTTAGAATGATAACACACTCCGCTGAACCTGGTCTACTTCTTCCTCTGTTACGATGTTCTTTTTGCTATTAGTATTATGTTTACAATAAAATCTCCCTTTTCTAACGGGCGCGGTTTTATCGTTTCCTACAAAATAGTCCAGAAGTGAGGGGGTTGTTAGTTTTATAATCTAAATCACTATATCCAGTGGTGATATTTGTGGTGTGATTATTTTTGTTTATCCATTACTGTTACTGGCAACATGTACACAGGTATGGTAATAGCCATGAGGTTTCACAAAATCCGCTCACGTTTACACATTCATTAAGTCTTGTTTGGTGAGGCACGCTAGTGTGTCCTCGACAAACATACATCTAGTACACGCTTGAACACAGTGTGCCGATTGAACGAACCGAATACCAGTGGCAATAAAAACTTCGTCCAAGTTCGCTTTCGAACTGTATCCTCCAAGTCATTCACTACTGGGCTCTTGTCGTCTTGCTGATATCGCTGCATGCTTTCCTGTCTATATAAGATTTCATGGGACGTTCAAAAAGCAGCGTATCTTAGTCCAAACAAATTGAATTTGAAGCAAACCATCAGTGGTGTTGTCACAGCTAGCTGGGAACAACATCTTGTACGTCAGCCTCTCTTACACAGTTTCGTTCGTTTGATAGAACACCACTGATGAAACTCGAGGCTTGATTTATCCCTTAAGATAGGCTTTCCGAAGTGTGCTGTATGTATACATTCTCTTGATGCAGTCATTATTACAGAAAATCATTTTGCAGGTTAATGGAATAATCTATTTATCCTCGACCTTCGGATACTCCTTACTTAACTTCAAATAGGATCAACCTTTCCAGCATCTTCTGTCCGATCACCTAAGAAATTACTCTTACTGTCCACACCACTAGCCTTGAGTCACTCTTTTGAAGTTTGGGCGACCTTGAATTTTTATGTCAGTGGCGATCTTGTTGTCAGTTTCTATCCAGATTGCCTGAATGAGTGTTTGAAGGAGTAGGCACCTCGGAATGATTGTAGTAAGGCAGCAGTAGGTCCCCTCCCCGTCCGTCTTTATTCTTTTCTTCACAATAAGGCCTTCAAGTAAACCACGGTTGTACGGCAGCGAAGCATCGGTTTTGAACACTGATGTCATGCTGTCGATGATGATGATGACACCATTGTTAAAGCGAAAAGTCACATAACATAGCGCAACCGTACCTGACGAGGTGGTAAAGCCGAAAGACAGCATCAGCATAATTTGAGTGTACATCAGTGCTGGTCATCCTATGAGAAGTGATCACAGTAAGGTTACGAACAGTCTTTGTAAGATTGTACTGTTCCAGAAATTGTATTAGCGTTCACGAACCAGGTCATCAGCAGGCGTCTTTCAGGCGAAGCATTGTATGCACGATGGATTGCGCATTGACAAACCTTAAAAATGGTCGTTGGTTTGTTCGCTGAGCTGGGCAGCTCGGCGAATTTGGTGGGCTTGAACAAAGGATACGTAGAATCTACGAGTGTGATCAATCTGTTGACTTTTCTGCTCATCTAAGCGAAGCACCGCAGCATGTGGATGTTTTCTTCTGATCCTTCGGTGTCAGGATCCCGCCACGCTTTTCTTTAGAGTATGACTGAGTTTTCCACGTTCATTTAGGCATTAAATTTTCAAAAGAAATGACTTTTGTGACAAGTCCAGTCGATCATGGCCCTGTGCACCTGTGAAATGAAATTTCAACCCTAAAGTTTGACTGAGAACAGAAAGGCTTTTGTTAAACTTGGCGCAGCTGCCTTTTTGTTCTGTTCTGCTGAAAACTCATCTGTTAAAGTCACTCACTCATACATTTGCACAAGACTCATGTACACAACGTAAAATCAATCGTCATTGGAACTTTGGCTGGTTGTGTTTTCGTTTCTTGGAACACAATTCTGATTGTGAACAGACCAACAATCAAGCAGCGTATCGGATCTATCTATATTCTACGTTACCAAAATTAAGAGCCAGTAAACGTCAGTTATGACTGTTTAACTAGCTTGTAGGACAAGAAGCCCTTGAATGGCAGAGCAACTATGGTGTGTTGATTGGGAATCCATGCCAATCCATCTGCGGTATACTTCAGTCGGACCAAATCTATGAAGCAAAGCCAATTTTATTAGCTGAAACCTTCTTCCATGTGGTCGGTGCTTTACTTCGATACCCCGGTTCATCAGACAAACACCTGAAGTTTATAAGTTTAATGTTTAAGGCCCGTTTTAGGGTTGTAGTCGGCCTTGAGGCGTTTCAATAAAAGGACTCAACTAAACGGCAATTTATGCTACCTCCAAATTGACGGCTGTTGAAGCGTCGATGTAGCTGCATAAACGTCACGCGATCATCTAGCTTATTTCATTGAAAACCAAACCTTAAAAATGTGCTAGGGTATTCCCCTGGTTTGATTTGTCCCCAGCAGAGTCAAATGTAGGTTTTATGGCATTCGTCTCAGTTTGATACCTCATTGTCGTGAATACCGCGCTTAATAGCAAATCACATAGCACTTGTGCAGTGAAAAATTAGCTCATTTTCACCAGAAAATGATGCAACACCGGTTGAATTGATATTACATTGATTCTGAACCGGAGATGAGGACACTACTCCGAAATAATACTTGAGATGGAATAAGGGTATAGTCCTGCAAACTGCTCCTATGCAACACTGATCCATTTGTCAAAACTACCAAGTCAAATAACACCATGGACACTGGAACCTGTGAAAAATTTTTTTTAGTGATTGCTGGTGGCTGTAAGATCTGAGGAATTTATATCCACAACACACGTCATTTAACAGTCCGCCTTTTGTTTTGGCACAAGCATTGTGCTTGCAAACGTCAGTGGTTCTACACGACTTGAGTTGTTGACGAGCTCAATCCATTGACACAACCAAAAGAGATAAGAGGTCACACGAACGGGTTCGGAATTGATAGTTCAGGTGCTGATTTGGTGATAACGCGGTCTCCATTATGCCAGTTATTCCGATCCCCGCATGATCACAAATATTAAAGCTTCAACAGAACGAAGCTCGAGCAGGTTGCATCCACTGTGCTTGCGTTAGACAAATTTCTCTGGACAGAAAGGCAAAATAATTTTGTTTTAAAATTAGCTCTACAAGGTTTTACCTTGCGCCGTCCTTACGTCAATCAGACCAGTTAATCGGTTGGGAAGATCAAATAAGCTTCGCTTAGAATTCTACATATTTTAGTTAATTTGATGCATGTAATCGCTGACGAATGTCAGACTTGTTTGCCCGAAAACAACAAAAACAACTTTCGCCGGAAATAATGATACTGACCACGTCCGATTTTCGAATTTTTTCGACAGAACACACCATTCATAAGGTTACTGTAAACTTTATCACAGCACACGACCGGTTTCGCCCTCCTTGGGACCCATAACGTAGGTGCAGTCCTCAAGTTTCTGTCACCCGTGCGTTCTGGTTGGACCCAAACTGCACGCAGTTCGCCAGGTACATTCATTTACAAGCTAGTTTGATCTCAGCTAAGGACTGCCCATTTTTCTCCGGGCTGAAAACCACTAAGCAGTGACGGCCTCGGTCTATGCATTGAAAAGACTGCAGGGGGCCAGAGAGGTTAGAGATGACCGGGTTGTGAGGTCATCGTGAGAGATTAGTTATGAAATAGTATATTTTGTTTTATTTGATCGTTTTCAAACGAAAATGGAGTAAAATGAAGGACTTCCTGACATCTCACAGTGCAAATATTTTTTCAATAGTGATGAGGTGTTGAAATTTTCACTCAGCATCTCGTCCTACAATGTGAGATTAACTCATACTTAGTAACTGAACTCCCCGCTGCTTCCTCGTCTTAACTGCGCATTTCCGACTTTATCTCTATCATGAATCTCAAAGCACTAGTCCCGTTGCTGCTGACTAGCAGACAGTAACAAAGGGCATTGAATGGCAATGACACTGGGGCTGTTTGGCACAATGTCCTTTCGAAATCTAGAGCAGTGACACTGTTGATCGGCTGTCTGTATTTCCGTAGTGGAGCTTCAACTACCGATCTGGAAAGATATGAGGATATGATATATGATATGAACTTATTTCTTGATGTGTATTGAGGATAGACACCAACTGTTCGGTACTGCTGGGCTTTACAGTGTTGGTCAACTTAGCCTTACATAATAAAATCTCAGTTGAGATCTGAGTTGAGAAGTTTCCACTTCCTTGTAGCCGCCTCACTTCGCCTACGCTGGCGAAATCAAACCTCATTGATTTCGTCTTGATTCATTCAAATCGCAATTGGTGGCAACTGGCTGAAACAACAAAGCAGTCTGCTGACTTAAAAAAAATAAACCTGATACATTCGTTCAAAAGGAAAACTGGATTTTAAACTGATGCGCTGCGATGTGTTTTTGAACAGGGTAACTCTACTTCTACATTTACTACAGTTGACTACTACAGCAGAGTATAATGGCTCAGTAGCAAGTTTCGCGGGAGTTTGGAGCGACTGGCATTCCTGGTATAATTTGCTATTCGTTTGAATGTGTGTCTAAACAGCTTATAAAGAAACAGAGTTATACGGTTGACGGTAACCTCATCACTGTTCAGCATCTGTTCAGAGACAAAATTCCCACCGTATGTCGATCAGTCACTGGTTCCGCAAGAAATCACTCGTTGGTTCCATACTCGCTGTCATGACCATTTACTATTCATTGATGTATCTGCATGCTATCGGTCAACTGAGGTCATTGACTTCTGCGCCTGTTGACGCCACAGGTCAAGGTATGGTCACCGGCACATGCTATCAGTGGTTGGAAGCCGAAGGCAATGCTGGTGCGCCGAGTAAGGCGTAGTGGTGAATTAGGTATAGCTTCAGGCTTCGACAAGTTTACCGAAAACGAGCATTGCTCCTCATTACTAACCAGATTCGCTTCATGTTAATATTCTCGTGATAACAATTGCCGTTATGGGCAGTACTTTGCATATACTTTAGTGCATGTAGCGAGTCCAGTTTTGTCCATGGTTAACATGCAAATAAACTGATGGAACCCTAAATTTTACTCTTTTCGTTTTCACCCCTCCCATTTTGTACACTTCCACCATCGTGACACTCGGTTTTAATGCTATGATTTGCCGCAATTGATTGTTGTGGTATGCTCTCGTAATTACTATGCACGAATTACACAATATTCAACTGGCTTTGAATGTTGATTTTTTA
The DNA here is from genome assembly GCA_003604175.2 of Clonorchis sinensis. Classification (NCBI taxonomy): domain Eukaryota; kingdom Metazoa; phylum Platyhelminthes; class Trematoda; order Opisthorchiida; family Opisthorchiidae; genus Clonorchis; species Clonorchis sinensis. The sequence continues at coordinate 209,699,740 of CM030369.1, forward strand.
ATGCTAACGTCCGATTCATCTCAATTAAACTGACTGATAGCTTTTAGGAGACTTTTACCTAGAACAGAAATCCACGAATAGGAATTTTACAAACCACACCCCACAGGAAACTAATGTACAGGACTGGATGCAATATGCATCTTGCGTTCCAAAATTCCACCAGCCTCAGGACTGGGCCACGAAATCCCCTTACGACCGACCTCCCAGTCCACCGAGAATGGTTCCGTATCATCCGGAATTTCACGAAACACGCTGGGAATATCTCCACTACGGACAGCGTACAGATCAAGAAAACCGCTTCCGGCAGTATCATGAGTTTCCAAAGCCTGTTCCTAAACCGCCATCACTCAGTCATGCGTACGTACCACCTAAACCACCACATCCACCACCATCACTTGCCCCACAGCGGGCTGCAACAACCACGATGACGAAATCACATCTACCTGCACACGAAAGTGGGTTTTTCTTTTCACCGCCTCCACCGCCTATACCATTACCAGCACCGTCATTATCATCTCCGTCGCCATCCAGTGCACAGCCGGTCACAGTGACTGGACAATCACATTGTGAACCAGGACCCGGTAAATCCGTATCCGAGACTGCTGGCCTCGATAATGAATTAGTAACATCGGTTTGGCAACCGGAACCAGAAAGCACCTCAGAGCCTCCACCACCATACTCGTTAGAATGTCAGAAATGTAGATGCGAGATGGCAAACGAAAAAAGCACTGTTTTGTCTGTTTCGCGATCCCACCACACTGAAACAGGAAGACCGGAACTTCACAAACGTGTCAAACAGAAAAAAAAGCGAGCAGCACGCACTGTCTTTCAAAAAGCAGGAAGCAATAGGATTGTGGAGGCTACTCAAGGCAGCGTAACTTCTGTCGGAAGTGTTTTGCATGGCCACCCACCTAAAAGAACGACCGAACTTCAGATGCCGGTTCTCTCCACCCAGGCTTCCTCTAAGAAGTCTGAAATGAAGCAAGAAAACGGAACAAGAGGGCCACTGCAAAAGGGTGATCTGCCTATTCAAAGCACTGAAGCGGTTTACCCGAAAAAGACGACCTCAATTACCCATCAAAAGGGAAACGTCGCTGTCCAGTCTCCACAACAATTACGTCAGTTTCAGGCACTGGATTTGGCAATCACCCATGAGAAGGCGGATGACAATAATGAGCAGAAGCAAAAAAGTCAACTGGAGCCGCACAATCTGGAATTTACGGTGCATAGGAGATCTGGACAAGCGAATTTGCATGCTTTCATCTCAGATGAACACGTTTTACACAATGGATCACTCAGCTATACATCTGCACGCCAAGATATTGACATTACGTCTATGGCTGAAATGCCTCTTATTGAAAACAGTATCAAATCTCCGGTGTTCACAGATCTGTTGTCACCAGAAAAAGAGCTGTATAGTCGTCCTGATGAATTAGCCACTGGTTTTAGTCTTTACAAATCCAAACGTCGAACAATTAAAGATTTGCGGAAATCCCGCGAGAAACTTAAAGAACGAGGATTTGATAGAGAGGTTGCTCGGGCAAAATGGGAAAACAAGGAGGAGGTTGAGGAACTCTGCAAGCTATTGTCGGCTTCTAGTTTACAACAGGTGAGTATAACCATAAGGTTCTCTGAGGGTTTTACTGCTTGTCGGTGCATCTCTGTCATCCTCCACATTTTGAGCCATCGTCTTCCCCGTCGAGGTTTTCAGCCAGATCGCACATGGAATACCGTTGTGCAACTTGTTACTTGTCGTCAAGACGATCAACACTGACATTGTACCCTAGTCACTTACTTCAGAACCGCAAGCAACGGTCTTTTGAATGATATGCAACATTTAGTGTGTTAATGGTGAAATCACATTTTTTTGTTGTGCTTGATTAAATGTCGTTTTATCGGGTCTCCCTGCTTTAATTACGGTGTAATCGCCTCGCTCTAGTGTTTGAAAGTGAGTTTACAGTTTTTTCAGTGTACGTAGTTTGGACACGTATAAACTAGCGCACTATTCATTGTTCTGACGGAACTCTCTGTTAGTAATGTCTAGCATAAACTCTAGTCCCTAGCCAAAGAACAGGTTGATGGTAGAGAGCAGATATCATAACCAATTTAGGTGTCTCCATGCATTCCTCATTGTCGTCAATCGAACCGAAGATACCAAAACCAACCTTATCGATTAGTGCACAATATAAATAGGAGATGACGCTGTCTAGATACCTTGACTTCGGCGAAGGTCTATCAGAATTCAGTGACACAACACCGCCTCCGATACCGAAACTGCGGAAGGAATCGAAGGGTAAAATATCACCTAGAGACTAATTAGTGAGATAGGTAGGTATCGACCAATCTACTCTATAAGTATTACTCGTCAGACGAGTTCAATGAGCGTTAGCTGCTTAAGTCTGTACTTTCGGACTTAGTGGGGTCGCGTAAGTCTGGTGAAAGTGAGCTTCTGCTGAAGTTAGCCATCTAGGAAAGTATGGTTTACTCAGACAAAATTAGGAAAAGGCAAACAGACAGACTCGACTAAACTACACAAAGAACTGCTTGGGCGTGCTAGCGTCGTTCTGTTTTATGAGATCAATTAACATAAACGATTTTGCAAAAGTTACTTATTGACACATTTACTGACTGTTTTGTCCGTTTCAGCCTGGGATAAGTGGTCAACTGGCTAAGCTAAATCTGGGCAATAAACTATGCCCGCGACACGAGTGGATTGAAACGGAACGAATGTACGCCTGGGAACGTGGAGAAATTGATTACACCGGAACCGATCGATTTGCTAATATACTCGCAAAGCTATGTGAGACAATGGTGAAATCCGGAGGTGAAAAAAATCTTCCAGTTGGATTGGATCTCTCATAGTATGCTCAGATTCATTTGCTGGAGCCCCCATTGTGACAGAAATTAGTGGAGGCTGCTGAGCAGAAGTAGTTCATCGTGCAGAAGCTTTTTGCTTGTTGAGGATGCTCACTGCTTCCAGCCTATTCATATGAAAACAATGCGAAAATCGTAGAATAGCCCCTCAACGCTGTACAGCCCATTTCATTATTTTTTGTATCACTGTTTACCTAATTAGCGATCAGCAATAAAAGTTTGTTTATTGTCATATTGCATATTGTCACGTTTGATGCTTCACAGCCAAACGCTTCCGCGAACTATTCAGTATAGTCATTTATTAGCTGTATCCAGTACGGGGCCTTTGATTAGCAAGTGAACTTTTGCGGATTGTTTGGACCATTTTATACAACTGACCAACTATCTACGCCTTTCCAGCACATTATTACCGGTATTCATCAAACGATAGCTTCGAATTATTAGTTACCTGTGGATATGCAGCAACTCATACAGTTAGTGAGTAAAAAGAACGGAACAAACAATCTTTCTAGATCTGAAAATACCGCTGTATAGGCGGATTCGCATTGAGACAAAAAGAAGACATTAAATCGAAGTATATTCCTCGTATTTCATTATTAAATGCAATGAATGAATTGGTAATTAGTTTGAAACAGACGTCTTTTATCAGGTCTTGAATTTTGTATGGAGAAACACACGAGAAGCCGACCTCACCAAGTCAGAATGGTGAATCACACATTACTGTTGGATTCCTTCCTTGTTTGACGAATTTCGTTGGTTTTCTAATCTACTGGACGCATTGGCAGCGTCAGCAGATGCAATAAACCATTGCAGATAGTCCGTTTGCTTCATACCACAGATCAAGGCGTGCCGCAGCGCTGTTCTGAAAGGAAGTGTCACTTACGGACTCCTCCAGAGTACCTTTATATATATATATATATATATATATATCCGTCGTTCCGCTCCAAGACAATCCGTGGAAGCTTAAAAGACTGTTACTACAGAACTAACATTACGCCGTTATTGTGCTTAGCGTCACATACAACAAAATGGCAAACCACACGCCGGAGGGTTTTTTTTATGAATATCAAGATGCAAGGGTTTGCGAAGGGTCGACAGTACCTCCTCCTGAAAATTCACCTCTAAAAGTGCGGAAGATTTTGCAGGGCGGGTGACTGGTAGACCATTGCATGTTTCGCCCCCACAGTGAACCACCATTCCAGTAACACTATTCCTAATGCTGTTCGCCCTGATCTTAGCGTCATCGGAGAAATGACGGTCATGTACTACCAAAACGTTGCATCGATACAGTTGAAAAGTGTTATGTAAGAAAAACGAATGTCGGTGTCCAGTTACATCGGTTAGGGGACGGGTATTTCCTCATCCTTTAATGAACTGCATATATAATTATTTTTTCGTAGTTTCTACTTAACGTTTCAAAATGTATGTGCACACATACTCCGAAATTATTGCGCAAATTAATCTCTCGAGCCCGGAACTCATTTTTTTCAATATTCCAGCAATCACTGCTACCTTTGTCTAGTTCGTGGAAATGCGTGGATTCCTGCAACTTCAGGAGATCGTCACGCTCCATCTCAAGCACTCCTCAAGGATGATGAAGGTCCGTACGACCGTTTGTGTGTACTGTGTACTTTTTGACCGGTCTGGATGACAATCAATTTTCCTTGACTGTCTCTCAGATTTGCCCTGCTTCATGTGGGGGTATTGCAATAGGCTATTTGGAGCCTGTCATGTGGATCGAATTTTGGAAAATCAATTTTCTGTCGAATCACCTGAGAGAGTTAATAATCTAACCATCACACGGTTGAAATCTGGCGGTTGTGTTTGGTGGTAGATATTCGATTCTCACTTGCTCATCTATGTCACGAATTCACAATATTAGTCTGGCAGGCCAGGATTTTCCGAGTTGTGAGTATGGGGCGTCTACTTCACCACAGTGAGACCACATCTGTCCAACGGAATAATATGGACAATTAATCTCGACCACAGAGCTGCGGTCAATTTTCCTTAGTACTGACAGAAATGACTGGAAGTTTGTGATCGTATGTGTTTCCCCTTTAATGGCATCTGATGCCATGTCTGAAACGTCACATTCTCCGTCCAGGCGACAAGCGTGCACTAACACATTGATTGTGGCTGATGAAGGCCTCTCAAATGGCATGCTGAGATCAGTACGATGCATTTCTAATTTATCAGTCCCAATACGGCCTATGTTCGAAGCCACAGAGGAAATGCACTGACGTCATCATCAACTTACCTAGTCCTGTTACGAAAAACCTACCGTGAAAATAACGTTTACATAACTGTACGCTCTGTGCGGTGAAATGAGCCCACTTGTGATGGCGGATAATGAATATTTTGGGACTACCAATATATGCAGGGAGACAACCTCAGAGTGATGAAAGGCAAGGATGCTATCATGACAAGTGACGGATAGACGTTGTAAGTTGGGAACAATCGGTTGTTTTTCGGTTCTGTAACGTCGGATTACCGAGGATAGATACATCTTTACATATCTGAATGCAATTTCAACGGTAAAGGAGCAGATTATGTAACTTCATGTTGTGATATGTTTGTCCCTTGCTGACACCAGCTCCAGACCTGTGCTATAAAAATGTCACAGTCACAGGTTTCATTTTGAAGCCGATATACTGTTTACGTGCCATCTGAAAACAACCGGGTTTACCACGGAATGCTTCGGGATCTCCCTTTGAAGTTCCATTTGACTTGTCTTTTCAGTATTGCGTTTGTCTTCAAAAACCCTGAGCTATTTGTCTTGGTACTGCTCGTCGTCAACTATCCAAGTGGGTATCCTAAATTGACTCACAAGGTTTGGATAGGCTTCGTATTCAAATACAGCAAAACCGCAAGCGGTGACTTGCTCCGACAACGAACTTTACTTGTTTATGGATCATTTATGGTGAGAGTGGAAGACGTGTTTTTCATGGACTACTTCGGTTTTACTGGACCTGCTAACCGTAGTTTGTTCGATAAAACAGTACACGATTATGTGTCACACCCACCGCTGTTTAATGCGATGCCGGAAGTGATCAACGGAAATATAAGCAGATCTCGCCACTCCCTCCGTAACTGTATTTGTTCTATATCATATTCAATTGTGCACATGCGGCTTCTTCGGGCCAACGCCCTGCACAATTCAAACACCTCGACGACATCTTTATTCGCCGCATTTAATCGATGGTGGTGACGTTCGTCACCAAGGTAGTCTGATCAGACTTATCAGAACCAGAACCAGGGGTCAGATGTTTCTGGCTCGTCCGACCTGTGCGCGTTCGGCTTCGGAACACGGACCGACAAGACTTTGTTGTAAATCCGTTTTGTCACCGTGGCATCTTATGTCCACTCGTGATGATGCCAAACGTCTCCGTTGTGACCGATTTGAGTCCTAATAATGGGTTCACTTAATAGTTTTTCTCGAAGCAGTCATAATAAAACGGAGCACAAAGGTTTCGCCACCCTCTGTGGCTCCCCAAAAATGTGTCTACTTAGCGTTAGGATTGGTATCATAGAATACAAGATTATCTTAACTGGAGCGCAACACCTAAGAATTCTACCGCATGCACTAAAGAAATGCAATGAGATATTAATGGCAAGCGAATTGCACAACCACATTTATGAATATCAATATTTCTTGTCAAGTCGGATGCGAGGTTCACTTTGCCAAAATCGAGAACTCATTTAAGATAAAATGTCAAATTTGTTGCGGCACCTATCCAGTGTGCTCAGTTTACTGTGAATGTAATATGATGGAGTAACCACTCACCGAATGATTTGATGAATTAACCTAGAGAGGGCGCGTCACTTTATTCAATAGAATACTTATTTAACACTAAACCGAGTGGTTTTCCATGCCCTTAAGTTGACAGAAGTAGTGGGGCTCGTATAGCTCTCAGACACCTAAGATAAGTGTGCTAGAAGGCTGTTGTTTTGTTCAAACGACTCTCTGACTAGTGCCGATTAGCCACCTTTCTATCGAAAATTGATGGATCCTCCCAAGAGACCTGATATAACTCACCTATTTCAAACCGATCATCATGCAAACCTTTCGGCGGCCATATGATGCCGTCAGAAGATGCCAGAAGCCACTCACTGAGGGAACCCGTTGGTGTGCACCCATCCGATTGGCTCTAATGAACAACTCGTTGCTGCGATTTCCGGTACCCGACTGTACCACTGTTTTCTTACCCAACTGTTTACCGTGGCCATGGGAAATGTGTGCGCGATTCATTAAAGACTTTATCCAACCCACATTAGGAGCGCGGAAATTATGCTGTTGAGAGTTGAGAACGGTGATTCAAAATTACATGGAAGTTTGTTATCCTGTCAAAATTCGACATTCTGATTGTGCTTATTTCGGCTGTCGAAGAGAAGCAATAGTATTTCTATGTTTTCTCCCAGCCATAGAGCACACATGACGCTGTGGCGGCGTTCTCAGAAGGAGCGATGTGATACGCGTTGACAAAAACGAAATAACTCAGACAGATGTACCATAACGATTTATAAGGCGTGGGTGCCCCTAACTGAACCAGATAGGACACGCTGGTCCTGCTTCAATCCGGCAGGCCGTATTTCTTACTTCAACGGTTGTGACTTGCTACCAGGCACCAGGTTATGCCGGCACTATTGACTTACCTTTGGAAGACTGAGCAAAAGTAGTGTAGATTTTAGGCGCACCTACCTGGCGCGATTCCGTGTCCATAGTCCACTTAGGACAAAAATTATGGAGAAATGAACCCATCCTTTGTCCCGGTTTATCGAGAATGTGAGCTTGGATTTACTCTAATCTAAGGTGGAAGGTGATTTTCAAGTGTCATTTACTTAATTATGATTTACGCCAATGATCCTCAGCTTCAAAAGTTTCCCTTCAGAAATTCTGAAATTTTATCTGTCCCTAAGAAATACTGCAACCAAAGGTTCCACGGTCAGCTGCTCTTCATGGTATTTTGGCAAGATTATTATGTTCGAGAGGAAAGGAAATCGTCCAGGCAAGAATAATACCAGGCTAACCAACTCTGGGTGTAATCACGACAAGTGAATAATAGGATACTCTCGGAAAATATAAAAGATTAACTTGACCTTCATTAATAGTTCGGAGTATATCTGGTTACTGTTCTTTAACGTAGAGGGAATCATCTACTGCACTGTGGTGTCACCGTATTACAGGTCACAAAATGGAAAACCACTAGGAAAATTCCGCTCAAAAATTACATCACATCATTAGTAGCACTTGTGAGACATTATTTCAAATGCGTTGGTTTAATGCATTCCCAAACACTTGGTTGACGATAACAAACGGAATACAAGAGAAATGACAGTCTTTTCTCTCGAATTGTTCTACCGTGTGAATGTATTGAGCTCTATGGACAGTAAGGATGAAGTGAGCAAGTTTTCATAATTAAAATGGAGTAGTACAGAAAACATTTCCATTTTGAAGAAATGGAAAGCTGTCCATGGACATTTGGGGCTAATATAACTGGAGACGCAAGCATTGACTATCTGGAGCACGATCTGGTTGGAATCAAATAAACAGATATCAATAGCTAGACGAACAGTCCCAGTCTGTCGTCCCAAACGTACTCTGACCATAGCGAATCTCCAGTACAGAGTGTTTAAACGTAATAGCTGGAAGTGTCCTTAGCAGAAGAAAACGACTGATTTCTGCACTTTGAAATATTGTGGTCCTTTCTACAGAACAGAAAGGAATCTTTTCACGGGATGAGCTTTTGTTAACACTGATTAATAAGTTAACAGTGACAAGCTTTGTGGTGACGACTATGTATTTTCTAACGGAAATTCTTAGCTCTGTTAATGAGTTTGGTCTGTATCTACATCATTCGGCCTCTTACACCAGATGGGCGGATACTGCGTTCTCCTCTTTGATCACGTGTATTGATGGGGCCACAGGAGACAGAAATAGGAAAGGTACTGAAACTACTCAACTCGTGAGTGGTTTCCATTCTGCTGATTCACGCTTACTTAAGCACTGGAAATTTTCCTTCTTCGTGCACAGACTATGATGACTTCCCCACGCATTATCATCAGGCACGTAAAGGGGAATGAGACCTACTCATGGAACGTAGAGTTCGTTCAGAACCTGTGAATTACGCCTACTGATTGATATCCCACATGTCATGTCTGTCCGAGTAGAAAGTATTTTTCAAGTATGGCCGCATGGCTGGATTTGCACTTCGTGTTGAATTTTACCTTAGTTACTTTCATATAAGCGACCATTGTTCAGTGTAGCCATATGACCGTATGCGACGCAAGTAGACCCCAAACCAGATTAGTATGTTGAATGGTAATAGCTAGTAGTCTACTAATTAAATCGCTCATCATATAGGTCATCAGTGAGAATTCTTTGGGTACACCATGCAGAAAAGAGAAACACCGATGTCGGAGTTCGGTTTCGTGTATCAATCCGTCTATCGAGCAGGCCTTGTTGCAGATGAACATCTTCGTAAGCTGTACTCACCGTAGATATGCATTTGGATGCATGGCAGATGCTACTTGACATGAAACGGATTGAGGATGTCTGTTAACATAGCTTGGGTTCCGCAATCGATCTAAAACTTACTTCAGTTACATGTGAAAGCCAGTGATTTGGGACACCTAACTGGATTTTTATCCCGGCTGTTCAATCGATTCCTACGCTGACATCTCACCCATCAGTGTTCATGGGTTTCTGTAGAAAGCCTCCGTTCTAAACCGCATTTACTCGACCTTCTTTCACTATCCGATATCTAAACCTAGGTTTTTTATCTATCAAGTGCCCGTGCGTCATTTTTTCCTTAATATCAATTTAGCTTGGCTGTAGTATTGTCGGCGAAATGTGTGAAATTCCAAATAATTGGCACACATTCAGCTAAATGGAAATGTCTGTGAACTTAACATCTCCGTTTGTCAATCATTTCACCACGGAATGACGTGAATAAACGTTCACGTATGGAATGGTACAAAAAACAAAATTTACTGCGATATGTCAAATGTCGTATCAATTAAAACATGATGAGGTCTTTGTGCAGCACATTCAGTTGGAGAAAATCATAAAGGAGAGATCCAGTCAAGGCTCACGTGAAAACCAAATCAATATGCAAATGAGAGTATTTGTCGAATCATATCTACACTTTTGTTTAAAGGAGAAGCTATGTGATCCCAATGTCCTAGAAGTGCAGCGAACAGTGTTGGCGGAACATGTGTCATTGACTTTTTAAATCAAGCATGTTCAGTGCAGGTAGACAGATTTGTTGCTGTAAAGATACAGAAATCTTTCATGCAGATAACGTCAGTGAGATTCTTGACCAGCTTGCTTTGTTACCCACCTCAAAGGAACGGTCGTTGGGGATTTGCTGTTGATATGTTGGATTTTGTTGATTACTTTTTGTGACGTACGCCCGTCCAAAAGGCTGTTAGCAAAGACGAATGGCTCGCACATTTATCCATTCGTAGGCAATCTAAGTGCAAAACTAAATACCCAATGTTCTATTCTGGCCAACCCCACTAAGTAAATAAACGCTCGATGTGGTAACATTTCGGCATCAGGTGACTGTTGTTTGAATCTACATTTTTAGTCTTTGCACAATGCAGCTGACTTCCGTGGCTTTTGTCGATCTGTGGACTTAGTTATTTGAAGGGGTTAACTCTTATTTATGGGTTGAGTGTGCCACGTCTTAAGATCCACAGTTCGTTTTTCCCCAGCACATTTGGCCACTGACGCCGAAACGACCGACAGTGAAGTCTGACCTACCAAATAGCCCACATGTCATAGAGCTGGAACGAACCGATAGACTTCCTGTTCTTCGTTACATCGAACTTTCGTTAAACGTAGAGGCGAATCTGACTGTGTGCATGCCTCAGAACATACCTGGAGAAATACAGTAATACGGGCTTCCAGTGGGGATCGCTTCTTCGAGAGGCTCATCGTTAACTCTTTCGTTTTTATTGGATCACTGGTTCCTCCTAGACTGAGATATAAGCGCAAATATTTGTTGAGTTTGAATCATTAATTTTTCACCAAAGAGGCCAACATTTAAGTGCTCGCACACTCAGAGGTGTTTGCTGGTTAAACAGTAACTCTTACAGATTTCGGTGACAAACATTTCAAATATTCGAGACAAATTTTTAGGCAACTGCCCGACAGACTGCAATCCTGAGGCCGTAGTTGATTCTCTAAGTGAAGAAATTTTCCGTCTCATGCCAGAAAGAAGGCATGCTTATTGCAGAGTCCAATCCAGTAGCAGTACAGTTTACCCGATGATGTTGCGAGTTCAACTCCCATCGCCATCAAGTTTGATAATAGGGGAGACCCAGTGTGCTATACCGTTGTTATACCTGTGACAATCTGAACTGGGACATTTTCTGGCATTTCTGCCGTTGAGACATTAATGTTGAAGTCGACGGAACGGCAAGCAACCTGGATTTCGCCCTGGCTTAGTAAGCATCGACCATATTTTAGCCTGAGGCAAATTCTTGAACAACGCTGCTCTTTCGAACATACACCGTCGATTGTTTTCCCTAATCTGAAAGTTGCTCTGACTGCGTTGCACGTGAAAAGTTTTGGTGGTGTCTAGCGCCCAAAGGGGACCCTTCCAAAATTTATCCCCTATGAGATCACTCTATGCGAACTTGTCTATCAAGAGCAGATTTGCAATACGGCGGTGCGACCTATACTGCTTCATGGATCAGAGACGTGATCTCTACGTACAGAGAGCATACGGAAAATGTCAGTGTTTGACCATCGGTGTCTCCGAAGCATTGGTCAGGTGTGGTGGGAACATCGGATTAGTAATTCTGGGGTACGCCAGATTATCCTAGGAAGAAGGAACTCTCCCGCGATAGATGAATTACTCACGCTCCATTGGTTACGCTGGCTAGGACGTGTACTCCGCATGCCAGAGGACCATCTGATTCGGACAGTCCTTTTTGCCCAGCTCTGAGCCTAGTTGGGCAAAAAGAACTGTCCGAATCAGATTGTCCTCTGGGACGAGATGGCTCAAGTGGTTAGAGCGCGAATTTACTGACCGTAAGGTCCGTGGTTCGATCCCGACCACTGCCTCGCGACTTCCCCTGTCTAGGCTTGGGCAACCTGGCAGTATCCCAGCCTTCGTGCTTCCTCGGGTGGCATGACGGCTAGGCATCGAAAGGGTGCTACAGCTGAACAGTTTTCTGAGCTGAGTGGAAGCGATCCAGAGGTAGACAGTGTATGACTTGGCAATGAAGTATGAAAACACTGAACAGTAGTCGGGTCGAAAACTGCCGCCTCCCTGGATGGGGGCTCTGAGACTCAATCAACTAATGGTCACTGGCATTGGCAGACATGGCCCAATCGCGCAGTCAGTGGCGTTCATTCATCAAAGCAATCGTCTTCAATGTGTAGCCAAGCAGTTCGCGAAATAACTGAACATGCCATCGTCTTCAAGGCTTGGCGATGTCTCCTGCACTGTCCTACTTTCCGGTGATCGAATCTATAACAGCCGGACCTATGGTAGACGGATCATAGGTGATAAACTGAAACCGAATTGGAATCGTAGTATGAATACACAGGGTTGCACAGACATTGTGGTAAAAATATTGGCCGCTGAATTTAGCTAATTACAATTGTTGAACACCAATTGTGCTCTTTCCATATAGCCACTTCACATCCATCTACAGGTCACTTTGTTGTCAGACGATTGCCTACTATTATCCTGAATATTTTTGTATTATTGTTTTCCATTCTTGTAAACTGCTCTTTATTTTGGATTCCAAAGTTCAACCGCATTGAAAACTTTCGGACCTTTCCCCAGTTTGTCATACCAGTCCAACGCACGTAAAAGGCATCAAAGCCGACCGACCAAACCAGGAGTTTCCATGCTCGTCAGTTTGGTATAAACGTATGTAACGGAGAATCGAAAATTTATGGTAGCTGGCCAAACGTAAGAGTTCATTAAAACTCGAGGAACCCATCCTGTCTGAGCCATAAGCTCGGCGCCCGTGAATTTCCTCAGCACCCATTGGGATCTGTGTAGTGAACGATGTATTAAAACCAAGCCCCAGTAACGCTTGTGAGCTGAAAAACCCTCAATAGCACACCAGCTAGAAACGGCTGCCTATCAAAGCAGTTTTCCTTTAGGATGCATCCATCTCCTATATGCGAAGATATTCTTACAAATTGCAGGTGACTATCTTGCATGTGCTCTCTGAAGTCCGTAAAATCTATACCACTGTCAATAACGCTACGCATTTTTGTAAAAACGTTCATCGAATATGAGCGTTTTAGCCCAAATACTTCTCCGCTTTGAATAGATAATTACATTTGTAGGGCTTTTTGGACAGAAAATGCACATTAAACAAGTAGCTTAATAACGGGACAAAAAAATGGAAGGCCAGTAACAGCAATCGAAAATTTTGTTGTGGGGATGCCTTGAGTCAAAACCCAACTGGGTGAAAGAACGAAATTGGTGTTTCGAACAAGGATCAGGAAAATCAGTCTGAATAATCAATCGATACATTCAGCATGTTCATTATGATACCTATGCTAATGAACTCATACGAAGACGTCCTATATAATACAATATGGGCGTTGTAAAATTTTGTTGTCGTGGGGATGCCTTGAGTCAAAACCCAACTGGGTGAAAGAACGAAATCGGTGTTTCGAACAAGGAGCAGGAAAATCAGTCTGAGTAATCAATCGACACATTCGGCATGTTCGTTATGATACCTATGCTAATGAACTCATACGATGACGTCCGAAACAATACGGAACAACGAGTGAAAATCAAATTCGCCCTGTGTTATGTCACCGTACGTGTACAGAGCAAGCAAAAAGGAACGGGGCATATCAGCGTTACATTCTGTTTCTTGGACAATTTCATCTCTAATGTCTACAGAAGATTATGTGTATTCATCATTCAAACAGGTTCCCGACTACTCATGAGACCATTATACGAAATAGAAAGCGTGCTTTGCACACTACCTGAGATGGTTAGATTTTCGATCGCCCCTTCCAACAGGTGCCACGTGAGCAGTTGAAAGATCGCTAGGTCGAGAAAGAAATGAACTGCAGTAAAACCGTAAACTTCAGTGCAAACGGTGGAGAAGAGACAGGATTATCCAATTTTGCAGTCTAAGGGTATCACGTTATAAGTAAACTGACTTTGACTGCAGGACGAGTGTATACTGCAGTGCAAGTGTGACCGATTCGGACCACTAGGGACTCGTTCTACAAGGGCGTGAAGGTAGTTGGTCGGCTACCTGCCTTACCAGCTTTATTGTGGTTGCGAAGATACATCAATAGAACGGGTCAATGTCTGACAGAGAGTCTCATGAAGTAAATTCCTCGAGCGACGATGCAGCTCTCATCCAGTTTTCGAATGTCACCTCGCGAAACTACGTCGTCTGTTGCCAGTCCTGTGCTAAAAAGGTCACCAAAATGAGCTGAAGACTTCGTTCCGAGTCATGCTGCGCGATCAGAGCCAAAACATTTGGTTTATCAATAAAATCTTGTTGGTCAAACTTTATCAAACAGTTCTGTGTGCACAACGTTTTTGAGGTAAGGATTCTGATTGTTGTGGTCCTGATCATGTGGCACCAACTCCCACCTATACACGGTTGTCCTTTCAGGTTTGCTTTCAACCGCATTTTATGCAATGCTTACCATGTTTTACCTATCGCAGCTGAGTTGAATAAAATAAGCGTTGACATCCTGCGGTATGTCCCTCGTCCGTATTGATGCGGTGGATTAGAATCACTCAGTTTTATAAGATGAGTGGATTATCTACATTGTTTACTGATCCTTATATTGATTATAGTATGCAAAGCTAACTGATCACCCCGACGCGAAGTATTTGAATCTGAGTGGTACTCGATTTTCTCGTTGGTCAGTACGGCGCACTCAGTTGTTGTCAGTTTATCCATATGTGCAATAGACGGCTTGTGCTGACACGGCGTTGACCGTTCAGGATCTCAGTATATATGACGAACAAGATGGACTGAATTTAGTTCTTATTAAGTAGTCGAACATTGTTACGGAGGCATGAATTACATCCTCAGTTTTATCATAAAAATAACTCACGAAAGACCAGCAGCGAACTCTACCAAGTGATCCTTTACCACTATCTCCCTGACTGTTCTTACTTGGGACATGTGGATAGTGATTGCAAACACCCAGAACACCTGCATGTTTTTCCCTTTCGAAAGATGGACTTTTACCATTCCTGCTGACGCAATCACAATGGACATATGAGGTTTTATCTTGATTCTTTTTCGTCACTGAAGTTTCTGATTGGCGATCGTGATATAAAGACGAAGATATCTTCTAACTGTCGATTTTTGAACGCCCAAAAGACAAATCTTGCTGGTTCTTCCGTCTGATGAGGGTTCCAGCTTTCGACACGATGGTTCTCTACAAAGGCACAATTGCTTTCAGTAAACGTTTTATCTCTTCCACATCATCTCGTCTTACTTATTGCACTATATGTCTTCAACTAATACTCTGATTAAGAGTTTTCCGAATTTCATTGTGTTACTCTCGGCTTTGTTGTGTTGGTCAGTCTCAAGAGATGAGTCAATTTTTGAACTTACCGAGTACTATGTGCCTTGCGGGTGGTCTGTTTTCAGGTATGTCACATGTCGACGCCAGCAAATGGAAATTTAACAAGTATTAAGAAATCCTCCATTTATGCTACGAATAGTTCATGTTTATATCGCAGCAATGCATTTTAACGTCAGATAGTTCACGTCAAGCAAACTTTTGTACCCTAGGTCTGAGCAGAATGTCCATTGATATCATGGGCCGCGATCTCCACATACATTCTGCAAATAGCTCAATTAAATATAGCCTTGAATTACATGAGAGATTGGCTCAGTCCATGCGAGGAATCCCTCACAAATAAATCATCTCAGATTGCCGAACCTTGATGAGCCCTAGCAGAGCGAAACAGGTTATCTGTTGTCTGAGGATTTTTAGCAATCATTTCAAATACCAAACACAATAAACAAAAATGTACTACATATCGTTTTGCAGCAGAATCTCGGGGGGTCCTGTATGCAGCACATCACACAAACGAACGTCAAAATAGCATTGACTACGATGTTCTCAGTGAGGTTTCTAGCTCCAGTAATTGCACCTTCTAAATCAGGTCAAATAGATCCTTCATGTAATCTGAAAACTTAGTAGAGATCAATTAGACTTTCAGCTGAATAACAACAATCGTTGTAAAGAGACTGTTAAACACTAACCTATGTGACTTTTGGATTTGGATACACCGATCCGTGACATGATGTGGTCAAGGGTTCGGACCAGAAACCGAATATGATCAAAAATGACGAATTTTTCCTGGATATGACAAAGCTATAATAAACAAACAAAATAAGGCCTCCTAAACCGTGCAATGTATATAATGCGGTGGCAGCTGGAGTATTTTTAGGGTCAAGTTCACTTTTGCGGGTGCGTATATTTTAGACAAATTCTAGCCACTGCAATTCCTTGATCGTGTCCCAAAAAGCTCCTTTATACTCATATATGTATGTACATCACGTCCAACCCGGAGGGCGAGATCAGTCAGTGGGAACTGATGTTCGCAAAACCGCGCTGGTTAGATTCATGTGCATTGTTCTTTACATATCTCACTCCCGTTCTAAACTAACTAAGCTGCCAGAGGAATGTCGGAGTTTATTTAGACAACGAAACACTCTCTGGACGCTACAATTCTGGTCGCTCTAGTGCGCAAATTCCTGAATCCTCGTGATCCCCTGAGCTTTGCAAGTAAGCCAACTGTGAACACAAATCCAATTTGTTCCTTTTATCTGCTTTTGAATAACCTTTCTTGCATGAAATTCGCTATTTCCCAAGAGTTTTTCAGGCTTTAGTGCCCAACTCTTGCTCGACGGATGATGATAGACACGCTGAAAATTGACTTTCTTTTCTCGGTTGGTTGATCTCCACTTTATTCACCACGGGATTAACGTTTCAATTCTCTTTACTTTTTATTAACGCACACTTTTCGACACAGACTAGTCTTACATTACCCATTACCATTAAATTTCTATAATCCTGGGCCGTGAAACTTAGTAAATCATCTTCAACTTTTGACTTGAATGCCGGGCATACAAAGCAGTGTGAAAAAGTCAGCTTTAATTCAGAAACATGTTGATTAAACACACAAAGTTTGGGAGCCCAATAATCCCCATATCACAAAAAATGATACATCAAGATATGACGACTGCTACCGCTAGGTACATCATCAAGTGTTAGTCAACTTTGAATTATCGTGCGACTTACTGCAGTGGAAGTAAATTTTCACCGCTTGGTAGAGTGAGTGCGCCAGTTCTTGGATTAAGTTTTTATTATTTTTCCGGCATTGGTGCAATAAAGACATTGCTGATACCATGAATGAGACAGTGCCAATCTCATATTACCCTTCCACTTCTATAACAGGTTGTTTCACAAAATTGGCACCAGACTGCACCTCCGTTCAACTCATAGGTGTTGTGAGAGCGCATATAGTATGAACAAAACGACAAGTTTGGGGCGGACTCGAAACTCTGAACTCTGCAACTCATAGTGTTGTGAGAGCGCATATAGTATGAACGAAACGACACGTTTGGGGCGGACTCGAAACTCTGAACTCTGCTTGGCGGACGGATGGTATACCGACGGAACTACCGATGACAATGGTTTTCTGTCCTGCTTAGGTAAACGAACGTCTTATTTCTAGATCCAACAAGTCCTTTTCTATTTTTTAAAAATTTGCATTAATACCCGTTGGGTATCTGGACGGTGGGGAACTTCCATTCCAATGTGGTAGTCACGCAAGATACACACTAATGACGCTGGCCAATAGCAAATTTCATTTTGTTGGGTAGTGTGGTGGTCAGCTTGTAAATTTCGGGTACATGGTAATGGATGGCAAGCATCGTCGATGGTTCAGTTGAGACAGACTTATTGCTTCAGGCGGAAGCTACGTGTTTCGGCAATCCTGGTGTGTTTTTCCATCCACGATATAAGCACTAAGATATCTTCTTTCCAGATCCGGTATTCGTGTATCGGGGAAGTTGGTTGTTGCTCCACGAAGAAATGCGTTATCAGATAAAGGATTGCTTTTCTTCACAGATGTGCAACTTGACATTATCTGCGTGACCATGGCTAAACAAGTGCGTCTAAAGTGTTATTGAACGTCATCTCTACGGACATGCTCGCACATACCTCCGATGATTCAAGGGTTTTTGTGAGATCCTGAGCACTGCTCTTTTGTTAGGGTGGATCAGTTGCCGGTAAACCTACCACTGCAGATTTTCATGCACGGTCGACAAACAAATTTGAAGTACACGTATACCGAGTACTAAGAGCGTGGATTTTTGATAAGACGCAACCGGTTTGAAGTGTAAATGGCGTTAACACCAAAACGATGCGGTAGTCTGCTGGAACTTTAAAGAGAAATCAAATAGCAATTCGGTGCTAAAAAGCCCCGTGGGTAAAACACACACCACCATTCCAGTATTTTCAATGACATTGCAGTTCACTGTACTGTTTGTAACTTGATTAACATAGGTCAAAGAAATAAAGGGTTTTGGACATGACCGCAGCTCGAAGCACTACGTTGAAGTGGTCCACTCAACACTTACAAACAGTCCGTTGGCTGCCCGATAAAAGTAATCTTACCCTATATATCCAACATTATTATTATATTATTCTGAATTATTTATTATAGTAAGGATGCTGCATATTGTATGCAAGAAATTTTACCTTATGCAAGTAGTAATGGCGGAACCGGACTTTTTTCAAGTCCACCGGAAGTGCGATGAAGCATCATTAATCCAAAATTTAGCTATTGAATCTAACTCCTGGACATGCTCGTTCGTGCCGCTTCTTATCAAGTACTCGGACCAAGTCGTGCTTTGAAAGAGGTTTCCGGTTTATCGTAGGATAAAGGTTGTTGACCTTTACTCATTTCATGATAGCAAGGTCAGTTAACCTTTTAAGGTGAAAGCTAATACCCTAACTGAATCTATTTTACTCACAATGATGAGCACTAAACTTGTTCAATGGCTGTCCGTACTGGAAATTTTTAGATGATACGTAGGCGCTTCCTTCGCCTTTTTTCATGTGTATGTGGCTTCGGCTAGAGGGACCCAAAAGATGCAAACAAAGCACAATGAAACCTCACAGTTTTGATTAACGTATTGTAATTTTCGTAAGAGACTCCTTTGAGAGTCGTTGGAAATAGCATAAAGTAGCTACTGCGTACCCTTAATTCGGGTTTCTGTATGTAGGACACTATAGCTGAATTCACTTCCGGTTGTTGGCAGACGGTTATCAACGCACTGGAGTGTTTTTGAGAATCACCTGCTTCTGAAGATATTTCGACCGCGGTAGCCTACCTTCGCCTCGGAACGTTGGACACAATCATCATGGTGTTTCATAAGTGCCTACCATTTGAAGGGTGTGGAATGTTTCGGCATGAAACCACGGATATTTTCATGAAGATTTTTCAAGCCGAACTTCCCAATTGGTGTTTTTTCCTTCTGGTGCCAGCAGAACTTTGGTCCTAATATTTGGCGTTAAAGCAAAAAAATCCTTACATTTGTCCGTTTAGCCCATCCACTAGTAACCTTATATGCCGGATCAACTTTCCGTGTGTGTCCATACTTGTACCTGCCTCCATGAAAAACTGCAAATTGCCCAGCTCAGTGAACGAACCAACGGCGATCTAAGCTACCTGAGTTGCTACCATTCTCCTCGATAGCAAGTGCAGTTGTTTGGCACGATAGATATAGATCACGACTAACCTGTTGGTTTGCTTGAATAAGTGTTGTTTTCAAGTACAATAGGTCAGTATTGGACATAAATTGTAACGTCGCTAACTTGGTACTAGCGGGCTTACAGCCACATTTGGTAGTACTTTTGAGGTAGCAGTAACATTCATGGCTAAACCGATTTCTAGTGAATTCCCGCTGTAGCTTAAGTGCTGTCTACTTGGTTTTTCAGTGAAATCCGAAAAAATTCTCACATCGACCACAAAATTCATTTCAACCCACTCGTACTACAACTCCGAAAGTTTGAACCTAATATTTTGAACACGAAAAGTATTCCGATGATGGTAACAGTGGGGTTTTTTCTCGAGAATCCTGGTCATCGTCCAGTTGTGGGGCTACAGTTATGATTCAGACTTCCCTTTTTTGAATCTGTTCGGTTCCCCACTTTCTTTCTTTCTAGGCAGTATCTTATAGCGCCCTCGAAATGCATGCTCAGAAGCTATTTTCAGGGTCAGTCTCGTTCAATGTTATTATTAAAGTATTCATGTCAGTTCTTCATATGCGAGTTATTGAGATTCTTCTCAAGGCTGGCAGTTCCATAGTTCAAGCTTTGCTGAAATAAATATCTGATTGTTTTCGATAAAGAATACTGACAAATCTGAATCTGGCTTCATTTGCCCCTTCCTCGAGTGGTGCTCTCAACCTGTGGTGTTATATCTGGTTTAAGCGGTAAGTGCTTCGTGCCGAAATTTACCTCTCTTTTCAAAAAACAAAACTTGTATGGTTATTGAGGTTTTGCAGTACCTTCCAGGTCCCTCCTTGAAAATGTCAGAGTGAAATTCTAGCCGAAGCTGCTGATTAATGATTGCTTCGACTGACACCCGATGATGATTGAACTTTAGTGGTAAGAATTTATAAAAATGTCCGAAACATTGCTTTAAATCGTCCAACTGGTTGCAATCAATCGGAAGTACGATTGCATGGCATAAATGAGATGAAACGATTCACTGAAGCCTATCAAAGCAGGGATCGATTTCAAAAGTACGGAAGCTTGGTGGTACCAGATTTTGTCATACCGCGTCGCCTTTTAGGGATTTTGTACAAGCTTGCTGGATCACTATCATACCGTTAAAGGGAACATGATGAATACCAGTAGTTGGCAGGCGGTAGAGTCAAATCGCAGAGCAAATGAGGTTAGGCTATACCACATCACAACTCAGTGCATTTCATTGTACACGCAAGGCGTGAGATGTTAGGGTTTAGCCACTATCTACTGTGGACGATGGCCGCAAACACTGACTTCCAACGTTCTTCGTACGTCAACTGAGCTGTCTCTCCACAAGGATCATCAAACAGCGGCCACAAAGCAAATTTTTGTTATTAGCACGCTTCTTGCCTGTACAACCAAGAAACACTGTCCTCTTCGGACTGTTAGGTGAGATGTGCTAGACTGAAGTGAGACGGATAAATTCGTCTTACAACCGAACATGCATCCTACATTCTCATATCCCATACGCTGTATGAACACATATCGCGCACGCCTTGAAAGTGTTAACTTTGGTTGTCTTTCTAAACGCATCCGTAGCTGTACAACCAAGACACACTGTCCTTTTCGGACTGTTAGGTGAGATGTGCTACACTGAAGTGAGACGTCTTACAACCGAATATGCATCCTACATTCTCATATCCCATACGCTGTATGAACACATATCGCGCACGCCTTGAAAGTGTTAACTTTGGTTGTCTTTCTAAACGCATCGTTTGTACTCGCTGAATGCTGCTACTTAGAGAGGGTGATGAAAACCAGTGTAGTATTCTTGGTTGCTTGTCCCTTCACCGAGTTCGTGTTTTGAAATAAGCATACTAACGCAGCAGGTTTACGTCCAAACTCTTTTCAAAATTTCGCAAGCGGACAACACCTATTTATATGCATTTAACTCGTGCCGAATCCATTCCTGCCGTTTTTTTCTGCACCCGGCCAGGGTCCGAAAACAACTCGTAATAATTTAAACCAAATAGTTCAACACGAGGCAGGTACTTCACGTAGCGAGGTATGGCAGTGCGATAACTTGACTCGAAAAAAGCGTGTGACAGCATTCCATGTTGAATCTCGAGGGTGATCAGGTTGGATATCCGTGCACTGACCTGGTAGAAACGTTTTCATGGCCAAATGAGGACACAGCGTCGGCCGGCGGATGACAAAAGTACTTTAGAATTGTGTGGGTTTTTTGTCTCAAAGACGGTTCAAGTTCCGATGTTTCTTGATCTGAGAAAACTGCAGTATGTCACATAAAAACCCAGAGATGAATGTGCACGCGAGACATATGAATCCCAGTGATAACCAGCAAATAAAGTTTGTCTAACAAGCGATGGCGTGTACAGTTTCATATGTGCTGACACAGTAGTACCATACCCGAAGACAGAGCCATGATCACAAACCATTATGCTTAAAGTAACCAGTATGGAGATATATTTTGAATGTCACTGAATGAATCCATATTGAACCGATGATTCACTTAGTAGTTTGGTGCATATTTCTGATGAAGGAAACATGCGTCATGTTTTAAACCAGAAAAATCAGTAGTTTCAGGGGACAGAAAGGGCTATCTCATGACAATTTGTGTAGGAAGAAACAACGGTTTGAGTATATTCAATATGATAACCCCAAATGACTTGAAAACCTGGATGATATTCACCACCTATTGACCTACTCAGAAGTTAAAAGCTCTTTGACGCGCTCAGTTTACCGAAGAGGCGGCAAAGCGAAATTGAGACGCATATAACAAAGCAGGACCAGTCCCCCCCAGCAGTGTGCAGGCACTGAGCACATATGATTCTTGATCGTCTCGATTTTAGTCGAACTTGCAGCATTCTGCCACTGCACTACAGCAAGGGGTTATGGTCACAACGAGTCACCGTAAAGTATTCCACGGGCAATTTCAATAATTTAATGCTAGACAATAATTTGGCACTAAAGTTTTTGGTTAGGTCAGCATCTCTGATCCGCCATGAAAGCAGCGGAATAAGACTATTTTTAAAACACCTTTGGTGGATAGCGGTGCAGCTTGTGCGCTTTGCAGCTGTACGAAGACGTTAACGCTTCTACAACAAGGGTTGGGTTCGAAAATAAGCAATATATAACTTTAGCTCCTGCAAATTTAAGCCGGAAGAAAGATGTATTATGTTTATTTAGCGAAATGCACCCATTTGCATATCAATTTGGTTTTGATGGGAGGGGCACCTGTGACCCAGCCGAATCTCTCATGATGTTTATGATGTTTGTTTAAGTATGTTTCGCACTCTATTCGTGCGTGCTAGGTTCATAAATATCAGTTTACAAGAATAGTTCAATAAATTTCCCTGTGTATTTATGTTTTAAAATACACCTTCATGCACTGTATGTCAGTTATCAAAGTTCATGTAGATGTTGGAGAGCAGAGTTTATTGGGCTATCAGGGAATGAATGAACTTGCGGAAGCCCTCTATGTGTTACGAATTAAAAAAATTAATCCAAATAAGAGTACATGAACACAGTTGAAGGAAGTGTAGTACACGCTCCGTTAATCCATGTGACCTGCCCAACTAAACGACGGGATAACGCAATATATTGCAGACCGAGAACAGTGCGGTTTATTGATTAGAACCTCGAAGAAGATAACCTGCTAGTTCGCAGTTTGCCATCAAAATTTTCCTAATAACAGAGATTTGTAAAAGGACAAATCGACATCATCTCAACTCACAATATAATATTCGAGTGCGTCACTCCACATTTTTCAAAGCAGCATAGAGGAATTAAGTAGTTTTTTAATTTTCGTAACTTCCTATATTCATGCCAATTACTTATGATGGTTGAACCTGTAGCATGTGTAACAACCGAATAATAAACTTACGGTGATTGTTCAAGCCACGGATCCATTGTCATGATGATCATCAGCAAGACCATCTTCATCGTCATCAGTGCTGTCGTAACCGTCAGTAACGAAATCGTCATTCCCTTCCACACTCTTTTTAACATCATTGTTTAGTTTATTTCTTTTTTGCTTGGAACAAGTTCGCATGGTCCTTCAGCGCTATGTACTCTATACGTTGCGCGTCCGCCCAACTAAATAGTATGCGTCCTGATTGATACAGCTCCTGCAGGTTGTATGAATTTTTTGCAATGTGCTTTAGGTTGGGGGGTCGGTATGCTTGAATCAACGCTTCCGGTAAACATTCTATAAAAGTGACGTTGGTCAGGAAACAGCCGTTGAATTTTTCCAGATTAAAAATAAGAAAATACATTTTCCAATAGACGCATGGGCATTATAATGAATCCTTCGTTCGCAATACCGAAAAGGTTCCACAAAGACTGACACTCCTGTTTCAACTGGGATGATACCCAAGATATCGAAGCTTGTCTCAATACTACTGGCGGGGTCAACGAAATCTCCGGACCGCTCACTACCGGTTTTGCCCTTCTTGTGAATTTCGGGTGAGCATAGTCCCCGAATATCCATCAGGCCTATTTTCAACTCATGAGGCCTAATTTTATTATTATCGCCCGTTTGAATCGATTCCATGAAAAGAGAGAAACTGGTGAAAACAATAAGTGGCACAATGATATGTCGCTCCTCTGTCCAAAGATGTTGTGGCTAACATTTTCGTCCGTGACGAGAACGCCAAAAAACCTTGTTTGATAGGGCGCTAAGGGTGGAATCACAGCAATCAGAGAAATGGTTACGGCTGAGTGAAATGCTGTTAAAGGCAAAATGGATGTATGACATCCCCATTCTTTATATAAAAAAGATGCCTATCGACATGGACTAGAAGATTCAGTGATCCTTGGTGCTCATTCATGTCTGCAAGTTTTTCATTAGGACGGAACTTAACATCGCGGTCAAGAGTGGTGCATAAGGTCACTGCTTTGAATTACCGCATTCGTGCATCAAAATTATGGAGAAATCAACGGGGTTCACGGCTCGCTAGAAACACGTTAATGATATCATCGCGACTGAAGATGGAACGTTTGCAATTAAGTTGTCTAGCTTATGAACAAACAACACCTGAACTGCGAACATTCCCCTTAAACGTAAAGGAAGAAGTGGTGAATTGGGGTTCAATAGTACGCTGGAATATGAATGGCTCTGGTGCAGCTGTTGGCTTAGTTCCCAGAGTAAACATATGTTGAAAATTGTCGTTCACTGACGTGTATCAAGCGAGTTCCCAGTTTTAGATGTTTGTCAATTCCACGTGCACATCACTCTCGCTTGAACAGTCTTCCAGTCCTGGTGAGTTCACATCAAAGATGGGAAGAACTGGACTCGAGTTTAGGTGCTATTAAAGCGCACGGCAATACATATACTTGGCCTTGGTGGGGCCCGAACTCCGGACATCTGACATGCGAGGCAAGAGTTTTACCATTAGTCCTCCAGCGCTCACAGGGCGCATTTGAATTATTATGTTTTGTTGTTATTTGAATCTAAGAACTCCCTTAAATGTTTTGTGGCTAACGAGATAAAGAAGAAAATTTAACTGTCCCCGGTGTCTCCTAGTAAATGGATGTAACTTGACTAAACTAACCAATGTGAATCCCGTTTGGCCACTGCATGTGTACTCGAATACTCTGCTTCACGTTGTCTGCTTAAGATCGACAAACTAGAGGTAAACATGCGAATATCTCTAGTGTTGAACAGTCGTCTGTTTCCTAGGTCACTACGAACAAACGGATATTTTGACATCCGAGTTCAAATACCAAAGGCAAAACGAAAAGAATTTCGACGACGATTCATCTATTTTTGGCAACCAGGAATATATGATCATTTTCGAGAAGTCGACAATAACCCCTTTCTCCTTGTCGCTTCATCCTTCGTTCCAAGAGCAGCAGGTTAGTCCATAAGGGGACGGTGGCATGATTTCCCAAGATAAGTTAGTGAACAAACCCGGTACTCATCGGTGGATGGAAACCTGCTGCTATGGTGAGTAACTGTTTCTGCCGTTCTGACGATGTCAGACGTTCAAGGCAATCATGCATAGATGAACTCAACCACAGGTGAATGTCCCTGTATGAACACGCAAACTTCATGAATCCACTGGCAATTTGTGTAAACAATAAACGATGATTATACATGTCTCGAATAACATTGAAGTTCTGCAGACATGGAACCTAATAACAGATATCATTCGGTTTGATAAACCATGGTCCATTACTTTTCAGTCCCTAGACCAGATTCCGGTCATCCGAACATGTTTTGACACGGTTGTGGTGATTTAATAATGCGACTGTAAGTCTACTCTGTAGATCTGACTCGCACAATCCTAATTGTTGGACATTTGACTGCAACTAGCCGCCTAGCATGTCGCTAACTATGGATTGGATATCAGCATCAAAGTTATCCCTATTGTCAATCTATATCAAGTGTTCCGCATTGTTTGTTGTGGTTGGCTGCAATTCATCTGAAGGTATCCGAATTGCAAACAGTTATTAGCTCTGAATGGCTTTGGGAATCGCGTAGACCGTTTGGTTAAGTAGCTTCGATCTTAATGGCACTAAATTAATTGCGGTAGGAAGTCCGCGACTTGTGACTGC
The DNA here is from genome assembly GCA_003604175.2 of Clonorchis sinensis. NCBI lineage: Eukaryota > Metazoa > Platyhelminthes > Trematoda > Opisthorchiida > Opisthorchiidae > Clonorchis > Clonorchis sinensis. Next base: position 209,725,931 of record CM030369.1, read on the forward strand.
AACCACCAAAAGCCCAAGAAGTAAGCAGTTGAAGGGATTTTGTTGTTTAGAAAAGCACTGATTTGACTTGCAACATGCGACATCTATCAAACATGTGCTAAATGTGGTACCAGGCTACTTCCAGGAATCAATGAGTGATGTATGACTCTAGATATATCATAATATATAATATATATGTACGATATATAATATATAATAATATATATAAGATATACTATATTATATATATAAGTCAGATTTCACCAGATGAGGCCTCAAAAAAGCATATCATTCGGTCTCAAGATATAGTCTAGGAGACTACAGTAGTGGCTGCATTATTGTACGGTTGTGTCCTGTTCTCTGTTCACGAGGGCCTTTTGGGAGTGTCCAGTTTTTTTAGAATTGCAACAACAACGGTCGTTAACACTTCGCAACTGGTGAGACAGCTGCCCGGCAGTAGAAAACACGCGTAGAAACCGTATCTGTAGAACCACTGATGTTCAGTAACCGTTTGGAGTATACAAAGATAGAGAAGAAATTTGACCCGTTTGGCTTTTAGTGAACAGGTTTCCCTTAGAATTGACTCAACACCTATTTATACAGCATGCTGGTCTTACTTGAACCTCTTCACTCCTCCTGCTTTATGGCCCTAACCGTGTGGACAAAACACAGATAGTCCAGTTACCTTCAAGCTAATCATTTTAGTCAAGTTTCCCTCTTTCCAAGAAGCTGTCGCAAAGAGATTCGCTGCCTTCCCTATAGGGAATGGATTTTCCACATAAGTCCCCCGCATACTATTCAATCTAGTTATATGGTCAGTCAGTTAACTTACAGCGCGTTAGGCCATAAGTAAGTCTGCCCCAAGTACACTTCCAATAGTCTGATAGCGGTAGAAAGGAACTCCTCATCAGTTAGTTCTGTAGTTTGTCAGGTACAAATGGAACGTGTATGTCAGCTCAAACTTGAGTTCTTGGTCATCTATATCAATAACTGAGTCCCTCGTTAAAGTTCCCCGTGCAGATCTCACTATCAGCTGTCTTTTTGTCCATCAAAGATTGAGAGAGCAGATACACATTGATATTATGAAACGCTTGACGGTGAGTAACAGCGGTTTGCAGCATCGAACGACGGTGATCTTTTTCATCAGGTATCACAAGCATCTTTTGGTAGCAGTAGACATGCAACAGCCTTCCAAATCTGATGAGAAACTGAAGTTCGTGTTGAAGGCCACTCCATGATACATACGCAAGCAATGCATGCTAGGTTTTTGAAGGAAACGAATAAGGAGCGTCTGACAGACGATCAGCTGAATAGCGCGACCTGTTAACCTGTGGCATCCAAATGGTCGGATAATCAGCAACGCGAAAAACTGACCGTTGGCTGACGGCATTCGCTGAGCGATTTGGCAAAGAAGCATCATCGATAATCGAGATGGCATTTTCAGCAAAGAAAAACGAATATCCTTGGAAAGTTGATAAATATCCTGTTTCAGTTGCATCTTCGCCTTACGTTTCAGCAGAGTAGCCTCAGTCGCTATTGCAACTTTGACACACATCCCTGGTTTACGCGTTTAATAAACCGAGTCATCTCCGATGGACAACACCCTACCGATATATGGTACACCATTACTTCAGCAATTCTTATGGCGTCCGACGTTTAAGCCCATCATCCCTGAATTTAAACAGGTGCACTCAGATCACAACTAAATATTCAGGCGAGAAAGCTAAGGGATGAATCAACAACATACGACAACTAGCGAACTGTAAGAATTGAGGCTGAATTTGTGTAGACAATAAACAACGGTTATAAATGTCTCGCATAAGAGTGCAGTTCTATAGACATGACATCTCTTAACATACATCATCCGGTTTTACATCCAGTGGTCCTAACATTTCAATTCCTCAATCAGGTTCTTGACATTCGGACATAATTCAACAGGACTGCGGTCTGTTATACTTACACGATCTATTTGGGGTGGTTGCATCGGGTGATGATGTTAGCAACCAATTTGAATGCAGGCAGCCACCTATATTTGTTCCGCGGCTAGAATGTGTCGTTAATTCTGATGCGGATGTTGACATCAAAGTTATTCTCAATTTGTTGACATAGGTAACGTGTTTCGCATTGTTGGTTATGAAGTACGTCGGAATGGCGACATATTCAAGGTTAGCAGTTTCAATAATCATTAAGTTCTAATCGGCGGACTTGCGACCGAGCGATCGGCACTGTCCGCTTGGTTAGGTAAAGTCTCCATGGATTTTGCGAAATTACTCACATTAAGAAAGTGCCAACACTCAACTGTGAATTGCATACCTGGGATTCGCAAAGTTATTTGCCGCTTACATTCGTAATACACCGAAGATGTTTTATTATTTGGCACCCCGTTGCTGGCTAGGGGATTAGCTTATCGATATTGGTTGGGCTGTCCCAAACTTGCTTGGTAAACAGAAACCAATTTGGGCGGAACCGAAATTGAAGCTAAGCTCTCATGTGGAATCGATATATATATATATATATATATACAGAAAGATAAAGTGAGGAAATACAATATATGTTGGACGCATCCAAAAAACTGGTACAGTATCCCTTTTGGCCTTGTTGTGTTCTAATGAAGTACATTTACACTTTGAGAATTCCTGTGCCAAATCTTAACAGTAGTTGGGTGTCAAGCTGCTCGACTGAATTGGCAGTCCAAATAAAGAAAACTCATTAAAGCGAACTTCGACATTTGGTGATTATTGATCAAAGAAACAGTTTTGAATTTCAGAAAAAACGAACTGAGAGCTAACAATCATCTGTATCCTACCTTATCCAGATAGTTCCGCATTAAATTTCGTTCGATTTTTTCGTCAGCTCAATCCATCCGCCTTTATTGTGTTTAAATAGAGAAGGGGAGTAATTTTGCTCTTAATCAGTGAGCTAGACAAGGTGGTTTTCCCGCCAATCTGTTCACGGACTTCGAAGGGATAAACCACAGTAGAAAAGTGATGAAGAGTCTTGGACAGATGGCTGCGAATCTGACTTGCAAATTCTGTTCAGAAGGCATGATCAACTTTTTCTTTTCACACCAAAGCCAACAGCAACCACCTCTTGGCCAGGTGAGGATGGGCAGTATCGAAAACAGTTCTCCATTCGGGAAATCCGCCGAAGCGAGAATAGCACCGTCAAACAGATGATTGTGCAGGGTTTGCAATTTATTTGCAGTGAAAAGCCTCTTGAAAGAAGGAAACCTCTCAGAACCGAGGACAAGCAGCTTCTTCCCTAAAGAAGGATGTTTGAATGAAATTGTCATATGCCACCGATCATTTGTCTGCCGATGCATTTTTTCTGCAAGACTTGAATTAGCCGACAGTTCAGATTTTGGTATGCACTCAGTACCATGGAGTCGTTCCAACATTGAAGCATAGACTGAAGGCAATACAGCTGGTCGATAGGAAGAAACAACTCACGGTAACTGGGGCTTCCTCAAGTTTCCGACCGAGGTTACAAGGGCTGACAACCATTACATTTTTATTGCGCCGCTCTACTATGCGTGAATCAGAGACGTGAACGAATCCTGGACACCTGTAGCATCCAGTGTAGATGATATGGAGCACTTCATGCTACCCTCACAAACAGTTGACCAACACCCGGATGGCAACTTATTACTACAGCGCAGGAGTACGGAACACGTATCAGCAATTCCACTGTTTCAATCAGAATACTTGAAAATCACTTGGTATTTTTTAATGGGAGAAGAGTGTAAACCCATTCAAAGACACGTCAACGCCTTTGGACCTTGAATAAACGACCAATGGTTCGCATTAGTTCCATTAACACAGGAGGCGATATGTCGCCATTTCGTTATTCACATTTCAGTTTTTACAAGTTATGGGCTATTAAATGGCCTAACAAACCATACTAAGCACATGCATGTTTTTACCTAAGCAGCCCAACATCCAAAATTCACATACTGCTGAGTGATAATTGTCTTCAGGAATGACTCGACGTACGACTTTGTGTGTGTGTGTGTGTGTGAAGGACCGTGGCTTCTCGGGACACAAGGGATCCAGATCAAATACGATGAATACCGTAAGCAATGGTAAAAGAACTTAGCAGAACGACCGCCATGACTGCATCCCATCAATCATATGTTCGAAACCAAACTATAGAAGCTTAAAGGAGGTTTTCTTTCAAATATTTAGATCGGTCTGTATGCGTTACAGTGTACAAAACTACACTAACAAGCTTAGACTGAGGATAATCGTATCACAGCATACTTCCGCAGCAAGCTTGAAGGTATTATGTAGAAGTGCCAATCAATAAACATTGTTCAATGGCTAATTCTAGCTCTTCCGTTGAATGGGTCATCTTGGTAAGAAATTGAAAACCACATTCTCTGACAGTATTTTGATGGCCTTTGAATCATTTTCGAAAATCCTTTTGCAGATTAAGTTAATTACTATTACTATAAACGCAGCTGCAGAGAATCTACGCACCACTAATGCCGCGCCACCAAACACACCTACACCCAATACCGGACCATAGGTCCAGCACCCAGAGGAACTGCGGTCGATCGGTGATAGTCAACTTTGGTTTACTGTAGGTCCAGCACCCAGAGGAACTGCGTTCGATCGGTGATAGTCAACTTTGGTTTACTTTACAATAATGGGATATACTTTTGTGCCCGGAATCGCAATTTCGAAACATTGAGGCTTTTGGCCATTGGTGCACCGTCAAAAGCCTCGGTGACTAGATTATTTGTGACGGGTAACGACAGAAAACAGTACACCTAGATTGTAACCACGACAAAAGCATCATCGAAATTCGGAGCTGGTTGGATGGCGAAGTGTGTTTATTGTTACCTACAAACCAGACGGCACTGGGTGAGTACAAAAATTCCCTCGTAACACCTGTCGAAAACTCAGTATTTTGCCCGACATTATAGAGTTCTCTTTCTCCTTAAAGGAGACAGCGATAGGACTAACCAAAGCTGTTCTCTCACGTGACGAAATCCCTTTATTAGGAACTGTTATCATGGTCGAGAATTGCTAACACACTTAACTACTCACCCAAGGGTGTTTATTTTATCAGTCGATCTTTCCAGTCGCATTTTAGCTGGTTCATACATGCCTAATTCGCAACTACTAAGTGGACGATGCAGCGACAAAGCGGCGCTTGTGTTAATGGTTTTAGACTGACTGGTGGATTTCTGGAAGTGCTTGACGCATGAATCCTCGAAAACTTTATTCCTACGATTGTTACGATATAAAAAGCCGACCGCCATCAGAAATTACACGGTCGTCTGGCAATTAGCGCTCACCACGATTTGTTGAGGTTCCTGATACCAAACTTTGAGTCTAGCGTAGGTTTGATGACTCCGAATATCAAAAGGAATAGGTGAGTCCGAAATTCTACGATACTATTTACACAAAGGCAAGTAAAGTCATACAACAAAACTCAAATATCCACGTTCGTGGCGTCAACAAGTGCGCAAGTCCGTTAATGACCAGAAGAGTGCAATGTCAAGGGCCGCACACCATACAACGGCGAGCGGAATGTTGGCTCTATGGTGTGAGTTGCGGTCGTCCCTTCCGAAGACATTCTCTTGATTCTGATTGGCGGTGAGATTGCACGGAAATCACGACAGGGCAAGTCAGGATATGCTCAGCAAACGGAGCACGAAACGCATAGGTGAGTATTCAGCTGCGCACATTCACACACACACACACATGCCAATATACCAGTGTCGGAAGGGAGGGCTTTTGAGGCAAGGTGAATGGCGCGCATACAGATTAGGAAAACAAGTGTAGATTAAAAGGACGGGCGGAGTAAGCAAATGAATGGGGGAATCATCGAGGACAAGTTAGATTCAATGCCATCACCTACTTAAGGCGACTTGAATGAGTTAACGGCACAAGGCTGATGTAGGTATTCAAACGTTACTAGCAACCCAACGTAATTGAGTCAAATTTCAGTATGATTCTTCCAGGAGTAGAAGTGTTACTCGAAGGCGATACCTCCAAATGGACGACGGTTTAAATAAAACAAGCACACACAGTCATCATTTCCTGTTATCCTGCCTCTCTGGTGGGTTTCTGATGTTCAATAAATCTGCTGGTTTTGCGTAGTTTATCCTTAAAATGAAATAAACTATTCAGAAGGGAGGTTTTGTAAAGGTTTGTGTAGTGGGAATTTGAAGCCAGATGGAAACAGATAAATAAAGGAGTGAAATCGCTCTTTAATCTTGTCTGTTCCAGAAGCACAGTTATATTATTGATTGCTATCTTCCGCTGTGGTCGTCCTCACCATGATGGTTACTTCCAGTTTTAGTGACTAAGGCGCTGAGGTTGAACAAGGATGCTTCACGGTTGTACAAAAAAATGAACTTGGTGAGGCTGTACCATACACGCTTCAAGGCTGCACGGCCGTTCGGGTGGACAACCGGGAATAGTGATTTTACATGGACCATTTTCTGGAATGTGTCCAGTGAGAGATTTCTTTCGGCTGACACCAATCACTTCAAATTTTCGATAGTGTGGGTAAACTCCTCTGCTCATCACTTAACACCATTAATTTTTTGTAACTGGCTACTGAATGCACAAGTGTCATGCTTTCCCCTAAATCCGCGAGAAAAGATAATTGGACGTCTTGCACTCTCAATCACCACGGAGGAGACGGTTGCTCACTTTTTCTGGAATACAAATTCGAGCTGAATAACAAGGCTACAAATACAAGTATCATCAGTGAAATAAACTTGGTCGGGTCATGGTATTGTAAATTTCTGTTTAGTGAAGCATACGCAAGCAGCCAAGGTTATGCTGGATACTGCTTGCGTCATTAAAGTCTTTTAAATCTTATGTCTCACATGCATGCTTAGAAAACTGCGAAGGGTTGATTGGTAAACAGTCTTAATTTTTGAAAGCCACAATGAAACAAAAATTGCGCAGCAGTGTCTTTCCCGTTTAGAGTTCGGGCAAAACAAAAAATGGCACCCTAAGTCTTTGTCGAACTTGGCTTTCCGAACGACTGGAGATTCCATCCAAACGAACCACCAGTAATTAAGACGCTACAAGCCGACAAAAGGGCTGCGCGTGCATCGGTATATGGTGTGTTTCATCAGTGTCCATGAAAACAGCCGGAAAGAACTAGGATTTTTCACAAGACCTTGACAGCCGGATCAATGCGCATTTAACAACGACAAAATGCAAAAAAAGAATTTTTGTGTCACGACTGGAAGCTAAATGGGAAACGGATATTTTCAACCAGTTTACACACGCATTCATTCGTGTTCAGTTTGCTCTACAAGCACAACGGAAATTTTATTCTACTGGCTACCGCTACGATTCTTCTCACTGCACTATTCAGTCATTCTCATGTAACATCGAAACGGATGCGCTATGTGTACACTTTGGGATTATTGGAGAAGACCACAAAACTAACAACCAATGTATTTGGCTCCGCCAATCAGACAAAAATCATTTGCATGACTATCAGTAAAACCGGGAATTATACACTGTGGTCACAAGCAGAGCGTATGCGATGCGCTTTAAGTTACCGTACCTGTACATGTTTCCTTACGAGAGGATCAACACAATGTGGGGTGATAGAGTCAATATACGCTGGAAAAATTGGAATCAAAAGAGTAGAGCGAGTCAATCACAGTCAACCCAACAATGAACTAAAAGTAATGGAATTAAAATATAGCTCCTGAGATTCACTTTTGGTGCATGTAGCATCATTTTCACGATACGCGGACTCATTGCAGTGACCGGTCACGGGTTCTGTGCCATTGCATTCGAACATCGAATAACAAAGGGTAGGAGACACCCACTGACCTATTTACTGAAGTCATGGTCTCGTTGAGCCATAAACTATCCAGTTCAATCAGGATGAAGATGTTTGCACCAACGCGTAGGAAGTTCTTGGGCACATAAACTCGTAGCTGTGGACCAAGTGCTTGATTATACTTTCCAACCACTTCGTTATTCACAAGAAGAACTCCCTGAAAAGCGAGAGAGTAAACAGCTTTAGAACTCAGGACTATAGAATTTGAGACCTAGTCCCCACTAAAGGACTGGCGAGCCGGCATTAAACACTAACGATTTTCTGGTGCAATTTATACTAGATTTAAGGGCAATCACAGACTTGCTCGGACTATCCTAACTGTAACGTGTGAGCATATAAGCGACATTCTGACATGTGAGGTCGGAATTAAACAACTGAAATGATATGCAATTATATTAAATCAACCTTTCCACATTATGTTCGGATCATAAGTTGAGTGAACAAGTGCGGCCTTTGAGAACCTGAAAAATAATTCGGGATATAAAAGACGAAACAAAGATTGGCGCGGTTTCATAGTAGCACACTCTGGATTAGTCAAACAACAACTATTCAACTGTGACACACCCTTTTGGTGCCTAGCTGCCATGCCACCAGAAGGAAGCACGAGGGCTGGGATACTGCCAGGTTGCCCAAGCCTGGACAGGGGAAGTCAAGAGGCAAAGGTCGGGTTCGAACCACGGACCTTTCGGTCAGTAGTTTCGCGCTCTATCCACTTGAGTACAACTCGTACACAAATACCGTTCAACTGGTCGTGAAAAGGCGTGCGAAATTTTATATTTTATTCCTACAGGGTTCTGAAGAAATGTAAGAAACTGATCACAGGCTTAAAATAGCCGATTCTGTCAGATTCTTCACGGTTAGACGGATGGTTATTTGCAACCGGCCCAGTGTGTGAATAGGTTCATGATGATGAGCACTTTGACTACGTAAACAGAACATAGTCCACACAGCCTTCTGTGCAATCGGAGGTTTTGCAGTTCCAATGACGTAATGGATAGGTGTAGCCGGACTGTATCACGGTACTGGATATACAAGATCCTTGGTGAATAAACAAAGACCTGGAAACTGTAGAATTAATACCTTTATTATAACAAGGAACAGAAAAAAATACTTTGAACTTTCAGCTGGTAAAAACCACCATCACAGGAGTGATACAACGAAAGGAATGCACAATAGGGCAATCAAATTCGGATGTCAGGTAGTGCTGGTCTGTCTCGAAGTGATAGACCACTGACTGTCAAGAGCGCCTTGCACAGTCAGAAGTATTACAGAGAGTCGTTACTGGGATGCTCACCATATGGAGAAACTGCTGTGAATAGTGAGGGCTTTGATTTAAGTTATTATAACAACTGTTTAACATGACGAATCGAGCTCACCCGCGTAAAATTCAAAGGTTGGACAAAAGTATCAGCCAGTCGCTCAAATGACTCAATATTCAGGATTCCTGCGAATATCGAACCCGACGTTGGCCAAGATCTTTTGCCGCTATTTCGTTGGCCGGATGTCTTCTGTACATCTGAAATAGACCTGAGTGCAAGATTATAATTAGATTCCTGTTAAGCTGCAGTAGAATGCGGTATCAATCACTTGATATGAACTGAGGAACATACAATGAACATCCACGATCATCTATAATTGAACTTCTCGACTCAAGAAATTTGAACCAAGTAATGCTAAACTTTAGAAAAATAACTCATCGGTTTAAAGAAGTCCCTCGAAGGACTGGAAAAAGAGCGAATCTAGAATGTCGACGGCTCATCGACAGCTCAGGTGCAAGTACCCTGAATGATGAAACCAACCTTGGTGAATGGATCACCATTATCACCTTAATCAATAAATAAACAATCATCATCATCGTTGACAAAATGACATCATTGTTGAACACTGATGCTTTACTGCGAAAATTCATGGTTGTACGTGGGAGCTCACATGGACAGGATGACGATTATGGTCCTCGACCAAACCCTTTGACCCAAAAGCTCACCCACAAGGCGGTGGTTTTTGACGGGAAATGCAGGTGCATTACCATTTTTTATGTTACAAGCTGCCACACATGTTCCAATTCATAAACTGGAGGGCCAGGAGACTGTGTTGGTCAGACCTCTAACCATTGACCAACTCGGTATGAAAGATTACTTCAATGTCGCGGAGGTGCACAAACCATCACGCCACGGTACTGTTCACTATCTTCGTGACGGGGTGAACGGATCAACAAACAAGAAATCAGGTGTTTGGAAACTCAGTGCCAAGCAAATAATCGTGCAATCCATCATATAGTCAATGAAACTATCGACCATTTGAAAATAAGCAGTCAAAGTAACAGCGACGAAAACAGGATCCAGTTCCAGTTGACCATGCGTGTATCACTCGAGGAAACCAATGGCCACGATGGCAGTTGTATTCCATCAATCCCGAGGAATTCTCTGCTGCGTTGCAGGTTGTGCAGAGGCTGGAATCGTCCCGAAAGTTAATTATTACTAGGGACGTCAGTTGTGTCGTATCCCCTCATTAATTCATGAGGATATCCGGATCAATCGAGTCACAAGATGTTACGGCGTCTTTGGGAAGTGACGCATTCTGTGCTAACCCATCGGCAGGGTGGCCAACAAGGGACGTTGGGCTTCCAACACAACCTCCTCAGCTGGGCAATTTGATTGCAAACGTTTCATCACCAATCGAGGTGACATCATCAGTGCGTTGGTAGGGAGCGTAGTCATGGGTTGGTGTTTGTGCCAACCACAAGCACCAACAACAAGCACCAAACACAACCACCAGCACAACCACCAACCCATCTCTACGCTCCACTAAGTTCCCTACCAACGCACTGATGATGTCACCTCGATTGGTGATGTAACGTTTGCAATCAAATTGCCCAGCTGAGGAGGTTGTGTTGGAAGCCCAACGTCCGGCTACCAACACTCTCCTCTATAACAACCTCCTCACATTAGCTACGACGATGTTCACACTTTGTTGAGTGATTACAGCCAGAGGATATCTATGCGTAATTTCCACGGTTACTGGTCAAACAAAACCTGCTTGTCTGAGACCGGACTACCTAAATTAATCATCACAGATCAATGTAGCGGAAACGAGCACCCATTACTGGTTCTGCAACAGCGACCCAGTAGACTGCTAGAGCTCTAAAGGGGTCGCTTTTGCTTTGAGTGATCACGCTCACAATGAGCTCGAGGAAAGTTTCTGGGATGACTTGGAAAATATGGTCAAGGGGACATCTAGACTCGAAGTGCTGTTGATCCGAAGCGATTGGGATGCCCAGAATGATCAGATAACCCTATCCACTATATAATGGGGAAGTATGACCCGGGAAAACGATGTAAGATGATGACGGATTTTTCAACTTCAGTGCATCGAACCACCTCGCGCATCCAACAACGTCATTTGTTAAGTTAATTTGGCATCTCAAATAAATTTTTTGACAATCTCGATGGGCATCATAAGTGGAAGTTCGTTGTTAGTATCGAAGAGATGAACTGGGAACACCGACGGGTCAGACTACATCCAGGTTCGAGCGATAATCAAACCTCAATATTAGGATAAAAAACGTCCACCCTTCAACGTGGAAACAGACTCAGACCAACCTCTCTAGAAGGATAACAAGGCAATTGATATCCAGATACTTGCATCAACCTGAAAATCGGTTGGTTTAGTTGGATGATCGGTGGTTTGTATTTAAGATATCCATCCAACAATCCTCGAAAGACTGTCTCGATTACACCACCGAACGACGCAAAAACGTGACATCTTTGTTCAATAGCTCGTATAGCTCAGAGCTACGAGTTAATTCCTGTATTGCTCCCAAGACAGCAATGGGCTCATCGCTCCGCGCGTCGGAGTGGCCAGGATTTGCAGAATAGTTGCAGATGATAGTTTTGCGCAAAACAACCCCCCCTTCCGGTATTTTCAGTTTGAACACCAAAAATAAAGCAATCTGGCTAATAAAACAGTCACTTTTCAGCACGCTTTCATCAGAAAGAACACTTGAACAGATACTACCAGAGTACTGTCCCGTGGTATCTGGTTTAGAGTCGGAGATTTCAAAAGATCATTTCTGGCTCTCACCAAAGAACAACAAAACGAAAAGGACATTCCATTTCGAATATGGACTAGACAGCAAAACCCGGGAATTTCTATTCCAATTCACATCAGGCTCGTTTAAACAACCCCCTTCCTGTACTTCTGTGATTATTCTGGTGAGTCCACAGCTAAGGAAGGAAACATTTGAATGGAGCTTCGCTCTCATTAAAGCACATCACCAGTGTCGGGAGTTGAACATCAGAAGAAGTGTGACACGAGTTATCATTATTCCATCAGTGCATGCTGGACGTACATATGCAACCGCTCCAGTAACTGAATCAGTTAAATTTATCATGGCACACACATTGGTTCTGAAGCTGGAAACACGCTGCTCAGAATTCGATGACACAAAAGGGAACCGAGAGACTGGAGGGCTCTCCTTCGATGTATTTGGTCTAGCTGGAGAAACCCTCAGTTCGAAAGATGGGATGTGAGGCTCATTAGCCCTCCCAATAAACCCGGTTACACATCGGAACAGTCAACCTGTGAAGTAAGTGACAAACCATTAACAACTGATTTGTGAACCATAATATAGGTTGACCCTAAATTCAACGAAGTTGCGAGATTGGATGGGCCTAGTCTGATGACCAAAAACAAATAAACCACACGCATGAATGTGTCCGAGGGACAAACACAGTCCTCCGATATGGAAGCTAACCGAAAATTTCTAACCGTCCGGGATGTTCATTTTTCGTGGTCCTTTATAGCTACTATTAGTGACTGAGTGGCTCAAACCTGTGGTGGACACCCCCGGTTAGTCCCCTCAGAGGAGGATGACAGGTCAACGAAAAACTGTGCAAAAACGTACTTTTCCGTTATCTTATCCACCAAAGTCCAGTTGCACTTTGAATGTGACTCCGCGTTCAGACAAACAGGCATGAACGACCAGCCCAGTAATTCGCGACCATCTGCAGAAACCGGCCCGATTAGTCCCTGAACCGAAGGACAGTTGGTGGTTGAATATGGACAGAAGTGTTTAACTCAAATGAACAGAGTATTGCGGTTTACAAAATACTTATAAGTGGCGAAAACCACTGATCGTAAATAGGCAGTGCCCACAAAAATTTCATCCAACCAACGCGGGACACACACACTCTGGTAGGAATTTTTCAAACCGTCTTGAAAACCGTTTTGCTGAAGGCCTGTTCAAACTACATGTTTGCAGCTTCTCCCCAAAACACATGGAGGCAACTGCATCAATGCAGCTACCTGCATAGTTTCATACCGATGAAATAGGAGTCCAACCTGCTGTGATGTGGCACGTGATGTAGTCACTTAGCTGTGAGGCACTTATAAGCAGGCCATCGATTCACCGAGATATACTAGGCGCGCCGGTTTTAACAGACAATATGTAGAAAATGTCCCTTAAAGGTGGCTGTAACACAGGTCGCCGAAACTCCATTAAATTTTTTTTCTAATCCTGCAAGTGACGTCGACGTTGCTGTGCGAAAGTAGGCTTCGGGGACTCAAAATAACTACCCGAAAAACACACAAGACATAGGTAAACAGACAAAGCATGTTCACTTACTTTACGATCATTGTAGAACTTTGGGTTGTAGGTTGTATAGCCTGCGTTTTCTACTAGTACCAACAAGTCGGTTGTGTTGAATTTCGGTTTGAAATAAAACACCAGAGATCTGTCGTTGCGAGATATTGCTCCGTGAAAAACCTGATAAAACATAAAATTTTCACTTGTTTCCTGTTTTGAAAACCCGACATTTTCGATACTTTTGTAATTAGGAAACAGCTGGTTATGTGTAATTAATGGAAGCAAAATGAAGTAACCATCGTACAAATTTAAGCGTTTGGACAGCGAAACAGGGATGACAAAACCCGACAGAGCGATTATTACCTACCTAGATGGCTTTTACGATACATCGATAGCCTAGTTTCGTCAGTATAGGCTCCCAGTCAACTACCTATCCAGATGCACTGTAATTCTAAGTGTAGTACGTGTCTTGGATCAAATTTAAGTGTTTTGAAAACACCGATGATTTCTTGGTTGTTTTTCTGAATTTCATTAGAAAGCTAGCTGACAGCACAACACTTCTACTTTCTATGCGGCGCACGACCGACATACCGATTGATTACAGTACCGGCTTATGTTGTAGATCACACCACGATTTCGGTTTTACTTCATCTCGGATTACACTCAATGCCATAGTCAAAATGATAAACACAGTGTAGAGACGCACGCCGTAGATCGCAGTCGGCGAACTTACTGGGCTGAACAAACATGACACCGCCTAACAAAACAGGTCAATCTGAATGGTGGGGCCACTAAACCGGTCTATGATCGCACATACAAGTTACTATTTTCCGCACGACTGTATGGTTTTGTATCCACACGAAATTGTTTCACTGAAGTTCGGGGACATTAAGATAGAGCGGGTCGTCAGATAAGTCACAATGATAGGATAGGCTGGCGGATCAAATGACAAAATGCCTATAGATTAATAATGGTACAAATAAAATTTCAGTTGCAAAAGTTTTCTAGAGTATACGTTTACTTTACAACTCCCAGTTGGTTGTGCAGAATATGAGCCGTAAGCTTTTCTGCAGTTCATAAGAGGCTGATACCGTAGTAGATGCTCATTTTTCATCAGATTCCTTTCTGTTAAACGAAGGAACTATTTTCACGTCCTTCAAGGCTATGGGACGAGTCTTCCAAATAGGGCATAGCTGGCAGAGAAGTTTGCTCTGCAACGCTGTTACTCCCAGTTTTCAAAGTTCTGCGGGCAAGCTATCCAATCACGCCACTCGTTCATTTCGCAGCTGGCCTATGGCCCTGTAGCTGTAGATAAATCAGCCACGTAGGTGTTCACTATACGTCGAGGCAGACAGGCTGAATAAATCGGATCAATACTTTCTAGTGCGCTCATACGGTCTACAAGTGGTGCTTCTTGCCTACCATAATTTCATTGAACTTGCTTGTCTTCTAGTAGGTGAAGATAGCTGAATTTCCGTCAACAGATTTCTTTCGGTCTGACGAAGAATCCACATACGAATATAGCTATTCACTTCGTCGGTTCAACCATTACAGTCTGTTTACAGAAGATGTTTCAGAAACTTGGTAGTGGCACTTAATAGATGCTTTCGGACCTCTTTGAGTATTGATATATATATATATATATATATCGAACTCGTTTTCTTGCTTGAGGCTACGGCATCAATATCGTTTGACCATAGTCACTGCGTACGATATTGCGCGCGGAGACTGAAGAGCTGTGACCCCAATGTTTCCAAGGCTACGTAGTGACTTACTCTTCATAGCTCCATTTGTGGAAGTGGATTCTTTGGCGGTGTAATCACTTATCGAGAGGCTTGGTATCTTTCATTGTTCTCCCATTCCAAAAGAAAATCATGTGCGACAAAGTATGCACCACATGCCGATTCAGTTTTTGCCAATTTACTTTCTCTCATTCTTTAATATCTGACAACAATATCTTCAATCTCTTGAATCCAAACAATGACGACATGCTTGGCGTGCCTGTAAGGATCGCTATGAATTGACCAATAGAGAAAGCTAGCATCTTTTCGCGGATTAGACGTACACACTTTTATTCAGAAAGAGTCATCTGGATCGGACATAAATATTCCATGTTGCCATTAATTCAATGCAACCTCAAATTGTGCGTGATTAGCCGCGTGATCGAAAACGCATTACGACCTCCATTATTGATGCCTCTGTGTACATACATACGACATAGAAAACAAACCATCCGCTTGGCTCATTCGTTTTTCCACGTACCGAAAATCGAAAGAATATTAATTTGGTAGTACAGTTTACTTTTGGCTGGCCGAAATGGTGATCCAGAAAGGCCACATTATCCATCTGGGGGAATTCCCAAACAGCTACGTGTCAATTCCTTATGAACGGGGACAACTTGGGGCTAAAACGGTGCCTTTACGACCCAGCCATGTTCTGCGTTTTTTGTTATGTCGCAGCCAGTAGTTCATGTCGTATGCGCTGCTGTACGTAATATAGAATAACTCTCATTTGCGTTGCCTTTGGACATTGTTAGCGTATTTGGCCTGGTTCGTAGTAAACTGGGTTGGAAAACAGCAAAACAATTACCTTCTTGTTTGTAGGAACCTACGAAGACTACTTGGTTAGTTTTATACCATAAAACATAGGAACTGACCGCTGAACCTGAGGCTGACTCACAAGAGTATCCAGGTTAACACTGGTTGTGTAGATGTATGCGTAGTCAGCGACATCTTTGAACTTTAATCGGACAGGCTGTCCAGCATCGCGATAAAATTCTGTTCTGTACAACATGAATCCCGAATACTGAAGAAGTGCAAAGTTGAAACGAGCAAAAGAAAAGATAAGCGGTAGTACGAAGAAAACAAGGCGGGCAATGTCAGGTTGAAAAGCCCATCCTTAGACTCTGTAAACTAAGAAATGTAGGTACAGAATGGAGATCTAACTGCACGTCGATGTTAGTTGCACGATAGGCACACATTATAATATAATTATACAAACACTGAAAAATATATTCACCAAATTTAAATGCAAGCTTGAAAGTCATGCTCAAACAAAAACCAACTAACAAGACAGTCCCAGTTGACCTCACCGAGCTCTACAGTGAACGGTGGGAACAGACTTTGTCGCGTCAGTTAGGGTTAGAAACATCCCTCAGAACATTAGGTGTCATCATCAGCAGAGGAAAAAGTGCTGACACTAATCCTTCATTACCATACAACCATAAAATTTATTTACTTACATCTAAAGTAAAAGGAGTGGGCGAGGGAGGGAACTGGTGCTGGTTTATAACAAGCATTCTGACATGTTTGTTCAGCTGTAACACCCTTTCGGTGCCTACCTGCCATGCCACCCGAAGGAAGCACGAGGGCTGAGATACTGCCCGGTTGCCCAAGCCTAGGGAGGGTAATTCGAGAGGCAGAGGTGGGGTTCGAACCACGGACCTTCCGATCAGTGAATTCGCGCTCTAACCGCTGAGCCATCTCGCCCCCATTCTGACATGTACATAACTTGATGCGCCCAAACAGAAGACACCCATTTCTCGCTTTCTCCAGTTAAATGCAGGAGACCCCGCTCTTGAAGGTTGACCACACCAACAACACCTAAAGTCTATCTAGTCTCATGCACACCCATTTTTCAAGCCACAAGTTGTCTACCTCGCGGTTTAGGCCATTCTGACCGGGACACGGAACACAACACTCGTGCCGCTAAACGGTGTTTCGGCATGCATAGCACATGGCCGAGCCACTGGAGTGAAGCAGACTCCGAGTTGTTTGCCGCTGTTACTGATGACAGATTTACAAAACCTGCAGCTGAACATGATTAATGGCTGCTGGGACCTGCGGAGAGCATTCAAATTGTGGTGCGGTAGAGTAAAAACAAAACACGCGAACGTGTGAGCACGGAGACAAAAAATTAAGTGCACTACTTAGTGTTTGATGCAAGCAGTAAAATATCTTAAATGTAAGCGCACGAGATTCCCACATACTACGTCGCGGAGTCACCACCACCAAGGGATTCCATAAATTCCATGAGCTTGGAGGCATTCGGGATATCCCTCAGACAATTTTACTATAGTTCATTGCCCAGCCATCCTAAACAGGATATTTTTTATAACAGCAATAAAACTGCCGATTAATAGGTGATTAAAATCTTACCTGTTGCACTGCCTCCATGCTAACTGTGACCATGGCACTCGACCCACCAGTGACATGTTCAATGAGGTGCGACACCTGACATAAAATGAGGCGAAATGGGGAATCGTTACAAATCCGCGGGAACCAACCACTCTAGGATGCCTACGAGCTAGTCTGTGGCTGGATTTCGTCAATTATCATTCAAGTTTTCATTTATTCGCCATCTTCGGGAACTACAACATACAAGCTCACAAACATTGGAACTCTACAGGAATCTGGTCTGAAATACTGTCCATTTTCAGTACAGTGTTCTGGAAATGCCAGAATCTACACTAAAAAAAATAGGATTTCCAGGTTATACTGTATCACTATCGGCTAAAAATGTTGAAATAATACAATCACAATGATTTGCTTACCAAAAACATTGGTATTGTGTCGTAGGCAATTTTGGTGGTGTTTCTGGGCACCTCCATTCCCGATGTGTTTTTGAACTAAAATCAGACAAATAAACAACATTCATTCACTTGTGATCCTCAACAGCCGAGGTGAACTGCTTGGAAAACAGGTTGATAGTCTATGTTCACTCCTGTAGAAACAGGAGCGCAAACGATCACCCGGAATATCGTTGCTGATATAACTACCTGACAAATTAAATGGACGTAGATAATATGATAAAAATCTTCAAGACTTGTTTATGCCTAAAACCGCATGGAGCTAGGTACGGAGCACACATTGGTGCGTGTTTTCTTCTGATTTCAGAATTACAGTGGGCATGCCATTCTCAATCAGGTGAACGCGAACCTTGTTTGGTTAATTATATTTCAAGGTCTTACATGCTTTTGGCGCCAAACGCCCGTTTCGTGAACGTTAATTATTTCATGAGCAGTCGATTAAAAAGACTCCGAATCAAAGCTTACGGACAAGCAAGGAAACATTGCGCAGCCCGACACGTCATGTTTGAGCGCCTTGATTTCAACAGAATGCTCATTCTATCAATAATATCGAACAATATCCACTCGTCGGGAGGGAAGCCCAACGACATCTAAGCCACGTTGCCACTGAGCCAACAAAAGGACGTTAGGTTTCTAATAAATCGGAAAGTCTGGTCTCGATGAAGTCGATGTATTCGGACGCTTATTCGGTAATAAGAGGCACTGTTTGAAGTGCTCGGAGGAGATAACCCTGTAAACAGTCACAGTAAAGGTAAGAGTGGTGTCACCAATACGGAACAAAATTGGTGCAAATCCCCAAAGGTCATGCATGAAATTAATACAAATCCATAAACTATCCGGTCCTTCAATGCTGGCAGACCTGGCTTTCTAGCGGAATGAAACTGCGCGGTTAGGCTTTCCCTTATTTTCTTATTTCTTGTGCCCGATGGCTGGCACTAACGGCAAATTTTTGTCCAAAAAGGTCCCCCCTTGATGCACCAGACCACAGCATCACAGACGTGCACCTTAAAGGCTACTGTAAAATAACTGTCTTTAATGTTCATGTTGTGCTTCATAGATGGGTCGAATGGGAGCCCATGCAGCATATAACCTGTGAATTTCACCTGTTTCTCCACCAAACAGTCATTATATTACGAGCATGACACGGACTACACAGACTTGCCTCGTCCAACCCTGAGCCGACTTTTGAGAGCAAAAGATGGGGGTTACACCCCGACGATGAGTAAGCGTCAGATATTTATCAATATTTAGTTAAGAAATCAGAATTTACACGGTGTGTACGTTGAAAACATTTTGGGAACCAAACGATTGCATGATATGTGGTGTGTCCATAAGCACTTGTGTGACAGAATGTTTGGCGCAAACGTTGGTGTCGAGAGGTTAAATCAGGATCCTTCGATCTTGTCTCCTCCCATACCTCTTCCAGAAACTTTATCCTTGCCCATCCCCTAGACAATCATCCTGTCTGATGGTATCCGCGAAGGTTCCGCTGTGATCTCCCCGATAATTTGTTCAACTTACGATCAAGGGTTTATGAGCGAGAACGAGTACGTAGGGTTACGGATTCGCTGTTACAAGCTGACATATCGCACGCTAATACAGTGTATACATTCTTGGCCAATCCAGTGGTACGATCCCATCTACTTCACCAGTGTGGCGCTCGAATACACCCGTGAGCAAAGCTACCAGAGGAGATAAACACGCCAATCCAAACCACTTTCAAATAATAACAAGAACACCATTACCTGAGGTGCGCAAATTATAGGGATGGAATCAGCGAACTAAGATCTATGCAATAGTGTGTTGTTAGTAGGTCGAACCACCAGATGGGTTGATAGAAGTGTGAACTGGACTTGGGTTCACCATGATCAGTCTGGTTTAGCTTTCACAAACAACCACAGAAGACAAATGACAGCTCATGTACCGATTTATTTGATAAGTAATGAAGTAGACAAACGAATCAAGGCACATTGATAATAATTCTATCAGATCATTGTACTATATCTTATGAACGATGAAAAGGGTGATTATAAACAAAAACGACAGCGGAGTGTTCTCTATTTAGTCAGTGACATTCAGGTTGTCGGCTGCAGTTTAAGGAATACGCAGTTCAATTAGGATAAAGCACGCCCACATTTCAAAACGTACCGTCAAAATCGCTTGCCTCAGTTCGAGATAAAAATCCGTAATATCGCCGGCCTCAGACAAAGGAGCGTTGTAGTCGTAACTGGATACCTGGGAACTATACGGACGATCCACGGCACCGTTCCAGAATCCGAAATTAGTTCCGCCGTGGAACATGTATCTTTCACAAAAATGACGCAACAAAATAGTATGTAACAGCTGGTAAGAAACCCGGCCAAAAATAATAGATATTTTGCGATTAGCTAGGTTGAGGCTGAGATCAACCATGAGGAAACAGGTTGGTCGCCAGAGTCTAGTGGAACGTGCAGGAACGTAGAAAACCTAGAGAATATTAGCAAAGAACCGCTGAACATCAACTGAACTTTCTCACGTCGAATGTAATGGTCATTGCAATGGACAGCTGAGTGGCTCACCAATTGTGAAGCAACTTGGCACAGTGCATGAAGTAACATTTACACCTCGAACGACGCCATCAGCAATACCGACACAGTTAGTGTTTATCATTTAAGAGCCTTTCAGTAACTTAGTTCGGAACCGTCCTTTATCGCCTGGACCCATATCGGCATTTCCTTCATGAAAGGAAAGTTGCGAGAGGATTCCTTGGTAAAACAGGTGTAAACTGTCCAGTCAGAGCATCCTAATGTCGGACCTAGTCAAATACTGACGAAAAGTGGAAATTGACGAAAAGTGCAAAAACTTCTCTGCGGTAGGATGACAACCAGCGGGTCCTAAATTTGCTTACTCGCGTGCGGCTGAACAGCGCCGTTCCCACGAATATGGACCGAAACTTTAAGGGCCACGACAAAGTGAAACAATACGAAAAAGTATAGGTTCGACGAACATACTGAAGCTTGCGATATGCAGCAGCAACACAAACAACCCCCAATCAATAGTTATTGATTTGATCGATGCCAATCTATGCCGAAAAGTCTAGAAGCATTGTACAGCTATTGCATCCTTTTTGAGCATGGTCAGCAGTGCGCATCTCCCGAAACGCAGAAACTGTTCATCCTGTCTAAGTGGAAGTTGTTCATGCGCTCAAGGTCGGACGATCACATGTTCAACCAATGCCCAGAAGGCCGCAGGTCCGAAGTTCCCTGAGATGCGCACTGTCGATGATTCCCAATAGGAAGGAAACAGCTGTACAGTGCTTATCGGCTTTTCACCATAGATTGGCTTCAC
The DNA here is from genome assembly GCA_003604175.2 of Clonorchis sinensis. NCBI lineage: Eukaryota > Metazoa > Platyhelminthes > Trematoda > Opisthorchiida > Opisthorchiidae > Clonorchis > Clonorchis sinensis. Next base: position 209,747,236 of record CM030369.1, read on the forward strand.
TGACAGGATAAATCTTATTTGAAAAGCTATTTACTTGCCACGTCTGGTGACCCATGATGTACTTGGAAGGGACCAATTCGACCCTAAGAAGGCCAGCGTAGCACTTCGTGCTAATAATAACTTCACGTGGAATTCCGTCTGAGGTGAGGACAAGTCGAAAATTTTTCGGGAGGATGAAACTTCTGCCCCAAATATTTTGTAATTGTAATTGTAACTTTGAATTCAATGTTCACCAGTTCGGCGTGGTTCTCTACTTTTAAAATACAAATCATACATTCACCAAATACTAAATGACCCACTATCCGCAACTGCTTGCTATTCCTTTTTAGTTGCATTTGGGGTTTTGCGGGATAGGTATCTTGTTCATATTCACACCACTCTCGTTTGAACGGTCGTCCTCCTGTTCTGGCGTAATTATTCCTTTTTAGAGTATTCAAATGACAATTCTGAAACCGCTCATAAGAGAATCGGTTTTGTCACAATGAACTCTGCAAGCGCACATGTCTATTGCATTTGACGTCATAAGTGGATGCTAGTGGCGGCGCGTAGCGTAGATTAGAGGCATCGTGTTTGAGCGAAGTGAGACAGGATGAGATTGTCAGCGGAACAATATTTACTGCCTCGTTCACGCGCCGGTAGATTTCGTCAACAGTTGATGTTTTCGGTCCGCCTTCTCCGTTGTCACATTTGCAGCTCACGTATTCGCACTGGACTAGACATTTCGCGAGGAATGTTTGTTATAATCATGCCTACTGGAGTATGGCAAACATTACACGACTACATAACTGAGAAGGTTCGCTGACAATGGTGGCATAGCTCTGAACGTGTAATTAATACGACAAACTGATCTGACAGGCATAGGACATGAGAAACGGGGCTACCCTGAATAAGCGATCATGTTAGGAAGATGTCTTATTTTTCTCTCTAGCAAAAAGAGAATCTGCCAGTATTATCACTGTTCGAGAAAGTGTTACCAACATACTAACCAATCATTTGGTTCTTCAAACAAAGCGAGTGTTATTAGAGGACAGTTATTAGAAAAAACTGTGTTTTGAAAGGTGACAGACTGAGGAGGGTCTCATCAAGTTTGGATCTTACCTTTAACCACTTATTCATGAGAGATAACGGACCTCAGAGGGAATATATCTTCTGCTACCATCCACCTTGAGAGAGTCCTGAGAAAGATCATCATTTGCTGAGGAACAACTGACTTCCAGTCAAGAAAGGATAGTCACTCGGTTTCAAAACCTAAGCTACCAGAAGAGTTTAATAGCAGCTTTGTGGTTTGACCATGTTTATTGTAATTTATGCACCCTGTGAAATGCGTGAGTGATAAAGTGGCTCAATTATTCAACACCTGAAAAAGCTTGATGTAGAAATGTATACACAGCTATGAGTTAGGCGATCGCAGGTTTAAAAAAATGGGAAACGAAAGCATTTCGTACCAACATTATCTTACACCACTCAGACATAATTAGAGCCAAAAGAACTCACATATTCACACTGATTCTTGGTGAATAATACAGGAGATCTAGAAGCCGATCGATGAATACCTTTGGTTCAGTTTGAAAGTGTGGATAACCCCAGTGATCCATCCAACCAGTGTAATATTCGGAGTTCACCTTGGATATGGAATAATGAGAATTGTCCGGAAAAGCGTGAAGTTCTCGATTTCGGTTAAAAAGATCTAACAAATTCTCAACAAGAAAGTAACGGCAGCTCTATGACTATTCTCAGAACATCAAAGATATGCTGTTAGAAATCCGTATGAACAACATCCCAAGCATCGCAAACGATCAACAGCTTGACGATAATCTATACAACTGGAGTGGATGTACATGAATCCCAAAATAGTGAGCAGAACATTTCAGAGCTACTAAGGAGCACCTGACAACGCCAGATTTCCGTTACCTCAATCCTGGTCAGACAGTTACCCAGCTGTCCTTCTGCATTGATAGTTTATTCAAGAACGAACTCAATGACATACAGAATCAGTGATTAAAGGACAAATTTGATTGTAACTTCCCGTAACATTATTGCATAAGTCTACTAGCCAGATGCACTACGCGGATAGCCAGCTGATCCGAATACTGAAAATGAGTGCTTAGAAAGAAATATGGAAATAATAGAGGAACTAAACCGAATTAAGCCCGCCTGCAGCATTTAACTAAGAGTTAATTATCTACTAGTTGAGCTTCCAAGAAGCGGTCAATGCTACTTATTAACAGTAAATATGTCATCAGATTTTCGCCTGATAGTCGACTGTGACAATGATTAATTTGGATAAACTATCTGAATACTTACGGGTAGTAAAGTTGCCACTTGTCAGAGCACAAGCCCCACTGTAAGAGCTATGTCAATATAGAAAGGTTGTCAGTTTCATTCTTAAATGAACTGACCAGTAATAAGTTACTCAGGAGATTAACAGCCACTTTCGCATTCTTTGGAAACTGAAAGCTCGGTACGAGGAGCATTCCGTATTGCACAGAGGCAAGAAACCGTGATCGTGACCTCGTGAAATATGCACCAAAATTAATTCAACCATTTCTTCAGTAGCAACAAAATAAAATGTCTTTCTACGACCAAATGTGCCAGCCGCACAGGTGTGGTTGATAGACACGGCCTGTGGAATGCGACTGACAGCCAGAGCCACGTGACAGTCTAGATTCTTCCATCTGATGTGAAAAAAGCATCATTCAGTTGGGCATTTTGTGGACCGAACACACACACCAGCCAGGACAGGATTACTAAATTTACGTTCAACGAGTCATTACAGGTTCTTCAAGACTAGAAGGTATTCACAAAGGGAATTCTCGAAATCTAAAACTTTAAATAAGTGTTATATGGTAACATGCAGCGTAATGTTATTTTTCTGTTTCTAAGACGCTTCTTACCTTTATTGAACTTCTTATCAACATCCTTCGGAAAAGAACATCTTTAACGTTGAATTATCATCACTGCACGATACTCTGAAGATTCCTATTTTCGACTGAATGCGCCTGGTCATAAGCTAGATTTAAGTTTTCAAAAGTTTGGCGGAGGATATTAGTAGTATGCACTGTCCTTTTCTGGATGGTAAGTATCCCCCTATCCTCAGACGTAAAACAGGCAGATAGCACGGTAACCGAACTATTTCTGGTTTAATAGTTTAATAGTTTCTGATTTATTTCTGGTGGTTTAATTTGCAACTAAACCAGTATGACCCCATAGTCCGGAACAGACCTCCCGTAGATGTCCTCGAGTGATAAAATCGCGCGTAGTTCTGCCGCAACGACCCTTCTCACACCATTTAGTCTATTTCCATGCATTGTTCAAACCAACTGCAGGACGTTATCTGCGGGCTTCACGATGTCGGACGAAAAACTGGTACTTCAATAGTTCTACCCTTTCTAGATTGGTACACATTATTTAATTAGATCTCGCATCTCAAAAGACTGCGCAAAACAATTGTACGACTTACCCATGGTGTGTCCGGCTGAAACTCGAATAACTCCAGGAACCTATCGTCAGGCTCACCTTTGTCTGAGGAGGTAAACAAAATGTTGCCACAGGGTCGCTGTGATTCTCAACAACAAGCAATAGGCAGGCACGTCTGTCTAAAATTGCACAAAACTGAGGTGACTATGAGTTGAGCGATGGCATCCCCGTGAGGAGGATAAGCAAACAGTATGAGCCCAGCTAGTGAGTCGTTAGTAGACCTCTAGGATTAGTGACGATGACGAGGGTGTAAGCTCAACGCACATCGAAATGCCGACTTTTGCACGTGAATACAAGATTTGGTTGAAGTAAGTCTGAAGGATGATCTATGTGCTAACGGAAATGTTGAGCGCATTTAATTTTGCGACATGTCCTACAGCCATCTACTATCACGATCAGGAATCAGGACACAAATATGTATTCCACAAGTCAATACCGAAAACTGCTACAGGGTGTTTAAGCATGAAACAAGGACTAAGAGTGAATTAAGGTAAGATATTTGAAGATGAACAATAAGTTACAAGTTGAGATGATGCAGATGTGAGACTCAGTTGAATTCCCCATCTATGATATTCCTCAAATAAATGAGATGCGCAACGTTTCATTTGGAGTGATATTAAAAAAAACGAGTAATTCCCTTGCCATGATGCTAAATATAAGGTTTCTGAAAACTCCTGGACATCACTTCCATTTTCGTCCACTTCGGGCCCCATTAGTTAGGTGTAGTCCCTGGGTTCTCATCAACTCACTGTTCTAGGTGAACATCAGTTTCATGTATTTGGAGGTAAAAACTTCATTGCAAATTAGGGTGCTATTAACATAACGCCCAAAGAATCCTTATTTCGCCGCATATTCGATTGAACACTATGAACCAGAGATCCCGTTGAGTCACTTGTTAAGTGAGTTCATAAATTTGAATAATTAAAATTTCTTGATCAAGTATGACTGTTGGAAATTAGGGGACTGATGAGTTCCAAAACTACCGAGACTCGCTAGGGTAATACAAGTGTGATGCGGAACACTAAACAGTCGGAATTGCGACAAAGAAATCTAAAGAACTGCCCAGCTCGCTATGCCAGCCATGAAATCACCGAAGGAGTGGTTTTCCAAGCACACTAGTCCGTAATGAGTCCAGCTAACCTAATTGTCGGATCGCCATCCGTGAGTTAAAACTATCTCCACCGTTTCGACTTGAGGATGTATCCGTTAGGTGTCCTAAACCCAATTTCTGTGTTTCAAATAAAACTTAGTTGTTTCCACCTGCGGCCTGGTAGTATTGAACTCAGAGAGTTACCAATACATATCACAACCACCTTTCCCACTTTCATCCTAACGTGTGCGTACCAAGGTGTTAACCACATTGGTACACGTCACATTAACTTTGGGATTTTCAATCCCGGTTCCGTATTTACACAACCACTGTAGGAGTTTTCAGAATTGACAAGATGAGTGTTGACTTGCTTATCAATCCATTTTAGTTACCGTGATAGTAGGCGGCCGAATGAAAATCGCGATATTAAGGGAGATCAGGTGACCCTGCCAATATGTTCTTCATGCCTTTCAAATAGATTTTTATGAGCCATATACATTTTGATCAGTGGTAGCTGCTGAATTTGCTTAGATAAAGGACAAGGCGGTCAGGAGTTGCACGAAAAAGACACTTGTACGCCGATTCGACGGAACATGAAGTGCTGTTGGTGCTCTAACAACAATGAAGTCACGATAGTTCGAAAACCTTTTTGAGTGCCGCAAATATGTAATCCATGTAATGTAATGTAGTGTAATCCCTCCTTTAACTTGGAAGGATACAGATGGGGTTATTCGAGGATGAGGCTACCTAACGGTGAGAACCATGGCTGAAAGGTAAGATATCGGTTCACAAACTGACCGGAACTGAGCAGTATCATGATCACACTGGGTATGTGATCAGTTTTCTAGCCTATTTAGTGAGTGAAACGCTAGACACTCGGAGGGATGGTCCATAAAGCCGTGAGGGTGAGCGTGAAAATGTTATGACAGCTTGTCACTTTATTCCAGAACAGCTGCGACGGAGACCAAACTAGTAACTGTTTGAAAGAGCTGTGGTCAACTGTCACATCAAGCTACCTCTATACGTATATTTGTCCCTGTGAAGCCAGTTACATCGACTGAATGGCAAGAATGTCGTCAGAGTGAGCGCCGAACACATCCAATCTTGCCTGACCAAAAGACTGAGGAAGAAATGATCCAGCTCATTCCTGTTAAAAAAAGGACATCGAGTTGAATTTACGGTCACATACCAAATTAGCTCAAGATTAGCACGAGCAACGGGAATAAGGATATTGTGCACAGCTAAAGCCAGCGTGATTCACATCCATTTGATAGTACTGTGTGTTCGGAAGTTTGCGCAGTTAGTACACTTCGGTGGGCTTCCCCATTTGATGCAACACAAACAACCGACCGAGTGTCATTTTCTCATGTGGATAAACGTGAGACCCACCATCTGTTTATACTTCAAACACGTATCTTATGGACTTTTTTATTAAATATAAAATCAAAACACAGCGCGGTGGAATAGGTTGTCGTAACGTCGGATTACAACAACCTATTCCACTCCACTGTGTTTTGACTTTATTATCTGAAAAACTCCATAATATACACTACACGGCGCTGAATCTTTTTAACACTTCGAGCTGATTTCGGCCCGGAACTCCTGAAGCTTGTGAATAACCGGATTACGTTGTCAAAGAAATATGTGAACTGGGTTAATCACCGTGTCTTCAACCAGCAATGTCTTCACAACAAACACGTATCTATTCAACCTTACACCACATGAGTGCTGGGCACAGCTTCTGAGGCAGAATGCTTTGCATCTGCGCATACCTCCTCGAATGTGACACTTGTTGCACCACTTTCTGCCTGATGTTGATTTCTGTTGATTGGTTTTCCATTAGCTGTGCATATGTAAGAAGATATGCCGGGAAAGAATCCCTTGCTTAGAGTTTTTTAACAGAAAAGTGTTCATTTCTCACATATTAACGTCCGAGACGTGAAAACAAATGACCAGCTTTGCACACTTTAAAGAACAAAAGAAAACACGTAACTGAATGAGTAGGACGCAATGGAGCCGAACGCCTAGTACTAGACTCTACCATTCAGGTAATCACCATTTATTGTCCACCTTAGAGGTATTCCGAGGCTAGTGACCACAAAAGTGCCACCGTAAACCGACCGAGGTTTATCCCGTCTACAGAATGCGTCAGACTTACATGGACCAAAATTTATTGTGGCCAAATTCAACTTGAAGGGAGATCCACATTTTAAATGGTTTTTTGTTCCGACATCGACGGTGGACACGATCACTTCAGGCCCAAGATGCTGCCTTACAAGAGCGTTTAGTGCCCCCATGTAGTCTGTATCACAAGCAGCATAACTTCCATAGTCGTTTTCAATCTAAAAGGCAATCAGTCGGACATAGGCCAAAGAGTGAATATATAAAACAGGTTTTCATAAAGGAAACTACCCACAAGTTTGCTGAAAACTGTTCGAAGGCCCACGATCGGTTTTGCCCCTCTTAGGGCTCATGAAGTAGGCACAGTACCCGAGTTTCCGTCAACCTTATGTTCTACTTGGACCAAATTGGACTGATTCCAACAAATACACTCATTTGCAAATCAATTTGGTTTTCACGAGAGCCTCAACTGAATCTCTCGTTTAGGATACTATTCAACTGAACGTGTTGCACAAAGGCCGCCTCATGTTTCAGATGGTACGATATTCGAGGTATCACAGTATATTTTCATAAAGGAAACTACTCACAAGCTTGCGACAGTCCACAACCGGTTTCGCCCCACTTGGAGCTATGATATCTCGAATATCGTACCGACTGAAACATGAGGCGGCCTTTGTACAGTACATTCAGTTGAAGAATACCATAAACAAGATATTCAGTTGAGTCTCCCGTGAAAAGCAAATTGATATGCAAATGAGTGTATTTGTCGAAAACATGTTTCGTTTGCAACAGTATAATCCCATAATCTGGTACAAAAACCTAACCGGTGTATTTTATTGTTCCTTCGATACTGAATCTTGCGGATGAGTATTGCAGTCGCATTACAACAGTCGGCTGCCAAGACAGTAATTTTTCTTCGCGTAATCTATCAGCCTTCCCCTAATTTATGCATTAATTGATCATCTCCGCAGGGACCGCAGTAACAGGATTTTGAAGGTAACCATGCAGAGGGGAAAGAGTTATCAAGCTAATTCGTTATCGGGAAGCTCTCGGAGGGGAAATATACTGGAAGACTACTGAAACTCAAGAGATGGTGACTGAAATTTTGCGGCAAAATAAGGAAGCGGAAGAAATAAATCGTTGCTTCGAGTCAACCGGTGACAAGATTCAAAAGATAATCGAGTAATAGACACTATGAACAGTAACACGGAAGAAACTAGAATCCTAGCAAAACCACTGCCATTACATCATCAAAAATTATGACGGCTCTTCACGTAAAATCACCAAATTCAAAACGGCCGCGCCGAAATGCTGACAGTACCTGGTAATCCAACGGGCAGATGCGTGGCGCCCAGTCCCAGTGTATAAGTATGAAGTACAGCAAGCGTCCCCAGGACAACATCCGTTCGATAGGCAAGAAGCCGGGAATTGAAGTTCAGCTTCGAGGCGTGTCCTTCAGCTTATACCTGTACCTACCTGTTTCGAGTAGCAGACGCACATGATATTGGAACGTACACCTAAAGACAGGCTGCTCACGACAAGACCTGCTACGGGTCATCTCCGCAGGGAAAAGGACGTTTTGCAATGAATCCCCACTACAACCTACCTCTCCCCTTTCCTTTCGCCTTTCGCTATGGATTCCTCCACGGGTATATGGAAGTTTGGCAGCAGTTTCCAACACTGGTGTATATTGCTAACTTTCATGAGGATGAAGACTGTGGATATCAGAGGATCGACTTCATAGTACCAAATAAGGTTTGTGCGTAAGTGTTTTGCACAGTTATGTAAAATACGCTATCGAATGTCAAGAAAAAATTATACGAAAATAACCAAAAACTAGCCGATATTGTCAATGACCGATCATATTAAACAAGAAATCCCCAGAGCCCAATCAAGCACTGCCGTATACACTCATCGCTAGCGCTTGCTGAAGGAAAATAGACGACAAAACACGATTGACGAAACAACGTTCACGAAGAACTCGGGGAACGAATGATGAAAGTCTATTGTCACAGCCTAGTACAGCGGTCCCTTTAAAAGATAGCCTCAGAGGGAAGTAATTCAAACGGCCTGATCCGTACTTTACGGTCTGATAGTCTTATTAAAAAGACTAACTGGTGGATCATTATATTCTACACGATCAGCCCCACTGAGAGCTAAAGACCCGAGTTGGTGGTAAGGCTTTTCGAGATACGATCACACACATCATGGCGGAGGAACACTGCAGGTGTTCTTCCACTAAGTATTGGTCATCGTATCCAGAAGAATGTGAAATTATAAAGACAATACACGCTTGTAGCTATACAGATCCTGACCGAAGAGGAAAATATCATAAATTCAATTCAAAAGGAGCTAGATCCTAGCCTGCTTCTTTTTAATACGGCTTTTCAAGCAGATCAAGATAGCCTATTTTCGGCGGCTCTCTGCTACTGGTTTCCGCATCACTTTTCTTCTCTGTGGCACAATGAAACTTCTTTCGGTAAGTGCTGACGATGAACTAAGGACTGTTATATTTCACTTTACGAAAAATTGTTTACCCTTTTATTCTGAAAATTACAAAGCCCTGTACTACCTGGATCATTATCACCGGTCCACCTTTGTGATAAAGATGTTCCTTCAGTCTGGGCAACAGAACATCGAACCAACGCTTCACAGGGGCGAGGAACTCTGCAATCAGAAGAACGGTTACACGTAAATGAGCAGTTTGAAGAATGAGTCACAGAACGTTGTAAAAATGAAGCAGCGTATTTGCTTTATTGAGTTCCCAACACATCAAAGTAACCGGCTCACGATATTGACGAAAATGCAAAGTCTCTAATATTTGGTGTTGACGGGTCCGGTGGCGTTAGGCCCTCTCAGATAAAAGAAACACGTGATCATCCAACATCCACTAACACGACGATAAAATGATTTTGAACGGGGTCACCTAAATATTAAAAGACCTAGACGGAGTCAGGATATAGAAAAAAAACTTTCATAGGATTATGGTGTTGGGGAACATCCTGTAAAAAAATACGACAACAATCCTGCCAGTAAGATGATGCTTCTCATCAACGGACAAAAACTATCTGAATCAGGAAACGTTCGACCTTCAGATGTATCCATATTCTGCCCTCTTCACACCTAAAATCCTCATTACAATGCAGACCTTTCATTGGGCCACACTTACTGTTGCTTCGTCTACCATGACATTTAGCATGGGACTACCCAGAGTTCTCATAACTCTCGTGTCAAAGTTACTAACGGTTCCAAACTTGACGACAATTCAAACGTATGCGGGAAACATTCAGCTTCCCAAGTAAAAAATTGAATGAACAAATACATGGACGCACCAAAAGTACCGCGTTAAAATTATACAAGTACCTGGGTTTACCAAACCGTTTGTGGGCAATTAGTCATTCAACCAAGACACTACAGCAACAATTTACATAGCATACAGATGAGCAATAATATCAACGGATTATTCTAACTTCCGAATCGGTTGTTCCTAGGACGACGGATGTCGGCCTTTGCTGTATTAACTAAAATTACTCTGACAGACGCGCGTCACGTGTTGATCTTTTTGGTATGTACAGTATCGACCCATTTATCATACCGATTATTTTGTTCGTTGACGGGAGAGTGATTTTAATTCACAAAGCAGCAATGCTTTTGTCCACCTTATCAACCGTCAGTTCCAGGTCCAAATGTAGTTCACGTCCTCTCTGACCGCAAATCCGATCACAACGGACTTGACTGACAGAAGTCCCGCGATCAATAAGACCATCCCAGTGAGACCTGAGGGTAGTGAGCTTAGCTGTCCTCCGAAAAGAAGTGATTGCTCTCAGTCTTCCGTAAAGTTCATTTTAATGTACCCGATTTCCAAGGGCGATTGAAACAATCCAGAAATGCGGCTAGACACCATATCCAGGGACAAAGTCTAAACCCCGTGGATGAGCAAAAAAGGACATTTCAATCAATTTGAAAAGGTTTGGAATCGATTGAGAAGTCATCGTTTCAGAAGGGCTTGGTGAACAATCGGTAGTCTTTAATTTGGCAACGCTTTGCCTTTGACACAAAAGGTTCATCAGGCCAAGTGAGCAAGGTCACCAAATTGTCCAGGTTATAAGGCAGACGGGGAACCAATCAGTAAGTCCTCTTCAGATTATCACACGAGATCAGTGTTGAGTGTCAATTAACGGCTCTTGTCGGTTGGTGTGGTTATGAAAATCTTTCATTGATGGGTTGGAGGAGTTTGAAGTTAGTTCCGATCGGTTCTTGTTCCTTAATCTTCCACTTCAGGGTGCTACAGTTGATGATCCGCCGCGGGTGCCACTGGTAGATTTTCCTTGGTCTTCATGGAGTTGTGAGTGTTGCGACAATTATTTGAGGGGAAGGGAGGTGGGTAAGGTTAAGTGGAATCCAGATGATGACTACTCCTCCTTCTGATAATCGCACACCAACATGTGTTAGCTCGATTGACCCAAGACCGTTCTTCACACCTTCTATTCTATTAGCACTGGGAAGCTTGGCGATTTCTACGGCCTCTGCTATCAGTCTCTGTGGGCCGTAATCCTCGCCTCAAAACCTCACCATTTTCTAAATCTATTTTGTGTCTCGTGTCTAGTGCGTCCCGCAATTGCCGAGTCTTTATTTTTCTACTATGCTGTCCGCTTCTGATGTTAAGTTCTCTAGCCGTCTGTCCTATATGGACCTTAGTGCAGTCGTTACACTTAATTTTGCAGACACAGTCCCTGGTTCTGTTTGTCGGGAGGTGATCTTCCAATTGCACCAGTGCACAGCGCAGAGTGTTGTCCCTCTGGAAAACTACTCTTATGTTAGCCCTGTTTAGAATTCTTCGAATGACCTCCAATGTCCCTGGTTTATATGGAATAACAGCGGTCCTGATCCATTCCCTTTTGGGTTTTTTACCGGTACCAGCACCCTTCGCAATTGACGCCTAATCAAGCTAGCTGGATATCCACTACCCCGAAGTTTGTTCTTTACTTTAATTTGGGCCGCTGATAAGGGCGGAAGAAATAATCCCTAGAGTTGAATCTGTGTTTTAAAAACTCCCGCCAGTGGAGGCGGAGAAGCTACGAGTACAGCTGGTCAAAGTCCTGAAGCCCCAGCACCCGGGAGCTCCAAATATTACATCAACAGAGGGTGGAGCGTTAAACACCCTAAAACAGGCGGACAATATAGTGATTACAAAGGCGGATAAGGGTAAGGCCACTACTGTCATGAATAAGAGTGATTATCTACAGAAGGTCAAGCAACAACTAGCTGGGGGCCTTACCGGCAGACCGACAATGCGAACACTACGTCTATAATGAATAGGAGTAAAGCTGAAGTTGGCAAGCATTTTTGGTCCGTGAGAAAACACTTAGGGCAAGGTAATTGGTATCGATTGTACCGCAAAAGTGCAACCCAACCATGGCTTTATGGTCTACCAACCACGGAGGCATAAGCCATAAGCCTATCCTAACGCTGCTGCTCGTTGCAATAGTACTGCGATGCCTAGACCCGCCACATGAGAGCCGAATCCTAAGGCAGCGAACAGATTTTCATCCGGGCAGGAGAGACGCCATCTACATCGTCATGTTACGCCAAATGTGTGAGCAACATCTGACATTTTACTGGTCAACAACTGCGCTCCTCGTCGGTTTCAAAGGAGCCCTCTACACCAAAGATAGATCGACTATTTTACATACGTTTGATTGAATTTTATAAATATACTTTGTACTTCATACTCACACACTTCGAATCGTGAAGTTTATAACAGACTGTCCAGAGTATTCCTACAACTAATGGGGTCCGGCCACTATCCCTTCCTGTTCGATTTTGGGATCAACAATCTAAGAATGCCTAATTCAAGTGATGGAGACCCTTGGTATCGAAATTACTACGCGGACTACACTAGACTATGGTGACGAAGTCGTCCTATTATTTAGGGAGCATTGGCCCTCATAGTCTACTCTAGATATACTTCTCGGATATGTTGCCTAGTTTCGGTAGACGCATTGCACCTTTAAAATGCAAAGCACTACTACAGAATTCTGCGTGACCCTGTACCCACTGAGAATCCTGAGAGGAACTTAATTTTGTTGACCGTTTTACTTGTTTACGCAGCTGCAAAGGCTGTGGAAATATCGTGGCCGAAGTATTCAGTGTGTGTATTATGAAGGCGCGAGCAACACTGGTGAGCTTGCGTCATCTACAACATCAGAAGTGAATTTCAGTGAGGCTAAAGGGTTGCAACACAAGGCAACTAAAGGAGCCGTCTTATTCCATCTTTGTGAAACTTGGCCCCACTGATCTGAGAACACTGAACAGACGCAAATTTTGCACATCGATACCTTCACAGTATATTTGACTGCAGATTTTCACATTGAAGTGTGTGAACGGAGTACTTGTGGATGAGTCAGATTCAGCAGGGCAACAGATAAGACTTATCAGGTTAATCGTTGGTAGTGTGAGAATGTTTCGCAGATTATGTCCCCTAAGTGAAGCCAGTCACGAGATTCTTCTTGTAAGTGCTTTGAAACCCTACAGGACACGGCATGTATCCAGTCCGAGTAGAGAGCACGTTCCCACTTTCTGGTCACACTGCCTAGCTGGTTTGTTTGTCATTGTATGATTGGCTTATTTTCCGTGAGGTTCGAAAAGGACGTCGGGTCAAGCTCACTGATGATACATCACTGCGATGTGGCGCTCAGATAGGTTTCCTTCGTTGCTGTTCCAAGGTAGGGGAACCTTGATCTGGATCGTTTTCCACGGATGCGTAGGGTCGCTACCCACTTTTGCCACTCTTCAGTGGACATTCTTCCTCATGGCTGCATGGCAGCTAAGCAAGAACATTTAACGCTGATGTATTGCTTTGGATGATCAATTATGTAATTAAGCACTAGTTGGGAGGAAAATGATGGAATACACTCATTTGCAAATTACTCTGGTGTTAACGGAGAATTCTCGGAAACCTTCAAGTAGTGAGATGTCAACAAATATAATTTGCTATCTAGAATATCGTGTTAAGTGGAACATGAGGCTATCGAATAAAAACGCGTAGTTGAAAAATGTGGGTCATTCTGTTTAAGCAATGATCGCCAATTCACTATCATCTAAAAGAGAGGTAGAGATGGGAGAGAAATATGTTCATTTGAACAAACGTCAGCAAGGAAGAGAATTATGGGGACCAAACACCGTACGCCGGTAAAAATGCATGAACAAACAAACAGTGAACTCGCGTGCTTTTTTCATCGAACACACACGTGACTGAGAGGGGCCGAAAGTCGAATTTGAATAGTTCAATTATCAATGTACTACGTGACACCAACTCCGTTCGCTAACTTGGTGAGGCACTATTGACCAAGCAGTGACAGCCTAGCTTATGCTTTCTGCTCTGCTGTAGTAAAACTTGTCTGGCTACTTTATTGGTTTAATTTTAGACTAGATGCTGCCAATGGATTGCCTAACAGTTGAGGCCACATATATGTCTTAATCCATTTCAAGGAATATAACAAAACTTCCTAGGACTATGGGAAATGTTAGGTTTCCCGAGAATATATCGTCGTGCAGCTTTGTCCTGGAAATGCCGGTTTCACTAGTTCTTAGCTAAAAAAAATAGTAATTCACGGGAATTATTTGGAACTTTTGCGGATAGAGCGTTGCTGTTGCCAAAGCATCAGTTTGGCGGACATCTTAGACAGCTGATCTAATTGATCTGCGCCCTAGGGCGATCGCTATTCGGAATTCCATTCATGAGACAGGACGCAGTTTTCCTATCCCGTGTCGTGTTGTGGCGCTGGTTCGTAGCTAGAAAACGGACGAACCGGCTTACATGGCAAGATAACGGACCATTTTGTAGCAGGGTAAGATTTAACCATTTCAAACAGCCTGAGAATTCTTCCCAGTTTGAGAAACTGTTCTACACACAGATGTCTAATTGAATAGTGGATTTTGGACAGCCTCAAAATAACCTAAAGGTTTGTTAGTTGAAGCTCTTCTTATTAATGCGAGGTTACCCGAGTTTCACCGATTGGAATGATTCGGAGAACTCATACTGGATTTGTTCCACTATATTGTACGACCGGACTCTGTCGTTGCTGTTGCATTCTGTCCAGGCGCAACTACCACCAGAGGCTAAATTTTTCGAGCTCTGAGTTTCGTTGGAATGGTCCCAAATAGGTTGTATTGTAGGTATCCCAACGACCTGACTGTTCATCAAGGAGACCCTAATTCAGAAGGCCTTCACGGCACAACTCGTGAAATACACTAGAACCAAGCTGACAATAAAACTTACCTGCCTATCCAAAAAGAGCAAACACTTCGAAATTCTGTACCGAAGCCCATGGGATGGATTGAAAGAATAACGGAACACCTCAACTAAACTATAACTTTACTTACCAGCACTGCTAGTTCGCATTTTTATGTGTGGATCTCGATACAATAGCCACGGTGGAAGTCCTCCCTAGAGTTCGAAAGAATTGTTAACACATACGGAAGAGTTCGATTTTCCGTTGCAGGTACTGATTCATTTGTTTAACCATGATAACTTTAACCAGCACAGCTGATGCCTACCTAATAGGTCAACATGAAGGTCCGGATGAAGGGTTTCTTTGTTGAAAAACGCAAAGAAAGTAGTGTAGCTTCACGGGTCTGAGTGTGGTTTCTTCCTGTTCATAATATCCAGAAAACTATAACAAAATAAAACCTAGCTGTTACTTGTGTGTGACGTTGTCTTGCCCCAAAGTTGGCACGTGTTAAACTGGAAACCTAAATTGACAAAACGCATTCGTTAGCAGTATTGTCCGACGAGAAAACTCGGGATGATAGGGTCACTGCATCGAAATCTGCTAAAAGAGTAGGGCTGAAGTAAATCAGTAGCACCTCTACCTCAGCAACTGGAAAGATTCGTTTGACTCGAGATGTGACAGTTTGTCTTGAAACCAGTTGTTCTAACTCTTTTCAAAGTGGTAAATGAAGATGGACTGTAATTCAACAACAGTCCACTAAAGCTTGTGCTACACTTGGAGTTCATCAATTAAGCCCGGTTGTCAAATTTCTTCCAAACTTTTTATGCCCGTAAATCAGTTCGTGAAGCATGCTAAATAGGTGTGCGCGTGAAGCTGGATTGAGTCTCTTGGAAGGTTCGGCTGCGTCTCGCTCAGCAGGGTAAGGGTTTCTTCGGTTCACTTGTCCGAATATTCGAGATATCAAGATTTTATCCTAGTAGTATTGTGCGACTATTCTACAGCCAACTACCTGTTGCATACTGTTTGTGGGTTTATCAAGTACACCAAGTACACTTAGGTATCAGGAGATCCTTAAGAAAAAACTGAACTGAAACAGCGGCTGAATATACGGCTAACTAATTTATTCACCTGAATTATTTGTCTGATACCTTTTCATGGATCACTTGTGGGTTTTTCGTATTCATCCTATTACTACGGTGTGTCCGGTAGGAATAAAGCCGAATAGATAGCATGCATGGCTATTAAGGAAAAAAATAACAATAAGACCGGAAATTTACAATTCAGCGCTTTGAGCACCTGAGAACGTCCTTTATTAGCGGTAAAATAATCAGCACCACCAAAGATGAGAGAAAGAAGAGTCTATTGGTATTTACCGGTATTTACGCCACGTCTCAAGAGGTCATTGGTTCGAGCAAGGCAAACTAGTCGTATCTGTGGGTTGAAGCTGTTGACACTATTAGTTGATATTAATAAGCGTTGATCCCACAGCGGATGCACACTGAGCACCGTTCTGACTGACAGAGGTGGACTCTATGAGTCTGCCACATGTGCAACAGACCTCGAGCAAACTGAGCCTTATCACCACAACCTTGTCTCTAGATCACACAATGAACTGCTGAACTCCTAGAGCCTACATGCACAGAAATGACGCAGTAAGGTCTACGCCACACGGTTCATTTTGTTTGTCGAGTTATTCAAACACCTAAGTGTTTCAGAAGAAAACATGTCAATGGATGAGTGTCCCTTATTTGCTAACATACCCTAAATGACAGTATTCAATTTCTCTGTGATTATTTAGTTGAAGGAAATCAGAAATTCCCGCCCCTAAATATATCCCTGAAAGAACTCCCGTTCCAGTGCAACAAGAACGTGCAACTCATATGCAATTCAGCAGCGACACGAACTGTCGGAAACAGCTTTAATGGTGATGTAAGAAACAGGGATAGGTAAAAAGTGAATTTGCTCCACACCAAAAGTAAAATCGATAACACCTCTGTTATCTAGATGTTGTCCGGGCAACATATGAATTGTTCCTTGGATGGACCAAAACAGCGCGAGTCTGAGAATGAGATGTCATCGGATTTTCGAACAATCATCCCATGCTAATTACAATGAACAATATTTTCTGACCGTGGATATCGACACGAGGATGTCGTTGGCGTGAACATCATCAGCCGAGGAAGCATTCAAAGTTCGTCTGAAGCTTAGGTCGGTATCGTCTGATTATGCATCTGAGGGAGTTATTCAAAACAGTAGAGAGCGAATATCCATCAAGTAAATTCCGGAAGTGGACGGGGACCGACAGTGGTTCAGCTTACCAGACAGATTACTGGCTTAGTTGTTTACCCCGAACATGCTGGTACAAAGTCCAACATGTCAAAGTTTACGTTGTTTGAAATCAAGTGTAAGCTTCGTGACAAAATCAAAAGCAGTGGATAAGTGGTCTGGATAGTTCGGTCTGATTAGTGATCGGCATGTCCATATCTGCCGCATACAGCACTGGAACGTTCACAATCAGCCTGTGTATGTGTGAAACCTCATACGTACACTAACTAGTAGGTCAGGGTCCAATGAAAGAAAAAACACGTTGCAAATGAAGAGTAAACGTGTCTTCCTGATACACGTTCAGATCCGCATGACGCAATTTGCAACGCGTTTCCATTGGGGGGACACTCCTGGTATTCAACTGACTTATGACATCGTAATTTTCGACGGGGTGGTACATACACGGTGAGTTCGAAAATAGTGTTTAGTTAGCTCCGCTGCATGTACATCAAGCACATCATAGTTGTATACGAAGAACGCATGCATTCAACATCAAATCTTACCAAGTACCTGGTAATAAAACTGCAATAAAAATCCAATAGTCATAAAATTTTATGGGTGAGGGTCAAATTCCCGATATCAGATGAGCTGACTTCAACATATACGCACCCCGGTCGTTCGTACATAACTATCTACCCGACTATACACTAAGTGAATGTTTCGGGATGTGAGTGTCCTACGACATTCAACAGTTGAACGCCCCAAAATCCTAAAATATCCAGCGGATTTGATACAGCCTGGTGGCTATTGTAGTTCAGCACTCATTACACACTTCAGGACACGATCCTTGATGGCTACATCTGCATACTGGATTTAGATAAGACGTCAATAGAAAGGACCACGTCTTTCATTGTTTGAACCGGCAAGTTGAAGACAGAAGTCGGCCAGTAGCGAGCAAGTTGAATTTCCCGAAATCCGCTGCCTTATATCCTCTTCAAAGAAAACCGACAGAATCGTAGTTAAAAAGTAAGCGTAACCTAGGGATTTGCACCATCACTAGGCTTTTCAATACTTGGAAATCTCAGTGTTCGAACTGTGCCGAATTTTCCAGGAACCATGCATTTCTCTTTCTGAAAGCGAAGTTAATTGTGCAGCAAACGGTTGATCGGTGGGTTCCCACAGTGACCAATATGCGGAAGCTTCTTTACAATAAGGCTTTCAAATAAATCATCGTTGTACGGCAGCGAAGCATCCGTGTTGAACACTGATGTCATACTGTCGATGATGATGATGAGTATGCGGAAGGAATGAACACGTTCAGACCCACATATCTGTTGTTCTCACCAATAGTAATCAGAACAATACAGTTTCGGCGGTTACTTATCAACTTCGTTTGGTCATAATAAAGGTGCAGAAACTGGTCAGGACAGCCGAGAACTCTGTACTATGAATGGTGTGTTAGTAATTATCAGCATCTTCATTTTCTTGCATGCTTGATAAGTTAACATGGGAATCAAGGCCTCTGTGTAGCATGGTCAGTCTCAAGACGGTCTGGGTTCAAAAAGTAATGTCTGTCAATCCTGAAGTATGCAGCACATTTGCCGTGGTTCGTTTGTCGGACTCAAGAACAAAGCCACTAAACATATTGCACCACAGTAAACATGTTGTCCATATCTAGGGTGCCAAAGCCTACAAATTATTACTCCCGGAAATAGCTACCACGTTTTTTCTGTACTCAATATCCCACATGCATTCGAGTCGTATTATGTTGAAACAAAGTACGAAGCATGGCCGTCGAAGCGATTAAAGCTATTCATCAGCACAACAAACAAAGCATGTCGATAGATGAATGCCAGCCATTTTAGCACAACACAGTGAAGAAATGCACACTGTATTTCTCTGAGATAGTCTTCATTAACCGTTTCGTCTAACCCCCGATTTTAACTACTTCAAGCTACTCATGATCCAATTATATACCTTCAACAATGTGTCACTTTAATCGAATGCTCCGATCATGTCTAGAAAAAAAAGCTACTCGAAAGACGTTTACAAGAGGTTATAGCTACATACTGTATCAACTAGGGATTCCATGATCCTTTCTGTCTTTTAGGATAGCTGAGCTTCACAAAACCGTTTGTAATAGGAGACAACTCCTTACCTGCTAAATAAGCAACGCTGGTTGCTTTGTCATGTGGTGGACCGACTCAATAAAGGAAGTGCGTGGACTCCCCTACCAGTATACCCATTAGAATGATCGAATCAAGAGTTGATATTAACAGTGAAAGTCAAAACTGGACGAATCTTGTGGTTCAGTACGAATGAGAAGAGGCAACACGGCAATAACAACTCACTAGTGACCAGTCTGAGCCAATATATGGGCCTACGCGGCAAATCACTAGCAATCCTTGTTGTTGTGCGGTGAAGATGAAATGTTCCACATCTGCCATGCCATCGAAGGTGTACTCCCCTTCTTTGCGTTCATGAAAATTCCAGGGAATATCTCTGTGAAAGAAGCAAGAGAGGATCCCAATGACAACTACATTCTACATCGGTCATCAAAAGAACATTACCTAACTGTTGCAATGGCCGAAAGTCTAGTAAATTGTCCAACAAAAGGGTCGCCCCTGTCATTTTGTAACTTGCTACATAGCCGTATATAGCATGATTCCTTGTGTGAAAATAAATCGACGGTGAACAGCCCCAAGCTATACTAGTGGTATTTCAGTTGAAGCAAGGACGGGATTCCGTTACTCCAACTCCATAAGGTGTGATTACAACTGCAATCAATTCGGATTCGAAACGGTCCACTCTCACCCCAGCTTGGCGTACTAATGTTAACAATGCTACGACAGCATTTTCTCATGAGTTGGCCGAGATGTGACGGTTTCGCCACAGTGGCGTCGTGCGTGCTCGGCGGTCAACCGGGTTTCTTGAAACAGGATAAAAAAGACTTGCTGAGAAGCAAAAGATAAGTCGGACTGTTTCGAGTATTACGCGGACGACAGTGTGATTATCTTGTCACTATCTTTTTCGAGGATGTGGTACAGTCCAAATCCCCAAAATTCCAGAACCCTTACGTATCATGGATGCCCAACCGAGTACGGTGTGGTAATTAAATCGACATCGTGCTCAGTCACTCAGCCTCGGTAGGCTAAATCTTCGAATTGTAGGACCATGAGATACTTCACTCACGCAACATCTAGAGAATATTTTGCTTCGGTGGTAGAGGAATAACGGTAAGTAGAATTTAGGGTGAAAACGCAACTAGTGGGTAGAAAAGTTTCCAACACACCGGTGACAAAATACTTGCACACGCCTAGTAAGAGTTCGTTTGAAAAATAAGATAAGAAGTAAATACAAAAACGCTGGGTTCGTATGATTAGGGAGAGCAATCATTTTGGTGCAATAGAAAAGTAAATTATGAACAAGACTGCGGGGAGCAAGAAGTGACAGCACAAACAAAGAAAAAGAACACTCAGATACCAGGTACTCAAAACTGGCTCCCCAACGGCAACAGTTCAATATTACGCAAAGGTGTACACTCACAAAACTTATTAATCTCAGTGGAGACAGTGCACACTGTTTTCGGATGCACTGGTGATAGTACACTAGATATCATGCGTCACCGTCATCATTACCACCATCAACAGGAACACGAATAAGAGAGGACTAAAAAGAAGAAAAAAGATAATCGTCCAACTGTAACAACCTTTCGGCGTCTAGTTGCAAGGTCATCCGAAGGAAGCACGAGGGCTGGAATACTGTCAAGTTACTCAAGCCTAGACAGGAGAAATCAAGATGTAGAGGTCGGGTTCGAACCACGGACTTCCCGGTCAGTAAATTCGCGCTCTAACCACTGAGCCACCTCAATCCTACTTACAAGACGAAATCTCAATTATAAATTCCAAATTTCTCCACGCTAGGAGTAACCAGCAATTATCCCACGCCACCTATAATTTATCTGCACTTAAGGTTGACTTCAATACGGGGGGTCACCATGCAGTCAAACGTTTACGGTTGTTTCGGAAGTTAATACTGCAGAAAAACGATCCATGATCAGCACACAACTGTAGCAGACGTTCACAGTTGTCCGTTCAACTCGAGTGCAGTTCAAAACGGCCACCCAGTCGAGCCTCAGCAACTCTACGTCAACCCACATATGTGTTTATATCCATAAAAGCCAGGACAATAGCTGAGCTTTAGCCCTTGATAATTAAGCGCCTAGAGCGTCACAAAACTGTCTTTGGAAGCGTCAAAACTACAGTCTGTTGGGAAGTAAGCAAATACAAAGAACAGATAGCAATTGTCGGGGAGAGGATTAGTGCTCAACTGCTGACAATTACGTAAATTTATTTAAATGAAGGTCTTTAATGAAACAAGGGATGAACTGGCTAGGAGAACGAATTTCGTGTTAACCTACCATACACACGCACCAAACAGGTAAACGATCACGTGGGCCGCGTGCTGAAACACGACTGCTTATCATTAGTCCCGTCAAGTTCCTGTTAGGTCTCAGATGCAGTGGAATCCTACAATCGCAATAGCGACGCCCAGTGCAGAAGGGTCCCTAACACCATAACCCGATTCCTTTACTAAAACCGGAGGGCTAATGTCATTTTACAAAAGGATAAAATTCTAATCAAAGAAAAGGTCTTACCACTGACTGTTTTCAAAAACAGTGGTAAATATTAGTAGTATTTCGGAAACAGCACAACGCTTTTCGCTCCCGATGAAGGCTGTCCGACGCAACCAAAAAGTTTAGCAGTAAGAACTCCACCCAAAAACGTTGTGCTCTTACCCAAACGCCACATCAATTAATGCGACACAGCTCACAAAATATTTAATCAAATTTGTTCTCCCGAAGTGATTGACAATCGAACTGCTAAATAATATGAACCGCCAATTCTTCGGGACCGTTTAATGTCCGCATCGCAGAAAACTTCCAGAGGTGTAGCCATTAGTATTTTTCCGTCCTTATTGAATTCTCTGTGCCATTTAACCGTAAATACATCAGTGTCCGAGAATGGATGAATCCTCATTAAGGATAGTTGAAGAAAATCGTTGACGATGGACTCTGTCACACGATAGGATAACGGAGAACATATCCTGAACTAGGCGATATTGATAACATGCAATTCAAGCTTACAAAATTACTTGTCGTGAGATCAACGGTTCTAAACGTTACCACGCTTGGTGCGGTGCGCAGTTTATTGCGATTCTGTTCTGGCTTATCTGTAGCAAGCAGTCCGTCAGGCTCTCATTGTGGACACGTTTCGAGGAAGGAAATACAAAAGGCCACACAATCATATTCCAGGAACGTTTCAGTCGTTCACTGATTCGTTCGATTTCCTACTGTTTGCCAAATCTACTTGCTCTTCTACACCTGTGTGAATAAGAGAGGATGTTTCCACGATGGAAACAAATCAGAGAAATTGATACAGCAATGGCCAAAGGCTTCTACAATCTGTGTAAGATATAGTCAACATTACAGCGGATACAGGACAACTAATCAAATATAGTTGAAAGTATAGGATGCTTGCTGAGAAAATTATAGCACCACTCACGTTTTTCACCATTATCCTATTTCCAGGGGATACAAGTGGATTTTTATTTTCTTCATTTTAAATCTGATTAGTGATTAGTGAGCTCGATAAAACCCTGCCTTCTAGCCTGTCTCCACCTGATTGATATACGAAGGCGTAGTCTAGCACAGAATGTAGGGAAGTGCAAACCCAAAAGCTGAGTTGACCTGAAAGTGGAATGTATGTATGCATTTACTTGATGCACTCATTAGAAGTATACTGAAGTGATTCGTGAAGAGTTAGATGCTAAAGGACCGGGAAATATATTCGAAGTCTCCGTAGACGAGATGGCACCGTGTAGTGGTTCCATGTTGTCGTGCCTTTAGTTCGCGTTCTTCTAAACTCTAGAGCGGATTTTCATGTGAGCTGTTGGCCGCTGTCAGAAGATTCAGTTCTCTAACCAGTAATCGTGGAAAATGCGAGTGTTCTTAAATTTGCTCCACAGAGCTAAAGGACTGACGCTAAAATGTCATTGTAATGCCCATATGCAGGAAATTATGGAAAATATAGTAATCCCCTCATTGTGACAAACTGTCCTACAGCAACTACGGGTTGCAGTTCCCAATTTATGGTCACTTTAGGACGGGGGCAAGGCCAATCGTTGGTATACGACCGTCTTTTTCTTATAAGTGGCCTTAGTTACATTTATGTGTGGATTAAACGTTGCTACTCTTCAGTTAATAGTAGTTATAATTTCGAATGCTTAAGTGATTTCGAGCTGAACCAAACAAAGACGTGACTCACTGGGTAACCACTCAAATCTCCTCACAACCTGATCAATAGTTAGTATTTAAAATCGAAGTCCGTAAAGGATCAGTTCTTCACTTAGCTAGTGTTCCTTTGATATCCGCTTTTCGGCATCTCGTGAATTTCCCAGAGTTCAGGGTTAGATCAGATCATCGGACCCCTGAAACAGCATCCCAGGAAAATGTAATCTGATAACCGTTTTGTGGTCATTCCCAATCCACCCTTTTGCGACTCATAAAGTACCTGCTTTTGAACCCTTTCTAGTAAGCTCCAGTGATCGGAATACATAGTGGGCGATATAAAATACTTTGGGTCAAAAGAATAGGCATACGATAGCGGTTGCAAACTTCTACTATCTCAACATTCTTGAAGCCGTCCGTTCGGATACATACACATCACCACATAGATCAAGTACTCAACGAACGACGCTGTCCCAGAAGAGATTTACTTAAATTTAGAGAGAATCAACCCGAACAAGAGCAGGGACCAACCCGGGGTGCTCCCACTGGTGTTAAGCTACTGTGCCCTAGAAATCTTTGTTCCAATTTGGCAGTTGCGCAGTTCTTTCTTAGAAGACTGGTGTATAGCCGAGGGACTTGTCAACCTGAGGATTCATCCAAATCCCATCCTATTTCATGCACTTCTGTTTTTCTGAGTGCGATTATAAAGCATTCACTGAGTCCTTCTAGTGGTACACAATGCGAGCCCCAGCAGAAAAGTTACGAAAATCCCGTCAATTAAAAATGGCAAAATCAACCTCAGTTGGTATCGAACCCCGAGATAATCTTAAAAGCGTGGCAAGTTTGACGAGATACGTACAGTTTTCGTTAACTATTCCAGTTTATTGCCAGTGGTATATTTTTGTCTTTGAATCCTTCGAAGGTTTTCCAAGAATGTTTGAGTAACAGAGAGACTTGGAAAATGTATTTGGCGTTAAAAATCTTTCTTTAGATAATAAGCATTGCCTTTTTAACGACTTCATTCGGTATTCTGCTCGTTGGTCTACTAACTCCAGCGCTTACTTTTTGCAACCAAGACAGCAAAGTATTAAACGTAAGCAAGTAGGTACAACTTAGCTATCTCAGATCAGCCCGTCTAGGAAAGTTATACTTTCGAAAAGAAACCTTTATGACACTCAATGTTGAGACGCACAAAGTACCTGATAATGAATGACTTCATAAAATGTGGAATGAAACAACTTGTAGGTAAAAAGGTTTTTCAGCTCTTCTGCACAACACAAGCCTGTGGTAAGATGCTTCAGATACTATAGAACTGCCACTCGCCACACCAAATCCCTTTTTCCTACTACCTCTTATTATTAAGTTGGGTTTGATTAGCTTACACATTTAGTAGCTATCACTGCCGCCTCTCCCACTTAAACAGGCATTCTGAGAGCTTAACTATTTTTTCACGCAGAACTTTGAAATATACCGGTCAGCTATGCCCGTAGGCCCCCGAACGCAGGCACCCAAATTTTTCAATGCAATCTCATAAACTTCACTGGTACTGCGAACTTTATGTCCGGCATACACAAGGATGCACTCGAGATTAGCTACAAACTCTGTCAAACGGTAAAGAGCCTTGTTGGCTCGTAAGTGATACTACACCACAGGTTTGTCAACTTCACCCCAGTGACCTGATATACATGCTTGTTTCAAGTTCATGTTCTATACTGCACAGGAAGTTGGGCCCCGGTGGGTTTATAGATTCGCCACACCACGCATGACTGATGTTGCAGTCATCCGCATGTTATGAACAAACCCAGTGAGTATCAAGATGATGCCCTTCAAAGCTCGTCATTAACCTTCAGCATTATCCTCATCATCACCCCAAACATTGCTATGCGCTTTCTTGGGCACTTCAACTGTTTACATGAGGTTAGCAATCAGTTACTTCTCGACGGCGACCCCAAATAAGTCGCGTATGAATCTCCTGTACCATGCATTATCATGTGTGCTCTGATGCTACCGGTCAACCCGAATGATTCTTCTTACCCAGAGCTTTACAGCAGTCTTCACGACCTCACGGGACTTCCAGAAGATAGTTTTTGTGCTACCAATCGGTGGTGACAACTGCGCAAAAGAACAACCTGTACTTTAGTTTGATATTCAGAACTCCATAACGATGTCTCCATGAATGTCGCAGGTCAGCAACCGCAATACAAGCCATGAAGATTTCAAGGAATTCCCGGTTACCTAGGTCGAATAAGAGGCTTCGTTTGAACTACCTTATCCTGAGCCTTTGATTCAAGAGTTTGACACATAAGGCAGTGGGGTAATGTGTTGCCTGTAGCCTCTGACTTAGAAGTCCAAAGCGCGAAGCAACAGATGGTCGGGTTTTCTGGGGAGGAGGGGTTGTCTCAAGCCAATGACTCAACGGTTTGACCGGTCGCCAAATCCGAGGGTTCAGGCAATAAGGCGTATATATCTGACCCTTAACACGATCGCACACAGTAGGTTCCTTCTGGGCAACAACAGACTCTGATTTTAAAAGTGTCTCGACGGCATCTAATAATGCTGTGATGGTCACAGTCAACCGTTGAGTGATCGAGAAGTGCTGTTTTAGGACGGGCTTTTTGTAGGCTGTCCTTCAGGAGAAAACAGCATTGCTGTTCTTATCAATATTGGCGTACTGCTTACCTGGAGGAAGCAGCTTGCTGCTTTCACACTGCTATCGCCGAAGACAGCACTTCACTCCCAGACTGTCTCATAAAATAAACACTCTTAGGACAGGAATTTGCTGGTCTGTCTGGTTGACCTCTTTGGCCTTGGTAGGCTAGTTGGTATGATTGAAACTTGAGGAACAAAGTTTCAGCCAGGTAAGCCCACAGGACCATTTCAATGCTCAAACCAGATCACTACGTCAAGGTGACTACTATTAGTCTGGAAGATCCCGCAAGGTGGATAGCACATAACATGGAGATGGAGCGTGAAATACTTAACAGAGAGCCTTGGTTGCCTGGTGTATATCGTCTCCCGGTTGGGATGTCAATAATCCAACACAACAATGATTGCAGGAACTCACAGACACGAAGATATCGAGCAATCAGTGACAGCATTGTATCTATTCTGCTGTTCTTGATCAGTAACATGCTGTTCTTTTAGGTTATATCAGTATTATTTTTCTTCACCTTTTCTATGTTACACTACATGCTGTCGGCCATGAACCTAAGCCACCGTATATATGTAAAAGGTAGTCAAACTGAGCCGAACTCTACCGGTTGGTCAGAAAGTAGTCTCACCACCTGCTCCTTAAAAACTTCAGCTCAGATTTTTGTAGAATGTGACGATAAACGATGTCGTCCCGCCGACATAACAGTGGAATGAATCCATAGAGTGAATTTTCATTGACAACCCACAATACCACACCGCTGACGTCCTGGTGAAGCATGTCGACCGTCCTTTGTAAGCCTCAGGACGTGCGTCCAGCACAACCCTTCTGTGAGAGGAGTAAACATTCTTGGCCCCATCAGGTAAAAGGAGTGTTATCGAAGAGAACTAAAACTAGACCGGCGGTGTTGATCATCGACACGACTCCATGACTCTTAGAAGGGAATCGGGCGGTCAAATCCCACCTCAATCACTTGGCGTCACCCATGCACCTAGCTAATGGCAAACAGTTCTGTCACATTTATCTCTAATAATGGTCAGTAGTTCTGCTGTGTCGAATGTGATGTGAAACGTGCCCTCTACATGGTCAAAAGCATTTTGAAACATTGCGGCTTGAATGCCTAGTGAAACAGTTTTTTGCGCATTAGCGTCGCGATTAATTGCATCCCAACTTACAAGGGATTTATTATGAGTTTCCGGATATTCCATCAGTCGAACGACGTCCTAGATAACATTCTGAGTTGCGGAAATTCTCCGACAGCCCATGACCGTTTTTGTCCTTTTTGTGACCCATAAGGTAGGCACAGTCCCCGAGTTTCTGTATATTCGATTTGAATAGCGGTGTGCTTCGTCAGGAAAGGGGGCGAGATGGTTAGAGCGCGAATTTACTGATCGGAAGGTCTTCGGTTCGAACCCGATCTCTGCATCTCGACTTCCCCTATTTAGGCTTGAGCAACCTGGCAGTCGCACCCGCTTCCTTCGGGTGTCATTGCAGCTAGGCACCGGAAGGGTGTTACAGCTGAACGATGTTTTTTATCAGAAAAGTGTACTGTGGTAACAAATATCACACCAACTGAAACACGGGTCGTTCTTTGTGCGACACATTCAGTTGAATAATATCATAAACCAGATATTCAGTTAGAATTCAGCCGACTTAATTCGCAAATGAGAGTATTCAGTCAAGGTGGATACCCATTTTCTTGGGTACAGGTATTTGTTGTTAAAAACAATTTGAGCTTTCCTAGGACTGATGTCAAATTTTTCGAACTAAAGAGGCCACTACGACACGCCCAACTTGCAAATTATTAAATGACCAACTTAGACACGTACCACAACTCAGTGAGAAAAGTAAATAAAAATATGCGCGATCTTCTTCCGGTGCTTCGGGAGAAAATCAAAAAATGTAATTCTGGTGGTCGACTAAAGGTTCAAATTTCCAACCGACTTATTCCAGAACTGTTGCAGAATATGTTATTACTTCAGAAAGCCATATCCAATTTATTAGATGCTTTGGGAACATCTGCTCTAAGGCGTTTCCAGCTGAACAACTTTACTGTTGGAGACACTCAACCAAGGTGACTTCAGACGCTCAAAGTTGTACGGAAGCTAGGGTTTCGAAATACTCCACGAAACCCCCGTGATTGATGCATACCTGAATCAAAGTTGAAACACTTGGAACTACCTCCTGTTATAGAAGACATTTAAAAGTCCACGTGCCACCAAAGCCGAAGTGTCATGTCGCGCTCCAAATTTATATTATATATATACTATATTATATTATTATATTATAGTATTATTATATTATATTATATTTATATATATACGTACAAAAGCAGCTGAAAAAAATCACGAAATGGACGGTGTGATTCTAAATACTCTACCTTTAGGAGTTAGCAACCGCCCCGTTTGTGAGTATAGGACGGTGCGTCCTGACGCGGCACATTCAACCACATTCAATGTTGCCTAGTAGTGTGCAGTTAATCGCCAATCGTAAAGAAAAGATTACTTCCCTCCACTCTCCCAACACAAACCTACGTCATTACCACATTACCGTCAAACGTGGATAATGCAAAACTCCGATCCGTGATTTGCGAGAAGCTAATCGAGTAACATGTGAATCCATTGTATCAGATTATAGTCCATCTATCTCCATGACACTGACCCTGTACTTGGACAGAACCTTTGCTTTTTCTGAGTACACGACGACAGGTAATTTCCAAGGATAAGTTCATCTTGTTCTGCCCTAGCTAGTTCCAAAGAAACTACTCCGAAGATACTTGGAGGTAAGTGAAACCTTGTTTTCCTAAAACGTTATGTACTGGACTATGGATCCCACTACGATTCCACTGAGCAGCATAATTGACGCTGTGCACCAAAGTCAACTGCTGACGAAAAATTCCTTAGAAAGAGAAATGGTGAAGGTACAACATTATTGTCCGGCGGGCAGGGTTTCTATAAGATCAACCCAACAAGCGTTAGGTGTACTTCCTTCGGGAGACGGTCGTTTGGCATGCGAAGTACAGGTCTCAAAACATCTCAATCTGATGAGTTTCACTTGCTGCTATAGCACTTCCAGTTCATCACCAGGTGCACGTTTACGCTGTAGCCAGCTAACGCCAGTTATATCGCGAAGGTAACCATGAGCAAAAATCTGACTTCGTTTAAGTTCCTCGGATGAGAGGGGTCAAGTTACACAACGATAGAGTAAAACTACTCTTACGTTTGTCTTGTACACCCAGTCCTTTAGAGCTTCAGTGAACTTTGCTTTTTGGCTCCACAAACGTTGTTTGAGCCTCGATGTTGTGTGTATTGACTTTAATCAAGTCACCCAGATAAGTAAGCGGTTAATAAACTCAAGTTCCCCCCCCCCTGAAATTTCGCAGGGACACGACACTGAAAATCGTGAAATGCTCACCTGCTAGTGAAGGTGACCAAAACAAGGAGACAAACAAGCAGACCGAAGCAAGATACCACTTGCAAAATTCCATTTAGGGTAGGTCGTATGAACCGAGGATCGCCAAGTGACACCCTGTCTTTCACAAGGCCTAAGTCCACTGATCTTTTTCTGTGTAATTGCCATACCATGGTTCTTGAACCGCACATGTGTGACGTCGATGACAAAAGTGAAAGGAAAGAGCGGTCTTGTTAAACCACACTAGCTGCAGGAGACCTCTGGAAAATTTAATGTAAACTCTTGTACGAACAGAAACATGGGAATATGAGATACGGAGTACATTAACAAAGGAAGCGTTGCTTTCTGGCCAAATGTATGTGAAAGAACTGATATAGGCAGACTTTTGTTCTCTTCTGCTAGTAAATTCCTAGCACCGTTATCAATCAAAATGACCGGAAGTAATTCGCACCATAATAACTGTGACCAGAGAGACTTTTCTGAAGTACTTGTTAATTCATTGACGAGGTCTTCATAAAATGAATAGAGGGCGTACATATATTTGCTCCGCTTGTCCTCCCCAATCTAATGGTCTTAACAAAACTTCCATATCACAGCTGGACAAGATATTCAACAAGTGGGAGAGCAGCCGGTCATTTAGTAAACAGTCAAATTTTAAGGTCAACTAAACTCGAGTGCTACACAAATGATAAACCATCGTTTGATAAAGACAGGTGAAAGCAATTTATGGGTGAGTTGAGCGGGATTTCCAAGCTCAGCGAGCAACTCAACCACCATGTACGACCAACCTAGGGTTTTGAGCCAAGAACGGCTTCTATACCTCAATGAATATTCAGTGCAT
This sequence comes from Clonorchis sinensis, assembly GCA_003604175.2. NCBI lineage: Eukaryota > Metazoa > Platyhelminthes > Trematoda > Opisthorchiida > Opisthorchiidae > Clonorchis > Clonorchis sinensis. The sequence goes on from CM030369.1 coordinate 209,777,614, forward strand.
TAACAACACATTGATAAAGTGTACTTTAATGTGCTAAAACCAACAAATCAAAGATAAGCAGGTTAGGCGAATGACAGGGGGTGAGAGAAACTGTGAAGCGGTTGTCGGCAATACACGCGAGTACAAAATTCAGTCAGATGTTGAGAAACAGTGGGATCGTAATCCACAACGTCATAACGATAAAGCGGTGCAGGTACTTCTCTTCTATACAGTCAAGGCAATCTGAGACGCCTGGTAATGTTGTACTTAGAATCCCACATTAGTTACGATCATGCGGAGTTCGGCAGGTGTACCGTGGAGTCTTTACTCCTCTGTGTGCTACTTAGGTCTATTATATTCACCCTTTGTTTACGGATATACAAATTTTCTGTACAATAGCACTTTACTCGGCTTTTATTGCACGGAAAGAGTGGTGATGCACAGTTCTGCTTGGATATGTAGATATCGCTTTTAAGTCCCTTTATAGCTTCACTATAAGCAACTATCTAGGTCTAATGGTTCTCATAGCAAGCATGTTACCAGCTTTAAAGCGGTAAGTAAGAAATCCTCTCAGTTGTCTCAGCCGAGTCGTGTTCCGTTGAGTTTTCCATCTACTCCATTCCCTCGGTGGTCCCAGATGATCCAGCTAAACTTTTTGAATCACATCAACTTCAGTTAACGTTATTAGTCATCCCTCCAACCATATGCTGCTTGCCACAGACTTGGTATCTCAGAGAAGGTATGTAATATTTCAGAACCGTCCCCGGTGGTGTCTTACTTTGTGCTAAAAACGACGACAAATCTCTAAGTAGGTTTCTGAAACCACTGGCCTATATCGCAAACACTGATTTAGATCAACTTATGTTCCCATTAACAAAGCTCGCAAACCTGTTTCCAGTACCCAAAAAAAACAAAACTAGTTGTCTTCAACCCAAATCGCCGACACATTTGTAAAACCTCCACGGAAGGACCATCCATATAAGTTTCCTCTCCTGTTACTTAACCGCTGCTTATCTGAGTCTTTACCTCTCCTCGGACTGCTCTCCTCAACGTTTGGTCAGACCGCTGTCGGCAGTGACAGGAAGAAATGCTCCTTGTAGGTGATTCAAAAGCTCCGTCAGAACACACATCTTTTGGTCCAGTTTGCTTAAACCCTCGTCGTGATCCTTCTGGGGAACAACTTGAACCATCAGGTTAGGTTTAAAGCTTGTTCACTCGCACGCTACATTCAAATAAACCGACAAGGTTATACAGTAGTGAAGCACTTGTTCTATGGTGTTGATACCGATGCTGAAGAGGATTGTACGCTTAACGATAATGTGAATTCAGGAACATCTCGGCTGAGTATGACGGCATGCGTGGTTGGCATGCATGACGTCTAACAATAAACCGTCCAGGACAATACCTAGAGCATCCGGTCAAAAAGTTGTGCCGCGCAACCTCATCTTCAAAAGGATATGACACGGCGGCCAAATAAAGTCACCGCCACCGTCAGTCGTTTTGTAGTAGTTCCTGATTTTTGTCTTCAAGAAGCACTGTGTACTCCTTTCCCAACTAATCAGACACTCTTGATTTTTGGTTCAATAAAATCCACGTCTATTGGGGTCTATTAGGTTCATTTAATCACCCACGCGCACGTTTTGCTCGGAAGTCTGAAAGCTGTCGCATCTTGGGTGTAGATCCCATTGCATTTCCATGTCCAAAGCTTTTTTTCCGTAACAGCTCCATTTGATTACAGCGTAGCCCAACCGATGTGCTCTTATATCTTTGTATAAAATATCCTAAAAATACTGCATATACCCATATACGTCTGAATTTTTCGTAACCGGACCGATACCTCCATGCACACAAGGGTGCATCTAATGCAGTGCGTTCTCGTTTTTCTGGCGTGTAGCCCAATAAAACAATCCGTAACCAAACACTTACGAACCATACAATCCCTGCCGCCGATTGTCAGGTTATGATAGATGTATAAACCCCGGATTGTACTGAAGAAGCCATTCTGAGGGGAAACCTTGACCATCAGTGTCTTTCCTACTGTCATGTAGCTTGCCGCATGTGGAAACATTTATCTTCGGATGTAATCCACGCCCAAGCGCAGATCATCTCAACCAAGGTCTACATCACATGATTCATTTTTTCTAACGGTGGCACCGAAAACTTCGATGAAACTCAACCCAAAGCCTGAATGGTTTTTCAGGTCATAATGCCTGTGTGAGTATCTGTCGCTTTTTCAGTAATTGGGCTCCCGACCTCGGCATCCTTTCAGTACTTGTAGTCAGTTTCTGAGTGCGCAAGTTTGAATTCACCCATGGTGTCGGCGTGGGCCAATATCACCGAAGATGCGTCCCAATCTGCCATTACAATGGCACAAAACTCGATAAGTGGGACAACCCGTTCGGTTTCTACCCTTCAGCTTGTACGCATGACCCCCGTAAGAGTTATGTCTGCTAGTGCAAATGCGTGCACTTGCTGCACCACTCTGAAGACTAAAATCAAGTCCTCTTTTCAAGGCGTGTATTTGAGAATCACATCCTTGTTTGTGCAACTGCCTTTTCATCTTCACCACGTCCTTAGCCTGTGCACCTGCCCCCAGGCATGCTGTTAGCCTTTTGTGAGTTGGTGGTCAGCCACCCAAAAGTTATCAATAGTCGAGCGGTGGTGTTACGCAATCTGGATGGCGCTTGCGTTTCACATGTGAAATTCAGCTCATAGCAGGTTATAATTCCTCCACTTCATCATCCCTACGCATGTATGGGTTTTCAGGTTGTAAGCGGTCCGAGTTCGTGAGCATCTTCCGTCAACACAAAGCACCCCGACCTACGACTCCCACCTTGTCCTAGTGGTCGGGTTTCAGTTCTGAAGTGATCTTGCGGCCTAAACTTTCGGGGAATCAATTCCTTAAGGTTCACTTATGCCACGAGGACAACTGTTCAGCTGTGAAACCCTTTCGGTGTCTAGCTGCCATGCCACCCGAGGGAAGCACGAGGGCTGGGATACTGTCAGGTTGCCCAAGCCTAGACAGGGGAAGTCGAGAGACAGAGGTCAGGTTCGAACCACGGACCTTTCGGTCAGTAAATTAGCGCTCTAAACACTTGAGCCATCTCGCCACGAAGACAATAGGGAAACAGTTTCCGCACCGTATTCTGGAAGTAGAGTCGTACTATCCTCTGCAACAGGTGTGAAAGCAGTAAGGTTTTTCCCATAGGCGACCAGGCTGGTCATTGTTATGGGACTCAAACCCGAAGGATGGTTTAAAAACGTCGGCCACAAGTAACAGCCACATTGTTTCAGATGATTCGATCAACCGGCCAGAAGACAGGCAATAGCGAAACAATATGCAAAAACATGAAATGTCACTTCGTTCGCAAAATGAACTTCTTGAACGATGGGCTGATTACTCTAAATGGCAGTTCAGCTAGCCTCCTTCAACACAACCACTGAAGGAACTCAAAGAATCTGAATAGAACAACGACGCAACCCGCCATCAACAACGGCGTGATATATCATCCATCCAACATAACAAGGCACCCAGTCCAGGTGATCTGCATTCCACACTTTTTAAAGGAGGTGAGGAAGCCCTGGTGAGAAGCCCAACGCTGTCATTAACGTGCAACCCAGTAGCTACACAGTTACTGAACTAACCAAACACGCCAATGCCTCCTAGGCCTGGCTGTATGTCTCACACTGAACTACTTTCCGGTGATCGAAAGTGGGAACCAATGTGGGTACGGTACACGGTTTATAGCTGATAAATTGATCGACTGACTTGAAAAATTTTGTCTGCCTCCGGAACCTCGGAGATCGAAATGTTTCGGGGCGCCCACTCAAAAGCATTGTGTATGCGGATGTTCCGTCAAGAAGTGACTGGACCTTGCCTTGGTGTGGCGGTTTTGTACCTCAGCGACCCATTCAGCTTTACTCGGAGGGTGTCTGCGCGGCACTCACAGAGTCTCTCATACCAGGTTGGTCAATGAGTAGAGGTCTGACGAACAACGTCTTACACTTTCACGTTTTCCGTCTTCCGTCCTCCCCCACCCAAAGTTACATACTTTCTCCGCAGGTGCCGGCTCTAAAACGAACCGTTTTGTTCGTCCTGCATCACACTCAGCTGCGGCTTCTGTACGTCCGAGTTCAGTTACACCTCGCTCAGCCATTGAGAAGCTAATGGACCCAGAAGTCAAACGAAATTACCAGAACCAGCTCGTCGAACGCCTGCCGGATGGTACGGTGTCGGATATAAACGGCTACTGGGAAAAGATACAAAGTGCTACTCAAAGCCGGACTGGGAAAAGATATCCAAAGCGCTACTCAAGGTTGGAACGTCTGTTTGCGGTACAACCCAGCCAACCTCTTTCAAACACTCGATCTCTGATAGGACCATGTCTTTGCTGAAGACCCGGCAACAGATCCCTCCTGGCCACCACCACAACTCCACCCGACGTATCATCCGACGCCAGGTGAAACTGAATATCCGTGCAAACCGAGTTTGGTGGACCCGAAAGGCCGAACAAATGGAAGATTCAAAGAATGCAAGCTGCTCCACTTGATTCGTTCAACTGGTCCTCGGAAACCTCTTGTCAGAGAAATGATCAGGGACCAAAATGGCTCCCTGATATGCAGGAAAGCAGAACGTCTGGACCGCTGGGCAGCAATTCAGCTGGCCACCTGCTACCTCCAATCCAGAATCCTGGCCTTCGACAGGAAGGTGGACCGTAAATATGGAGCCGCCTTCAGTCTGAGAAGTGTCCGAGTGTATTTCTTTACTCAAGCGTCATCTTGCTGCTGGTCCTGACTCCTTTCCACCTGCTCTTTTCAAGGATGGCGGTGGGCTCCTCAGCCAGTGCCTGTCTAGCCTATTTGGGTCTATCTGGGAGAAAGAGGCCCTCTCAAACAATTGGGGTGAATCGATAGTAGTGCCCATTTTCAAAAAGGGTACTCGCAGTGAATGTAGCAACCACAGAGGTGTTAGTTTGACTCCTGTTGTGACAAGGCTTCTGGCGTCATTGATTCTTCGTCTTCTTACGATGGCACGCGAAACCTTGACTCGTGAGAATCAAGCGGGATTTCGACCGGGTAGAGGCTGCATTGACCACATCTTCACACTCCGTCAGGTGTTAGAGCAACGCCATACGTATAGACGACCCACAATCTTGGTATTCCTTGACCACAAGGGTGCGTAGGATTCTGTCGATCGGTCGGTGGTGATAACAGGGTATGCCCCAGAAGTTTGTGAACATAATCCGACCTCTATATTCGTATACATCTGGGCGGGGGGAGTGTATAGTGAGCTCTCCAAAATCTTCCCTACAAAAAGTGATGTCCGACAAGAATGTCCACTCTCTCCATTCCTGTTCAACTTCATCACTGATGAAATAATGGAAATGGAAGTTCTTCAAAAGTCCGGTGTTCAAATTGTTGATGGCGAGAGCCTTATCAAGCTGGAGTACGCAGATGACATTCCTCAGACCAAAGTGAAGCAAAAGTCCTGTTAAATAGACTGACCGCCATCGTACCATCTTTTGGCATGCGCCTTGCACCTTCAAAGTGCAAAGTCATGCTTCAGAACGTGCAGTCTCCGGACATATCCCTGCGAACGTATCCCTTATAAGTCAAGGAGAATCACTGGAAGTTGTGGAGTTGTATTAGCTCTGACGGAAAGGTGTCTGATGAAGTCAGTGCGAGAGTCTCGAAGGCTCGAATCACGTTTGCTAATTTGCGTCACTTGTGGCGTCAAAAAGGCATATCACTGAGTCTTAGGGGGCGCGCGCACCAGGTTACAATAAGGGTTGTGTTGTATGAGTGCCAGACGTAGCCTCTGCGGACAGATGATGTGAGGGGTCTCCAGGTTTTCGACCACCGATGCTACAGAAGCGTGGCTGGTTTTGGATGGCGTCAGCGTGCTAGTAACGAGGTGATTAGAAAACGGGTATTTGGTTGTGGCAACATTGGTTGGCAACAATGGTTGTGTGGGAACATTCAGCACCACCGACTACGATATTGCGGTCATGTGCTACGCATGCCGAAACACCGTCTACCGAGACGAGTGTTGTGCTCTGTGCCCCCTTCAGAATGGTGTAAACCGCGAGGTGGACAGCACATGATTTGGCAGAAGGTTGTGAAAGAGATCACGAAGAGTTTGGGTGTTTTGGTGTTGTTGTACGCCTTTCAGGATAGGATCCTCGTGACCCCATCTGTGTTTGGCTGGATACGTTGCAAGAAATAGAGGCTAGTCGGTATCAGTGACGTTTGTGCTGTCAGTTGCTTTCTAGCTTGTCTGATTGAGCACTTGGAGTTGTAGGCATCTCAGAGCGCTTGACATAGGCCAGCACTAAGTCCCCTCTCTCACCTACTCTTTTTCTCTTCTTTTCACTCTAGGGTTTTTAATATAATTATATATATATAATTAGACGAACCTCATGGTTGTACAGCAGTGGAGCATCAGTGTCAACACTGATGTTGCTGTCGTTGATGATAATGATGATGATGGTGATGCGGATGTTATTAATCACCTTGTTTTAGATCTCTTAAAGATGCAAGCGATTTTAAATAACCTTAATACTGGGAGCGAGGTGGCTCAAGTGGTTAGCGCGCGGATTTACTGACCGAAAGGTCCGTGATTCGAACCCAACCTCTCTCGACTTCTCCTGTCTAGGCTTGGGCAACCTGGCAGTATCCCAGCCCTCGTGCTTCTCTCGGGTTGCATGGCTGCTAGGTACCGAAGGGGTGTTAAAGCTGAGGTTCTTTTTAATTGCTGGGAGCATGACGCCTCAGTGGTTAGGGCGCAAATTAGTAAATTACCATACGAATTAATTGTCTATTCCATTGCTCCCGATGTTTACCCTATATCTTACGCTTTCCCAATTTCTGGTGGCACCAGCTATGACTGATGTGGCCTTGGCACACGGTTTATAGGTAGTAAACTGAACCGAAGAGAATGGGCTCGTCCAGTCTACCTAACACTGTTGGCTGGACTGATCACATTGGGTCCGAATTAGCTGGCACTGACGGGCAGGTTGTTGACCCAATCGCTGTTCTTCAGTAGCCAGGTCAGTTTTTGTCGCCCGTCTGCTCTGTGGGCTTTCCGTCAACCCAGAGAACTTAGGGTCGCAAGCGAAAATCAAACATGGTGAACTGAGGTAGATTAGCGGCAAAATGTGGATTGCAATAAGGGGTGGGAGAAACGTGCAAGGATAGTGTATCGGATTTAACGAGGTTTAGACAAAAACTCACATTTGTACAGCATCCAGTCCAAGCGCCCTTGCCTTCTGTAATCGGTCCAACCAATAAATCCTCGGGATGCGGAAGTAATGGATACTGCCAGAAATAAACTGAAATTCTTCATTGTCTTTTACAAACACATCGTTCAGGGTGTCTATCTCGAAGGTCCTATTTATCAGATTCGTGGAATAAAGCTGAAAAGTTTAGAAGGTGGGTGTGATTGACAAACCTTTCGGGCACGAGTTTTAAAATAAGCAGTAACTGTGGACGACACGACTATTACTCCGACGGCTAAAAAATAACGCGTATAATGCTACACCCACTGCATATGAATGCTCCGACAAATACTCTATTTGCAGATAGTTTGTCGTGAACTTTATGGAATATATTTCTTGAAGACTTCGGTTCGAGCTCTGGAGCTATATCTGGCATCTCAGCGGCATTGGGTTAAGTTGATAAAAACACATATGAATTTCCGCTTGTATCTGTTTGTCCCCGTACGAGTTAACACATAAGGCCAACCACGAGGTAACCAAGCGACCTTGTTAGGAGCGCACTTTCGATGTTGCATGACCTTCAGGTTCTTTCAGTTCAACCATCCATCGCTCGAAGTTTCATTTACCACTGCAGGACAAGCGGGTTTTTCTCCTGAGTTGTCCTGCAAGAATATCCCTCTGAGAGCCTTATGATCATTAGGCTTTACCTGATGAAAACGCATTCGGGACGTGGTAGGAAAGTCTCCTTTTGAGCCCGAATGGTTCCATAGAACTGGCACAACAGGCATGGACGAGTAGGAAGCCGGAAGCCGGTGGATTCCAATGTAAGAATTGTAGACATCACTGGAAGTTTCTTGGTGCGTATCAGAAAATCGAGGAAGCAGCAGGCTGCACCACTGACTGTGTAAATAGTGATAGGGTAAATAGCATGTAACAACGCGCAATTTCAAAAAGAATACATTTTGAACACTCCAGAATTCGACTTCTACGGGAACATATCCAGACTTGAGTGTACATAAGAGGGTTAAGGTACTTTCCTGGGAAGTCCAGTTGCTGGGTGCCCAACATGTGTTCGTCCAGTGGGTAGAGAGACGAATAACAGAATGGCCACAGGGGTAGCATCGATTAAAGCAGGAGGGTGAAGAAGTTTCTGCACTCAGAATAAGCGGTGCGTGAATAGTCAGGATATCTGGAAGGTTTTGGTTTCTAAACAGCAGAGGAGGGACTAGAAGGTCTCAAGGCGTGCTGACTGAGCATATGGATGGGCGTGGAATGGTGTCACAGTAGGTAGAGTATAAGATTGTCGTACAAGTAAAACACTAGCACGATTAGTAGTGATCGCGTTGCTCGCAGGAGTTAGAAATGTCCTGACTAGGTAAAAACCAAAACTAGGTAAACTAAAAAGCATGATGGCCCGCTTTAATTTTCCAGCCATTCGTTTGAATCACCCGTAATCTTCGGTATTCATACAATGTTAGCGTTGTACTAACGTGGCTAGTTAAGAAACTGGTGGCCGCATTGTCTTCTTCAAATAACTGAAGAATAACCATATTCTACTTTCGCGCGCAGTTGGACAATGAGCACCAGTGCTCTCCGTTGACCACCCCAATTTTGTCTGAGAAGTCTTCTTGTTAACAGTCGTAAGGTAACCGAGAGTTCAAACGACCAGATGCTTGTAAACCGGATGATAACCTTCATCGTTCTCTTGAAATGCAGAACGCCATCATTTTATTTGCGGCATCTTGTTGCTGACACATTCGGAAATGTCCTTGCCAATCAGGATATCTACAGCAAAGGCCTGGATTTTCGGCCGGCTCCGCTCATTGACTGATTGCTAGTTTTGTTTTACTTTATTTGGGCGTATGTCGCCGGTCCTGGAGAAAATTCGGGAGTGTAGACTTGTACTCAGACTGGCACTTTGGCCATACATACTTAGCCAAAGCTCAGAGAACTGGGTTATTTCGGCAATTCCCATACAACGTGAGCGTCCACAGAACCGAGTGAGTCTTTTTAGAGCAACTAATCTGCAGCAGTTAGATACACCATCCTGATCGCCGGTAGCGTGTGAGCCAGGCATCTATACTTGTAATGCCATCAAACAACAAGCGCGTAACATGTGACATTCATTTTCAATCAGTTGAAAAACCCTTGGAACCGATTGAGTAGTCATCGTTTTCGGAAGGGTTTGGTAACAATAAATCTACCGATTGCTACCAAACCCTTCCGAAAACGGTAACATCCATTTGTTTTGTTTATAAGCACTCTAGGTCAATAAGTGACACCTATGTCATCACACGGCTTGCATAAACAATGCAACACAGTGTGTTTTCTTTTCAGACGATCAACGAAACTCAAAGATACTGGCCTACCATATATATAGAAGGCCTTTAATCGACTTGGTCTTCACGTAGGACGATGTCCGTCAGCCCTTGGGCAGTGCAGACCTCTTCAGTCTTCTGGGGCCGGACAAGGCCTATCCAAGGATCCAGAAGAAAGTTTCGCTGATAATACCTTGTGTTTCGTCTGTCGCTTACTGAGTGCAACCTTCCCTATGTTTCGAAGGAAGAGATTTTTACTCCGACCTATAGAGCTGGTGACCGCCTGGCAGACAGAAGCCTATTTGCGTCACTAGCATACCGCGCAGTTCGATGCGCCGTTTTATGAAGTGGACCATTTTAAATCACCTTGGTACCAACAACTTGACATCTCCAGTGAAAAAAGATTCCTTCCAAACTATTTTTGTGACAATATGTTCGCAAATTTGGGTAGCTTAACATAAGTCAAAGACAAAGGGCTCATATCGAATGCATTTGATTGAGTCTCTTTCGTCCACATGCTCTACAGTCTTGAGTTTTATGGGATCCAAGAGATGATTTCACGTCGGAATAATGTGTTCGTATCAGGTAGAACAGTTGGATTAGAAGTGAGCTCAGTCAACGCTTCTGCAGCGGAATTCATCCGCCGTCATTTTTTGCGGTTTTTTAGATTAACCTCCTTTCAAAATTTTTTTGGCGCATATTCGACTTTGAACTTGCTGTGCTATGGCTTCGGAAGTGTCCTCACACGCGTTTTTTGAGAAATTTGAGGCTGTATCATATTCACCCTTCACGGTATTTGAGAATCGATACATATGGAGTAACTATGTGCGTTCATCCAGTAATCGAAGCTCCAACGCTGTTTTGCGTTACCAATGGGTGTGCTAAATATGCAGAAGGCGACATCCAAGACCAACAAAAAGTGAGGGAATCCAAAGAATCTAGTAAACTTAGCGTGTTTGCTAATAAAAACAGTACGCGGAGCACCAACTGTTCAGTGCTGTTTTGTCTATGGAGGAAAAGGAACCGGCTGGCAGTCACTTCGTAATTTCTTGGACACAGCGGACCGGACGCCTGCTTGTGCGGCAGTCAGAGGAAGGTAGCCATAGCCGCATATGCTTCTCCCGATGGCAGCAGATGGCGTTTTTCAGACACCCCCAGATGTGGCAAATGTTGACGGAACGCTTGCAACTAACCGTTTAGGGTACGTTTTTTAAAGCCCCTAAATATCGGCCTGTAAATACAAGTTGCATATTTACCTGATAACGGATGGCTGTGTATGCGCTCAGGGGAAGCGGACAATTTACTCCTATGCGTACAGTGTTAGGCTTATTCAAGGAGTCGATGGGGAGCAGTAACTTGTTAAGATTCTCGTTATGGACAAGTTGGCGGAGCAAAAGCTGGCAGCAAGACTTGTGTTCGGCTGCGACGTAATGCTATGATACTTTCATATCAGAAAATCTATTAGGAAACACTATGTATCATTTATTATCCGTGTATTTTTGGTCACAAACACTCCGCAAACAGCAGGCATATATTCCACAGCATGGCTTGCCTGGACAACGCCGTAAAGTAGGTTTTTTCTACCTTAATACAAGCACACAGATTCCGGGATGATCCGCAGCTTCTGCGCCTCACGGACTCACGATTTGTCCCTTATCTTACGTCTTGCTGGTTGTACATCACCCGAAATTGGGCCGTACACGCACAATCCGGAGTTTTTCACCATGGTAACGTGACAACAATCGTCTGCAGAACGCGAACGGCCGCCTTAATGACCGGTTGCACCACCCCGACACACTGGTGTACGCCGCAGAGAAAGCGCCCCGGCACGCCGAGTGGCCCATGCAAGAATTTGAGATGCGTACGTCGTTTCACTGTGACAAACGGCAAATCTTGGGGGTGACGGTTACGTTCTGAAGGTCGTCTTTCCAATGACTACGTATGCATGTCCTTTCGTTTTGAGGCACCTGGGACCGCAAACGCCAAGACTGCTCCATGATAATATTGGAACAAACGAGGTGAGGTCAAACGACTTTAACTAACTTATAGTTTGCGGTGCAAACACCCATGTGCTCCCACACGGTTGACGTTTGCGCTGAAAAATACATGTGCCCTTCCTACCAGGCGATGGGGCTCCCCTGCATACACTTGTTCTCTGTATTTAGAGATCAGTTGGTTCCAAGCACTAATAACTGTTCTTCATAGCTTTTTCCTTAGCTTGACTCTCAATCCACTAATGATTGCTGGCGGATTACAACCTACCGGGAAAGATGTATCCTTTACACTTGTTCCCAAACCACCGCCGACAGCTTTTGACGGCCTTCTCAAACAAGTAAACCAAATGGTGGATAAGCTTCATGGGTTAGAACCCAGAAGGACCACAGTCATCTTTAGGCAATTGAGTGTTCAGGGGCGAATCCTGCCGCGTCAAGGCTCAAAGTCTGCAAATGATGGTCTACCATCGGTAGTCCAGTATACTGCATCTTAACCCAGATGGCGCTCTAGGGACACAGAGTTGGGCTTCTGTGTGCTCTGTGACCACCAGTGACCTCTGATGTGCAACGGATCGCATATCATATCACGCCGATTGTTGCGATTGTGAACTTTGTCCGCTGTGCATTGATGCTCCTCAGGCTTGTTCCAAATGTGAGTCCACAGAAGTATAATTAACTTTTTTATTTGTTGCTCCCGGCCCATCAAAAAAAGCAAAGGTATGCTTGCTTCCCGGTCCGCAAAGAGGGCATCTTATGGCGTTGATCTGACCAAAGCACAGAATCCCAGTACAGCGTGTCCCGGAAGTCTGCGTGTCCGTGTATTCGGGTCCAAGGAGGAACTACTTGCCAGCCGTGGGCAAATGTCTGACTACTGCAACTAAAGCTGTAGAGCGCCAGCTAGATGAAAGAGAAGAAGATGATTTCATGTGACCCATCAGCCCCATATAGTTCGTCTGTTAATGAGACCCCATGCATTTCATGTAAGTCTCATATTTCTTGAGGTACACAGTAAGTGTGACCAATACCCTCCCGCAAAATCACCCTTTCCTCGGTCAGCCCTTCGTTTTTTGGAATGTCCTGTGGTAAGAACAAACCGAACAATGCCCAACAGGTGACGTCTGATACAGTCACTGAGTTGACGGACACCTTGATGAACGGTGTGTCCGGAGTTTACCACATTCACACCCTCCGCCTTGGATGTATTATTTGCAACGGTTCTGCCATGGCATTTGTGAAGCAAATGAAAGGACATACAGGATAATACCGCTGTGTTTATTGCACACAGAAGGGTGTGCACATTGACACACGAATGAATTTTCACTCGTTAAAAGTTCCCTTACGTCGTGACTTTGATTTCCGAGCCTGAAAGCCAGAAAAGCAGCATAGTGTCCGACAAGGAGTCGAATTTTCTCACGAATGACTTTCCCCCACTAGAGTACATGCACACTGTGCCTTGGTTTAGTGCAAAAATTCCTAATCTTACTCACAGCTGTGCCAATTGGACACAGAGCCAGGCTTCCCTTGGAGTCCGGGAAACTACTGAATGATAGTGTCGAGCAACGGAGTGTGGTCCCAATTGCGGATTTTCCCCGAAAATGTCGAGGTGTGGTAGACCTGGATAGTGGAAGGCTTCCTCTGCACAAACGACCAGTTGTGTTACCAGAAATTTTACACCCTGACGTTTCCGAATGCTTCATGTATTTTTCTCTAATCACATTTGTAAACTGTTCACCACTTTTCACAACATTATGCTGTTTTCTGAATTGGTGTTCTTAAGGTTGCTTTTTCGAAAGTTGTAATTTTTTTGGACTGAACCATTTAGTTTGCAACGTGCGCTTGTTCTCCCATTTGTTCAATTTTGTAAAGATCTACGGTTGCTTGTATCGTTTTTCCCGTGTCCCCTATGAATCAGAGCTGGACCACTTAAAGCGTTACATACATTGGTCGAATCCACCGACTGTTCAGCTGCACCGCCGACCTGCCGAGCGCGTCGAATTGGATGCAGTCGAAGGGGGCATATTTTTAGATGGTGCGTGTTTGCCATTGAGACCATCAGCCACGAGCGGATGCCACAGGTTTGTGCATGGAGTTGATCTATTTTCGAAACTCTCTCTCGACAACTGCATTTTGCTTCACGGTCAACCCGCTGTCCTTGAAGATTTTTTAAGGGATACTACTGAGTGTCAGATATTCAAAACATTTCTTCCATTTTACACCTATGAAGTGAAATCAACGGAAGTTCCGGTTTGCAGTAAGTTCATGTTTATTTTAAAATTTTTTTAGAAACTTTTGGGGATGCACAGAGTGCCCAGCAAGAACTCCTTCACTCAAGGCATACCTTCTCCACAGGGCTGCACGATGAGTGACTCGTACGGGCTACTAAGCGTCAATGGTAGGTTTGTAATCGCACTACGATGGGCGCAGTAAAAAGAAACCGCTGCCGTCTGATTTTACAGGCGGATACGATCATGGTTCTTGTGGTGATCACACTTTGATCGCGAACGTAATTCCTCCCACATCATTCACTTGTTAATCCGTTAATTCCTTTTTCCTAGATGTACCAAGCCCACGACCTCGGACGTTGGTACCATTCCCGTTTCTGACGCACCGCCCATTCCCGGTGATGCCCCGATGAAATGCGGAACGTATGTTTTATTTCGTTACGACCATTCTAACAGCGGTTCCACATGTATAGCACTTCCTGCCTTGGGCGATCCAGAACCACCCAGTTTGACGCCGCTTCTCAGTTTTTTTTCAAATACTATGTATCTTACTTTCCATAACGAACTATGCAAATTCCAGGACCAATATAATTTCCCGAGACCTTGCCTTGAGTAAATTACCATGTTTTAACTTAACTATTTTATAGAGAACTTGGAATGAATTTACTCGTTGCTCCAGAGACTGCATGTGAAACTGGATGCTTTAGCACCTAAAAGCTGTTCTCAGATGCTCAAGGAACCCGTTCTACCCCTGGCTTCTGCAGAAGGCCAGCGATATACAGCTGTACTTACCTAACATACACTAACGTGGCGTCCAGACTCGCCGTACTACTTAATTCGTCCGGATTAAATGAAAAAGGAGTCTCTGCGTCAACCAGGCCGGCCCAAGGACTTGTTTGTAAGTATTTACTGATTGTTTCATACTTAATTAATTGAACAAGTGGCTGGATGAAATTCAATAGCTATATTTTTTCATTATAGACGCGACAACCGGGAGGTTTTCGAACATCAATATGCGGCGAATCAAGGGGATCGTTCATCGCTGGCTAGAAAACGAACGGCAGAAAGTTCGGAAACACCTGCAGAGAGCCACCAAGAATGATAAATTATTCCCTGTAATCTTTTCACTTCGTTCATGTAAAACTTTGTACTCGAAAACCCTTATTTATATTCAGGGAGGTAATATGCTGAGGAAAGGTGTATGGGTATATGGGATATCACGGCCCGGGAGCATGGTATACTATGGGAAGGAATAAACGTTTTTAATGGACTAAAGTTGCGCGCCAAACAACTTCAGCTAAGTGAGGATTGAGTGCAGAAATTCCAGTACTAAGTACAGATGTTCCGCACCTAGGTGCGGACTGGGTGCGGAAACTTATTTCACTTCCGCACTGGGTCCGCAACAGGGCGCAGAAACCGGCGGACACTGCAGAAATTTCCGCACCCGGCTGCAGATCTGCTGCAAACCTGCACTGGTGCTGAGTGGGCCGCTCTAATGGTGACCAGAAATGGACGCTCTTAGTAGCCATAATTATATTTGCACTTTGTGAGGGCATTCTACTTACGGAACGTCCTACTTTGATAGGAATGACATCACGGTGTTTGTGGTTTACCTGAAGTTACTTCTTAACGTTGTGTTATCCACAGGCCAACTATGCATATATGGGAAACCGGATCATTCGAAGAGATGGGCCTGGCGTGATAAACGTGTGGTAAAGCGTGTGATAAACGTGATTGATACTCTATTCATTGTTCTAATAATTACTCTCTTGTTTTAATATTCCAATTGCTGTACACATACGCCAGTTCGAATACATACGGACTACTTGTTACGCTGTGCTGGGATTTGTATTTTTAGTTCGTCTGGTTATACCGATATAGGTGCTGAATCTGATTATTACATTTTGGCGTCACGAATAGAACAATTCACCATGCCGGCGGAAAGGGAACAATTAATTGTTTATTCAACTGCGCGAGAAGCAGGGATTATTTGGAACGGTTTGGCATATGGTGTCTTAAAAAATCCGATATGGATGATAAGAAACTCACAGCATACTAGCTACACCTTTTTGGCAAGGCGGCGTATACACTGATCAAGAATTTAGCATATCCTGAATCTCCAATCGATAGTTCTCATAATGCATTGAAGAAAGCGCTTCGGCGACGCACCCAACCGATTCACTTTGTAGCAGCCGAAAGAGCTAGGTTCAATATTTTGGTGCGCTTCCATTTACAGTCGGTGCGTTATTTTGTGTTACAGTTGCAGACACAAGCATCCAAATGTGACTGCGGTGCCCAACTAGAAGACTGATTGCGCGATAAACTCGTTGCTGGTATTCAAGTGCCAGAATTACAACGGAAGCTGCTGCTTTTTCAAGAAGAAAAAAATTTCAAACTATTCGGAAAATATGTGAGCAGTATGAAGGTATGTAGCATGGAACGAAGATTGATGAAGCAGTGTTGCTAGATTATTCTAAAAGAAATACTTCAAGGATGACGTATTTTCGTGCCTCAAATCCATCAATACGTCGCTTCACAGTCTGTAAGTCCAAAAAGTTTGTCACTTACCTTCTGATACAAATACTGACGCATAGGCATTATCCGAAGACATATCTGCCCTCTCTTTATCTATTTTGCTCCGAAATTTGTTGCATCTTTTTAAAGCGTTGACATCCGCTTCCGTTTAAAAGCATGATATCATGGCTGACACTGGTAGTTTTGAGTCCGTTATTCCACAGTCAGACCTAACTTCATTCTACCCCAGCGTTGTGAGAATGCCTACAGACGTTAATATCCGCGGTATCACTGGATATTCTGTACCTTTAGTTGGTAGTTGCATGATTCCTGTGAGACTGCTCCAAGGTAACCGCGTCGATTTTAATTTTTCAGATTCAACCTCGGGACCATCGGTTATGGGGCTCAAAGTTCTGCGCTCACTGCGAACTAGTATCACCTTACTGACTTCGGTGAATGAGAATGAACTGGAACAACTGATTTCTAATGCTCTAAGGCTACAGGTGACAAGAAAATACACAAGGCGAAACTCGAAACCACAGGAGATCCTATATATCTCAAGAGACGAATTATTCCACTTGGCCTACGAGAGGCTGTTCCTCAAGCATTAAATCCTCAAGCATTAAATACTGACTCCTGTCGAATCATCGAATTAAGCAACCCCGATATTTACCCCGTCAAAGGCTGATGGTATTACTCCGAGAATTTATGGAATTTATGGTTAACGCTAAATACGCGGTAACTGCAACGTACATGCACTTCAGTAAAGCTCGAAGATGCGCTGTATCGTTTATCAGATTCAAGTATGTTTTCAGAAGTTGATCTAAAAGATGCTCATCTTCAAATACCACTGGATGAATCTTCTAGTAATCTCATCGTGAGAAATACACCTTTTGGGTTATTTCGACACAAGTTCCTTTTCTTTAATCTAAATGTTTCACCATCTGTATTTTGACAAGTTATGATAAATGCACCTTTGGTGTTCCATCATTTTCATGTCTGGGCTACATTGTGGATGGCAGTAGTTTTGAACCCGATACAAACCGTCTATCCGCTTTAGTAAATGCGCCGCCACCAATAAATCTACAAGAATTGCGTTCTGTTCTACGAGCACTTCACTATTATTTTCGTTTTATTCCCAATTTTGCTAAACATGAGATTTGCTCGTTTGATGTCGTATCTGCCAATCAATCTTCTTGGTCCTCCAACAATGAAAAGACGTTGTGTGCACTGGTTGGTTACCTTCAAAATTCAGCTGTTTTGAAACCGTTTTCCATCAAACATCATTCGACCATCATTACTGATGCTTCACTTATTGGGATAGGAGCAATCCTTGAACAGTTTGGCAGACCGGTGATCTGCATTTCCAATCGACTGTCAAAGGAAGAACGTGGGCATTCTCAGACACACCGAGAAGCACTTGCGAAATATTGGGCTGTCAAATGGCTCCAAACTTTGCCATTGCTACTGATCACTAGGTTTTAAAGTTCTTGTGCCATCCTACA
This sequence comes from Clonorchis sinensis, assembly GCA_003604175.2. Taxonomy (NCBI): domain Eukaryota; kingdom Metazoa; phylum Platyhelminthes; class Trematoda; order Opisthorchiida; family Opisthorchiidae; genus Clonorchis; species Clonorchis sinensis. The sequence continues at coordinate 209,795,363 of CM030369.1, forward strand.
GAATCTCTGGCTAGGTCATCTTCCGCTTTGGTGCAACGGTGGATTATTGCACTGAGTTCGTATATCTACGCGATTGTTCATCATAGTGCAAAAGTGATTCCCCGTGCCGATTTGTTGTCCAGAATGCCATCATGCGACTCCGATTCAAACAATTAAGATTGTTTATTGATTTAACCATTACCACTCAAGCGGGATGCGCTTGTTGCTGATAATAAAAGGTATTTTGCTCCCATTTTTCTGCACTGCGTCATGACTGGGCACAGTAAAAGCGACGCCCATTTCCTGCCTTTTACTGTCCGCGAAAGTTTGGTGTGCTTTGAGGATAGAGTTATCATTCCACCGACTCCGCGGGCGTCTGTTCTTCCAGATTTACACTCCTTACGTCTGGGTATTGATAAAATGAAATCCATTGCACGCTTGTGATGCTGGTGGCCGGAACTGGATGCTGACATCAAGTATACTGCTAAGAATTGTGTTAAATGTGCATGCAACATTCATGACAAGTCTTCGCAGTGGTATCCGTGGCCAGTTACTTGAGAAACATTTGAACGAGTTCATGCAGGTTACTGCTGCCCGTTTCTCGGTAAACACTATAATTGTTATTGACGCATACTTGCGTTGGCCTAGAGTTTTTCTAACTAATTCCTCAAGTGCGGATTTTACACAGCAAGCATTGAGGAAAGCGTTCAGCCATGAAGGTGTACCAACTGTTTTGGTCACTGACAACGGCACACACTTCATTGCAAAATTCCTCGAGGAATGGTTAAAAGGTCTTGGATGTCGACATCTCTTTACTGTTCCACGACATCTCCGGTCGAGTGGACTTGCTGAGAATTTTGTCCGAACACTGAAATCTGCCATCATTTCATTCTCTCCTACTACTTTTGTGGAATTGGACCGTGGGATTGATAATTTTCTAATGCAATACAAGAATGCCGTTCATTCCGTTACTGGGAAGAGCCCCGCGTTTCTTTTAAATCGCGCTCGTTGCGGACAAGTCTTGGCCGTGCCAAAACGACTGATGTCATTACGTTTTTAAAGGTCAGTGATTTACTACCTGCTATATGAATAATACTCCCATCAAATGAGGAGCGTATGGTCACAATTCTCGTTTTGTGTGATCTCTGTAGTCACCGAGGACACATTGATCAGGTTGAGTTCAATATCAGGGGTCAGTCTGTTAACGGCACTCCTGCCGTTTCTAATACTAATGGATCCTTGGTAGACCATCTTATGGTATCCGAACAAAACGTCATACTGAAAGACATACTACTTGCGGAGAACCTGAAGTTTCCAATCCGAGAAGATCGTAAAGATTGCGATCGAGACCACCACTGAACTATAAACATCCATGCGCTCATTCACGATGTGGCGGATGTGATGAACATGAGTGATGCTGTATTCGTTGTTCTACTAATTATTCTCCCGTTTTATTAGTCCAAGTTCTGTACACTTACGCCTGTTTGAGTACATACGTGCTACTTTTTGCGCTGTGCTGGATTCTATATTTTTAGTTGGTCTTTTAATACGTGTTGAACCTAGTTATTACACATTGCCACTGCACAATTCTTAAAGTTGCTTAACACCGTTATACTTAATCGAAGGCAAGCTCCATAGGAAAGTGTGCTGTACCGGCATTAGCTGGTTAAGCCCATCTTATTTGTCAAATCTGAAGAGTATAAGCAAACAAACACCACTGACCGATTTTCCTGGATGCAATTTGTATTGGATGTTCTGTAGGTGCAACCTCATTCTCGAAGAACAACGAAGAAGGCAAAAATATGCTGAAGTGCGGTTTCGTGATTTATCTCTCGGAAAGCTGTAACAAAATGTGAATCGGTGGTGGTCTGTGACCTTGAAAGTTCGGTCACTCAAACAAAACGCCATGAACAACTTATCATTGAAAGGAACAAATGGATTAGACTAACTGCCCGTAAAAGCCACAACTTAAACCACCCTATAGTATTGGCAAAAATAATTTGGGCGCGCTTCTAGTGAGTGGGTTTGGTCATAGATGTGAAATTTTACCCTTGAGTGCTCGCCTAAATCAAGGGATAAAGACCATGTTGAAAGAGGTAACGCAAACTGCAATTGATTTTGGCTTGGGCGTATATAGTAAGAAACGTTTCACTTGAATGGAGAAGTTTTTCTCCGGTAAAAAACGGTTTTAAAGAAAATTTCACACGAGGGAAGGGACAAGCAATATAGTATTTTGGTAAACGCTGCCTTCGAACTGAAAGTTGTTCTCTCAAAAAAATCCATAATGAGCGTTCGCGGAAAGAGGTATTAAAGTGGATATTAGTATCTATGACGTTCTGACCTAAAAGAGATCGCAGCTTCTGAAGAGTGATGTTCATCCGAGGGGTTTGGCGAGCAGCGGCTGTTTTAAGGTGGATTCATGTAAATTTTTCGTACAGAATTAATTAACCACTATCAGGAGAATGAAGGATCCCAGAGCAATATGAACATACTTTTGGAGGACTGGCTTGTTGGTCCCAGCTTTAGGACTCCACTGAGTCTATATACACGTGGGCTGGTGGTATCCCGACAGACTGTCCCAGGATGCGGTCACTGGCCTTGGATCAGGTGGCCATTGTCCTGTCTAGGGATCTCCGCTTGCAGACCTCGCGTCACTACACCGGAATGCCTCACGGCTGCCTGGTTTGGCAAGTGCGTCCTCAATATCCGTAGGCAGTCATGGAAATTCTAAACGGTATCTGTTAGTAATTTTCGCGGCTGTCTAATGGGGTTCAACTCAAAACACACTGAGAACGAGCCAACCAAACCGAGGAATGCACTTTCAAAAATAAACTTTTCCGGGAAAACCTTTGAATCTGGAAGAAGACGGGCAACAACAGGAAACAATCACTAGTGGCCAGCGAATTCATCGGACCATTTTTTAAGTAGACAAATTAGCTAATAGATAAAAGATATTTCTCAAACCCCGTCCCAAGGCGCGCCTACGAGAAGAAAACAAGCACCAACCCGCGTACCAAAAACGCGTAGTAGTTGAAAACGCAAATTTTAGAAGCTAGTTGCAAAAGGCATCAAAAAGATCAAGTATTGCATGGTTGTCCACTAATATAAACTGGCCAAATAATATACGTAATTTGTATCCGTTTTCCCGATTTTTAGACCCGAGTGCCATCAGTTTTAAATGTTTTAAAGACAGTCTTTATTTCCCGCTAACCAGCATTATCGATCGGCATGTGATCCAACCAGTGTTTATTCCTGATGAGCGAGCCGTCAAGGTAATACAGTTAGAAAAATACCACAAGAGGTACCATTTGAGGCTGCCTGCGGTTTTAAGAGACTTGCTGGCTTTATAATGTTCTGCATGATTCGACCCAAATAAAAGTACTCCGCAGCTATGGTGATCAGGTTACCGCGATTTAAGCACCCTATGTTTCGGGATAACGACCAGAGTAAAACACAAGTGATTGAAAGGCGGTGTGAGAAGTTGTGACTGGGAAAACGTGGATATTGTGGTGTTAGAATTTGCCTGACTAAGGCTTGTTGAAAATAAAGCCTGACAGTTTTAGCTGCAAGCATTCACAGACCTAGAAAACTCTTGTCAACCCCAGTTACAGAAGATTCCTCCCCTTCCACTCATGTTGATCGTAGCAACCTCTGCATTTTCTGTTCCACTATCAAACTCGTTTCCTGACCCCAACTGCTATCCTCACATCTGCTCTTACAGTCACTATCTTGCCTTCATCAACTTCTGACATCAAAATCAATTCAACATATACCGTCATTTCTGCCCATTCTCCGATCCAGTTGAATCGAACGAAAGCATTCCAAACACTGTTTCACCATATTCACTGGAGTGCCGCCAATATCTCGTAATTCCAGCTTAGAGTAGTCAGACGAAATGGCGAAGGAGACAGTACGGAAGTTTGCCGGCACAAGTTGCACCAGCATACATATAAGTTCTAGGACCTGACTGACGTGGCATCGCTGCTATCTCCCCACCTGATATTGCTGAAATTCGGTTTACCTCTGGTGGTTACTTCGTAGATAATTTTGATTTCTTTGTGTACGCATTTGGAGCGGGTGCGTTTTAACTTGAGACTCTTTATCCATAGCGACCACACTCCCAACCCACTATCAGTTACCGACACATTATAACTTGAACTGGGTCCACAGGTATGTTTCAACACTAGGAGTTCTTTTGCCGTTTTCCTGCGTCTATTATCTCTACCAACCATTTCGGGCATTTTAGACGGGTTTGATCCCAACTTCCAGAGTCGGTTCCCGCTCCCGCTGCATGTTGGTTGCACATGTGAGCCAGGTTTTTTTCAGTTGGATGACGCGGTCGGCGTAAACGGTATTCCATAAGTTGAATCGTCTGCTGAGTTCTGAAGAAATGAATAGTAACAGAGTTGCAGCACTGTTCATTTTGTGGAGAGAGTTTTAACTCAGAGGCCAAGTGTAACTCACTTGAGAAAACATTCGAACTTCTTCAGTGAGATGTGCCACCAATGTGTACTTTAAGTAATTTAGAACGCTCAAACAAAAACTTCAGTAAGGCGTAGTTTTCCATCCGTGATCGCCTTAATTTAAAGGCAAATGTCGGCTTGACACTTTGTTTAAACTATCATTCATTTCACTATTCTTAACTGTATACAATCGCGCCCATATGAAATATTGCGTCTGTAACGAAATTGGAACTAGACTGCACAAGCGCACATGTTTATCGTATGACCTAATGTGTGTATCCCTCCTTCTCCCTATAACAGGTAACCTTGAGCCCCAGACCGTAGACAGTAACCCTCTTGTGCATCCACTTAGGTGACCTTGAGCTATTGCTGTACTTGTACTTGACTTGTGTCTGTAGTTTCGGTTTCAATGCACGCGCGTTGTTGCTTCGCTCCAGTCTTCTCCGCGTCAGCCAGCTTGTGCCAATGTGTGCTCTGTGCGCCTTGTGGTTCGGATTATATCGATTTCCATATTTGCACATTTCAGAACCGGGGTGTGCCGTCACCAAATCCCCGCGAACGTCGATTACCACAAGCTTCCTTAACATCCCACGCCACGCGTCTTACCTATATTTCGATGTCGCATCAGCACCCACCTGTTTCATAATGATAAAGAAAGAATCACTGGTATGGCTGACATTTTTGGGTTTCTATCACTTTCTTACCATGAAAATGTCTCCTTGAAGTGGTTGCTCATCCTACACAAAGAATTTTTAAATAAACTGAGTGATTGCTGTAAGCAGAATGAACTGTTTCTTTTGACAAATGAGGACAAACGTGGTAAGTCGGACAAAGTTATTAACATAAAACCAGTTGAAGTATCGCTGATGAAAACAAACTAATACGATGCAAAACTCGATCCACTTTTACTTACGTTTTTAAAATGTCTAGTTTTTAGTGTAAAGTTCCTGCAAATGGTACGGACTAGTTCACACTGCTCTGCGAACCGAACAAAAAATAACGAAGCATGTTACAGAGTCGGCCGGGCCCTATGACTGAATGCCTCAAAATCGCGCTGAACAATCAAATTTATGCATACAAAAATAGCTTTTCATCTGGAAATGGCTAAAAGGCGTTGCTTTTAACCGGTCTTGTTCTAGAAACCGAGTAGCACCTCTAGTACATATAGTTTATCCAGGACCTACAATCCAATGTCACTAGCGTGCTGCAGAACTACAGTTCAATTTAATCCTTACATTAACGAGTAAAGTTTGCAGGCTGTTATCGAAGTAAAACTGCAAACGAGCGTATTTCTCTACAACTGCTCTCCTTATCTTGACCTCGGTTTGTCGCTGTGACTTGGTGCTTTATTGCTTGACGGATGGATCACCTTTAGGTCAATATTCGACCAAATAATATCTTTGAGTGAGCACACCTTGATCGAGGATAAGCCCATAACCAAACTGCTTTGTTCCAATCCCACGCAAGTTCAGATTATTGGGAAAGTCTTGATTTCAACTGCAAGTGGAGCCGCTAAGCGGAGCACTCGAGTGGGAGTAACAGGAACTGTGTGAAAAAGTATAAAGTTGTTCGACAAACATTTCAGTAATTCACTGCTGCCATCTCCACACAATGACAATTTAAAGTTGGCAGTCAAGGAATCCAGTAACAATGAATAGCATCCAAATTCTCGTATGCAAAATGGTCGAACGTTCCTCGTAAATGACCATGACCATAAAAACGCGATAGATCAGTGCGACCAAACTAGAGAAACAACCAGTTTTCCTGGTTGACGGCCATTAACGGCTGTCACCATGTGCAGATCCTTGTCCAGACAGAAAAGTATAGTCTATCACTAGATGGAACTTGGTATTGCAAAACATATAACAAAAACGGGAAGACGAGACAGACACCAGTTTCCCTTTTTTTAGATATCCGAACCTTGTTCAGTACGAATGGTTAGAATAGACTATGTGTTTTGTGTGACATTTGAGTTGGTCGTTGACGGAAAGACACAACGCTAAGAGCAGAGTTGAGGTGGTCCGGTAGACGCCAATCTTCCGTTTCTTCCATTTTTTTGTCATTCGGACTGTTCCCCTAATAGAGTTGAACTGTTCTGATTGAAAGGCCAAGGAAAACTCTGTCCCAGACGTTGTGATTTCCACGCATAATCAACTCAACTATTCTTATTCCACCCTGTTTTACAGGTACAGGTAAAACCATGCTAAAACTGAAGACCATGGATAAAAGCTGGAACGTGCGGTTTAAAATCACCATTAGAGACCCCGATTGAGACCATGCGTCCGGAAACTGGTTTCAATTAAGTACCTTTGTGTAGCATTTTGGAAATACACACGCACCCACAGACTATCGGTTGTGTTTTCTCACTGCAATCCCTGGAATTGTCATACGGGAACTCAATTATAAATGTACAGGCAAAATTAAAAACACTTGCTATAGTGTGAATGGATTTGAGAAGTTTTCTGAAAATATCGTCTTGCAAGTGAATCCAAACCACGCAGAAAAGCAGAGTAGCGCTGTCTCATCTTTAGCCGGAATCATCAGAACCATGCATCTCACGAAACTACAGAGGGTCTTGAAATCGCGATCTCCAAGTGTCTGAGTGCGAGTTAATCTCAAAAGTGGTCAGTAACTCGTAACCGAACGGCTAAGAGTTTAACCCGGAGGGCGCGGGTTCGAGGCCATCTGAAGTTTCGTGAGATGCGCTGCTGATAATTCACAGTAAGGAGGAAAAGCCCGCACAATGCTTTTCCGCTCTCTAGCATCTATTGGCACCACTTGCAGGTCGGAGCTTCTCTCAATATTTGTTGCTGAGTGTCAACTCACATCGCAGAAGGCAATTAGATGAGAACCGTTGCGACTGCAGAAGAGCGAACGTTTAGGAACGGTTGACATCCATTTGATTTTTCAATGGAATGATTTCGGGTACTTAATACCAAAGAAGATTGTCAAGCGTTGTCACGAAATCGGAACAGATCACTTGTAGAAACCTGCACACAATCGAACATCACCAAGAGATTTTGGATTAAGAGCATGCGTCGGTGGTGGGGAAAGATCAGGGTCACAGACCAAACCATGTTCGTCACTCAATAGGCTGAGCTTGGAGAGGTTGGAAGTAGAAAATTCCCATTTTATGAGGTTGACTGCAATGGCAAAGCATACGGCGTTACGAATATTGTTTACTGACTTTCGTAATGTCACGCTTTGGTAGGAACTTTAACAACATTACCGTCTTGACCAAGGGGAAAACTCACTCGGTTTGCAATGAACTGTGTTGTGGTACTTTGAAAAGCCGTAGAAAAGACAACCACTCTCCCTTCTGTATGGTAATTATTCAATGTGTTATGGTACTTTGAAAAGCCGTAGAAAAGACAGCCACTCTCCCTTCTGTATGGTAATTATTCAAAGAACTTAACAAGAGCAGTAAACTAAAACTAAGGTCTCAAAGTATTCTTATTGCTGGCGGTATGTTTCATGTGTGTCCCAGGGTCCAGATTGCCTCAACTAGGGAATCTACTACGGCGAAATCACTAGGTTGGTCTAAAAGGTTTTAGAAATTTATGTTTGAGATTTTGGAGTAAGTTGCAACAGCATTGACGTTGTTCGTCTCCCTGGAGCTCAGCAAGAGTTACAAGTTTTGCAACGAGGCAGGAACACCTGAAAAATGAGGTGAGGATCTAAATAACTTGGAGAGTGATGTACAGATTTCACCAACTGCTGTCCATGCTGGTGAGTAGTTGATCGTGGAGACCGTTCACCAGACGGCTAAACTATATACAACAAAACAAGAAAACAAGTACCTGCTACTTTGGCCGATAAAATACACAATTACTTGTCGACATTCGGATTATTAGCCAATGAACAAATAGTTTGCTAACTACACTCACAACCGTAAAGACCGGACGTCCATATCGATGGACACCGATCAGCCGTGGTGTACGAAACGCAAACGGTGAGGAAGTATGTTAATCGACAGTCGAATTATTTGAGGGGCGTGAGGGTGTCTTTACACTAGTACTTTCCTCGTTAGCCACGATACTATGGATCAGATGTATGCACTGTTCTGTTATTGTTAATTTTGTCTGGCTGAATCTCAGACCAGAAATTAAAGTATCAGCAAACTCTCAGTTAAGTCTCCTACAATGGTAACGATATAAGCACAGGGTCGGGTTTGTTCGTTTAAAGTACAATTTAACAGCTGTGGAATGAGATGTTCTAAAAGCTGCACAATATATAAGTTGTAACCCTCAGGTTCTTGGTTGGGTCTGGTTGAAAAGTCTACGATTCTTCTAGGGTCTTCATAGCATAGCGAAACTCTATTATGACACATTTTGAAGTTTGAGTTGCATGCGAATGATTAGCAATCATGTGGTTTCTTTACGTTATTCCTTGTTGCCGTTTCCCATGCTTTAGTGAAAGACGACTAAGGAGTACCGATCACATTGTATTTACTTCTAGGATTGCATAATATACATCATTCACTATCTGTGTCTCCTGACCATTGTCAAGAGTACGTGGTAATTTGCGAGCAAACGTAGTTTAAAAAACCGGGTAGACTTAAGTGTGGTTTCCGTTTGGGCTTAAGATCAACCTAATTGATCCATGCGACTGAGGATTTTGTGCCGACGCGATGAAGAATCAGAAATAAAGAGCCTGAGTTATCAGTTTTTCCTAGAATCCATTTTTTCATTCGAACATCCAGCTAGAATCTTCTGTATCAATTAGGTTTATTACAATAAGTCCTGAATTTGTTTCCCCGCTTTCGAACTTGTCTCGCACGAGGGCGGCTTCCACCGACCCTACGGGAAAATGCCAGCCTCCAGGGAGATAATTTTCCGAGTGTTTTTGCCTCGTTGTCCCCGCATAACGTGTTTTTTATACTAGACTAATGACAATCGACAGTCATTTGCCCAGAAACTGGCGGCTACTTCTCAAAGATGACGTTAAACTTTCAGATTAGGTTCCCATCCTATTTCGCATCATTAGGTTGACGGGCCAGAAGTGAATTAAAATTCCGAGCCACTCGGGCCAATGCACATCGAGTCCACATTGCAGTCGTGATGGACACAGGCCCGACCTGGTACAGGAAACGGTGAAGAGCCAAGCTGAGAACAAACAACGATACCAATGTTAGCATGGTGTCGGCTGCTGCTTTCATATGACCAACAATGAAAGCCTGGGCGCGCTTATGCATTGCCACCATCCGAACTGACGCACTCCTCATCGTGTTGTTTCCTACTGCGTAGGAATCTAGGTGCGTTTGACGGCCAACTTTAGCGGGGCGTTGGGCCAACTCTGCAGTAAACTGTTGGGGAACTGCCAGAAGTTTTGTGTTCTTTGGTAGTGTGTAAAGAGGAAGCGTTCCTCCATAGATTTGGAGAATCTAATGCAAAATGCTCAGTTAGATCAAGGCGGAGGCCGTCATGAGGAACAACTTAAGTAATGGGCTTTATGAGAACGTATATCTTAAAGAGCGTTAACGAGGAATACGCCTACGAAAGAAGAACGTAACAGATGGCCCTCTTGCAAGACGAAAGAGATGAAGCAGTAGGGGCGAGATGGTTCAGTGGTTAGAAAACGGACTTACTAACCGGAAGGTTCGTGGTTCGAACACCCGACCTCTGCCTGTCGACTTACCCTGTCTAGGCTTGGGCAACCTGGCAGCATCCCAGCCTTCGTGCTTCAGCTGAACGATCATTATTATTATTATTATTACTAGTAGAAATGTGTTCGGCTAGCGAATGATGAATTTTACAACTTTGAATGAATGTAAATGCAATAAATACATCAGTTACCGACAGTCATTTAAAAGAAAAGACAATGAAAATTGTTTACCGACTGGGGTTCACAAATTTTTACCCCAGTAAAGACTCGTTGTTTAAGTTTGATTGTGCCATGTAGACAAGTTACCGGGGGCTTCAGTAGCTAATAGGGAGGTTACAGCAACTGCAGTAAGTGATTCACTTTTCACGGGCTTATACGCCATCTAGCCGGTCCTCTGACAGACTGAAAACGTGTTCAGTTTTTCAAATTATAGGAGCCAAGCAACGCGATTACTTCCTGCACAGTAGCGTAGGGTTATATTCAGCTGGGGCGAGATAGCTCAAGTGGTTAGAGCGCGAATTTACTGACCGGAAGGTCCGTGGTTCGAACCCCACCTCCGCCTCTCGACTTCCCCCTGTCTAGGCTTGGGCAACCTGACAGTATCCCAGCCCTCGTGCTTCCTTCGGGTTGCATGGCAGTCAGGCACCGAAAGGGTGTTACAGCCGAACGATTGTTGTTATTTTTATTTATATTCAGCTCATCCGTTCAGTCAACTGCTGGACGTAAAGCTAAACGTTTCGTTCTACTCGTCAGTAGGAACATGCTTTTGGTTTCCATGGGCCTTCGGTTAAGACTACCTCATTCGCTCACCAGTGGAACAGGTTTAGTTTGCTACGCTGCTTCCAGATGGGTTAACTTAAGCATTTGTAAATAGAAGTTCACATTTAATTACGGTCAGTGGACGAGTTTATCATCAAAATGAGTCAAATGAACTTCAATATTAGTGACCGAATTATCCTTACAAAACGAGTTTGATGTTTTCTGATGACTAAAGATAACCCCAAGGGTGATCATCCCCAGGATGCTCATCTGAATAGTGGCCATTACACTCTGTAACCCGTACAGCTTGCAGAAACAATTTTTTCAATGGCAGGCTATGACCGCAGCAATAGTAAACAGTGTGGTTCGTATTGCGGCCGTTATAATATCATATGATACTCACCTTTACTCATGGGATTGCATGACGGAAGGAATGGTAAATTCACACATTGTATTGATCACCACACCAAACTGATTCACGTAAAGAAAATATAACTTTAGAAAAGGTGAGGATCAATCAGAGGGTTTTTGGAGGGTGTGTCAGCTATGTGATGAACGTGCGTCCACAAGGTCGTATTTGAAGAGATGGGCAAAAATACTGAAAAATGTGCAGATGATTTATCATCCGGGCTAAACAACAACAGAAGAGAACAAGCGTGTGCGTTTGGAATAGGTGTGGATGAGAGGTTGTTTGGCCGGGGTCGGGGTGATAATCGAGGTGACACAGCATTGGGTTAACTGTGAAAGCACAGGTTGATAGTGATAACGAGAAAATAGAAAAACGCCTAAACTGAACATTTGCTTTGAGAAAATAATAATAATCCCAAACACACTGAGTGGGAGTAGTTCTGCGCTAGGGAGAACGGTCAGCAAGGGAGGAATTTATTCGACAGATTACACCAGAACATTGTGGAATATATTGTCTACTGATAACCAAAAGCAAAGAGAAGCAGGTTAAGCACGTTATTTCGAACGAAAAAGAGATGAAATTCTGAAGAAGTTGTCATCTTATTGAATGAAAATTATTAGAACAGCGCGAGCTAGCTAAGACCTCCATTGAACAGGAAGTTTCAGTAATCCAAGTCAAGCATGAAGCTAGTGGTGTATTTTGGTGCATCATTGATGTGTGTTCCTTCTAAACCACGAGATAGGATCAGTCTTCATTCTCTGAGGCTAGATTCATTGACGTTTCCAGAAGAGTCATCCAACAAATGCTGCTCCTCCTGGGTCTGGTGGCCTGCAGCCAAATCTGCAGGATGTAAAATTGTCAGTTCTCCTCTATGTTTACCCCTGCGTTTGCGTTTAGCTCCCCTCTCATACTTATCTGTAGTTGAGATCTGGAATCCAGCAAAATGAGTCTGCCTGGCAGGACTTTCTTCCACGTTGCGTTCCAATTCATCTGCACCGCCCTTGCTAAATTTGGCTTTCCGTAGGTCCGGCTTTCGTCGCTTGAAGAAACCAAGGCAATAGAGCAGTATTACCAGAAGAGCGAGGAATATAATTCCTAGAACGACGCCAACGATAATTGGCCAGGTTGGGATCTGATGTATCAGTTTGGGGCGGATTTGAGGGAAGAAGAAGGTTTGCCAAACATGGAAATAACCAACTGGTTCGGATGCCGGGATAACGCCTTCCGGTAGAGCTCCTTGATCTACCGAGAGAGTAGTAACTACCTAAAATTCACAAGAAAAGCTTATTTTATGATAAAGCAATTAACATGAGACTGAATGCATTTAAAGAAAAGTCAAGAATACTATGTCAAGAATCATGTCAAGAATCAAGTCAACAATAAGTGCAGCGTGTACTAAAGTGGACTGCCGAAGTAACATCAGGTTCGTTTGCAGCACTGAGTGACCTATACATTCAGAATATGTGGGGATTAGGTTATTCGATTTTATAAATCTCGAGACAGTGTACCCAACTACTTTGGGAACAAGTTTCACAACTGTATTGAATTGTTCGGGCGCTACGTTCAAAGAATGGTCGGTTTCGTTCAATGAACAATGTTCAAAAATGGTGAATGCTCGCAGTCTGTGTGGAAAATCGCAGTTGTGGACAGTGTTCCACTTCGGACAGATAAAAGTGAGAATTTAAACGGGTCATATTGAAGTACGGTTGTGATAAGGTCAACCTTCTAAAAAAATGACGTATGATTACTGCATACCCAAAATGAATAGATGTTCAGGCGATAATCTGTAAACAAAGCGACGAAAGTTTCCCCCTCATTTCGGGGTTATAAAGACGGTAATTTGCGAAGCTTGTTTTCTGAAAACGGTTTCGCCGGCTAGCACATTAGAACTCCAAGTGTACAATTGGATAACTTAAACGGCATTTGGTTGTAAAAATGAGCGGGATCAAATGGGTGGAGGTAAATAAAGCATGAAGTGCCAGGCTTCTTAGTGGAAAGGAGTTGTTCTCGGACGAACTCCAAATCAAAGAAATGCAGACAGTTGCAAACCGATTTGGTTTTAACGGGAGCCTCATTCGAATACCAGGTGGACCGCCCGCTTATATTATTCAACGTAGCGGACTGCACAAGGGCCGCCTCATGTTTCGAAGAGTTTTCAGTAGTGCGTTCCGCGGACAGGAGGTACATTTTTCTCTTGGAGACACATTTGTGTCGCGTAGTCTCCACAATCAACAATCCTAAGATATAGGCCGGTTTATTAGCACTCGGTATGAATTAGAACTTGCGATTTTTTCCACGACACCCCTGATTTAATCCAGAAGCAAATTAACTTAAGCGTTTTTTTATAATCATTGATTTTGGTTGTCGGCTCTAATACGACAGCTGGCACTGGAATATGACTGAACATCCATAGAGAGATAGAGCGTGGTGATATGTTTTTTTCTGGAACTGGAACTAATTCTCGGAATAGCCGCAAAATCTGTCACAAGTCATATCTTCTGGCAAGTGGCTTACAACCTTGTCCCCGTTGAATGTCAGTCAATGTAGATGCGCTTTTCGCAGCCTCGCCAAACGTATGGTTTTGAGATGGATCGCCTGGGGGTATCTATCCTGAGAAAATTTTCGCCCTGGAAAGGGTAATTTCTCTTGCAGACAGCCGAAGGCGCACACTTTAACAGCGATTTAGTCAAGAAATTTATTTTATTAAATACGGTAAACCAACTTCATTCTTGAAACAAAGATACATCAGTCATTTACTTCCATCGAAACACAAACTTCATGTAATCGTAAATGACAGATCAGTGGTCGCGATGTCGTATACACAGACTCAAGTACATGTTTCAAAATTTTATCATCCTTGGAATAGGTGCAATGGAAATCTATTATTGATTTTTACTCGGAGTAGAAACAGTCTGTCCGCACCAGAATCTTTTGAAAAAACAATTGGTCACATAGAGGAATCCCAACATCTACGGCTATAGAAAATTCAATGGCATTGCTAGTGTCGTTATGAATTTTACTTCCCAATGGCGTTGTTGAAGATTTACTAAATTGTCAGGAGGTATCAATCACTTGGACAGCAAAATCAAACAATTGGCGTCTAGTTCAAAAAGTATATCTTTAAACTGGACCTTCTGAAGAGCTGCAGACAAATACTGTGGGAGAACATCATAGTAAAGCACTTTGAGGCCGCCTGTCATGCCTCGTTTACAAATGTACCCTGTACAGCAAGTGAACTGAAGCCGAAGATCATTACTTTGTTTGCCGTAATCTCATAATTTCTGCAGACCGTGAAAGAACATGTTCAGTTTTTCCGAACATGTGATAGAATTAAAAGGCAGTAGAAACTTAGCGACCATGGCCACTCCTTCATGTGAAAGAGCACTGATTCTGTTTTAGAAATATACACAATGGCGATGTGAGTTTTGGTCAACGAACCAATGGAAACCGCCTTTTCAAGTGAATTGGTAGCAGTAGAAAACACCGATTTAGCATATTGCTTCAGGAGATTGTTTTCCGTTACGTTCGTAAGGGTCAGTCCATAGGCCAACACTTCATGAAATAACGACTATTTCGCCAACCTTCGCATGATTATTTCGGCCTGGCGAATTACAGATGATTACTGACTACTCGTAAGTAGCACGGAAAACAATTTGTCCTTGGAAGGCAATCTTAATCAGAGGAAATAGAGAAAATGAAACCCTATCATTGAATTGGATGTTTGATATTGGATGCAGCAGTCCTTATCTAGTAAGCTACAATCTGCTAGGGAGATATCAGTTGTCCGCGCGCTTTTTGCTCAGTGTTCAGGATAGGAGGAAAACGATGAACGGTTTCCCATGCATTGGTCTTTCCGAGGTATCTGAGCTAACGTAGAGAATAAATACGAGGAACTCCGTCAAAGAGGCAGTTGAGTTATTTGGGTGCCATTTGTTGCTGAGTTTAATCCGCACTCTTCAATATGGGATCTTTGTGGTAGGTGTTGATTATGAAGTGCGGTTAACATGTCGAAAAGTATGAAAGAACGTTCTTGCAGATCACCAGGTACAACAGGAACAGCTGCCTCGGCGAAGATTTTGGTCAACTGAGTAATTGCAGTGTTTCTATGTAACCTGTTAATATACCTGCTTAACCACGAGTTAAGCAGAGATTAGCACCACCGAAAAGATTTGATAAGATTACGCACACAGGGAGGAGATTGTTCTCTTCTTTCACTCACTGAATTGGATATTTGAATTGCGTTTTCAACCAAATAGATATGAACTTTTGCCATGGTACACCCAAACTTGAGATGGCGAGTCCAGGCCACACTTATAGGTTGATCATGCGTTCACAAGCACAGGACATTATGCATTTCCGACGTCCGTAATGTATGCTATTTTTTCACCGTATACCTTTGGCTGAATAGACCGCCCACGCAGTCTCCACAGATAAAGCATGGCTGTAAACCTGCATGTGTCGCACTAGAGAACAAAGATTCATTGGACCAGCTAAAATACTTATGCCTAAGAGGTGACATCTCATAGAGAAATACCGTGTGAACTGGCAGGTTAAATAAATGTGTAGATAGGTTTTACGATAAACGGCTGAACAGTTACAATTCTAGCCCGAACGCAAATCACATAAAAATTTCCCGGGTCATTCACTCAGAAATAGGCTGCTGCTCACAACACACATGCAAAGGTTGATAGGACTGTTTAGAGTAACAATCCTACTTGTTCATTACAGTTCTCAATGTGCTATACATTTCTTCTATACACCATAAAATTTCCTGTCAACCTGATGGTGAGGATATATGAAGAACACAGTATATGCTCCGTGCATGAGCAAGAGTCAAAATTGTGGTCAGTAAATCTCACCAGATTTTGTCACTCGTTCTGAGGTGGAATCACATGTAAAATACACGGTCCCCTAATATCTTGTGTTTAGATGATGGACTTTGGTTGCAACTGTATACAACACAGGCTTTGTTGACGAAACACTTTTCAAACTTTGCTCTTAGTACCTGTGATAGTTGCTCACATTGTGCTCTAAATAGCTAGAAATTAACACTCTTGAAAAGAGCTGTATGGTACTTCAGTTTGTCCGGTACGGACGGACGTTCATCCTAACAATCCATCCGCTTTTAACCAACACGTTGGTAGCTTTAGGCATGTGGTACTCCCGTCCCCTCGCAGTTCTCTCTGTGACGACCATCGTGCTTTTCCTAAGTGCCCTTCTTGGTCACTCCGATAGCAATATCTCGGTAAAACGGCCGACCTCAAATAGCACGTACAACGTTATTTCATTAAGTGTGAGTTATATATTCTGAGCAATAAATTTTGACAGAAGACCACCGAACAGTTAGACTGGGTATTTTCTGCCAAATTCTGATAAGTGGTGACTGTTCATACTCATAAACAAACATGAAATTTTGAAATGAGCGCCCCCTGTGTAGCAAGGTTTCCTAAATGAAGAAACCTTTGGAGTGGTATTGCAGGATTATGTTTAACCAAAACTTTAGGTGCGTATGCATTCTTATAAGACAGAAGTGGAATAGCTGCAGTTTAAGCGTGCTTTTGTGTGGTTCATTGAAACGAAACATGTCCTCGTTTGGGCTGTTCCGGTCGTCTTCCGTGATGGGATAGGGACTCGGACGATGTAAATTCGTGGTAAATTAGTATCGTTTAGAAGTAAGACACTGCAATGCATTTTGACCTCCTAATTATTTCGATCGGCACCTGATTTAGAAACAGCTAGGTCCTTAAAGCCATCTATCAAACGGAATAACGATTTACCATAGAAAGTCTGCTTTTGTTGAATCTCTAAGATGCCTAATTACTCAATGCAAAGGAATTTGGTATCCGGACATCCGTTTAATTTAGCGTACGAGCGTATCTTCGGATTTTACAGTGAACTAAACTGACTGATATTCCGGTATTGGTGTGTCAGTCAGTTGTAAAACGTTGCTATTTGCACTGAAAAGCTGGCCGAGACAGCCAAGTGATAAAAAGCAACGATCTTCATTATTGATCAGCGGGAAGATTTGGTTATGTGACCTAGTGTTGGATACGTTATCGATCTGTTTCGAAGTTAACTGCCACCTGCGACTAATACCCATCGGTTGTATGCGTTAACAGCATGATTCGCGTTCAAATTCGGCGTGTTACGTTGCACAGCTTCGCAATATAAGTGTTTGAACCAGATAGAATACTGGTATGCGGAGCTCAGAATTGGGTATTCGCGAGACCACTGAGAAAATGAGGTCAAAAATGTTCACTTCAGTTTTCTTACCAATTCAGCAAGGACAAACTTAAATGAAGAAATCTGGTAGTACGAGGGGACGACGTTGACTGGCTTCGTCAAATTAAATGAATAAGTGTTTTATACCTTTCCTCTGAGCGCAGGTGTGTCTGAGGGTTACTCTGAAACTGTCATGTTCCTACTGATTGGTATTAGATTGAGTAAGCCGCGCTATATAAGATCTCATGCCGATTTACCCGCTGGCAACGTAGACTGAACTTCATTGTTCACACTGGTTTATTCTGATTGATCAGGCAATCATGTAGCTGTAAAAGCGTTTTGTTTGATAAACCGACTCAATCCATCACAAAAACCAAATTGAACCTTGTCAAATTTTATTGAATAAAATGAGTTGTTTGCAAGACAGTCAGTACCAATGAACTTAAAACACCCATTCGCCTCTGCTTCTTCGAAAACGACAGATTTCACATGGCTTCTTGGAGCAGCATTAGATGATGAATGTTCCGGTTACTCTGCTCACTGATTCTACGCCTTTATTGAATGTGCGGAGTTAGTTGTATTGCTTAAATACACAAGCAATGTGCTACATTTATCTGTCAGAAAACGCGATGAAAGCAACATAACGATAGTCCTCAAACGTAATGACTTAGTTCTCTACTAAGAAGATGGAACTATCTCAAAATAAATTGCACTTGTTATCTTTACACTAAAAAACAACTTCAGTAATATTAGACAGACATCAACCTCTGATACGCTGAAGCATCCAGTTATGTGTCAGGCAAATTAAGGGCAACATGACAGAACTTAAGTGACTAAAAATGATCTATCAAGTGTCAAAACATTCACTTATTAATTGTAGTGAACAGCATTATCCAAGTTCTAATGATTTTTTTCTTCAGTCTATCAAACGCCACCAAAATTTACCGTGAGGTCCTTTCTCTATGTGCCTACAAGATGCCCAGAATTTCTCCTGAAGTAAAAACAGTTTTCATAAAACATTTGGGAACATTCAGCCTTTCGGATAATTGGTGAGGCCGTCTTCACCTGACAGAAAAGTTTCTTGCCTTGAGCCGTTGACCAGTACATTACTGTCAAATAGCTTGGTGAGTAAAAATGACAAACACAGTACATTGGATATCATTAACGAGATGTTCAGCTATGAATCAACTGCGTTCCGTTAAAGCCGAACTGATGTGCAAATGAGACTGGTTTACTGAATCCGTATAATTTGGGTTTAAGTAGAACATGAAGCTGACGGAAACTCAGGGACTGGGCTCCAGCAAGAACGAAACCGGTCGTTAGCTGTCAAAGAATTTTTGGCAGCTCTGTGAGTAGTAATCCTTTATAGTAACACTACAAAACCCACACTCAGACGTGCATAAAATGGCGACCAGGTTGTGCGAATACATTTCATCAAACTCAGCTGGAAGGAGCACCTTAAGCTAACGTATACAGAAGCTATAATTCAATTACCCTAATTCGTTTTGTATACTGTTCATTATTTAGTTTTACATTTCACGGATCTTAGACTTCATGGAACAAGGAATTGTTGTTTCAACAGCAGCAAGTCGGATAATGCAACCGCTTGGACCGGTTCTGTCCTCCACGATGAACTTTTGAAATCCGTTAATATTCGGGGGCTGTAGGACACTTCAATAAAGCTGAACCAACCAAAAAGCAAACATTAGTGACAATGTTGTAAAATACAGGTAGCTTGGGTGCGCTGATTGTTTGTTGGTCTGTCCGCCGAGCTTGGCAGTTGGATTACAAACGTTTCATCACCAATCGAGGTGACATCTTCAATGCGGGGTTGAGTGAGTGAATTTCCCCTCTTCTGTCTGTGCTTATATGGCTCCTGAGCCATATAAGCAACAAAAAGCAGCCATATAAGCCAACAATCAAGCAAACATTAGTCCCTAAGCGGTCGATACTCCCTGGAAAGTCGAGAATGTTTAAAACGGTGGCGAAACTAAGCACTATCCCCAAGCCAGTTTCGTCCCACTCAATACACGCGATGCTGACGCAGCCAGTTATTGTATAATCACATTGAATAGATCCGATTTAAAATGAATACTGACAAATGGTGTTTATTTGATAACCATATGGTTGCGGTTTTCTATCTGTGGGAATGTACTACCACACCTGTTTATCAGCTAAAAGGCACAGGGAAATTACTCATGAAAACAAATAGGAACATTTTCTCGATGGACTAAATTGGTAAATGCTTTATCAGAAACAATTTTTGTTGAGATTCACAAAGTTCTGACAGTTCTCGGGAGAACGCTTTATTGGAAGGCCGAAAAACAAACCGCAACACCTGTTTGGTCATGTCTACCTTGTTACAGAAAACACGAGAAGATCTCGCAGGATAAATATGACAAAATAAACTAGGCATTTTTATAATCATTGTTGTGAGTAGCGAGTATCCCATCCACATGGCTTTGGCATTTTTTTAAAAGACAAAAAGAAACATACTAGGCACTTGATTATATCATGCTAAGTGAACACTCAAAGCCAGAATAAATTTGATACCACGAGCCGCAGTCAACGGAGATCACCATGCACAGTGGGCATCTGTTTAGTATGGAGCTATGAAATATTGGACCTTGCCAAGAAATGCAACGCTGTAACAAAGTTTGTCGTGCCTTGTGTGCATCCATCCGCTCAATCTTTGCATAGAGGACGAGTATGCTAATGCGTTTCGTCCGAACATTAAGAAATCCACACCTAGTTCCAATAAGTTGCTCGCATGGTTGTTTTGCGTGCTTGTGAGCAATTCTAAAAAGTTTTTCCTAGGTTTTCTTGCGCCTACACAACAAGCGGATCAGTGCGATGCATAGATACGTGGCCTTTTGCTACAATTTGGGGAAAAAATCTAAGCAGGGGATAAGAAGGAGATAAAATCGGCAGATTTGAAATGTCAGCACTGTGGGAAAGTTCCGGTGTTAAGTGACTAGATGTCGCCCGGTGGCCTATCCCTGCACGCAATTATCAGTTATGGGTGAGAACATAATAGATTCATACAATTTTGCAAAGACAAATGAGAGGATGACATTTAAGGTGTTACCTGTAGAGATCAGTTCATGCCAGTAATAGTAGGGAATCGCGCACATTGTGCAAAATGCCAATAATGGTACCCGGATATTGCTAATTCCACCCAAGTTGGAAACTCGACCTCAAAAAATGGAATAAAGAAGGTATGAAATGGGAGGGAAATCCAGAGTTTTCGGGATGAGCAACATATGTGAGTTAGGATTCCTTGTCTACACTCGAGCCACACATTGTCGATAAAATCGTCTTCTATATACAGTAACAGGTAATCTCGGATGAACAATCTGACGTCCAAGTGTTTGAGGCGCGTTCCTCCGACTAGCTTTTGAAAGGATTAACCAAATTATGTCTCAGTTATGTCTAAGTTACTCGTTTGGCAGGATCTCATTGAATTTTCGACAGCTAATACCAAGCAAGAGTAAAAAAATCTCTCCATTCCTCACTTCAACATATTACCACTGAGTCTTATATTAGGGCTGTGATACGGGGGAATCATACATTTTTTTATTTCGGAACATTAGCAAAACTTTTATGCAGTAAACTGAACGTATCCAGGCATGGCTACGTAGGAATCTCACTTCATCAGTTTGTTGAATGCGAATCTACAAAATTATGAGGATATTTAGCGTGCCTAATTGGGCATACGGTTGCCAGCTGATATATTGTATATATATATATATACATCGATATATGCATTATTATGCACATACATCTATGTGAATACGTTTTTATCAAAACTGTTACCAAACCATTAGAAAAACAACCTACTGTTGCGGGTTTCAAACAGTATAAGTAACATACCTGTTCTTCTGAACCCTCCAATTTAAGTTTTCTGCATTCAAATCATTCTCGTTTGAACAGTTTTCAGCCTGTTCTGGTGTGACTATTTCGGCTATTCTACACACCGGGCAGCTACTGAGTCATCGGTAGAGGCGTTTGGAAACCCATCCACATCTTCCAAGCGGGAAAATTTCCGCTGTTACGATGTGGTAATTCAGGCATACCGAGCCTACATTGGTGGAAAAACGATCACAATTTCGCTTCACGTGTCTTACGCTCGAAGTTAGAATCCCGGCTAGGCCGAAGTCAGGCACTAGTGATGGACGCTATCAGGTCCAATCTATTCTTCTTTGATGTCAACCTGCAATAATGCTCTCAATGGGATAGGAAAGGGCTTGTCCAAACGAGAGTAATGTGAATTCTACAGAACCTGCAGTCTGCTGTAAACAAATGGCTTCAGAGACTGATTCAGAAGTGGTTCTAGGGAGAAGTGTACTATGCTTTTTTCTAGCATGCGACTCATCAGACGGCGGAGGCAGGACTTCAGCACTCCAGATTCAAAGTTCGTAATCATATCCATGATAATAACCGGCCACCGATCTTACCTCCACACACGGTGTATATAAATCAAACTGGGTTCCACGCGACATATCAGGAATCTGGCGATTGAGGGGTAATCAGAATTATTGTCAATGTTTGGTGCCCTCAGATGGGATCTTGTAATTACCGAACTCGTGGTTTAGAGGTCTTACAAGTGACAATTACAAGGCAGAAGATGTTCTAATCAATGAACAACAGCATACCATTAGTGCTTAACAATAGCGTTACTGACGTTAAGGTCTGTGGCAACTATGATGACGTTCCACATCTACTCACTTTCATTCCTCTGCAGTGCTGTTTTGTTCTCTATAGGGTTGGAAGCCCAATGAGTTAACGAGATGAACGACTGTTCCAACTCAGTGAATGACGCTAATGTGTCATTTCTAACCTTGCCCCCCCCCAGGGTAGATTAATTCATAACTTGGATTTCAATGTTAAAGCTATGAACTCAGTATTTAATCCGCCTATTCAAAACAATGACTTTCAAAACGGAGTAAATACATTGGTCTCAGTCAGAGGTTTCATTCGTTTTTTCGTTTCACGGCAAAATGGAAGACGAGGATAAATAGTCAACAGTCAGATTTTGATAATGTTTGTAGAAATGCGTATATATATATATATGTCAAATGCCTACATGCAGTTTATAGAACCAATGTTGAATTAATCAGACGAATTGAGTGTAAATCTGTGAAGTCTGTCGAATCATGTAATTAAGGCTGGGGTAATTTGGTACTCTGGTATTTTTGCATAATTAGTCCTCTCTCCACCCAGTATACTGAAACGTGTTCCTATATCATTCCAGATGGTAAAGCCAGAGGTAAAAACTCGCAGAATGTGCCACACAACTCCAAGGATATAAAATGCAAATTTCTGCGGGAATTCAAAAAGCCCTGTTGAACAATTTAAGTAAAAGTTATATGCTGGACGCATAATTTCAATATTGATTGATGCATAAGCGATGTGTATTTTGGACACTGTCATTCAATGTTGAAGAATGGGTTTATCTTGTCATCAGTTCCATATCAGATCAGTTCGGATGGGTAGTTTGATTCAGTGCTGTTCAGAATTCAACGAAAACATTTTCAGAATTGTTACAAAATAGAGAGTAGAAAAGTTTTTTCGGAGTGTCTAAAAGCCATGTGAGAAGGGACAGTGTATTTGAAAAGGTGAAAAGAAGACGGCTGAGTGCTAAAATCAGAAACCGGATGTGTGAAAATTAAAAACGTTGGTCTCCCTAGAATCGCCAAGTAATTGTAAAAGTTGCGTCAATGTACAACCCACATAAAACGCAATCCTATAGTTTAAGCCAACCCGTACAGAGGAGAGATTTTTATGGAACGAAAAAAGCAAGTTAAGATTTGGCAGGAACAGAAATTATAAACAGTTTAAATCGATTAGTTTGTTTCTGATCCGGAAGATTTTTACGTCGCAGTCGTTGCCGCGAGCTAATAAAATCCTTATAAATAATGTTTTACGAGTTTATTTTGAGGCCACTGAGTTATTAGTTCTTATCTTTGTCGAAATATTTTGGAAGAAATGACAGTTTTTCAGCTGAGTATGAGATGGCAAATGAAAATTTTCCGACAGATTACCACCAAATCAGGTTTGTGCGAGACACACATTTGAGGTTTGCTTCATGACATTCACGTATACGGTTTTTGACCCGATTTCCCGTTTAGATATTTGTTGAATCATGTGTATGTATTGTGAGGCGGTGTAAGAAAAGTATCCATTTAAGACACATGAAATATCCTCGATACCTCGGACTGTTTAAAAAAACCGGAATACTGAACATGTGGCGGGAATTTGAGGCATGTTCCATGCCGGACGCTCGATTATAAGGCATCAAATTGAGGCATCCGTTTAAGCACCTCGTTTGTGTTTTCTCGCAGCTGAACAAGTCAAAGACATTTAATTAAAAGCATTTCTGCACATAAGATCAGTACATATCTGTGACTAGAATGAACATGTCATTCATCATCTAACTGACCACAATTTAGTTTTATTCAACTGACCGTTGGTTATCACTGAAATCTCCGTAGGGTATGTAGCCACTTGTTATACGAAATTCAGTGACCTGTTGAAACTTTTGAGCTCACGGTTTACTTGCTGACGGCATGAAAGCTCTTCTGCATCATGAGCAACATTTTTGATTCCTCAGTCACCTTTAGTTAGGATGATTAAGCCAGAGAATCAGCGGAAGGGAACAAACAAGCGCAGAATTCCTCAAATTGAACAGATTAATGTGTATGTTGCAAAAAACGAAGCATAGTTATCTTTTTACGTCTGAAACTTACAGCCTTATTGAAAACAACATATACTGCATTCAGTACAGTAGGGCGTGGTACGTTTAAGCGACATGTGACATACATAGAAGGCAACAATGATTAATAATGAATGATGGAAGCTGGTTATCCTTAGACAGGATCCTTTATATACTGGATTTGTTCCGTCTAAATATAGCAAAACGTTTAATGGAGCAAACGTATAAGATTTTTACGCACAATGGAGGGGTATTTGACGCGAATCGCTCTATCGATAGATAGGTTTATTGTTAAGATCCCGAAGATAATGCACCTTTGATTGGTCTCGTACACATTTGCTCTGAAAACGGTAGTCAAGTATAATGTGTAGTATTGAAAATTCTTTCAAAGCTTTTTGGCATGGCTTTACAAGTTTCCATAATAATTCAATGAGAATACTAACGTGCCACATTGATAATCAAACGATATCTTAATATGAGATTACGACAACCTTAGTCGTCTGGAACTCTGACGGTCTCACAGCACAAAACATCTTAATATATAAATGTTGCAATGTATTGTTCAAGTCGCAATAAGGTCACTGACGCGAATCCGGGTAACCGCAAAAAACCCAACTGTACAATATGTCAACCTAATGGTAGATGGCATTTGGAAGGTTTTGAATCCGCAACCGCTTGATTTCCGGAGATGTATCATTCTATCTGGGTTAACGCACAAACTGACCGAATTCGTAAGTATGCTTTTGGACCCTGACTAAGTATTCTGGACCAGTCGATTTTTTTTACAAGAAAAAGTAGATGTCGTTAGTCAGCCTTTCGAAGGAAGACACCCATTCGAAACCCAAATGAATATCTTTTTTATGATACTTTTCAAATGAATATGTTGTCACAGTCTGTCCAATTTTTTCGTCGGACATTCGAGACATCGAAGTAGATTACCTTGACACAACACACACATAACTCATAAGGTTGCTGAAAACTCTTCTACAGGCCAAGACCGTTTTCCTCTCTTGGGGCACTGCTTGAGACATTGTTAATACACTGAAAAATGTACCCGCATTTCTCGGTGAGATAATTTTGCACAAGAAATTTAACGTATCACTGTCCAGCGCAGCGTCCTCTTCTAGTAGTTTCCAGGGTGTCTTGCGATTCTCTGGAAAATACCATATTAGTGGTGTAGACTTATGGTTCTATTGTTACGCGGTTGAAGGCGATTGGTCCAAAGTTCTGGGATAAGGGAGTGGACATTTCTTCCATTTTTGAAGTGAAGATTTAAAGTTCTTTCCAAAAGCGAATGGAGCACAGTTTTTATTGAGCAAAGTTTGTACACTTCATAGTAGTTGCTGCTATAAGAAAGCGTTTTGTGAACTCGTAGAATGAAAAAAATGCAGTCCAAATAATTAGATGTGGACTAACGCCTAAATCATACATTCAGCAGTTTAGTCTGGGCAGTGTTACCCGTTTCATCTTCTCATTTCCATCAGTCGGATATGCGCCAAACTTTTGAAAAGTAAGCACTCTGGACCCAATCAACCCTTGGATAGTATGGCGTCATTCTTGGAATCCTACTCCTGGAGTTCGCTAATCACTGTCTATCTACTGGCGTTTCCTTGAGGTTTACGATTTGACATGAAGGCACCAGAATAAGTCGTCCGCTTTTCTACATTTCAACAAACGTGGAAACTGTCCCGCAATGTCGTCTCCCAAAAGCTCATTGTGTGCCAACCAACCGAATGCAGATCCGCCAAGCCTTTAGGACACGTAGCATCGAAGTAAGAAATTCAGAGCGTTAGCTATGCTCAACGGTCCATACACGGAGACATACGAAGGAATCTACGGCTTGCATTCGGACGCCAAACACATAAATAGCCGGCCAAGTCGTGCTACGCTGCCATCTGGGGGAAGTTGGCGGTACAATCTGCTTGACGGACAAAAAGTCTGTAGAGTAGGATACGCTCGCTCTCAGAATGCTTCGTCAGTTCCGCACCACTGCGCACGCTCGGTATTTCGGTCTTCCGTTATCAGCCAAGAATTGCCCACTATGCACCACTGCGCACGCTCGGTATTTCGGCCTTCCGTTATCAGCCAAGAATTGCCCACTAAATTCGTGTTATGCCCGGTTTAATCCATTTCTGAATGTCTCGAATAGTGCACAAACTTTACGCTCGTACTAAATTCTTCGTATCCTTTAATGATTCAGGCAAAAGATGAATAATAAAAAAAGATAAATGATGAATATTGTGTATAGCAATGAGTGTTTTCGTCCAAATCCAGCATGCTTTGCGATAGCACTGTTTGTTAGTAACTCACAGTGTTTTCGGCGCACTGACTTACCTCGATGTCAGAGATATGTTTGTGGAAAAACGTTCTTGCCCATAGCCATCCTGTCACCGATAATAGAACCGGTCGATTTTTTGGTAACTCATCCAAGCGGCAAACTATTTGAGCGCAAACAGGTTGTTCTAATCGATAGCCAACTCTGTCACACTGGAGAATCTGTTGGAAGAAAATCAACGGCCGTAAGTATGTGGCATGGAAATCAGGATGTTCTGAAGGATGTGAATCAATGATGAAGAGTGTTTAACAACCCCGGTAGGCAGTACAGGCGAGTTAAACTGCGTTCCCAAGGCAACGAAGTAAAATTATTTCCCAAGAAATCATTTATGTTTCCGCATGTAAATTGGCATGGGAAACCCTGAAATTCTCACGTTTCGTAGGCTGAAGTGGCAAGCGTACAGCACGTTTAGCCAGGTCTCTAAAGATGCTATTTTGAAGCTAAGTTTTTGGGAGATAGAAATTTTGTCACTAGGGAAGCTACTGTCCCCAAATGGAAGAGTGTTTCACCTTTACATTGCCTTGCACAACTTGGAAATTTCTATTCCATAATGTGCAAAAAATTGATGAAAATTAAATCCATGCACACAAAACTTACCTAAGTTCACAATATTTCAATAATAATAATAACCGGTTAGTCCAATATTACCACATGCATTTTTTCAAACTTTATTCTTATTTATACACTTCTCATTTATACACTTTGAGCGTCAGACTGCCACTGATATGATCAGAAGCCAGCGCCAATCCTGAAGTTTCAATTCAGTATAAACGTCCTGGAAAATATTGGGAAATTATTATACTGTCAATAAGTTGTTGATGTCATGACATGATAATAAGCATGAATAATGTGTCCGAGATTGTCTGATGATAATTTACCTCACATCGCCTACCAGACTTAAACCGGAACAGTTCTCCTCGATTCCCGCAATAGTTAAACTAGGTTAGATTGAAAAGTCGGCGGTTTATTTTGACGTTACTTGGAACAATATCATTAAGCGGAACGCCGTTGCGTAGAATCCGCAAATGATCCGCATATCCAACCGTGGCCGGGATGACACAGTAGTTAGAGCGCTAATATACTGTCCGGAAGGTTCGTGCTTCGAACCCGACCTCTACCTCCCGACTTCCCCTGTCTAGGCTTGGGCAACCTGGCTTATCCCGGCCTCAGTGCTTACTTCTGGTGGCATGGTAGTTAGGCACCGAAGGGGTGCTACAGCTAAATAATCCAACCATGGTTTATGATATAGAGGTTGCCACCTAAATACCAGGGATTTCCGATGCCAATAAGTCATTCCGTTAGTCATTAGGCAGTCATCCACTGAATATGAGCAGAAATCTTGACAACTCACGATAACCTTGCCCATCTTTGGGTGTGATGCGCGTGGCTAGCTCGAACCCGATAGGAGATGTGGAATAAATTTCATTTCTGTAGTAGGAGAGAACACCCAGTTCTACCTATTCAGAACCATAAGTCATACGTCATGCGGATTCACGGTAGCACAGAAACATCAAGCTGAGGTGTTAAATAACAATAATGGTTCACTGGTCAAGCAGAAGACCCGAAACGGCGAACGGATGTCAAATCTAAAGCGTATCTTATACATTCACTTCCCCGGAACAAACCAATATTGGTTTAATTTGCCAATCGTCCAATAGGTAATACAAAGACTGTATTAAGGTAAGAGTGCCAGAACATTTTTGCAGTACAAAGGAGAAGAAACGGTAGAGAGCAGGTAGCTCATGGTAGCCATCACAAGCAAAAAAACTATTCCCTTGAACAGGAATTTGCTCTCTCTCTCAGTGAAACTTTCAAAACCATTCGAAAACCATAGAACTATCTCATTGATTCATAGTAGTACTGTAATGGCCCAGAAGCTTTACCTGCCACGTTTTATCCAGATACGAATATAAGGATTTACGAAAAACAATTCATCTGTTGGATTACCGATCAGCAAATGACTTTCGCAAGCCAAAGTAGTATCTGTTTTCTCCACCACTTAAGACCAATAATAATACAAAACCCGATGGGAAGTAAACATTTTTTTACTTGGTTTGACGTAGCTGACCAGATGCTAGCAAAATTACATGAACTGTGTGATCTGTGCATTCGTTTAATTCAGGCATAGCCATGAATGTCACTCAAGTCTGCATATTTCCTAAGAGTGCTGTTAATATATCAATCAATGAAACGCGTATCCCACCGCTTTTTGCTAAGGTTACTACTACTACTAGAAAGTTGTATGTTTCTGCTTTAAGCTGCAGTAGACGCAACAGTTTTAAATATACCGTTGTATAGTCATATATATAAATTGAATATATCATGTAATCACCATTTGTTTGGTCAACAAATATACCGTGGTTCACCAACGTTGCTGTAGTTTATCATTTGATGTAAGCTTCAGTCACAGTTGAGAGAGAGGTCGGTAGTCGAACGTGCAGAGACCTATTGAAAGTTATCTCTCGGCCTGAACATGATGGCGCTGCACCGCGTCCCTTGTTCATAATGGGTTATCATCCGCAATTTCCAAATATTTGGACACTTTCTCTCTTATAATACCGTACATCTGTTTCTGCGGGTTGCGCTTTAGGGCACCATCCAGCTGATATTTAATAAGCTGATCGTATACCATTACAAATATCATTTAGAAAATCTTTGTTCTTAAGGGGTGAGGGGTGGAGTTCTTCTCAGAAAATGAAACAATTTTGTCTCCGTTCCAATAGAGTTCAACTCCGTTTAATTGTAGCAGATAGGTCGATGAGTCCTCGGTGACCTTTAAAACGGATGACGCAGCCATGTGCACCAAGATCTTGTGCAACCTGAAGCTATGCTAGGAAAACTGAGTCTCTTCCGGATGAAGTGTACCATTTCCACTTTGTCCCACTCCTGTATAGTTAGTTAATCGTTAATCTATCGGGTGTCAAGTTCTATCGTGGCCAACAGTAGAAACTTCAATATCTCAGACAGAAATGAAGGACGTCCAGTAGCAGAAGATCAAGCACTTCCATGAGATAAATTCACTTTTAACCTGATCCGCCGTTCGTGGATTCTGGATTCGGTTGTTCGTCTCGACTAACCTGAACATGCTGAATTCAGTAGTCTTCCATTTTCAAGACGTTGCGTTTTCTGGGATACCGTCTGATCACCAGAGTTGCAGGATAATTCACAGACAGTGCTACTTAAACAGACCACGTAGCCGAACACATCATCTGAAGTATGCTCAGATTTACCATCATACAGCAGTGAAAACAGCAAAACAGTCCGATATATTGCAAGTATGGTATAAAAGCGTATTTGGAGCTTGTTACGGAAGAGTATATTAAGGTGGCCAGATGCAGTTTTGGTCTTCGTAATTTAGGTGGAACAGATAGGTCTGGGTAAAGTGCTCTGTAAGTTAGCAGAATTTTCTACAGGAGCGTGTCTTATGGGCACTTAGTCAAATACCGGTTGAAAGCTGTTAAAAGATGGGTGTTTTTGGAACATTCGAAGTCAAGTCAGCACGGCATATCCCCGATACAAAGGGTGTCGTTACCCCCTGTGCTCCTTCTTCGAAATGCAAAGATAAGGGCAGGAAATTCCTTGAATTGAATAGATAACGATCTATTTTGTATTGAGTTGGCATACCACCCGAGCAGTGACGAACTGATCTAGCACAGATGGCTGTTACATAGACAGTGAACAGGTCTGGTCGAAGGACACAAACCCTGTTGGCTTCTGTATCAGTTGTGAACTCTGATTTGGCACTCAAATGTCCCCCCAGCGCGAACGATATTGATAAGATTGACTAAATTAAACGGGCTGCTATGCTTTCATAGCATCGGTAGTCAATATCATTTAACTTACCCAAAGGCAACGATGACATCTAAGAACAGTCCATAAAGCCGTTGGTTCGATTTCCGACATCGTGTGTTCCAAAAAGCGAGCAAATCAGTCTTTTTGTGACAATCTCAAACCTTCTTACACTCTGCAACGTCTTCTCCATAATCTCATCGACTAGCCAGTCGAGGAGGCACCTATGTTGCACAAAACGCCACTCTCTTAGAAGTTCCCGGTTCTTTTGGATTTCCCTCATATCCATACAAAGAATTACTGTTACATTCCTGAAACCTTTCGAAGTACCTTGTGCACAGTAGCCATTTATTCCGCACCATGGCCCTGTCCAGCATGAACAACTGTGTAGTGGAGTGTTCCGCTTCGGCTACTGTTCTTGGTCTCTGATGGTTTTGGCTTTCACCGCCGCCAATAAATCAAGAACGATAAACTCTTAAGGATTTATCTTTGTTCTGCCTTCGCCTTTTGCGTCAGAAGTCAACTAGAAGGTGGCATGAGTCTCCTGGTTTCAAATTCTTTCTTCCCCATAAGCTATATACTTCTCTATCTAAATAGAGTGTGTGGGAATGATGTGAAGTCAAACTATCGAAAACAGTGGTCAATAGCTCTTCCCT
Organism: Clonorchis sinensis; assembly: GCA_003604175.2. Lineage (NCBI taxonomy): Eukaryota > Metazoa > Platyhelminthes > Trematoda > Opisthorchiida > Opisthorchiidae > Clonorchis > Clonorchis sinensis. The sequence continues at coordinate 209,826,294 of CM030369.1, forward strand.
GGCTCAATGGTTCTTTACCGTGATTTGGGCTATTGTGGTCACAACTATGATCTGGACATACTCGACCTCAGCACAGATGATGATCACTATACCAGTGATCACCAGCCACTATACCTAGTTACTGCCTAGGTTAAACAGCTTCGATTAAAAGGGGACAATATGCCGTCAAACCCATTTACGCATTTGAAGCAGCCGCACCAAAAACATCATTGGCAGGTAAACCACAATCGACTAACTGCAGTCAGAAGTTCATGAGTGGTTCTAACAAACTTCGTCGGGACAAATGATGAGAAAGACGTATCTTATCTAACAGTAATCGTACTTAGCACTGGAAGTTATCAACATTTACTTTTGCTCATTGTAAGTATTTCTGTTTCATATTTAGATTCTCGGGCTAAACTAGGAATCCAATGTAATAAAACGTATTCATCTACATTTGGATATTCTTCTATTTAGTTCTGAGATTTCTAATCAATGGGAAAGCATGGAAACCCCGGAGATTTTTCCAATAAGCCACTCTATAATATTATTGCCTTCCTTAGATATTGCGAGTAAGAGTTTTATCTTCTCAAATTTCAGAGAAAACTAGCATTTTATGAGAAAGAACCAGTGGATGGAATGACCATGCCTTCAACAAGGTAGAAAATTACGATAACATGCCTAAAATGGTCTATTTTCAGGTTAGTGGTGCACACAATTGTCTGTGATTTGAACACGTACAAGATACATGTGGTGATATGTTGACACTTTTTTCAACGTTTTCAGCCACCAACAGAGAGTTATATGCCATAAAGAATTTCAACATGAGCATCAGCTTTTCATCACGACAAGCTGGGAATTGCCCAAGACCTCCACAGACAGGGAATTAGTGTGATGTGCACACCAGTACCTCGCTGGTACCTAAAGCATTAGAGCTGGTGCGGTTTAAATAGATTCCAAGATTTATCACGGGTTTATTTGGTGAACAGGTATTAAGAGGCCGTTAGGAAATGGTGAAACAAATTTACGAACTGATTTCAACCCTGTTAAATGCTTCCCGAAACTTCCTTCAAAATTTGTCCAGAAGTCCGTCCCGCTAGAAATCCGTCCGCTCTGGCAGCGTAACAATCGCTGCGGATTCAAGATAATTAGTTACGCTTTTGAAAAACAAAATGTCACACAAAATACTTGAAATGTGGCTGGGTTATCCTACAGACGTGCTCTAAGGCCAAGATGAATCTCCAGCTGATATTGTTCAGATAAATTACAATCACCTCTTCCCCAACTGCACTCTAAGGGTTTATGTATCATTTTCGGCCGTAAATCTATCCGGTTAACCGTTTGCCGGTGAATTAACATTTCTACAAGGGTTTGTTTTCGTTGTTATCCCGTCAGCGAACTTTGCAATAAAGTTAAAAATTCAGGTCAAACTAAGGTAGCTGTAACCCGATAGAAGTGCGAATAAGGCGTCTGACTAAACAAGTAGACATTATTATGGAATAATATCCTAGCAGATGTCAAGACACACTTAGCTTACTTAAAAGTCAAGCGTCTGTTTTACTCAGCATCAGTAGGCTTGGTCGTCCTGTCTACACATTCGGAGTTGCTTCTAAACGAATATACTTACTGATAACTTTTGAAATTGCCTTAATTATGGGAGCCTTCGATTTTGGACAGGGAAATCCTGAGTCGACGTATGAGCGAACAGCGATGCGAGTATCCCATTTTTCATGAATAATACTATGAAATAGAAGTTAGTGGTCTAGGACTGATCTTACTACTGATTACCTGAGATGGCTTTGTGAGTAGTTGTCGGTGGCTTCCCAGAATGTATCCATTTTAAACCAACTTATAATAAACCAGATCCATTGAGTCTTATTTTGGAATGCGAACCAGCGTACGCGACTTCACTTTACGTTTTCTAACCGGACATTTTCGTTCTAGGGAACAGTGCCTACGTGCGGGTCAATTATGACTGTTAAGTTGAAGGTTTCACATGTCACAAGAGACTTTGGCTGGTTGCTGCCTTCTGGAATTTTTACCAGGAGAAGCAAATATATATCTTATTAAAATATATGAGTAGCAAATCGCTTTCGTATGGATCTTCGATGTGACTTAGTCATAACAAATTATCGATTCTCACACTTTGGGAAACAATTTTCTGGTCAGTGTGGAGTGAAATATGTTTCCCGGTGTATTTAACTTTTCCCATAATTGAACAATTTTCCGTTGTGATCTATCGAGAGCTGTCATTTTCATTAACTTATGTCAACTGTTCCAACGTGCTACGCATAACATCTTGTAAAGTTACATACGGCGAAGTTCCGCCCCATTCATTTGACCCAATTCATCAATTGTCACGTGCCTGTGTTCAGTGAATGCTAGCTACAAACAGCCTTCTTTGTTTACGTAGCGATTTATGAAGGTAGCACAATTCACAGCAAATCGATAAGCGCAATGCCACGAAACTTCACCATATGGGATGCAGCAGAGTAAATGACCGGTTTGGCTTGTTGAAAACGGTTCCATTCTTTTCAGTCTTAGTAATTAAACGGCTCCATAGGAAACACTATATTTGTAAATACCAGCTAAAATTACTTAAATTTCTGGGAATGCATCGATTTTTTGTTCTTGCAAAAAGGATCCAAGGAATTAAAGTTCTCTTCCCTTACGTATATTGGCGGGATTTGTATGGTCTTTTATTAAAAGCTTAAACGGGATTCAATGGCCAAGACAAATTGGACTGACTTTAGGATGCCAGGCAGAACACTCCGTCGATTTAAATATTTGCTGGATAATAAAACTAATAATCATTCAGCGGTAACACCTTTTATGCGCCTAGCTGCCCTGTCACCCAAAGGAAGCATGAGGGCTGGGATGCTGCTGTGTTGCCCGAGCCTAGACAGTAAAAAACGAGAAAAAAGGTCGGGTTCGAACAACAGACCTTCCGGTCAGTGAATTCGCGCTCTAACCACTGAGCCATCTCGCCCCCACTGAAACTTCTCGCTCCCAACTGAGCCATTACTAGGTATACTACATTATACAGTTTTGGACGATTCAAAGTACTATTAATTTGAAACTGAGGTTCAGTTCCTCCAGTACTGTAAATTTCGGGTTAGAACAGATCCACAGATTTCTTCTCGAATAATTCAGGTTGATGAGCATCGTCTAGAAACCGCATGAATGATATGGGGATTGTGGGATTTGTTCTGTCGAAGCAACAATGGCATACCAAAGTAACCGCCGTCAAACACAACCCAATGAACTGGGCTATAACCTATTCCTGATAGTTTTGACTCAGGTAAAACCAGACGTTTCCTCGGTGAACCGATCTGTAGGAGTTAACTGAACAAAACAGTTTGGAAACAGTTTGGTACTGTATTGTGCTTCACGGAACCAGCGAAAAGTCTTGATTTTTTGGAGGGTAGTTTGCTCAAAAATAAGTCCAAATTGATTGAATTATGATTATCATGATCGAGGACATACCTCCTTAGGAATCCGTCTGAAGAGACTTGTGGACGAGAAGCTTATTGTTTCCTCCAGAGAATCACTCAGTGTGGATTCCGTCGACCGGTTGTGTAGGCTGTAATCCATTTGGGTGTAAGCATCATCACCTCGAGCAGGTATGGCCTGACGGCGCGCTCTTGAATACGCTAGATAAAAAAAACAAGAGGCAAAGTCCGGTTTAACAGCAGAACTAACAAAAACCCAAAACTTCTCAAAACACGTGCGTTTACTCTAAAACAGTGACAGTTTACAAAATTCGCCAAGAATTTGAATGTAATGCAAAGCTTCTTGAACAAACTGCATATTTTTTAGTAATTGAGATATTGCAAGCAAACTACCAAAAGCACAGCACAGATCAGCGGACGAACCAAGTAAATCTTTATCTACGAGTTTGTAATATAGTTACCGCCAGCAGCGACCATTTAAAGGAAATTAACAGTCAAATTTTATCTTTTATAAAAAATCGTTTATAAGAAACAGCTGAAAATTTTGGGAAGTTCCGGAAGCATTTTAATCAACATGACCCTTAGCTAGTCCAAGTCACGCATTCAAAAATCACACATTGCGTGATCTATAAACCTGCTTTTTGGAAGGCTTAACGGACCGGTGTCAAAAACCGGCCTGCAGACTTGATTGCATAAGAGGGTAGTCAGACAGCTACTGATGCATCACGTCCTTGGAAGACAAGCAGCAAATTCTACGACTGCGTCCGTAAATGTCTTTGTGGTCTTTGTGGAAACCACATCCTGTATCGAGGCCACACTCATGGACTCATATGTTTTCTGTCACACTCCTAGAAGCCATTGACCCGTAAAACGGATAAAATTTGGCAGCAAATACGGAACGATAATAAAATTGTCCGAATTGGCATTAAAACTGTTGTATATATTTGCTGAGATAACCATCAAATGGGCAATGCTTGAGAAAGATTGCATGACCTATATTTAAGCCAAATTCTCCATGTGTTTTTACTAACCACCAAAACTTTGTTTAAACTTTTATTGTACTGGTCACCGTAAAATTAGATGTGCCGGTTGGTTGGTAGTGGCTGTCCCCAGTAACTAGCTCATCCGACCACCCCACTAATGACCTTTGTCCATCATCTACCCAACAATACTAGCTATTGCCTCCGATTCGAGGCTGATTACTTCCAGTTCCACAGTGGCAGTGGAGCCGCTGGACATGTATATTGTTAAAAATTTCAATTGAGGTTGTTGCTTCTGCGACGACCGCCCATGCCATTGGATGACTTACGAAATTATTTTTGGCTTGCGAGAGGTAAATTTCCTATGCCACTGTTGCTTTTTCTCCAGCTATTCCAAATTTTGTTTGGCTTTTTGGTAAACTATATCGAACTGCACGCATGTGTAAATTAGACGAACACACCGACGAAACAAACCGTTTCGTTCAATATTTGGAATCGCAAATCCCTATGGAATTTTGAACGACACCTGGCACTGTCAGTTCTCAATGCAGGAGTGCAGAGGATTAATTCCGGCTTAAAGCTTCTTGTTTAAAGTTCTCGGAGCGTGAGAATGAGAGTCCATCGTGTGCTTCAGACGTCGGAGTCACTTATCGTACCACGTATTTGCACATTAAGAAGGATCACAGCATGATGTCAAGCCGATTATGTACAAACAATAATCACCATGATAACTCTGGCTATTCGTTTGGGACTAGGTTTGAGTACTAGATATCTGTTCTATCTAACAGCGGTTTGGGTAGCTTCTCGGCAACAAGGTTATTTTTCCAGACCACCCGTTTATGGGAAACTCCATGGCCCTGATGTATTGTCCAATGCTGAACTCTCCGTTTTTACAGTACCGCAGTACTAGAAAGTGATCAAACATTCATCGGAACAAGACACAAAACTGCAAACCCGAATGGCCCTGTGGTTTGTTCTATTGAGGCGGAGGAATTTGGCAGAAAATTGTGCATAGCACCGTGCCTCGCGACTATGGGTGGAAACTTGTAGCCTGGTCGACGGTAACAAACAAAATGTTCACGATCTTCAGAGACAAATACGTATGGCTTTTTGGATAGTACGCTTTCCAAAACTCAGGGCAAAATACAGCTTATTTGAGAGTGCACCAAACGCAAACTTTTTTGGAAGTTCTGTCGACTAGGGTGTTGGCCAAATAAAGTAGAAGAATCGCATGTCGGGCGAAGAGGACAAGGATTATTAGAAAGATGCAGTACTCTCCAACCCTGCATTGACTGAAGGATTTGGAATCCACAATCTCAGTGTCAAATAATGACCACAAATACAGAATTTGCACATCTGCCTGGACTAGTTGAACATATGATCCAAATACTTTTCACGAGACCCCGAGGACACGGATTTCTTCCAAGGTGCGATCAAATCTACAAAAAGTAATACAATTAAGTCTCACTTATTTACCCAAATCGATGTCAGTCAGATTGCATGACCCTATGCTGTGGCACGTATTCTCCAGTGCAACTGATCCGAAGAATACTCACCATCCCCACTTCATTCATTTAAAACACAGTCTCCTGTAATTTCTTTATCCTGAAAATACCTATCAGGTGCTCCAGTTTCGCCTACTTCACTCTGGTTTTCACCGTTGATTATCCGGGGATTTTATTGCTTCGTTGATTTTTTTATCGGATATTAATAATTCTATAAATGAAGTTATATTAATGGAACCATATATTCGTCAACGCATGGGAAGTGTTTTCTCTGTTTTGTGACATATGATAGACAGGTGTGGCTATTTCGCAGACCTTTTTAGGCATAGGTAAAACGAGCGATTTGTATCGTGTCCGATTTGGTGAACAACTCTTTGAACGTTGCAAAGCGTCATCATCTGTTTGTTTTTTTCTTATATGATTACTATTTGGTAAAACCTTTTTTATAGTTTGGTTTGAATAGAAGAACAAAACAAGCTAGACCATTAGCTTTTCACGTTTTAAGTACTTTCCGATGCTACACGGAATTCCTAATTTTTCATAATTCATAATTTTTCTTTAGATTGAGGGTCGGAACGAACGACTGTTCTGCCCATCAGTCGTTTAAGCAAACTTTTAAGTTTGAAATCGTTACTAAACACAACATTTTACCATCTTCAAAGTATTTTGGTCACAATAGTTTATAAAGTACCTTACAACCTATAAATGTTGATTGACGGGCAGTACAAATAAAGGGGGGTGCATCTGAGATAGAGCCTTGACGATTTTTGGCAAAAATCCGTAAGACGTTCTCGTGATTCCCAGGAAACCTTGCTCTCTTTGGCAACTGAGTTCCTGTTTACGCATATTTCTCCAGGCTGTTGTTGCTTATTATCTCTAGTGTGGATCATGCAACACAATCAAAGTTTTGGAATGACGGAAACCGGTTAATGCTTCTTCTGTCACTGATCACGATGAGCTTGAGGACAAAGGCTTGAGCAGTGGACTTTTGTCTCTATTCTGCAAACCTTTAAAAAACGATATCTTTTATCTCTCTAAGCGCAAACTTTCGCTGTCACTGGAGGATCCGGTGACTGATTGCGTCAGTTTGGTGTTGCGCCTTCGTCAGAGTGAATACGCTGCCAAATGAAACAAAAACTGTGATCATTTTGAGCTAAAAGAATCCCACTTTATCCTAACAGCAATCAAAGAAATTTTTCCTTACAACAAAAAGAAAGTGGTTGACAGAAAAATTTTGTGCAATCAAAATGGCTTTTACGTCACTTGGACGGCAGATGTGGGCGTATCGCCAGTGGAAAAGTTTCAAAATAGGGGGTTGTGTCATTCCACTAGAGAGTTGAATTGTAAGGCAAAGTCGGTATTTGAGCTTGAAGGTTCTGAGTGAGGTTTTTGCTAGATTTAAACAGTCATAGTCTATAACCTCCTTGTAGACGAAATGTCAGTCTTTCTGGATGCCCATTTCTTCCTGTATTCCAGGCCCCTATCCATGGTTTTTACTTCTATATGTCAAGCACATTCCCTCCGCAGTTCTACTAGATGTGATTTTCGATCAGTTTGTTACTTTCGACTACGTCGCAGAACTACAAAGCAACACTGATCCTTTGTTGGAATAAAATTTCCTAGAAGGTTCTATTGGAAATACAATGTTATCGATTACGTTGTGCTCAATGGCATAATAACAGTAGAAACTATGTGTCTTATTAATCATACAAAGGGGCAGCAAACTGTGGTAAGGCCAGCAAAGCAGGGTGATCAGCCGCCGCATCTCGGAAGAAATGGTAGGGTCCCTAATTACGAACAAACTGATGCAGTTTTATGCACAGCTAGAAACTATTATTATTATTACAACGATAGAATAACTCAACAAGAAACTACAATTCACTTTCGTCGGAGCAAGCCAGGAATAATTCATGACTTACTGTGACCGCGTCTAGTGTTAACAATCAACTGTAAAGCCAAAGCGCTGTTGATTTTAGAAGTTCTTGAAAATTTAATTCATTGATGGATATGGTATCCTACCATCCAAGAACTAATTATCTACTCTATCGATATTCGTCTGACTTATTGAAATCAATCACTCTTTTATTTCGGTGCAACAGATACCATGTAATCTGGCATACAAATTCCGGCAGGATAACAGGCAGCATTCAACAGTGGAGGACCTGAAGAACAAGGTGGATCAACTTACTTATCACAAATCACTCTCAAATGAATGATCTCAGAACACATATTTGGGCATATAACGTTTAATTTACGACATATATGCGATTTTGGTAACTTCTCGAATCATAAACTTAGATTTCTAACAGTTACTTAACTTTTAAGGTTAGAAGTAAGAAATTTCTCGGATTTTTCGGAATCTGGTTTTTAGAATGTTATTCTTTCAGAATGTTATTTGCAGATTACATCTGCACTGTCGACTTGCATTCCCGATTTACTTCCCATTATCATGTGATGTCTGTCAGCAGATCTAGAAAACGTACATGCTGCACGTGACTTACGAAACCAGTCGTCTTGCAATCAGAGATTGCGTTTTTATATGTCAGATTAAGATGGCCCCGAAGCAGAAAGTGCTTTCCTATCTATCACGTGAAACGCAAATCAGCACTAGCTGGAAATACATGCTACAGAATGGCACAACCCCAAGAAAAAGGAAGACGGTTACATCCGAGCATAGTGAGGCCTCAATGCACCATCAACATGAAAACCAAAAGCTAGGCTAATAATATGTCAAGTCCATGGTTCCGCTGCAAACATTTCAGCTGTACAGTTGATTCTAAACAGCCAATCAAGTACAGGAGTTGGACCAGACGGCAGAATCAGCAATAAACGCATGAATATTATGTAGGTTGAGAGATAGAACTGACAAAAATGGCTAAACCTTTATAAATTCTGCCTCTGTAATAAGCCTGGATTATCAAGTCTACGTAAATTCCGAAAAATTGCTAATTAAACTAATAAGGACAGGATGTTAAAGATATTAATAATAAAACGGAAAAAAGGGAGCAAGTGAAAAACTTCGAATGTGACCTCAGCGCTAAACTAGCAAACGTAAAATATCTGACCACAGTGAAGCCATTATTTAGGCTTACCAGATTAAGAGTGACTTGATGATGAAGAAGAGAAAGGAAAAATGGTCAAATGAAATAACGTGCTTTTGACAGCGTGATGACAACCACAGAACCAGGGAAAACCACTTAGGCTACAGATTTCGTGCCGGATCCTAGAAACAAGAGTGAGTGGGGATAAAAGTGACTTTCTAAGGGACCAAGCGACAGTCAAGATCAGATTCGAGCGGGATATTTGGTCAGTATACTCGGAAAAAGGTTCTTTCTTATTTTTTCTATTACTCTTCCTTCTCACGTTCAAAATTTTAGTTGACGGACATGTTTATCGGTGTCTGGAATTAATTATATCTGGGGCACACACATTTTGGGAACGAATAATCTAAGTTCTCAACTAAGTTACCAACCATCGGGCAGTCCCATTGCCAACCGTCATTATTACTTTATTATTATTGTTATTAATTTATTACTACCCCTAAAGGAAAGGAACCGAATAAACTCCAAGCGCAACAAGAGAAACAGTTGAGAAGGGAAAGTTGGACAATCAGAAATCCGAACCTCTTGAACAATCAGTCAAAGGTTTTTGCGGATCAGCCTTATGTATAGTGCTGGAATATACTGGCTAAAAGATGCGCTAAAAACTCTAAGGAACCTACTCCTGTCATTTCTAGAGGGGTCAGGAAGAAAAATGAAAACTTGCCGAATTCTTCACTAAGACAGAAAAGGTACAGAAAACTCATTTTACTATCGGTAATGTCGGGTTTTGCCAAGTTCAGAGCTAAGTAGCTCCAGTCCGAAGAGTTGGTTCCCACCAAACCAGAGACATTTCGAATTTTAGAGTTGCCCTTATTAGACCTCATAGTCGATGCATGTATCCAGTCGTGCAGGTTACTTGACCAGGAGAGCTGCGGTAGTCAATAGTTGTCTTTTGGTCGTTGTACAGACCAGTAACTCTGCTCTGACCTGAAACTACTCATTTGTTCAGGATTTCAGTGTTTGCAGGTCGAACTCTTCAGAACATCTCAAAGCTGTTCTGAGTGTCAACTGTTCAAAGTTCAAATGATATTACGGAGAGTGATGTACCCAGCCGATGAACACTAGTAGAAGTGTAACTCGAGTTCGTTGTTCGTTATTTTGGCGTGGACTAGAGGAATATCTGTGATGCGGCAAGAGTTGGATCATCTAAACACGTCTGAAATGAATTTAACTGCATTTTGTTGCTCCAGAGTTACATACACCTAGTAGAACCTTATTAGTTTTTGCATGCAGCCTTGTTTATACGCACTCAATCTGGAAGAAAGTGCTCTGACAAGGAAGGTGTCGCGTATTTTTATCTTGGATTTTTTAATGTGAGGGGCTTAGTGTATTTTGAGGTCAACCTATGATGGACTACTTGCTGTTTCGGCCCATAGACTTGATAAACATCTAAGCGACCATAAGTGGTGGCCCAAATCAAAGTCAGAATCGCTCGTTACGATACTGTTTGAACTGTCAGCTCATCAGTTGGACGTGGTCCCCCAGTTTTTCCTAACCTTATCTGTAACTTAAGCTTTTTTAGCTGGTGGGAATAAATAAGGTTGTACTATCTCCACTTTAAAAAATTCGGAAGGTACCTACTTGGTGTGGCCTAGAAGAGCACATCAGAGCAAAACTTCGTTATTGTGAACGTGAGCTCACATGAAACAAGAGGTGACCTTTTCAGCACGTTTGGTTGAAAATATCGCAAACAAGTGATGTGACCGCGACTCATTCGGATGTGTTGTTAAGAGGAACCTTAAGAATTATCTACCAATGACGAGAGGATGCTGTCTGGGGGGAATGAAACAAAGTCAGCAAATCATTTACTGTGGCTGAGATCAAAGAAAATTCCATAAGTTTTCTACAACGGGTGCGTTCTCAACAAAGCCAGTGCACAGTAGCCTATTGTTATGAGATGCATCCAAGCAAAACAAACCTCGATATTTTGTCGCACTTATGGGCGAATACGCCCGAAACTCCAGTGAGTAAAGTTTTGTTAGTTTTTTTCCACCTTGTTGTAATATGCCCTGGTCAAAACAGCAGACGTATCGATCTTCTGCTGAAACAGCCACCGAATGGAAAAATGTCATGGCAACATTGATTCTTTTTGTCTGAGGGCAGAATGAAACCCAGACGTTCAATGGAATAAAAACTTGATACACCATAAATATACACTTGCCTACTTACTACTGGAATGGTTCTCCCATAGAAATTATGCACGACTGAAATGTTCATATGTTCATATTTTGTATACCAATTACAAGTTTGGACTTAATACAGAGAAATTCTCCCTAAACGATGTTGTCAATGTTGAGAGTCTAGTAGTCTGTCCACATCCGGTACTGTCAGAATCAAGAGTAATTTTTGCCATGTCAGAAAGTATGCACTTTTATGAAGATACTTGGGAGGGATTTCGAAACGCTCCCGAGCTGGTCGACTTTTTATGAGCCGAGCCATCCGTGGAGAATAGCTATGGTTGCAATTCTGCCTACATACGCTGGTTCTCTTATTAGAAGCAAGGATGCACAGCTCTGCAACGCGATAAAGTAAACATAAAGAGCTAAATGGACGAATGCGTCATTATGGAGTGTTTGTAAAATGCACATGATATTCTGCGATGGAAAGTCTGCAGGTATGGATAAACTTGTAGCAAGATAACTGAAGTGCACAGGTGCAAAGTCACTGGTAGTCAACAGAAAAAAGGCCACAAACTCCATGACACTTGCATGGCACAAATCTGCGCTTTTCCAGAATCCGGTCAGATTGCTACAAATCAAAACATGAGTTTTGTTTTCAGGCCACAGGGACGCTTTATAGTCCACCGTCTTACTGACGTACTGCACAAATATGGATTCCATACCTCTGGAAAGTCGTTGTAGTACGTCTTCTATCTGGTATGCCAGTATGAGTCACACACAGGCCACACCGGTACCGAGTTGAAAACAACAAATGTGTTTGCTTTTCACAACCAACTAACCCAGATTTAGTATGTTTGGCCTTGAAGGCCTAATGAGTCAGCGTTTTTCCACATACTCACCACGAGCACTTGGATGGTAAACTTTCACGCGCACGCCAACACTGTTCAGTTTAGTTACTGGTATGTCGGCGCCTATTGGAAAACCTTCAACCTGGAGATCCAATAGTGTCGCTGTACCATAGCTAATTAACCAACCCATCGCAGTGACAAATTTTGTTACTACCACATACAGTACAGTACTTCCACAAGAGAAACTCTCCAGATAAGTTTGAAAAACTAACAGTTCTTCCCCAAGGAAACGAGTCATATCCGACAATTCCTGTCCATAAAATGGCCCAGTTAACTCCAAAGAAGTAGCAGTGTACTGTTCAGTTGTCAGTTCCACCTTTCATCCGGGTGGGACAGTGTTATGGCGCGACAGCAGTTTCAAAGGGGTTGGTGAGGTTCTGGTGATGTTGACACCAGCATATGGCTAATTTTTCGCTGTCAACCGCGTCTCCTACAACGTGTCGAGTAGACCTGATGACAGAATTATGGAATGTCGAGTGCTACTTCGTCCCAAATGGGTTTCAAAGGTCTCCCACATACGTACGACTATCGGTTTGGCGTGCAAACTATAGTACAGTCACCGGCACCTCACGGATAAGCAGCAGACAGAAATTAGAGAAGTGAATTCCCAAGGCCCGAATGAATTGGCGAAAAACATCAAGGATCAAGTGACCATTCTGATGATTGTGGTCTCTATACCCCCGTGGATCTTTTGCCATGTGCAGTGGGCTGTGCACTTTCTAAAGGTGTACTCCTGAAAAAATTCTCTACAGAGTTGGGGACTTCATAAGCACATAAGTTTTCATGATAATACAGATAAAACAAACGACGTTTTTACTCTATCACATGTACCTGAGGACAATCAAGCAGGCATTCCGATCTCACTGCAACTGTTTGAACTTAGCAAGTTCCCTTTGGTCTGATTCAGCTTGGTCGGTACTTCAACTCTCACTAGGATTTCCAGATACGAATAAGTTAGCGCCGACACAGCTGAGTTCCGAATGGTAACCCGACGTACTGAACTTCATCATTCCATTCTAATTACGATTATATATAACACGCACTGCGTGTTTGTAATGATAAGGGATGAGGGTTGTAACAAACATTGTATAGGTTAATCAGATTGCTATAGTGAGAGGTATGCATTTATGCAGAGGCAAAGGAGGTTTTTGCGTGTTTTCTGAACTACTCCAGTTTTCTGTCTTGGTTAAATGATACTCTCCGTGATGCCAGCTTTCCATTGGTTCCAGCAATGAGCCACTTCAGTTTCCGTAACGAAAGCAATCTGGGCCTTTTGATTATCAATATGGAGGTCCTGACAACCTTGCTTCCACTAATTTAGTTTACAAACTTTCCTCTTCTTTAACCACGTCATCAATTGCCATTTCAGTTTTCAGACCAACGCATACAAGCAAGCAACACATGGCGCGGCATATATTTCACTGATATACATAAGACACGCCCCAAGCTGCGTAATCCGTGTGAAGAAATGACGAAATCTGAAAGGTGGGTTTTGTGGGCCGGACAGTCTCCTACGCATCTTTTGGTTAGTCACTGGATGTTGCTACCGCAGTGAGCGATAGCGAGCAAACAACCACTGTCGAAGAGTGAAGGTCACCAAATATTTCTAACTCGAATCCACCAATTTTCAAAGTTATACAATAGCATTTTACGAACAGTTGTGCTGCCCATACGGCGCTTCAATAAAAAGGCTGAAGACATTTCACCGCAGAGGTGCCACATGTGGCTTCACAAACTGTAAGCAAGCCTTGTTGCATATCCATTCGTCCTGTGAAATGTATTTCCATAGGCGAAAGGGGATCAGCTTCCATCAAACTTTGGCTACTAAATGTGACTGCAGGCCAAGTCCCACTCCAGGCTTAAGAATGTATCTTAAAATTTCAAGTGGTATGTGCACCATATTGCAAACTACAAAGGTAAAGCGAACACAGGTTCTCGGGCAAAATCTTCAAAATCCACTGGATAAAGAGGACGTCTGGATAACTTCGTTGTCAACTACAACAAATGATACAACAGTAAGCATGTTTTCTTATAATTAAACGGTTGGCCGGTACACCCAGTTCGATTCAAAACAATTGCACACCGTATTCAAACATGATGAGAATACCGTCCAGTAGAGAAGTGTTCATCAAGCGAATTCCGAAGCTTTCGAAAATATTTTACCTTGACTGCTGACGGTAAAACATTTCCGTCTTGAAATATTACGATGTCACCGCGGGTTTTTATTCTGCGGACTGTCCCCAAAATTGCAGCACGCTCGCAGCTGATTCCAAGATCCAACTCACTTCGGAATATCCATTTATAGAGAGCTACGAGAAGAATCTATGGTTCCATCGCTTTTTCAGTTCCGCTTTTGATAATGCACAAGTTTATTGATCTTCGTGTGCCAAAATCCGCTTTGTCGTGCATAATAAGCACGAGTGACCTGCCACCTGAAGTGACAGCTAGTCACATGATCTTCAATATTTGTCGAGTAGCACAAAAATGGAAGCACTGGATGTCGAGTGAAACGCAATGACGGCTACATGAACACTGAATGAGGCTCATCAGTTCCCAAAACATCAGATAAAACTTTGGGCAGTTATACTAGAGTAAACTGACGCCGCTGTTGTAAATGGATCAGTCCAGGAAGAACCGAACAGTTTTTGATTAAGAAAACCGATTCTAACAATTTGGACAGCAATTATCTCTTCCTTAAGACAGATAAATGGTGCAGGATTTTCGCAAATCAGCAGTCTAGTAAAAACTTGAGCTGTAAGTATGTTAACCTCAGACAGTGTGTATGTATTTGTGCTCCGCCAGATGCAAACACTTTGAAAACATCCATGTATCAGTTAAGCGGACACATTATCTTTTCTTATTAATCTGTTAGGAAAAACTGGGAGCTAATCGCTGCAAACTATATCGTGCAAAGTAAATCTACAAATCCATAACCCTGACGCCTTGAAGTTTATTACAGGTTACCTAGAGGTCGCCTGATTCTCCTATACTCTTCAGTATGTTGTTGCTCCTGTTCCCCTATTTTAGTCAACAAGACATCCAAATGCTCATGTACCTACATCTCATTTTTATTGCTGCCTTCTCTACGTACATCTGTTCATCAATGACATTGTCTGACACTGACTTGACTAGTGCCCTTGGAATGGGGAATTCGGAGGAGGTTAGCCCAGCCTACAAGGGAAACTAAACGATCAGGACTTATTTCAATGCGCTACCTAAGTAGCTACGAATCAGGTGACAAATGTCAATCTGCACAATCCATGTCCAAGGTCATTCTAAGCAGGTCTGCATTTTTCTGTATCAGTACTGGTATATCCTCTGTCCACTGTTCCGCTGGGAACTTTCTAACATTGGGTCTGTTTGAGGTCGAGTCAGCGAAAGCCGGCTCTGTGGAACCCATCAAACTGCCCCGGATTCAACACAAACATTTGACAAAGATACCCCAAACAACCACGCCTGATTTTCTTCCAGTACTCTCTTTAGTTACACAGTTTTCTTGAGATGAATAGGTGTTACATATCTCACAAGATAACAAAACGGATAAAATTTTAGCTGATGTATCATTATAGCTGTTTATCAGCAGGCGAAATTTTGCCACTTTTTGTTCTTTGAATGATAGGCAGCCTAAGGTTTCATTAGGCCAACAACATGTGAAAAAATTGTTTTCTTCAAAGTGATTATCAATTATTTTCACTGTAGTTTTGGAGGGAACTAACGGTGTTTATAATTTCTATCATTTAACTTTGGAGTACTGAAAAACTGAGTCACCAGTTGTACGTCGGTTTCACAATCAAAGGTGTACACTTCCGCTAATGTGTTAGTATGGTGTTTGCGCCTTAGTTTTTCCGTAGGAAAATAAACCAACTTTGATTCGGTGTTATCAGTAGGTTGTGCGGTATAACATGCGGTATAACATAAACCCTAACTTTCACGTTTGTGAGAGCAGCTTCGCTTTGGTATTACGCTGCGGACACGCCATTTACAATGGCCTTGTGTGTTAACGGCATCATTGCGATATGTGCACACCCCCATGCTGGTGATTGTACTGCACAATGATGTGACAGAAATGTGGCTTCAGTATATTTCAGAAAATAACATTTGAGCCATACGCGCCCTTTCACTATAATTTCCTTCAGTCAGCTACCCTTGTTTCTATTGACCAAGCAGCTAACGGGAGCATATCAAACCTACGTGACGAACTCACCGTCTTAATAATCAATAATTACAATGCGACGAGATAATTTTTTGATAATGAGACCAATAGACGTAAAACTGCAACCGGTGGTGATGAAAATGTGGAGAAACGAAATGGTTATACCACCAGAGACCAGAGGTAAATTCATGACACTGTGAGGCGGCAGAAAAGCACCTGGCCTTAAATTCACTGTACAGTTCAGCTGGTGAGCTGTTTCGTGTAGTGTTCCAGGTAATGCACAAGAACCTGTTTTAATCCACTCCACAAACCACGCCATAAACCACGAATGTTCGATATCTCTGACCATGGGGAAACATTATTGAGACCAAAACCAGCCTAGTAGTTCGCGTTTCCTGTATTATTAGTTTTCGGTAATCAGAACTATTTTCTGATGAATACTATTCACGACACCTTTAGCTTAGTCTCATCTAGCACGCCAACCTGATATGCAGAGTAAGGCCAATTGCCGTATGCTAACTCTCGGTCTTGAAAACTCTTCAGGCCTGATAGATCCATCCTATATGACATAAATATGCACGTGACGAAAGGTGACTTTGGTCCTGACATTTAATAGCAAAAGTATATTTTCACCCTTATCACCACGATCTCTCCAAAACAGCTGAGTTTGTTGACATTGACATATGGGGGCATTTTAAGCAAATCGCATAACATTTCTATAGCAAGCATTTCAACAGTGGTTATGAGGAAGCACCTAATACCTCAGCCGAAGCAGCGTGCGAGTGAAGAGTTCAGTGGACAAAACTACTCAGGTAAATCATTTTCGCGGTTTCTGAGCTTGGCAGTATCGTTGCCAATGCTTTCTAGCCAGTCGAATTGGTAGTAACGGTTCATTGTTGCAAACCGGGACATAATTGTCTGTCGTTGTCTCACCGTTGAGTAGACGTTTGCGCAAGTTTATATATGTGCTGCCGAAGGGGGTGAACTTCGAGTGTGATTGTATAGAAGTTGTACACCACTCACAAGTTTGCTAGAAACTCTTCGGTCTGGTGCAGCATATTCAGTTGAAGAACATTATAAACAAGACACTCAGTTGGGCTTCTCATGGAGACCAAATTGGTATGTGAATGAATGTGTTTCAGTTAAGATTTTTTGCCGCGGTACGTAATCATACTGCCCTGATTGGTCAAACTTTGGACTTGGCCACTAATTTGTATTCCATGACATTTCTTGCACTGCTCCTGGCGGATGACCCTGCCGTCTGAACTGGCTGTTTGATTCTCGATCGTGTTACTTTATTCGATTGGGTTTCCGATTTCCTGCTCTTGGAGTTGCACGGACTGGTCAAGTCTAATTTGTCGACTGATTTACTCCATCATAGAATACCATACTTCGAGAAATTTGCTTGCGAGTGTGGTACCTCCACATGTCACAAATCTTATGGCTTCCATTTTGAAAAGCTGACCCTACTTATCTTCAGGTACAACAGCCTTGCGTGCGGGGATGCATTTAAACGGCTTCCTTCTAGTTTATCCAATCCAGTGCTCGTGGCATTTGCTATAGTCTATCTGGTGAACAACATTCGTCTGGTACCCTCTCGGGTTTTGTCCACTAATTTTTGAATCAATCCTCTCAAGGTGTCACTTGGGTCCCTGGATTTCTCTGTGATCGCAATGTGCTTGCAGTCAGTTCAGGAACGTTCTTAATGTAGGGAGATAGGCAGTAAATTATATGTTTTGGACACGAATGCAGATCGGGTTTAATCTCCCTTTAAAAGTGACCATGGCACTGAAGTGATTGGTTTCGACCGATCCCGTTAACAAGTTTCTCTGATAGGTTTAATCATGTATTCAAGTAGTCAGTCCGAATCACGTTCATTGACTTAATTCTGAAGCTCTTGTATACGTGAAGTTTACCCAGACGCACATGGTTAACATAGTAAGTTCCAGTTCGCGAATGACTTTTGGCCCTCCATATTTCAATTCTTCTCTAGCAAGCAATGTCTTCCGCTTATTTTATTGACATGCACTGCTGTCTCGAGATCAGGAGACAGCTCGACGCTGAGTTGTGCGTGTCTAGCAAACGATCACAAATAGAGAAAAGACTAATCAAATCGATACGGTCAAACCTCTCCTAAATCAGGCAAGTGGTGTCTGTATTCTGGGGCATGTGAGACTCGATAGTGTGAAGCGTATGCATACACTGTTATGCGGCTGCCATCTGGAGAG
Organism: Clonorchis sinensis; assembly: GCA_003604175.2. NCBI lineage: Eukaryota > Metazoa > Platyhelminthes > Trematoda > Opisthorchiida > Opisthorchiidae > Clonorchis > Clonorchis sinensis. Next base: position 209,844,720 of record CM030369.1, read on the forward strand.
GGGATTATTTGTCTTCCCACTGGTTTGCGGAAAAATTCCTGCTAACAACAATTTCCTACATTCCGGCATCAAAAATTTTTAGATGGGCCTTACAGCAAGTATATACCAATCTTGGATAGCTTTAATTAGATTTCGATATGCAAATAACTCTACAATGGAACAGTCTAACAACAAAACAGCAGTCAGGAATAATATTTTTTATTTCTACCTCAAGTGATTAACATAAGTAAGTTCCAATTTGTACACACGAAAATGCGGGACTTCAACATCATCCGAGCTACACTACGTAATGTGAATCGTATGTCAAAATATGGAACTTTAGGAATGTATAGGAGGCTTATCAACGGTGCAGCATTATTTCCATAAATATCCTGCGGATACATTCCACTGTGAGTGAAAGGATGTTAACTGCAATCATCCAGACACCTGCTCCCCCAAATCGTCCTTGAAATTGTGTCAAAACTGTTTGACATCCAAAGATCGTGCAGTCCAACGTGAACACCTAACAGGCCTAGTCAGCTGTGTCAGACAAACAATTTGTACTCAATCGCTCTTGGGAGTTGTCGTGAGTTAGGCTTGTCCGGAGTAATGCACAGTCTCGGCCTGACGCGAAAAAAACTAACTCAGTCAGCAAATAATGCGTCGGACACTGCCCTCTGCTTCATAGAATTATCCAGCCTGCTTAAAGTCACATTCAAAACACCGTGGCAACAAATGTGGGCTGGACATTTTTGTGTCAGGTGGTGCCGTATTTTCTGTGAGATTTTGAATATTTCAATGTCAGATAGACAGGAAGGACAGCTGAATGTTACGACTGAGATACCAGGATGTCTGGTTGAACAGAAGCAAAAAATTTGTATTGCAGACGTAAATTCATATACGAAAACCCTCGCAACAGTGCGTAGTCACATGAAAAGCCTGGATATATACAGAAAGCAGAAGCGACTTGTGTCCTAACAGAATACAAAGTGGCGGTTTTCTAACACAACTACAAACACGGTTCTGTTCTGTTTTGTATACGAGATGAATTTCCAGTAAATATTTTGGAATGCCGGGATTATTGTATAATATGGCTCAGTTAGGTGGTTCTTCCGATATGCAAAGAAGCATCTGCGTAAGCTCTTCCAACTGCCCAAAATATACCGAAATACGGGTCCCATTTAACAATGAGAGCAATCTATCAAGTCTGAGATAGATTTTGCAACTGACGATGGCCGTTTCGCTACAGCTACACGCGGAATCAAACACCATGGTTTGCTCCTAACAAATTACAGGTTGCTCCTTGCAGGATTGTAGAAATTTAAACAGATATGAAATGATACAGAGTGAGAATGTGGTTCTTGGATGTTCAGATCAAAGGTTCAAATAAACACAGTACTAGCCAATATCCCTTCAGGCATATCTTCTGGCTTCTACATCGAGCTCTCGCGAAAGCTGCAGTCGTAGTAATGATTGTCTACACAAGCAGCATTCCTATCATAAGCCCTTGACCATAGGCATAGAGGGCATTATTAAAAATATCCGTGAAAGAATTACTCTTCAAAGGAATAAATGGAATCTTTATGGCTTCGTTGAGTTAGAGTAAGGTTAAGCTCCTGAAACTGTTTCGCGAACAGTTGAGGGCCATTGTAGTGATATATATGCGATGCTGGGGCTTTACGTATCGCAACAAGTGCTGACAATGGGAGAATATTTTTCCGTAAAAAAGGTCTGTCTTAATCAGTCCATCTTGTGGAGAATATGGAACCGCAAAATACACATATTTTTGCCTCAAACTTAAATGGGTTACGTTGATTAGTGATGAAAAAACACCGTCATAATCTCAGCAGTTTTCCATAACTCGGCGTTCCTATCATTGTGAACCACCTTTGAGAAGAGCAAAGTAGTCGGAAGCATAAACTACAGAAAAGAAGGGTTGGCTGGTATTTCACTACCTACACATTTAGCTTCATACTAGGTAAGTGACTAAGCTCAGGTTTCCACTGCTGAGGTCAGATAGAACTTGAGGTACAACATAAAAGTCTACAGGAGTGCGTGCCCTAATTAGTACCGTCTTTGAAGCTGATTGTGCAGCGATGTGGGTTTTATCCTAGTTGATTCCTGCTCCAGCACCTCAAGCCGTTGTAGGTAAACAAATTCGTCCGTCCTAGTGGCACCACGATAACCCATTTTGTGACCAGTCGAATATATACGGTTGCTACGTTCCACATACATTACTGCTCTGTGGCCAAATAGTCTGCTAAAGCCTACAAGAAGAGGATTATAAATATGTTGTTTGAAGATTACCCTCATTTTTAGACAACGAGGAAGATAATTGAAACTGGATAGCCAAACGTTTTTCACTCTTGATGTCGTTTCATTATTCACAACCCTACTGTTCCAGGAAAGGATCAAGTACCGTGTCCTTTAGTCCTCATCTTGGCTGATGCAACAGTGCTCAACAGGTTTGAACTTTTGATATCATGGTTAAATAATGTTTCAGTTTGTATGAAGAATGCTCAGCAGAGGCTAGATTTAGCAGCCTATAAAGCAGAGTAGTGATCTGGCAAGCAAATTAACCACTGAAGCCAGGCCTAATGTAAAACCTTACGCTGGGCTTCGAAGACCAGTTGGAGTAATTGACAGAGCAGTGCCGCAAATAAATGTGAAAAGTAGATCTTCACATTTCCGTGGAAGCAGACAATAAACGTTTGTGCCACAAACACATGAAATTTGTGTTAAACTGGAACAACACAAACTCTAAGTAGCATATATTGATTCAAACACCTTACATTCCTTTAAGGTTCTTTGGTACAAAGGAGACGCTTGAAAAACTTTAGATAAAATAATCAGGCTAACTCATTCAAATGTCTCCTTGTATTTATGAAAATATATCCCAGGTATTAGCAAAATACACTCATTTGAAAAAAGTTCGTTTTGCGAGAGAATCACCTGGAACCCAGCTGAATCGCTCGTTTATGATGTTTATGATGTTTCCAAGCGATATTTCGAATATCGTACCAACTGAAACATGAGGCGGCCTAGTGCAGCACCGTCAGTTGCTTGGAAACATCATGAACGAGAGTTTCAGCGGCGTTCCAGCTGAGTCACTCGCAAAACTAAATTTGTTTGCAGATGAGTGTATTTCGCTAATTTCGGGCAATTCGGTTTCAGGTCGAACATAAGGTTGAAGGAAACTCGGAGAGTGCGCCTACCTGATGAGCCCCAAGAAGGGCGAAACCGGTCGTGAGCTGTCGAAGAATTTTCAGCAACCTTATGATTAGCGCATTACATATATGCATGTTTTAATCACTATTGTTAATCAAAATGAACATTGAAGAATTCCCTAGTTTCTGTCCATCTATTAGTCACTGTTTGTTCTTTGTGCGCCTTGTTTTTAGTGAAAGTTGTTCAAAGATAACTAAAAGCTCACCGTATCTAGCGCTGGAAGAATGTAAAATAAGTCTAAATCTATGGCTAATAATTACAACTTGACAGCTGATGAACCTGTTTTCTCACTGTCCAAAATAGAGGTTGGCATTTGTCATTCGACTACATTCACTCTATGAGAAATTGTGAACAAGTTCAAAATAAGAGTAGGTTATGAAATAGTACGTCAGTATGTATCGACTGGCTAGAGGACGATATCAGATGACTTTAGGTTTTGTACACAATACACCGGCTATGTTTATACTCAGTTTTTGGTTCGTGCGAACTATACAGTATACTGTTCACTGCTATGCACCCTTTCAACATGCTTGGCCGATCTCTGTACAGCGTTATGTTATACTTTTTCAGTGGAGCTAAGTTCAATCGCCCTATCATCAACACGTAATTTCTACCCTGCTCCAAGATGAGGGATAATTCCCTCCTCTAGACGATGCCTTCCAGTGTCATATGCTAAGGAGTCTCTCAAAGCAGGGGATAGTAACTATGAAAATCTCATAAGCAAGCATCGATTTTCTACAAAATATCCTGTGAAAACAGAAAGAGTCAGATTTAAGGTGCCATAACCAAATGAGATAAAGTGAAGAAATTCCGCCCGTTCGTCTCACGTGTAAATCATGAGTGCGTAAAATAAAGTTCACAAAACAGTTAACCTCACTACTTTGACTCTGCCGCAGCAGACATAGTCTAAAATATTATACTCCACTTATTGCTTTCAGAATGAGTGCTTCAGGGAGAAGTGTACCCCACTAAATCGCACACCAGAGACCAAACGACCGCGTAGACCTTCCTTACATGGGCAATGAATTTTTCATTCGTTAAAAAAATGGATCAAAGCAAACACTTATTCGGTGTGCACTCCCTGAATGACCTTGGAATATCTACAAGTCGCGGCTGGCTACTATATTCCAATGCTATGGATATAAGCTCAGCGATTTACAGTACTTTATCATAGTACAGGCTTATAAGAACATTCCTTTCTGAAGGATCCTCCGGCTAGAGTTACGGCGAAGCAATTAAAGAGATCTATTTTAGAAATCTTGCCAAGCACTGTTAATGAACACATTCCTAGATTTGTTTGAGAAAATCGACAACCTTCAAGATTTCAAGTGTTCTATCTCCACGTTTAGATTGTTTTGTGTCTCTTTTAAATGTACTTACAATCGTTCTTCTATTCGTTTATCTGGAAAAAAGGTATATTTTATATAAACCGTCGTGAAGAGGCCAAAAATAACCGTGATGTGTGTGCTTCTTTCACCTTATGAGAACCAATTTCATGGTTGCTAATACCAGGTCGTAAATATTTAGATGTCTAGCCTACACAGTCTTCTGGTTCTAAATGTTCAGGGTTTGAATGTTGGGCAACTTCATCTCTAGAAAGGGCAATGTACAGGCATCTGATGCCAAACACTACCGCCTTGTGGTCAGACTTTCCCGAAGAAGGCTTCGATCGAGGACCCTGACTGTCGTATTGTCTGGGTCTGGGCACTGGCAAAATCCCAACCCACGTACGACCATGATTCTACGGCAGCAAATCATCAGTGTTGGAGACTTATGTTTTGTCTTCAAGGGCGAGGTTTATATTCCTGCTTTGTGCACTCTAATAAGTTAAAAAGCTTAGAGTGTTCCTCCTCGATGCAAACACTGGGTGTTGGAGAAACATCTATTGCTTCTTTTCCGGTTCCCACTTACCCTCATTCATTTTCAACTCCCGAGGCTTCCAAGAATCCACTACAGAGCTACGTTTGCTCCACCTAGGTTACAAGAAAACATCACAAAGCAGAATAGAAGTCTCTGTTGCAAATTGTACTCTACTGATGAAGCAGACCGTGGTGACTTAAAAATTAGACCCCCTGGTTACGTTTCTGGTATAATAAAAATACGTCCCCATTAGGTCAATGGGGATGCTTGCAGTGTTAATGAACCATAAAATATTACCTAATGAGAAGCTTGCACCAAAATAAAGCCAACCTTAAGCAAGGCCAAAGTAACGTGAGTTCAAAAAAGGCTACGAGGTTAAACGTGAATGTTAGGAAACAATCAGTATTCCGCCAAATGCAAATGAATTATCTAAAATCATTATCACTTTCCTTCAAGTAGGATTACCTGCTGAAACACTTCTCAGCGTTCCAGGAACGAACACTTCCTGGTATACAGTATCTATTATGGGCACCAGAAACTGTACAGATTCACTCTCCTCAGTGTACCTGTTAAAAGGAATGCACCCCAAAGCATTTTGTGGTTCTTTCTGTCCTAATTATGTATACATTCTTGAGGGTTTCCGCAAATATAATGTCCAGTCATCAACAGAATCGTCCTATTTCAGAGCTACCAGTGAAAGAAATCTTGTAGGCGACGGCGAACCACAAACGGATAAGTGTTTGTTGGTTTATCTTATTTTACATAGGTAGGATTGTGACAGTCTTGTCTTCTCTGGTAGGAAGAATGCGGTTAGACCCACAGATGAAACTACGAAGAACTCGTATTTTTTGTCTTATATCCTTAACTGTGTTGCTTTGTGGACTTAGTGTTTCCAGCTCCCTTACTAGTGGTCCCTAATATCAGATGGAATTTAACGTACATAACACTTGAATCTGAGGACTCTTTGCATTCTCGCCCTCTGTTAGACGGGGATTAGTTATAAGCAGAAAGCGCTGTATTATTCAGATGGACGTAACGTTTACAATAAACGTGTGGATAACTTAGCAAAATACACTCATTTGCAAACAAATTTGGTTTTGCAAGAGACTCACCTGGAACCCAGCTGAATCTCTCGTTTGTGATGTTTCCAGGAAACTGAATGTGCTGCACCAGGCTGCCTCATGTTTCAGTTGCTACGATATACGAAATATCGCTTGGAAACACCATAAACGAGAGATTGGGCTGGGTTCCAGGTGAGTCTCTCGCAAAAAACAAATTTGCTTGCCAATGAGTGTGTTTCGCTAATTTCGTGCAATTTGGTTTCAAGTAGAACATAAGGTTGATGGAAACTTGGGGAGTGTGCCTACCTGATGAGCCCCAAGAAGGGCGAAATCGGTCGTCCTTCTGTCGAAGAATTTTCAGCAACCTTATCGGTGATGCACTGTGAATAACTTTTTAAACACAAACGACCATTGCAAATTCCCATTCTGATTGTCACACATCCCAGTATTCTTTCTAATTGTTTGCACTTACAACCTACAGCGAATTATGACATAAAGGCTCGTAAAATATATACGGTTAATTATGTGCAGTTGAAAACTGTGTAAACGTAACAGTTTACGTTGGGGGAAGACAGCCGTTAACACTGTCATTTTAAGACCATTTGGGTAGCACATGCGCAGCCGTTCACTATCCAACCGACATGATATTTCGTGTCTCGCCCTGCGAAAAACTGTGCAGCAATGAAGGACATGCAAACATTCAGACAGATGGCTGAGAGTATATAGTTCTTATTTGGGTATTCTGTTTAACGCACCTATTGATTTCTCCTTTGCCTCCTACGCGCATGTCCCACCTTACTGCACCTGCAACTGTGGGGGCGTTTCTGCTATTGTTTCGCCAACTGCCATGATTAACTCGGCGGAAACTTTGAATGAAATTGATCGGTATTCGAATCAAGAATATATTACTTGATCAACAAGGGTATTTCTCAAAAGCACGCTGATAGTCCATAAGCCGAAGCAGAGAACAATCATTTCTGGGCGAAAATCATATACTATTGTAACTCCAAACAGGGTAGTAGTGTTGAAATATCACCCATTTATGTGAATTTGAGGTTCCTGTCGAAGTAAGACCTAGTCAGGTAGAGGTTAGCTTTTTTGTTCTAACTGGGTGAAGATATCCGGGTTTATTCGAACCGTACTGTCACAGATTTTCAAGCTGAGCTCCAGAAGGTTTAAAGCCTAGCACAATGGCTGCAGCCTATAAAACACAAAATGCATATGAATGTAACCCTTATCATAATATTTTCCAGCCACCCACCTAATGTCTGATCTGTTAGTTGCTTTTCCGTCTCAAACTACAGTGCTCTTGACATGAGAGTAGCTATCTATGGATTTGTCAGATGAAAACGGAGCGAAAGTGATGATGAGAGGGTATGGGCATTCCCGAAAAGCGATCCACTGCCCATCTTATCTCGCTTAGGATTCGTCAAGTAAGTGTGCCAGCGTCACTGACCTGTCGTTTGATTGGCAGTTTATACTGTCTACTGAAACACAGGGATGGAAGTCAGCGTATTGATACACGTGGCATACAGGAATCGTAATCGTTCCTTTGCTCGTTCTACAAGATGGAATAGTCGTAAAATTCGACTCTTTGTGGCAATCGTAGATACGATAAACAAGGGCACTACGCGACAGGGTTTAACAGATTTGCTGAAACACGGAACTGCTCACATTTAGAAAGGCGTTGTATCAAAGTGTAGTCAACAGGCTCGATTTGTTGTGATTCAGAATGAAAGGCGTTATTCGAAGCTTGTATAATATGATGAAATTACGGAGTTTTGAAAAGCTTGGGGACACGCTTTTCCGGATCAATCAAATCTTCCCCTCTGTCAAAACGCTGAAGCATTTTTCAGAGTTTCTACAAGGAACACCACAATATTGATGTTACCATAGTGACAGACACTTACATACAGATTTTTTCGTATGTATTTTTGAATAGCCCTCAATCAAATGTCACTTAACTCACTGATGCGTACGTCAGGACAAGTCATGCCATCAAGCAGCAGACCCACATGTCCGATTTCGATGGGGTAGTTTGGAGCGTTCCGATGGTTACCATAGTTTGTCTCCAATGACGGAGAATAAAGCGACAGTTTGAGTCAGACACTAACAAACATGCCCCTTCAGACCGTTTGCCTGGTTCTCTTTTGAAATGTGTGACGGTGAAAAATTCAGGTCTTTACCACTACCTCAGTTTACTTAAGAACACCCATTGGTCTACTGAGGATTTGCTGGATTAGGAATTGTTAGGCTTTTGTGAGATTTGATCATGACTATGAACAACAAACCAACAGGCAATTTGGTCTCAATGATGATGCATGACATTTGATAACACCCACCTCTCCAAGCTACTCAACATCATAACGAAAGCTGAAAAGCGATGAACCGAGGGCACATTTTTGGATATTGTATTTGTCTTGAGCAAATGGCCAGAATACGGCAAATATGAAAGGGTTTTCTGAGCTTTCTAACACCCCCATAGTTAGTAACCTACACATTAATGGAAAACTCACAAGAGCAGAGAGACAAATTTTTGAGACTTCAAGTTATGGCATTCCAGTTTTTGAAGTAAAAACATGCGGTCACTGTCTGTACAGCATTTGGAAAGGTCCGAAGGTTTTGCATACTATAGAAAGATGGCTACACATCACACAAAGTTGTACCAGCATAGTAGTTGTATCGACTTGCAACGCTCTTTAAACTGTGTATATTTTTCTCACAAAAGCGCTATGCTGAATGCGTGTGAAACATCAAATGTAGACCATTGAAAAGCGAGAGTTAGCAACTATGCAGTCTAGAACGCGAGTAACAGTATTAAACCCTGATCACGGACTGTAATGAAGGAACAATGCTGATTTATTCAAAAAGAATTCAAACAGTTTATCAATCCTGTCAATTTCGTTGTTCGATATCCTGGAATAGTATCGAAAAAGTTTCAGCTATTTATATGAGCACGTTTACATGCTGTCCGAACTGTACTTGTTTCCAGCACCAATTTTTTCGCTATTCATTGTCAACGACTAAGCTGCTACCACGGTGACTATTTATTCTTTCTTCGTTTGGTGTTTGATCAATCCTAGCTAGCAGTGATCATCGATCTCAAAAAAAGACCATTCACAAGCACACCCACAAGAGCAAACAGTATGGAGTTCTTCAACCGGCAAAACAAAAACAACAAAACACGCGCCTTTCAGACCAGCAAACTCATTGGCAATGCTGAAATGGTCGAGGTCACTGGTCTGAGCTACATCAAGGATTCCAAGACCACTAAGCATCCGTCAAAGCTTCAAAATGTATCTAGCAAAGCTGTTGGTCGTTACCCAGTAGTAGACTTTGCTCACAGGGCTCTATTTAACCACTTTAGCTATGACTCAGTAGGTGTGCTAACCCCAACGCTGCGCACATGGAAGATTAGGACCGACAGTCAGACATAAGGTAATTGACCATTCATCCACTGAGCAGTGCCACAGCAGTGTGCCGCATCAGCACGCACATGACAACAGAGCATGAATGGCACTTTTCTCTCAGCAATGGGGTTCTTTGTTCGATGCGAAACTGCGCCGAAAGTCATTGATCAAACACCCTAAATAGGGCAACTGTTTCCGTGTGTGTATCGGGGCAGTGCGGTCATTTCACTAGTCCAATTGATTTTTCCACGATAGCCAATAGCACGTCGGTCGTTTGCAAGCGGCATCCACAAGGCCGATATCCCGCCCTAAAACTACTCATGGCTTGATTATTTACCTTATATATACATGTGTGAGTGTATATGTGTATGCGTATCTATTTATGGTGTCCGCTAATATGCCCTATACATGTAAGATCAGCCACTACTGAGATCCCCTCTGGTAAGAATTAGCTTGGACTTGAGTGATTTTCGGCACTTTAACGAAGGCCATCCCACGTGTCTTGCTTTTGAGATCTGCGTCACAGAAAGTCCAATGTGCAGTGCTCTTTTTTACTTCGTTACCTGCATATTGCTAACCAGAATACATATGCACGTCACGATGTAAATTTAGGGACAGTTCAACTTTTCATGCTAGTACTCATGTGCCAAATTTAAGCCACAAAAACGTTTCAAGTTAGAACTTCCAAAAATTGTCCCTCACTCTAAAAGGCCAAGTGAGTGTTCAAAGATCTCGTGAGTCCCTCGATCAGAGCGTAGTTCACAATTTGTCTACCAGTCCATTAACATTCGAATTCTCCGCGTTCGTTCATCCGTCCTCCATGAACGGTCTTGCTAAGAAATCATTCGGACCGACAGTAGCAGGGCCGTTGCCCTGTCCGCGCTGTCTTACGTTTTCACCTGTCAAATCACTCTGACGTTTAGTTAAGCTTGGTGCATTGTTCTGTTGCGTTTGTCAATCCACTGACCCACTTGAAGCTTAGACCATTTTATGCCTTGGCACTTGCGTGATCTGTACTCATAAGGTAAGATTTATTTTGTCCGTGTTGTCTTTTGCTCAGAAGTTGCGTTTCATGAGGAGCTGAACTATTTGATACGGAGAAGGGAGATATCCCATTTGTTTGTTTAATATATCTCAGAGTTCCTAATATCACGTGACAGTTAAAACGACCCGGAAACGCTGTGTTGCATTATCCATAGACATGAGATCTCATCGTTAACAAAATATGAGATAGAAAAGCGTAATTTGCTTGTACAGAACTAATGTTAGAAGATTTAGTTGATTCCAGTTCGCAGAGCTGAAAACAGTAAATATTGTCGGTGTGTTTGCAGGAAGAGTACGGAGAGTCCTGGCGGCTGTGATATTTATGAACTGTCAGAAAATAAAGAACCGTATTGGGTTCACATGGTTTCAAATTCGACAACACATATTTTAGTCGGAAGGCTCCTTCACCTATAAGTACGATGAACTCAAGTCCTGCGAGAAGGTGCTGCATGTGTGAAAATAGCGTTGGAGGTGTATACGTACAGGAGAGTTGAGTTTTATTCGAGGTTAGGGCAAGAATTTCTTGGCCTGTGAAGTGGCAATATAAGATGACCAGTGTATAAATAATGCATTGGGTCGATGTTTAAGCATGCTAACACTTCGGTACCCGGCTTTAAAACAGATTTGTCGACATCGTTTCGGTGTTATAAAGCTTTTGGAGTGGTGGACTAGCAGTCCGCATATCAGCCCCTGGAGCAGACTAGCAAGTAGTATGTATCAAACTGATAAATACTATGACACCCAATTTGACAAAATGTGCATTCTTAAACACAAATGAAAATAATACAGATCGGTATGTAAAAGAGGTTTGTAGAGAGATTTTGGGACGGTGTTCTTGGGATTCATTGTTCATAATACATCGGCAACACAGAAACGAGAAATGACCCTTATTTTTGTTGCATCTGCATAAAACCATCTTCCCTGCACACGTTAGTCTTCTCGAATACTGTCCAACCGACGTATTATGCCACTCACACCTAGCTAAGGGAACAGCGAAATAGGGCTCTTATTCCAAGTATAAGAAAGTCGACAGAAAGGATACTGTTATGGTGGAGTAAGCCTACATTTTAATGTTGACAAAATCCCACCTCGCACTGGACTAAATCGTCTTAACGTAGGCATTTTTGAACAAGCCGTTTCAGAGGAACCGCTTGGATTTCGGAGTGAAAGGATTATCATTGATTAAATTTTGACGGCGAAACAAATATAGCGGAGGAAGGAAACCAAGGGATATGTGTTCTGTTTGTTGGATTTACCAAGGCTTTTGCTTAAGCAAGCAGGGATTAGGTTTTGACTGTCGTCCTGGAGAAGCACTACTAAATAAATTTGTCATTCTTGTCAGTATCTTCATCTTGGGATTAAGCATAATATTCATGCTTGCGGAAAAGTGTCCGCAAATGGTAACATTGATACCTGAATCGATAAAAGTTACACTGTAGCCCCAAATTTACTAGCCTTTACCCAACTTCACTATACCCGGGGGCCCGAAGAAATCCAGGTGCGTTATTTACTATCCTCTGTTGATTATCCACTCAAATCACAAAGCTACCTGACATGGAGGTCAATATGTTGCTTTTTCTGACAAATGTACTACACTGCATACTACTCGGCTCATTGCAGTATCCTAGGCAACATTCGGATCTTCAGGATTCCGTTTTGGCCTAAATGTACATGTTTCCAACAATTATTCCAGAGTATTTGGGAAGGCACAGAAAATCTAGCAATCAGATCAATGCAGGGCAACGACAGCGCTACTCAGAATGCCGTACGCTAGCCTGTAAACAAGCGATCAATAAGGGATTAAACGCGTAAATATCGAGGGCTAATACCGAATGTGGAAGACTTCAACCGCCATCCGCGATTTGACACAAACGTTAGCTTTCATCGTGCTACCACACTGTCTGCAAATTTATACGATAGTCAGACATGAGAGGTATGCGGGCAACAAATACGAAACCTAGATTCATGTACAATCTTTCTGGCGAATCCCGCGAACAAGTAGGCCAAAGCTCAAGTATTTTATAGGGCAAAATATACAGAGTCAAGACTCATTTTACTGACGATAAGCTAGGAGTTTCGTAGTGTCATGAAATGCACACATTCAAATCGAAACAAATGTTTGCATAATCTGGATGTCTGTGGGGGGATTGATCTCCGCTTCTCATCTAGTGCTGCGTGTGTTCTGAGATAGAAAGTGAGTACAATAAGTTTAGATACGTAACACATTCGACAGTAATTTCTAACTTTCCGAATCTCCGTTCTTGCTACTGGATGAATTCGCCTTCCTTGTGCAGACGTAAACAACCATGGTGCATGCTGGTTTTGTGTACGGCACTTCCTACAATCCAGTTGTAGTGTTCAACAGCACCGCGAGACCAGTGCATCGAAAAACAGAAAAAATCCGTTTGAAGACAAGTAATCAGAATTTTCTAGAAGGATCGACTGCGTTAAATTTATTGTAACTTAAATCCATTAACCTCATTGCATAAGTAAACCAGAGGAAAAATCTTATACCGGTAATGTAGAAAAAGCCAAAATAGATACATCCTAATAATTTTTACAAACCCGAGAAATCCCAGAATTGGCCAGCTCGTGGGAAATTTCTGTGACAGCTCGGTTCAGTTCCACGTAAATCCGGGGCACACTGGTCGCACTGGGATGTCAATGCGACCGAGCGGGAGAATTGCGTGACGCAAATGATGACAATGTAAAATAACATTGCGCTCTTGAGTACAGCTTACACGTCCTGAAGACAGGCAACAAAACATCTGCCACAATTGTAAGCAACAACAATACATAAAGATTATTCTCTAGATTTTTGCCGACTGCGGATGTGCTGGGGAACGGTGCAATGATTGGTGAAATATTCAGGGGGAATAATTCTATGATTTATCTGAATTGAACAGATGAAATCGTTTATTGACCTACTATCCAAAGTGCACCTAAGACGAACTGATACGTGTAAGAAAAAACGGATGCAAAATAGGATACCCGCCTGCTTCTACAAGGTCATGCTGGCTTATCCCCAATGCAACGTATCATTCCGTGGACGCTGCTGGGTGGGCCATTTAAAGGTATGAATATGTTTGATTCATAGCTTAGTGGATTGCTTTGGTTCAGTAGAACTAGTTTCATTCCTATATACGTAGCCAGAAGTTTGGTGTATCTTTCGGCCAGGTGTGTGGTTGGTGTTCAGTTCGTACCGGAATATTATTTCTCGTGGGAAAATTGATTCTTGTCCCCTTACGGAAGGGTTTTGCTATCAAGGAAGGGTCACTGCTGAAAAACCAAGTCCAAACCTGTTGAACGTGCATTTTTGTGGATGTTTCAGGGGTTATCGTATTCACAGTAAAAAACAAAACTTTTTTTCAAGTTTGCTCGCCATTGTGGGTTCTCTGCGTAGGTACGACACTTTTATGCGTGGCACATGGCGTTGAGTGTATATTCTTGCCGTTGAATCTCACACCAGACCCAGTATGATGGACACTTTGTGCCTGATGTGCGAGTCTTGACTGTACGAGCGCTTACCGCACCTTGAAGAGCATTCAGCATTATTTGCCCTTTCTTCGGTTGTTGGACTTTACACGCATGTTTCCACGGCAAAATTCTTACGTACGTTGGGATTCATCTTATCTGACTGGAATTGTTGGTGGCATGACTTCGAATAAGACGTTTCTCTCTTTTATCTCATATTCTCCTGTAACCCTTTCGCATTCATCGCTTGCATTCACTTTTTATGTCTGTGACCATGCACTTCAAAAATAAACGATAGTAGTAGTTGACGTAACTCAACCAGTGTGTGTCAACTGTGCAATTAAGTAAGCCAAGTAACTTGAGTTAAGTATGCACGTTATGCATGTAATTAATTTTATGGTGTTAAGTGATGTCCTAAGTATGTCGTGTCCGATCGATTCCTGCCGGAGAAAGTACCGTTCGAATCTGTTGCCCTATTATTCCTGCCGGCGAAAGTACCGTTCGAATCTGTTGCCCTATTGGCTTTCAAATGAATATATATTTAGATACGTTGGTCTACTTGTTCCGAAGCTACCAAACGGTTTATCAAAATGAAAAAAACGTTTTTCGTTGTTCCAGCCGTAAATGGAATCTGATGTCAAGTGTGTTTGACATCTACATACCATAACACATAAACACGATCACCTTGAATACAGAGGCAGTATGCAACAAACTGGTATGTAACAATCCTCATTTTCCTTCGTTACTGACCTACACTGAATTGGGATTTACTAGGTAAGTTTACTTCTCGACAGATTGTAGCGTGTATTAATTTTAATCAATTGCCTCTGACTTGTCCTTGATTAGTGGGTCCTGTGCACTAGTGACAAAAAGGGATACATGTGAGATTTTTCGTCCTGTCGGTCGAAACACCCATTGTGTAACAAGGTGACCGGAAGTTTAACACTAATTTGTTACAATCCTAGGCAGTAACCAGACAGGGTGGAGGTCAGAAAAACCTTTAGTGAAAGCAACCTTTAACTCAAGTAACCTGTCACGTCAGCCCGGTCTCGTCCATTTACTAACATTGTGAAATTCAGTACATTTCGAGTTAGTTGATCTTAAGCAAGTAAGTGTTAGGTGATCTGAGTAAGAGTTCACCAATTCATTAGCTTAGCGTTGAAAATAAGAGAGGGGATGAGGATTAGTACGCCTTTGTGCACGTTTACAACACGTTTGTCGCGAGCGCTAGCATTGATTACCTTTCGCGATTCTCAACTAGTTTGGAGGTCATTGGCTGGAAAATAGACAAATTAATCACGTAAAATGCTAAGTCCTAAACGCAAGTTGACGCCATTGCTTTTCGGTCAGTCGTGTTTAAGTAATTTGGGAAAATCCAACGGTGTGCGGGTTGTCTTTTATTACAACCTTGTTCGAAAAAAATTAGGAAAGAAGGGTTCTTTTACTCATAGTTAATAGTGAATGTTGACATCCAGCATTAAAAAGCTGTATTTACATAAAGACGTGAAACGCCTAAGAAGGTAAACAAAAGCTGAGTAAACGGGCAAAGTGCTTGGACGCCCAGGAAATCGGCATAGTGCATGAGTTTTGTTCACATTCTGGTGAGAGACTGTAAAGCGGGGCAGCAAACCATTACTTTCAGGCGCATTTTGTCCAGTATGTTTGGATTTCTTAAAACAAATGCTGGTGGCATCGTTTCGTGTTGCTTATCAAGTGTTCCCCCACCAAGCTGTACATCCTTAAGGAACATTCAACTCTGCTGCCATACCAGTGAGAGTTTTGAGGAGTGCCCAAATTAGCACAGTGTAATTGTGAAAAATCTAACCTCCCATTGGAAATCTGTGAGTTACTCACAATTGACGTTGCTCATTAACGTTCCGCCTGATGTGTATTTCCATGTACCTCAAACATGACCGCAGAAGCAAACGGATAATTTGATAGTTATCACAACTCTGTATATCTACCCACTTCTGGCGTGTCACTTCGGAGAGGTGCCAAGGCCAAACGGTACCGGATGCGTGGTTTTCTCAACAATGCGTATATTTTGCATGTGTTCGCGTTCTAGGGTTGCCCACTGTTGCTGTCAACTAGTAGGTTCACCTAACACACAAAACGACTGCAGTCTGGGATAAATTCAGGAATCTTACCTTCGTGACAGACATTCTGGTCTGATTCTAATCGGTCACCCCAACACTTTAACAATATCTCCAAAAACTACTCTCTACATTCTTTGTCTATATCAAGGTTATTTTAAAATGAACTCAAAGTTACCCAAAGAACAGACCGGTAAAATCGTTTCATCCTTTTGAAAGAAATCTTTATCTAGTCATTTGGAATAAAACTAAAAGGACTGTTGGTGTAATTTCCATAGAGGCGAGTGAGGGGGTATGTTTCAAGAGAGTGATGTTAAATACGTGATAAACAGCGTAACTGAAAGCATCCTGCTTAAACTTTGCTCTAAGTAACGCGGATCTACGAATGCATAACGTAATAAAACGTGTGTTGGAAAGTGTAAAATAACTGAGACCATCTACAGTCGAGAATAGGCTTAACGGAATTATTATGTCCCTTAAAGAAAACTGAGGAAACTGGAGTAAACACACTTCACCAAACGCTCTTGACCGCAAGCTGTCAACGATGTCTTGTAAAACCATACTGGGGTAAAATTAAGCTAAAGATTGCGTACTCTCATTGAGAAACCAATCAATACTTAGGTTCACACAGCTTGCTATAAATACCTTGCCTGATCGGTCTAGCTGCAGTGCACTTGAATCTGTGCTCTTTAGAGGCCCGATAAGTGGTGCCCACGTTCGGATGATATGGTAAGCCACGAGATGATAAACGACAGAAACCAAGCGCTCAGCTAATAGCAGTTTTAACTGAATACCTTTAGGCCTGAACCGAACTGAGTTGCTAAAACTCGGCTTGTGATTTGCCGTCTGTCAATCGAGACTATTTTTCGTGGTAGTGATACATCAGACTGAGACGCAAATGAACACACGTGAAAGAGAGGTTGCGGTTTTTTTAAGCACCAGGTTCTGGCTGCTAGCACGCCACATTTGAGCAAAGTGTCTTGATTGGACAACTGACGAAATTCTACAGAAAACCTGAAGCGAGAGCCAAAAGCATGCAAAATGTTCAACAAAAGTATGACGCGGTGACTGCCTAACTGGCATTACACGGTATTTTAATCTTGTGTATAAGGAATTTCTTGGTTCCTTGTTGACCATAAGTTATTCGTTGAAAGTTAGTGATTCCCACCTAAACATCTACGTAAATGCCTCTCATAAGATAGTATCAAAGAAAACCAGCTAATTGTCACGTTTCAGAAATCCATACGTTTGGTTAGGGATCAACGGTATTCTACTAAAAAAAATCTTACATCGCTTAGGAGAAATAATTAGTTTTTGTATCTTCTTCTACCTAATCAAGCAGACTCACTTTTTCTTATATCCATCCCAATCATATTCAAAGGGTTCATTGTTTCGTTGCTGTTCAGCACTGTGCAAACACCTATTCTTTGGCCCCCAGCATTGCCTTCCTTGGCAACTAGCTTCGGAGCCAGGTCAATCCACTGAAGTCCGCCGATACCATCAACACTTGCTCGAATCTCTGGAAAGATGTATACAACATATGCGTCCAAAAGACCTTCTCGATCGGACATGGCGAGCGCGCTGGGTACAGACATCCGAATTGTCACATTTGTTAACTTTCTTGTTGGTCCCATATATTCCACTTGAACAGTATGTTCAACTCTGGGGCCAATCTCGTCAACATCCACACGTCTCTGGAATCCAGAACCCCAGAACACCGGCTTTGTACGGTTATCCATACGACTAGTAACGGGTTCGGGGCCATATGATAATCTGAGCTTAGGATCACTCATGACGCGGTACTTTACATGCACCACGTTATCCCTCAAGACAGGATCTGGGGTGCCCGTAATAACTTTGATGGTCACTCCGGCACCCAAAGTGAAATTTACTCCTGCTAACGTGTAGTTTGGATAGTAGGTGGAAAGTTTCAAAAACCATACCGCCGGGACATTTTCTCTGTGCATCACATCCATAGTATCTGGGGCGGGTAAGTTGTCTAGATAACAAGCAGCCCAAGTCTCGTTAGCCGTCACATCCACGCGAATGTTTGCATCCAAACCGACAGTTAAATCCGGCTCTGTCTCATAAGCTTGTAGACGGGAAAAGCGCAAGTTCCCATAAAATTGCAACTCCAGCCAGACACCACCGGCAAACGTGGGACCGTAGTTGTACAATTTTATCAACAGTCCAGGCTCTGAATAATCCGCATCTCCATAAATCAGATCAACCAGTTGCACAATACTTCCTTCCGAATTCTCCTCTTGAACCATACGAATCTTCTCTTCGGAAGACTTTTTCGTGTTTAGTTGGTGTGTTACATTGACGTGAACGTCACTCTCACAATTTTCATGAGGATAGCAAACAAATCGAGCAAGAGGGATCAGGGTTACGCAACGAGACCAATTTATAAGGGGTCGCCTAATTCCCACACCATCGGAACAAGTTCCATCTTCATCAGTGGTGCGTGAGTATTCCGGACATGGTTGCAGGAAACGATAACCGACGAAAAGGCCTTTTGTGGGGGACTCTATGTCTAACATGTCTTGCACATCCATTTGGGCGACTAGAATGAAATCAATGGATATCTGCTTTTGTGTGCGGTCCATATTGCTTCTTGGACGACCCTGAAGTTTAAAACGTTGCACACTTTCACTCGTTGCATTCCAGTCTGGTGCAATCTGGTGAATCAGACGGCGAGCTTCCTGGTCATCAAACACACTTTGAATGGAACCCTCAGATTTGCCTGTACCTTCATTACCACTGAGGTAAACTGACACAGTAATGGGGAGTGAATCACCGGTTAATATTCGACGAATTGAAAGCCATGGCGGAAAAGTAAAACGACATTCAGCTTGGAGTATTGGTCTTGCAGCGACCATATACAAAGACGTTGGTACCGATGAAGACACTTCTGAGGATGTTGGAATCACAAAGTCTGACAAGTTGTTAAAGTCTATGTCCACACCATCGGTTGGAAGAATAGCTCCAAAATCTAGCGAGCCTAGGGCTCCTTGTACAATCTGCACAGGCACTTTGTCAAAGCTACAGTCTGGTAAAATGCGCAAAATGTAGACCTGACCATATCCGATGCGATTGTCGAGATCGGGAGCACCGGCTGCAATCAGAACTGAGCCATCGGCTGTCGGTTTACTGAGGGCTGTAAGTGAAAATCCGAGAAAACTTGTGTTTGCTGATCCGTCGATATAGTCATTGTACAAAATAAAACGAGCTTCTTCCGTTCGGGCCGTTGATGAGGTTAAATGAGGACAAAAAAGGTAAATCCTCCCACGATTGACAAAACGAGTTTTATCGCTCGCATCCGTATCATTGGGAGAACCATGATAAGGTGCTCCAATGACCAAGGCGATTTGCCCAAATTTCCCAAATGTGATGCGTACCATGGACATACCAAACCCGGTAAACATATCTGTGGAATTTACTCCCCCAACCCAGTCTATGTAGTTTAGATGTCGCGTACCCCGGCCATCCTTTTCAATACCAATTAACTGAGCGGTGTTAACGCTGTGTGAGTCAGACAGGCCAAAAATTTGTGGCGCCGTTGCAACTCCGTCGACTATTCTGAATCCGAAATGGGAGCCAAACGATAAGTTGCTCATCGGCTCCGGCCTGCTGACAGTCGTGACAACCGCACTTCCAAAAGGGTCACTTACAATTTCTATTCTTCCATCAGGCACAGATAGAGGCTCACCAATCCACAAACGAATGTCTTCAAGCAAACCTTTCATGTCTGGTTTGGGTGTTTTCCTTGATGAAAGTGCCACGCTGTGTCCTGCCATACAGGGAGTTGCTACTGTTAAACCAGATTGACAAAACTCTGACAGTTCTACGAAACGGTCCACTTGACCATTACGTATAGTGTTTAGGAAGCATCTTCCGACGGGAACTTGTGACTGAGCGCGCCACAGTGGATCGCAGTAGGCTAGTACACTCAGGTTATCACTTAGGGTAATTGCGCTGCTTGAAGATCCCAAAAATTCGTGTTCGCTTGTACCACTAGCGCCTGGTGGGAGTATTCTACATCCATTTTTTCCTGAACCGAATCCTAGTGGGTTCTCGTTCAATAACTTTGATTCAAACTCGCATAAAAACATTGTTCCGCCCTCGCGGGGGCTAACGGAAAGGTCAGTGTCAAATGTGGAAGACCGTTGGGCTGATCCACCTAAAAGTACATAGCTTTTCTTGAGACCTTTGATGCTTGTAAGACTGACAGTAGTCCACCTGAAGTTTCCTGTTGGGTGTTTTGTTCGGATGACTTGCAACAGTTCTCGACTGACTGATTCAATCTGTGTGAAATCAAAGAGTTGGAAGGGTCTGAAATCTGGCTTAAGTCCGTCGGGAGTTGGGGGATTCCACAAATGCACCCGTTCGTTGTATTCCTGTTTAGCCAAGTTTACGTAGGACGTATAATCCAAAGTATGAGCCGCTGATGCCAGTAGTGTCGAGTAGAAAAGCGTAATCACAGATAGCAAATAAAGCATATTCCTCCAACTTATTCAGTCAGGCTGAACAAACACATTGATCTATTTGAGGTGGCATGCCGCATCACCTCGAAGTACTGAACAAAGTGCACTAGATTTGCTTACACCGGTTGTCGTTGAGGTCGTTTAAGTTTTGACCAATTGGCCGCATGCTGTTGAGGGTGTCAGCACGAGAAGATAGCAGACGGACACAGCCGATTCTGCTGTCCGAAACAACTGACCAATCGACGTCCGAGGATGTTTCATTGTGATTGGTCAATTCTACAGAGGTGACTACAAGCCCTGCTGTCATGATGGCCATACCGTTTCGCTGTTATTCAGTCAGTTTCCCTTGAATTGTACTTTTCAACATATATTTGTAGAAAACAAAGGCGGATGTCTACCTTCAAAGTATCTCCATATTACTTTAAATGCAAAGCAGAAATATGACTCACGCGCAAAAAGCTTACCGATGAGGGGTTTCGCATTTATCTCCACCTCACCTTGATGGTCCTTGTTTCTAGGTGTTTTCTACTGTTGAAGACTTGAAATTTTCTCTTGATACTCATTGATAAATACAGTGGAACAAAAAATTTACTATCGTACGCCCTCAATGCAGATTATGGCAATTTTGTCTCCTAACCACTATAAAGCCCAACACCTGTTTGGGAAAATGGGCACACAATGGAAAATGGACACAAACACACAAATAATGCTGATCTTTGCAGGATCGGAATGGTATTAGCCACATACGGACAAACTGCTCTTTTAGTTTTAGGGAGAGAAATTTCTTTACATGAACCCTCTCCTTATGAGCATTTGATCTTTTTCCATACTTTCGTTTTAATATTTATTCTTGATTATTCCCTGGACTGAAAACAGCTGAGCATGAATGCGTTCGGGTTAGCTCTGTACCGTGCTTAGTTGATAAACAAATGCCTGAAATGTTGGGCAAAGAAAGAAAGGTTTCATCGACAAAATTTTCTTGTTCTGAACCCATAGGTCCAACACGGGATCTGATTCACGTCCAAAAAGATCCCGAAGACCCTATTTTGGATAGTCAGCTCCCGGTCAAGCAAGCGAAAGGGGACAACACCGTAGGAATTTCCAAATTATTCTTACTATGGTTGACAGTGCATCAAAACCCACTTGATCAAGAAAAAACTACCGTGGTTATTTCATTTCTGGTAGATGTTATTACGTCGACTAACTAATACAGCTTGATTGCTTCATGCCACGGAAAACAGAAATGAAATCCAGTCAGAGGTCTAACGGAAACATCCAGGTTGCGTGTTCGAATTACCCTTGACGTTTGTGAGATTCGCGGTGGTGGTAGTCTGCAAAAAAGGAAGATGTGGTTGCAAATGGCTCCTGGGCTCTTCAGTATGGATTCGCCTTACCTATGGGGGGAATATTTATTGATACTGACGTGGGTAGTGGTTTAATTATCCAGTGCCAAAAAACGAACGGCTAATGAAGTCTGAGCTGGCGCTCAAATTGTGTAGCTTATTTTAACAGTATTTCATGAGCTGTCTATTGCTGCGATGAACTACTCTGCTGCTTGCACAGTGCACAAATTTCCACGTCCAATTATAGAGGGTTTGGCTAGGTGTTCCTATTAATTTGAAGGGAACATGTGGAATTTTTGGTGCGTGCTAACGTTTTGATTTCACCCAGATTGATTGATGACAGGAGGAAATCGGCTGGAGAATAAACAGGCACAAAACGTGATGTTCATGAAAAAACTATGGAATAGCACATTGAAGACCACAATGATTGATGATACATTATCATAAAGAATAAAGGTAACTACATACATGAGCTCTGCTATATGTTATCAGCGTTGCTTATTCGAACACCAAACTGTCGATTTAACAGTGAACCTGTTCCTGAGGCTGTAAGTTATAGAAGCAGATATAACAAACCAAAAAGGAAATCTTGATCAACTTGTCATTGAAAATGCTATGAAGGTCCGCTTGGGCGGTTGTTAACACTAGGAACCACAGTTACTAAAACACGTGTTTGTGCAAAACCAACACCTTGTTGGGACAATGGACCTCGGACCGATATCCAGAAGTCTGGGGACCCCTGAGAGCTTCCTGATTTCCAGCTTTTCCCAGAGAATTAGTTGGCGGTCACAAAGGAAGATTTTTTGACACAACCGAGAACTGTATCTGGATAGTTCGATGACGCTTGCGTTTGAGAGGGTTTTCAAACACTACCCTCTGCTGACGATCATCTATCTAATAATCTAGTACATAACAGACATAGGTCACCTGAAGCAGTTATAATGGACCGATACATTTCTAACCTTTGTAATCAAAGGTAACAGTCTTACCTTTAAGCTTATTCTAACCCACAAGTAGCTCCTATTCGTATTACGTTTATGGACACATCATTCTACCCCACCTGCAAGTAGTAAACCCTATTCTAACCCACAATTAGCTCCTATTTTTGTATTACGTTTATGGACACGTCATTCTACCCCACCTGCAAGTAGTAAACCATGTCTTTAACTGCGCTTCCCTAACTACGGAAAGAGTAAGCGGTTCTTTTTGGACACATTTCTTGTCCTCTAACAGGAAAGCACTTGGAGCTGCCTGTCAAGATGAGATTGGGGAGCCCCATTGTTGGAAGCTAGAAAACCTCTTTGATTGTTGGGGCAGGTTGTGTCGCTTTCATCGTTTTCATCCCATCTTAGAACTGCGATATTGGAAATGTCCCCAGCAAGAAATACAAATGATCAGAAATCAGGCAGGATTAGCTTACTGTGAATACTCACCAACATTTTCTGGCTACTCATTTTAATTCTTGTATTAGCACACCTCTAGCTCAAAGTGTCATCTGTGGTCGCTGGTTTGTTCACTTTGCTGGGCGATTTGATTTGATTGCAAACGCTTCATCATCAATCGAGTTGACATCATCAGTGCGTTGTTAGGGCGCGTAGTGGTGCCTGGCGATGGATTGACGGTTGGACCATCAACAACGACCAACCCATCGCTACGCACCACTACGCTCCCTAACAACGCACTGATGATGTCAACTCGATTGATGATGAAGCGTTTGCAATCAAACTGCCCAGCTCAGCGAACAAACCAACGACCATCTAAGCTTCCTGAGCTACAGCAAAACCGTATGTCCGTCGAAAGTGGTTGAACCATTGTATGGGTATCAGTTGGATAATTTCAAACCCACACACACCTATCCACCATATCTCTAAAAATTATGGTTTGGAATATATAAGATCAAGATCAAGATTTTTGCTACAAAAATTCTTCGATTCAATGTCATCATTAAGTGTGGAAAAGTAGAAGTGATCCTCTGTTTTCCTCCTGCTTAGAACCGGTTAATAACATCTGAAACAGGCAAATATTTCACACCATGAGGGTGGTCATGAACAAGAGAATGATTTTGGTAGTAATCGCTTGAAAACGGTGAAAGATCACCTAAGCGCTTTGCGACCAAACCTCTCCTATTCACCTGATGAGCCCAATCAGGACAAAGCCAAAAGTGGTTTGATTTTCGGGACTGGTCACGTTCGGCTTGTATAGTTTCCAACTCCAGTTCAAACATTTTGAAAAGTGTACTCATCAATTTCTTCAAGATGCTCTAGAAAAGTTACAATGTATTACGTAACTAATTGCTTTCATCTGTTCAGGTTTCTCAATGAAGCATGTGATCATTGCAATAAAAATATTTCTTTTGGATTCTGTCATTTCTCCTCTTTGGTGGACTTGCATCTGGAAAAAGGTGTCGGTCTGTGTAGAAAAGTTGAGAGAGGGAGAGAGTTGGAAATGCAGCTTTCTGATCAGCATTAGAAGAGATGTTTGTAGATCAGGTTAGTCTCGTTTACCTGACATCAGTGCATAAGTTGTGCCCCACCAACTGCAGGAGAAAGAATGACGAAAATGTGGAAGAACTTGGGTTTTAGTGGACTTAAACTGAACTGGTTGATTTGTAAAATTATTAACTTCTAAACAGTTGTACACTGGTCTGCAAAAGTTTCTTCAGGTGTATGACAAAACAGGAATAGGTAAATATACTTTGTAGCTGTTGTTGACAGGCCACTGTGATCACGGGTCACCAGGTCACAACCAGTTCAACCACATTTCTCCCACGATTTGAGAATCTAACGCTCAGTGAATAAAGTCCATCTAATTATTCCGTCACATCGCTCCACTCTCTCGGTGAAGTCTTTGCTTTGGGATATCAAATGGCTAATAAATAAAGCCTAATTTCGCGGGTTGAAATGCCGAAAAATAGCCTATTTTTGAGTGATGAAAGATCTTATCCCTGGATGAACCCATATTTCAGTGCAGATAACATGGATGCTGTTTGACGTCAGCATGGCACTTTTGCAAACGTCCTCTTTCTGGATCACATATGTTCTAGCTTTCTGCTTTTTTTACCAGTACCACCTACACCATCTGCGGTTAATGAGCTATAGTACATTGTTGGACAAGTAAACCTTACCATAAGAGAAACATCTTATTGTTCAATCTTTATGCTCCTTGTTCAAGGTTTCTCCAAAAGAATAAGAGTGATGGACTGCACGGAGACTTTTTATAATGCCAAAACTGTTAACTTGGATTAGCTATGCGTTGGCAGCGCTTCCACATTTAGACCCGTATAAAATGGCATCCTCGAGTTGCCTCAGACTTGTATTTTCCTTAGGGAGGATTACAATCTCAGAAGTCATGATTATCTCATGTCACATCGAGTACGAGCATGAAGTGCCAAAAATGTAACTGTATCAAATGAATTACTGATGCTACCAAAACAATCTTAGTTCTACAAACAATCGAGATCTGATCACAACTAATCACATGCAGACTCTTAAAGATCTGCGTTACGCAAATGATTTACTATTGTTTCTTCTTTAAAAACACGTTCAATATCCAAGTTTTTCCAAATTTGACGTCTCAGACGATAAACACCGTAATGGCAAAGTGGCACTAGAGCTTAACCTGGCACAGGAAAAGTTGAAAAAGATTTCTGATCCATAGTTTGGTCCATTTTGTGTGTGCATACACATTAAGCGGTATGCTGATTGACATTAGAAAAAAAACACGGTAAAACACAAAAGTTGGAATCGCTGCGTTTTTTCGTAAGTACTTTATCCTAACTTGATCTTGCGCCGCTTATTTGAACTATCAAAAATGGACTGGCCCAAGGATTCACTCGGTATAAACGACTCTCGATATCACACCAGAACCATAAGTTAAAGCGCTTTCTCAAACCGATTCGTAAACATGCATGTTGTTGAATCTATTTACTCTACCAGCGATATCATCAGAAAGACTTAGAATGTGGTGTTAATCATGGCCCACAATGAGGCGGGGTTGCAGTAGGCTACTGGCCTGATATCAGCTACCGTCTTAGGGCATAACAACAGTTGACGGCAGTGAGTTTTAAAGTGAGAATCTGTATACTGGTGACATTTCGTCACATTTGCTTAAAGGGTAAAAGCTGAGGAGATTTGGCTGCATTCTAACTCAGCTCATCCATCGCTCAGTTATATGTCAGACCTAGAGGACAAGCGTAATTTCATATTTCTGTGTCACGCTGATAACGAGAACACACATAATGGTACAATGCATCAAGGGGCTACGTGGTGAGGATAACTTGCTATTTTTCATAGATTTTCAACATGAACTACAGACAAGACCCGATTGGAGGTCTGATGTCGCTTGTCTTGAGAAATTGTTCAGATAAGTTAGTATTCTGAACTTCGAGGAAAGATCATTAACCAGGAGTTAATATCAGGCAACATCTGTAAGGACCAAAATGTGTATGATGCCAGTCAGCAGTCGAGCAAAAATCGCGTGGTCATACGAAGAATTGGGGAGAGGCCATTTTGTCGTGAGTTTGACATCCTTTATTTCACTTCATATCCAACTGACCAAAGTGCTCCATCCATGAATTTTCCATTAGAAATAACAAATTTCACCTAACATTTGTAAGTGATTTCTGACGCGTACCACAGGAAGCCGTCTCTGTGGTCAAGGAGATGGTGTTTGGGGGGAATATGTGGCACAAGGCTGAAAAACAGATTTAGAATACTCATAATAGTGGTTGGAACGGTAACTAAACTAACTAACGGTACCCGAAAGCTTCCGAGAAGGGCTTGCAATTGTTTAAGGTCACTATTGCTATGGTACAATCAGAGGCAGGTAGTTTAGGAATACGAAGGAGATAGTCTTTCGTGATGAACGAAAATACTGGTAAATTGCTTGCTGCGACAAGGTAAACAGGTTGGATCTGTGGAGTTGAAAAATAGGAATTGTTTGTAGGAAGTTGAACATCTGTTCACGCTTTTCTTATAAGGAGCTTTTGAGATTGACGCAAGACTTGAGTGTGAGCGACAAAGCAGACTAGATGAAGTTACAACCAGCTTTTAGGATCAGACTAAATCATATCGAACATTTGGCTGGCACTTTCTATATTTGGCATGCCCTGAGGCAAACGAACATACTTAAGTTTTGTTTATAACGACTGTGCATACGTTAATCACCGAAATGTTGCCAACACAATAAGCTGATTTCAAATCCCGCTTTTATTTCATCAGCAAATGAAGTGCAGACACTGTAACAGTGTTTATTACACCATTTTTGCTTGAGCGAAGAAAAGTCGTTACTGCCCCAGCAACAACGAGACGATAAACTAAAAGTCAATATTCCTCCAGATAAACGCTACATAATCATCGCATACTGCTGCAGTTAGTAGGAGTGTGTCAACAGAAAACGCGGCATTAATACTGACGTTTTTGTCAAAGTTAAAGCTGTGCGGGTGGGACTAATCACGATTTTGCTACCAAAAGGAATGTTGGTGGCTCATGTTAATTAGAAGACTGGTGGTCTGTACGCTGAACTTGGCAGTGTGGTCACAACTTGTCGTCATCATTCGGGGTGACGACGCACCCTACTGTCGATTCGCTGGTTGTCAAGTTTGCTGTTTAGTGACCTTCGGTATTTTGAGTTTTCGATCAAGTGCCATATTTTCAGGAGCTCCCTTGCTTTTTCTGTGTTTTTACGTCCCAAGACATTGATGTTTTTATGGATTTAATGCGTGCCACAATCGATCTTCCTGCACGTTTGCATTATGTCCTTTAAACTACGTGGTCATTTTCATCCGGTTTAACCCGCTTAGCATCTATCGTGTTCCATACGGTTGATTCGGCGAAGTACTTGTTTCCTGCACTCTCTTAGCTCTCATTATTCGGTCTTAAATTCAGCCTCCTGAGTGTGGTAGTTGGATTTCGCTACCAGAACCCCCTGAGTTTGCAGCAATCCTACTCTGAGTCTAGATATACTCCTGATTCACGTTAGGTCGACTTAACCTATTACGTACTAACCATTGCAGCTCGATTGCTGAGGAGACGCATGCAGCCAAATACTCAAGCTTGGAGAATAGAACATCAGCCAGTTGATACGAGAACGATTAGCACCTTCAAGGGTAAGAAATTAGAGAAAGGGACAAGAAAAAAGATGCTTCATTGTGAGTAGGCCGTTGGTTTGAGCAGCTTAACGACTGGATGGGAATGCTGGGTTGGAAGGAAAACAGGCTGAATGAAGAATTATGTTGCAGAAGGTAGGGTTAACCTCACACCAATCAGATCTGTGCGAGGTGAACTAATAAAACTAGCAGAACATAAGCCTGGACACCGCCCTGAAAAACTGATACCAACAGATAAAACGTGTCGATGACGTCCAGTTTACACGACACAATCATTCTTGTCGTAAATCCGAGTAAATTCGTGAAACTGATAAACAAAATAGAATTCAGTTACAACCCCCCCTCCCCAAATAGGCTAGAAACAGTAGAGCGGTATCTAGTTCACTAACTGGAAATGAATGAGATCTTCAGACCGGGAGATTTGTGTTTCAAGGAAGACCATACAGAGGTCGCGAAGGGAGATCATAATTGAAGAACCGAGCAGGCATTACAAATCTTCACATAAAAACTAATTACAATCCGAAACAGAGGATTGTAGGATCCAGGGGAGAGCAAAATGGACTGTCATTGTAGCTGACACATTCAGGTTTGTTTGATGAGTGACAAGCAGACACGTTAAATACGAGGCATGCTGCAGCACTTTTCATAAGCCCACTATAAGGCCGGTAGAGTGAGTTCCCTTAAAATCACCTACAAAGTGGCTCTGCATTTACCTGCCGCTTCACGTTTCCATGTTGACAGGCAAGGCGATTGTGAACGCCTTCTTCTTCCGAACCATAAACAAAGGTATCATGGTAGAGATTCCCACCATTTTCCTGTGTGAATTCCAATCTCAGATTGAACTGGCCTAGGCTGCAGTTCGCTTAATTGCCAACCAAAAACTGACAGCACCGCGATCAATCATAACGGCTTTAAATGTTTACTTTGCCGCTGGAATTTTCTGTATTCCACTAAAGATTGAGGATTAAAATGTGCTCATAATAATGCTTTGCTCAGTGCCATCTGGTATCGCTGTTTGGCCGAGCCAACACTCAATCTCTGATTGAACCCCGGCAGTAATTTGTGCCAAATAAAACTACAATCGGATGATATTTGTAGCTTGGTGGCATAACAGACACGCTCTATTTCGTCCTGGCTAGGCCCATTGCTACAATAGAACCAGAATGGCTATAAAAAGATCATAAAATCATACCTTTTTTGTCAATTTTTCACTTGCGCAAACGTGCGGTGGATCGAATCTATGTTTGCCGACCGGTGTTCTATATATCTCTTATCACTATTGTGTTCAGCCGGTTCCGGAACGGCTGCGCTTAAAGGAATGCAGCTACGCTGAAACTGAATTAATAAGCTGGAATAACAGCGGAAAATCGGATAATTAGGACGATTAAGGAGGATTCTTAACTTTCCGATATTGTTGTGCCAGTTCAAGGTGAGCGCAAGCCGCTTGTACGGAGTGTGTGCGGCATTTCCTTTACCATTTGCACAAACAGGGAAAGTAAATTAACCAAGAATATGATACATATAGGTAAGACCTAATTGAGGTGAACACACAGAGAAGTCCTTGTTCTAAAGATGGTTGCCTTATAAGGGCTTATTCCAACTTCCAAGTGGTGGTTTCCATTCAGCTTTCTGGAGGACCCGAAATGAAGATCGTCCTCAGGAATGGACCACCTATCCTTCGGTTAGGCACCATTTATCCAGCAAATCAGCGCGTTTACTCTATTAGTCCGACGTGCTCTGTTTGTTCTATGGGCTGTTGTTTGATACCGGTTTACATTTTCCCATTTTGCATAATGTTTTACGCAACTCGTCATCTTCAGTCAATATCCAAAAACTACGTATCCACATTTTTGAATGAGATCATTGGACCCAGGTGACAATTTCATCTTTTCTGTACATCATTACTGGGGAGCAGCTTACCTCGCATAGTGCAGACGACACGCTGCACTGCGACGCACCGCCAGCTTACTACGCAAAGATGATATCATCCGTGTTGGTGGTGAAACGTTTGCGACCACACTGCCCAACTCAGCGATGAGGAACCAGCCATCTAATCAACTTGAGATATCAAAATTCCTCTCGATAGTCAGTCACAGCTGCACTGGATTTGGCCGGCAAAATTTGGACAGACGGAGATTTGGGTGTGCGGCAACCAGAGGCAGGATGGAATAAGTTACTGGTTCATAGCGGATAAGTCAAGCAGCCTGATTTCATTTAACTCATCTACTCGCACCGAAAACGTCTGAATCAATGGTCAAAACAGAATATCAGCTCTGGATATCCGTCCATATATGGAATGTGTTGATCTTCAATTTCCTGGCCGAGTTCTGTTAGAATGTCGGAAACCCCATTAACCAGAGGCTTGCAACACTTCCGGAAAGATTGGTCTTAGTGAATGGGCAACACTCACTCCTAGGCTTGTTGAAGCAGCCCAGATGGTTAGACAATACGGGCAAACCGATGACACCATGTTTGTTTATTTGTAGCGGAATAAATTATTGGACGATTGTGAACAAAATAGCACACACAATCAATCAAGTTTTACCATTACACAGGGAATACTACTGGACAAAACCATCGCTCATGTTTTCTTTAGAACAGTAGGCGTCTGTTTACTTGTTTTGCACACAGGGTTTTCGAACTAGTTATGTTATCCCTTTTAATATGTTTAACCGCTCTAGTTAAGTATACACACTGACGAAAACAGCACCTCAACTATTCACCACTATATAGTGGATATAACGGTTCCACTAAAATCGCAAATGATTCTAAGTTTTTGATTTGAGGGTAGTGCTCAGTTGGGGCGACGCAATTTTTTCAGTGTCCATAAATTAGGTGGCACCGGTAATCGTCCAACTAGTCTGAGTGATCCGTTTTCGAGACTGTGGTCAAGTCACTTAATCTCCGGGTCACCATCCTCACTTGGATAGGCATCGTCTGATCATATAAATTAATGAGTTTGTCTAGTCTTTCAGACTACAGACCATTATTAGAAAATTAAAATTTGGAAAACCCAGGTGAATGTTTTCAATCGTCCCGACAACCTTCTTATTTGTTGTTTGAAGAGAAGTGGCAAAAACTGTCCACAGTGTCCTACGCGATAGATTTTTTAGCCTAAAAAAGTAGTAGTAAGTTGCGGCAGCACATAGTATACTGGATATAATTCCACAAAATAAAGTCCCCTTCTACTACACAGAATGATCATGTTCGGGTGGTCCCGTCAGTTGGAACTTATGACCGCAGTGGAATGTGCAATCAATGCGTTGTGTTGGGAATAGCGTCTTTGATTTGCAGGTACATGATCTCTGACGCCAACTGCACTGCCTCATAGAAATTCATCAAGCAATAAACGTAAATTTTAAGGAAAAAATGTTGGTGCATACTTTATGCATATTCCATACCTGAAGCGCGATTCCTCAGGGCCAGTTGTTTCAACGCATATTGTATAAGAGTATCGGTGTGAATAATGTTCAGCGGAAAGTAATACCTAATAAAAAGTTGCGTGATCCACCGCACCTCCAAAATGCGACAAGATCTGGTTACCAGGTTGCAAATATGTCGCTGGGTTTCTTGTTAAGATCAAAGTGGTTGATTTCTCAACTATCCGTGGCGGTGTCTCAGTGATCTTCTTCTGAAGGAAAGTAGTAATATAATGATGCCTATAGGTATTTGTTGGTGTGTTGGAGCAAAGCGATGAAATCGTTCTTATACTGGCCCACGATACAGAGACTGTCTCAGAGTACTTACCCCCGTATTTTGCTTTTCGGTGTCCACATGGAACTCAGTAGCTAAGACTATTTAACATATCTGAATGCCAAAAGCGCGTCCAGCCACCTTCTGTATGGAAATCCTTGCCCAATATCAGTCAGATGCGTTTGTACCAACTGTTTCCCTTTTAGAGAGAGCACGCAAGCTACCAGTCGAAACTGCCCTGTGACCCCCATATAATTCACAAAAAGATACTTTGGTCATATTGTTTCCCTCGCTACTGCGTGATTTATTTCAAACTTTGTAGACCGAGTTTTGTTGTTTTTTGTTGTTGCGCAAATAAACTAGCGGAAATCTGTTTTCCTTGGGTTAACAACATCGTCGTCGATAGCATGCGTTCGTTGTTTCACGTAGACTCATTTCGCCCTAAAACTGAGAAACTTCGCGCACTCTGGCTGCTTGTTACTAGTGAGAAGACAGTAATTTTCAGCTATTTTGGTCATATCCATATTTAGTAACTATAATTTCAAGTATAAAATACAGTACTCATCGGTCAAGTTGTTTAGTCGGTGATCGTGATATTATCTCAACTTCGCGATATTTTTACAAACATTTCCTCATCAATCAAGGTGAAATCCTCACCGCGTTGGTATGAATTTGGGCGAATCTGTGCGTTGGTGGTTTGGCGTTAAGCAGTTAATGTACTCGAGTTCACAAAGGCGCTTCTGAAGGAGCGCAACTTTTGATCATCATTAGCTACGTTGGAGAGTGAACCTACTGATAAGATTCTGCACTCGCGTTCTGAATTGCAGACTTCCAGATGACTTTGAACTCAGACTATTCGAGCACATGACCTTCGCTGGCCTTCTCGTCTTATCCGATTGCTGGATGCTTGGCTCTGTTTGTGTTGTTCGATCCACTTCTTGATCATTGTTCGTAGGGCCTCATAAAGTGGATTTGTATGGGGTACGACGCTTCCGAAAATTTACTTGCGCGGTTGGAAACACCAAGCTTTCAGAATCTTTGCGAAAATTAATTGAAAAATTATGTTACGTTTAACTCACACGATTTTGGTCATCAGTTTGGATGGTTAATCTCCCTCATATGGAGCAATGCCAGTTGGTTTTTCTTCAAGCTTCTCTTGTGAGCTGATCAATTTGATAATGGTCGTTGGTTTGTTCGCTGAGCTGGGCAATTTGATTGCAAACGTTTCAGCACCAATCGACGTGACACCATCAGTGCTTTCGTAGGGAGCGTGGTGGAGCGTAGCGATGGGTTGGTGGTTGTGCGTTGAGTAGTATTGCGTGTGTTAATATGCATGCTATTAGCCGGGGTTGACCTTCGGTCACAATTGGTTGTTCGGTCGGTCGGTTTCATTGGTTGTTCTGTTATCCCTTGTCCTGATTGATCGATGACCACGTGAGTTGTGGGCCTGGCCTCCCGTGCCCTCGTGTTCTGATCGATGCTGGGGTGACCTCTGTCGTTGACCTCTCTGGGTTCCGGCTTGTGACCTTTGTTGATCCGACTCCCAGCAGTTCCTTGCTTCTTGGTTTGTGAATCCGATATTTGGCTCCTCTCGAGTATTCCGGTGGAGAAGTTGGTCCTTTGCACGTAGTGGTGCGTAAATTGGGGCCAGTTCAATGCATCGGTTGATCGAATCAGCCGTGGAGTACCATGCCTCCAGAAGGTCAGCCCCGGCTAATAGCATGCATATTAACACAAACACAACACTACTCAACGCACAACCACCAACCCATCGCTACGCTCCACCACGCTCCCTACCAACGCACTGATGATGTCACCTTGATTGGTGATGAAACGTTTGCAATCAAATTGCCCAGCTCAGCGAACAAACCAACGACCATCTATACTACCTGAGCTACCAACATTCTCCTCTATAGCAATTTGATAATCTTATTCAGAATTAGCCTATGCATTTGGTTAGAAGTCTTGGTCCACTTTCACGTTGTCACATCACTAAACGGATTTCAGTCACACAATTTCCAACCCGGTCCCATAATCGGTTCTCACGCAGGTCTAACTCCATGATTTTTTTAATGTACTCTGTTTATTCTCATGAGTAGACTTACAGTTACCGATACAACCTTGAAACACAGTGAACTGTTTCTTGTTCACAGCTTTCACTGACAGCCACAGAGTTGTTCTATACTGTTGCTACACCACAGGATATTGGTCAAACAAAGAAAAATAATGAGTCATACAAAACAAACTTGAGAGGGTGTGCGGCTTCTTCAAACAGTGCTAGTTTTCTTATGAGCGGTTTTATCTATCTTGCTGCTGAGATAAAACATATGTTCATTTGTCTTTCATACAATTGACTTTCCATCCGTAATTTGTGCTGGTTTTGCTATAGAATTTTTCAGTCCGCGGGAAACTTGGTGCAAAATAAATAAACGTTACATCAAAGTATCATGTAAGGCCTGCTGTGCCGTAGTTTAAAGACATGATTCTTATTTGATCACTAAAAGTAATATCGTGCGTTCTCCTACTTGCTACCTATAGTGTGACAGGCTCTGTAGAAGAAACTTCCCCCATCATCAATTGCGTGAACAAGCATATTGAGCGTAACAAAATCCTATGCCGTATATCTGAGCAGCCAGCTGGGTCGCAGTCCCTACTTTCGTCGAACGCACTAAGTTGTTTAAGATAACGTTAAGCAGAATGCCCCTTGTTATTGCTGTATAGTGTGCGGGAGTTTGCCGAGAGAAGAGTTGATCCTGGTGATCGGGTTTTTCACTGAGTTTACAAACGGTTCCTCACCAATCGAGATGTTAGCACCGATGCGTTTCTGTGATATGGAGAAGAACCTTGGGCCGATTTCCGTACCAGTGATGATGACAGAGAACTTGTTAGATGATGATCCGATCAGGCCCCTACTTGAATGAGCAGTGTTCGCGCCAGTGAAAATTGAGTTACTCCTAACCACTTCTCAAGAATTTGTTGCCGCAGTCGATTAGTCACTCCTTTAAGTGAGTGTGCAGTTGAACAGGTTCCAGCAATGGTTAGCTCAGCTGGGGTCAGCCTGAGTCAGTAGCGGTTGAATTACGTTAGATTTGTGAGGTCGTTTGCTATCGACAGAATAATGCGCGTTACCCCAGGTGTGAAAATGCTCCTTGTGAAGGCCCATCCCTGCACTTCTGAGGCATCTCCTTCAGATGTAGAATATTTAGGTTAAAAGACACGGTCTTTAGACTGGGCTTGAATGTCAAATGAAGAACAAAGTTGCTGATGTCCTCAGTCTACTCCAAGGATTCGTGAGGGAAGTATAAAAGGGAACTGTAAGTTTACGCATTTCGCACTGTGGTTGCGTAAATAGAAGCAAAATATGCGCAAACACAAAACATGGCCTGTGTCGACTGAGGCGTCCTATCCTTTTTGATATTATGTTTGCGAATCTAACTAGTTGATAGGAATTGCGGGATAACCCAATCTTTTAAACGTATTTCTAAAAAATCAGGTTCACAAAACCTTCATAGATTCTAACCATCCGTTTGGCAAATAGAAGCAACTAAATGCTAGAAATATGTCCAGTGAAGCGTACTGACTGATGTTGTCAGACCATCTTAGGTGTCTGCAAGTTTCCATAAGTTTGATTTCATATGAATATAGAAGCTTTCCCCTCAATGTGTTCCCCATCGATGATGTCCAACCTGATCATTTTAATTTTCAGATTTAACAACCGCCTGAACGTAAGAAACTTTGCGCCAATGTAGAAAAATAAAATGGCTACCCTGCTCCACAGCCGTCCACATGTATTCGACATTTAGTTACGCGAACATGAGGGTCGTTGGTCAGGTGACTGTTAGTCGGTTCACTGAGCTGGACAAATAAGTTACACAAGCATCGTCACATTTAAGTTGAGGAATTCACAGAATCAACTAGATCTCCTGAACTTCAAGGCCGTCTAACCACCACTTGCACGAAGGTTTCGACTACTCACCTATTATCAAAATATAAGCACCCTCCGAAATAGACTACATCTTTAATAATGAAGCCATTTTCTGTCGTATTGCGTTTAGTCTGTTAATTTTCCATGCAGGCACCAGACAGCAGGTGGTCCTTTCCAGGGGGCAAGGTCTATGAAACAAGGGGGACGAAACCGGTCGTGGACTGTCGAAGAATTCCCAGCAACCTTATGAGTAGTGCATTACGTGTATACATGTATTGCGATATCTCGAATATTGTAGCAACTGGAACATGAGGCGGCCTGGCGCAGCACATTCAATTGTTTGGAAACATCACAAACGGGTGATTCAGCTGGGTTCCAGGTGAGTCTCCTGCAAAAACCAAATTGATTTGCAGGTGAGTGCATTTATCGAAATCAGTTTGGGTTCAAGTAGAACATAAGGTTGACGGAAACTCGGGGACTGCGCCTAGCTGATGAGCCCCAAGAAGGGCGAAACCGGTTCTGGGCTGTCGAGGAATTTTCGGCAACCTAGTGAGTATAGTATTACGTTAAACAATACTTTCTTCTCTTCATAGATAGTAATAGTGTTTTTAAATTTGTTTTTACCTTACACCTGGTCATGTAGTCTTACTGTCTGGTTGCAATTGGTTTGGTGGGCCGATCAGTCTACTAAGGATTTCATAATCCTGTATATGACAGTGCACGAGCCACTAGCCAACGGTTTGGTGTGCAATTATGTTACCACCATATTTAGAACAAATATACTGAGCCTTAAAGAGCAGAATTAAAAGCTTCCAAACACGATATTATTTTGCTTGCAATGTTATGCTCAGAAGAAGGAAGCACTGTGCAAAACCGCGCCACGGACCCATATCCCGGGTCTTCGTTGTGCTTGATTGTTATGGGGTACATGCCTTGTTTCTCTTTAGTTCAAGACTAGATCTCTGAAGCGTACACGCCATCTTGATTTTACGCACATCATATCACAATATGGCGTATTACAATTGTTTGGTGATCCAAAATCGACCACCACCACTTATCATCACGCGCATTTTGTCTGGAAACAAAGTGTACCCCAGCTCCTTTTTCCAACGTGCCAGGTATCAGTCATACCTCTGCCTGAGTCTTCTGGACAAACAAACAAATGGAAACAAATGTGCATCCACTTAGTTTGTGACTCACCCGGAAGTTTTGCTTTCCCAAGAGAATTGCCATTATCGTTTGTCTTTTGAAAATATAGGCGACCCCCTCGACTAATGAGTCATTAGTCTTTGTTGATGTACCATCAAAGCTCCCTTTCAAGCTAATACAAGCAATAGCATCTAAGCTGCAGTTTTTTTTCAAAAAAGTGCCAAAAGTGAGGAATGTTTGATGGTGTCAAATACTTGTCGTCTAAACTTGACGTATTTTTCTCATCACACTATCCAGCTTTGGTTATAATTTGATTCTTTATTCAACGCATCTTTGTCCAAGCCACCCGTGCCCACTCTTTATTGACTGCACCTCTTGCCCGGCAATGGAGACATTGGTGACGTAATGAGGGTATTTTCAGTCAGTGTGCTATTTTCAGTTTGTTTATGTTCCCAGACCAAAGTTTTTCAACCTAATGGCTCTGAGGACCATATGCTTTCTTTGGATGTGCGCTGCATTTTTGCTAGAAGGAAGAGAAAAGGTGCGGCAGTAAAATAAGGACTTCAAAATTACACCTCAGTTTTAGTCTACATATATGTGACATTCTACCACGTGCTTGAGGTCATGCCCCTCGTTCACATCCACGCCAAAATTTTCCCTCTGTATAATCGCATAATTATGACATGAGCTAATTGCATTCCACAATGTGTTTCGGTGCCTCAAAGCAACCCAAATTGTAGCCCGCACATCAGGTCACACAAAAAACAGTTAAGTCAGTTTGAGGTGGGCGTATCTGACAGGAATTCTTTAAAACTTTGGTCGAATATACTTCGTGAAGTAATTGAGTTGGCAGAGGTTTGGGTTGGTGCTACTTCAACTGCACGATCATATTTTGGGGCGTGCAAATTTTGCGTTTGACCAGTAGTATTCAGTTGATGAAGATAACGAATTCGTTTCACGCCAAGGAAAGCGACTTATTTTACATTCCTTGGGCGCAGTAATACACCGCAATTTTTTAGACAGTCCCTTCCAACAAACACAAATAGAGAAACATACGAAAACTACTGGGTTGGGCTGAAGAAAGGAGAACGTTCCTCCCCTTACTTTTGGGGAAATTCTCAAGTTTCCTTAGTTATCAATTGGGAAATAATTCAAGACCTCCCTCGTGTCACCAACAAGTTCATCACAAAGTTGCTGGATATTATCTTCACACTACGAAGTGCCGAAACTTTCGCTTTTGCTCCGTGTTGTCAGTTTGTGCTGAGTGCGGCCAAAGCGTTTTGTGTTCAAGGTGTCTACTGTATATAGTACAGGAAAATTCGGAAAGTATTTGGTATTTTAGATAGGATTAGCAGTCACAACTTTGTTGGATTTCGCTTGCAAGTCTGATCAAAGATGTCGCGAACTTAATCTCTTCCAGGTAAGCTCCATGAGCAAGCTAACTCATCCGATGAGCGATACAAAATGTGCGTTCAGTTTTGGTATCCGTGACGTCAGTTCGATGATTAGTCAATCATAGACTTGACTTGGCCTGATATGGATTTGCTGATAACTTAGCATTGGCTGCGCACAAATGACCTTTTTTAGGATATTTTCAGGCTGAGATATCCGTTATGGGCAAAAAAGCCGGAAAACGGGGCAAGCAGTGTGTGATACCTAAATAATTCTTGCATTCCCAACAATAGAGATTTTGTATTGGTAGTATAAAAGTAAGTCTACATCAAAAATCACCTTGTCATCCGGTTCCTTTCCGGTGTATGAAATTCACGAATGTGTAATAACTATTGAATATCAGGAGCAGTTATTCCTGCCCAACTTAACAAACGTTGTTTAAAAAGACCTAAAAATAAGTAATATTTCATGCGATAGTAGCGTATCGTTTACTCTATTTCAAGAAAACCATCCTGCTAAGAATACATTATAGAATCTACAGAGATTGTTTCCTCGAAACGGGAATATGGCCTGATCTCTAGACAGCTAGTACTTAAGAGCCAAGTTAACGAAAATAGCAGTGACTTTTGATTTCGAGCTCCGATAGTCATTTGTGTATACCACTATGTATTTCTATATAGTCCGTTCTATACTATATTTTATTATGTGACTCAGAGTATGCCAGATAAATCTACCTTGGAGGTATCTGAAAGCAACTCGTATGGTTTCAGACTCTTTTAGAAGCATACTTGAGAGAGTTCTCGATGTTCGAACCGTATAGTAGAGACTTATATCAAAATCTATCCAGAATTTTCTAGACATGCATGAATTCAGCTACCTGCGCGTGTGACTCGCTTGTTACTGCTTTGGGCAGTCACTGGGCACTCGTTGAAAAACCTCCCACACGAAATTACGCGCTGTCTGGCAGAAATCAATCCCACTGTTCGATGATTCTACCAAGTGCCTCTCCGTGCAACAGACAAGTATCAGGTAACGCCCTTCTTCTGATAGACCCATAGAATGAATCACTCGTTGAGCTTTCAGTATGTCAAAACCAACACACATTATTCATTAACCGACCTATTCCACTTAACCTGGATTTTCGGCTTTAAAATCACTTAGTTTCGAAGGAAACAGATGAACTCGCTTATATCAGTTAAATCATGGAGTGTTTACTCTTCACGAAATAATTGCTCGCTAGGGTTTTACTCCGAAATCTGTTTGTTTTCGGGGAACCAGCAGCCAATGTTTATGAGCAATTCAGCCCATGTGTCGTACATTATCCAAGTGACATTTCGTGTGGGGTTTACCAAAAATAATTTGTTAAACGAAACCCTATTGCCTCTTGACAAGGTCATTAAGACAGCGGATAAAACAGCAAGTTCGGGTCAATGGTTTAGCCCTTCGACTCTCCAGTTTCCAGGTCATAAACTACAAGCTCTTAGTCAGTTGTGGATTACCTGTTTTCTCCCCCCCCCCGTATCATCGAACCTTTACTAAACTGCAACCCACTGCTCAGTTCTCGATATTCTTGCAGTGAAATGAAGTGAAACATTCGAGCTTCTTTTACGATAAATATGGTATGGTTTGGAACTCGATAACAGCTTATCACCAATTTCACCCTGTTTTAGGCTCATCGAAAATGCGTGTGCCAGGGAATCTGACCAATCAGTCTTACACTTAATCAGCTTTTTGGTTGAAGATGCACGTTTGAAATCCTGTGTATGTTGCTAGAACTGGATATATAGCAGCAGCAACTTCCGAGTATTTTCATCTCCTCGCCGAATCTTTTTAGAAGTGGTTTAAAAACGACACCCAATAGACACAGCAAGGATATCATTCGGGTTTAAATGAAGACGTCCGAATACCTGCAGAACCAAAACTTACAAAGTTGACACAAAGGGTTGACAAGGAAGCTTTTCGTCTCACTGCTAATCTTATAGATACTGTTTTTCATCATCGGGTTTCTGAGAGGTTGCTGCAAACAAATAAACAAACAAACAAATAATCAGACCAATCGGTTAATGGACTTGAAGAGCCCTGATTCCAGTGTAGGGATTATGAGTAGACGTCACTGGCTACCTGAGCTCACGTAGTAAATGGAGAAGCAAACTAAGTTAATTGTGCAAATCAAAGGATGCATATCCATTTTGGTTCCGCCAGTCCCAACCAAAATTAGAATAAGTGGAACATAATTTTGCCACTTGATTTGTTCTGTTCATGTTTGTTTAGTGCATGTATACTAGAACACGGTCATTTATCATAGTCGCCGTGGAAACCTAAATTAACCGTATTACAAGATCTTTGTTTATTGCGTGCACAAGCTGTTGACGCCGTCTGGCAATTCCGCTAAATTTAACACTGAATT
The DNA here is from genome assembly GCA_003604175.2 of Clonorchis sinensis. Lineage (NCBI taxonomy): Eukaryota > Metazoa > Platyhelminthes > Trematoda > Opisthorchiida > Opisthorchiidae > Clonorchis > Clonorchis sinensis. The sequence continues at coordinate 209,885,371 of CM030369.1, forward strand.
CGCATTAGCACAAAATCGCGACACCGTTGTCTACCTAACTCCACTTCTTTAATCAGTAATTAGACTCGTTCTTTTCCCTTTTTTAATTTCTGTGTCGAGTTCTTAAACAGCTGATGTTTCCTTCGATGCCTCTGATTGAGAATTATCGTTGCCATGAAGTCACAGGTGGCATTTTGATGAAGTGGACTGACGAATGAAAACGATTCTGCATTGAACTGCGGAGTATCATGTTATGTATGATTCTGTTGAACGACTCGACGACCTCTGTGAACCTCTCACAATATCCAGCAGCTGATTCTCCACCGCAGTGGAGGATGCTTTTTTTACTGAAAGCCGTCGACAACCGTCGACAAATGGTAACAAAGTTGAGAAAACTTGCTTTGTAGCTTCACAAATATGCTATTGTTAAGAACGACATAGCGTAGACAATTAAATTTCACAATTTTATCGAGGCCCATAACTTGTTTGAGATAGAAACTCCTTAAAGGAACTTAAGGCTAAAAATGATCACCGACAATTGTTTCATTGACAAACTGAGAATACTGGCTGATAAAAATGTGTACACATTTAAGTCTAAGATAGCAACCACCTGTGAATGTCCATACTAGCTCTTCTGAAACGAGAGACCCAGCTGGATTCTGTTGGGTCCTGACATAATCAAATTTGTTTGCAAGTGAGAGTATCTGCAGAAAAAGATGTTGCTAAAACATTTTCTTTCCGATCACTGTAGTAGCGGCCAGTGGTTGAAAACTGGAACAGTTAAACCCAAGAAAATGCACCTAGTTGGACAAGGATTTGCTATCTGTGTGGTAATCTACGTCCTTATGCCTAGCTATCGTTAGCAACCTCTTTTGAAGTTTATGGGGCATCATATTCGCCCACGAAACGCTTAAGTGTATCAACAGTAATTGCCGTTGGTTATAAGTGCTGGTGTGCCATTGGTTATTTTGAGCTCCTTGCCTATTTGTTACCCTTTCTTGGTAATTATTCAGTTTATTTGATCAAAATCAACAGAACAAATATCTTGCCTTGAATATTAGTTTTACTGTAGCTTACGTCATTAAAGTTGACCAGTAAAAAATGAGTGTCCTTCAAACCTTTGACGGAAACTTATCGAGAAGGATCCTTTTGGGTGTAGTCGTATCTTCTTTTGCATAACGGTATCCACAGTCCCCAAGCACCTATTCAAGCAAAGTTATTATTTTCAGTAGACGCGTTACATATTTTAAATTAGTCCCTGTCTCTGACACTGTTCTTGCATATTCGGTAAGAATAGCGACAGTGAACACGACGTACACAAATTGCACGCAATATTTCCATTGTATTACTGCTACTTAATCGTTCATTAACTAACCTATCAAGTGGAAAGTTTCCTGTCTTACTTCCAAATTCTTCGGCCCTCCAAAAGCGTATTGACTAACATGGTAACTGTTTCTCCGAACAGGTGATTATGTTTCTAAACATTACATAAATAGTGCATTTGGAAATATTTTATGTGGGCCTGAAGGCAAAGCTAAAAACCCTACGTGAGAGGAAGAATAAACTTTGGTGAGTCGGGCTGGAATCTTGGATGCTAATTATCAGTTTGACAGTACAGGTATCACTCAGTGTTACATCGGGATTACCTTTAACCTAAGTGAGTTGTCTTAATCCAAATGGAATCCCGTTTGGAAAATTGCACGGAGAGACAAATTTTTTCCAGCTACAGGTTTAACTCAGAACCAATAACTGTTCAATAGCCAGCTATTCATGTCAACGATGCAGTAGATTAACCATATGACTTAACTCTTCGAGCACGTGCTTCGTCCTAGTATCTTACCTGATGGGCAATCGCAATCGAACTGACAGTTTGTTTTCATCGCTTACTTCAGCTATAGGTTACTGATTTCATCGATTCCTTGATGTGGATACCATTTTGTTTCTGCCTATTCATTAAGTCATCAAAATTGCAAGTGAACTGACCTACCATATTTGGGACATCGCAGCCAATTGGTCTATCGGCTGGCTCTGCGAGCCTAGTTAACCTAGTGGAGAATAGAAATTTAACCTCGACTGTTGGATGCGTGCTGGACGTGTTTGAGTAAGTTTATACGGGTTTATGACGCTTTTATACCACAACAGTGAAAGCATCGCTTCCTTTTATACAGTCTGCTTACAACTCACTTTGTTCCCTCTGACTGGATGGGAGGATAAGGAGGCTCTGCCACAAACATCAGCGTAAGCACTCTGTGTTATCACGAAAACTAGTAAACTCGTGCTTATTGCCACAGTCTGACAGGTCCAAAAGATACAATGCCATTTAGAACATACGGATTAGGACCTATTCAGTATCTCGTTTATCAAGGGTGTTTCTACTTAAAAGTAACAATTAACGTGAGTGTTGGTATATATGGCCAGGCTGGGATCCAGCAATGGAGGGTGAAGTTTGCCTCAATTCTGACTTTCAGTCAAGTGAAGTGAGAGAACGGATTTGCTCAGATGAATAAGGCAAACTATTTCGACAATTGCTGTAACTTAAACACGAATTTTTTCAAAGGAGACTCACCTGAATCAAGCTCAATCTCTCGTTTATGATGGTCCCCTTCAGTTGAATGTGCAGTACCAGGCCGCTTCACGCCTCATTTGGTACAAAATCTGATATGCTGCGAAAGGTTTTCTGAACGTAACGCACAAGACATAAGGTTGCTGAGAACTCTTCCGTAGAAGACTACAACCAATACACTGACAGACCGTCGTGAAGTGTCACCAGCCGAATCGTCTTACTTGCTGCACACAGCAGGGCTGGTGGATGAAAACATGTCTTTGCTGATGCCTCTGTTTCCAGGAGTGAGTGGGATTGGAAGAGTCGGGCTTGGAAGAACAGAAGGGGTAGTATACGCTTTAATCGTCTAATAACTACAGTTAATGAGCTGAAAATACAAAATGATAATTACCAGTTGAAGACACAAAAAAGTTCGGTTTATGTAGTCGTGACAACCCCCTTCTTCGCTTATCCCTTCTTATACCCTACCCCACCCCAAGTTGACTGCTCTCTCTCCCTGCAGGTTGCAGAACTAGAATTGGCCGTTGTGTTCCCCGAGAATCAAGCTCAGCGTCAGCTTCCGTGCATTCGACTTCAGTAAAAACCCTGAAACTCATCGAAGTCTTTCTCTGTTGTGGAGGGTTGCGGGATACGTATTCTTCATGTTCACATCACACTCGTTTGAAAAGTCACCCTCCTGTCCAAGTGTAATTATTTTGGTGAGTCCACACCAAAAGGTGGAAGCACTGGACTCGAGTTTTTCTCTTATCAGTGCTCATCAGTATTGGATGTCCAAAGGTCATACCAGGGTTCGAAGTCCGGACATCTAACATGCGAGTCTGTTTTCAAACCCCGAAAGCCGGTCTACTTAGCCGCTTTTAATTTTCGCGCACCCAGGCAAGCATGGCAGCAAGGGGCTGTTGCTCGCACGCTTAATTTTCCCTGCATTGACCTATGCTGCCTTTGAGAAACGAGGATCCAGAACACAAGTGCTGTAAGTCAATAAACTCCCCCCTGATTCTTTTGCAGGATTCTGCTGCACATATTTGATAATGTGGAAGCCGCTGCAGCTATATATACCGGAATGGGTCTGGTATTAAGCGATTGAGTGGAGGCATCTCTACTTGACTGGATATCCGCTGATAGACACCTCTAAGCGGTTCACCTGATGAAATCTGTGAAAGGATCCCCAAAAGGTGAGGTACATTGCACACCGTTTATTGTATCTGCTCACGCCCTAACGGACTGTTGAACTGAATCTGCCAAAAACAGTTTCTATGACGCTCTAGGTTCCATTTTACAGTTGCTTTAAAGCACAGACACCATTGTGGTTGCTGTTGACACGAACGTCTAGGTAGGTAGACTAAGCCTTACTGAGGTCCAGTTGGGAGGTCATCTTGGGTCGAACACGTGACCCGTAGAAACAGACAGCGCTTGCGCAGATATTTGCCAAACACAGACTGTTACTTTTCAACACCAACTTCCAGAACAGAAGAGGTCTGTTGACAACGTGGTGCTTACCAACGCATCCAACTAGACCACACGTCCATCAGTTACCGGTGTAACGGTGGATACTACTGATGAGGCATGTGACTAGTACGTCTTCTCGTAAATCCGCGTTGCGTTTCCGGAAAAGTGAGGTCTGTTATTGAATTGGTGGAGTCTCTTTGTAGAATTTACCTGCATTTGAGTAGCAGTCAATGAATATCCAGAAAAGTTCAGGAAGACGCGTTCAAGGAGAAGGTGGATATTCAGTTTTGTAAACGAGATGCATATGAGAGTTTTGCTCCCCTGTTCAATAGTCTGTTACTGTTAAGTTGGTGTTCTCAAATGGACAACTCCGCAGCGAAGGCCTTATTCCTTTCACCGGTAGCGAGGGTTGATAATTGCCTGCCGTTCCTTCTAGAATACCAAAGTGGACTCCGACCATGTACTTGTCCGCTAATGCTTTCAGTTGCACTTCTCAGGTCCACGCAAAAGGCGCAAACTTCACTTCGCCATTAAGGAGCTAGTGGATCCAGAAATCAAACTGATCCCAATGACTCCTATCTGCACTTTGCTGGAAACATTGCAAGAAATGGCTGCTGATCAATGTCAGCGGCATTTGTGCTAACTGAGCGCTTTGAGGTGCAGGCACCTCAGAACGCTTGCGACAGATCAGCAGCAGGTCCTCTCATTTACCTACTCTTTTCTCTTTTATCACTTAAGGCTCCATATATAATTCGATAAATTAATTTTTTGTTGTACACTAGTGAAGAATCAATGTTAATACTGGTGTTATTGTCCGTGATGATGTTGTTGTTGATGATAAGAATGATAATGATGATGATGATGATGATGATGATGATGATGATGATGATGATGATGATGATGAGGAGGTGGATGGTCTACCCGTCACCATGATGGGTTATGAAAGAAAAATAGTTTCATCATAAATTTCCTAAAAGTTAATTCTTAACCTAAGATAGCACAGATAGGGTGAGAAATGCCTTCTCGAAATCTCTTGAGGCGACTGGGACGTAATCTATACCATTCAAAGAATACATTCCGGTTGTGTTCTTCCCCGATTCCTATAAACAGATAAATGATGATTTGAGTGATTGCAGTTAAAAAGCTAATCGTCCTAGTATGTACGCATCAGACCAGGATAACCAATGCCAACCAGACTAAATGTGTACCGCTAGATTTCCATTGGATGCTTCCTCACCAGTCGTATTTATATAATCATGGTAACCATTGAATCTAACTAGGGCGTTCAGAAAAGCTCAGGCTTGTCGGCTGCTACATAAACAACCTGGTCAGTACCACACCACCTCCTCAGTCAAATGGTATCTGATTCCTCCGGTGGGTGGGCTGCAACGTATTTCATTTGGCTAGCCGGATGCAAATTGTCTGTTGGCTTTTCTTCACGCCCAAAACCAAGACGCACTGCGCTCCTACATGTACCAATTTTCATGTGTCCCTGTTCGACGATTAGGCACAACATTCAGATACGCGCGCTGATTCATCCCACGTTGCTGCATTAGTCTAAGGGTTCATATGGTCTGCGGTTATTATCTAGGCAGGTCTGGTAGCATTACGGAGGGTTTGTTGCCTGACGTTTATGGTCATTATCCGGTAAAATGATTTATTATATATGTAATAAATGTTTGAATGGCATCAGATGTCCATTCGGTGGTCAACAGTGGCATCCCAAGTGGGTCACAATCTCCTTGCACTAAAAAGCAGAACAAGTTGCTGACACCTAAGTGCGCCTGGATTAATAAGAATTGTAGGTTAAAACTCTTGGTTCTGTTTAGAGCCATCATCCGGTCGAGGCATGACTTCACGGTGGTAAGCGCAACTAATGGTTCCCCTGCTTCACTAGGTAGGTAGAGATACTTTAATTTTACCAAGCTGTCTTAGTGACGAGATAACAAAGCATTTTCATCAAGAAAACGGCTAGCGATGTCAAAGAAATGAGATCAGAAAACACAAAGGAGACCGTCGAACAGCAAGACTGTCTGAAACCGTGTCTTGACGGTCTCCAACTTGATGGGATGAAAAGCTGAAAAGAGAGTAACTGAATTGTTATACGGGGAAATGTGGGTACGTAAATATTTAAAGACATTTGCAGCCAAAAAATGAGACGGTGTAGAGAGTAGATTGGTACCATTCGTTATTTCCCTCAAGTTAGTTTCACATTTTTCTCTGGAGGATGCCTTCGAGGTTAAGATGATATAGTCGGGTGTCAACGCATTCAGAAGACCACTTTTGGTGTGTTATTTCCTAGCATGACAGCAGAGTTTATCCTGTAATAATCAGATATAGGATAAAACGTACCTTAAACAGAATACTGGTGTTTTTTATGGTTCTGATTACCTGCCAGGTGAGTCTGTTTTGACCCAGACAACTGCGCTTACAATCTTCAGGAGTCCGTATTGTGGTGGATACACTTGGATGGCCATTCTCTGTTCGCAGTTTGATATACGTCATCTCTTGAACCTCGTCCATCCCACTTTTACCGAGCGTGTTCTGTCAAGTTCCAAGTTCTGAAATTGCGGTTTTTTTAAATCACCTAAAGGCTGCCGCAACAGTGGAGTTTTGACGGTTCTGTGGTTTTAACTTTATCCTTCAGCTGATCGAAGCTGAGTTTCTTCGGAGCGCAGTTATCGGCTGTTTGTTAGACGTGACTCAACCAGCACAACTGTTTTATGTCGGGATGCACACAGCCTTCATTCACAAGTGGGTTATTTGTTACTCCTGGAAATTTTTCAAAAATGTTGTGCATCCGGGTGGAAACGCAGTGAACACTTCGCGCTGCGATGGCGCCCACCTTGTGTATTATTCATTTTACTTTAAACGCTTACGTCTTCAGACATACTTGAACTGTTACAAGACATCTTTATTTTTGCCAGACTGCAAAACAAACAAGTGATTTCGTCCTCTACTGCTCATCCAACCAGCTGTGGTATCTCAGAAGTTACATCTCCGTTCATCTTCTTCCATTTCATCCTTCCTGTTTGCAATCCACTTTCAGTTGAAGTCTTCTCAAGCTAGTTGCTAAGATGCATTTTTGCAAGTACGTTGGTTGTTTTCTAAGTAGCCAGTAGGTCTTCAGACCTATTGAGTTCTGAGCCTTTCCGTGTATCCTGAATGTTGCGGGCATACTGTACTTGTAAATGGTAATGTATTTCACTAACCTGGAAAGCTTGTTTGCATAGCAGTAATTTGCATTGATTGTACGAACTGCTCAAAAGTATGCTTCTTGCACAGCTAACCCTTATTCATGCGTCTGGTAAGGTATAAGAGTTTTTTTCCACAGAGCTACCCCTGAGCTTTTTCTGCAACTGCTCTTGAGTCTTTATCCTAGAAAAGAACAGGTGTCAAAATTTTCGCTACATTGACTGATCCAGTGTCTACTGGATACTGTAAGTGGTTCCGCTTCATTCCGCTACGAGAATGACATACAGAGTTGCATTGTGTGGCATTTTGTGGCCTCTTCACTATAGTCTGCTTTGTCTACTATGACTATGATGCGTCCTCTGTCCGCTGATAGTAAAGACATTGTTTCAGTTCTTCTGGACTCCTGTGGCCCTTTACTAGCTGAGAAATTTTTTTGTGTTTCTTGTCCTTTCGCTATTCGGTACATTTGCCAGTCTGATCTGTTGTTTTGCCTGTTTACACGTTTCGGTTGTTTTTCAGCGTGTGTTCCGAACTGGCCACCAATGTTCATGGAGGAGATCTGAAGGACAACGCTGAATTTGCTTCCGTTGACCAAACTGTCATGTTAGTTTGTACTGAGTGGGCTGCTGGGAGAGTCTTCAAACCAATTGCTTTTGCTACTCGGAACCGGGTGAAAAATTCTATCACTTTGCAGCTGTATTCTCGTAAGTGAGTTGGCTTGATGGTCGCAAGTTCACCAGTGACAGAAAATATCGAATGGCCATGTGAGTTACACAAAGTCTGGTGTGAAACGCTTCATGGATAGAAACACGATACAATATTTTCGGTGCTCGTTTTATTGTCCCGTTGTCTGAGCGTGCATCAGAGGAATTTTTCCGTAGACGATATCTTGTTTAATCCAGCATGCTGGCAGATAGCTCTGCTGTTCATCATCCCAAATGGTCATGGCAATAAGCGTTAGACCATGCTTAACTCCCATTGGTAAGGTTAGCCTAAAAATATCTGGGTGTAGCGTATGGTAAGATGTCAAATTTGGACCACATCTAGAGACTGATAAGAATGCGCATATATTTGTATTCTATTTTAAGCCGGTACATACGTCACACAATGCCGCTATCTTTCTGCTCATTTTCCTCTATTAATAGAAACACAAAAGTTTTCGAACCTTTCCATTGATCACTATTCATGTTGGTGTGCCACTAGGTTTCATCAGCACAAAGCAGTACAAGCTGATCATCATGTCGGCAGACTATAAGTTGAAAGAAATAATAAACTGTGTTACCCTCCCCTCTCCCAAGAAGAACTGGCTAGCAAAAGCCGCATTGGTTATTTATTTGACAATTTGTTGGTTTTATTTTCACCATTACAATGTTACTGTCTAAGCCCAGTCGGCCAGAACATGTTCTTATCAAAGGCTGATCCCAATATACTGAAACTCGACTATACATCAATGGTTGCATTCTTCAGAATTATAAGCATCTCTGTGATATGATCTTCTGAGGAGTTGGACCTAGGATGTACTGAAATGTTGAAGAAAGAGAGAAGAAAAAACTTTTCAAAACGAATTTTAAAAGCTTTGTCTAGGATTCAACCCAGTGTCCTGAGCAAAACTAACTATTCAATACGGTTCGTGTAATACACTAGTTTACACCCTTTGTGTGTGGGGTATCATCACACAAAATCATCTTGGTCATACTTTGGCGCACTTTTGCACATTCCGTGTGTCCTACAGTGTCAACGAAAAATTCCAATGGCGTGATAGAAACCTCAACCCAAGGTGCACTGCCACGTCGATTCAGATATAGTCCTGGCGTTAGCTGTGTCCAGTTTAACGGTCTCCGAAGAGATAACCTTTATCTTCACTCAATGTGAGACAAAGTTCTAGTTTTGAACACTGGATGGTATGTACAGGAAACAGAACGTTTTAATCAGACGACCGGCCTCTGTCTGATCGGACCCATTTGTTCTAAGAGGTGTCCTTTTCCTCGTAAAGAAAGTAAACTTTTGCTCTTCCCCTGGAAATCTACTCTTTCAAGGGTAGAGCTGCTGTTCAATGAATCTAATGGGCTGCCATAGTCGGGCATAATTGATTATACTTTCCTCAGAAGAAGGGCATGTTACGCTTAAATAACAATCATATGAGGGCGAACTCGCTTTTTGATGACCCATTGCTATCACCAACCTACGCAGCACATTTCGCGCACGTGGGAGAGGATAGTCAGTTGCTCATTCCCTCACATTACGAATGCATATCATATTCGTTGTAATATGCAATCTTCCTATAGGCAAGTAATAGTGTGACCGTGTGAAAACATCTTAATTTCGGAATCATTGAAAACTATTTCAGTCAGTTGTAATTGAAACCATGTACGACTAACTCACTTCTTAGAATCAGCGATGCTACGTAGCAACAAACTAAATAGGCAGCAGTTTACAATACATCATTGTTTTATATTTAGCACCATAAGGGGGACCATTACTTCTTCCAGGAATGCGTAAAACAATCTGAAAACTATGCATCTATGCAACCATCATTCTCATATACTTATCTTCATCATACTTGTCAGTGGCACGAAATCTTTCATCACATAACACCTGATTTGCAGTTTCAGTTTCACCTTTTGTCTTCCCCCATACGTTATTGTGTTTAGGATTAGAAATACAACAACTACCATATTTTACATATTAGCAGTGATAAAATACCGAAACTACCATATTTTACATATTAGCAGTGATGTTTTCTTGCGTACATCAAGAAAGCCAGAAATACTGTGACCTTTTCATCGGTCTGAATCCTGTGTGAAATGTGGAACCAACAGTTTCCTATGAAGCTGTCCTAAAGTATGAAAACCCAGCCAACATGATACTGTTCGGCTGTCGAATAGTTTGTCGTTCTTCAGGTTCTTCGTTTCTTGCTACACATGAACTCAGCAAACTGATGGAAGAACGCCAAAAAATATACAGATTTCTTCCAATAACAAATACCCATTTAGGCTTAGCTTCTTGTTGTTTAATGGGATTGCTTTCCATTTTAACGTCTTCTAACGTCGCTGTTAAATGTTTTTCAGCTCAACTTGGTTTTGCTAGCAAAACTCGTGAACGTCTGAATTTTATAGGTGCCATTCAGAAAAACCAACCGACCTTTATGTGCACACGTACGGGCTTCCCACATTCAAAAAAACGTCCGACACTGCTGTTGATGTAAGTGGATCAGTAGAATCGTTATTGATTCCAAAAACGTAAATGCAATGATGTTCTGTTTTTCACTACCCACATTCATTCGACTAGATGTAGCGTCTGTGAAAGAGTAACCGAATATTCTACAGATTTCGGTTTAAGGATATTGTCCATCATCCACCGTTTTTAATTCTATATTTATGCTTGAACTCTTTGACACACTTGTGTCCTGGGATTCTCTAAATAGGGATATCGTTTTGGTTGTGTCAAGATTATTTTTAAATTTAAAGGGACATGTACTGTCTTGCATGTAGTCGGAATTACTTGACAATAAAAATTATAATAAATAATAAAAGTAAAATAAACAGAAACGACGTATAATGGATCCTTCTAGTGCTCAACTTGTTTTTGAGGCCAAATAACCTTAAATCAGTGGAGTTCAGCGACTGAAGTCTATCCTAGCCTTGAAGAGTGATTTTCAAGGCTATCTATTTTCTGCTTACCAAACGTGAAACCATCAGGATGAACAAACTAGCATCCGAAAATAGGCGGTAATCAATTTATCCCGCCTAATCGGTACGTGACCAAAAGCGACGGAGCCCGCCTTCAAAGATTCGCTTGATATATTTAAGATCTCCCAGAGATACAATGTAAAAGATACCAGAAACTCTCAACAAACAATGTGAGGAAGTCCCTGAGGATGTCAAAGCCAAGGTACTTAGCAAATAACGTGATCGAAGTTCACTTCAAATTTGAAACGGACGCACATGTGTAGAATAACAACAACAATAGGCTTGTTCTCTTAGTTACCAACCCTACGTCATGCCCCCCCAATTCCTGACAATAGGGTAAGTAGTGTTGCGCGCCCTGAAAAACTACAGAATTTCACGCTCGTTTTATGGTAATGTTCAATTATAGGCGACCATCTTTGGTGATAAAGCAGAAACAATGGTAAGGATACCGACCGACATCTTGGTGCCGAAAAGAAATTCTCATTGTGTATAAATAGTTCTATCTTTAAAGGACGAGAAATTAAATTATTTAAGTCTTTTGCACCCCTTTTGTTGCCAGCTGAGAAACTCAGCTATGCGATGTCTTTTGAGTTTTATTTAATAGGCACACACGCATGAAAAAGGACTCGTGTTAGCATAGCGGGGGCGAGATGGCTCAAGTGGTTAGTGCGCGAAATTACTGACCGAAAGGTCCGTGGTTCGAATCCGACCTCTGCCTCTCGACTCCCCCTGTCTAGGCTTGGGCAACCTGGCAGTATCCCAGCCCTCGTGCTTCCCTCGGGTGGCATGGCAGCTAGACACCGAAAGGTTGTTACAGCTGAACAGTCATGTTAGCATAGGAAGGTTTTAGTAAACGTGTTGAATTGAATAAAGCTGTTCCCTGAAGCATTAGCCAGTAACCCGTCTTACTCGCCTTTCACTATATAGTTTTGTGAACAAACTGACACAATGGTGTTTTATTTTTTTCTCCTGTTGCATTCCCCAAAAGTCATTGGAAGTTTCCCCTCATCGGTTTTCATTAACAAGAGTTTCCCGTCTTGAAAATAAACCAATGAAGAACTGTTCGTAGCGGGAAGAGTGTGGTACTCAGTAGTACACTACTGCCGATGAATCCAGTAGGTATCCTGTACAGGCTTGGAAAGGGACATTCCAGGATCAAGAATTTTCCCAGTTTCAAGCAAACGTTTGCAATTCCTATTCTCTGATATATTTTGCGAATTAAACTATTTCTTCATGGAGCTAATGCTGTTGGTTTTTGGAAAGATTTGTCGTGCACAAAATGTCAATAAATTTCAACCTGATGTTGAATTGCAGCATATGGTGGACATAATTTCTGGATAACAGTGAACACGCACGAACTCCAAAGTGAGGAATTAGTTCTTTGGAATATTACTCAAAAAGTTGCTCAAAATCCTTCGACAGCTCAGAACTGGTTCCGCCATCCTGAATGTGGATCAGGAAAGCATAGTCCCCGAGTTTCTGTCAACCTTACTTTCTACTTGACAGATATTGTCATCGTTTCAACGACATCCCTCCTGTTTGAAGATTTCCGAGCAGGTATTCCAATTTTTACTACCGTAGAGTGCTGTCGCACCGGTTTGGTTAAGTCACATGAGATATAAAGTGGGAAAATTCCTAAGCGTATGACAACCGGTTCGGAATAAAGTACTATTGCTTTCTAACTCCACCCCATCTTAAAGGCTCTCCCTCCGTCACAGCCACAATGCGAAGTGTAAGTAGAAAACGCTTTGCAAACAAACGCCTTATGCCGTACCAAATTCCACAATAGGAAATATTCCTACTATGTATAGAAGCATTTACGATAGGGAGAGAATAGTATGCTCAATTTGATTATTTCGACATGATTCATACATCCCATTTCGGATTCCGAGCGTGCTTATGGTGATGAGGGATGGCGAGATGGCCCAAGTGGATAGAGCGCGAATTTACTGACCTGAAGATCCGTGGTTCGAACCCGACATCTACCTCTAGTCTTCCCCGGTCTAGGCTTGGGTAACCTGGCAGTAACCCAGCCCTCGTACTTCCTTCGGGTAGCATGGCAGCTAGACACTGGAATGGTGTTACAGCTGGGCGATCTTTTATGGTGATGAGAGTAGGAACCCAGGGCTGTTCTGTGGACATCTGTCAACCACCCTAACTCAAGGGTTAAACGTTGCATTAGTATAATTTATTCAATGTCGTTTCATGTCACAAAGGGTCATAACTCACAAAAATATTTTGGCAGTACTCCATGAGAATTAGGTTGCGAACAGAACTGTTGATAACATTAGAGAAAAACTCCATTGTGGAAAGTGTTTTTGGGAGAACACAGTGTTGGGCCTTTTTTAAACATTAAATGTGTACTTTATAGGTTGTTTGCACAGCTGAAGAATTCTCCGATCCTGGACCTTCGATCGACCCTTGGCTTTATATATATATATAACTCTACTGGCTAGCCCCTTTATGAAGACCATAACTCGGATGATGGAGGTCCATTTTACGCGTCAGAAACAATTAGTTCGTCAAACTTAATCCGAATGATGAATTGTGATGCTGCACGACCTTCTTTCATACTCATTAAAACCTGTTACAAACATTTGGAACATATCTCACCGGAGAAACAGATGATCGTACCCTGCCAAACTGCAGTGTTCACCGCATTAGCTTAATGTGGCATACACAATCGAACGTAAACAATTCCACCGAGTTAAGTGGTTAATACTTATCGTGAGAACTATGGCTTGGTGGTGCGTTTCCGATGATGTTGATTCCGTGCAGATGCAATAAGAGCCCACAGTGTTTATGTTCAAGGGATTGGTAACAAGATAGCAGCAAATGTAGGAGAGTCAAGAGCTCTGAATAGAAACCAAGTGCAAGGATTAAACCCGTGAACCTTACTTTGTTCAACAATCCATCGCAAGCCAAGATACAGCAAGCACTGAACTACGCACATGTATAACAGACGTAGAGAGGGGAAGGCCCAGTCCCGGTCTGTTGGGGCTTGCGGGATACGTATTGTTCATACTCACATCATTCTCGTTCGAACAGTCGTCCTCCTGTCCTAGCGTAGTTATTCTAGTGAGTCCACACCAAAGAGGGCAAGCACTGGACTCGAGTTTCCCTCTTATTAGAAGTCATCAGTAATGCCTATCCAATGACCATGCCGGGCTTCGAACCCTGGGCACCTAACATGTGAGACGAGAGTGTTACCACTACCTCACCAACGCACGTGTAAGAATCGGTATAATTCGTGGGAAAATACCATGTGAAGAAATGCAATCGAAAATAAGTGCAAAATGCTAGTGTGTCCTGATCGGAAGAAAAGAAAGAGAGAAAATGGTTATGTGGACCTAAAATGGTGCTGTACTGTTCAAGTCCTATTTTCCAATGAAATCGGAATCCACAGCATTAATGGCTTGTGCACTGTCACTTCGTAGCCTGAGTGAACTAGAGCCATGGGAGCAGCAAGACAAAGAACAATGCAAGTGATATCGTTCGCGAGGCGTCACAAGTAGTTGTTAATGGTTGAACGTAGAAAAGAAGATATAGTAAGCGTATATACCCTTGGAGACCTCCAACATGATCTTCTGCTCTGAGTGACTGCAACATCCATTCACAGGTTCACAAACTTTTTATGCAGAGAGCTTCTAATCCGCTTAATAAGTCTGAGAACAACAAGTTCAAATTAAAGGTTTGCAATTCAAATCGCAGCAAACTCCGTTACTTTAAAGGAAACTAGGTTCGTTCTACTAGGAGTCCAGAAAGTCATAACAAACGTGCAACACATCAGGCAACAAATGGCACATGGAGCAGCGCCGTTTACTTGCGTAACTGTGGTTACCCAGAGGGGCGATTTCTGCAGGACGGTAGAGAATTAAATTGATAATGACCCATCCGAGAACGTCGGACAGAAAGTGGACTGATTAGGGTGGGTGAGCGAACTCTGTGCAAAAATTGGTAAAACTCTCAGACTGAAAAGGACCATTCAGTTTCTTGAACCTGAGGAGACGTTTCGGTGAGTAACAGAAAGACGTCAAACTAGGAAATACGGTTATGAAAAAAAGAAGAGGAGTCATTTACACTACAGAATTCGGAAATATGAGGTTCAGATTTGAGATCCATGGGATTCCTTCCTGGGAATAATAGGTGATTTATGTGGAATACACTGAGTTTAATTTTATACCAAACAAAGACAAGAATTTAAAGCTGGTGGACGCAACTCTCCACACAACTCTCCACGTTTTCTGGACAAACCATACCTAATGGAAACGAAAAAGATCAAACTTTGGCTGGATCCTATGGTCAACCCCAAAATGATAAATCCTCGATGGATGATTTCTGTAGAACGGCTATCCGTCGTCTCTCGCTATATCTGTGACTCCATCGAACACAGATCAATGCGCAGAAAGTGCGGGTACAACACAAGTAGTGCTCAATGACATACAAGTTGTCATAAGAGTTTATGCAAATTGAATTCCTTTCCTTCATTGTTTGGTAGGTATGACCAGACCATTCACAGGATTGGTGCTACTGTGGTGTCAAATGTGGAACTTTCTATGGAGAAACAACATTCGGGAGGTACTTGCTTAAAAATCAGACATGCTATACGAATCGGAAAAACAGTATCGGTAGAATTTACGGCAAGAGAAGAGTGGGTTCCGAGGAAGAAGCAAGCGAGAAAATTAACACAATGATGGCCTAAAGAACCAAAATGGTGAAGTAATTTTCAGCGTAATCTGGTAGACGAGAGGTGAAAAATAAATCAAGTGATTAAGCAACATTACCGCCACGGTCAGAAACCCGAGATGGGAATCCGATTGGCTGGTTAAGAATGCTGGTGATAGAATAGGGTTAGTCCAGAATGTTTACCTCTTAAAAATGTTAAGCTAGAGCACTGCCAGGTTCATTAGCGCCCAGAAAATAGTAGTGGATTTCACCATCGATAGCCGATAATCAATAAGCCTAGTTGAATTTTCTTTTGACATACTTAGAGTTTTAAAGTGAGAAAAAGGAGGTGAAAATCAGTGCGTCTAAAGTCAAGGTCAGGGAATTTTGGAACAGATGTCAGTGTGCATACATTTCAAAAGCATTACCTATAGTTGTGATACGTTCGTGGAGAAACAGTACACAACAGTAACAGAAGTGTTGATTGGTGAAGTTAGTTGACGATGCACAATCCAGGGTTTTTTCTATCGGAAGTCTGAAGTTCTGGATGAGGAGGTAGAAATATTTGTCCTTACAGTTGCTTATCACATTTGTCTGAAAATCGGGAAGCAGGCAGGATCCAAGACCCGACATTTAACAAAAATATTAACAAAAACCCAGATAACCTAAACGCCACACGGCCTCAGCATTGAATTGAATATTTTTCGTGACTTTTTATGCGTAAAAGCTTCGTCCAAGAATGCTCAAATGCCACTCTGTGTTTTCCTAAGCTGAAGCAAATGGATTCTTTCTCCAGATACGTGAGTCTGGAAGTGCGTATGATCAACTATGTTTATCAACTCTGTCACTGGCGAGAAACTAAGCAATCCGGTCATGGCTATTGTAAATACATTTTCACTCACCGCAACTCACCAGCTGGATGTGCATGAATCGAACTGGTGACACTTCAGTTAGCAGTTTTAGAAATTTTAAACAGTTAGGGAGCCCGAATTATCGATAAAAACGCGACACAAAAAACCTTTGGTCATTAGTAAGTTTCGTTTAAAATGATGTACATCATACGAACCAGTAAACGGTTCTCTTCGTTTTTGCTAACTGGGAATGAGTGCTATTCGTGTGGGAGTTTTTGATTATGGCAGATTGGCATAATGTTCTTAGTGGAAAATTACTTATGCAATCTGAAAACATAAGAGTTCGTCGAATCCTCAAAGAAACAAGTTTAAACATGCGAAAGTGACCACAGTGTCCTGTTTTAGCCTAGACGGTTGAAAACCAAACCGAAATAGCAAAGGAGCAGGTTGGTTTGTTTTTGAGCAACTTTCTAAACATGATTCATACATCAAAATCAAGACAGTCAACTCAATCTGACATCCTAAGACCGATTCAGACTTCCGGTTCCAATAGTTCCAGGTCATAAACAACACCGACTTTTCTGTTGCGGTCAAAGGTAGATGCTTCTTCAGAAAATATCTGTGTTTTGGCAGCGTTTTATTCCCTGTTTATATCAGTTACCTCAAGGTGGTCTAGAGTTAAGCATAA
The DNA here is from genome assembly GCA_003604175.2 of Clonorchis sinensis. NCBI lineage: Eukaryota > Metazoa > Platyhelminthes > Trematoda > Opisthorchiida > Opisthorchiidae > Clonorchis > Clonorchis sinensis. The sequence goes on from CM030369.1 coordinate 209,902,450, forward strand.
AAAGTTGCCATGTTTCCCCGCTTTAGAAAATTTATATTGCAACTTCAGGAAGAAATACTTTTCTTCCTTGCTGACAGGGCGTATTTTCTGGCAAGTAGTTCTACATGAGACCTTCAATGAACAACACCTCATAGATGGGAAAAAGTTGTAGCAGACAAAATGCTAATCCGCAGAGTAAGCTGCGCGTTTCCGAGAATATTTAGTGTGACTGCTAGCCTAAGTAACCCACAAACTACTCATAAGACTGCTGAAAATCCTTCGACAGCTCACGTATATGCATGTATCGCGGTATCTCGAATATCGTAGCAACTGGAACATGAGGCGGCCTGATGCAGCACATTCAGTTACCTGGAAACATCGCAAACGGGAGATTCAGCTGGGTTCCAGGTGAGTCTCTCGCAAAACCAAATTGATTTGCAAATGAGTGTATTTATCGTAACCCCCAAACTGTTCACTTGTCGGGCACCCACTGCAACTAGAAAGAATCGTTTTGAAAAACGAAGTCGTCCAAATTTCGTTTACTCCCTAATAGCATCATTAGTATACATTCATACTAGCGTGAAAAAGTTAGCCTGAATGTGCAGCCACAACACGCGTGCACCCTGATCTTGAAGAAACTACACGCTGGTAAATCTACGCTTTCTGCACTCGTATTCATCCCTTTCACCGCATAAAATTAAACTTCATGTTGGCCTATGAAAAATGCTTTTACCAAAGGACTGCTGGTAAGCATGATAAGTTGATGGACTTACTACTGTTCTGTTGTAGTCTGGAGGTTAGTGCATCAGTCTGAAAACATAGGAGTGGTCACCGTCTTGCATTATTTAACCACTGCCAAACTGGTACAACAGACACACCATCCATCTTTGGGTGTGCGACTAGGAATGCGACATTGTGATGTCCAGTTGGACAATGATAAATGTAGGCGTCATCATCAGTACTTCAGATAAACACGAGATTAACGGTAACTTTCCAGCTGTTAGGTATAAATTTAACCACTCCTGTAGTGGCTTCCCCAGGCCGAAAAGATGTTTCTTCTGAAAGTGGTCCCTTTTGACATGGTACCAGTGATGCTCTGTAGTCCTTCTCTCTGAATAAATGACAATTTTTTACGGTTCCAGACCATATTTCCACAGTAATGATCTTCTCATTTCTTGCCTTGAAATACCCCCTTTAATATCATTTCTGTGGTTGGCAAATTATTAAATTTGCGCCCGATATGAAGGCCGGAAAACCAAGAGTCCAGGTTAATGTCTATTCGGAAATTACTATCGATTGTTGCGAAACAGTAAAGTTTCAATCCCGTGGTTGATCAGATCCTGGAAAGCTAAGACACACAGGGGTTTTCTTCTCCAATTAGATTTTTGGATGGACCAAGCATAGGGTTTTTCGGGATTCGACCATTCTATTAACGGACACCTGATTAATCCGGCTTGAGTAACGGTGAACTGGTGGTTTAACAACAACCAGGATGTATTGATGACGGCTAAATCGAGCACTACCGTGTTTTGCTCACGTGTCTTACTGCAAATTTCAGGCGTCTTCCTTCATAACTAAATGCTCTTTTTTGGGTTGAGTGTCCTTCGCCGGTATGAGTCCCGTACGTATAGAAACTAGTCCGCCAAAGCAAATTACCCTTGGCTGTTTGAAGGCAACTCATTTATTCCAGCAGATTTAAATAAGCAGTTACTTTAGCTACTTTTTCTCTGCTGTCAAAAATATGTGTGCAATCAAAGTCTAGTTAGGTTAAGGACTGTTTTACTCAGCCGCAGAGGACTGTTTAGCGCAGTATACTCTTCTATTGCTAGTGGCCAAAGTAAGTCAGTGCTCACACTGTCCAGCCTTCTTATGGTTGTGCCGCGGCTGTGATTTTCGGAGGTAACAAAAAAGCAGAAATGCAATGCTGTAGCTTTCCGTTTCAGTGTCATAAATATGTTCTAGTACATGCAGCACATTCCCAGTAATGGTGCTCGATCTCAGCCAGTTGTAAGAGCCTAAAGGTTTGGAATGCTTTTGGGTCAATTAGTGTGTGACAGAGCATTCACTAAAGTATAATTGGTTAGTCAACTGTCCCGGACAAGACAAAGAAACATAAATATCCGTCAACTGTGGTATGATCAAAACCTAAGTTACTGTCGACTGCGACGGCAACCTTTTAGACATTCATTGCGACTTTGATTTTCTCCCATCCGTGATAAATCTGGTGTCTGTTGTCGAATACAACCTACCACTCTGTAAATAGGCCGTCTTTTTCCTAGAAACGAGCTAATGGTCCTGTTACGTGGTCATCTTTTCAGCGCGTCAATTTGTGAACACTTTACCGATTTTACCTCAAGTATTAGATCGCACCAGATGGCATGAATTGAAATGAAGTTTGCAACTATTGAAAATCATGAATAATATCCGCGATATAGAACTTAGATTTAGTTGGTCTGCCCAATCCTGGTAACCAAACAGTTCAGGATCATAACAGTTGTCCGCATGCTAATCAAGTGGACTCCCAATAAATCACAACACACAACATAAACGGATTTCTTTGTTACTGTTATTGTCATGCCACACACGTATACTAGTGAAAGAAAGAAGGCCTTCACTGCGGAGTTGTCTGTTTGAGAACACCAACTTAAGAGTTACAGACTATTGAACAGGGGAGCAAAAATCTCATATGCATCTCGTTTACAAAACTGAATATCCACCTTCTCCTTGAACGTGTCTTCCTGAACTTTTCAGGATAGTCATTGACTGTTAGTCAAATTCAGGCAAATGCTACAAAGATGCTCCACAAATTCCGTAACAGATCTCACTTTTCAAGAGACGTAAAGCAGATTTACGAGAAGACGTACTAGTCACATGCCTCATCAGTAGTATCCACCGTTACACTAGTAGGATATAATCATTCGACGTTCTATTCTCTACTGATCAATGTTCAGTATTCGTCACTTTATTAGAGCGGTCTATGTGAGTGAATAAAACTCAAATGGTTGTTAGTTTGTTTGATGGGCTTGATAACTTTTAATAAGAGTCTTCGTCAATATCCAAACAGGCATCAGCAGCACCGGTCGAACTTTCGCCCATTAGCTTATACCGAAAATTTTCAGAAGCACCGTACAGCATAACCACCTATATTTGAAAGCTTTAGTCATGTGTGTCTCATAAATATCACTAATAGATAGAAGCAATTTGAGACAATAAATATGTCTGTATTATATGAGAACATATCATCTCAGAGGTGCATTACTACATCTGAACGACTAAATTTCCACATGCTCTTAGACCTATAACGTAGCAGTATGAGGCTCAAACGAACAGGTCACATATTATTCTCATCCGGTATGGTAAAATTACTTGTTCGTTAGACGGCATTTTTATATGTATGTGCTCTGTCTTTGCTTTTAGGTTGGTTGATGTTTCTGACGAACTTGGACGTTCTCCAGTATAGCTGAAGATTTCGATTTCAAGTTGTGGAAAGGTGTAACACCAGTGCCTCAAATTCACAATGTATATTCTTTTAGCACATTGGTAATCTTTTTTAACATTCATGTTTCGTATGTTGCATGATGCCAGCTGAATTATCGGACCAGATTTGTAAAATGCATTTGGCTGGAGGATATCTCACATGAGAGTTTCCGTTGAGTAGCCTATTGTCTTTAACTTACAAATGCGCATAACAAGACAGGCCGTTCTTAAGGGACGATTTGCAGTATTGCCCCTGAATTGAGTAACGTTATACAAATAACCTACAAATAACCTGATTTGTATAACGTTACTCCATTCAGGCGCAATACCGTAATTCGTCCCTCAAGAACGGCTTGTCTTGTTGCGCACATTTGTAAATTAAAGGCTGATCTCCAGAACAAGTGTGGTGTAAGACAAATATTATTCCGTGGTGGCATTTCTACACACTTCCTCCACGGATTCCTGTTCACTTCCGGGTGAGTTGAGATCATGAAAACAAACAGAACTCTCATTTTTAACTAATCACAAAGACCAGTTGCCTCAATCTAACTGTGGAAAATTGTGGCAAATACCCTGCAGAAGAATGCACGACAGCCATTAGTTATCTGTTATTTTCAGATTGTTGATAGTTTAAATTAAGAAGAAGGCAGATTTTCAAACGGTCTAGTGAATCACCCCGGCCTGGCAACCAATTTACATGTTGCGCTGAAAAGGAGGGAAATGGTCCAAAGAGATATGTTCTCAGTTCAGATCGTTTCCAATTTTCGGAATGTTTTTAAATAAGAAAGTTCTGTGCGCTTAGTCACTTCAGTCAGTAACTATTCCCTTCCTTTACATCGTGAACATGAAGGTTCACCCGGTGCTCTCGACGAGGAATGAATGTGTCAATCATACAGACTTGGTACGACATTTGGAATTCTCGCGTAGGCTAACCCCGGGCATTGATTCAGCTTTCTTCTGTCTATAACTTAATGACTGACGCACGCTCTCTACGACAACTCGGAAGGCTGCAAATTATAAACAAAATGCTTCCTAATTATTCGATTTGCAGCTTGTACGATTACTAGTCTGTTTTTCTACATTCTGGAATATACCATTTAATGAACCTAAGTCTAGTAGCAAATATGGACCACTAATTTTATCCATACAAATCTGCAAATATTCGACAAAAACACTTCTTTTTCAAAACGTTGTAAACGTACGCAAAATATATGGCACCTTTTCCCTTTGTGAAGTAAGCTAGTGAAAATTTGGGGAACTAGAAATAACGTAACCAGTATGAGTGTTGTGGAAAAAAACTAGCTTGTATCATTGGAGCAGGTTCACATCTAGGATTCAGGAAATCCATGGATAACTAAAATTGCTGTGCACCCCAGAAGTTAGAAAGTTATTTTTATGATGACCTTCAGAAGAATCATTTGGACGGGACACGAAATTCTTCCCATATATGAGTGACAAACACTCAGTTATAATATAATATCCTATCTTAAAATAACGGAATACCGTTGAGATGACTCTCACTGTTTTGTTCAATACTAAGTATTTTTAGATGCGAAATTAAAAACAACTGCTCCCGTAAAACACTTCTGTGATTCCTTGCGTTCACTCTGCATCACATACACGTTAAAGATGGCTAACAAATTACTAAATCTGCCTTTTCCAAATTGCTCACCGTATGCGCGAAATGAGAACGTAAAACCTGAGCGGTCCAAAAACCGCCATCAGTACATATGAACTGCTTCTTGGGCAATCTGAGTCGGACGATCACTACTTGTTTATTGGCTCAGACTGCAAATAGGCTAAACAAACAACCTCTGCGACGCACCGCTACGTGGTCGAAAACCAACAAAAATATTCCTGACACACTGGGCATATTATGCGTAATTAAATTTTTCTTGTAATCCTGATTGTCACCTGATTGTCACACTAACAACAATAACACGTGACTCGTGGACAAACGAATCAGACCAGGTGGACTGCGAAGATTCAGGATGGGCTGTAGATGGAGTGGACCTGCCGACTAAAATTCATTAAAACTTCAAAGTCGTGCATCAAAATCCTTTTTAATCAAGATTTTTTCAGGGTGCAAATGACAGACGACATAAAAAGGGAGACACCATTCCATGAGTTACGAACAATGCTGAAGTGACCGCAAGAATATTAGAAGAGCGAGATAGTGGTGGCCTACAAATCGCTGAACAAACTAAGGCAGGGAAGCTGCCAAAACCAAAAGGAAAATCCCACCCAGCGGAGAAGAACAGTGCCAGATACAAACACTTATCTGAAAAAAACGAGAAACGGGATTTCCACCAGATTTCATGAACACGCACGCAATCAAAATACTGGATTAGTTTTCTTATCTCCATGCCCGAACCTCAGGAGGGAAAGAACTCAACTCAACAGTAGCGGAAACAACGACGAATGAAAAGCTCAACTATATGGAGGCGTGGTACTCAAACAAGGGCGTTAGTAACAAAACATTGCAGTTGAATCAGTCTATAAAATTACTGAGAATAAAAAATGCAAGTCTAAATAGCTGAAAACTGCACAACCAGCCAGAAGGGAAACAGCAGAATTTGGTCAAATGTATTGAACAACCAACAAGCCATACATAAAGATATTGAACATTTTTTAAGAACTGTTTCAAAATTAGCAAGGAGAACAAACTAATGGCAAGATCATGCATTAATGAAGTCCAAGTAACGTGTGACGAAGTGTATGCAAGCAAATTGGCCAGCTTGGCGAACAGGTCAACGGTTATTAGATGTACAACGCCCCAACGCTCCCGAGCCACTGATACATTGATCATTGTCAGGACGATATTCAAATCACCCTAGCCTTCATTTCGACAAAATGAGTGCCGCTATAAGAAATTAAAGTTTCCAACAGTTCAAACCATATTCAGTCTAGCCACATGAAGTCCATCACTGAATTCATTGGTGAAACACTGACTGCCAGATGGTGTCCCCTACTAAATCCCTTCGTCAAGAGTCAACTGGAACTCAGCGGTATGTGACGAGTTGAGAAGATCAAAGACCCGCTGATCTACCTGGGGACTGAGCGTGTGGCAATCACAGAGTCCCTCATAGCAGGGTGGTTAATGAATGAAGGCCTGACCAATGTTGGCGGTTGGAACTTGTGGTGACTGGAAAATGTGGGTTGTCTTGACGATATTTAGCCACACACCATTGTCGTTCCTTAAGATATCTTGGCCAAGTGCTTTTGTTGAGGATACTAGTCGTCCTCTTGCATAGGGATTGGCAACCCAGAAGTATCTCAGACCACGTACAACCGTAAACTACATAAATACATATGACCTCATGTCGCATCGGCCGTGTTCAGGTGCCGTCCGGCAGATGCTCTCACTTCGAAACCGTTCTCAAAAACCCAACGCTTAGATCAACTGACAGCTCCCAACGTTCGAAACCAGATACAAGCCAGAAACCAGATTCCTCTCGAATCCACCATGGAATCGCTTGTTCTTGATATGCGCTGTCTGTCTGAATCGATGGTTCATGACGGTTGATTCATGCACGGTTATTGAACTGACCTCCAAATCAGTTTCCGCTCGATTCCGGCTGCACACATCTGGTGATACAGAGGCCGCTGCTGTGCTTGGTTCCGCTGGGGGTGCCATTGTTCTAAACCATCGAGCTGAATGGTAACTGCCTGAAATGTTGCCCGTTCATGACCGCACTCGGGCGGTTCGTTTGGCTACGTCTGTTAGATTATCCCGAAAACCTGCCTAGAATCATTATCTCTTTGTCATATCTTCTTACGCCCAACAGACTGTAGCCGTGATACTCTTCAAGACAGCCATTATGAGGCACTGAGAGGCTTATTGTGATTATCCAAGAACTACGATATTCTTATGGTTTCTTGAGATATGGATGCACAACGCGGTAGGTAGAATTAGCCATGCCGAGGCTCATTTGGGTGGTCGTCTATGAATGGAATGGAGACGCACGGAAAATGACGACCGGTTGCTGCAGCTACGTGCTGACCGCATAATGATTCTGTACAGTACTAACTTCTGAAACCATCGGAACCAATTCGCAACGTGGGGCCTCCCACATGCTAAGCGAAATACAGACAACATTACCATTTGCGCTGTCCCTTCGTGGATTATCGTTCACTGTGTAACATCCCTATGGATTCGTTTCTGCTTCTTGTTGCAGTTTCGAGGGTCGCGGAATTTGTGCACACCTCGCCTGACCACTAAGAATCTCTTGGACCTTGATGTGGAACAAGTCTACCTGAACCATCCAATGAAGTCCCTTTGAGAAAACACGTCTTTTGTGTTTTGATTGTTACTGAAAGATTCTCTTCGGAACCCTGAAAATGCTTGGTGCCATGCCGTTGAAACGGCGCAGCCAACTAGATCTGGACATTGGACCTCGTGCACAGGGACGTATAGTCTTTTAGCATGCCTCTGAGAATTCTAACAGTGGAACTGTAAGTTGCAGAAGTCTGAACGTATGTCGGGATTCACATTCACTCTAACGATAACCTGCCGGACAAGATCAGCGCAGGAGACTCAGAGGCTAGCCGATACGAGTGAAGTTCGTGCTATCACATTCTGAGCACACTGTTGGTAGGTTCGCCCTAGGTCTTCCTCAGCATCCTAGTGAAAGGAAGAAAGCCTTCGCTGCGGAGTTGTCTATTGGAGAACACCAACTTAACACGTACAGACTATTGAACAGGGGAGCAAAAATCTCATATGCATCTCGTTTACAAAACTGAATATCCATCTTCTCCTTGAACGCGTCTTCCTGAACTTTTCTGGATATTCATTGACTGCTACTCAAATCCAGGCGAATGCTACAAAGAGACTCCGCCAACTCCGCCTCATCAGTAGTATCCATCGTTACACTAGTTTCCTTCCTTCCGTTGGGAATAAATAAATAAAAGCACGTAAACTAGCGCTGAAGCGCCAGTATTCTTCTGGGTTGTTGCCCTCAGCGATGATGATGATGACGATCACCACGGCAGTAAGTGTTCCTCTGTGAAGATATTTGGTATGATCACGTGGAGCCTATAACGCGTATAGGAACGTCTTTGATACGTGAGCTCTAAAATGTCTTCCCGTGCGATAGCGAAAATTTATCAAAACGAAGATATAAGTCACGTCATTTTTGATAATCACAACATAAAGCCATAGTTAAACATACCTGTTCTGTCATAGTTTGTGGTTCGCAGTTCAGAAATTACAAATTTCGTTTACTTTTACTAAAATGCGCAGTCAAAATTTCACAAGAATTGCCACTATGGGTAAACGTATCGGCTTGGAAATACAGAAAACTTTGAGTAATTATTATACCTACGTTCAAATTTTTCGAAAACTTGCATGAATATTGTTAGTTGTCATATATGCTGCAAGGTGCAACAGCGCAGTACACTATATCTTGCACTGCATGACTCAAATGATGTTACCAGAAATCGGTCAGTTCTGAACTCCTCATTTTGCCTTTCATGGTGATGAATAGGGGTAAATGGATCATGCTCTTGAAAACACCACTCACACAGCTGATACGATTCAAATTCTCTTTGCTTAGTGCTTACTGATCATTATTATTAATAATACTACTACTGCTACTAATACTAATATTAATACTAATAATAATAGTGACGGGAATTGACCGCAACCCGTTGTGGACGCCATAAAGTAGCAATCGAAACAGCAGTTGTTACGCCGCCATTTTTTACTAAAAGAAATGCACTCTTCACTGTAATAAACATGATACTTAATGTAAACCACGCGAGAGACAATTATAATGCCCTCCGTAATATCGACGGCTTCCTCTACAGATTCAGTCAGCTGTCATCATAACTCACTGAGAGTTGTTTGTTACCACAATGGATCAATGTGATGAATTTTGTAGTAACGAGGATTTATTCATTGCCGTGGCTAGAACACGCTCCATATACATTAGGACCTGTATTAACGGCGTTCTGCTCAAGTTTTATATCCACTGTTTCGGCTGTGTTTTACGTTCGCTCTCGGAAACTTGTTTGTCCAGATCGGTGGTCATACATTCACCATTCATGTTGTCCTACTGATAAACGAAATAGTAGTACGGCTGTCAATGAAAAACGCATCCAGTTATGTGTGGCATCTGAATTCAGGCTGATCAAGCTCATCGTCCCATTTCTAATTGAGCAACATGTGATTTGACCGACTGCTTATTGTCTGTGTGCAAGTTTCACACTTCAACGTAAACGACAAATTGATTCCTATACAAAAATTCAAACCACAACAATTTGTTGGAAATAGTGTGACGTCGGGGGCAGCTTTGACCATTCCATTCTGGTTGAATCCCTATGAGATTCAACAAGTGGATTAGTCCAGGTCGATTGTTTCGTACAAAGTTATTTTGAGACGTAATGATCTCACGAGTGTCAGTCACCTATCCACATAGAAAACTTCAGCTGGGGAACTATTTTCCAGCAAGCTGTATAGTTTCATCCATAGTTGACGTATATTCCTGCGCAAAAGACCAGCAGTGACATGTTCCCTTAGGATCAATAGCCTCCATTATACGTCAGCTTTTATGAACTTACCTTAGAAGTAGAAAACAAGGAAGAGAGTTATTAAACCGACTTCAATTGCACGTTCTTCGGAGTAAATAAATCGTAGCTTGCATGCCTTTTACTCGCGGGTACGAATGTACAAAAATGATCTCGAATTTTGGCTACGTCAGCTGACAGATCCATATTTATTGGTTTTCGAGTACGCACATACCAATACTGAATCAAAGAGAGAATGTGCTGGTTAACCACGGAAACACTGTGGAGCTGAACACATTCACGTTGTTCTTCGTTTAACCATAAATTACTATGAAAGAAAAGTACTTCACGTGACCAAAAGTGTGCGAAGATCCTGAGAACCACTTTGTCAAAGTAAATATTGTTTAATTAGTACAACGCCTGTGGTCTCAATCGATTTGGAATATATGTCCAGGTAACTAGGCGTTAAGTAACACCATGGTAACCCACCAACTGCCTAATAGTGTCATATTTTCTAAGAAATTTATGGCAGTAACAATGAAGAGATCGTCTACCACGAAAGGCATGGCAAGACATTCACTTATCCACAGTCTGTTCAGAAGATATCTCCGTTGGTAATAGAACAGGAGAGTCAAACGTTCATATCATCTAGCTCACATAGGCTTTGTGCTGTGAATCAAAACCGATTTGATCGATACGCATTTGTCCAAAAATTTCGTTTGTTTCAATTTTCCTATATGTGCGATTGAATGTGATTGTGGGATGTCACAGAAAAGACACATCCGTGCTCTCTTGGGCCAGTTGCAATAACCATTAGCCCAAACACACGCACGATCCTTGAACTCGAGTTGGCCTAGGAACGACTTCCCTCCAAAAACTTGTCCAAAGCTGCCGTAGTTCACTTTACTCCGTGATTAATGGACCCCCTGTTTCCATTCTGCCTTTTTCACCTACTTACCAGTTGATTTATCTATCCGTGCTGCATCTGATTTCTGCGGCGTTTCTAACAACATTTTGACGTATTGACCAAGAATCGAAGCATTTGCCAGTCAGTTGGAACCGCTGTTTAACCATAATTTAATGCTAAACTTTGACGAGTTATTAACTAATTTTCTCGAAATTGTGGGGATCACATTTTAACCAAATGCACTAGCTAAAGTACATTGTAGAATATCTAATTTTGACAAGATCGATACCTTTTGAAGCTAGTTATTAGCTAGGTTTCTGTGGCAACCTCAGCCCAGATTCTTGAGATTAGTGATGTAATTTTAGCCTGATTAAAGGAGCGGATCGTAGATTCTGTGAATCACTTCAACACTTGGCCCATTTTCTGGATTTGTTCTCCAACTGAACCAACAATTGTTTTTGGTCACTAGAGAAGCAGCTTAGTGAGTCCATAATCAATTTACTTTAGTACGGAATGGCTTTCCAAAGCCTTGTGTTATATGCTCAAAGGCCAGGGAATCGTTAGAGCCTCTTCACACATCCAACAGGAATCGGTTCTTGAGCCCCATTCAAAATGCGCGATGATGATTCATATAACCACTGCTTCTGGAAAGTAGCAAACATAGTTTTGTCGATCGTGAAAGACACAGGTTGAACAGCTGCTCCATCTGTAAGGATAAAACAACAGTTCCTTTAATAGGCATCAAATCTTTGTTGAATTTTATAGGCGCCGTTCAAAGAAGAAATTTGTTTGACCAAAATAATTTGCAGACCGTTTCCTGGCAAAGTTTGCTGATCACCCTGAGGAATTGTATAATTGATCTTCATTTCTTCATGATAATCAGAAGATTAGGTTGTTGAGGATCGTAACTGACCAGAAAATTCATACCTCAGTGATGAAAGTGATCTCTCAACTTAAATTCCACGACTAGCGGGTCCAGTGGTTCTCAAGCCCTGCAAATCTGAGACAAACGGATAAGAGGAAGGTCCCCTTTTCTGGATAACATATGTTTCAAGCCCATCAGAGTGCGTAATCAATCACATCTTATAGAACCATGAATGGACGTAATTAGGTGGGAGTGTGCTGAAATACTGCTAGCTCGGATGCACTCACTCGTAGTTGATCAGGTGATCGTTGGTTTGTTTTCAGAGCTTGGTAGTTAGCTTGCGAAAGTTTTGTCACCAATCAGGGGATTATTATCAGCATGCGAGTTCAAAGCTTATATGTTTGTCAACGTCTAGCTGGTATCCACTTCTGTGATTCATTAGGTGGAACAAAACTCGGAGTCCCATTGGTCCGTTCCAACTTGTGTTGTGTTGTTGTCTGTGTTCCCTGCATTCGACTGATGCATCGAGTAACTATTGGTCAAGAGTTTTTCGCTCATGGTCCAACTGGTTAGTTTCAAAATTCCGTTGTGTCGTGACTTGCCCTCCTATGGTGCCTTCTATTTTTAATGGTTTGGTTTCTTTTGCATAAATAGTCCGTCCCGAATATCCCTTGCGTTGTCTCCCGACTTTTTCGAGTTTCTTCATTGTCTGCGTCTTTTTTTTACCATAGTTATTTTCCTTGTGCCGCGTTGGTCGAATTCAAGGATTGCAGACCACAGCGCAACACAGCCTGAACTGAACCAATGGGATTCCGAAGTGTGTCCCAGTTGGCCAATTACAACAATAGACATCAGCCAGTCTTCCCATATTACATAAACTCAGGTGACTAAGAAGGGATTATCAACCAAATGGCGCACTGATGCTATCACCTTGAGTGGTGACGAGACGTTTACAAGGTAATTGCCAGGCTCGGCGAACAGCTCAACGGCCACCTGATTACCACACTTGAGATGGGCTTATTTTCTGTGGGCTTGGACTGACTTTTTTTAACACATGGCGTGGTGCTTTTATGTTCTCTGTATGTCGCATTTATTTGAAATCGACCTCGTTAGTATGTTCCCATGTGTGTAAGGTAATCGGGGCAGTCAGTCTGAACCGGACTCGAACTGATGGTCATCTACTCCACAATGGTTGCTTCCCCGTTGAAGGAAAAACAAACAGATGTGTAAGTATATTTGGTAGCACAGCTTGGTCGATTGGGACGATAAGAGCTGACAAATACGTGTAAACAAACCGTCGATGAGAAAGTCCAGAACCGGAGATTGTCGAAATACATCCGGCTGTGTAAGACGGATTCAGCCCACTTGGGTATATTTCAGTGGCTACGGCGTGCTTTGTAGCATACTTATGCTCTGCATACCAAGAATTTCGTTTTGCAGAAGCACATGTCCCTCTGCAATTGGTTCTCAGCGATGTGCATATACCCAATCACAGATCTGAATGGCAGTTAAATCATTTTTGGAAGAAACGGATTATCTCAGTTCACCTTCGAATCGATTACTTTTGTATGTGCTTTGATAACCCCACACTAAACAATTTAGCGAACTGATTCTTGAGACAGTAAACCCCAGTAAGTGTTTCGTTGTTACAATAACACATTTTGCATGAGTTCTGAGTCACTCACCTGCACTCATTCATTGCCAGTTTGATCCATATGCTATATCGGATTCATGTCTCTCTGTAAACAGAACGTCATCGTCTGTAGAAGCATAAAAACATGGTTGTTGGCTTGTATGCTGACCTGGAAATCTGACGCTTCGCACAGTTGTACTGCACCCACAACGGGGAGGAATATGTGTCTGAGGTTCGAGAAATTTTAGGGTGTTGCTCGAGATCCAATGTCAAGATCAAATTGGTTGCGCCGTTTCACCAGAAGAGTACCCAGAATCTTTCAGCGTTGCAAAAAGGACGTTCCAGTAACAATTAAAACAAGCAGAGGTGTTTTCCCAAAGGGACTCCATTACATGGTTCAGGTAGACCTGCTCACATCAAGGTCTGAGAGATTCTCAAGGGTCAGGCGAGGTGTACACGAGGTGTGCGCGACCCTGAAAAGAGCAACGAAAATCAGCAACGAACGAATCCACAAAGATTTTCCAGAATGAGCGAGAATCGACAAAGGAACCGCGTCACCCATAGCTAATGGCATTGTGGTCTATCTGGATTGGATTACAGCTAGTAGGTGGGGGGTACCATGTGGCCAAGTGGCTTCCGTTGTTTCGGAAGTTAGTACTGTGCAGAATCATTATGCGGTTAGCACGTAGCTGCAGCAAGCGTTCACCATTTTCCGTGCGTCTCCATTCCAGTCATAGACGACCACCCAATTGTGCCTCAGCACGGCTAATCCTACCTCCCTCCTTGGGTATCCATATCTCAAGAAACCACAAGAACATCGTAGTTCTTGGATAATCGCAATCAGCTACTCAGTGCGTCATAATGGCTGTCTTGGATGGCATCAGGGCTACAGTCTGTTGGGGCGTAAGAAGGTATGACAAAGAGATAATGATTCTAGGCAGGTTTTCGGGATAATCTGACAGACGTAGCCAAACGAACCGTCCGAGGGCGCTCATGAAGGAGCAACAATTCAGGCAGTTACCATTCAGCTCGGTGGTTTAGAACAATGACATTCCCAGCGGAACCAAGCACAGCAGCGGCCTCTGTATCACCAGATGTGTGCAGCCGGAATCGAGCGGAAACTGATGTAGAGGTCAGTTCAATAACCGTGGTTGGGTGATGAATCACCGATTCAGACAGACAGCGCATATCAACACGGTGAATTCACGAGGAATCTGTTTTCCGGCCTGTTTCTGAGTGCGAACGTTAAGGGCCGTCGGATGATCCAAGCGTTGAGTTTTTGAGAATGGTTTCGAAGTAAGAGCATCTGACGGATGGCACCTGAACACGGCCGATGCAATGGCGCAGTTCACGGTTCTGCATGACCTGAGATACTTCCAGGGTTCACATCCCTATTCGATGCGACTATTGGTGTCCTTAACAAAAGCTCTTGATCCAGATATCTTAAGCAGCGACAACAGTGTGCGGCTAAACATCGTCAGAACAGCCCACATTTTCAAGTTAGCACAAGTTCCAACCTCCATCATTGGTCAGGCCTCCAACCATTAACCACCCTGATGTGAGAAACTCTGTGACTGCCACACGTTCGGGTCCCGGATAGTTTAGCGGGCCATTGAGGTGCACAACCCGTGACACAGCGCTGATTTCCAGCTGACTTTTTATGAAGGGATGTAGTAGGGGACACCATCTGGCCCTCGGTGTTTCGTACATGAATTCAGTGATGGACTTCATGTGGCTTGACTAGATATAGTTTGAACTGCTGGAAACTTTAATGCTTTATAGCCCAAATCAAGGCCAGGATAATTTGAATATCACCCTGACATTGTTCAATGTATTAGTAGCTCTGGAGCATTAGGGCGTTGGAGAGCTGGTAACTGTTGTCCTGTTCGTCTAATTGGGCATTTTGCTTGTAAGCGATTCCTCACCAGTTGTGGGGACATCCTCATCTCATTGCCTGTTTAAGGTTAAATAGCTTCTACAGGACCACTTCGTGTTTCTTAAAGCGACTATCTGAGTGCGGACTAGCTTAGTTGTCATTTTCCTGGTCCTTTCCTGATTGGTTCTGCTTTCTGGGCCGCATTCCTTGCATTCGATTGGTTTATCAAACGGTTTGGTTCCGGTGGATTTTATCATTGTTCCGGCTAGTCCCTTCACGAAATTTGTGGTCTGTCTTCAGTAGATTTGATTGTTTATTCCGATACATATTATTTTTAGCAGCCCTCGATGTGTGTCGTATTATTGTTCCGCCCCAATTTGAGCTGTTTTCACTATTTTCCCTGTTGCTCTTCCGGTTCCTTGTGCCTGGAGTCCATGTGTTCTCTGCAGTTGGTAGCCTTAGTTAGTTTCAATATGTATGTGGATAGCAAGCTTGGTTAAGTACCGCGCTTCAGTATCTTTGAGTTGTTCGTCTGTCATTGTTTGCGCTTCCACACAGCCGTTTTTCCAGTCGAGTTCACGTCCGCCTGATCTTTATGAACGCAGACGATCGTGTGTTTTAATAGTGAGTCTGTGTTCACCTAATCTGGTGGAAAACCCATTTCTCGTTTGTCCAAATGCGGGTTTGTATCTTACGTTCTTCTTTTCCAATAGGCTTGTTTCTCCTTTTGCTTTTTGACAGTGCTGGTCCATAAGTTCTTCGACGGTTTGTAGTGCACCAATTTCTTGTTCTCCCAAGTCTTGTGGTCACCCCAGCATTATTCCTTACCTATGGAAGAATGCTTCGTTTTTCTTCCCTGTTTTTGGGGTTGTTATTCTGATGTATTCCTCTGACATACTTTGCATAAGCGCTTGTCATTTTATCTCAGACTGTGCAGTTTTGTGGTGCGTCTCAGTCAGCCTCAAAAGTCTCCGAGCACAGCTTTGTTTGTGACGGTTCGGAAAGCTCCTGTAGAAGCTCGAAATTCGCCTCGTGTGTTCCTCTTCTCTGCAGAACTTAGTTTATTGTTCACCTGACAATCTAGATACGAAGTCTTCGAAGAATGTAAGCAGTTGTGTGGAAAGTACCCCTCAAACCACGCATTGACGATGTCCACAAGATTGGTTTAGAATCGCTTGCAAGTAATTTGCCAAACCAGGAAAGCGGATCAACAATCACTTGGTCACTAATCAATGAACACATATTGGAAGAGCCTTTAGCCACTAGCTGGGTGTCAATCACTTAATTCTTCACTGTCCTTACAACAAAGTTCGTATCCGGAAATAAGCAATAGATTTATTTTCGGGAATAATCCTCTCATGCCCTTGAGGACTCATCAAGCATGAAGATCTGGTGAGACGATTAACCAACCCAGAGAATAAACACTAGCCAAGCACACAAAACTGTTTACTCTACTTCCTTTTTATTCTGCCTCCTAATTAGAATTAGTTGTTCATCTCTCTTTCGAGACTGTGTAGACGCTGCGCAAATCAAAACACCAGTTATGACGCATTCTCACGACTAGGTGAGATTCACCTGTCTAAATTTGGAATGCCTAATTAATGGTTTTATTCGTTGTATGCTTTCAGACGTCATGGGGTGCTGATCGATAGGCTCCTACGGGTGTGTAATACGACGAGTACTAAGTGAGTTGATTCGCACTGCTATTCTGACAGACAATCTTCGTAAACATGGGTAATGAATTATCAGAAATATAATTCGTTGCATCAACAGGCATTGTGGCTTGCGACTTGACTTATAGATAATTTGTGGGTTAGGCTTTCCAGAGTATCGTGTGATCCTCACTCCGCGCATCCCATAGAAAGCATGGCCAAATGAAGATGGTCAAACTATCAGCTGCTTAGCTGCGTCGTATTGGCTACCAGACAACGCCACACTATATTCGTACTCCTGCTGGTCTGTTTATTCCTCTCTTTAACCCGTGTGATCGATTCGAATGACAAGCAAATGATGCACGCGGTTTTTCAGCTGCACAAACGATAATTTTCAATGATCGCAAAGAATGAGTTGCGTACAGGTCTGTGCACTTGTGAGTAAGCGTGCGTCTGACGCTTACATATGCAGGTTGTGCTCGGGTGGTGGATAGAACTAACGCAGATTTCACGATGCGTAACTGCCGCCGCATCACTTGACACGGTTCTTAAAAGGCATTTACTACAGCCGTTGAGTTACGTAATCGAAAGTTGCTCTACGAGCACCTCGTGCCCATTTAAGTTGCGGCGAACTTGTCAGCATCACACTTCTGCATACAAAATGCGACGGAAACCCCTGGAACAATGTACCATTTCAACTAAATATATGGCAAACGAAATCAGATTACAAGATCAACATCAATAAGACAGACTCAGAGGAGTTCGGAGTGTAGGAGACGTTAGGCCGCTGAGAATGTTGGCATGTGATATCAAATCTTGTCTTGCGCCTCTCCCTGAACTTCTCTTGATGCAACTCACCCAAAGTAGTGTAATACAAAGCTGCATACCTAGAACAGATCGTCTGCAGCGTGATTGTAATGGCCGTCGTGTCCAATAGGTTCATTGTCTTCACTAGTACATAGAGAACGTCCATGTGAGTCTCGCCACAGTGGTTCATCTGAAACGAAGAATTCAGCGCGGCAGGCGTTCACATTCCCCATCCCAGTGGGCAATAACGAGGACAGTGACATTGGAGTCTACCAAAAAAATCACCTACACATCCTCGGAATTCTTCCTCCATAAACCGCCGCCACTTTGTCGGGGAAAGCGCTCCATTGGTTGACCACCTGTGTGGACAGAGTGACGTACTTTGAAACACCGTCTGCCTGAGCCCGTGTACTTTCATATCAGGCCGGAAGCTTGTTGACAGGGTTTTTATATAGGTGGTCGGAGGGCGCAACCTTAAGCAACGCCACTCGTAACCACGTCGATGGGGAGGGGGCAGAAACGCTGTCTAGTCGTATAAAAAAGCTGCAGAACCCAAAAATTCTAGTATGCACAACAGAAGGAACTCCCGAAAACCATAGCTTCGAAGCCTGATTAACGGACATACATGGGGAACTCTGTATTAGAATCAACGTATGCAATACCCAGCTGGTCCTCGGAATCGGAATTTACAATCCATTTCGATCAAGAATGATGTTTTTCTGCGTATGACCATGTTCTCTGAAAGCCATGCTGCTGCACTATTTTCTTAGCCATATTAGCCTGCTGTGGCCTTAAAATAACCTCTTCAACAGTTAGCCAATCATAGAGGTCGGGCCTACGGAGTGATAGTTCCTGGGCATTAACGTTTCGGCATCCCTGAACCTCGGTCTGACCTCGTTGATCTTCTACTTCTCATGAGTCGATTGTCCCCCATCTACTGCAGTAAGATAGCGAGATAGCTCAGCGGTTAGAGCGCGAGCGTACTGACCGGAAGGTCCGTGGTTCGAACCCTGCCTCTGCCTCTCGACTTCCCCTGTCTAGGCTTGGGCAACCCGGCAGTATCCCAGCCCTCGTGCTTCCTTCGGGTGGCATGGCAGTTAGGCACCGAAAGGGTGCTACAGCTGAACGATTATTATTATTATTATTATTTATTTATACTGCAGTAAGACTTTGGGCACCAGCTTCGGTTTAACCGGTCTAAGGGCCACGAGAGTTTTTGCTAGCAAACCATCAGGTACAGAGAGGGAGTTCATGTGTACAGTAGTGGGAGTTGCGATCTCTTTCAACACCATAGATGTGTCTCCAAGTTTGATAAGCTCAATTAGATCAAATTCATGCGGACGAGCACACCAGCTGGTGCACACAAACACACAAGAAATATGTCAGCTTTACTCAGTATACCAAAGCGACTAAAGCAGCGATTTTTGCTAAAAATTCTGGCTACATTTATGATCTATTCTAAGGTCACCTTGCTTTAGAACCGTATGTTAATTCGGTGTGCCCCGTAGCAGCTGTCTCTGGTGCAATAGTTTTCGTACAGTTGTGTCCGCCAATGAAGGACGCTGGAAGTCCAAGAGGGTCAGATCCACCGGGAGGTTCCATGTTACCGAGTATACTGCCAACATTCCACAATATACATCGGTCTGCCAAATTCTTGTTCTCGTCCCCATCTAGTAAAGGCAGCTCAAGTCCTGTATCACCGAGTATAGTACCTCTTATTATACCGCCCTCTAAAAGCAACAGAAACATCTCTAATGAAATGAGTGCTTGGAACTGAGTGTTGCAACCGCCCTTTGGTCCCGAGTGGCCCGGTGTGAGTGAGTCCGACTACGGCATACTTGAGTGCTCCCAATCACTCGAGATAGCACAGCGGTTAAGGCGTGAACTTACTGACTGGAAGTTCAGCGGTTCGAACCCAAAGCCATCATCTCGACCGCTCCTGTCTAAGCTTTGGCAACCTGACAGTATCACAGTCATCGTGCTTTCTTCAGACGGCGTTGCAGCTGGGGTGTTACAGCTGAAAGATCATTGATGTTTATTTGTTTTTTGTCCTCACTCGTCCGTTTCACGCAGTCAGCCGTACCTCAAATCATTAGACGAGACATAGTTGAAAGAAAATTTCTGTGAGTGAACCAAGCAAATTTTATTTAACAGGTGAATTAGTTAACAAACAATCTCAGACGACCTGAATTATTGTCAGGAAGATTGTGTAGAGTAAAGGATATCCACCGGAACCAAATGAAGTCATTGAATTTCCCTCGGAAACTACCAACCACTTCTTTAAGCCGCCGTATCATCAACTCATCCAAATCAGTAAAATCGTTTAAAATGACAGCCATTTGGATAGCAGTCAAAGGTTCTTGAAATATCAGTGAAACCACCTTCTGAGTGAATTTCACTCGCATAAACTGGTGACTTGTAGTCCACATAATCATCTGTACTGAATACCCCACCTGGACACTTGAAAGAACAATCAGACATCAATTCGGCTGCGTGTTTTTTTTCGCTTCAGTGTCTAAAACTTCAGTAAACCTGATTAACATCATAAACGAGGGATTCAGCTGAGTTCCACGTGAGTCTCGCGCAAAACTAAATTTGCTTGCAAGTGAATGTATTGCGCTCATTACTAAGAGATATTGGTGGGGTGTTGCCAAGCTGGATTGAGCAATATCCTTTCTAGACGAGTCCCGCATGTATTCACTTCAATTCCTGTAAATATTCACTATCTACTGGAATATACTGACTAAAATGATAAAAAGGAATAATCGCAAAAATATATGCGTTTTTTGGGGTAAGGCGAAGGTCACGTAATAACGTGGTACAGGACGGATAGTGATTTGAGGCTTGGGTTTGGTTTTCAGGCTAGTCTCCAGTTTACACTATAAAACATTTTCCAGTTGTAGGAATGCTATTTCAGCGTCATCAGTGCGCACTCCCATCTCACCCTTCGCTCGACTGCTCCATAAGACGTGCAAACCGGGATAGTTGAACATGGGATGAGCGGCATTCAGAGTCCTTCGGACACATGAAAACTTTCAAATTAAAGGCGTCGGTTCCCAGACCGAATTTGGCAGCGTATCGCTCAACCAGGATTAGTACTGGTACAACCTCTGGGTTACTTTCCAGCAAAATGACGCCAAACGGGTCAGATATACAAGGACGTTGCACGCCTCTGCAGTGCAGGAGGTTGATGGAAGTTGAAATCATCTTCCAGTACTCGACGTAAGGCATCTTAGTTCATGCGACGCGCTGTGTGGTAGCAAGTTTAACCTGGGTCCAAGGCACAATGATAACGGTGGAAATTTGTACAGATCACCAGCTGTTTCTCAGCAGTGCTGGGTTAAGACGCACTGACGCCGCCAGACTACCTGGCGTCCCCCTAGCGCCGAGCAGCCATGGAGTCAAATGGGCCATATCGCCATCAGCTACAGATGATGCGGTTCAATCCTTAACTGTCGATTGTTCTGAAAGACACGCATTGATTCAGATCATGCTCCTATTAGGTGCGGACTTTCCCGATAAAGGGAGGAATAAGCTCAACATTTGGCAGTATTTTCTGTCAAAATTGAAACACAATCTAGGAAAACACATCAACTATGCAACGTGTTCTGATGTCCAATCTCTTTTGGGGGCAAATTTTCACAGAACTCATGCGATTTACGAGTAATCCGTAGTCTGTAAGTAGTCAAGAGATTTTCAGGCGTTCAAACTGGACTTCATCATGAGAGCGAAATCGGTCTGCACTAAAATGTCTAGAAGCATTACACAGCTGTTTCATACATTTGTAGGCTCACATGAAACTGGGGGCTGAATGGAGCTGATGCGATACTGACGATGTAAAGAATTATGTGCAGTACATGAGCTGCCTGGAAACTCTCTTGCGAAGGCATTTAATAAATTCCCCTTGATTTTTTTTCAGTTGCAGAGTTAAGAGAGTCAAGGCAGTCACAAGGCAGTGTACTACCGGATTCATCTTATCTGTCATTCATTACGTGGGTGTAAGTCTTGGACAACGGAATTTTGGGCATGGGCTGTTGCAGATTCCGAAGACTACGCCTAACAGACGAGGCCTGAAGACGATAGAGCGCACATTTCATCCAAGCTTGCAAATATTGGTTGTGCATACCACTTAAATCATCATAGAATTTAATGACATACACAAAACCAAAGAAAATCTTATCAGGTTTCACTAGGACTAGAGACTGAAGGATTTTTGTTATATTTTAGACCCACAAGTGCTGCACGAGGTGTTATTAGTTTCCCATTAGGTATCGAAAACTGCTCGAATCCCCTTTCAAGAATACATGCAACATACAGGTATGAAATCCACCCTTCTGTATGACTGCTTCCTGATTCCAAAAGCGTTTCCAATCCTAAAGGCGACTTCTAAAATATGACACTCAGCAGTACATACCCCTTATCTAGACAAAAAACAGAACAAACAACTGTGTTGAATACATACCAATCATCTTAACTTATTGCACTGAGGAATTTTCCGTACCCATCATCCCTTCTTTCGCGGCCCCGTCCCTAATGAATCTAACGAAGAGCACATCGTATAGAGGTACATATTCAAGGTGGAAACGGTTCGTGCTGCCGGGTGTATTCTGTATCGATCAACCGCATACCAGTGCATCTGGATGGAACTGCCTATTACAGAGAAACCGCCATCGTTTCTGTAGAACTTCGTTATCGGGAGGCGACTCAGATATGCTTATCTGACTTATTGCCAGACCTAAGAGGCGGTCATGACGATGAGGCACGGTACAGAACACAATGCGCACGAACTGTTCAATAGTAAATTTGAACTACAACCGGCTACCATGCTTGGATGTTTTGGTGCACGGGATTCTGGGAACCTGCGTATACCGGACAGCGACAAGTCAGATACTGAAATAAAACAGTAACCATTCAATGAGGATATTTGCATTCAAACGCTGTTTAAAAGGGTTGCAGCAGCAATGCAGAATAAAGAAGAGAACCATCAATCGGCAGTACTCCAGAACAATAGATATCCAAGGAATTTCAGCAAGAGAATCTTGAAGAAGGCATCTCAACAACAACAACAGCAGCAAGAACAAGCGACCAGATGGATGGTTCTACCTTAGAGCAACAACATATTTCAACTCATGGCCAGATTATCGGCTCAAAAAAGAATTCTAGTAACCCACAAACCGAATGCCACTTCACGCAATGTGACCTCAAAACAGAAAGACAACACTGACAAAACTAAGAGGAACAATGTGTTGTACCAAATCAACGGCAACAGCTACAACAAGTTCTACGCTGGGTAAACTGGGAGGAAATTATGCGCACGAATAAAAGAACACAACGCGTTCATCAGGAGACGTGACCCTTTATCCTTGATATCTTTAAATGCGCAATTTAAAAGCGCAATCTAGAGAACGTAAAATTCTTGGCATTCGGAGACATGAGACTCAGAAGGGTATTTCTGGAAACATGGTACGCTACGACAGATTCGATCAATCGATGTATTGAACTAGATCCAGTTTTACTCACCACCACGTGCAAAGGATCAATATTTCAGCTGGAACACTGGACAAAAGCAGACAACCGGATTAACCAACCAGAAAAAAAGTTTGGAATCAGATCAATGTTCAAAAAGTGGAACCCAGAGAGGTCAAGGACAGGGGGTCAGTCGAACACTGAACAGGGGACGAGAGATGCCAAGCTCAAAGGTCACGTGGTCGGGACACAGGACAAGGACAACAGACCGATAAATGGAACCGCCCTACCGAAAAACCGATCGTGACCGAAGGTCAAATCCCGGCTATTATCACTTGTATTAACACACGCACCATTTTTCAACGCATGACCACTGGTTTATCGCCATGCTTCACTCCTCGCCCTAACAACGCACTGATGATGTCACATCGATTGGTGATGGAACGCTTGCAGTCAAATTACCCAGCTCAGCGGACAAACCAACGACAACAGGGTATTTCCTTAATTAGTAAAGAAATCTCTTAGTACATCCGAATATGACGATCATTTCCAGAGAAATGGTGTCCTTTCGCGTTCCTCAGGAATGGCTTGGTAAGGTCCGGGATGGCTGTTAGGATAGCCGCCAGTTACCCGCACCCATTCACTCATCGTTAATCTGCCATAAGACAACGAGTGTCAATCATGAAATGGACTACCAGATGACTTGATTTATTGGATGAAACTGGATGAATCAGAGGTACGCGAAGCACATCGTTCTCGAGGGATAATTTCCGCACCACCTCATCAAAATTCATGACCAAGCAGTCGGCAATTCTGTCAAGTTCACTAGAAAAACGAGACAGATTGTCCCTCTCCAAAGGATGAACAAAGATAAGTGAACAGAACGCCATGGCGTAAATCAGTAACGCGCGGTTGCTGAAAATAGGATACAGCATGCTGACATCGAAATTATCGATTTCACTGTTCGAAGGAATTGATAGTTCCGACAGTCATCAGGCTTGCAACTTTTCAACACACATTTGCGAGTACACCATTCGAGTAGTCATTTTTACACAAGTGACAACCTTAAACGTGAGAAGAGAAACCGAAATAACGTATCAGTGAAGATCCGTTCAAAACTAGATGGACCCAGTTGACTAGATTTTCAGAATTTAGGCATGAGCTTTACCCGAACCATTGGAGTTCAGATTAGCAGTTCAAAGTACATGTATAAAATGCCTCCGCTTTCAGAATTAAGCCTCCCGACAATTCTTCAACTGACAATGTAATCCGAAGTAACTCTGTCATCAAATGAAGATGATATTCTTTTGAAAGCAGATGAATTCCATTGAGTCGTCACGTTTGAAGATTCAATCACACGCATGTGTTCGAATCATTATCCGAAATAGCGGCAATGAGGTTACCAGAAGTGATTTGAATAATTCAGTCAGTGCACTTTTCTTGGTTGTGCTTCATTTCAGAAAGTGAGACGATCGTATATCCTTGTGTGTGTCATGCAAATGTAGTTTTGGACAGCGCTGTTCCAACTGTGCCGCATATTTGGCGAGTAAACATGGCGAGCACATGATACCTCACCGCCTCTAATGACAACGACAGCCAAAAGAGATTTCGGTTGTCCATGAACCGAAGAAAAGGTGGATTTGATGGCAACGAGAAGCATTTCGTTGCAACGTCAATAGAAGAACGTTTGGCATGAACTTAAAATTATACATTTTTACACAATGAATATACTGCGCAAATATACATACTACAAGCATGTGAATAATACGGGACCAGTACCGGTGATATTCATCGTCGTAGACGTCAATTCATGCGAGATATCTCCCACCCGTTTCCTCTGTCGCCTCCTTTCTTCAACTGGATTATGTAGCGCTCCTTACATTCAATAGCCTAATATGGTTCCAAGCAAGATCAAAGGGAAACAGTACGCATATTTCTGCGCTTGGCTGGGCCCCGACAAAAAGATGAGCAGCACCCCACCCCCCATAAAAATAAAATGTGGACTTGAGACATGTTTCAGCTTCTGTGTCTGACTCTAACCTTGGTAATTCGCACCTCGTGCAGTATGATGGGATGGACAGACAGACGAGTCCGGCAGTTAGTATCTTAATATTGGTACACCAAGTAACTGCTTGTCTACCTATCCTTGTGAATGCATCGAAGACCTGAAATAGTACTTGCTGGACGGCTTTCCAGGTGCATGCTTCAGTCATCCGAAATGTGGCGAAATTGCACTGCTGACTTTTTAGTTGTCTGCGCCAAATATGCGGTGATTTAATTCATGCCTGTTGACACGGGGTTTCCGTACTACACGAGCAATAATGCGTAGAGGGAAGACAGCCTAGTGATATCCGTGGTCATAGGGCCAACAGAGGGGAGACTGGGTATCGTAAACGCTACTTTTCAAAGATAGGTGGATGTTTTAAGGTGGCGAACGCCATCATCTCCTTCGAAATTCGCTTGGAAATTTTTTCCATTTCAGTGCAGGTCTGGAACTCCTTCGGTA
Source organism: Clonorchis sinensis (assembly GCA_003604175.2). Lineage (NCBI taxonomy): Eukaryota > Metazoa > Platyhelminthes > Trematoda > Opisthorchiida > Opisthorchiidae > Clonorchis > Clonorchis sinensis. Next base: position 209,928,125 of record CM030369.1, read on the forward strand.
GACAATACTAATGACGATATCCATTCAACGACTTAAGGTGAAGATTCCCCCCAGACTTGAAGGAGCAATTTGCAAATGCTAAGCACAGATGGTTAAGTACGTTCTGTAGGCCATGAGTGCAATCAGCGAGAGAAAAACTATCACCCGCATATCCCGTGTCTAGATTTACCTGGAAGGAGTCCAACGCCACCGTCACTTCGATCCTCTAGTCTTTGATGGGACTTATCCACGGCTTCAGCTTCTGCTGACAGCAGGAACCCTCATTCTCATAGTACAGACAGAACCGTTGAGAGAGAAACGGTCCATTGGGCCCAGCGGATGCTTTATCACTGGGTGCTATGCCGACACCTATATGACCTCGTGTCGACACTTTAGAGACACCATTTAAATCAAGTGGTTAACAAAACTATCGAGATCCAAAATAAAACGACAAGCAACCCTCGTGTTAATGTTCGTCAACGAAGGTATTGGATGGCTGGCACAAAGTTGTGGAGAGAAAATTGAGCAAAGGTCTACGACTACTGTTAAGGCAGCCCCGGGACTTCCAAACAAGTCAAACATAAAAGGTCCTTGGTCACTGGTATTCAGCGATAGTGACGATAAACCTGAAAAAAGTGACAACATTTGGAATGTGAATGAAGGAAGTGTGGGAATGAAGCGAACTAAAGCGGTAGAGGGAATTTGGATGTATGGCAAAAAAAGGAGTCTGAGATAACTGGAGTATACTCATCAGAACAGGAGTGCCTTTGTGAACAGGTGATGGTTTGTTTGCAAAGTGCATTCTACCCAGTTGCACAAACCGAGAAAGATGTTTAGTCTTTATAAAGCCAATTAGCATCCGCACAGGAAGATTGCATCGATTGTCCAACATGACAGGGGAGAATGTGAGAATGCATGAACCCCGCTATCGCTGAACGCGTTACAGAGGCACATAACGTTCACAATGAGATCTCGTAAAGGAAATTTCGGTCTTTCCTGGCATAGGCTAGTTCAATCAATCAAATGGTTAACCGAAGTTTGTCCAGGATTATGTATCATACTTTGAGGTCTATAACAGGAATATATTTATATGTATATATATGTATATACAGTGGCTGTTTTACAATACCATTTTCCACTGTTTTCATCCATGTGCTTCTGTTTTACACAACATAGCTAGTTGAGAACTAGGTTGATGATTAATAGATGGTCCGAAGCTGGATTTCTTTGAAATCTGAAATCGCGAGATCAAACAAAACAGACATAAGCACAGGGTGTTTACAATGTCCCTCAAATATTCGCCTGGAGGTGCAAAACGACTAACTGTTTATTTCCGAACGACTGAAGCTTTCCAGATCACTGGAGAGAACTGCAAACTTCAGTTCACAAACACTGTATATTCAGCAAACAAGCCAAAATAAAAAATGCCTATTTGCCTGCAACATACTAAGTAAGCTCGTGGCATTGGTCGGCTTGTTTGAAGTCAAGGTGCAATACAACCGTCACTGAGCCGAGTGGGTGCAAGGCAGAAGGAAAGGATGGAGTAAAACAATAGTATAGTAGGGAGGAACGATAGGTCAGTCAGTCTCTCCCAGCATTCATTGTGGAATTGGAAAATTCTGCTACATTCAGCTGCACGGTTGCGTTACGGTGGAATTTCGCTGAATTCGGTGTGGCCTGTATCTTTTGCATGCTGTTGCGCAGCAGCCTGTCCGACCAAAGGAACTTGGCACTGCCGGCAAATCAGTGTAAAGGATACAGTGTCTGTGAATCGCCACTGAGCACGAGCTTCAGCCGCAAGCGCCTGTGCATCCCACAGGATCTATAGTGAGAAAATTTGAAGACAAACAGCCGGAAATAAGTTTAATGGAAAGTTGAAAAGTGAGCAAGTAGCAAAAAACCAATGAGACATATGGTTAAGGTTCTATGATGTCGGAGGGAGTCAACTTTTCCAAAAAACATTCGTTACACGATAGGTCAAAAGCAGAAAGTACGCATAAACCTCCGCAGAAATAATCGCTCAAAAATTTGTAACACTAACCCTATAAAAACACCTGAGCCAACGAAGATATTGTGAACCTTACCGAGACCTATACCCTTGCCTACTGGAAACAACCATCGTGAGTTAGTATGGGTCACCCGTTAACAAGGCGCACTTCAGTGGACCAAGCGAATCCAATGGATTGCAAATAGGTTGTGAGGATGGCTTTATGGTACAAAAAACAGCTTCCACACAAAGTACACACAAAGGAGATTCACATACCTGTTCGTTTTTTGTTGAGAACACCGAAGTCAATTTTCCTGTGTCTGGTCGAGCCAACGCAAGAGGATCATAGTGTATCCCATCATAGATTAGCAAAATTCGATGGCGATAGTTCTTGTCTTCGCCAAATCGGTCGATCCGTCCAGTCTGTATGTCGACCAGGCATATTTCCATTTCATATACTTGCGAGAGGATAGCAACCTCGATTCCTCCGCCCCAACGATCGGGCTAGCAGAGAAAGAGATTGATAATCAGGAAGGCAGCAGTGTAATTACCCTGTCGTTGGTAGTTTGAGTTGCCTGCATCATTTTACCCCCAAAGATTTTATCTCTTCCATTTATATTTTTCACATCCAGAACTAGAAGTTGCAGTAACCGAAACCACTATATTCGTTTCTCGGTTACTGGCCGAATGGCTAAGTGGATGAACGGAATAACTCCACTGAACATGAAACGGTTCTCGATTAAACGCACCGCCCTTCCTTTGTCAACTACTGTGCGTCACACCCGACAGGTGCAGTTCTCAGAACGCGAGATATCTCCAGTCAACATGTAAACGCTCCTGAATCCAGAAATTACGGAATCGGGGGACTGGGGACCTAACTTTCTTAAAATAAGCGTGATCTGTGTTCAGGCGTATGGATACATGTACTTGGGGAGCGGCAATATGTTCCCTAAAATCGGAGCTACTTAAGTAAGCTCACGCCATACAAAGCTGCCTTGTGCCAACGGTTTTGATTGAGGATCATAATCATTCTCTTATATAGGCTTGCACACCCCGGCGGAAACTCAAAGCACATATAACGGTGAAGGCCACAAATTTCCGTGTCTCCATGGCACATCGGCCGTCATGTGGTGGCATTAGCTGGGTCGCAGCACACAGCAGGGCAGCTGTCGACGCTCTAATCTCTCTTCATTATTTTCTATAAATCCTCCTTTTGTCCCTTTTGCTAATCACTCTTCTGCGGGTCCCAGATGTAGACATGTCAGCCACTACCTCTCATATCTACCGCTTCATGGTTATTATCCAGGACTAATTCTCCTGTTTTCATTGCAATCCTTGATATGAGAACCCTTAGGAAGAACTGCCAAGAAGATGCCCTTGCTTGTACTCGAGACACTATATCGACTGATAACTGCTGCATTTCTGAAACTCGAATGCAGGATCCAGGTACAACTGTTGAGAATATAGCACCTTCTCTATCTAGACTCGACAGACTATGAAATTCGGGTGATCCTGCAGCTACCGCACCCGGTTGTGACGGTTTGCATAGCCCTAAGTTTGCAACCTAAGGCTTCACTACCCGGTGGTCCGTTTTCCACTCCAAGTCCTTGTTGGTAAGAGGTTTTTTAGGAACAAGCCGTGATGCAGTAACGCGAAATGAAAACGGTCAAATGGAGTGCCGTGAAATCTTTGCGTTTTTCTGGCTATGGCCCCCGTAATCCTGTCTCGAAACGGCTAGAAACCCTGGAGGACATGACACGGAAACCATCCCAGTGTAATTTCCGTCATTTCCTGGCTGGATTGCATAGTTAAAGTTTCCCTGTTGTGTGCTGGGTTTGTGTTAGGTGGGGTCCACCACGGACGATGAGTTAGTCCTGCTAAAGGCAGCTTCCTTCGACATGATTCTCAGATGTGTTTATCTTAGTGATGTCCAAAGGTGTAGGAATATTATTCTTGATAGTTTTTTAAACACGTAGGCCTTATCCGCACTAAGTACCCATTCTGTCCTTTTCTTCCCACTCCTTACTAAAGCTTTCCTCCCCCACAGTTGTATGGTAGTTAACCACCAGTGGTACTTACGGGGTGCTATTATCAGTGATAATGATGTTAGGGAAACGAGCACGCACGCTCATCAACTGTGACGCTGTTTCCAAAAAATCGATGGTATCGACCCACAGGTTTTAGCGTCTGACCCATGGGGAAGTACCATATTCCTGTAGATAAATGTCCATCAGATTTCGCTGCAAATCAGATTAAGATGACTGCGAGAAGAATGAACGAAATGGGGCTTAATAATATCATCGCGCATGATGGGTAATTACAGGCGTCAAAACGGAAGACAATGCATTAAACTATACAGGTCTGCTCGCAAGCCTAAGACCCACTGAAACGGACGCTGACGGACTTCTGCATGCGACTCAACTCCGCTCCCATCTCTCTATTGGCATCCGGAAAACAAATTCTAGGGTCATTGACCCAACTGAATAATGTCTGAGTGCCTTGTGCAAATTGAGGTGTTAGGGTAAGGCTTTATGCACGTTGCAAGTGTTGAGCTCATGAAACATATGCCAAAACGTAATAGGGTGATAGAAACGCCTGGTGGGTTTAAACCTACAGAACACATAATGAGTGACATGAACACCCAAGTTGGACAACTAAGTCCGGAAGAAACATAGTTAAGTGGTAGATTTTAAGACAAAGCTTGGCGTGGTGAGGAACGACTTCTTCAGTTCTGTGCTGAACATCGTTTATCCCTGGCCAGCAGAAAGTTTTAGCATACATGCTCACATCGAGTTAATTGGAGGCCATCAACCGCAAGCCATTCACGGACTCAGTTGGATCATGTGCCGAAGCGGAACAACTCCGTTCATCAACTACCAGTTCCAAAAGGTAAACCGTATCACGCGGATCTGACTGGAAAGCTACTGGAAGCGATCAGAGAGACGATGAAGACGAAGACTGGTTATAGGTTAGGAACAGAATATCTGTGGAATGGAGTGCTTCAACCTTGATCCTAGTCTTCAAAAAGTGCGCCAGAACGTCATGTGAAAACCACCGTGGCACTAGCCTGGAAGCCTTGCTCTCTTGCACTATTTTAGCCAGACTGATCGGCCGGTTGAACTTTCCGCGAGAATCAACCTTAATTTCGTCTTGGCCGAGGATGTATCCAGTAACCTTGTGAGTAGTTTCCTTCATAAAAATATATTGCGATATCTCGCATATCGCACCAACTGAAAGATGAGGCGCCCTTTGTTATGCACAGTCAGTTGAAGAATATCATAAACAATAAGTTCAGTTGAGTTTCCCGTGATATCCAAATTGATATCCAAGTGAATGTATTTGTCCAGAGCATAAGACAAGTTCATGAAGAACGCCACTCTTTCGAAGGTTCCACATTGGTCGAACTTAATCTGAAACCTATTTTTGATTCTACCGATCGTCAGAAAATCTGGTGATGTTTAGTGATCGAACGCGTCCCTCCCGAATTTTTGTCTCTTATGACGGTACCGAATGCGAACCCCTGTGGACAAGTGGAAGTATACCGCAAGTTTTCGCCTGAGTTCACCACATCCAGTAATGTAAGACAAAGATACTCTCCCTCACCTTTCCTATTCAACTTTGTTATTGATGTGCTGCTTGCAATTTCTATGCCTGCCTCCGAAACCTCAGGGGTCGAAATGCTCCCGGGACGTTCCCTCACAGAGCATGGGGAAGATATTGCTTTTCTTGGATCATGTCCTTCAAGAGTGCAAACTACTTTAAATAACTTAAATAACTCTGCCGCACGGTTTGGCATGCGCGTCATACATGCAGTGTAAAGTGCTGTTTCAAGAGTAGGTAGGATCGAGCTTGCAGACCAGCCAATCGACGTGGTCGGGTCGACAAGTGCCTAGATGAGGAACCCGGAACCCAACTCACCAATGGTTCACATTCACATCACTTTCGTTTGAACAGACGTTCTCCTGTGCTGGGCGACACTCCCCGGAGCCAGTGAATGAACAGTCTGACCCACTTGGCTGCAGGGAACCAGGGAGTAAGGCACTATTGCCTCACTCCTAATGCAACTGCGCACAGCAAGTGCCTTTTGAGCAGCACTGAACTCATTGGTTTTAAAAGTATTTCGACCGTATTGATTAATGTAACGGCGGTCACGGTCAATCGTTTGGCAAGCGGAGTGTGCGGTTTTCGGGGCCAACCATTTCTAACCCATCCTTGCTCGGGGGAAGGAAGCATCGTTTCTTTCATAAATATGGACACGCTTGTCAATTGGGGGAAAAGCCTTACTGCTTTCACACTCCTATCGCAAAGGACTTTACCTCCAGACAGCCTCGTAATACGATTACTCGCACTACGGGGACTCGATGTTTTTCGTCGGGCCGCTCCCCTTTGGCCTTCCTGGTATGGTTAAACCTTTAGGAATTGAGTTCCAGGCAGTATAGCCCGTAGGAATAGTGCCGGACCACCACGAAAAGGTGGCAACTTTAGGTCGGAATCTCTCGTTTATGATGTTTTTCGAGTTTTTACAACTTCATAGGTGCATGTGTCGTTAAAAAGGTGAAAAAACGGTTGCTTCCATCTAGAGACCAACCAGAACTAGTCTCTTCTGAGAGGAGAACTCTCTTGAAAGTGGACCAACAAAACATGGAACACAAGGAGCTTGAGTAAACAAATTCCAAGCTTTCCCTAAAAGTTAACGGTTGGGCCTTTCCTTGTCTTTGGATCGAAATATATGACCTGTACACCAGGATAACCGATTCTGAAGGACATACAGGTTACGGTGAACAATGCTCGTACGATGAATTAAAGCGACAAAATAAGCTTAAACATGCATTTGTCTTACTGTAAACAATGCCGAGAAACACAAGATACGGCCGGATGAGGTCTGAACTTATAAGATATCGAATAAAACGGGCGACTGGAGTTCACAAACTTATCCTTTACCTCATACTTGATGAAGATGGGCAAAACAGCACAAGCACAGAAGTTTATTGGTTTCGGACACTATTCAAGAAGTCAAACACAGTCAGAGGCATGCGGAAAGCTGGTCGCAGGACCGTTCGTCTCTTCTGAGAGATTTTGACCAGAACATGTCTCAAACAACAGGCCACGATAGGATCTGAGAGGTGATCTCTCTGGGATGCCAGGATCGAATAGATGTGGTCGTTCCTGAGGGATGGTCTCCGTGACAGTCTGTCATGGGGGTAGCCCCTCCAGACCATAACTGTTGTCCCTCGGGGAATCGATACAGTTCCTTGTACGGAGACAGAGGCATACAACCCAATCTGTTTCGGATCTGTCATAAGAAAGAAACTGTGAAGTCGGAAAGCGGTCGAGCCTGAGAGTTTAGCTTGAAATACCTTCCCTGCAGAAACTTGAGTCCGCAGTATCACCGGGGCAAATGCCAAAAAATCTCTATTAAGTCCAGAGAGTGAAGATGCCAACATATTGTTCAACTGCGTTAAGTAGTATTACCATCTGAATCCTCAAAATCACTACATATATCTATGGTCGGAAAAATGAGGAAATATCATAAAAAGATGAACAAGATTACCTCTTGAATACATTGACAATAACGTTCATTTGGCATACCAAGAAAGGCCTCGGAATATCGCTCAGGATCGCTGAGCACGATGCTGGCAATCAGCTCACGAACCTGGGCAACCGCGGTAGCATTTGTCACCACTTTAATATCCATCGGCTGATGTCCGTCCGCATTGTCCACACAAAACAGAACACTGGTGAACAGACAGGCATTATCTGAGGGTGCCGTCAATCTGACTAGATGAGGACCCTTCGAAACTGGAATCGAAACAGATCTCTCGATCTGGGCTTTCGGCAAGGTATCCACAGTAAGTGTATCACCAGATACAAGGGGAATCTGAGTAGATCGCAAACAGAATGGGGCCGAAGGATAAAGAAAAAATATAGATATAATGCACAACTTAAAAATATCATCACAAACGGGAGATTTAGCTGGGCTCCAGGTAAGTCTTCTGTCAAAACCAAATTGGTATGCAAATGAGTGTATTTCGCTAGCATATATATGTATATATATATATATATATATATATATATTACCGACAAAGCAATAATAAACACTGACTCTCCTTTAAATTGCGGGATTCTCTATGACGTGATTTCTAGAATTCAAGGCTACATTTCGTTAGACGCCACCTTCCGCTACAGTGGAGTAAGCGAATTCCAAGTAGTGTTTGAAACAGGTGAGTCACTTCAAACCGACTGCAAAAAAGCGTCGGATATGGTTGAAGTGAGGGGATGACTCAGGTGTATTTAAAAGGATGGAAAGAGGTGGAAAGATTGAGGACCGCTGATCTAGACAGGGCACCCACAGGAGTGCCGAGATGGGCTTCGATTCTTTGCACCACGACTTCGTCTAAAACGCTCTTTACAGCCTTGACAACTTCCGTCCTGTGATAACTATCTTGATCTCTGAATTTTCCCCATATCTGGCATGATGAGCCGGAACGAACTAAGCGGCAATACCCACATTCGAATGGTCTCCCCTAAGTTGGGATACGTCACATAGTTACACTACAATCACGCAGATTAGTATGTAACCACGCACAGCTGAGGCCTTGCTTGATACACTGCAATCAGTTAATGCATTGTTGACCAGTGTCAGTGAAACTCCTACTACAAACATCTACTTAGTTTCAGAGCACGCGAGAGTAGCGTTTATTAAAAACGAACAAACTTCAAAGCTGCGACGGCTTCACTCTATGACGGTACCTGAATGATATGACAATCAACGTTCAACCTAGCTGCAAGCGACTTCACTAAGCCAACCCTGGTGAAACCGTTCAGTTCTGCAGGTAACTTGCCGTCTAAAATGACAAGGTTTGGGGTCATTAAAAATGTTTGGGTCAGATATTTATCCCGTCTCTCAGTGTAGTGGCTGTTGCAGAGTGAAACTCACCACAAGCCTCTGAATTGTAGTAGTTTCCACACAGTCAGTCACTGATGCCTGTATCATCATCATCAAAGACAGCAATATCAGTGTTGACACTGATGCTTCGCTGTCTACATAATCTTGAAATAAAAAGTACACGCACAAGTAATCTGAAAGAAATGACATTACCCTGGCGGAACTCACGTCAGCGACCGCTTGCAAGATGCATACCCTAATAAGTTAGAGACACAACACGTTTGGCCCCCTGTGAAGCCAAGCAAGGGACTCACGAATGGCACTGATAGTTTTCAAGTTTCACCTCAATATAAAATAATCACGAGGATTTCAAACGAATAAGTGTGGAGGGAGGTACAGACCTTGGTACTTCAGTCAGTACAGCACTTATCTGACAACTCCGACATCGAAGATTCGAGTACATCATCACGTATGTTTATGTACTTAAGATTTTCATTTAAAAGTTTACTCAACCCACTCCTACTCTGTATCAAGTTTCCACTGTCAGACAGTATGGTTCATTTGTGTGGGACTTAGGCTCCACTTGCCTATCGGCAAAATTCTTACAGAGCGTTCTTTCGTGCGGAACGTTCTGACCAGACTCGACCAAAATATCAGATAAGTGGGATTACGGATTATCTTGCCCTCGCAGGTGTACCACCATGAAGGTTTGCTTTGAAATAGAAAATCGAAAAAAAACATCCAACATATTAATTAAATCAGATGTGACAATAACGTAAAGTAATTTTTAAAAATCGGCTCAACAACTTGATATACTACTACCATGACCTATTAACCTAAAATGATCATATTTTTCAAAGAGAATCGATCCAGCACCGCCGGTTTTAACAGATTCGGCTGTAAAACCGCTAACAGAGGAACGTAAATGATTCTTACAAGAACGCCACCTGACATACCTGATCAAGCCGTCGGTCGAGAAATTCACCCGAGCATGATAGTGGCTTCGGAGGAAAACCGAAAAACAAACATAGCTCCGATGAATCCACACCCACGGCCATACTAACAGAGGCCAATAGGTCACGTACAGTGGATTCACTGGTTAGGTTGGACAAGGTGGATTGGCCCGAACGAAATTTGCATTTCAGCCGCAGTGGTTTGCCACCAGAACCTACTGGTTCTCTTTCATGGTTGCATAGGATACTGTTTGTATGGGTATCCTGAAATTTAGATGAAAAGTGGGGAAAATAGGGAAGTGTTGCCAAAAAATGTGACGGCTACAGATGGTAAGAAATAAGAGTGTAAAGTCTTTGTTAATGAAGTTTTATTCACGATTCTCAATATGTTGTGCAACCAGGTCAATCACATCCGGTTTCAAAAAAGCCTTAATTATGTCTTCATCACTGACGGCGGCACATGATTTTGGTTTTGATGTATTTGGGACTTCAGACTGAGGAGGGAACAATTCTTGAGGGGATTTTGGTTGTACAACACTCCAAACGATATCAATATTTTCCGATGAACTTTGACTCGGAACAGAGGTAACTCCCTTAGAAGCAAGTAAATCTACTTGTTTCGAAAGGACAGAAAACCAGTTGCCAGAATTGAAAAAAGTCCGCTCGCTAGAGTGTACCTTCGATTCTACATCCACATTTTGGCAGTTGGAAAGGAGAGAAAAGCCCACCAATTGCGTTAGCGCTTCGCGCAATCGAATACGATCATCCAGTTCCGGTTGATCAATCCACCAATTCACAGCACACGTTGCCTGGCAATCTGTGGTGGACTGAACGAAATGCCACCAACCGCGTGGTACAAAAAGTGCATCGCCTGGTTCCAGAACTACCGAGCGCGGAGAAGTTTGAGCCAACAAAGGATGCTTGCGGTAGTCCGGAATCGGGAAATTGATCTCACTGAAAACGGTAGATTCTTCTAATGGAAGCCTAGTTTGGTACATATAAGGAGTATCAGAGTTTGGAAATAGGGTCCAATGTTTTTTTCCAAATACCTGTACAACTATGTTCACACCGTAAGTATCGTAATGGCAGAGTGTATTGGAGCCTGAAGACCCCAACCAGAACGTCGGGGATGTAATCCCGTTAGAAGTCTGGAATGTCTGGTCGTATGGCAAATCTACCAACAGCTTGTCGAATCCGTCGGTGGAACTCATATAAACATAATCAGCGTAAGCCCACCAAGAATCCTTAGGATATGGATTGAAAGGATTAAATGAGTCATTTGTTCCGGATAGCCAATCACGAAATTCACCAACAGAAGCGAAAACTGTCTGACAGTCAGGTTCCCACTGCACAGCTTCGCTATGTCGCTTTGCTAAACGAAACAATAGGGGTCCACTTATCATTTCATCCAGGTATTCCAGAGTCCATAGTTTGCATGATGGCCAGCATGCAGCGATGCCCTTCGCGATCAACGGCAAGGAAGTAGTTGGGAGCGACAAAGGATTGGAATCAACAGTGACCATCTACAAAGCAGAAAGACGATAATCCTATGAGGAAATGAAAATTCAGACTCCCAAGAAAAAATCTTCACCAGCACCATTAGGAAAGACTCCGTATTTCCCCCCAGATGAGATGAAAGACAAACCTAAAAACGTCATTCAGGTAGTGTGCGTGACGTCACCAAAAGAAGGTAATGCGCAAATGACCCACCTAAATTCCGTAACGGAATGTAAATCCAGGTTCATTAAAATCTACTATTAGTTAGCAATCCCAAACCTAAGCCTAAGTAGTGGTCTTGAGTTAGTATTCTCAGGATTTGCTCATTCTTCCCCGCAATGGATATATGCTTGAACATTTTTATTTGTACAACGCATTAGACTAAAAGATAATCGTTCGTTCGCTAATATAGCCGTTCAGATTTTGCATCCTTTCGGTGTCTAGCTGCCACGCCACCCGAAGAAAGCACGAGGGCTGAGATACTGCCAAGTTGCCTAAGACTAGACAGGAACAGTCGAGATGCCGAGGTCGGGTTCGAACAACGGACCTTTCGGTCAGTAGGCGGACACCTTAACCACTGAGCTATTTCAAGCTCAATACACTCTTATTGACGTATTCTATGGCAGACCAGTGACAACCAGTTAGTTTAACCTTAACCGGGCGCTGTGTTGTTGTTCGCTCATTAGGATTCAGTTTTCAGCTTACAAACCATGCACCTAAGTGCGGTTCCGGCTGCTAGAGGTTTGTTCACTAAGAATATGGAGAATAGGAGAATTAGACCCACGCGTTGGAGGCAGTGGCTCGACTACTTCACTGACGTAAAATTGTTCTGTTTGTGAGATAACGCAGAAAGTGAGAGGCCTACGCAGTTAATGCGATAGGTTTGACGCAGCATCGCCATTAGCTGCGTGATATAGCCGAATCTATCGTGATCATTAACCACTATTTTGTCTCGTCTCTTTGCCTCCATCCGAGGAGACGACAGTTAACAACGCAATTGAATTGACTGGTAAGCGCTTTCATGCTTCGCTGTCCCTGGGTTGTTCCTACCAGAGTCATGGTTAGGCAAAGAGGACATGTGAATTCAGGGACCTAACCAGGACAAACTGCGGATTGTGGCCAGCCAATTTACCGAGCGCGAGTTGATTTCCTGAAAACCACCTCAGCATTACTCATCTGATCCCCCGACAAGACCGATGCAGTAATTTGTAGTCATCGATCGTCGAACACAGTCTCCGAAGATTTGCATGCAGCGGCCACGTCTTTGATTCCCAGAATAATAGAGATCGAACCGCAACATTGCAAACTCTAACCTTGGAAGTCAACCTGATGTCACTTCGGCGCCACAGATGTCGGACGTCACCAAACACTTCCCTAGCCTTCCCAATGCGCGAGTTGATTTCGTCTTTCCTCAGCCACCGGCACTTTTGCGGTAGTTCAGATAGACAAGGCTATCTAAAGCGTCAGTTGATTCATCTTCAAGCGCGAAGTTTGAGTCTGCTTCTAGTGTTGCGGTAAAACTACCCCTTCCGGGTGTAAACTGCGAAGTGTACAGCGAAATTATTTTGGCTAGTCACATTAGTTACATTTCTGAAGGGTCTGACTTAAGAAGAGCGATATCGTCAGCATACTAGATTTCTCTGCGCGAACATCACAGGGGTACTTCGATCTCCGAGCTGTTAGAGGCAGGTAGAGGAGATTCTGAGCTCGAGGTAACTCAGTGGTTAAGGTGCGGATCCACCGACCGGGAGGTTCGTGGCTCGAACTCAACCTCGGAAACTCGACTGCCCCTATCTAGGCCTGGGTATCCTGGGAGCATCTCAGTACTTTTACGTCCTTCGGGTAGCCCGGCAGCTAGGTAGCGGAAGGATGCTATAGCTGAACGACGATGGAAGACTCAAGCGGCACATCGATTATGAAGTCGAAGAGGAAGGGTGATGGGGCAACCTCGCTTGACATCACTGAATCTAATGAAATGTAGGAAATTTGCCGTAGACTTGTGTCCACGGTAGGGAGCATTTGTAGCTCTTATAGGAACGACGGATTTCGGAGGGACATCCTTCATCGCCAGATACTTACAATTTCTGATGATTAACGGGGCCAAAAGCAGATTTAAGATCAAGCGAGACTATTAATGTTGGTTGTCGGAAGGAGTGCCACAATTCGAACACTTGTCGGAAAGTAAAGATATGATCGACGCAACCCAGCCACGAGATAACCCAACCTGATTCTCGTGAACTTAATTCCCCCGCGATAGATCAACCTGTGTACGATACTCCCAGAGAATACCTTGGAAGCTGTTGCTTTCGCACTATGTTCTCGCACCCATTTTGAACACAGGAATCAACTCGAGGTGCGTCATTCTGTCAGTATTCTTTCCTCACTCGATATATTGCAGTAAGGTCGTCAGCTTGGCCACGATGGACTCATCTTCTTTTGAGAGTGCAGGGTGTACACTAACTGGACCAAGTGTTTTGTTGCACCGAAGTAATGAAATTGCACATTGGACTTCCATTGTCGATGAGGTAGACGTTAAACTCGGGTCCCTATTGTCCTTACAGAAGGTGAGTTAATGGGGCCTAGCTGATCTGTTGTTTAGTGTTCAGCCCATTGTTCAAGATGACGTTTCCGTGGAATAGAATTCAACTGCTGCACTACAAAAGCTTCCCCATTTCTCGAGCTTTTTCAACCCACCATCGCCCTCTGTCAATCCTCGGTATTCGAAGGATCTGCGCGCACCATCATAGTAGTTTTTTGATGGTTCTGATGGTTTTCCTGGCTTCAATCGGAGCTCCTGACCGTAAAGATCGTGGTGTAATATGTTGGAGGCCTGTTTATTCAGCAGGGCTTATGTTTATTATTCGTTTTAAAGGAGGAGAACGATGTCGCCTGTGTAATCCAGATTGACGATAACGATTTGAACGCCGTATTTTTGAGGACCTTCCAGTGTTCACCTCATTACTTCATCAACGATGGACCTGAACTTGGCATCCTTTAGAGAGCTCATAATATATTCCCCCACCCGGATTGTGTTCACGAGCTTCTGGAACATTCTCTGTGATTGAGAACAACGACCGACCGACAGAATTGGACGCACCTTTAAAGCCAGGGAACACCGAGATCAGCGACGCATCTGCGACAACAGCCGTCTACAACCTAAAGGCAACTCAGATTATGTCCTCGGAGGTCATGTCTCGCAACCGTACAATAATAATAATAATAATAATACACACGACCCTTGAGACCCTATGATATACCTTTTTGATGCCACAATTGGTAAACGTGACTGAGGCCTCTGAGATTTATGGAGAGACTTCGTCAGGCATTTCCATCAGGACTAATACAAATACCGAGGTATGTAAAACTCCCCTACAGCCTCCGGTGCTTCTCTTTCTGCTGAGGATAGGCTGAGGTTGGTAGCCCGGGGGAAACCTACAACGTCTGCTTATAGACAGTCATCAAATCTCTTCAAAATGTTGTGTTCTATATCATCATCATCATGGACAGCATGACACCAGTGTTCAACACTGATGCTTCGCTGTCGTATTCCGCTAGATATGAAAAGCCGAAGTGCTTCAGGTCGACCGAGGTACCTCTACATTGATACTGATGCCCGAAAAAGTCGACAGAACAGTTGGAGGACTACCTGCGCACCCGCCGATAGATAACTCATCCAAAATCCCTGTCGTATTACTACTGCACAGTACCATAGAAGAGAGTCTATTTTCAGACCGAATCACGCTACGTTGTGTTTTGGAACACCGCCGCAAGTTCCAGCAACCAAACGCCGCTTCCTTCATCGACTTCCGCGTGGCGTTTGAGTCAATCAATAGGAAATTTAATTTACCAGTCTTTCCAGAATCTACTTGTCAGGTATAAAAGCCCACAAACGAGTGTATGTGGAAGACACTACGATGATTACTTAAAACTCCAGTGTTCGACAATGCTGAACACTTTCACTGGTGTTCCCCAACGTCCTGATTGGTATGGTAACGTTGCATACCGTTAACGCCTTCTCGAATGTACCAACAAGTTAACTTGTTGGCACGTGGTAGAATTCTACCACGTGGATCAAGGATAATGATTATGCTGATGGCATCGTCGCTTTAAGTAAGGATCTGATAGAAATGCATTCTAACCGACTATGTCGGCTATTTCTGCTGAAGGACAAAGTCGTCTACGACAAGAATGAATGTTCAGTCTAGCCTGCTAAGCGTTAACACAGTACGTGAACCAAATCGAGACGTTCAAGTATTTGGACACCATGATCCTCCCAAAGCAGTCATGCAAGCCGCGAGACAGACGTTCACGGGTGAACGCGTTACCAACGCGTTGATAACGCAGGGAAAACGTCCATGCATCTACGCACCGTCTCCTAGAAACACTCGGGAATCAGCCTTAAAATGTCCCTCCATGTGCATATTGTAACTGCCCAACCCGTACGAACATACGTCTATGAGACATGTCCTCTCCGAACTGTCGACCTCGGAAAACTCGAATTATTTGACCACTGCTGCTTTAGGATAATACTCAAACCACGTCCGAACAACAGGGTATCTAACGCCTCTACTATAGTTGATCCAGTGACACGCTACAGTGGCTGGGATATGTCCTCGGCAAACCAGATTCCGAACAGTCCAAGTTGATTCGCTCGCCACTGCCCTCATCAGATGAGATGAGTGATGCCCCGTGATCGTGCGATTGGACTGGTGCGCGGGACTATGCATGCTATGCACAGATGCGAAGGTCCATTGTTCGAACCCGACCTCTGCATCTCGATTCTCCTGTCTAGGCTTGGGCAACCTGGTAGTATCCCAGCCCTCGTGCTTTCTTCGAGTGGCATGGTAGCCAAGTAGCGAAAAAGTGTTACAGCTAAACGATTAGTAGTATTATTACTAATATTCGCAAGCTGTCACCAGCTAACCACCCCGAAGTATTTCTTTGAAGAATGGTACCAGTCAGGGAAAACTCCCACTATCGTGGGTTCGGGACGAAAAAATAGCCGGAACATGAAAAACAGGTATAGTGTGGATGGGAAAAGGAGCCACTTAGACGGAGTGGAGTGTCACACCAAAAGCGGACGCGGCAGCAGTATAAGGCATGTGCGAACCCTACACCAAACTGTCTTCACGTCCGTAGCTGGGATGTGTGGCGGACAATAAGCCTATCGCCCCATGATTGGCCCAAAGGCAAGGCTGCTGTGGAGCCCATCATCGAGTTTTATTACGATTCGTCGAAATTATGGACCCGACAGCCAATCGTATTCCGGTATCCATCGAATAACTGCAGCAAATGGAGCGTCCGGAAAGTGTCTGAACTGCAACACATGTGTTACGGTCACGTACACGACTAGGACAATACATGCCTAGGATGTCCAGTACACTAAGCGTACCTCTGGTGGCTGATGGGATGAAAACACCAGCTTCGGAAGTTCAGACAAGATGAATTTCAGATGAAGTTCAGTTAAGATGAATGTAACCACTATTTCAAGTGGTGAACGGGAACCCGCGATAACCACTGGCACTCAGCAGCTTTGAGGACTAATGCAACGGTCCTAAAGCATCTTGAAGAAACATAACTGATGCTCCTTCGTTCACTGCCTCGCGTTGTTTCAAGACAACATCAGTAATCACATCTGATACCTGTTTCTTCAGTGGATGCCTACATCCCCTCAAACATGGAGTCCACAGATGAACCTCAAACGCATTTGACTTCTGAGTTAAGTGGCATAAATAATGCTGTCAAGCCCCATAGTGAATGGAAATCGAGGCTGTGTAAGAATGGATGGTATGCTGAGTACATTCTTCCAAATCTGATTGGGTTAAAACCCCGGTGAATGTATTCGGTGACCACAGGTCACTGATCACAATCCACTTTGGTCACCCCAAATTAGTATATATATGGTTAGTTATCAAGGTTAGTAGTGTTGTCAATGAAGAATGAAAGCATTTCACACTCAGCTCAGTGAAGGGAAGCTTAAACAGATACGCTACTTTGTGTCCAGGTTCCGGTAGCATCAAAATGCGGACATAAGAACCCAACCGACGAAGGTGAGCTTCCTGATGCCGTCCGAGCACATTCGTTCCTGGTCCATGAAGAAGGTCTTGGTTGTCATGTTTTTCGTCAGGGAGTTCCAGGAAATGCCGCGGGACCGTTAGATTAGCTCACAGGCTTCACTACAATTCCACTTGCGCGCTTCAGGGCGCACGAAGCCGTCAAAGACAAAACCAAACCCAATCCGGGATGTTTGGGCAAAGACGTTGATCTACAGACGCGCCAAGAAGAATGGACGACAGGAACGGTGGGTGGCAGTACTAATAAAGGCCGTCATTTAGCGATGAAATTACTGACAGCGATAGATAAATTGTGAGGTTCAACGTTGTTGAGTTTGGCAGGCCCCATTTGAGGATTCCGGAAATGTCGATGTTCCGGTTTGTGTCCGGCGGCCTCACTCAAAATTGGCGGCGCAAAGTGAACATCATCTGCAAAGATATGAATTGAACAGCTGACGATACGGACCTTTCTTACGAAAGAGGAACAGAGCGGACTTGATCTCAGAAACCACGGAAGCCCGGAGATAATTTTCTGCGTCGTAGAGGAACTCGAGTCCATTTCTACTCGTACAGAACAGCTATGCAAAAATTCCACTGCATGCGACCGAGTCTGCATGCAGCCAGTGCGCGGGTACCTCATCAAGTAAGTTTGCATTTCATGTGCCTTTGAATCGTTGAGAACGGTGACATTCACTGCGTCAAAAGAATCCAGAAAAAGACCAGACTGGTGAAAGGGAAGTCAATATGTCACCAAGGGTATGGTAGCACTTGTACCCGTACTCGACGGTACTTTATCTTAAAAATCTTAGGGGGCTGTTTAGTCCGAAGTACCACAATAACTTCCGACGGAATGAGGGAAATAATGCTGGGTCGGTAGGTTTTTCGCAAGTGGAAGGAGGCACCTTTAAGAATGAGGAGCATAAATAAATTTCTCCCATAAATTGGAAAAATAATGTGTAGGGACCAACAATGTAGGTTTGAACTCGCAGTTATTTTTCAGGGATACCATTACGAGGCAAAATAAAAGAGCTGGTATCTACGCAGGACAGTTTGAAACGGGTGGGTTCTGATAAGCGGAACAAACACTCATCGCATTATACACGGAAACGGCCAGAAATTCAGCGCAACTGGGCCAACTGGCAAAGGTCAAAGATTGAGAATTAGAACTGAATGCGAGCAACTGATCGATTAGAGACTATAAACTAGTGATCATCACGTGTAGCAACGCGGTGAGCATATATTGAAAGACTTGACTGCATCAGGCAACGTCCCTACACTTCGTTCTGAATCTTTACCATGGGCACGCATTCCTGGTTAAACCTTTCAACGACGGTTGCTTCTCAGATATGATAAAGTGGAGGTAAATTGGTTCCTTGTGTCACACAGGACGGTCAAAAACTGAGGATCGGTCAGGTACAACATTTCCAGGAATAACTGGCAAGTAACTACCGCACTCCATCTCACCCAGCCACAGTGACTGTCAGAATTCACGGAATGAGCAGAAAGCATGTCTTGGTGATAGGAAAAGTGAAAAAAACGATAACGTGATTTTCACCCGAACAAACCTGTGCATAACAGTTCAAGGCGTGATCAGGTGATGAGATGTAGAAAACAGATTGCAGGGTTCGGACAGTTTCAACGTTACTATCTGTAACTTAGGTTGGGAGGCAGACAAGCCAAGTAAGAAAGTGCAGGATGAAACTCGGTCGCGCACGATCCGTGTCGGGAGAAATGTGAGCCAGTCGTTTTCGTACATGCTGAATGCAAACAGCTACGATAGATAAAGGATCCGTTTACAGTCAAATTTTAACAAACCACAAAGAGTACCTGTTGTCGCCAGCCGAACGCAAGTAAACGCGACGGACCATTGTATCAAAAGTTCAGAATTAGCCAAATATTTTGGCCTAAAACGATGGTGCTTACAAAAATTGCTTGCGGGTTCACATTTCAACCTTAAAATGGAAGCACTGAAAACCCGTAAAATTCAAGGATTGCAGATGAGTAAGGCCACCAGGTTTCAGATGGTAAGGCGATAGGCAGATAACGGAGGATTCGTTTAAGTTGCTCTTGAATTTGCGTGGAATGGAGGAACAATGTATTGTTGTAGTTTCTTCTGCCACTGAAAGAATTTCGGTGCGGACGACAGACCACCTCCAGCCATTGCCTAACCTGTTCGTATGATAAGAATTCAAGAATCCATACCTAGCCTCAGACAGGCCGGGTAGTTGTCGTTTCTCGTGGATTCAAGATGGCTAGATTAGAAGAAACTGCAGTTACAGCAGTCGCCATGATGACAGGATTTTACCGAAGCGTTGAAACCTGCTAGTGACAACTGACGTGGCACTCCAGGCTAGCAACTCAGGGCACGCGCTCCGGGGAGCGATTAGGCGACAGGATAATCACTGATCGTGTACCTGCCAACCAAACGCACTGAGAATGTCCTTAAACCGGAGTGACGAACTGTCACTGGCTGCTGGAAGTGCCTGGTTATCACTCCATAATATGACTGGGAAGAAATCCAACTGACAATGCGAGCGAGCGCGCTCTTCTCCGGCGAAGTCCGGAGCGTCAGTCTACAACTGCATTAGAGGACGATACCAGAGCGCACCGAGGCACATGGTTCGCCAAACCGGGAGTGATGTAGAGAGTTCGGTTTGGTTCATTTAATTCGATGCTATATGCAACCCAAACGAGGAAAACAGACGGGAAACCCTTTTCTTTGAACCCAGTGGCTTGTGTCTGACGGTGCATATAAAACTCCCTCTCCCGACTTATTATTGGGAATTCTATCATTCAACCTATCAGGGACCCAGCTAAACTTGCTTTCAGACCGCCGTGCTGGAAAGGATTCGCAAGTCAGTGAGATCACTGCAGGTGAACCTCGACTTCAGAGCTAGGATAACTGATCAGAGGAAGTTCCAGGCAAGCTCCTACCCCAGCCTCCTCATTACTCGCGGTAGTGCGTAACAATGGCCAACGGATCTAGCTTTCAAGTGATTGACCAAGTAACCCGGCCACCCAGCAAACGCATCTTCACCAGTGTCCAGCAGCGGCCAAAGGTGAGCAGAATTGGCCTAGTTTTGCAGTCATTATCACTGATTGATTTTATGCATACTAAACTAATCTATTAGTTGTTGCATAAAAGCCTTCGGAAAGCCAGGAAAAAGCAATTGTTGGAAGTCGGAGCCTTATTGAGAAACTTGTCTCTGGAATTGTTTTGTTGTACTGCGCAACGGGTTTGATATATTGTGTATTGCGCGCACTCCGGCTCTCGCATCTGTCACAAAACGCACACTCTGATTCGTTCATTTTTGCCACGATTGTCTATCAGCGTAAACCCAGTTCCCTGCATCCAGCTAACGATTTTTGATTACTTAGTAATCCTTAGGATTACAAACGTGATGGGGTGGAGAGCGAAAGACGTTATCGGTTCTAACCGCGAGCATTATCTTGTCGAATATGGTTACTCCATAGACGCCGCAATGTGGGAGGGCCGACAGGGGTGATAGTCTGGTGATTTCAGCAACCAGAAACTCGCGTTTAACGCCGTTCGGTAAATTTCTAACCATTACGTTAATAATATGTCCGCACTTTGGGACATTCTTAGCGCGAATAGACCTCCGCAGCAGCGGAACCTACGCTGTCAGCGGCAGATCAGGCCTCAGGAGTCCAACACCAAATAGGTAATCCGTTGGAAGGTTTCTATTTATACGCCTACCTTTCAGGCGAAGTAGCTCCGCTCTGGGAGCTACATAACGGCACCCCTTGTACATTTTTCATTGGGATAGACGTGTGCTATGCCCTGGTGCATCTCCCGGTGTCCCCAACCCACCGGATATTTCCTGGTTCCCCAGGGTCCTACTCGTTATGCCTCACTGCTTGCCTAACTTGGTGTAGCGGGTCGGTCCCAGGTTGTACGCAGCCCCAATCGCGGCCTACATAACTTAGACCTAATATTCTCAAATGAGGGAAAAATAGCTTACACATTTCCTCCATCTGCTAAAACTCTTGCCTTTCGCCAGATCCAACGAAACTTAGACTCTCTGACCCATTGGTCAATTGCCTATAGCCTAAGCTTATTTTCTTCCAAGTCCCATATAACTTCCTGCCGCCGCTCAAGTTGATAGGTTCAACAGAGATCAAGGAACTTGGTCTCAGGTACTCCTGTACCTCAAATTTTTCTCATCAAGTCCAGTTCCAGTTTGCCCAGGCCTGTAGGTTCTGCTTTCTAATATTACGCTCCTTCCATCGTCAAGGCATAAAGGTCACAATTTTCAAGCTATGCGTGCGACTAACTGTGAAATTCTGTCCTGCTTTCTCCTCCCTTTATACTCAAAGTTGCAGGCTGGCACCCGAGAACGTCCAACGTACGTTCACCAAAAAGGTTATCCCCACAGACGAGCTCTCTCTTCTACCGCTCCCGCTGTGCGATCCTAGGTCTTGAACCACTTTGGCTCAGACGATTGAAGCTAAATTTAACTCTCCTACACCGTCTCCTACACCGAAATGCTTTTATAGCAGAGGCTAGGCCAAGCGTAAAGTCATGTACACGCTATAAATTCAGTGAATTAAACAACCTCCTGGTGTGCCCTCCAGCGCGTACTACCTCTTCCTGATTTACTACACTCGCATTTGGAACAGTCTCCTCGATTGGTTTCGAAATAGCACACACTGACACACGTTTCCACAGTCTGTAGATGACTTCCTTGCGTGTGAAGCCGCAGCCGCCCTACTTGACAACCAACTATCCCGTGACCTCCTTCAGGAACGGGGTCCAGACCACCTCACAGACCACATTGCGGTGCGCCTCTGTTTGGCTCGATAGCTCACGCACCGTCGCCGTTTAACCATGTTCACACGCTCTGGCCATTTCGGTCCTGTTCCCATTGTCCCAATAGTAGCTACCGTCTCATTTGCCCCCGCGACTTGCCTTTCTCAGCAGCTGTTTGCTGTTTGCTTGTTCGAGATGACTGAGCTGTTTTACTGGCCTGGCTTTATCCCCATCGGATAAAATATCTGGTAACTGGAGTTTTTTAATGCACACGCCGCAGTTATGACTGATTAGTGGCACGCCACCTGGCAGAACTGGCAGCATGCACGAGGGATGAAAACCTCGCGTGGTGATCGGTACGTCCTGCAAAATACGTCGCCCTGTTGCGTTGCACCATGTGTGTTCGTATACCCACCGCCCTTCCAGTAGCACGGGTGCTGCGCTTATCGCCGGTGATTCTGAGCATGACATTTAATTCAGGAAATCAACAAAAGTACACTGTTGTTTTCTGTTTGTCACTGCTTGGCTGGACTTCCCCCAGTTATGCCATTTGACTGCCATAGCTATAAACTACACACGATAAAAAACCGGTCTTTCGTCTGTTCAATAAAAAATAAGAGAAATTCGTAAAAAAACTGATGAGATAGCCTGAAGGCCCTGTGATGCCTGTGGCTTGCATTGACGTACGGAGCTGTAGCTGCTTTCGCCATAATTAGGGTTGTACCATAGCAAAGCGCACTTAGTCAACAAGACAAAACACACGCAGCTACCTACTATTCCCAGGAGTGAGCATGTTCCATGGAGAAATATATGTATACAGAGGTTCCAAACCCTCCACTACCGGCATGCAAGACTAGTGCCAAAAATGTTTATTCGCCATGAGCCACTTTTCAACTTAAAGTTGATAACGGTGCCTCGGGAACTGGTGAGTATTTCCTCAAGCTTACACTCTCCCCTAGGTCATGGTACTGTCCACCTCAAGTAAAAAGTACCGGTTAACAATAACAACAATAAACTAGTCAGTCACCTCAGAAGTTCATCCCCGTCAGTTCCCATACGTTTAAATTCCCTATCGCACTATCCCCCTGCGAGCCTATACCAGTTTGCACGAGATCGGTTGTACTTTAATATCATATGTTAGCAAACATAACCCTTGCTTAGTCCCTTATCTAAGTATGATCATGCCAGTCGGTATGTCACCCACAAATTGGGAATAAACATTGTTATTATTATAACTACAAATCCATCCTTATCATATCTCATACAGTCAATTGTTGCCCCCACACTAATGGCGATAGACGTCAAGTCCTTCTCTCTCTCTATATATATATATTATTATTAAGACTATTACTATTATTACTATTACTATTACTATTATTACTATTACTACTATTACTATTACTATTAAGACTATTACTATTAAGACACAGACCCCGTCTGATGTCTCCTCAAACTCACTATAATTTGGTAGTCTCATCTCAATCCCCCGTCTTCCCGAGCGTTGAACTCCGGCAATATTAGGTATGGACGACCTGGTTGACTGTCATCCACGCTCAGAAGATTGCACATCCCAGCCCAATGCCCTCGAATGTGACGTCAGTTACGGGGCTGTCCGAAAACGAAGTATGTCAGGCCAATGATGCCACGGCAATGCCATACCCAGGTTGATAGCACACACGCAACTGTTTCCTTCCCACAACATTGCCGATATGTTTCCTTCCCACTCTCGACCGAACCCTCTCGCCCTCCCGTCCCATTAACTGCAAATACGAATAAGCTCCTCATTTGGCCCATTCATTCCAAACTGCTGAACCTGTCGTTTGAATCAAGTCATTTCGGTGGACTTTCAGTTTGTACTCCCCACAAAAATCAATAATTTTCTATGCAGTTCGCGTTCTGGCTAGTGTGTTGCCACGACCTCGCTCTTTCAAGGAACTAATATGCCCAACTCCACAACCGCAACACCAGTGAGTCTCTACGGTTTTACTGTACACCATGTTCCTGAGATTCCGTTACCGTTTATCTGCTCTGCTAAGACCACCACTTCACCAGCCACACTTACGCTTTTTGTGACCCTGGCCATGAGCCCAACAGTCCGGGGCCACGAGGCCTCAGCGGTTGTTCTGGGCTTCAGTTCAATTTGAGCGGCTGGATGATGCCAACTCTCCTGCTTCACCAGAGCTGATGTTATGGTTCCTCATTTTTCACAGATTACACTTCGCTTGTCATATATCAGGCATGAAGCCGCTTGGTTTGCTCTCCCTCGTTTTGTTCTTGCCCATCACCTTCATATCCTAACCACCTGATCTTGCTCGATATTGCCTTCCAAAAAGAGGATATTATCCGTGCTTCCCTGCTCGTGCCGGTTCAGTCGTAATCACGTCTCGATCGGGTAAAGCCCACTGCCTATGATGCGGTTCCTTTTCGCAAAAACTCCTGTACCCACAGTCCCCGCCAGTCATGCTTTTATTCTGACGTTAATCTTATGATTGTGCCTGACGGTATGGCACCCACAGGATGGAAATAAACATTATTATTATTCGGATTACCCACAATCTTCCCCTCCCTGTGATGGACCTCCACTCTGCTAAGAGGGCTAGTACTCAGTCAATTTAACAACCAAATTTAGTCCGCATTCTGTCCTGGATAGAATGGTGCCGCGGTGTTTGGTTCCCACGGCTCAAACCCGACGACGGTTTGCTCAGAAGTGCATAGCATAATGAAACGAAATCTGCTGCCACTTTAAACAGACTCCCCTGCATCAACTTAATTTACACCATCCCTTGCAGCTTCTTCCAGGATCACAATATTTAACGCATCCAACACCAGCCAGCGAAGGGGAAACTTCTCATGCAATTTTGGTTTAACTTTGGTATGAAATCCTCGAAGGCATAATTTATGTCCCCTTCGCTACTTCTTTCAAGTGCGATACAGAACGCCTTCTCCTGAATTTGACCTTCAAACTTCGTCTCATGTTCCAGCACTCACTTAATCGTCCACCATGTTCTCTACATTCCCTGTCTCCTGCATATTCTCCCTAATAACAATAGTAATAACAAAAATAACAATAGCGTTTATTTCCAACTTGTGAGTGGCATGCGGTCAGGCCTGATCATAATGTTACACTCAGAATAAAGGTACGACTAGCGGGGTTTACGGGAACAGGGGGTTGCGCGGAAAATGGATAATGTTATAAACAGTGGGCAGTATCCGACGTAGACCTTAGAATTTGATAAGGGTGGGTAAAGACAAAACAAGGGAAGGCAAAACAAAGGGTATTCGGCCTTAAACATGACAAAAACTGCAAAATGCGGAAAATAAAGAGCCAGAGCAACGGACCTGGTGAAGGTGCAGAGGTGGCGTAAGTCAGCCGGTCAATTGGAACTGAAACCTAAAATGGTTGCTGCGGCCTCGTGGCCCTGGACTGTTGGGCTTATGACCAGGGTCATGAAAAGCGTGAGCGGGGTGATGACGTGGAGGGATTAGTGTTCCGAAAAAGCTGTAGTAGGCTTATCAGAATCGCGGTGTACGGCGAAACTGTAGTGACTCAATGATGTCGCTGTTGTAGTGGAGTTGGGTGTAAAAGTTCCTTAGAAGAGTGAGTTAGTGAAATCGCCCAAGCCGAAAAGCGTAAATTATTGACTTTATGGAGAGCACAAACTAAAGGAACACCGAAATGTTCAAATCCAAACGAAATGTTCGGCAGATTTGAATAAACGCGTCCTGGAGGCGGCTGGGGCCAGGTGAAGGTTTTGTTCCCATTTGCAGTTAATTGAACGAGTGAGCAAGAGTGTACGGTTAAGATTGTGGAGAGGATAGTTGCGGGTGTGCTATCAAACAGCGTGTGGCAGTACCGCGCCATCATTGGCCCTGACGTAAATCGTTTTTTGCACAGCCATATAAGGGACGTTAAACCTAAGGTCATTGTGATGGGATGTACAATTCTTTTAGACGCGGGATTTTTTTCAGGTTGGCCAAGGGAATCCGCAGAGGTAGGACGAAGCTGATGTAACCTCACAGGAATTTTCTCCTATTGGGAATCTTCGTGGATGCAGATCATGTACCCAGAGAGGGCAGCTAAACCAGGTATTGTTGAAGGTTGAAGCTTGAGAAGAAGGGGGAATGTCATAAGATCAGTAAAGCCTGGTGAACCTGAGGAGACATCAGATAGGATAAGGTGCATTAATAGAGAGGGAGAGAAAACTTAACGTTTACCACAATTAGGGTGGTAACAACAAGTGATCAAATGAGACGGGATAAGTGTGTAGTTGTACTCAGTAGACTAGCGGTCACGCAGAGTTCGATTTTGCCAATATATGATATTAAATTACAAGAGGTCTAGAGAAAACAGGCATAAGCACACAGAGCGGTGGTGTGGTTAGGGAACACAAACGCATGTCTGGCGGGAGTGGACTTCCAAGGTGATGTTCCAGTCCATCTGGAATTTATTACGTGAGCTGAACAGTACCGAAACCTACGAGAGCACAACCGGGGAATGCTCAGCAGTTACTTCCAAGCACATCTTATAAGTCCATGCCGTATAGTGTCTAAATTCCTCCCCCCACGAGGCAGCAGTCAAAACACCCAACAAGCTTTCGTATTACTCGACTCCACAACTCAGGTGCTGCTAATCCATGAAGGCCACAAGTCTTACGGACCTGCTGCCTCTTCCTTCCTTAGAAACGAATCTCAAAACTGTGACAAGAATCGCGATCTACCGAACAAATCAGTATTCCATTGACATACTCATGTACAAGCCTGGCGAACTTACCCGTCAGTATACCAGGCTCATGTATTCCCAGAGTTTTTGGCTTTAGATGAACCTTCAGCTGGCCAGCCCAAGGTCAGTGAGGTTGCCCCGCAGTGTAGCTGATATCGGGCTAATCTTCCTGCATAATGATTTTTTCGTCCTTTGTGCATGTATATTTGGCATGCCACTGCGCCATGTCTTTAATTTTTCCCCGTTCTCTCGTCTGCGCACAACCCGCCCTATTTTGCTCTTGTGTGATCTTTCGGCTGCAATAAGTTTCATCCTCCATTGAGTTTGAATTTTCGACCTTAATCTACCACAATTATGCAGCCACAATTTAGCCATGTAAGCTCTCATGGGTGCGCAAAAATTCTTTTTCTTCTCTGGTGGTTCTACACTGGTGTGGCTTTCGCCAGTCATACATGTTCATAAAAAATTAACAGCAGTTGATAGAACCATTACACCCCACTTCTCTCCCACATCTAGTGCTCCAGCAAAAATTGGGTACATTGTATTGATTATTTCCATCTATAACTTAAAACTGTCAAATGGTTTACCCCTGTATAGTGCTCAGCTGGATGACGTCTACTTATTCGGTACCTTATTGAGTACCTTTTCTTGTAACCCCCGTATGTCCACCATTAGAAGCAGTGCGGCTCATAAGAGTTCTTAATCCATGACAGCAATAGTTGCAAGCGTGGTGCCCGACCGTCCGAGTCTACCTGTCATCAGCTCCAAGCTTGCACAACGTGCTTGTTGTAGTTATCAAAAAGTAATTCGGAGAAAACGGACCTGGAACGGTGCTGGTAGATAAGCAATGTGGTGGAGGTGAAATGCTTCCGTGCAAACGTCCTCCGGCCAAGGGATTCAAAAAGACGTTCCACAGGGAGTGGAGAAGAACCTCCAAGCCCTTTGCTGTGCGGCGTGAGAATGGTGATGATGACAGCTGTTTGCCCCTGAAACCCCAAAGAGTGATATGTTTAGCCGTGTTAACCAACTCCCTTGTGCGTTTTAGTTCAATTATCACGGAACCTTGGTGATCCCCCTGAACTTGGAAGGGCCAAGTTGCAGACATGGGCAAACTGGTGAGCCTTTCATTTTTTAAACACCGAAGTGTTCACAGCACTCTGAAGACATCTTTTTAGTTCCTTAGCTCTTCCGCGGAAGACAGGTCTCGGAGTTACGCACGACACATGACGAACACGTTTTGGACGCGTCCTTATCAAGCTGGGTCGCCCCTTGTTGCGCAGTTATCATTATGAAGCTCTGAGAGTGTAAGGCACACGGACGCCCGATGCGCTTTTGAACAAGTTGAGGTTTTTGGCAGGTTCGTTGTGCGATTAGTCGTACTAGACGCAAAGGAGCATTAACAGAAGAGCGCGGAGTCTGTTTTATTTAACGTTGGATGCATTTAAAATGGGCGCTTGGGCCATAAGTCCAACAGCCCAAAGCCGAATAGGCCTCATCGTTGGTTTTAGACTTCAGTTCAAATTGACCGGCCAGATCGCAACAATTCTGCTACCGCACCAGATTCCTTGTTCTTTTTCCCCTTTTTCGCAATCTGAAGTTTTCTTATTATGTGGAAGGCAGGATGCATCTTTTTTGATTTCCTTCTCTCTGTTTTTGGCCGCAACCTCCAAATCTTAACGATCTGATATTGTCTGGGATTGATATGTTCCCCCAAATGTAAGATAAACCCTGGTTATTGCGTTTCCTTTCCCATGTCGGTTTAGGCATGACTTGGTCCACATCGTATTTTGCCCACTGTTTAAGATTGCCCTTTTTTGCACAATCTTCAGTACCCGCCAATCCCCAAGTCGTGTTTTATCCTGACTATTCCTGTGATCTTTCCTGACGGTATGCCACCTAATAGTTGGGAATAAACAGTATTATTATTGTTATTGTAGGTTAACATAAGAAGCTTCGTTAGCCTAGAGCACTGGCTATTCCATAGACTGATACACGGAATGGAGGCTTTTGCCTAAGTTTCCTGGGTCGGTTTTGTTCTTGTCGCTCAGCGACCGCCGTACACCTGAAACAGTAAGCTTGCCAGCGCAAGCACTCGCATAAAAATTGTTCAACAGTGCTTTGAACTGGGTTATAGAAGGAACGTGGACAACCGTCGGAGGAAGGTTTTCCTCGCGGCAACCACCCGTAATGAGAAAAACCTGTCTAATGAACGTGTACCCTCTGAGCTTGCAAATCTTGCAAATGTCCTCGCCATGCGGTTGCTGGGTCAACGGTCAAAAACCTGTTGGCCAAACCTTGTTCAAACAAAGTATAAGTAAGAACTAGTTCTCTTCGGTGGCGAGAATACTCTAGTGGAACGAGGTCAAGCACCACAAGACGCATCTCATAGTCCACGGATTTAAGGTCGGCAACCATTTTCGTAACAGCTCGTTGGACACGCTGACTAAGCGTTACTTCCTTCGCGCGTCCTGAGTAGACATCTT
Source organism: Clonorchis sinensis (assembly GCA_003604175.2). NCBI lineage: Eukaryota > Metazoa > Platyhelminthes > Trematoda > Opisthorchiida > Opisthorchiidae > Clonorchis > Clonorchis sinensis. The sequence continues at coordinate 209,957,454 of CM030369.1, forward strand.
TGTTGGCATATTCAAGGAGCGGTCTGACGTAGGCCGGGCAGAGTATTTGGAAGTCCATGAGAGTAGTACATGAGAAGGTGCGTCGAATCATCAGTAGAGTGGCGAATGCCTTTTGGGCCGATTGCTCATGATTCATTGAGGAGGACATTTTTGATGCAAGCAAGGTAACCAAGCTTTTTGGGGCATCTGTCCTCGTGGGGTCGATTCGCGCCATGCCCAGCATAGGCGTTCTCCGAGTCTCCTCCGAATGACATATAGACGCACTTTTCGTCATTCAGAGTAAAGTTCCAGTCCAACGTCTACTTCTTTGCAGCGTCTACAGCCATTTGCAGGGCACCGGCATTAGCACTCCAGTGTTCCAGGTCGTCCACAAAAAGTAGATATGAACTTGCAATAACATCTGGAAAGCCATTGACGTATATCAGTGGTCCCAAGACGGAGCTTTGGGGAACTCCAATGGAGGCCAGCGCTGAAAAAGAGTAGGCCGAGCCTACTTTCACTCGAAATGTCTTGTATGATAGGAATGCCTTCATTCAATGTGGTATATTCCCTTGAATCCCGTAAGACTCGAGTTTGTGGGACAACGAAACGTGTGGGACTCGATCGAATGTTCGTGAGAAGTCGAAAAATATGACATCCGATATGAACCCCTCGTCCTTGGCTCGGGTTAAGCTGTGCATAAACACGAACGTTTCCGTTACTCAAGAAAGGTTTGGGAGAAATCAGTGTTGAACTGGGGATACCAAGTTGTTGCAAGTAAGGTTATCTAGGATGGCTCGCTTCAGAATGCTTTCCATCACCTTGCACGGCCCTTTGGTGAGGCTAGTAGACCAACAGCTACCAGGAGGTAGTCGGTCACCAGTTCTGTAGATTGGCGTGCCAATCGCCTTTTTTCATGGATAGAGTAGATGACCTCCGTCAGACGACTGACGATACACCAGGTAGAACTGATTTGACGGTGTGAATGATGTTTTCTTCAGGATCCCTGAATGAATCTCTGACCTCAACGCGCAGAACGGGTTGATCTTATGAAGGGATTGACGGATGTTCTCCATCGTGAAGACTAAGCTAATTAGAGGCCGTTCGTAGTTACGCCTTGAAAAGATTGGATGTGAGAAGGACGCTTGGGCTGAATATAGACTTGTATAGTGTTCTCTGTAGGCCTCGGATACCACCATGGGGTCACTCGTGGGTTCCCCGTTCCTGTCCCTCAAGGAGAATACGGTTATCTTATTTCTGCGGTGATGTTTCATGTATTTAAACCGCACGTTTCTGTTTTTCCGAACGAGGTCTAGAATGGTGGCTTGTTTACGTATGCTCCATTGGGGGATTTCTGACTTACAGCGGTTTCGCATTTTACGAAATGCCAGCACATCTTCTATGTCTCCTGCAGTCAACTTTTTAAAAATCCTTGAGACCTCTATTCCAAAAGGTGCCAAATCTTTTTAGGTAGCTTGCGACTCCTCCGACTGCTAGCTGACAGGCAACATACCCTGGCTAAGTTCCCCGAGTGTGCATGCGAGCTGGTGTTACGAACAAGTAAAGCGCACTACAGCCACATGCTTTGCCACGACGAAAAATTTATGGTGTTGCAAGCACTGTAAAGTTTATGAGTGTTGTTCCGGCATGCTGGACTAAACCTTTGGGCCGAGTCCTTTCAATCAACCCAACTCCGGTACATACTAAGAGGTCTACATTCTCTAAACCGGAAGCGGCGTATACATCGGGAGCCTGTTCATATGTAACTCTATAGAAAGCGAGTAGTTTGCCCTCGCATGTTGACTGATTTGCTTGTCCGCAGGGATGATGCCGCGGCAGTACCAGGTACGTTTCCTTGATCGATAAATGGGAGGCAAAGTTGACAGTTGCCAGGGTGTTGTTAGGGTGTGAATTTACGTTGTGGTATTTTTATATGGTGGAGTTAGCAGGGGACAAGCCTCTACACCTGAGTATTTAACCATAGTAACCTTGTGCTAAAGATTGACGCATGTCCCCTTATAGTGCTTGCTTAAACAGTGTTCCGGAGTAAATTTTCTTTCTAAAGCTTAATAGCAGGTTACATCAACACATACACAAACCGCAGCGCACGTACCTACGGCTTCCCACCTAGCTGGAAGCTTGCCAGTATTATATAATCTACTAGTCGTCCGTACACAATCCGGCAGGTTTCACCATGCAAGTGTGATGAAAATTATCTCCAAAACGTTAATGTTAGATTTAAAAGCCAGCGTGGAACTTAGATGCCGTCGAAACTGTCATACCACGATAAATTGCTAAGTTAAATGGCCCCTGCGAGGCTATCAGGTGGAAGAACCGTAAAATTTTGAAATAGCATAGATCATGAAGGACATTGGTTACATTTCTGTGTGGTCTGCCGCGCGAGCGAATCTCCTCTAGTTTTGATATATATGGCACAAAGACAGACGTCCGGGGTCACAACATCATCGTACTGGAATTAAGAAAGAGGGATACATATTGTTGCTTCTTCATCTGAGCCAATGGTGAACAGCGGTCATTTTCTTTTGTGTTCTGACTATTCATGAGTGACGCGATTTACGCCCGTTTATTGCATCACCGTTCTGTTTCCTTGCTGATAATTCTCCCCGATTTCTCTCACACACAAGGTCCGTTAATTCCCCAGTAACTGATTTCAATATTTCGTTGCCCGTCCGTCATTGCTTGCAAGTTCGCCTCAGTTCCACCTATTATCGAGCGTCCTCTCTGACAGAGAAAACAGACCGACCGAGGATCGAACCCGGAATTCCTTGGATGATGGTACAGCGTGTTGTCCACTACGGCAAATTGACGTCCGAAGGGGCCCATTTGTGCAGTAACTGTATACCGCATCTGTCAGATAGCTCTTGGTGAGAGTTGTTTCGAACGGACCTAAGCGCGCCATCCGATTTGTTACATGACATGAGCTGTCGCATCCTGCCGTCAACCAAAAAGAGTTTCTTACCTCCTGAGCGTACTTATGCGCCGTTAACTCTCTTTACGGCCGAATCACACTGACTGACTTCGCGTATCTGTACGTTTGTGCATCGATTGCTGCTTACTTGCTATTGCTTTCAGAAGTCTCCGTTACCTCGTTAACCATTTCCAGCTCCTGCCAATTGCGCTTTTACTGGTTGTACGTTAAAGTAAACTCACAATGCTTATTAACCGGTTTGTCTATAGAACTAGTTCCCGACATTTCTCAATACATTATCTGCCGCCCTCATCCGCCTTTACCCATTGTCTACTGGATACGGTCTGCGTACAATCGCAATCGTCCTGTGAGATACTCAGCTGCCCGCATCTTACAATTATATTAACTAACTAGTGTTTTCTGACCGAAACCACAAAGTATTCCAAAAAAGTTGTCAAATGTGCCGGTGAAAGCACATGCCTTTTCTCCTAGAAGAAGTGTTTCCCATGTTCTCAAATAAACTCGGTAGAGAGAAGCCTTTCCGTTTCGTGCGTAGTATGCATGCCTTGGAAGCGCCGACGGACGGTGGTTCTCGGAAGGTATCAATTTACGACAATTTCTCTGGACGGGTGGCAGGGAGAGAGCCCAAAGACCAAAGCACTGTAAGCAACGTTGTACAGCACTTATAATAGCATACAAACCAACCAAAATAGCAGATAATATACATCACACATGAGTGAATAATAGTAATAATATTTATTCCCAACTTGTGGGTGGCATGCCCTCAGGCATGACCACAAGGTTACAGTCCGAATAGAGGCAGGACTGGAGGGGACTGTGGGTACAGGGGGTTTTGGAAAAAGAGACGGCGTCACACGCGGTGGGCTTTATCCAATGTAGACACGGTCAACACTAAACCGTCACGAGCAGGGAAGCGCCGTTACTCTGCTCTTTTTGGAGAGATCATCGAACAAGATCAAATCATTAGGATTTGAAACTGGCGGGCAAAAAGAAAACGAGGGAGGACAAAACGAACGAGCCCGGTTAGCTCTCGATGGAAAGTATCCTTCTCAATATCGGAACTGCAGTCCGTTGGGGCGTAAGCCGACACTACAAACAGACGTCACTTTCTATGCCGAGAGGCATTGAGCTTCATTGAACTGGAAAACCGGACGGCACAAAGGCGACTATCCACTAGGTCCCAATCCAGCAAAGCGCGTTCAGCTCTGAAGCTGAGTGCAACTCCACCGCCATAGATTCCACGAGTCATCGCTTCTGGGTCGTCTGACACACGGAGGGAGAAATTTGAAAGAGTTCATCCTCGGCGCTCTGAGACATATAATCACGCCTGGGTCTTGTAAGCGTGTTTTGGAGGCACAGCATACATTTATATTAAGGGAGTAAAAGGTTTCAGCAAACATTGTCTGTTTGCCAATTTGACATAGAGTACAGACGTTAGAAACTCCTATATAGAAAGCATCTCGTGGATTTAGAAGGGTGTTATTTTGTTTACTGTCAATAGGCAGTGAGGATCATAAGGCCCTTTGATCAGGCTACTGACGGTCAAATGACCCAGCGACGTTTGCCTGTGTGGTGGGAAGGGGTTGAGGAGGGACATCGATGGACACAGAACTGCGCGGGTAAATGATACTTCCCGGTTGCCCAGGCCGAGGAAGGGGGTTTGGATGTGTTACCCCACCTTGAGACTTGGCTCGGAAGCCTGGCACACAAGGCAGTGGGAAGATGTAAGGTTTTGTTTAGGGACCCTGCCCCTAGCCTCTGACTTCAAAGTCTGACCCATGAGGCAGCGGACAGTAAGGTTTTCTTTGGGGACTCTGCTCGGAGCCGATGACTCAATAGCCTGACCTGCTCGGCTGCAGGAGGTTGGGCTAACCCTAGGGCGCAGAGAATAAGGCATCACTGTCTTATTCCTGATGCGGCTGCGCACAGCAGGGTACTTTTGAGCAGCACCGCACCCTTTGGTTTTTAAGTATTTCGACCATAGTGTATAGCACACTGGCGGTCACTGTCAGATGTTGAGCGATCGGCGGCTTTTGGGGCCGACCTTTTCTAAGCCATTCTTCCTCGGGAGAATGCAGCATCGCTGCTTCCATAATAATGGACATGCTGGTCGCCTGGGGGAAACAACTTACTGCCATCGCACACCCATCGCAAGGGACAGTAAGATTTCACCCCAAGACCAACTCCTAGCACGATTACTCGTAGTACGGGGTCTCGCTGCCCTTGGTCTGATTGTTTCCCATTGGCCTGCCTGGCGTGGTTGCATCTTGTGGAACGACGTTCCAGCCAATGTAACCTGCGCGATCAATGCAGCACTCAAGCCCGACCACCACGTCAAGGTGACAGCTTAAGGTTGCGGATGGCAAAACAAGATGATTCCTGCGTGACATATGACAAGCGAAGTGTAATCTGTGAAATCGTGGCCCCGGACTGTTGGGCTCATGGCCAGGGTCACAAAAAGCGTAAGTGTGGCTGGTGAAGTGGTGGTCTTAGCAGAGCAGATAAACGGTAACGGAATCTCAGGAACATGGTGTACAGTAAAACCGTAGAGACTCACTGGTGTTGCGGTTGTGGAGTTGGGCATATTAGTTCCTTGAAAGAGCGAGGTCGTGGCAACACACTAGCCAGAACGCGAACTGCATAGAAAATTATTGATTTTGTGGGGAGTACAAACTGAAAGTCCACCGAAATGACTTGATTCAAACGACAGGTTCAGCAGTTTGGAATGAATGGGCCAAATGAGGAGCTTATTCGTATTTGCAGTTAATGGGACGGGAGGGCGAGAGGGTTCGGTCGAGTGGGAAAAACATATCGGCAATGTTGTGGGAAGGAAACAGTTGCGTGTGTGCTATCAACCTGGGTATGGCATTGCCGTGGCATCATTGGCCTGACATACTTCGTTTTCGGACAGCCCCGTAACTGACGTCACATTCGAGGCATTGGGCTGGGATGTGCAATCTTCTGAGCGTGGATGACAGTCAACCAGGTCGTCCATACCTAATATTGCCGGAGTTCAACGCTCGGGAAGACGGGGATTGAGATGAGACTACCAAATTATAGTGAGTTTGAGGAGACATCAGACGGGGTCTGTGTCTTAATAGATATGTATATATATATATATAGAGAGAGGAAGGACTTGACGTCTATCGCCATTAGTGTGGGGGCAACAATTGACTGTATGAGGATATGATAAGGATGGATTTGTAGTTATAATAAGTGGCTCATGGCGATAAACATTTTTGGCACTAGTCTTGCATGCCGGTAGTGGAGGGTTTGGAACCTCTGTATACATATATTTCTCCTTGGAGCAGCTGCACTCACTCCTGGGAATAGTAGGTAGCTGCGTGTGTTTTGTCTTGTTGACTAAATTGCGCTTTGCTATGGTACAGCCTAATTATGGCGAAAGCAGCTACAGCTCCGTACGTCAATGCAAGCCATGGGCATAATAATAATAATAATAATGTTTATTCCCAAATTTTGGGTGACATACCGTCTGGCATGATCATACGTTTACAGTCAGAATGAAGCATGACTGGGGGTTTGCGGGTAGTGCGGATTGCGCGAAAAGAGGACAATGTCATAAACAGTGGGAAATATCCGATGAAATAATAATAGGTTGCTTTCCCAACTTGTAGGGAACAATGGTCATGAGGTCCGACTAGTTCAAAGACATGAACATGGCATGAACTAAAACTGAAAACCATTGCTGGCCATGAGTGACCTTGGGCGCTTGGGCAAATGGCTGGAGTCACAACGAGCAAAAGTGGAGATGGAGGTAGAATAATTCGAATAGGGAGCACATGGCGAGTTTTGTCTCAAAAATGTGGCTTAATCTGAAATTAAGCAAACTCACTGTTGTAGGGAAGTCAGTTGCAGCAGATAGGTTGGATGGGGACGTGGTGTTAATGCATAGGGCGAACCAAACATCGTATACGGATTTGAACTTGTGGAAGAGGCAAGCCGAAATTGTGGCAGAAAATCAGGCTAGCCAAATTTGGGCGAAAATTCATCGGGTACGAAAGAACTCGTCCCAGAGACGGGGCCGGATGAAAAATTTGCTCGTAGTTGCGACTACAGGCTCGATTGGGCGAGGGTTGCGGTCGAGATTTTGAAGAGAATAGTTGCGAGTGCCATCACACTGGGTATGACAGTGCCATGCCATCATTGCACTGACATGCTTCGGTTTATGGACAGCCCCGTAACGGTCGTCAAGGGTGCCGCGATCGGAGAAGGGATACGCAGTTCTGTGGCAGCTGGATCTGGGTGAGACGGGGATTGACACAGAGAGTCAGACGGATGCAGGGTCACAGATAATTTCCCTTTCGTTGGAGGACCGTGTGAGTGTAGACCGGGGACCAGCCAGTTTGAATGAATAACAGTCCTACGGGGCGTTTGGGCAACTGCAGTAGAAGTTTGAAGCTTGGGAAGAGGGGCAACGAGGAAGAAATAGAATGAAAGCAGTAGCATGTTGCGAGTGTCAGGAGGCATATGATACAACGGTGTCAACAGAAAAAATCTAAAAGGGGATGACAGCAAGCTAAATGGACCCAGGAAAGGTGGATACGTTTGCTGATCTAGAAACCAAGTACTAGTTGGGCCAGAGTAGGTGCATAGTTTTAGGATAGTAAGAACTTTGTCGTCGAGGTAGCTAGCAGGAGGCTAGACGTTGGACTAGTTGGAACGGGCGGCAGTTTTTAGCTTACCAAAGAATCATGACATAGGGTCTCCGTTGTGCAAAGAAAAGGGTTAATGTGAGCAGTGACAGTAGACAAGTAAAAAGCGGATAGGCAACAGGCTCCCAGAAAATGGATAAGAACCGTGGCTTAACTGAGATCTACTACGTCAACCTAACAGGAGATTAAGATTAAGGATCACCAGTCGCCGAGTCACTGCTGTCAACTCCAGAAAACGAATGGTGCATAGCAAAAAGAACAGCCATTAAATGCTAGCTGTGACTGGTTGTAATCAGGAAATAATAATTTATTTGCATTTTGTGCATATGATCGTTATAGATGACAAGAGGATAGAACGTGTGTGCTATGTTTGGATGGTGAAGTGAGCTTGGGATGGTGTGATCCAACTAAGACGAAGGTGGCAACTCCTTGCACGTCGACATTAGCCGTGAGCCTCACACAGTACCCTCAGGCTACCCCATGCATATATATATATATAAGACAAACGAAAAGACACCTGTCATTCGCTTGTATTTCTTGGTGTTGCGAGACAAATGACAACCGGACAAGTCCAATCCAGCTACAGACAAACAGCAACTGCTCTTTTTTGGTTTTCCTGAATTAAAGGCCAGGCTCAGAACCACCGGCGATGGGCGATACACCCGTGCTGCTGGAGGGGTGGCGAGTATACGAACGCACCATGGTGCAACGTAACAGGGCGACCCTCCCTGCAGGACGTACCCGTCCACCACACGAGGTTTTCATCCCTCGTGCATGCTACCAGATCTGCAGGGTGACAAGTCACCAAGCAGTCATAATTGCGGCTTGTGCATTAAAAAACTCCAGCTACCAGATATTTTATCCGGTCGGGGAAAGCCAGGCCAGTAATACAGCTCAGTCATTTCGAACAAGCAAACGGCAAACAGCTGCTGGAAGAGGCAAGTCGCGGAGGCAAATGAAACGTCAACTACGTTTTGGGCTATGGGAGTAGAATGGAGATGTTCAGAGCCTGTGTACTATGGCTAAACGAAGACGAAGCATTGGTGTGAGCCGCCTTGTCAAGTAGAGCGCACCAGTGTTGAGTGTATGTGTGTGTGAATGAGTGGGCTGTGGGGCCAAACCAGTATTTCGTTTATGGCGCATCTCCAGACCCACCATTTGATATGCATGCGCTGCGCGTGTTCAGGGGATGCAGAATGGTTCAGAACAGCGAGGAACTAAGGCTTCGGTTTGGCTTAGGTTAGTTAAATCCAGTCAAAGCAAGCCACCAGACATTAAATAGAGCTGACAGAGTTACTCAGGGATGGGACCAGGCTTGAAGAACTAGGAATAAGTTGGCTGGTACAAAAGCTCAAGGCCGGAGGAAGGAAATACAACCAGGTCAGTGGAAACGGGCTTAACGACAATTAAGATGGCAGGCGCTAGACATTCTCTGCAAATCAACTACGCTTCAGACAGCGAAAGGAGTTGTGGTCGCAGGAAGTGAACGTCTGCATAAGAGATAGATAAAGTGGTAAGTTATAGACAAGAACACTTGGGAGGGTGGCTGTCGCGCTTGTGGGTTAATGCTAAAGGGTTCATTCTGGTGAGTATAAATGCTAGGACCTAGTAACAGGACAGTCGGGGTGAGTGCGCAGATTAGAAGGGCTTAGGGCCTATTTCAAAAAGTGTCTAGTGTAAGCTGAGGCGCGAAAAGGCGCTCAGCTCCCTCAATAGAAAGGTAAGAATCGATGGCCTTTCGAAAGCCTACATGAGATGAGATACGGATATGGGAGGCTTGTTCCATAGTTTGGAATACAGGCAAAGGAAAAGTTTTGTCTAAAGACAGTTCGACATGTCGACAATGGGAGTAAACACCCAGAGTTGCGAATATTATAGGGGTACGGGAAGAAAATTCAGGGCAGCAGTCAGCTATGTAAGCCCTCCGGTAGATTAGGCGATGCAGAAGGCCTAGATTCAACCTGATGCGCCTTAGCCATAATGGATCCAGCCCAAGTGACAAACAGCGAAGACGGTACGGTAGTGTGGATGACACCGGAAACAAGGACTTCGTAAACGAGCGCTGCACATTCTCCACAGCAGTCCGGCATGCCTGTGAATACTGTGAGGCGAATTCAGGGCTGGATTCAAGAATGGGTCTTACAAATTGTTTAAAGATAGCAATTAAGCATGATTTGTTATGAAAGGATCGGCGAATGTAAGCGCAGAGCTTGCGAGCTTTAGCCACTCTATACCTCGCATGTTGGTTAAAGCTAAATGCACAGGAATACCTAAGGCCTAGGTCTCTCACTTCGGGAAGAGTAGGAATCAAGAGCCCATTAAGAGTAAGCGTCCCAGGAGGAATTTGGAATCGATGTGACAGGGCTTGGCACTTTGGAACAGCGAAAGAAAGACAGGAGTTGGAGGACCAGAGTGATAAAGAGTTCAGGTCGGACTGAATGTTAGAGAGTAGAAACAGAGTCACTGTCCTTAAAGTGTAAGCTATCTTAATGTCATCAGCAAACAGAAAAGGGGATCCATGGGTGATCGAATCGGTGACGTTATTAATGTATAGTAAGAACAGTAGAGGGCCAAGCACACTACCCTGAATAACTCCACTGGTAATGGGAAGGGGTGAGGAGGAGATCCCCGATTTTGGTGGCCTGGGTTCTCCCAGTGAGGTAAGAGGTGAACCATCGCAGTAGCGGGCCACCAATCCCCGTAGATCGTAGTTTGTTGAGGAGTGCACCGTGGGGAACTTGGTCGAACGCCTTGCGAATATCAAGATAGATAAGAATAATACACAGTCCGGCATCGTAGGCGGACGAAATATGATTAAAGAAATCAACCTGGCATGTGTTAGCTGACCGCCGTGCCATAAACCCATACTGCCGGTTGTTAAGGGTTCTGGTGGTGAGCAGGTAATCCATGACAGGGACTTTGATAAGGCGCTCTAGGGTAAGAATGAGTAAGCAGGTATGGTGGATGCCACGATAGCTGGCTAGAGCAGTTCGTGGACCTGACTTATGGTGTGGAACAATGGTAGAGTGCTTCCACTGACTTGGGACTGTGCCAGTGATAAGAGATATTGAAGAGATTAAGGATGAGGGTTGGGACGTCCGGGCCACCAGCTTTTAAGATAAGAGAAGGGATACCGTCAGTGCCTGGGAAATTGGAGTCTCTAAGGCGGACGAGAGACGAAGTTACATCAGACAAAGTGACTGAGAGCGTGCAGAGGTTGGGGCTTGTCTCGTTAGCAGGTATGGTAACTTCGTAACCAGGTGGGGAGCAATGAGTAGATAGAGTCGATGTGGAGGGGACATAGCAGCTAGCGAAGTAAGAGTTTAGGATTCCACAATGTCAGCAGGGTCAGACAGAGGCTTCCCGTCAGCGGCCACAATATTTGAAACTGCAGATGAATTTGAGAAGCAACGCCGGTGAAAGAGGCGCCCCAGCATCTTAGGTTGTAGAGAATGGGCTATGGCAGCAGATTCCTCGCGCCTTTCAAGAGCGAGTTTGGCAGTGGCAATGTCAGTCATAAGTTTGTTAATTACAATGAGGAGAGATCATGGGATTCAAGGAAGAGCCTACGATAATTCCTAAGTTTATGGCGTATGGCGGGTAATCGTGTGGCTGGATAGCAACCTGAAACATAGGAGGCTCGTGTGGGGGCAACTAGATGTAGTGATGATAGTAGGTTGCCGTAAAAGATGTTGGCAACGCTTTGCGTGTCGTCAGAGAGAAAGAACTCGTCCCAGGCCTTATGGCGCAAAGATTGCAAAGGCTTCTAGAATGTCCGGAAAGGGTGAAAGAGGTTGAGGGAGGAAGTGTAGGATTAGGTTGAGTACTCTTCCAACTGCAAGCGACAATACAGTGGTCGCTATCAGAACTTCGGGCCAACTGCAGCGGTGGGACACAGATAGCCGTTGACAAGGGCAATGTCCAGGATGTGGGCACCGCGTGTTGGTTGCCTTACAAGCTGGGACCAGCCTTCGACATTATTGGGCAAGCAGAGGCGAAAGCGCAAAGGGAGTTTTGTTGAGCCCAGGCGATCTCAGAAAGGTTGACATCCCCAACCATTAGTTTGTTTGAGTGAGGTAGAGCCTGGGTGAGAAAGAAGCGTGGATAGACGAAATCGATCTAGTGGAGTGTGGAGGGGCATGTACAAACACCCGAGGATGAAGGGGATTGATTGCCCGACAGGCAGAAAGACAGACGGAGTCTGGAGTCTCCGCCAGTAGTGGATAGACAATAGTGGAGACTTCCATTTCAGTTCAGCCTTCAGGCTATCTCATCAGTTTTTACGGTTTCTCTTATTTTTTATTGAACAGACGAAAGACCGGTTTTTATCGTGTGTAGTTTATAGCTGGCAGTCAAATGGCATAACTGGGGAAGTCCAGCCAAGCAGTGACAAACGAGAAACAACAGTGTACTTTTTTGATTTCCTGAATTAAATGTCACCTCAGTCTGGCGATAGCGGCACCCGTGCTACTGGAAGGGCGGTGGGTATACGAACACACAGGTGCAACGCAAGGGCGACGTATTTTGCAGGACGTACCGATCACCACGCGAGGTTTTCATCCCTCTGATGCTGCCAGTTCTGCCAGGTGGCGTGCCACTAATCAGTCATAACTGCGGCGTGTGCATTAAAAACTCCAGTTACCAGATATTATCCGATGGGGATAAAGCCAGGCCAGTAAAACAGCTCAGTCATCTCGAACAAGCAAACAGCAAACAGCTGCTGAGAAAGGCAATCGCGGGGGCAAATGAGACGGTAGCTACTATTGGGACAATGGGAACAGGACCGAAATGGCCAGAGCGTGTGAACATGGTTAAACGGCGACGGTGCGTGAGCTATCAGCCAAACGAGGCCACCGCAACCGTGTGTGAGGGTCAGGTGGTGGACCCCGTTCCTGAAGGAGGTCACGGGATAGTTGGTTGTCAAGTAGGGCGGCTGCGGCTTCACACAAAAGGAAGTCATCTACAGACTGTGGAAACGTGTGTCAGTGTGCTATTTCGAAACCAATCGAGGAGACTGTTCCAAATGCGAGTGTAGTAAATCAGGAAGAGGTAGTACGCGCTGGAGGGCACACCAGGAGGTTGTTTAATTCACTGAATTTATAGCGTGTACATGACTTTACGCTTGGCCTAGCCTCTGCTATAAGCATTTCGGTGTAGGAGGACGGTGTAGGAGAGTTAAATTTAGCTTCAATCGTCTGAGCCAAAGTGGTTCAAGACCAGGATCACAGGCGAGGCAGTGAAGAGAGAGCTCGTCTGTGGGGATATTTTGTGGTGACACGTTGGACGTTCTCGGGTGCCAGCCTGCAACTTTGAGTATAAAGGGAGGAGAAAGCAGGACAGAATTGAGACAGTCACGCATAGCTTGAAAATTGTGACCTTTATGCCTTGACGATGGAAGGAGCGTAATATTAGAAAGAAGAACCTGCGTGCCTGGGCAAACTGGAACTGGACTTGACGAGAAGAATTTAGGGCGCGGGAGTACCTGAGACCAAGCTCTTTGATCTCTGTTGAACCTACTAACTTGGACGGAGCAGCAGCAGGAAGTCATATGGGGCTTGAAGAAAATAAGCTTAGGCTATAGGCAATTGACCAATGGGTCAGAGAGTCTAAGTTTCGTTGGATCTGGCGAAAGGCAAGAGTTTTAGCAGATGGAGGAAATGTGTAAGCTATTTTTATATCGTCCGCTAATAGGAAGGGTTTACCATGGGATATGGAGTCGATGACGTCGTTGATATATAGTAGGAAGAGGATGGAGCCTAGCACGCTCCCCTAAGTGACTCCACTGGTGATCGGTAGTGGGGGTGACTGTTTGTCACCAATTTGTGTTACTTGTGACTTATCAGATAGATAGGAGGTGAACCACTGAACCCAGGGTCCAGCGATGCCAGCAGAATTGAGTTTCTTCAGCAGGGATGCATGAGTCATCTGGTCAAAGGCTTTCTCGACATCCAAACAGATTAGATCAATAGTGTGTCCGGCATCATGGGCTGCTGTGACGGTCTCAAAGAAGTGAAGCCGGCAGCCATTGACGGATCGCTGAGATAGAAATCCATACCGTCTTTAATCTATGGCATTTGTAGCCAGGAGGAACCTGATTAAGGGCCTTTGACCAGACATTCAAGGGTTCGCAGTAAAATAGGGGTATGATGGATCCCTCTGTAGTTGGAAGATTTGGATTTAAAAAGAAGGCAAACAACGGGTTGTTTCCACTGGGATGGGACGTTTCCAGAGTTGATTTAGTGATCAAAAAGATTTAAGACAAGGATTTTGACATCCTGACCGCAATGTCTCAGGGCACGTGATGCTATGCCGTTGCCACCCGGCACGGCGGAGTCCTTGAGGGTTTGAAGAAGGGCTGATACGTCAGCCAGGGAGGCGGTCACGTTGCTGAGAGACGGGCGGTTACTCTGTTGCGGAGATGTGAAGCGTGCGGTAGAAATTATGGGTTTGAGTTTGGCTGGAAAATGCACGCAGCAGCTAGCATAATCAGTGTTCAGTTTGTCGGGTATGTTGACGGGATCGGTGATAAAACTGCCGTCGGCAGAAGGCAGGGTAATTTACAGCGAGAGGGGTCCTTGAGAGTTGTGCTCTCTTCACGGCATTCGACAGATACGCGTAAGGACTCTCGGTCAGCAGAGAGCTTACTGACGAGGAGGGTTAATGCGAAATCCCAAGAGTTACGATATTCTCTGCCAGGTCGGTGTATTTTATTGTCCAGGGCCTTTAGTGACTTAGTATGCCGAGAGACACCAGGGTGAAAACTTTCAATGGGAGAAGCAAGGTGGAGAGAGTTCAAGAGGCTTTGGTAGCAGATGTCACAAATGCGTTGTGTTTGATGAGAGAAAGAAGTCGTTCCAGTTCTAGGAGGCCAGAAAAGATGAAAAAGCCGGTAAAATACCTGGAGACAGGGGGCGAAAGAGAGAAGAACTCGGAGGAACAGTTGTGTCATACCTGACTGCGTTGCACGAACCGACGCAGTGATCGCTACCTGGGAAGCGCGGGCCAACTGCGGCCGTAGCCAGATGACCCTCATTTGAGAATATTAGGTCTAAGTTATGTAGGCCGCGATTGGGGCTGCGTACAACCTGGGACCGACCCGCTACACCAAGTTAGGCAAGCAGTGAGGCATAACGAGTAGGACCCTGGGGAACCAGGAAATATCCGGTGGGTTGGGGACACCGGGAGATGCACCAGGGCATAGCACACGTCTATCCCAATGAAAAATGTACAAGGGGTGCCGTTATGTAGCTCCCAGAGCGGAGCTACTTCGCCTGAAAGGTAGGCGTATAAATAGAAACCTTCCAACGGATTACCTATTTGGTGTTGGACTCCTGAGGCCTGATCTGCCGCTGACAGCGTAGGTTCCGCTGCTGCGGAGGTCTATTCGCGCTAAGAATGTCCCAAAGTGCGGACATATTATTAACGTAATGGTTAGAAATTTACCGAACGGCGTTAAACGCGAGTTTCTGGTTGCTGAAATCACCAGACTATCACCCCTGTCGGCCCTCCCACATTGCGGCGTCTATGGAGTAACCATATTCGACAAGATAATGCTCGCGGTTAGAACCGATAACGTCTTTCGCTCTCCACCCCATCACGTTTGTAATCCTAACGATTGTCAGCCTCACATCTATTGTGTACGATCCTTGCTCACTACTCTTAGACTATCGTTTCTTCCGGAGAACCCCGCGCTAAATTAGGTGGCGTCTGAACAAGATTTGGCTCATACGTTTTTCGCGCTAGTGCATTGGATCCTACCAATAAACACTAAATGGTTTTTGAAGTTCAAAGAGCGCGCTTCTATTGAACAACAGCTGGTGCCGTTTCGGAGTAACATTCTTCCGGGCGGTTTTCCAGCTTTTCTGGAGCCCAGTTCAAATCACCCCACCCAGTATTCGTACAATGGAATTGGTTTCTCGAAAGCCACGACATTTTCAGGGTTGCCACTTCATAGTGTAGAATGTTTATGTATAATGTATACGCACATGTGTTACGCAGTTTATCTACATCGCTGAGTTGTTTAATCGTGCTAATCTTCAAAATCAATAAACACCAACAACCGCGAATACATTGCCTGATGTAATAGAAATCGCAAATTGCGTAAAAAGGTAACTTTCAAATAGTTTTACAGCTGTGATATTTCCCTGAACATTCTGGGATCTACATGACGCTTTTGGATGCAAAATCTCTGGTGGTACCACTCATGTAAACAGTTGTTGCTCAATAATTACTGTCATCAGTAAAAATTGAGTAAGCCGAGTTCGGTATTGGCGAAAAATCGTGCGTTTTTTGTTAAAAGCAAAGTGTTCCATTATGGCTCGTGAAGTGTGCCAAGAAGGTCCAAAATAGACGACATAAGTAGTTGAGTTTTATTGGTCGTCTTGATGAGTATATATGTACTGCCGGGAGGCGCATGAACTTTTTTCGTGCGGTGTTCATTTGGCCATTGACGTTTGGAAATGAGAGCAGGATATAAGTTAGGTTAGCGAAATATCACCATGAGGCAGGCGACTGACAAACTAAGAAATACTTACCGTGATGTGGGAGCACTTAGTCGGCTATAATGTCGTAGAGGCCTGTTTACAAAACACCATCTTCAGCGGCTATTTTGCATGCCCACTTATTGTAGCCCTCAAGAGATACAATAATTACAGGTAATGCATGAGGTCTCATTAAGACAAACAAAAAACCCACCGTACGGCGTTGTCCAAGCAAGCCATGTGGTGGAATGTGTGCCGGTTGTTCGGAGAGTATGCCTACGAGCAAAATTACATGCATGTTGTGTGATATTTGGTGCTTCCTGATGGCTTGTCTGATATGAAAATAGCACATCATTGCATTGAAGCCGAACTCGACTCTTGCAGCCTGCATTCGGGCCGCCAACTTGCCCAACATGTCTTAACTGGATACTCTTCTCCAATCATTTCCTTGAACAAGTCGAGCAGTTTACGCGTGGGAGCAAACTGCTCGCTCTCCACGAACGCACAGATAACCGGACGCCCGTTACCCATGCCGTCCGTTATCAGGAAGCTATAAAGCTTGTAGCTACAGGCCGAATGTTAAGTGCTTTCTTATCCAAACGGTTTGTTGCGTGCGTTCCGTCTACATTTGCTACATTCGGAAAACGTCGAAACAACGCCATCTGCTGCCGTCGGGAGAAGCTTATCTGGCTATAGTGAGTTTCCTCTGACTGCAGCGTAATAACGAGTCCGGTCTCCCAACATTTTGCCAGAATCAAAGGCATATCATCTGCCACAGTTAAACCCAATTATGCGGCGCCTACCCGACAGAGCCGGTCGATACTTCCGGCGGTAGTCGTATATATCCTGTATGGTAGGTATTTGCCGAATTCATCGGCCACAAACTGTCGCACTCCGCACGACGGCGTTCCATATTTCAGAAGGCCTGCAGGTGCCCAACCCAACTCCGATTAACCGGTGATTAACTGGAAGCCGATCGTACAAAAACTTAGACAACTTCTGGTTGTGTTCAAGAAAATGGGAGGTGAATGCGAAGGGGTTTCTTTAGCTCCATAGACGAAACCGCACTGGACAGCCGGTGCTCCGCGTACTGTTTTATTATTAGAAAACACGCTCAGCCTACTAGCTTTGTTGGATTCCCCGGTTTTCCGTCGGTCTTGAAGTTCAACTAGATCAGCTGGTTCAAAGTCGAATGTGCGCTAAAATTATCGAAATTTGATTGCTTAAAACAAATCCCAAAAATGACGGCAGATGAGAATGATGCTTGATCTGTGCACATACGCAACCAAATTCAACATTATGACCTAAAAAATTTCATTCAATTCGCGAACGTTTTGGAGAAAAAAGCATTAGGCTTCCAAGCCTCGGCTCCAATCACTTACGGATGCCTTTTATGTGAACTCACGCGCTGGCAAGACTACTGCCCAGCGCTGAGAAAGCGAGGGATGGTGCCACGCCCCTTTATCGCTTGTTCCCTTCAAGTGGGCAGAACTCGCCGAACGAAAATTCAGACACGCAGTAAGCCTAGGCGAAAACCTAATTCCTGTGTATCAATGCTTGAAGCCTTGAGCCAGTGACTGACCTTGACGACGTATTCGATTGTCTCAACGCAGGGTGGTGGCATGTGATTCATGCACAAGCCAGCATTCTGATTGGCTAGTTGTGCACAATCTAGGAAGCGCGCGCGTTCAAACTGCATTTAAGCACAGGCGAAGATAAAAAGAGTTAAATGGTTAAAGCGCATAAACTAAGGAAGGATAGGCTGTTAATGCAAGCTAGAAAATAGCAGGAAACAATTTAGAGAATTTGTTTTATGAGGTCTCTATTTCTTCGAGTGAAATATGTACAATGTGACGTTTATAAGTGAACAAATAAAATTGACAAAACGTATCCACGTACCTTAAAATGCCCTCCACCTTCCTGTCTTTCATCAGACAGCCTGTTTCTGACTACTCACATCACTGCTTCCAATAAAAGTTTGCCAGGAACTCGACATTTGTCTTTTCGGAAGTCTCGATTCAAACTTAACAATAGTCTTGGGTATGTATACATATCCTAGACTTTTCGCACTCGGAACTTTGAGTTGCTTTCGTCTTAGTTAAGCATATTTTTATGCTGGAAAAGTAGTAGTGTCCAATAAAAAAGTGTTAGCGGAGAAAGTCGAAAAGGGGTCGGACGTTGGGCTTGAACCTCAAACCACCAGGTCTGGGTGCCCAAGCTTACCTCACTAAGCCATCGAGCCACGAGCACCCACTGGTGCATACCTTTGCTAAGCACCTAGGCCTTGTATGGAGCGGCCCTATATTTCAGCATGGGTCACGTGACTCGAAGCAGCCAATCATTTGCTTGATTGGTCAGCACAAGGTTTGTAAAAAAAAATTCTCATGCTGGTGTTTTTCACTGAAGCATTTGGTTTATTTCCAACGCTGGCTCACCACGTTTGTAGTGGTGGACCTCTTGTCTGTTTTACAGTGTTAGGTCAACGAGAATGATTGTCAACTATTCGTTGCCACGCTTCCGTCGACAGGCGACTTTAAGCCTGACTGACTGCGATTGGTGACCTGCACGTCGATGTAGTGGTGGACGTAGTTGTTAGGGATGACAGTCAACAGCCGCTTTTGAAAAGTTTTTCAGGCTTTCGACTAGTGAATTTATTTTTATGTTTGAACACTGGGGGTAAGCGCATGCTTACAATTGTCGAAGTTCACCGAATATTTCTGACCTGTAGTCGCAGCCTACAGGTTGATCGGTTGTTGACATTCGGCGTCATCTTGTTGAATCTCGTTCAGCAACCGGAATCTGGTGTCTGCATTTTCGACTCCGCCGTTCCAACCTTATTCTCCCATTTTTATCGCATCACTTACTGTGCGAACTCTGGAGAAAACGGGCCAAAATCTCTTACATGTAAGAGCACACACTGAAAACACTTAGAGACATTTGTTGCAGTTCCGGAAATCTAGCACAGGGCCCGAGTGCGGTAATTGTGCTTACAGCTTCTTCGCTTTCTCATCACTACCGGCTGCGAACTTCATATGGTCTTGTAATTGCTGATGCGGGTTGCTGTGATGGAGTAGCATTCACCCCACGACCGGGAGATTCCCTGCTCGGCTGGATACGCGTAATCAGCCGAATCCTTGCTGTCTGACTGTCCAACCGCATAGAAAACGGTAGTGACCCGTATACTAGTCACCTCTAACGTATAATGTCCACTTAAAGACTAGCCACTTTTAGTCCGGATTTAATGAGTAATAATAAATAATAATCGCTCAGCTGTGGCACCCTTCGGTGCCTAGCCGCCATGTCACCCTAAGTGAGGCAGATGGTTGAGATAGTACAAGGTTGCCTCGTATTTTTTTTATACCCTTTTGCTAAGTCATGCTGTTCACCTCGCAGTTTCAAACATTCTCAAAGAGGCACGGAGAGCAACTCGCCTCGGTAAACAATATTTCGGCATATTTAGCACACGGCCGAGACACCACAGTTGGTGGTGCTGGATGTTTTCCGCGACTAAGGTACTCACTGCGCAACCAAATACCCGTTTTCTGATGACCTCGTTACGAAACCATTGGTGCCATCAGATACCAGCGACGCATCTGAGACAACGGCGGTCTACAACCTAAAGGCGCTTCACATTATGTGTCCTCAGAGGCCATGTTTCGCAGCGTAGAATAATACACGCGACCCTTGAGACTCAATGATATACCTTTTCGACGCCACAATTGCTCAGATTGGTATACGTAACTGAGACCTCTTAGATCCATGGAGAGACTTTCGTCGAGGCTAATACAACTACGTGCGTATGTAAAATTCCACAATTGAATCGTAAAAGGCATGTTCAAAGACTTCGTGATCTAAAGCATGACTTTGCACTTTGACGATGCAAGGCGCATGCTGGAAAACCATATGTTGGTGGCCTGTTTATTCAGCAGGGACTATGCTTATTGTTCGTTTTCAAAGATGAGAACGATATCATCCGCGTAGGGCAAATCAACAAGGTTTTCACCAGCAACGATTTGAACGCCGTGTTTTTGAGGACCTTCGAGTGTTCACATCATTATTTCATCAATGATGAGGCTAAACTGGACGTCCTTTCTGGTTGTTTTTAGACAGCTCAGGATACATTCTCACACCTGGAGGCCTTTGAATACGACAACCAGATTGTGTTCAAGGGCTTCTGGAAAATCCTCTATGGTTGAGGGCATTGACCTACTGACAGAATAGGATGCATCCTCAAGGGGGTTAAATGGCTCAGTAGTTAGAGCGCGAATGTATTGACCGAAAGGCCCGTGGTTCGAACCAGACCGCCTCTCGACTTCCCCTGTCTAGGCTTGGGCAACCTGGCAGTATCCAAGATGACGAAGAATTATTGACTCCAGAAGCCTTTTACAGTGGGAGTCAGAATGACACTCTTGTGCTCACTACTTTTACTGCGAGTACCTTTTTTGAAGGTGGGTGCGATTAATGACTCAGTCGGATGTTGCAAACACTTTTCGTCTCTTCCATTTCTTCGGCGTTTCAGGTCCACAAAGTTTCCTGGTCTGTATGGACACTCAGTTTCACCTGGCATTGGATGATGCGTCGGGTTGAGTTATGGTTGCGGCAAGGTTGAATCTGTCGCAAAGTGACGTTTGTATCAGAGATCCAGTTCTTGTATGCGGTTCCGGCTCTGAATAGCCCTCTTGATATCTGTTCCCAGTGACCGTTAATATCTGGGCCGTTCGACAGGCGTTCAAGGAGCCGGCTCTGAAAGTTTCGCTTGATTTCCGGATCCACTAGTTTCTCAGCGGCTCAGCGAGGTGTGCGCGTTTTCCGTAGACGTGAAAAGCGTGATGAAAAGCAGCCGCGCGCAAGCGCATGGTCGGGTTCCACACTGGTATTCCAGAAGGAACAGATGGCAGTGGTCTGCCCTTACCATCAGTAACTGACAGCGATGTGGTTCATTTGGATTCGGGGCTGGTTCTTTGGTGGGCATCACGTTGTCAGGCGACTTCCGCCTTTCCGGGAATTGGTACCACAGGAACAGTCTGATCGGCGCACATCTGAATTAGATGATTTCCTTCTCCCTGTATCTCTTGTCCAATTCAAGGCGACCGCCCGATCGGGCCTCAGGAGCGCTTAGTCCAGTTACCTGGGCGTTCGCGTCACCATCAACCACAACGATGTCTTATCTTAGCCCGTTGTAAGAGAGCACCCGGAGCGTCATAAAAACTGTCTTCGGCGGATTCCAAGCTACACTCCGTTGGGGCGTAAGCAGACACAATCAGGTTGCAATGGATCTCACTGTCCGAAGATTCACGGATATAGGCAAACGAAGCGCGCGGCGTCGACTACCAACGGGTATCCGGTAAATCAGAGACGCTTGTGCTCGATCACGCAATACACTACCCATCCAGGCATATCCAGTTGCAGCGGCATCTGCAGCCCCAGAGGTTCGTAGCCAGAATCCGGAAGATGGCGAGATAACAGTTCAACCACATCGTTTTTTCCTGTATCCTCGTTTCTGACAAACAGCATACACCAACACAGAGGAAATCTAGCGTACCAGGAAGTGCGGCTTGTTGTCCTGCTTGCTTCAGTGTGCGAACATTTAAGGCAGCTACGTAGGCCGGCTTCCGGGGTTTGGAAACAGACTTCCAATTGTTCCTAGTTTTTCTCAAGTCGGAAGCAGAAGCTTCAGCTGAGCCTGTAGCACAGTGAAAAGTGCGGTCAGTCCTAGTGCTGAGAAATGCAGAGAATATTCAAATTGGGGTGTGGCAGGGTAGAAGAGGGAATAAGTAAAAGGGTAAGAAGGGGGTTGTCATGATTCTATAAATCATACTTTTCATATATCATTAATTGGTAGTTAATTTTCAGCTCATGTACTATCGTTAGCAAACGATTAAAGCGTACATAATGCCCTTCTATTCTGTCTTCTAATACTTTCCTGGAATCACTCAAATGTCGCAGCAGGGGCGTCAGCAGTAGCATGTTTTCGGTTGCCCACCCTGCTGTTTGCAGCAAGTAAGACGACCCGCCAAGTGACATCGCGCGACGACGAGTGTGGCATGAGAAGTTGCAAGTGTCATGGTTGTACGCCGGCTGGGATAACGCCAAGGAACCCAGATCTAGACAGGGTCCTCGACCTAAGCCTTTGGCTCAAAAGCCTGAATAATAGTCGTTCAGCTGTAAAAACCTTTCGGTACCTAGCTACCATGCCACCCAAAGGAAGCACGAGGGCTGTACTACTGCCAGGTTGCACAAGCCTAGACAAGAGAAGTTGAGATGCAGAGGTTCGAACCACGGATCTTACGGCCAGTAAATCCGCGCTCTAACCATTGAGCTATCTAGCTCAAAAGTTTGACTGCAATGCAGCGGCGTTTGGCGGGAATTACCAGTTTATTGCCATTTTTGTGGGAAAAGTTACTACACATGTTTCACGCCCCAACCTGGAAGGCCAGGAGACTGTGTTGGTCAGACTTCTAACCAGTGACCAACCTGGTATGAGAGAGTGAATGTCTCATGGGCACCACCCAGTATAGTTCAGTGGGTCACGGAGGCACACAAACTGTCGCACCACGGTAAGGTCCAGTTCATTTGTGACGGCAAACGGGGTGTGAGGCCCGCGAATGGAATCCCGATTGGTACCTTTGAAGGTTGCCATGATAACCGTTACACCAGACTCACTGGCTTATGGACATGCTAACCGTATGAGGGCAACGCCCCACTACATTCGCACTTCTATCGCAGGGGATAGTAAAATAGAGAAGAGTAGCAAATAAAACCTAACGGACTAAGGTGTTTGAGACACATCGCGCCCTAAAGCTGCCACCTTGACATGATAGTCGGGCTTGAGTGTTGCAATGATCCCGCGGGCCACACTGGCTGGATGTTCATTCCACCAGATGTACACATACCAGGAAGGCCAAAAGTGAGCAGTCAGACCGAAAGCAGCGAAACTACCTACCACGAGTAATCGTGCTACGATGTGGTTTGAAAGTAAAGTCGTACTGTCCTTCACAATGGCAGTGTGAATGCAGAAAGGTGTTTCCCAAAGACGAACAGTATGTCCACGGTCATGGAAGAAGCGATGTCACCTTCTCCCGAGGAAGACGGAAAAGCTCGGCCATAAAACCGCACAGTCCGCTTGCTCAACGGTTGACCGTGACCGTCGGTGCATTATTCAATACTGTCGAAATACTTTCAAAACTATTGTGGTGCTACTTATGCCCAACCGGCGTCTATCAAAAAGGTGCTGTTTCACCCTGAAGTCATGCTGGCGAAATATTCGAAAGAGCAGGTGTTGATCTAGCTGCTCGAATTGGAAACGGCAACAGTCAAGCTGGACACTACGGGATCTCCAGGGCTTTCTTATGGGGCCTACGTGTTTCTCGCACGTGGATTTTGAGATGTTATGTGCTGGGATCTTGTTGGAATATGTTTGCAAGGATCGTTGGGTCAATCCAACCGATTGCTTCTTCCTCGGATGTAGCGCTCAGATATGTTCATATATTTGATGTTCCGGTTGTAGGAATTGTCCTTAGTCGCATTACCCTGGGACGTAAGCTTCTTCACTTACACTCTTCCTTATCCAGCAGTTTACTAAGGCACTCATTCCTCTATGGGTATTGTAGTGAAACGACAACATTTTCTGCAGCTGCATGGCTGCCAATAATGCTGATGACGATATGGGGGACCGGGATGTAAAAACATTCGCGGTTCGATTGGTATTTTCTCCCCACTTGCTTGCATCTAAATGGTTTTCAGTGCATCCGGTGCTTGTTCGTGCGACTGTTTGATTGGAGGGGAGTTTCTCGGGAATCTCATTGTTTCTTATGCGATTTGTGTTATGTTGTGGTTTGTGTTCCCCGCATTCGACCAATTCGTCGGATAACCTCTTTCCTAGAGTTTGTGTCACCAGCCTGATTTCGGTTTGCGTCGCATTGCGGTCTGTTTGATTGATTGTCTTGGCTCTTTCTGTTTTTGTAGCTTTTCGTTCCTCTAAGTTGACCAGCTTAATATCAATCTGCGTTGCATTATGTTCTGACTTTCTTGAGTTCATTTGGTTGTGTGCGCCTGTGTGTGTGGTTTTTCTCATGGTTGACAATTTTTCAGCGTTTGATTGGGAGAAGAGGAGAGATAACTCAGTGGTTAGAGCGCGAATTTACTGACAGGAAGGTCCGCGGTTCGAACCGAACCACTGCATCTCGACTTCCCCTATCTAGACTTGAGCAACTTGGCAGTATCCCAGCCCTCGTGCTTCCTTCTGGTGGCATGGCAGTTAGGCACCGAAAGGATGCTACAGCTGAACGTTTTTCTATTGAGAGGAGTATCCAGCGCATTTAGGAGCATTGCCAAGCATTGTCTTCTGGTCACCATATCTTGGGTTACGTTTGAAAGCAACGTGGGGAAAAGGTTCCCATTTTTCCTGCCCAAAGAACACTACGGCTGAATTCAGCTTATCCTTAATCGATATCATTCATGTTATACATACGTTCAAGGTGATCATATTTTCAAAAAGAGTGATGATATTTCCTTTAAAAGCTACGAACTTTTTTGTTGTTTTAGCGAGCCGATTTCCTATTCAACTATGCACACGCTTTCAGTGAACCACCAGATGTTACCAAACGATCTTCTTTGCCTCCAAGTTCTGGAGGATTCGGCAGGTAAATCATACTGTTTCTAAGAATTTTCGGAAGTTCTTTCGGCTCTGTTGCAGCGATACGAGTGTGAAAAGATATATACATGGCTTGGCGAGAACATCCTTGTGTCATTGAATCCGAACAAGGAAATCCTCGAATTGTACGGTGATCAACAACGTGATGCTGTTTTTAGGGTATGTTGGTCCTCTAATTTCTGACCGTTCTCTCAGAGTAGGAATTTGCGAAACCTACCTCACATTTACGCGTTAGTGGAGCAATGTTTGCGTAAAATGGTCGGAAACAGAGTGAACCAATCTGTGATCATTTCTGGACTAAGTGGATCAGGAAAAACCGAGGCTGCCAAACATGCGTTGCATTATCTGGTTCAACAGAGCAGTCGCCAACGATGTTACAAGAGGTGTGTTTCTACTGTTTGTCAGCACGGTAACACTCGCTTAATGGAGTGGATGTTCTTGCTGTATTGTTTCGTAGTATACCGCAGCGGGTTGAGCTCTGAGTTTGACCACTGATTTCGCTTGTAACCTCGCTACTCACTTGAACACTGCCTGGGCGTAGGCAACAAAAAATACACAGACGTCGAATTCGCTTACGCAGGTCTGCTGATTGCTACCTATTCACAAAACGGGCAGGGTTCGTTATAAACGGTTAAAATGAACCTGCTTGCTTTATTTGACTGGTTGTCGGTTGGCAGCAGACCGTAATCGACATATTTACGTTATCTCTACTGGACTGCTAATTTTTTGTGGACTGCCGCGTCTCTCTTGAACCCTCACTCTACAGTCTTGTCCTTATATTTCTGGATAGTGGTGACTAGAGTGAACGAACATTGGTTTGTCGCCTTTCACCGCGTCCCTACAGACGGTAAGGTTGGTATCATTTCAGTCCTGCTGTACAGAGCTGACTATCCGCTTAAAATTGTTCAGCTG
Source organism: Clonorchis sinensis (assembly GCA_003604175.2). Lineage (NCBI taxonomy): Eukaryota > Metazoa > Platyhelminthes > Trematoda > Opisthorchiida > Opisthorchiidae > Clonorchis > Clonorchis sinensis. The sequence goes on from CM030369.1 coordinate 209,983,101, forward strand.
ATCAATTACCGAACTTTGGAATTCGTTACTACCTAATCTGTTTTCAACTACGACGCATCCAGTATTGGAATAGTTGGAGAGCGATTCCTCCTAACACTTAGGCGCCTGTCGAGTCCTCTTGGATGTAGTTACAGAACAACAGTTTTCACAGTTTATTTTTGAATAGAATTGCCCGCTTCATTTTATTTTTTTGTTATACCTTGTGTGTGGTCAGTTATTAAGCGCAGTCTTTTAGGGGCACCTCCACAGAACCCTATGCCATATGTATTTCACTTATGGTATCCTAACGTGATAGATTGCAGAGAAGTACTACGTTCTACTTTCGGGTGGTGTGTGTTTCAGCACTGGAGAGTAGCAACTGTGGACCGAAACTACTTTTGTGGGTGGTTTGGCCGCTAGGACGCCAAGGCGTCAGGCTAACACATTGCCACAATCAGGCAACGATCTGCTTTATTGGATTCTAGAGTCTACTGACAAAATACCCCATGCGCAAATTCCTCGCCCGGTTCAGAATGTTACGGAATAGGAAGATCTGGAAGTTTCCCTTTAACCGCTTGTGTCCTCTCCATTTCTATGAGTTCTTGCATGAGCGCCGTTTTTAGTTCGTAACTCCGACTGCCCACACCGCTTGTATTAAATCTTGACTTCAATATTTTATTGCCATTTTACCTTCGAAGTCAACTTTTGTCCTAGAACGTTTCTGTATCGTCGCTGACTCATCCAATAGAAGAACATGGTATACACCACAGTTATTGACGTAAGGACGTCTAAAATTGGAGGTACATCTATTTACCGTCCGTCCTGTAGAACACGTAACCCCTCTGATCCCACAACACCGAACTAGTGAATTTGCTAATTGGATTTTTTTCCATCCTGGTGAAAAATTTCGAGGTTTGTGCATGCTCCAATCCGGTTATACTCGGCATAGGCAACGTCATCGGATCCGTATGCGAAGTGCCAATTACCACGACCAGTGAGGGAAATTTCCCCTGCTGTAGATACGCATTCCTAATGACATTATGACAGCAGGGTTCGATCTTAAACTTTTCTCACTTAGAAACGACACAGTGGTGCGATCGATCAAGTTCAGCCAGCTTGTTTGACAACTGAATTTTGTAGACAACGGACTGACTAGCTTTAAAACGGATGAATTTTAGAGAACATATTAGGTTCCAATTGTATATTAACATGAATGGTTTTGTTGAAACAAGCAAGTTCTTTTTACACAAATTTCTCGTAATCACAGTGATTTTTGGAGGATGATGGTTGAAAAGGTTCGGTTGTTTTAAATGCGCATACCGTTTCGTTACATGTGTATCGTTTTAGGGAATAATGCCCGAATATCACATTTTTGGCATTGTCCTGATTTGAGCCAACATTTTCACAAATGCATACCAAATCCCAAAGCATCGATTACGGTATCTGATTTTGAGGCTGTTCAGCCGAACTCTTGAGCTTTCCATATGTTGGGTTATTTGAGTCCTCATTGATTCACACTACTTAGAGTATTATTATTATTACTAATATTATTGTAGCTTTTTCCCCATCCGATAGGCAAAGTGTGTTTAATTCTGTTACGACTTCACGCTAATCTACTTCAGGCCTGTTAATGAAAGCCAAATCGAACAGCGTCTCTTGCTATCCAACCCAGTTCTAGAAGCTTTTGGTACGTTCCTTAATTTTGTCAACCTCATTGCCTATGTATTCTCGAAGGTAATGCTCGCACGATATGCAACACGAACAGCTCACGGTTCGGAAAGTTTTTATCCCTTTTCTACAATGCGTAAGTAACTTGTCCCGTATTCTTTCCCACGGACGATATTTGTAGAGAACAAGTCGTTGTTGGTGCTACTGTGCAAATTTACCTTCTGGAAAAACCAAGGACAGTATTTGATTCTCGCTCAATATTTTCATCTTTCCACATCTTTTCCTTGGTAAGTGCTTTGCTCATGTGGTCGCATTCTGGAGAACATTAAGCTACTTTCCTGTTTTTGCAGTAGGCAGTCAATGTGATGTGGTCTTTCTGTTTCTTTGTCTGATCAGCGCAACTATTTAAGCACTCGGTCAATTTGTGAACCCTGTCTGGCGTTCCTGGACCAAATGCATCCTAACTTCCGTTGACATCTATATTTTTCACCCATATCCGTACGACTTACTCTATATCACTCACCGTTGAATACGTTATGCGACTCTCAGAATCGTAGCCAGTCCACCTTTTTCCAGGTCAGCAGAGTAGCGTAGTGATGCAAGGCTCACAAAAAAACTATCGCCTGTTGAGTACTTCGGTTTATAATAGAATTTCACAGTGACCTGTGTCGATCAATCGCAGTCAGTTGTCGCCATGTGGGCACTGGCGCTGAAAATTGCGCCGCGCTTAAGACTCAGTCGTTTGGTGAAGGTTCGCATTCCCAGAATACTTCCTTCAAGACCTGATTAACATTTTATCAACGTTTCTTATGGCGTGCATGCATGAATCACAATGATCCTCGTTGTCAAGTTGAACTCGTGCCTCCGAAAACTCCTAAAAGCCTAGTTTATGCATTCTTAGTTGTTATGGTAACCTCATAAGATAACAGGTTTTTCATCATTTACTCCGTTTGGCAAGATGCTTCCCCTTTGTACTCTGCCAAACAATCATGCCTTGTTGAGTTGCTTCTAGTTGAAACAGTTCTTTGTAGATCAAAAACATTTTCCATGGAATGTTTTCTTCAAAATTATTTTCATTTTGTCGTGCAAGATTGCAAGGTTTAGAATCCAAATGCGTTTTATTTGTGTGCCTGCCTAGGTTACTTATAATTTTCAGCCTCACACGTAACTAATCGTTGGGCGTATGCCTCATGAATCGCGTGAATTCCACGCGTCGAACAGCATCCGACTTCACGCTTTCGGAGTTTTTTTGGCGCGAATGTATCCCATGGTCAACCGATGGGCAACCTTCACCGGTACACAGTAACCGTAATAAATGATTTTAAGTTGAACGCGCGTAAACTTTCTCTCCCAATTCAGCTCGTGAATTTTGTTTTTTTTTCGCTCGGGAAGCTTGTTTTTACTATGAACCCCCCGCTCTCCATTCTGTTTAGTTGTTGAGTTCGTTATCCGTCAAACTGGCTGAAGAACTCAGACTAGATGACCTGGTGTCCGCGCTACAACAATCCAGAGAATGTGATGTATCTGCTGATCAACGATCCTGGTCCACGGTTTTGGATGCACTTAGTGGCATTGGCTACTCCTCTTCTGACCTTGACCAGCTCCAGAATATACTAACTTCAATAGTTCTACTGAACACCTCTCGGTTTTTGCCTGCCAGCCCGGTGCGCAATCAGGCAGCACTAAACCGGCGCGTTCATGAGCTTGCTGCTTCCGAAGATGTTGGCGATAGTGGTTCCTGCGCTGTTATTCATCCGGAGGACTTACCTAAAGGCAAGTTTAATCCAACTACCTTTGACACTAGTGCGGTGTAACAAGATAAATCTCACAAACCTTCTGGAGATCTTACCGAACTCTCTTAGCAGAATAATAATCCATTTTCGACTGTGGTAATCTTCCAACTAACTCCTTTCAGTGGTGCTTGCGGGACGACTTCTTGGTCTGGAGGAGGGGGAAGTCGCTAATGATTTTCCGCACCAGCTGCTGACGCGAAGTGTACAAGCTGGAAACGGCTCGAATACCTTCCGAACTAGGCGACTTACTGTGTATACGACAACCTGTACGGTTGCACAAGCCAAGGAACAGCGTGACTGTTTGGTGAAAACCTTGTACAACAAGTAAGTTACATGACGGAAGCACATCAGTCTAAGAAGGTGTATTTTTTGGCACTGTTTACAACCTTCTTCATGCACCCCTGTCCGAACAAGTTTACCACAGGCTATATTGGCATTTCTGTGGTTTCTAGTTTCAGGAGTCACTTATACCCAGTGAGATGGGGGCGAGATGGCCCAAGTGGGTGGAGCGCGAATTTACTGACCGGAAGGTCCGTGGTTCGAACCCGACCTCTGCCTCTCGACTTCCCCTATCTAGGCTTGGGAAACCTGGCAGTATCTCAGCCCTCGTGCTTCCCTCGAGTGGCATGGCAGCTAGGCACCGAAAGGGTGCTACAGCTGAACGCTTATTATACCCAGTGAGCAGGGACAAATTTGTGCCACATCCTGGATGCAGCTCGCACTTTGTTGTCCCATAGCGCGTGGATGTAGTATCAGCGTCCTTATATCATCGGCCTGGTCCACGTGGAACAGTTCTTACGAAGGTTCCGTGTGTGGATTCTAGGTTCAGGTCGCCTCATTTTTCTGCACCGGTGCCCGATGAAAACTGCTGTCGAAGTTGAGCCCTACTAGACTGCATTTTTCGGTAACCATTGCCCAGATCAAATCGTGTTGTTTATGCAAATAGAATTCTGTCAGTAATATCATAACAAACAAAGCAGAGAAGCCCTGAAATTGCTTCTTCATACATCTGGTGGTTTTGCAAGCACTTTCATTTAAATTTCGACCTTGAACAAAGATTTGCGACATGGTTCTTCACATACTGATGGTTGCCATCCCTAATTTTCTCTGTGTTAACTGAGTGGTGCTGTAACTAGCGTACCCTTGAGGCTTGTTTGGCAATGTGGACTGAACGCTGGATTAGGTTTCTCCCCTACATAAATGCTAAGTAATGAGATACATGAGTTGCTCACATGAAAACAAGGTCGTTTAGTGTGGTTGAAGCAGAAGATGCGTCCAAATACCGCATCCTCCTCGATGAATACAGCCTGTCGTTACAACCAACTTTTAGTCCTCCTGAATGTTTGAAAGAATTATTGGCGTTCGTTTTGGGAAATATTTGGGAACAATCAGTAGATTTATTGCTGGGCAACGTTTCGCTTTTGACACAAAAGCTTTGTCAGGCCAAGTGACTAGGTTACAAGGTTGATCGAGATTTAAGGCTTAAGGAGAACCAATCACCTAAGTCAAGCTAAACCTGTATTGATTGTCGACCAAGGGATTGTGTGTATTAGGGCGGGTCACCAAGTATTACTAGCGTTCTTCAACTCTAATTCACTTTGGCGGTTACCCGACCCGGTTTTTTTCAACCCCTTAATAAGATCATCAGCTTAAGAAAGTTTGGAGACGTTCATCTCCTTAACTATGTTGGTTGGAGTAATCGCACTGTCCGGAATACTGAGTTGTTGTTTGAGAAACCACAGCCGCTTGTTACTTGGAATTGTTTTGCTAGTGCCTTTCATGCACTCCCCAAAGAGTTCTCTTTCTCATTGATCTTTTTTAGTCTTTTCGAACACATCGTCGAGACAATTAACAAACAGCTGAGACCACCTGAGATGGATGCGTCTTTGACTGAGTTTGGTGAGTTTCTTCATTCACACTGGGTTCCGTATGCTAACGCTTTTCCAGCGCACTTACTTCCCGGTAATGTGAGGAGATTGGGTAATATTCGATCGATATTTCCTCCTATCAGTGAAGCCAACATATACTAAAAAGCCGAAAAACACTGCACTGCTGTTTCATCCTTTTTGGAGATCATCAACATTGCGCATCTAATGAAAATCAGGTAGTTTCGAACCCTCGAATTTGCTGCAAGTGGTTGAACACTTAACCTTTTGGCCTTGAGTGGCTGATCAACAATATGATTAGCCCTCACTCAGGCAGGACATAGTGCCACTTATCCTTCAATAACGGAAACTGCATCACGTGGACGCCTATTGACTGGCTCCTCGAAGGAAGTTTCACACATCCAGCAGCCTCTGGGCTGCTTATTTTTTCATGACGATTTGTTTGTTCTCATTGTTTACCTCTCTAAGTAATTTGTCAATTGCAGTACTTTTTACTGGCTAGATAATAGTTGACTGTGGAGGGAAATACAAGTGGCTTAGTTGAGTGCCGCATTTAGGCATCGGCAAGATGCTCGTCTTTAGGAGTGGTTTGGACGTTTCTGTAAGACCTGCTGCTTCAAAGGCCATACCATTTCATGAAACCGTTTAACGGAGCCGGCCCTGCAACACTCAAAACTGATGTGCTTAAGGTGCTTGCTCGGATGCTTGTGAGTGGGATTTTGTTTATAATATCATTAATATACTGCCACATGGTAATGACCTGCAGGTCATTGACTTTGTTTTGTTGGGTTCATAACAGGAGTGGAGTTGATGGGCTGGAATATGACTGTGCCAAACGAAATATCGTTTTTGATTTGAGTAATCTTTCACAGCTATTGTTGGAATAAGTTCATGACGGCCCATATTTTAGCTATTGGAACAATGAATAGGCTTCTTTGTTTTCCGTTTTGCAGGCATTTTGGATTTGTTTGGTTTTGAACGACTCACCGATAATGGCTTCGAACAATACTGCATCAATTTCGCGAACGAAAGACTGCATCAGAACTTTATGCGGATCGCTGTGGATAGTGTGCATAATGAACTAATCGCCGAAGGCTTGGGTCCTCCGAAAAACTCACGAGATTCCATGAATATATTCAACCGCCTACGAGACTGTGACAACACACCTGTCATTGACGGTATGAAACTGGGTGCTGGTCTACTGGACGAAGTGAGTGCCTATGTCCTACCCGCTGACTTAGAAGTTTGGGGTTTGCCTTAATAGTCGCTCTTTACAAGGCGTGTGATGCCTGAAAAAGCAAGGAAGTAGGGTCGAGGAGCATTTTTTGAAGTTTTAAACAGGGAATACAAAGACTGAGCTATTTGCTTCTTTCCCGGTGCTGTCATTCTACGCTTCATGTTTAAAAAGTGATGTGTCCTTTTCATCTATGATTCCACAGTGGTTGTGCTGCCCTGACCTGTCGTGTTGATACCAGGGTGTTAAAAGTCTGTACAGTTTTCGGCTACACTGATACTTGATGGGTGTATTTATAAAACACGGAAATCCCCATATAAACGGAGCAAATGCACTGTCTAACCGATATCTACACTGTGGCGCTTTCCCATTTTTTTGTTAGAATGTCGATAGCAGTGACATCTGGTCTGTTTGGTGTCCCAACCTCAATTATCCGTTGGAACTTTTTGATAACGACACTGACTCGGAGAGTCATTTACTGGGTACATATTGAGCGTGTGATCCATTTGGTTGCTGGCATGTGTCGCTTCATACTCGTGCAAGATCGACACGTTAACGGAATTTGGAAAGCCGAGTATCCCAGATATTGGGTTGTTTAGTTCAAAGGATCGGTTTTCACTCTACAGGAAACTAGGCGGACGAATCGAAGAGCATCACTGACGGCAGAAACAAGTAAGGTGTAAATTCTATGGGAAGGACCACAGACATGTGGTCCGTTCACCTTGGGTTCACTTGCTCCCCTTTTTTTATTTTTGCGCGGATCGAAGTGCCTGATGATCCCAGAATTCTGAAGAGGTAGAGTAGGCCAGAAACTCTGGAAATGTGCGTAAACTGTTCCAGCTGAAACGCACAACGGGTCCAAATAGGCCTTTGAGGAGCCTAAGATAGTGAGGGGCACAAACTCACTGACCGAAAGGTCCATGGTTCAAACTCAGCCTATTTATCTCGACCGCTGCTGTTTGGGCTTGGGCAACCCGGAAGTTACTCAGCCCTCCTGATTCCTTCGGGCGTCGTGGTAGCTAGGCGCCGAAAGGGTGTTACAGCTGAACAGTCGAATCGGGTCTGGTGAGCAAAACAATCACTGATAAAAACGGCTCGCTGGTCATTCAGATCTTCGTAGCACACTTTTTCACAATTTCCTATCAAATATCTTGTTTTTCGCTAACACTACTAGCTTTGCAAGTATGTAGAAGTAATGATTCCATCATTCAATTAAATTAGGATATCTGGCAACAAACTGCGTTGGTTGGCTGCCTCTCGGTCGTCAAGTTTCTTCAGTATCATGTGATACTGGCTGGTTAAGTGAACTGTGCGGAGAACACCAAACACTGATCGATGGTGATGTTCTTCTCATTTCACTGCTGGAATTCAAGGGACACAGTAATTTCGAGAGAACCGTGTATCATAAACCCACCTTTTCGGCGGGATTTTACCGGCCCATTTGATTCAGTCCGCCCATCAAATAGCCGACCGGTTCGATCGATCATTATTGATCGCCACTCGAGAGTGCATCGTCCGCTCGCTAGAGCATCGTTCATCTGCACTGGCAGTAATTCCGCGCATTATCATTTATACAACCTAACCGCCTCGATTTCTGATTTTCTTGCCTACACGGTCACCTGATAGCAAATGCACATATACTCGGTCAACAGCATAAACTGCCTACTTCGGTAATCACCAAAGTCTGAAACAGCTGTTAGCAGCGTTTTGGACATTCTGGACATGTTTTGCTATGATAGGCTTTAGATAACTGCCAACAGAGCCGGTCGCTCTAGACTAATAATAGCAACTCAATGGAAGTTACGCCTAGACGGAGTCTACAGCAGCCACGGTTCTGTTTACGGGTGATGGCGGAATCGGAAGGGGAGACCGTAGCGTTTACTGTGAATTAACTGACAATAGTACACTGATTGTCAGCATGTTTAATTAATGCTACGTCAAAAGATAGCTAGGGGGCGAGGTGGCTCGAATTTACTGTCTGGAAGGTCCGTGGTTCGAACCCGACCTCTGCCTCTCGACTTCCCCTGTCTAGGGTTGGGCAACCTGGCAGTATCCCAGCCCTCGTGCTTCTTTTGGGTGGTATGGCAGCTGGACACCGAAAGGGTGCTACAACTGAACGACTTTTTTCAATAGATAGCGCTGAAAGCAATAGGTCAGACAGAATAACCATTGAGTAGGCCATTAGACCGTCGCTCCTGCCTGTTGAAGCCTTTCAAGGTGTCCTTTCTTGGGGTGGCAGATGCAAATGCATCTAGGTGTACGGAAACCAGCGAATCAGCTAGATCAAAACATGTTCTGCACTTACGACGGTTACTAACCGTTCGTGATACCGCTGTTCTCTGTACAGTTCGGTTTACTTTATAGTTCACGGGAGATGTATGCGAAATTTTTGCGTTCTAATTTTTATTTTAGGTTTGCCTACTGAATCGCATTCAAGAAATTAGCAGCAAACATCGTGGTTCAGCGGCGATTGATGACCCACGCGACATGGAGTGGATGCGTCGTCTGCAAATGGCGTTTTCCTCTAGCAGAATTATTATCCCCGGACTGAGTACGTCTCAAATTATTTCGTTGTTGCTATTTCAGTGCTTGTTCTTGGTCCATACCATTTGCCTCCTGTAGTTACGGACCTATTCATGGGTTATTCGATTTGTTGTGGCATATTTTTCGTCCAAGCTGCCATCGTTATTGGCTTATCATTGCGACCCGGCTCTTCCTAATTGACGCTGTACTGGATGATTGCTGGTGCAGATGTTACGAGGAAAGCTCCTGTACAGAAGGCTTATATTTATACCTGCACAATTTCGCACCGTCTCAGCCATCGTGCTTCTTTTGTTTTCAGTAACGTGTGTCTACTGACAGGGTTACACAGCTGAATCACATACATATTGTGAAACATTTTTATGAGTTTCTGTGGTTACCCATGAGTCAGTTGGTTCCACGTCAGATGAATGTTTTACAGCCCACTCGTAGTTTATACCACCTAACCTTGTACCACTCGGTTAGGGTATCTTGCAGCCTGTCCTTTAGAGTGGAAAATTTTTGGTGACTAGGAAGGTAATTTAGACTTCGCCTTGTAAGACTTGGGTGTTACGTCATATTTGACATTCAAATTGCCACTTAGCCTCTGTGCACTCCCCCACTCGTCTTACTCAAATGTGCACTGAAGATCGTATGATGATATTCATGACTGCAGCAGCTCGGTAGGCCGACCCTGTAGTCTTGTCGTAGTTCGGAATAGGCCATTGTAACCCCTTTTTGGATTTGAAATTGCTGAACACCAACTAATTCAGTCCCACCCACCACTTTGTATGATACTTCTTGTTTACATAGACTCTATGGTACGTTGGAACTGGACACGCGCAACAATTGAGCTGTTTTGATCCCATTTAACTCCTCTGCTCTAATGTTAATTGAATGTTTGCGCAGAGCAATTCAGTACGTCACCTGTGATCTCCACATGAAAGCTCCTTCCGTTAAGTTTCTCCCAAACCATGTTTACAAAGCATTCCATTACCTCGCAACCCATATGATCACATGTGGTGATACTGTACTCTACAGCTCGCATCAACCCCACACCCCTCATACACACACACACCGCGGAAGTGATATTTTATACTTCCCGGAATGTCTGGCTTAATTCTCATAAGGAAACAACACAACACACTTACTAGTTGGCTTTTACCTGAATTATTTGATGTAATTAGTGCTTTTTGATTTGGCTAGGCTTCGCTGATAATCTAACTTAGGATGCGACCACCATTTACTAGGACGTGTCACACCCGCATTACGGATTCAAGATAAACCGTACAGTATCTTGATCTCTATGGGGTTTCCATTGTCTACCACTGTGTTCGGCGCGACAGTGTAAAAGATCTTTGTGGTAAATTATTTCCCGCAATAAAATTGCTGTTGAGTGTATAACAACTGAATAAAATTCCCTGATTCAAAACAACCAAGAAGCTGTCCTTTCAGGTGAGCTTCGTAAACAATTGGTCTTTTTTTTAACTGGGTAACGTTGATGGGTTGGGGGAATTTCAAATCAATTGGAAAAAGTTTGGGACCGATTGAGAAGTCATCGTTTCAGAAAGGCTTGCTGAACAATCGGTAGTTTTTAATTGGCCAGCGTTTCGCGTTTGACACAAAAGATTCATCAGGCCAAGCGAGCAGTTCACTAAATTGGCCAGGCTGTAAGGCAGACGGAGAACCAATCAGTAAGTCCTATTCAGATGATCACACTGGGAGGTTGGTGAGGTCAAGTGCAATTCAGATGATGACTACTCCTCCTTCTGATAACCGCGCACCAACACTTGTCAGCTCGACTGATCCAAAACAGTTCTCCACACGCTTGCCAGTTCCACTCCTTCTAGTCTGTTAAAATTGGGATGCTTGGTTATTTCTACCACATCGACCATCAATCTCTGTGGTGTGAACTGTAGTTCTCGGCTCAAAACCTCAATATTTTCTAAGTATATTTTGTGTCCCGTGTCCAGTGCATGCTTGGCCATTGCCGAGTGCTTCAATAGCGCTCGATATGCATCTGCGTTTTTCGGTGGCCCGTTTATTTTCTTCCTGTGCTCTCCGATTCTGGTGTGAAGTTCCCTGGCTGTCTGTCCTATGTGGACCTTATTGATTTTGTAGACACAGTCCCTAGTTCTGTTTTCCGGGAGGCGATCCTTCAATTGCACCAGCGCAGAGTATTTCCCCTCTGGAAGGCTCTTATGGAAGCCGTGTTTCGAATCCTTCGGATTACCTCCAATGTCCCTGGTTTATATGGAACAACAGCAGTCCAAATCCGTTCCCTGTTGGGTTTCGCTACTGGTACGAACACCCTTCGCAATTAGCGGCTCATAAAACTAACTGAATATCCACTACCTCTTAGTTTGTTCTTTACTTCAATTTGGACCGTTGTCCCGACCAACTTCTTCCGAGCACAGGGTTCTTACACGCTTAAACATTGATGAGGCGATACTAGCGAATACCGACTTCGGATGGGCAGACGGGTAGTTCAGAACTGTCCCAGTGTCAGTTGGCTTCTCGTATACTGTGGTCTTTAGTTTCCCACCGACCTTGTGTGTCATGCAGTCTAAAAATGCCAGTGTACCCGAGGTTGACTCTATCTCCATAATAAATCTGATATGTGGACTCAGTTCATTCAGGTAGTTGTAAAGCTCACTGACCTTGTCTCGTTTTATCACCGCATACATAACGGCAGAATATCTTAGGTGGGTATGGAAATCCGGCTAAAACTTTCTGTTCAAAATTTCCCATAAATAGATTTGCCAAAAACCAGGAATATTGGAGACCTTGTTCAGGAGTGTAAACCAAGAGGCAGGTTCGTCCCTAGACAATGGATATCTAAAATTGGGTGAAAACCGTTGTTCTCTTTGAGGATGACGGCATTTCTAGCTATTCACAATCTTATCAGATTGTATTTATGTTAGCCTCTCATACAACCAACAACTGACGGACCGGTCCATTTTACGTGGCATCTAACTCAAAAATATTCACTTCTACCGTCTAGTAACCTAATAGGTGCCAGTGCACGCGGAGCTCGTGGCGCAATGGTAGCGCGTCTGACTCCAGATCAGAAGGTTGCGTGTTCGAGTCACGTCGGGCTCACGTCACTTTTCATCCTGAAGTATTCCTCTCAAACCCACTTCCACAAAAATGGCCCGGACGTCGCTCGGCTTTCACTCTTGAGCATTCACACCTCCCAACATGGGCTGTGCTGTACTAGACCGCCCCGTGGTGGTCATGAATTTGAGAGTGGTCACTTTTCATCCTGAAGTATTCCTCTCAAACCCACTTCCACAAAAATGGCCCGGACGTCAGTAGATTCGTGAATGTAATGCATTTGTATATCCGGGACTCAGCCCCTTTTAACGCATTTGATAAATACAAGAGCCGTCTGCTTATTCCTATCCGATAATTCATATGGTAATACGGGCACCAGATTGTACCCCGGTTGCACTCACTCCAATGTTGTTTGGTTCTTTGGGATGTCCCATAGCTGATCACCATCATCAACATAATCAGCATTATTGTTCTGCACTGACGGATCATCGATGCAAAGTCATTTGTCACTAATTGTGCCAGAGCATAGTACAACGGAATTAGGGTGACACGATGCTGTGTTCTGGGGAGGAATCGAGACGTATTTCCTGTCGAGTTTTCAAACGTAATCAGCTACGCTACTGTCAAAATTACAAGTAGTATGTTTTAAAAATGTTCTACCGTGCTGTCCGCGACTGATGGTTTTAATGTCATCAGCCGCTTATTCGGCCGTCTAGAGGTACGTGTTAATATTTTTCACCCTTTGGGACACATGGGTACAAGATTGTAAGTATTTTTACATTATTTGGTTTGGGTAGACGCTACTTATTTCTGTCATGGCCTTCGTCCTTCTATGCGTCGTCGGAATCGCCGGTAGTGAGCACCTCAAAATTCCTTCCGAACTTAGGCACAGTCAAAATGGGCAGAAAGATGGTTACTTCACTCAAACTCTTATTGAATTAAAACCTCTGCTTGTTACCATCATGAGACTTCGTACGGAGGGAGTCAGATCGGAATTCCCGGTTTTCGATGGAACCTTTTGATTAGTAAGCACGCAAGAGTACTGATATCCGGAGTCACGGTGTAAGGACTAGATGACAAAAGTGCATTCTTTGAACTCAGTTTGAGCTCCAGCCATACTCGGCGTATATTTTCTCAGATTGTTACTAGCTAGCTGATGCCTGTTTGATCCAAAAATCTGTAGCAAATATTCAGTCCTATGTGCCTCAAGTCATACTTTTTGTCGCTTATGACTACGGTCTTTTATTTTCGACATCCCTTGGGTGTGCTTCGTCGGGAATAGCGTTTTTTTTAAATATTTTCTGCGTAGGTCTTGAAGTCAGCATAGAAACTTGAGTACGACCACATTTGTAGGCTGCAGTGAACAATACGTGAGCCAAGAACTTGAGAACTAGAAGTGAGAATTCATGTCACACCTAAGTTTGAATCACAACCGTGACCACAATCTTACTCTGGTCGCTCATGGACAGCTTTTCACCCTGATGCTGCTAAGCCATAAACTCACCGTATAGTTCAGCCTTGAAGCAATATGTCAATGATCAACGTTAAAGTGAGCATTCGTCCATTTTGGCTGTGCATCACTTATTGACAACTGCAAAAAAATGAGTGAACTGTCACTGGCCCTGTAGTGTGTTATGTCAGATATGCAATAATTAGTTGTGTGGCACCCATTAGCCGCGTGTTGACTTGTACCATAAGGATGGTAAGATTATTGAGCTATATGCGTCCTTTTCGTGTGGTTATATTTGCACCTTATTTATCTACCTAGAAAGGCTTTGGTAACAATCAGTGTTCGACAAACCAGTGCTCGGTTTGAAACCAATTAACTTCGAGGCAGAAACAGCTGTGGTCCTATCTTTCAGACCTACATTCTTATCTCGTTACTAGGTACGCCTGATCGAAGGGGGTGCCTTAACTAAATAAAAATGAATCCGTCGTTGAAGGAACAGCTTCTCCTTGAGGATTTGTTATTATGTGCTACAAGCAAATATCCGTAAAGGAAGAAGATGACTGCCACCGAAATCGTTTGAAACGTCGGATTCAAATTCTAGAGACAGGCGGAAGCTCAGGAAATAGGTGAGGACCAATGGAGTCGGAATCAAACACATCACTATGAAACAGTGTACTGCGAATCTTCCAAGAGAGACATAGGTGAATACGGGCCGTCATTCTTAAGAATTTGGAATGACGTTTCCCGTCGGCTAGGACCTAGAGTTCAACCTCTCGATAAGAGGTCAAATGTCCCCTTTGCCGATTGTATTTTCCGTGGAAGGGTCGTTACCTACATCAGAAGGAATAATATTTCAGAAACGGATAACCAGCGTAAGCATGCGTTCGACGGTTCGGTGCAATTCAAATGATTCATTTGTTGTTAATCAACTAAAACTTATTGAAATTAATTATTCATGGAGTGAGTACATAGATCACATGTTTCCGGTGACCATTTTATTGCTTATCATCAAATATACGAAGACATTTGAATATTGCCTAGAGATTCACTATTGTTTAAGGTGTTCTTCTTTACTACCGATGGCATCTGGCGCAAATATACTGATTTCGGTAAATTGCCTGAGTGCATGTCATTGTATGGTCGCCACGCTTTCGTCTTCGTGTTGGTTGTTCTCATGTGGACTACGGTTTTATAATTATTTCGTCTTACAGGATTTCTGTTTGGAATTGATTACTTTTAACCATTTGACCTTTTGTTTGAGGTTTAATTAATTCAGATACTGTAGCTTCCATAATATGTCTGAACTGTTTTTTTTACTTCTTCCCACTCTTTAGTTAGTAAGAACACATCGTCTCCTAGGCCGATAAAGAAACTGCAAACGGACAAAAATACTCTAGTCTCCGGTTCACACAAGCTTGACTCACCATCCCAACAGCGCCGCTCAGTTGAGTGTTTCACTGTTCGTCATTTTGCTGGTCCTGTTGTTTACTCAATACATGGATTTGTTTCCAAGAATTTGGATCGGATTCCCACACACTTATTACGTTGGATGATGGACTCCGTAGTCACTGAAAAATCGACTTCAGGGGGATCTATACCGAGTGACTCAAATTCCGAGCTGCCGTTACTTCACGCTGTGCTTATCAACGCTGCTCGAACAGAAACGACCGACATACCGGCTTGTGCTTCACCTAGACTTGTTCGATCACCTTTACGTATGCTGAACCCTTCAGACACCTGTATATCTTCAGTTTCATCTCCCTCTTCTCGTGGGCTTTTCAAAGAACCTTTGGCCCGTAAGACTCATACTTTTCGTTGTGCGTCTTTTTAATATGTTGCGTGAGCGTAGTAATCAGTCCTCCAGGTACCCTCGAATTACGTTTTTGCAGTACTTTTGACAGAAATATTCCAGTATGAAAGAATTAAGGCATGCGTTTTTTGTATCCAACTGGTGCAGCCCGAAGTTTTGTTCTGCGTGCATACTGTGAACATTTGAAAATTTAACTCCGAGTTGGCTTATCCTACTTACCCCACCCCATAGAGATCTGAACTTAGAAAATAACCACTTTTGATGTTTTTTTTAAATCTTAAGGTATGGTTGTAGAGGTATGTTCAGTTTATGTCCAACGTTGGGGGTGAATGGGTCTGAATATTGCCTAGTGTTTCCATGTGCTGGCATACACCCACCGATTTCTGATGATTTTGTAATGTACAGTCATCACAGCCAGCTTCACTAGTGTCTTCAGGCAGTGGCCTAGTTTCCGGAAGAAGCTTGAAGGGAAGAATGAAAAGTTGCCGCCGATGAGGGTTGGTCCCCTTTGAGGATGTTCTCCCTGGAGGGGCGATATAGCTCAGTGGTTAGTGCGCAAATTTAATGACAGGAAGGTCCATGGTTCGAACGCGACCTTTGCCTCTCGACTTACCCTGTCTTCGCTTGGGCAACCTGGCAGTATCCCAGCCCTCGTGCTCCCTTCGGGTGGCATGGCAGCTAGACACTGAAAGGGTGTTACAGCTGAACGATTTTTTCTCCTGGAAGGGTTTGCTTCAGAGGTAACTGTATAAGGGTTGATGTGAACAAGCAAATATTTTTCGCCAGACTGTCGCAGTGCTGACTGGATACAATGAGAAAAACGACAATGTCGACTGGAGATAGGGTTTATCCCGACTCATTTGTCTGCTTCTGTGGAGGCCACCGTCAGAGTGATGATTTCCTGAAGCTTTATTCCAAGGTTATGTTCATCTGGATAGGGACGACTTTCGGTGAATCCACTCAGTTGGTTTCTGATAAACGTATTTTCTTTGGGAATAACGGATGTACCGCCGACAACTAATCGGGAAACGCATGTTCTTTTCCAACTCACTAGCGCCACACGTTGCATTTACTATTTTTTCCTCCGCACTCAGCAGCCTCTCCGGTGACCCGTGAGCGCGTATTCGGCAGTCCAGGACGTGCAAATTCTCGCCGGATCAACACAGTGTTTGGAAACTTCAAAGTAAGTCGTCATCACTCCAGGCCTATTATTCTGCATGCCAGTCCCTCCTTCTCCTGCTCAGCGTATGGCTAGTTCGCATCTTGAGTTGATGATTAGAGGCTACTATAATGCGCTATTAGATGACTGCCATCGGCTGGCCACACTAACAGATCAGTGTTGTCTTGATCTCAGCGGGAGCCAAGTTTATAATTTTAGACACAGTCCATAGCAAAACGTTCTTTGATAAGTCCGCCTCCTTCTTCAATGCGTCTGTAGGTATCTCCCGTTTAGTCCACAATGCTAGAAGAACACTCAACATTTGGCTTCGTCATCCGCCAGCAAGTGAAGGAAATTTGGACCACTCTAGAGCAATGATTATCCACCGAGGAGCGGGTTTCTTACTATTTTGCCATTCACCAGTTGGCTAGTGGCAAATAAGTGATTCTCAGGAGCCGATTTTTTTCCTTGCAGGCCTTTTCGGTCCTGTGCATTGAAATATTTGACTTCCCTCTTTCAGTGAGCAAATTCTTTATTTCTCCGCGCTCGGTATTTCCTGTCCAAACGTCGTGGCTATTTTGTTAATTCATAAAGCTTCACTGATGTTGCCCATTTCTTAACCCATCGTTGATAAGAACAACGTTTTGCACACCATCTCATTTTCTCCAAGACTCATTTAAAAAAAGTAGACAACTTTGATCATAATGAACAGATGATCGCACTTCATAGGCTAGGGTAACCTATGTAGTGAGCTACTATGAAATCGTACACTCACATTGGTAAAGAAACCGGTTAGATTTCGCAGAAAAACGCTCTGATATCTTCAGGCAGACGAAAGTGACTTAAGTATGCAGCTGATCGAACAAGCGAGTACAGAGGGTATTTGTGGAACCGACCAGAGTCGTTCTGTCCTGCAGGGGTTACTTTTTGAATTGTCATATGAAATATCGAGAACACCTCCGAGGTCTTAGGGGTTTCCAAGTTCACCATGCATTGTCCTACTTTAGTTTTGGTCTCCAGATGAGTGTCAGCGGGTGGCCACGATAATTGTTTTTCGTATTATTCAGCGCAGCGTTTGAGGTGTTTTTTATTCGAGATGGTCGCGCATTATGTATCACACCACCACGGTGTACGTTCTATCCTTGGCAGAAACTGACGTCACTTCGACACCATAGTTGTCGGAGGTTGACCATTGCTGCTTCATATTCCCGATTCGAAAAATAATCTCATCTCCAGCCCGAAACTTATGCAACTGTCCAGTTAGACATATTTACCCACCACGTTGATTGGCTTGTCTGCAAGCATGAGATTTGGGTTTGATCTTGTAGCAGCACTTTACACTGCAGATGTGAAGCGCGTACCAAACCGTGCGGCAGATTTGCTTAGGTTATTTGAAATGATTTGCATTTTTGAACTATGTGAACCAGGGATAGCAATATTTTCTGCATACTCAATGTCTGTGAGCAAAGTTCCTGGGAGCATTTCGACCATCAAGACTTCAGAGGCAGGCGGAAAATTTTCAAACGGCACATCAGTAACAGAGTTGGAGACCAAAGGGGAGAATGTAGCTTTGTCTTACATCACTGAACTGGAATGCGCACATCAGGTGTTCCCATATAATGCCCCCCATAAGGGATAAAATTTGGAATGGAGACCCTTGATCGGCAGACACGGCCAAATTTTCTGCTAATGGGTAGATCCAAAAGCGGATCTCAGATCAAGGACAATCACCAAAGTAGGACGTTTGAAAGAGTGGCGCTGTCGTATGGCTGATGCAACCGTCCCGGGCGAAACTCATCTTGATTCTTACGAATCTGTCTCTCCCACTAATCGATCAACCTACTCAAAATAATGTCTGGATGTAACGGCTACCAGTCTGATGTCACGATAGTTTTCACGCTACGTTCTTGCGCCCTTTTTGAAGACTGGGATGGCGCTTGATACGCTTCATACAACTGGTATTCTGTTTTCGTTCCAAATCTCCCGCAGTCTGGTCGTCAGACTGTTCACCGGGACCTTGCCACCTTCTTTGAAGAGTGCGTGGTGCAGACCATCCGGCCTGGTGTCTTGTCGCGTTGGATGAATGATTTTTCACATTGGTTTCTGTTGTTTACGGTAGGCCGGTATCGATGTTCCACTCAAGTTCGCCGGGTTCTGCCAGCTTTTGTGTTGAAGGAGACTAGCTGAACTCTGAATTTTTCAGCCCATCGCTCAAGACAACGGTTTGTTGTTTGAATTACCGTTCCGTCTTTTTTTACATATTGCTTCGCTGGTGCTTGTCTTCTTTTGGTCGAAACAAACGAATGAAGAATATGGAAACTTCGGGAGACACGAAGAATTAAAATTCAGGGGGTTCTTGTTGCATTGTGCGACCGAATGGCAGCAACAGACCGTGAGTGGAGTCAGCTAGTGGTTCATACCCTCACATGAATGTTCGACGTAACTTCACGTTCGTATTGCTGTTTGACGGCCTACGTGCACGTTTTGATGAATGGTGTGTAGCCTAATTTTTTGCAGTGTAAATCTTGAAAGTAGCTACATCAAGATTACTCAGACACTGACCGGAAGCGATGGTGCTACAGTCGTATTGAGCGACCTGGTGATAGCTAAGTTGCCAATGCGCAAAGCAGTTGACCATAATTCCCGTGGTTCGCACCCAACTCTGTTTTTTCGTTGTTCCCCCACCGGCTCACCTCGGCAATCGAACGGCAGTGACGCATCCTCCCTATCACCACTACTGTCGTTTAAATTTTATCGTTCCCCAATCCGAGCCGGTGATCCTGCTCGCCCCTAGTTTTATTCATGACAACGTGCTCTGCTCCTTTGGGTTCGTCTGACCATTGTCCTGTATCCAACTGTATCCACCCTTTCTCATCGGTGAAACTCACGTGCCCTCCTATAAGCGGTAGTGGCGACACCCTTATGTTGATCTGAAAAGTATGCGCCAACTTCTTGTAGCTCTTATCTCTGGAGATATTGTTGACCGAACGATCCATCACTTCTTACTCAGAGGCTTGTGAGTGTCCTTTATAAATTGGTGAACCACACCTTCATCCCCGTTCATGGATTCTTCTTGCCTGTCCACACTGACTGCACTGCCGCCCGTAACTCCTGTACAGCTGTAATCGATAGAGCCAAGCTTGGGCCCCTTAGTCCCAAGTTAGATCAACTGTAGAAGGTCACAACTAGAAGCCGATCATTCTGCAGTCTTTTTAAACCAGACTGTCGTAACTTCTGTTCCACCTCTCCCCCTGGTATTCGATTTTGTCGCATTCTTGTATCCACCCTATTGAAAGAGACAGAACTTTTGTCCATCTTTTCGCAAACAATTTCTCTTGTACATCTTGAAACACCTTCACTAACTTGTTTTCCGTTACCTTCGGCCACCACGCGGAATAATCGTTGCTTTCTGACACCTGATGGTGCACCCTCATTGTTGTTTCACATATGTAGTACTCCAGAACTCATCCTGATCATCCGGGAAATTCTGAGGCGTTTTCCGGTTGTTTTGGAAAAACCTGTTGTTAAGGTTGGTTCCGCAACCGCTCCAATGACGACTTCGCGCGCATGGTCGACTCATTTTGGTGGAACTCTTGTTATTCTGAACACATTTGTTTGCGTCCAGCAGACGGATTCTTTCTGACCCCGAACCGAATCAAATTGGCCGAAAATCCCTTGAGCGGTTCTGCGATCAAATGCACCCCAAGAACTACTAGCAGGGATTCCTCTAAGTTCTGAACTCTGTCGTCTTTTTTCTCACTCAAATTAGTGACCCATTGTGCTCTAAGTGTATCTACCTCCACCGTTTCCGGCACAACCTTCATCTTTCGATGTGACGCATCAGCATTCCTCATCCTCTCTTATTCACTCTTTTTGGTATCTTGTTCCTCAAAACCTTTCCTAATTGGCTCAAATGAAATGTCATACAACCCGTGCCTCTTGGAGGTTGGCTGTCTATTTTGGGTTTACTTGAAACTTCAAATTCGCCCTTTTGTAGAGTTTTGCTGCCCTGAGTGAGATGGGGGCCCTCTTTGTCTGACCTTCTACACCATGTTCCCCTTCAAAGCCAACTTCAACTCCTCATTAATGTACTCTTCCTGAGTGGTCAACTTCGAAAACCTTCTGATCGTTATAACCTATACCCACCTATCCGATTCCGGAAAACTTTTATCAAGTTTCAATTTCCCATTGCAAAGCCGGGCTTTTTGCTTTTTAATCTTCTTCCTCAGAAACCCGGTTTGTTTTCCCTAACCAATACAATGTCCACTGCTTGAAATGTCGAATTAATTTGTATATTTTAGTCTGCCATAACATTCGTCCTTCCGTATTTTTTGCATGTTCCACAAGGGACCTTCGGCCATTGGCTCTCCTTCCTTTGTAACCATCTTTGTGTGTAATGGAGACGAACTGGTATATGGTTCGACGTTTAATCCTCTCGGTGATCCTGTTTGCTCTTGTTTGTAATTTTCAAGTAACGTGAATAAATGTTATCGACGATCATCCTCAAACACAGTTTTTTTCCCCAGCCAAAGCATCACGAGTTTTTTCCTATATTCCTTTGTAATGAGCTCCAATAAGCATGAACTAAGTTGTTCGAGAATATACCGCCCTACTGATTAATCCGGATGGTGGGTTTGCACCATTTTATCGATCGATTTTGTCAGAGTGATTGAAACCAACCCGACTCAACAACGTCCTCCCCCTACTATTTTTCGTATCCACCCCCGTCAACGTGAGCTGCTTTCATATTCAGTGTCTTTTTCATGGAAAGTTTTACTTTTGTCGTTTCGGTCCACCATAGACATTTCTCACGAGTTAATTAGTGTAAACATGTCTTATTCTCATCTGTGTGGTGTCTCATAGTGCGCCGTTGACTCGCTCCTTGTTCGCTTGGAAAACCATCAACTCTCGTTTGTGCGGTGTCTACGCCCGAACTTGTTGGATTCCTGCCAGTTTACACCAGCATGTGTGGGAACGGTAGCCAGCCCTGCAACGCGCCCGGCTTCTCTGTGTGTGGATCGCGACCGCCTTCATGACCAGCTGGTTACTGGTGGACTACTGACGGCAGTACATGTTCTGCGCTCGTCCTACAGCAGAAGGTTAGCCGAAGGTTCTTTTTACCCTACCCTTGTGTTCCATTAATGTAGCTTATCTACCTAACCCCTCATGTAATAGGACGTAACAAACTTCTCCCTGAAAAAGCACCTTCCACAATGCTTGTCTTGTGAACCATATATCCATCGGCTTATCTAGCAGCCACCGGTGGTTGCACGTCCGTTACCACTGCCTTGTCATACCCCACAAGTTGTGGTGATTTCTGGAATACGTAGGTGGTTCACATCAAAAGGCGATAGTAGTTCCTACTCAGTTTTGGTTTCGTGCACGTCTTCTGACGAAGCTATTTAACTCACTTAATTGACAAACGTCAGTCTTTGATCTCTCTCAAACAGTGCTTTCATATTTTTACACAGTCCCGCGTTTGATAGCTCGCCAGTCCTTAATCTGTTCGATGGTGAGAAAAATGATATGGATTGCACGTTTTATCGCCCACGTTAGTGGAGTGGTTAGACTGCTTCACGCTTGTCTCTGTCATCAATGCGAGTATCACTATGAAGACCGTCGCCGTGGCACATCTCTGAAATCGGATTCGCTTTTATTGACGGAACGCCACGTGGTAAAGACAGACTGGTGGTAGCCAATTGAGGTTTTTCAATGTAGTTTTGTCTATGTTCACCGACATGTTTTTTTAAAAAAAGAAACTAATAACTCTGATGTTTTTCTCGCTGACCGTAGCTTCAATAGCAAACCTGTCTCGACCTGCTTTCGCTCGCACAGCAGGAGCTGCACGTTCATCTGTCAATAACCGTTCTTCTTCAGGTTTCCTAACATCATTTGGTAAATATTCAGCTGCTTTGCGTAGTAAAAAACTCATAAGAGCTTTAGATGACTGCTAACAATGTCCTCACTACGGGTAAAGCTTTTCCGTGCTTAAAAAGCTAACAAAAACTGAAGTTTGAGAGCATATCGATCAATTCACGCGCTTGTTTGAATAGCACCAATAGGGGACATTGGTGGAGAGGTGAACCCGTCACATGCGGTATTCTCAGTCACGGCAAATACAACCGTCAACAAGGAATATGAGTACACATAACTACACACACGCATTGAAGTGGTCGATTGATGGTTACTCATTCCGCGTAGTACGATCTAAGCAGGTGACAGGGTGCAAGATGATGGGGCTATGGCAACTAAACCAGTCGGCCGAAATTGAGTGGTTCGTGTCCGTCCTCAAACATTTCTTTTCGTTCATGTTCTCAATAGGAGAATTAACCTTCTAATAGCTTCATTGCCGATAGTGATGGGGAAGCTTTCCTTTTTGATAGTATTTGAGCTGATTTGAAACGTACGTCTTGCTCAATTACATGAGCAACTACTGTTGGTCGTTCTCAGATAACCGCGCATATCATTTTTTTGTCATTTTCTTTGGTGCTTTCCACCGTTTGATCTACAAGGACTCAGTGTATCTCACTTCTGATAGATAGTTTTTCGTGCAATTGTTAGGTACACCTATGTGGAGTTTATCCAGAAGTATGGCGTCTTCCGGAAGCTTTCGCCGAATTCTCAAGAAGGAAAGTCGTCATATGGTATTTCAAACTGACCCGTCACATGCGGTACTCTCAGTCACGGCGAATACAACCGTCATCAAGGAATATGAGCACACATAACTACACACACACACTGAAGTGGTCGATTGATGGTTACTCATTCCGCGTAGTACGATCTAAGTAGGTGGCAGCGTGCAAGATGATGGGGCTCTAGCAACTAAACCAGTAGGCCGAAGGTGAATGGTTTCTTTTCCTACATGTCCTCAGCCGGAGAATTAAGCTTTTAATAGCTTTAATGCCGATGGTGATGAGGAAGCTTTTCTTTTTGATAGCATTTGAGCTGCTTTAAACCGTACGTCTTGCTCGATTACATGAACAACCACTGTTGGTTGTTCTCAGGTAACAGCCCACATCTTTTTTTTATCATTTTTTGGTGCTTTCCACCGTTTGATCTACAAGGACTCAGTGTATCTCACTTCTGATAGGTAGTTTTTCGTGCAATTGGTAGATACACGTATGTGGAGTTTGTCCAGAAGTATGGCGTCCTCTGGAAGCTTTCGCCAAATTCTCAGCAAGGAAAGTCGTCATATGGTATTTCAAACTCGTTGCCTCGTTGGTTTCTGAGGCTGACTACATCTCTCTTCCAATCCCAACGTAGCAACTTGGATGTTTTGCACGGCGATAGTGGTGAGTACCTTCAAGATCAATTGTCCTCTGCCCCTGTTATGCTACTTTTGTTATGCTTAACCTTGACCCATTACATCTGGTGCAGACCAATACTTCACTGTGCTTGTAAGGTTACCCCCGTTTTCTACCTCTGTGTGGTTGTCAACGCTTATTGGTTGTTAGCCCCACTTTGATGCACTAACATTTATTCCTAAGACGTCTTTTACACTCTTAAATGTTTCATAATGCTTTTACGCGGCATTGTTCCGATCTTCGGAAACTCGTGCACCGTTGATAGCAAGCAGTATCTGTTATAATACTCCTTTTATACGGACTGATTATTCTCTGCAAAGATGAATTTCGCATCTCACAGTACTTTTTTCACCTGTTATCTTCTAATTCGACGACTTCTGAGTGCAGAGCGATGTGAGGCTTTATTCCTCTTAATCTTGGCTCTCGGTACCGTCTCCGACGCCACTATTCGTCAGCTGTACCATGCTGGAGGGCTGGCCCCTGACGTTCGACGAGAGTTGCACTGTTTGCTTCGCCAGTTCGGACACACTCGGTTACATTTGAAGCCTGACCAGGCAGACCGGTTAGAGAATTTATCCGGCTTGATCCGTCGTACAGCTGCGAGCATAATTCAACGAAGTGAGTAACGTTTCCCTGATGTCTTCATCATGAATGTCTGTAGGCTAAATACTGGGATATGCCTGCTGTCAATACTTTTTGTGTTAACTTCTGAGTTGCTATCGCCCAACATAGCACGCGATTCATCTAGAATTTTTCCTCTGTTCACTTCTGTGTCTGACTTGCTGTGTTTACCAAACACAGACAAAGCTAGCGCATCACCATGCTCCTTGGTCGGTTAGTCAGTGTGTTGTGTTCAAGTGATTTTGTGTCGTATTTGCAGAATGATCCTAGGAATGTAACCAAGACTAACTGACTCTTCATACTGACTCGATACGCACCATTTTGGTCAAACTATACCTTGACAACTGTGTTTTGATGTCCTAGTTGTGTAGTGAGTTCGTTCGGTGAATTACGTCTCCGCAAAAGTCAGGTGTTCGGTTTACATTGATGTCACTGCTGTTTGAGGAGCAACCCAACGTTGAATTTTATAGTGCAATATACTTGTTGTTACTTGCCGTCTATTGTACTTTGCTTTTTCTTGAATGCAGTGGTTGTGCTGACATTCGGACGACACAACGAATCAAAACGAACCAGTTTGACGTAGGCGCACTCAGTTCACCCGCCGGGTTGAACGAGTTGCTGCAGTCCGATTAGGACACTTCGTGCAGTTCGATTGTTATCGGTTCGGGCTGATGCACGGCCCCATTAAATGGGCCCAGTCGACATATTTTTTTCCATGTCGTTCACACTTGCCAGCATCATTTGCTTCGTAAAGTATCCGTCAGAGCAGAGAATGTTATATTAATTCTTTTTACTAATGGTGATTGTCGTTTTGTTTTACTTTTGATTCCTTCCTTAACGACTGTGACCATGAATCCGATTGCACTCGTTTAACAAAAACTTCACTTCCTGTTTTTACGGTAATCTTGTCGTACCTGCATCTGCAGGCTACTTATCGATACTTCAGATGGTGGTTGTATTTGACGAAACAATGTTTTCTTAGGAAAATCAGCTCTGAATAGGACGACGTTGCTTCCACTCTGAACTGCAACGAGTGAAATGCTTCCTAGCAAGCCATATTCCCTTCAGTCCGACTTTACCCCACAGTTTTCGGGACATCACCATTACCACTGCCTCGAGCTATTTTTTGTATGCCTATTCTTGTCTCACCGAGTTGTTTTACTCCTTAGGTTACAGACGGTACCGCACACGAGTAAGTGCTGCAAGAACCATTCAGATTTGGTGGCGCAGTGCACAACATGCCAAAAAGCGTACAAAAGTTTCCACCATTCCAGTCTCGCCTCTCCGTCCAGCTGTTGCAACCACTGTCAACGAGGTTCTCCCTGTGGGCGATGTTGCTCTCAGTGAACCGACTAGCAGTTCGTTGGAGTTTGCAACCCATCAGCCTTACTTAATCTCTCGTCGGAGTCTACGAAGTGTCTGCTCTCTGGCATCTTCGACAAATTGCCACTTTTGGAACAAGCGACGATTCACTCAGCTGCATTGTCTTCTTCCGTTTGTGTGGCGGCCAGCGTCGCCAGAATTGTTCAGTCATCGAGTTCGAGGCCTCACGGACGCATTGAGTTAACTCCATCTTATTTATCTAGCATTTATTTTTTATCCTTCCGTAGATTTTATTTTTGTAATAAAAATCATCGTTGCTGAATGATAAAATCGTTCTCACTCTTCGTATTCTCCCATTATTTGACTCACCGAACTCTCCGTCGAAACATGTCATTGGTTAGGGCGCGAACCCAACCTCGGTGTTTTGACTTCTCTGGTCTAGACTTGAGCAACCTGGCAGTATCTCAGTCCCAATGCTTCCTTCGGGTGGCATGGCAGGTAGGCACCGAAGGCAGCACGAGTTTTTCATTTATCCAGTCGTTAATCATGCTATTTTTCCTCAAACGTAGTGTCAAATTACAGTATGCATTCTTTGGTCTTCATTCCTCTGTTTCGATCTGATAAAAGAAAACCAACTTCTTCTAGACATAGTACGCTACTTTTAGGTTTGCTGAAACCTTTGTGATTTCCCACTACCGGTTTTTCCCTTCATGGAACTCACTAGGTAGGCGTATTCCCTGAGTTTCTATGAATTGCACCCAGTGGGCGAAATGCGCTCAGTTGCAAAGTAATTTGGTGTTAACGGTAGACTCAAGTAAATCCGAGTCAAGTGTTGTCTGTGATATAAGTGAGGCATTCGGCTGGGATTCACTTCCCTTTGACGCCTAAAAGTTTCGGAATGCGTGTATTTTACCAAGCTAATGCCCCGTTCCTTCAAGGTCAGCTCACATTCTAAGATGACATCATATGTGGATCTGTATGAATATACGCATTTCTTGTTCAACCCTCATTGGTTGTTGCGCATTCATCCCGAAAATTGTATATATTCTGGATCGCGAACCAGATCGCCAGCCTGCTGTTGGAACAACGGATTCAAAGGCTCTTACTTTTGAGCCGTCATGCGGGATATCGGCATTAAGATTTCCTAATTTGTACGAGTGCCAGTCAAACAATGTTACCGTACCGGTTGTTGGCCGGTGAATTGTGTCACAGACAGCATCCATGTTCCTTTTCGGTAGTCACCCTGATAAGTCTTCAGTTCTCACTTTGCACTCTAAAACCTTGTGACCTAAACTAACACAATAGACTTAGATGCAAAGTTAATCTAAATTTGGTACGCTCTCGTTTTAACAGTTTGGGCAACCGTTCATATTGATATTAGGACGTTGTGACCTCAATTAGCAGTCAACTAGACATTTTCTAGAACAACTGTTATCATCCACAACCAACTCTGCGTCGTACTGAAAGAGTTGCACCACAGATTACTCGTTTTTTTTTACTGAGAGGTCCCCATCCTGGACAGTATGCCAGGAAGAAGAATAACTTGGGCAAGTGGAAAGCAAAAAACTCTTGGTCGGATTGTCCGCGTAATTGGTTTAATACCATTCGCGCCAAATTATGGTGTTCTCATCACCAGCATCACGTTTGCAGCATCGTCCTTGCAAGCAAGTGCTTTGTGATAAGTGATTAAAAGAAAGATGTTTGAAATTGAAACCAGAGAATTGGTCGGTCAGTCATTGAAATCGCAATGCGGGGTCACCGATGAATGTGGCATGTTAACGGTTAGGAAAGTGCATCCACCTATTGACCTTGGCTCCAAAGCGGAAGACATTCAACAGTCTAATTAGTTGGTTGATGTGGGCTTTCAGAGCCCGCAGTCATGTCATCGGCCGGTCATTAAGCTTTCGTCTGGCTTCGTGAACAGCATCTGACAGGAAGGTGGCGGACTCGAACCTCCCGCTATATTCATGAGATGCGCACTGGTGATGGCTTCCCGTAAATCAGATAAAGACTGTTCCTTGATCTTTCGGTGTACTTTGAATTCGCGTGAAATCCTATTGGGGACTGGGTGAGTGACTTAAGCTGTCGTCTAATTATACGCAGCTGCCAAGTTCATAGGCGCCTAGTCCACACCAGAACTCTCAGTCATGTTGTATTTCTTCATCATAAACGTCATAATCGAGAGATTCAGTTGAGTTTCAGGTGAGACTCTCGTGAAGACCAAATTGGTATGTAGGTGAGTGTATTTATGGAATTGTAAGTCTTCTGCTCAAATACCTGCAGTGTCGTGGCACACATTGAAGAGGCAACCAGTAAAGTCATCCTGATGATTTCATCTCGACAGGACACTAGTCTGTCTTTTCGTATCTATAGTAGTTCACGCCTACTTGTAATTTGATACTTTTATGTCGTAGGAAAAACGGTTCTTACTTCACTTTTAAAGTCCTACCGTTGTGCATGAGAATTCGATGTGGCTTTCGAGGAGTAAGACCTACTTGTCTGTAATAAAGAATTTCTCATTGGTGGATTAAGTTAGATTTTTCTCTAATTTTTCAAAAAATATAACAGGGACAGCTAAGTACATTAAAGATTGGGACAGACGAGGGACTGCTCAGTTGAGAAACTGTCCTGAGCAAGAACAGTTCATAAGTGTGTTAATTACAAGGTTCAGCACAGTGGGTTTCATAAATGATTTCGTAATGAACTGGTGTCGTGTTGCATGCTCGTGTGGATTAGTCGTTTGATGTATCCGGAGGTCCAAATATTTGGTACAGCATGAAGAATGCCACTTCTTCACTATCCCAATAGCTGTAATGCGCTCCGAGCACGGCCCAGGGGGAAAACGATTTTTGCCATTCGTAGTCTACCCGATAGAGTAGTCTTTTCTCACCGCATTCCAGTTTCTTTCGTTGCGGTGTAAGCAACGGCCCCAAACTGGTCACGTTGGATGACCGTCTCGTGACGAGACGACTGAAGAGCTTAACTGGGGGTAGGTGAAAAAATTGGGTTAGCGCATCGTTCACGTGGTTGTCATACATCAGTCGGGTGGGGGTATCAAATCCAAGTTGAGTTGTGTGTGCAGACACGTAGAGTTTATTCTTTTAGCCTGAATGATTGTTGGATAAGATTGTGAACTGAATTTTCGATGACCCGAGTCCTAATCCCACATGGGTATCTTGAAATCGATTACCAGACCCGTTCGGATCATTTTTATGCATATTTCATAATTAGCGAAGTAGAAAAGAAACATTTAACCAGGAACTAATCGGAGTGCTGATTAAGGAGTTTGTTCACTTCACCGCAGTCGGTGTTCATTGAAATGAAAATTATGTAATTACTTGAAACTATTCCGTGATTGAAGCATGTGTCGATATCCTGAATTCTCACTTTATCTGACCTGTTATTTCTTGAACCATGCAATGAACTTGACAATCCTTGTGAAAATATCCCATCACAAAAGTGAGTGAAGCAACCGCACATTAACTATAACTCCAACACAAATAACGAGACATAATAACATAAATAAATAATAATAACGCAAAAACCAAATTGATATGCAAATGAGTGTATTTCTCGTAAATAACGAGACATTCAGAAGCCCGGCGAACAGATCAGCACACCATGAACACATCCTTGCTACCAGCCAATCAGCTGTGACGGGAAGCAATGACAGTCCAAACTCTTCGCTGATCTGCTTAGGATATCACCTATGTCGTAGGGTCCGTTGTCGGATGCTTAGTTCTGGGCAGTAGGGGGGCGAGATTGCTCAAGTGGTTAGAGCGCGAATTTACTGACCGGAAGGTCCGTGGTTCGAACCCCACCTTTGCCTCTCGACTTCCCCTGTCTAGGCTTGGGCAACCTGGCAGTATCTCAGCCCTCGTGTTTCCTTCGGGCGGCATGGCAGCTAGGCACCGGAAGGGTGTTACAGCTGAATGCTTTCTTTCTTTTCTAAACAGTAGTAGAAGTCCTCTGAGACCCTATTTCAACTTGATTGGTCTGCGAAACTGTACTACAGCTGGGTCTTTAGGTGTGAACTCCTGAGTTATTGATACTTCGGAAAAGGTCTCCTTTCGACACTCGACGCAGTGACACTAAACCGTTCACAACCAAGCAAGGATCTCCTGGTAGGTTTTAAACGTCCGCGGCGCTAACTGAACGGCAATTTCTGATGCGGAAAGGGTCCGATTTACACAGTCAGGACAGTTACTGCGACATTGTTCGCAGCGTCAGTCAAACTAATTGCATCCCGAATTCCGTCATCTAAGGGCGATATTCAAATTTCACGAGGACGAACACGTTTCATGTTGCTCCATGATGCAGTTATACCGAGAGAGGCAGAAGTCAGGTTCGAACCACGGACCTTCCGATCAGTAAATTCGCGCTTTAACCACTTGAGTCATCTCACCCCGCGTCTTAAGTAATTACCGATCGATTGTCTTCACAAAACTATCTGTTATATTCAGTTCTTTAGTATCAGAGATGTTCGGCTTTTATGGTTTCCTCTTTATTGCTGAGTACGTCTTTTTATGTCGTTGCCAATGACCTTATCAGGTCCGATCTTTTCTACCTGACTTTTCTTGCCCCGCAGATATCATGAAAGTCCTGATTAGATGGTTTGTGAAGGACCTTACTTGTTCCACTATTCGTAGGCGTGCTCCATTTCCTATCTTGGACATTGTATTCTGGGTTTGTTCTCGAAAGTGAACCCCAAGGAAAACTTCTCATAGACAGGAAATAAGTCACTGTTCACCAGATAGCAGTCTGATACTTAGGATAATGACTTGTACGACCGGTTTCCCCGTTTTTTGGACCTTCTGCTTATTGTGGCCATTTGATTGTCTGTCTTGCTTTTGTTGATCGTTCAAGGAGATCTTGAAATCTTCTTTCGAGCTTTCGTTCTTTAAGTGAAGACACTGTGTGTCAAGAAGCAGAGATTTGAACTCGTGACCTTCCGGCTATTAGTTGAGGACTAAACCGTACGGCCACGAGCAGCTGATCTGCACTGTGATTAACTTGCACTTTAGTAGCAGCATTCACATCACGTGAGTGCACGTTGAGTGATCCCTCGAGTGACCGAATTTCGACTGGAAAGTCCACATGAATTGTGAGTTATTCTTTCTTCTGAGCTACTTACTACTTACTTACTACTACTTTCTTACTGGTACTATAGGAAGCCTTGTAAATTTGATCATGCTTTGACCATCCACACCCACGCTTACATGTTGTCCCTTCCACTCCTTAATTAGTTAATTACGGTGGAGTAAGGAGTATGCTTCCAAAAGTGGAGGGCTCGCAGAGGTGTTCAAGCTTAAAGGACTAATCAAACGGTAATTGCTAGGCCTCGGTAAGTTCCATTTCGATGCGATCCTCAGCGTCAAAGTCTTTGGATAAATTTGATGAAAATTGAGTCAGCTTTGTGGAGACGGGTCAGTGTTGTGTTGCGCAAATTGCCAATTCATTTTCCCATCGCCGGTTGATTACAGTATCCTCGGAAGTTCCATTTTCTTTTCTTTCCATTGTATCTAAGAGGCATATCTTGATCCAGAACAAATGAGCTGGTTTGTTAGCTGCTGGCTGCCGCAATCGGGCTCCTTATCACATATGCAGTTGCAAACTATACTGGATGAAGTTGTTAACTGGCCTTGTGAACGTCTTCTCACCCCTACATCCCCGAACTACTGAAATGTTCTTTCTTTTGTCCCCGCTGGTCAGGTCAGGAGAACCTATTCAACAGTCAATACCCCTCACTTTTTCCAGTGTTTTTATCCTCATATTTCTGTGAAATCTAGGTCTAACTATCAAATAGCCTTATTTTGGCTCATAAATCCAACCTATTCATGGTAAAGTCTACGAGAGAGAGAACGCTTCCTCTAGAACTCAATTCCACCCAACGGCTTTTTATTGCTGGTTTAGCCTCCACTTAGTTTTTCCCCACTAGTGTGGGCAGGACCTCTCTTGTCGCAAAGCGTTTCCAGCTGAACTGGAATTCCAAGGAATGCGCAGTATCTGAACGCTTGTTCGAAGTTCACGAGTTCTGTCCGTTGTCTGCCGTCTCCAGTGGTTATTCGCAGAAGCCACGTCTGTCTCGTGCACTCGTTCGAAGCATAAACTCTCACACCCTGGAATTTCCACCTTACTTACTTTCTTACTTGGTCCGTTTCGGTTTAACGGCAATGACCTGCGGAACGATCTCGCGTTCATTGATGGATATTTCAGATAATTTTTAAAAGATTTATTTAGGGGTATTTTATCGTTTTCATTTGCAGGTGGGTAACTGGAAATTTAGCTCAGGTTTCATAAAGCCTCACTTGCTTTGACTTGAACTGAATGAGTCTAAGTTTTCTTCACTAAGACAGAGGAGAATTTTGGCTTGTTCCACTTCAGCTGATCGGCGAAAATTCAAACAGCCCTAAACTAGTCAAAAGTCAGATACAGCTGTGACATTTTTACGCTGGCTTGCTGGACAGATCCCCCTGGAGTTCAACGGCAATATGGCCAAGGACGTGATTAATTTTTCTAACGATGACCGTGGGTCGTGGTGTTCAATCCTGTCATCAAATGCATTTCCCGGCTAATCGGTTGTTCTCCAATGCATAAGCAAAGGCGTGTCCTTCTAACCGGAAGGCCCCATGGTTCAAGTCCATTTGGACTGTTTCTCTCAATGGTTAGACGAAACGACCGAATACCAACTTCTACACATGAAAGTTGTGTACCAAAATACCACGAAGTTCAAATGATATTTTTTATTTACTTCGTCCTAAAAGCCTAGTACTCCATGTGGCCGAGTATGAACAGTTGATGCATTCGCCATGGAAAGTGCCCTCTGGTCTATTCGTACACAGTCGTCTTGAGCCTATAGGCGCAATAGGAATACAATTACAGTGTGTTACGGGTCCCATTCGGAAGAATCCGCAATAATCGCTTTCAGTGTATCACATGTGATAGACATGCAACCTTTGATGTAGTGCTGCCCTACCATATCCTACTGATTTTTAGTTTCCGCAAAAGATTCCATTTTCGTTATGGCGAAACTCACATGTTTTTGACTTGTGTTGTCTGTATGTCTGAGCGTCCGCGACCACGCTGAGTCGCTTGTACACCTGGAACGCGTGAAAAAACAGGCGTGAAAACAGTCGGTTCATAAGAAGTTAAGTTATTATTTGTTATAAGTTATATATATATATATATAAGTCATATAAGTTATTATTCGACAGATACCAGTTCATGTAAATATATCCGAGTTCCTTTTCTACTGTTATCGTACGTGTTGAAAACTGTTTGTTTGGTATGGCCTTTTGCGTACGTTTAAGATTAGCGATCGACCAAAAATAATTAAACTGGCCTATGACATTCATAACAATTTGGCGAACCTATCCACCTGGGTTGTGACGCGGAACAATTTACTTTGACGAGTGAAGAACTGTTCAAACGTGACTGCATCGTTAACTTGCCCAGTGTTGTGAATGACTACTTGCATAGGAAAGAGCTTTGATCGACAACCATTTCTAGCTCTAGTTTTAATTGAGATGCCGTCCAGTCGTGTGATTACTGTAACCGTGAAAGACGTATAACCATCTCAAAAGTCTTAATCAGGCCTCAAGTGTTCCCCTCATCAAATGAAAACAGGTCCAGACATTATAACCTGTCCAATACTTTACTGTGTCATCCGTTGTCCCATTTTTCGGTGATCGGAACATACCCTTGGTACATGGTTTATAACTGAAAACTGACTGAGATATTTCACCGCGGCTTCATTTATTTCAACGTATCAGGTGTCGCACAGACTGTCTATCGGCCGTTTTCTGTAACGACGATTTCCCGGTCAATTTCAAGCGTTTTGAATGAATCGAATACTGGGTTCGTATCCAATTTGTGATGAGCCTGCTGAAGTCAGAATGATTACATAGATTACAATGGAATTCGGGGTGTTTACATTTTTTGTTGGGAGTATATACGGTGTATACAGGCTAATGTAAGCGCTGCTAATAACGAAGTTCCCCTGAAAATTCACATCGCGACGCGCAAAAGACTTCATTTTATATTTAAGTGACGATGCTCGAACCCAAGTTTTATAGGACATTTTGAGAACGTTGGTACTCAAGCTCGGTTTGCGGGACCGAACTGTTTGATTTTGTCCCAAAAAATTTTTTCTAGAAACTATGCACAACGTGATCAGTCGACTAGATGGGAACTGTGGTTACGCATTTTCCCATGAGGCTAGTGGCTAGCTTATCTGATGCAACCATTCACTTCAGTGTCTTTCTCAACCGATTCACCAGTGGCATCTACCATCGCGTTTGCCAACGCTATTCTGCTATCATCACCACCATCGACAGCGTTCAACGCTGGTGCTTCACTGCCGTACAATCATAATTTATTTGAAAACCTTGCTGCGAAAGAAGAAATGAGTGAGTGCAGCTCTACCTTAATCACTCCCAGGTGCCTCTATCTCCAGCCACTCACTCAGGTAGTCTAGAGAGAACCTGACAAAAAGAACGCAGCCATAGCTTGCAGCGTATCCAACCAGGAACAGAGTGGACTTCATCCTGGAGAGCCATTCGCACGGTAGTACCCAGTTTAGTTGTAATCTATTTCACACCACTCCACCAGGACAAGGGTTAGCTACTTCTCTGCTCGTAGCACTCAGTTGAAAACGAAGAACAGCATCTTATTCGCCAAACGATGACTTGTTACTAGCAACATGCTCAGTTGAAAACGAAGAACAGCATCTTATCCGCCAAACGATGAATTGTTACTAGCAACATATGGCCCAATCACCGCAGCCTTTGATATGGACACATTCTTCGATTAAACCGAACACCCGTTTTATAATTATTTCGTTGCAGATTCGCTAGTGGCAGTCTGCATGAGCTATGATTCCGAGACAACAGTTGTCAAACATCTGAAGGCGCCTCATATCTGCTTCTCGTAGAGGTCGCTTCCCACAACCGTAAAGCAAAACAGTCCACACTATAGCTTTTGTCGCCATAGGTGGCTCAAATAGGAAAACTCAACCGGAGCCTTGAAAATTCGTGCACCAACCTCACCTGTCACGCTACTATCGGTATTTCTACAACTCATAAGATAGGTAAATTGCTCCACAACCTCGAATACCTTTATTTGGATTTTTGGTGCTCTGTTCACCGACTGCATGCCCAGTAGCATGAGCTTACACTTTTTGGGTGCAAAGCATAAGCCAAAGGATAGGATGACTTTGGTTAGTTTATCCAAAAATAACTCTGTGCCTTCTATTCGAAGACGAGAGCGATGTCCGCATACTCCAGATCCACAAGAAGTTTCGTCATCAGCTATTTGAACACCAGGGTTTTCAGTGTTTATATCATTATCTCGTCAATCATGAGTTCACCTAAGAATGGAGAGAATGTGCAGTCTTTTTGGGCAAAATTTTGTTTCCCGAAGTTTTTTGGACAGCTTTCTCGAAAATCTAAGAATACAAAAAAGTTATATTGACAGAATTCTGAGGCTTTCTTCGCTGGACAAGTTTCTCAAGGAGAACAGACCGGTTAGTTGAATCAAATGCACCTTGTAAATATCGCTAAGTTAGCAAAAGTTCACTCGGTCAATCTCACTCAGTCCCAACGGATTGTTCATAAGTTTGCTCAGTTAAAACCTCATTGTTTCGACCAGTCTTTGTCTGCAGATCTGCATACTCAGAATACTACGTCCGTGGTTTTAAAAAGCGTAGCCACCCTATGGTTTCGCTGAGCAAAACGTGCAGTGTGTTGGAAAATTTCATTTATACGTGCCTACTTTTTACAAGACGACCCAGCTCAGGCTTGTATGGAACTTCATATGAGTAAAAATGATTGCATTAGGAATTCGGGTGTATGTTGATTACAACGGTTTGGTGGTTCTTGCTCTAGCGTGCGTACGTAATGATGACTGCGACATGTGTCTCGGAGATTAGCACGTGAGAGTAAATTCCGTTTTCTTGATACTAAACGGCAAAAGTACACGTCGACCAAGGTTTCCACAAGATTAGCAATATGCTTTTCTTCTTCGGAACATGCCAGCTTCTTTTCACAGATGTCTCCTACACGCTCAGAATATTGTGCCTCGAATATCTCGGCTATTCTTCTTTTCTAGTTTGGATTTTATTGTGTTCAGAATCATCCAGACTTCCTTTGAGTGTTACAGTTCGTACATTCAAGACATTGAAACGAGTAAGCTGCAAGGCTCATATACTGGTCCTTTTTCTCTATTTTTCTTCGCAGAATACGTTTGTCGGTGATTTGTGTGACGCCATAGGATTTCTCTCTTTTCCAATTTGATTGTTCTGCGGTTCCACGAATATTGTAGATCTTGATGGAGCAATATTGATTTAGTTATCGATTTAGTTGGCTGCTTTACATTTAGCTTAGATGCTTAATCAGAGCTCTTCCTGTGGCTTTTTCGATAGTGTTTATCGCACTTAACCCAAATCGCCCATCAGTCCGGTAACTACAGATTATCCGTCATTTCACCGAACATCATATTCCGCTCAGGCACGTTCCAGTGAGTGACCACCCGGTTTATACTGTGGTGGTTTTACATTTTTTCAGTATACCTCAGGTTGTCAGCAAAGCACATCAGGTTCACATTCCACAGTGCTGGCGAGAAGCCCACCTGTCATGACACACGTTTAATTGCATAGCGGTGCAACCGAAACGCCTGTTGTCCCGGGCATTCAGCCGGAATCTCCTGGGCCTTCTTCTGGAACGTAACTGATGGGCATCGAAACAGGAAAAACTAGAAACACTCGGTTGTTCAAACTCATGCATTAGTAATCCACACAGTTTGAAAAATGGGAACCCGTCGACTTTTGTACAACAGTTGGCCCGAGATAACCTAATCAGTACCAATGCCCGTTTACGCCTGTCTATCGCAGTTTCACCTACTCTAAATTTGTTTCGCGCTTGATAGTGATATAAAAGCTGAAATCATGAGTGGATGGATTTTTCTTAACTATTTCCAGTGTGTGCAGTGATATAAAAGCTGAAATCATGAGTGGACGGATTTTTCTTAACTATTTCC
This sequence comes from Clonorchis sinensis, assembly GCA_003604175.2. NCBI lineage: Eukaryota > Metazoa > Platyhelminthes > Trematoda > Opisthorchiida > Opisthorchiidae > Clonorchis > Clonorchis sinensis. The sequence goes on from CM030369.1 coordinate 210,019,939, forward strand.
AGTGTGTGTGAGTATACTAGTCGTCTCCTGACTCCGCGGAATCAACTCAACTGATTTCAACAAAACTCTTTCAGTATCAGTTGACTGTGGCTGTACTAAGTCAAACGAGTATGAAAATCTATAACAAAACTACGTTATGCGTCAAACTGCTACGGCAAGCGCTGCGGTGTAGTACAGTCAGGTTGGTGGCGGTCAGTAGTATTTGGCTTTTTTCGATACGCTGTTTCGTCTTCAACTCACAGTGGATAACGATAAAAACCACAGGTGAAAAATTACGGAGTGTTCTTGACGATGGTTATGTAGTTAAGTTGTTACGAATGTTGAACTTCAGCCTGCGGTCGAGAGGATCACCAAGTCTTGGTCTTGCGGACACGACCATTCATGTGTTAGTCATTCTATAATGTTTCTACTTTTAGGGAAATAATGCCGGCGAGTAACGTCAGTGCAAAAAGGCAAGATAGATTTCAGTTTTTTCCTGAAGGGTGTCAGAACAGCACCACTACTCCTGCTATGTTGTGCACTTAGTTGGAAACGGTATTTGTACGTGTAAATTTAAATTTCAGATGTTCCTGTTTGACACTGGTGGAGAACTCGGAGAAAAAACCGACACGAAATTTTTCTATGAAAACCATTTGTGACACCCGATTCGTTTTTCTCGTTAGTGGAACCACTTAATATTCGGGCTAGTGAGAGTGGATTGGGAGCTTTTTCTTCGTCTGAAGAATCTTCATCATCACCGTTCTTCTCCTCTGCGTCAGTGGATATTTTGCTCCCGTTAAGGTTGAACAGTTCACTTCTTTTCAATATACCTTTCTCAATATGCCTAAAAATTGCAAGGTCAGGCAGGTTAATTGCCTGTTCGACAGGTGGTAGTTGGTCTGTTCGCCGAGCTTGTCAAGTGGCTCGCAAACGTTTCGTCAACATTTGAGAAGGCATCGTTAGTCCGCTGAATGAATTTGTCTCCTCGCCTGGTAATGAAATGTTTACACTCCAACTGCCTTTCCCATTTTAAGCTACCTTGGTATTGACCAGAAAATTTTCATCCACAAATCCAGTGGTTTTTCGGCCAAGTGGACCCAATCCCACATCTTTTGGAACATCTTAGCAGCATGTTTGTACATGCTTAAATTATCATCAAGACCTATCAACATTAGGAGTTGTAACATACTTGTTTCGACCTTATCCTATCGTGACGATCCATTTGAAAACTTCATAAACTCGCATTTCTGATCTCTAACAGTATGCTAATTTATGGATGGAAATGTGAGCCCTTGTAAGTCACTTCAATCGACATCCTATGCGAACTGCAAACTTAAGACGCTGTAAACCGAGGTGCAGCAAGTTTCTTGGGAGTATGACTCGACTGGCTCTTGTGTCACTTCGAAAGACTAAAGACTGGATTGCGATTGTTTGCATCACATTTGTGTTCTCAGGCAATGAAACCTTCATCTTGTGGAAGCAAGCACTCTCAGTCGAAGTTTAGCCTCGTGAGGTGAAATCGTTGTACTCAGTGGCAAATCGAATCTACGAGAAAGGCCTCTCACATACTCCGAACAGAAGTCTTGAGGTGGTAAAATATAGTATAAAATATAATATATATGTATAATAATTGTATGTATAATAATTTAAAATATATAAAATAACCAATATCTCACACAACTATACGGTTGACATAGTCGGATGCTGTATCTAAAATCCGTCCAATAATCGGTCAAAACAATAAGGCACTGCCTTTCTCTTGCACTTGATGTGCGTAATATCTATTTAAACCTCTGCTGTTCTCTCGTAAATACAAACCATGAAAATCTGGGGAAAATTCAAACTTCGGGGTATGAACCACAAAAAATGAACTCTTGCATAGATTATCCTATCTCGTTCGTGTCGAAATCTGGAATCATTTCGATATTGTACATACGCTAGTCGTTGTGCGACTTCAAGAGTGGATGTAATGGAATTCAATTCCTGCATCATAAGCATTTGGTTAGTTTTTATCTGCTAGCCTTTATGAGACACTGGTAGCAATTTCTTGTTACAAGTAAGGCGGGAGTAGTTCTGGTTGTCGGATAAGACATTATGTTGAAATCAGACAACTTGCGTGTCATGGGGAGTTCCAGACAGCCTGATAGCTGCAACCGATGGGCTATAGTTTGAAAGAAGTACCTCTCAATACCCACAGCATTTCTGTTCATATCGCCGATGTAATCAAACCAAGCACGATCTAAATGCGCGCAAGATATACTTTCGAACAAAGGACTTGTATAAATATGCTGTTTGCGGTTCTTAAAATGGCGGTGACAGTTCCATACAGGATAAGCCCTCACCACGTTCTGATGCTTAGGAGGAACAAGTTGTGACCATGGCAACGAAAAATAATAGTGCCTTACTCGATTGGAGAAACAGTCCTCAGTGAATGATGTACTGTCATCATCCGAACTCTCCGTATTCGAATCAGACAGTCCGGGTAGGTTTTGTGGAGTTTCATTGAAAAATACATGTCCGTCTGAGGAACCTTCACCGAACAGCATGGAATCCATACACATGGATCCCGATGTGGAACTTCCTGGTAGGGTACTCTCAGAACCTTCCGTGTTCATACTGGCGATCCGTCTACGGGTCTTTTTCGAAAAGAACTGACTAACTGTGGGCAGTACTACGGGGCTGATGTGGGTGTAGTGTCGCATCAATAGTGGCTCAAGACGGTATGCCTGCAGCGAGAGGAATACAGCAGGGAAAAGTATGTCAAACATCCGATTGCAACGAATTATGCGATACAGGTTGTACTGGAGAAGAAAACGAGAAGGACTAGCTTTCTAACGCAATCCGAATGACACATGCGCTTCAGCCACATACTATTGGCAGCGGCGAATCATTCACTTACCCCGTATGTGAAGGTAAGATGCTTTTTTGACATTTCGATTGGGGTGTGGTCTCAGGCATCCCTTGAACCTCCGTCTAAAAAGACACTTCTGTTCACATCGTGTGGTTCAGAATCAGTGGTCACTCTTAAGACATGCGCACCAAAACCTGCCTAGCTCAATCATGATATTTTATTCAGCACGACAGATTTCCAAACAACACTGTCTATTATCCTACGGTATTCACGTTGTGTATCGATATAAGACCTAAACCTTCCAAGATGTTTCTAAATCTTTCAGTATTTTGGCATCTGAAAACCGGCTGATTTCTCTGAAAGAGTAAGCAACGCATAGCATCGCTGCGAACGAACTTTCTGACCGAGGGGCATAGATCGCTGAATGTCTTCCGGAAAATCACCACTCGCATACTCGGGTTAACACCTATTCTTCGGCCGCTCGATATTTCTTCAAAGTAGACCCACCATTATATTTCCCTGCGTTATACGAATTAGTGCACAAAATTGCTATTACGAGAGTTCTCTTGGTGGACAATTAGTAATGCCACACTATAGAGGCTCAAGTTTTGTAACATAGAAAATAAGAGGCCATATGTGTGAAAAGTGTTATTGTTACCTGCTGCGACCTCTATCGAGGGATACTGCCTGAATAGTGGTCTTTAGCATCAGTTGTCAAAAAGGGTGCAAGTTATTTGGAAATCATACGCACGAACTCTTCAGAACATGCAGACGAATCAGCTAAAGCTACTTGACTGAAAGGTCAGCTGAGATAGGTTATTATGCCAACAGGTGATCGAATTGAGCGTATCAAGGAAAACCACAAAGGACTTCCACCGACCGATATCTGAATGTGGTTAAACCGAACTGTTTTGGCTGGCGATGCGATAGATCAAAAGTGAACTTCCTGGTTGATCAGACAAAATAAGGAGCCCACGTTTCTTTCGGACGTAGCTTCAACAAACTTCAGGTTCCGTAGCACAGTGGCATGTAAATATATACATACGATCAACTGGCTAGAGAAACTATGGAAAAAAAGAATATTGTGCAGCTGGACAGCTTATTAGATGTAAGGCATTTCAGTCACATGATTTGCATCTAATTACGACTGAATAAAATCACTGTTCTCAGCTATCAGGTGTTGGCACTGAAATATTCCAATAAAGCCAGTGCTACGATGTGTTAAGTGAGGAGTCGAAAGTATTTTTCATAGGTTGCCAATTTTAGAAATAATGAGTTTGTTTGCTCTGTTGCAGCATCCAATCCGGATGCTGTGTTTGTCAAACGCACAATTATACCTGTCGAAATATGCTATATTATCACTCTTGTGGAGAGAAAAATCAGCCATATATTTTAGAATCTGAATAAAAAAGATTATCTGATTTGTTCTTCCTCGTACTAAAATTTCGGGCATTTGCCGATAAAAATTACCTGTTCTTCAGTAGTAAATCAGATTTAAGCCCTAACAAATGAATACACCAGGTAGAAAAATAGTTGGAATATTGGACTCAAACAACTCCAAACAGATTTTTGGTATTCGACCCACTATCATTTGCCATTTGTGATCAATAATTTAATAGTATTCACAAAGGATACCACAGTGAAGCAGAAAGCAGCTGACGCCTAGACGACCGTAAATAATTTTCTTGAAGACAACAACGGCGACGACGTGAAATAACACCAGTCGCTATTTGACGTGCCAAGCGTTACGTAAAAATCTAGACAATAATGTGAATATCTTCAGTGGCCATACCTTGCCGCACTCAGTCGTTGGAATAATGGTGCCTTCTGTAAATCAGCCTTCCTGGTAGAAAGACAATTGCTTCAAACAAACTACGTGACAGTACTGTACAGACACCCCAGAGAATTGTGGCAATTCTACTATGGCATGTGACAGAATGATCAGCTGTTGCGCATCCACGGCCCCGATTAAAATACATCAGCCAAGTGATAAGTGGAGTGTGAAAGCACGAAACAACTACCGCGTACCGGAACCCCCATGCACAGGGTTACATCTAAGAAACGTGTAGGTTTGAGTACTTATACATGTGAGTGCAGGCATACGTCGACATCAAATTTATTCGGAAAGGAAGAGCACAAATCTGTTCACATTCCCAACAGTACGCCAAGCTAGGCCGTTACGGTTAGTGAAAGATGTCAGACATATGTGGAGTAAGTTTACCAATTGAACTGCCTATGCAACTTGAATGCATAGGTATCAGACTGAAGGTCGAGAAAAAGCAGAGAATCACTTGATGATGGTGTACTGTATGATGAACTTGGAGTCCTTTTAACGGTTCCACTGCTTGAGTTGTCATAGCAATGTCAGCCAAGATAATGATGAGGTTCACAGATACCGAAAACGGTAAATTTAAACTACCTCTTCTCCATGAAACAGCTTCATAGATGTGTATGCTGGGCAAAATGAAATTAACCCCGCGATACTGGGTTATCTGCTCGACATCCAACGGCACCTTAGCTTGCTCATCTACGTCTGCCTATTTTCTAAATAGTGGTATTCCAAACTAATCATGGAGCTTGACCTAAAATTCGTATCTCTTGAAAGACTAGGTCACTCCAGGTATCTCCCAATAGATGGTTTCTCTTAAGGACCAGGATGCAAACTTAAGCACTGCTTATGTCCCGGAACCAACTAGACTTCCGAAGACCTATTCTGCAAAAAAAACACTTTTCCGGGGTGCCGAACACCTGAAAACGTCTATATATCCCAGAACTGCTGGATGAAAGAAACTAGAAAATGCCCTCTGGCTTGCATCTGTAAAGCCATTGTTTTCTCATACCAAGCCCAAGGAGGAGGCCTCCATAGTAAGATTTTCACAATGCTCTGCACTAAACGCTACGTACAAGACTGAGAGAAAAATGAGGAAGCACCGAGCCTTGTGGAACGAGAGCAAGCTAACTTCTAAAATACTTCAAAGACATTAGGTTAACTGGGTGGTGTGCGGTGTGCTCAGATTGAAGTATGTTTTCTTAGTTAAGGGTGTGTGGGCGCTGTTAGTGAGACCAACCGGAAGTCATGTATCTGCCCTTATTTTATTGTGATCAGATTGAACATGGGAGGGTGTGTTACACTCGGGAAGAACTGTTGCAAAGAGATCGTTTTTATCACCAACTCATGCATCACTCAGACACGAGTTTGTGGTATTCTTTCACGTGACATTTGCGGAGCAATAATGCTATAAGTGTTGTTTGTTTCAGATATGAGGAGGCGGGAGGTAAAATGCAACGTTAGTGCCATAATGTTTTGACACCTACGCTGTTTGTATTATATGTTCTTTATCGTGAAGAGTCATCCCATCTGGAAGCAGTCCACATAAGTGTTCTTTGTTCGTGCAACCATTGAATATGAGTCACGTAATATGTTTTGTTCCACTCGCTTTAATTTCCCCTCACCTTCACCTTGCACCCAATTGATCCGAATCGTCCATTTAACCGGCTGAAAGCTTATTCCCACATCCGGACTTTCATACCAACAACTTACTATGGGATCGTATGAATGAAATATGTTATAGACCCGACGGCAAGCGTGAAATGGGATTAGGGCTTCTGGATCGGGTTGACCGAAGTCAAAGACACCAGATTCCGGACATTCGGAACTTCCGGAGCTTTGACTAGTTCCACTGTTGTGCCTTTTGCGGCGTCTGGGACTGGATTGCACCGGAGTTGATGGCAAGTTTGTGGCAGAGTTGGGGGTATTTGGTGGAGGTTCTGGCACGCTGTTCAAGGAAATAAATAATCCCAGAGGTGACCCAACCAAGAATAGATGGGCGAGCTGAAAAGAAAGGCAAAAATAAGCGCGGTCAGAGAAAAGAAGTGATTACAGTCCTCATCGTCGGCATCACTATGGAAAGCAGTTTGCAAATTTTTTGGAATAGTTGAAAGGCAGCGACTACCACCTCCTTTAAAATTGGGGTCTCCAAACTTGGAACTGGTCTTAGAAGCCCTTGTCGTTGCTCACTGCATAGGACTCGTTGTTACCGAACGCAAAAAATGCTATGGTGCCAATATACAACCCACACATTATGGGCCACTCTTTTGGAAAATAAAAAAGTCTTCAGTTTTGATTATTCAAACGAATGGTCCAGAATATTTCTTATCAACTTCTAGTTTTCTTGCTCTATTTTCCAACCTTGTGCTGTCATCTTCACACACCCGATCTACCATGATTCTTCAGACGTTTTCACTGGTGTCTAGATTAAGTCATTGAGCCTGCTGGAGACGTTGCTAGAACTGACAGCTAACCGATGTCGGTGGCGTTCGAGCTGTCAGTTCCTTTGCAGATTGTCTGATTGGGTGCTTGGAGATGTGAGCACCTCAGAATGCTTGACTTAGGCCAGCACTAGGTCCCCTCCCTCACTCACCCTTTTTCTCTTCTTTTCACTCTAGTGCTTTAAATTTAATTAAACAAACCCTATGGTTGTACCGTAGTGAAGCATCAGTGTCAACACTGGTGTTGCTGTCTTTGATGGTGATGATGGAGGTGAGATAAATAAATGATAACGTCTGTGCTGCAATTTGCAATAGCTCCTGCATTCACCCGTTATCTAGTTGAATTTGGCTCTCAGAAGTCGCGTCTGTATCTCGATGGAAATCTTTGGCATTCGTGCTCTGTTTCCAGGTGCACATAATTCCAAAGGAAATGTAATAACCTCCGCTTCTAATCTATTCTGCGTTTCCAAAATCAAACTTCCATGTGGCGTAACGCTTATATTTTCCCGAGTTTAGGTTTCAGACAGCCACGAAACACTCACTATTAGCCACCGATCAATTAGCAATCGATCAGTTCTGCTTGGGGACATTTCTTGCTGGTTGACCTGACTCATACTCAACAAAAAGACGGATATGGTCTTGGAATTTTAAACAAACTGTTCTGGACAAATCCGTCGCAATACACCATTTATGGGAAGACATTACTTCCCACAGAGCTTTAGCTTCTATCCACTGTTACTTTTTTCCAGAGCGTAGCACCTGTTGTCATTGTTTCTTCTAATTCTTGTACCTACATCAAACAACCATTATGTTTCTGTCAGCCTTGTCATTTATGGCAAGCTCCTTCAAAGTTTGTGCTTATGATGCTGAGAGAAAATGGAGAACTATAGAGACGATCATTGGCTGTAGCTGTTTTGCGTACATTATACATTATACTATATACGTATATATCATAGTGTTATATATATACATATATACATATACATACATACATATATACATCATACCTTAGGGACAAAAATAGCGCACAAATTTAGCAAAAAAACGAAAAAAACAGCCAGCCGAATAATGGCATCTTTTCTACCTTCTTTAGTTGTTAAAAGGTAACAAAAAAGTGCACGAGAACATCCGGAACATCCGTTCACCACGTGTTTTGATTTTATGAATGTCCCGCCGATGAGATGGTCCGGGTAGATGAGCACATGTGGGCACACAACCCAGATCAGTGCAAACATTTGCAGGCCTAAATGATCGTGTAAAATACAATTTGATATCTTGTCAAAGAGTGTGCAGCTTGCGTAACGAACCTATTGCATAAGATCACTCTATTGGCGATCGAGACTCTAAAATTAGCATGCTGGTTCTCGGGATAATTGGAATTCGACCAAGTGCTATTCCAAACGCAGAGTGGTTTTTGATAGCCTACCCAAATAAAGAGCCCCCATGGTTTTCATAAGTTCTTTACTGTCAACTGAGACGGAATCTGTTGGCAAACACATTTGTTTTGTCTCTTCCAGATTGCGGATCGTCTTCTTTTAATTTGCTCGTCTGGGTGTTTTACAACACTCACAAACTCCGTAGACCATAAGTGGTGTAACCCCTTAGCTTTCTGAAGCGTGACTCGCCTGTCATTGGCATATGATTTTGTGTTCGGCTTACAGTCCAGTACTACTGCATATATCTCTTCCTCTGTACGTAGTGGTAGCGGTGAACTTGAAAATGAAACAGACAGAGCAATAGGATACTGTACAGGCGTTCCAAAGAGAGTTACCCAGCACATGGGTACTCATAAGTTTGTACCGATTAACAAACAGCATTCATAAGACAGATAAAATTAAAAGTGGTGACAGTGACTCATCAAGTTTGAGTTAATTGACCAAATAATGAACTATTTCATCAACTCTCATCACTACTATTTGAGCTCAGCTTTCACGTACACGGAAAAGTTTTTATCAAGGTTCACACCAGATCTAAACGCTGTTGCGGCATGCGGAGGGATCTTGATATTCCCTTCCTCCTTATTCCCCCCAAGGTTCATGGAGATTTGGACCCATCGTTTTCCAAACCACGAATTCACCCCCCCCCGGTTATCCTACTAGTGGTCGGTCAACAGTACCGATAGTCTGCACTCTGACTTGATACGTTTCTACTTATTGTTCAACAGCAACCAATAACTGAAACAAACACATTATTTCCTCCTTTTAACGGTCTCCACTGCCACTCGAAATGTCCAGCTGGTCCGTTCAGTAAACTCATCGGAATTCAAACTTCAATTCACTTTCACGGTTTCTTTGTATTCAACTCAAATACGATTAAACACAACAAAACGCCCTATACATTCCAGAAAAGTCACCTGTGGAAGAGGCTTCCAGGAAGCGGGCCTGCGAAAGCTAGACAGATAGGTTTCTTGCTGTCCAAAAAGAAACAAAAAAACATGTTAGACAAGGTGATTCGGATGTCAGGTATTCATGAACTGTTGATAGGGGAAAATCGTTTGCGATTCCGAGTTGGACAGCAACTATAGACAACTAGATAAACACGTTCCTGTTTAACTCAAACTGAACTCACTAAGGAGTGTCGTAAGACTCCTTGGCTGAACTATCCTCTTCTGGGCAAACTAGAAGAATCGTACTTAGACAGGAGAAGGAGCGTTCCAAAGAATGACGGAGAAGCATAATTTACCAATAACTAATTCTAGTGATTAAGCCTTGTCAGAGGAACGGACGATGTGGACCAGCTAGTTCTCCTGTCTGTCTAAAGTAAAGCAGTAAGGTCTAAAAAGTTGCAAACTCAGGACAATTCAACAAAGGCAAGTTTAGAAATATCTTGTGCCTACTGTGGTAATAATGCTGTTTAACAGAGGAGGCATAGTTGGTATTCAAATAGTGTAAGCGTGCCTATTAAAACTTATCAGGTGAGCATTCAGTAAACGGCCACATGACCCCGTGAATCCTATGGTTCACATGACCAACCCCATGTCACGCAGTCGTAGAGTGCAGAACAGCTGATCAGATTAGGTTTATCTTTTAGCTTCGGTGAGCCCCTTGACCGACCGCGAACATTCCCTGTTTCAGGGAACCTGTTTAAGCACCCCTTCTATGCCGAAAATAACAATCCTGTTTGATCACGTGAAGTGCAAAACATCGAACAGTTATTTTGTTGGAGTTGACCTGTGACCTTACGGGATTTTGAGCTATCTTCATCAAAGTCATGAGGCAAACGCGTTCACAGCTACTAGCAAACACAGAGAGCATTTTACCTATCTGCTCATGTTCAAACATGGGAGATATATGCACTTCGTCAGACATGTCAAAGGACAGTCCAGTTACCGTTAGGCAGGGATTACCACCTTCATGAAACTTATACAATTGAGTAGGGCTAGAAACCATTAAAAACTTTCGGGCAACTTCTTCGTCCACTCATAAATAACTGCAAATAACCAGGTCGTTTGTCTTACTTATGAACGTCAATTTTCGTGCAAAAAGCAGTGTCCTTTACCTTCGGACAAAAAGTTTCTGATATTTTAACTGTTAGCCAACAGGCACTGAAAATTCACATTTAGATGCGACGATGTAGTAGTCACAAATACCCATCACCACGCTGAATGCGAAAAAAAGTTCATCACCAGACAGCGTGGTACGCACGCGTAGTAAGGTAATAGTATAGAAGTACATGTTGACTTACCGATGTTGTCGGGGACTGAATAAAGGAGGATGTATTTGTAACAGTAAAAAAAACAGGCAAAACAAATGTTTAGCATCTGACCGTTGAAACACAGCTAAAAGCAGCAACCGTGCATACACCCGTAGTAGTAGTATTATGTGTGCTTACTTGATTTGACAAAACCCTTGTAGTTTCGATGCACTTTACTGAGCACCTGACAACTCATCTTATATTCAGAGGGTCAGTGCTTGACAAAACAGCGCACTGTCGTGTGGAGCAATCGCCGACATCTTAGTGCTCTGAACCGGCGGGTTATTTATACATTTTCACTGACTGTTTTCAGTTTACTCTCGAGAAAGTTTGCGCCAGTGAGAATACTTAAAAATGGCCTGTTCCAGGAAGCAGTCTTTAGTTTCAACCGTTTGATAGAATATTTAGAGGACCAACTGTAACGATTCTTTATCGAGGTAGGTGGTCAACTACTGTGACCGCACTCTTTGTAAAGAGGACAGCAGAAAAAGGGTCAGAAACCCACTTTTCTCTCTTCAGGAGAATTACCGTAATCAGCTTCTCACTAAGACATCAAGTCAGCGATCCTATTCCTACCAAGCTGTTGTTGAGTTGTTATAAAAAAATTCCGTGTAACACGACACCTGAGACACGTGAGAAAACCACGGAATTCATGTGTACTTAGGCAGGAACCTTCGCAAAACAGGAATGTTAACGTAGTCGCGCGAAAAGATTGATGCTTCAGTACTTCATGAAGCCAAATTACCAAGCCAAAAAGTTATATCAGTTAACCCGGGAGCTATCGCTATCCGCAGCCACTAAATAAAAACTCGGTAGTGCTCTCTTGTTTTCGGCTATTCTGAGGAGTATATTTTCCGAAAGGAAACAATTGTTCTATGCTTTGCGACGCATCTAAGCCTCCATTGGCCTGTCAGTATCAAATTTTAATGTAACCCATCAGTTCAAGTTGATGAAAACCGTTTCCTTACCCCTAATAGGCAAGATCAAATCTTATACGGTCGCATCCTTATATCCATGAAAATAGAACTGAACTACATTGAGCTGGGCCAAAATTGCTGCTTATCTCAGAATCAGGTTACGCAAGATTTTCTCGGATTGCGGTTGTTATATCGATCTCACCAAAAACAATGCGAGAAACGGCGGCAGGGTTAGCACTAGCGTTAAAACGGAACATGTCAACATATAACAAGCCGAGTCGGTTAGAGTTGACTAGACCAGAGTTAATCATCAGCGTGCAGACACCCACTTACATCACCCACACCCGGTGACTGCGGGTCCATTGACATCTGTTGAAGCATCTTCAGTTCCAGATTAAATAGACTTCATGAAAATGAGGACAAAAAATACGGTTACACAGTACTGGTGGTTTGGCGTAAACTTTGCTCATCATTGAGCACACACACTACTAGCATTAGAGCTAGAGTAACTTCAGGAAGGTTCGTTATCTCAGTTAAAATTATCACCGCCTATGATTCAACACTCTAGGAAGCTGGATACCCTATTTTCTGTGGCTTAGTCTGGCACACGTGTCTTGCGTAGCAAAAGTGGAATTTTCAGCTAGAACCCTTTTGAGTGAATTCATAGGCAAGTGGTAGTACATTTCCTTCCGGGACTGGCGTCGAAGGTGAAAACGGCCACCAGGTCCGACAGGACGTTTGGCGCAGAATCATTTGTAAGATTTTTATGGGAGCCATGACACACGCTCGCCCAGGTTATAAGTAGTGTGTGTATTATCAGGTATTGTTTACATTACCTATGCTTAAATCAACAAGTGAAGCTAATCAATACCGAAGAGCGAAAGTGTAGTGCAGAGGCGTTTCGTCTCCCCTGGGAATCCCCAGCAGTTCGCATCCAGCGAAACTCTTGGGAGAGTGGAAACATCGAACTCTAATCTCTCAGTTGACCATGGATGGTTGTTCAGCAGTGCTCAGAATAATAAAAACATGCGAAATAGGCCCTACGTTTGAGAAATTGTCAGTCGAGGATGCAGTCAACACTAAATGACATGAACTGATTGGAAGATTGTCAGTATATTTCGGTGAACTAGATACTGCCTATCAACCACTAGAGACCGGAAGATATGTAGCACCCAACTACTATATAGAAGGATGTGCGTTCTGAAATGCTCATCGATTCGTGAGATGCGCGCCGTTGGTGGCTACAAAATACCTATGCGTTTCTTCTCGGTTGTCAGCACTAACCTCACTTCCAGGATTACCTTTCAGGTATTTAGAATCTATACACTGGCTGCAAGCTGTATGATGCATGCCTATCCTCAGCTCAGGAGAACGAATGGACAGACGGAAAATATCACAATGAGTCGGCCTGTCTGAAACATGGGGGCGCAGTGCTTTTGAGCGCTATGCCTTAAAATTATTGAACTATTACATCGATTTCCAGTAAAGACGTACTGAATTTCAAAAACCAGCCAATGCCTTCGTTGATTTCTCCCTATTACATTTGCCGGTTCATACTTACTCATTTACCTACGCCTATTTGGAAGTGCGGCTTAAATTTGGCCACTCAAGTGGTTCGTACGGGTGGTGTGGTTGGGTGAAATGATAGTTTTCGGCGATCAATAAAAACGAACACCGATATATAGAAATTTAACTCGTCGCGTGACTAGTGATTTCATGACAAATATTATTCCTTAGTGTGCAAGTGCCTTCTTGGTTATGAAGTGTTTCTGTAAAATAGCGGTGAAGACACCTCGGCTGGCTGTTCATTAAATATTTGGTAATAGAATAAAGCCTATAACTCTTTCATGTCATCAGTCCTGGAACCTAGCTCCCACAAAGTATAATTCAAGCAATAAATAGCACATGATCAATATGATCATATTCGTAAACTATTCATAAACAAACTTACTCAGATCGTGCTTTGTCAATGTCATTTGCGATCTTTTGCGCCACAGTGGTTGGTGCGTGTTCCTGTAAGAGTCAAAAAAGACTTGTGATTTTGACTGCTACATAGACTGGGAATAGAATGAGTTGGATGGAGTCAAAGTTTGGAAATTATCTATCTTGTTAAAGACCATCCATACAACTTTGCAAGAAACCTTTTTTGAGAACACACGAGTTGTACGCCAGGATTTCAAGATAGTAAACCAAATCATCTACGGCGCTTTCCTGGAGAGGGAAGTTTAAGTTAACCTGTTTATATTGAAACGCCAGATGTGGAGGACAAATTTAAACAGTACGCTACAGCTGCTTTCCTTTAGAGAGCGAGCTCTGGAGGTATCATTGATCTTACTCAACTAGACTAACCGCTTAGTTCCATCGATCTGCTTCAGGTCCCCTCGTATTGCCTGTGCAGAATTCGACAAATGCATAACAATATAACACCAGGTATTTCCCTGCGTAGGAGTCCAATGTATCAATATCCGTACCTATATTATTGTAATAAGAGGTATTAGGCAGCCGTTGATTTCGTCCAGGGGAGCAAGATCGTCGAAGCCTACGGCAGCTCTAAATGCTTCGCCACCTAGAGCCTCCGGTCTGGGTTGCGCACCATCCGTGTGTTTTTGTTTATATCTTGGATCCATTCTAAATGTATTACAGTTCATCTTACCGTATGATCTGAGTCCTATTATGCTGCAGTTGATTTAAGTTGTATCGTATATACAGCTGCAGATAACCCGCTCCAACGCTCTGGACACATTTCGGAGTGTTAGAAATAACTTTATGTGAACGCGTTGTGCTGACCGAACTGAATAACGCCTGACGCTACCCAGCCACCGTGCGCCTCGATTTCCCCCTGTGAATGCTGCAGGCAGAGTGACAATCCTGGTGTGTATTTGAGGTCTCAACAGTTCTGTTGTCCTCACTTGACCAGACAAATATGGGCCACCAGTTTGACATGTTGGTGGGTTGGGAATTCCCCTTCCACATTAACCCTTGAGTTTACACGGGCTACAATGGGTTAATTTGGTTTCAAATGCGGCGCATGCATATAGCATGTGCTATTAGCTATCGTGCACAGGAACCGATCTGCATAGTCCAGTGTGATAGGTAATTTGTTTGAATGCGACCAGTTCTCATGCCTCATGCCTCCTCTCAAGGGGCTTTCAGACAGGTTTAGAGTGGGACAATGGTCTGGATTTGAACGCTCTCTAAGAGGAGGGGCATGGCAGCTAGAATGATGGTATGTGGATTAAATTTATATAAATCATACAAGTATGAACATTTATTCCTCAATTAAAGGAGAACTGGATGTTTGGATAACATGTTATGAGGTCAGCTTTTTCTGTGTGTGGTGCATCAGGCCTGGATATGGTATCTGATTCCTCGGAGTGGCGAATAACAGAATTTTATGAGTGGCTGTCGCAGGATGCCTACTCCATCAAAATGGATCCGATCGTCTCAGTTAACGGATTGAGTGCGATCGCTGTGTACCGCTCTGTTTTGTTCAACTCCTCGAATGTGAAGTTCTGGTTGGTTGCCTCGAACTTTCACTTGTTTGTTAGGTTCCCCGAAGCAGGTGTGGTTGTAGCCGGCCCAGTGGATCTTGTAAACACCCAGGATCTCTCGTCAGACTTGCTTGCATGCTAGTTGTCTCAGTATATTGTGGCCGATCTGTAAATTTGTGTGCACATTACAACGACTAAAGAATGCAACTCGATTTGTGCTGCTGGTAGGCAATCCATAAGGTTAATTTTCAAATCGATAACTACACTTGGCTTCGACCGTACTCTAGAGGGTACACATCGCACTTCGGGGTTCACTTGTTATGAGGGACGACGTGCTTCGTTGGTTATTGGTCGCTACAAAATTTCTGCATTGCATTCAGCACAAGTCGCTGACTGTTTCTTTTTCAACGGATGGACAGTGGCGAAGTTTGTGGAGAGTTCTGACTCTGCCTAAGCCACTGATGCAATGTGAAGTCGTAGTTAATGCATCATTTACCTGGTCGGAGACATGACTGGTGACCTCGGAAGTGCCTCTCGCGAGACAAAGCCAGATGGTGCAGAATTAATGAAGCTACCAGCCGAGTGACAGATGAAATAAAACTTATAACTCCATGGCTGGACCAATCGCTCAGGATACCTAGTTAAATAAAGACGCAATGCCTGACCTCAGACTGCTGGAACACATTCTTGTTCCCACATTAGTTTAAGCCCTTTGGGTAAGACAACGGGCGCGTTTGGCGCAGCACTTTACTCTTGTCTGTTTGTGGCTAGTATTGTGCGGTCGTTGGGAGTGCGTACACAGAGGCCACGCGAGCGAACACAAGGCAACGCATGTGCGTCAGCATGCAGCAACGAGTGAGGTGACGCGGCCTGACCCACTTCGGCGCTGTCGCTGAATGATGTTGCTGGGACAATGCTCGGCGCTGGGCCTCGATGGCGCCTCAAGGCTGAAGTGCACATGGGTGTCAGAAACTGCGGCAGATCACAATAGCCGAGCGGGTCGAACGAAGCATATTGGTACAGGAACATACGGCCAGCCAAGCCACTGTCAGAAATGCTCAACTCAGCGCTCAGAGAGACAGAATGGGTTGCGGCAAAAATGAAGGAAGCTTGAAGGTGCTAGCATTTGTCTGATGTCGGTAACCCACGTCTCTTTACACAGCATTTAGAGAAGGCGACAGCACTCAACAGTCGATGTGGCATGAAAATACGTCTATTCGTTCACTTGACAATGGTTTGTGGGCAGAAATGTTCTTAGGTTGCCCAAATCTAGATAAGATGGCGACTAGCGTCCGCAGATGAAGCTTTTGTTTGCAAAATCTGACTCTAAGGCCATGGTGATTCGCGTGAGACTCCCTGTATCTCAGTATACGTTCTACAATCTCCACCTTGGGGGGGCATAATACCGCTTTAGTCTGACCTCTAACTGCTGGCCAACTTTGTATGGGGGACGATGCGAACGTCACACGGACAAATACTGTAATGATGTACAATATATTTATTTAGTACAGGTGGCGTCGTCCGAGAGAACAGTGGATTCACCATCTTGGTCAGTGCGAATATCAAAACTTAGACTCGAGCATGTTTCTTGCAACTTCAGAGTGTGGAAACTGAAGGTGGCCAGATAGACTGAGATACCTGAGGATTTCGGCGCTGAATGACACAGATGTTCATTGCAAAACCGATGAAGGACTAATGGAGTCATCAGTCCGAAATGCATGGCTCATGAGGAGAGAGTTATCAGTGGGTTTGGGGGAGAAGGAAGAAAAACTATGAGAAACTATGTGTTTTCGCTAACCCGCCCTATTTCTATGCTTTCAACGAAGCCGTACGTAGGTTTCGGTGAAAAACGTGGTTAAATGTCGACAAATCTGTTGAATTTTAGAGGACGACGGGACCATTGGAAGGAATCACCATTGTGACCTCAGTATCTTTGCGAATGTCCTCGCTAAATGCACTTTTTGTATTTTTGTTTCTAAAACTCATTCAGTAGGGAAGTTCTTGTCACCTATAAATTATGAAAAGTTAGTAAAGCATGTGCTGGGTGTTAAGCTAATGGATAGTTGAGACCAGCCGTGATACTAATCTTGTCTCGAACTTGGTAAAGCCGCATGACCATCTGCTTCGCCGAGCTCTTTTCTCCCAGCCCCGCTATGAGTGAAAGCGATTGAGATGTGGAAAGCGTACGAAGTGGGAAAACACTAAACAATCAACTCAGTCGGGTCAACAAATGCAATCTTCCTGGATGGGGCCCCAGGACTCAACTAGCCAGTGCTTAATGACACTAGCTGAAACGGACCAATCACGAAGTCAGTGGCTTTCCTGGATCAAAGCTATCACCTTTGCCCAATTCCATGAACTATCACGTCGAATGCTAGTCTATATCTCCTATGATCTCCCATTTTCAGCTGACTGAAACTGCAGCAACTGGAACCGATGTATACTTGGTACGTGATTAATGGCTGATAAACTGACAAAATTGACTGACAAATGTTACAATCTTTGCAGAAATTTTGATTTCCTTACCTCCATTACCTTACGTCAACAGTGTGTGGGACAAACTTCTGTGGGTTGGGTGATTTTCGTTATGTCTAATCGACTGAAATGTTTCATGGTGATAAGCCACTGAAAAGTATAGACTGACTGTGCCGTTGGTTATATGCAAGTGATGGGATGGACTAGTTTTAATTTGGTCTAATTACTGTTAACATTTTTCTCAGTATTTCTCTTAAGAGCATCAAGTAGCAATAAAGTGCACCTGTTAATTTCGAGGACGCGCACGTGAATCTAGCAAAAGGTAGTCTTGCCAGCACACAGTGGAGACAAATCCTCCTGACAGATTCTAAACAGAACTTCAGTTTTCACCATCCAATTCTAATCGCGAATCTTTTGAACCCATTGATAGTCAACCGTAAGACCAAGTGCCCCGAAGGTGCTAAACACTGAAGGTAGCAACGTGTACTCCATTCCTGCCAATTTTTAAATGAGACCCCGTTTGCCAGTCATTCTGTTTCTTCTTTTCATTTGATCCAGATCCAGTCACCTTTCATAGTGGTCTTCAGTGGAGGGACCTAGTTTGAGGGAGATCTTTCCCTTACCGAGTACCACTCACACTGTTTATATTCTACTTAAGTTTGTATGAGCATTACTCACAAAGGCATATCTTGCGGTTACTAAGTGTTTCGGGATAAATTATGCTGAATCTGAGTCAGGAAAAGTAAAACCCAGCGAACTACATGGGCTGAAAATGCTCACCTAATAAAACCTTTCAGAACGGGTTTCTGAAAGCCACTTGGAAGCCACTATATATGGCTCCGACTGTATTTTGCGCACTGTATAAGTTACTTCTTTGGCGGGCTAATAAGTGTCCCTGGCAAAGTTGAAAGTGGGGAATTCGTTAAGATAGGAGTCATTCGTTGTAGTTTTCTGAACTTGAATCCGTGTCACTTTTGTTTCGACAGTCTCACATCCGACTTGACACGCTTACTCATATTGGCTTACATCAAAAGTACAGGAACCCCCGCCTGATTTCGCTCCTACTAAAGCAGGAGTTGGACCCCGATCATCAGATTTGCGAGGCAGAACACGTTGGAAGAACCCAAACTTTCGCATGTAAACCTGCGAGCGATGTGAGTGGTACGTCATGCTATCCAGAACACGATGTAGTGATTGTCTTGAGTTCGCCGAGTGACTGATTTGCTTAGAAGGGCTCCAATATAGGTAGCGTTGTAGTTAGTTATAACCTGCTGGACAATTCTGTTTACTACAATATGAGCGGTGGGGCATGCGATCAGGGATATTCAATGGCCAGAAAATGACATCTGACTGATGCTTATTCTTCGAGTGGACTAACTAGAAAACCGATGACACTCAACAGGAGGACAGGATAGGAAACGAGAAAAATGCAGTTGTGGACTCCACAAATGCCCAAAAGCGGTCACAAAAATGTCCAGTAGGTTTAAACTGCTCCACGCGCAAACTGACTTTTAGGTCATGACATACACGTCAGTTGATACTAGTGGAATATTGACCGGAATATCATTCGAAGCATACAGCAAACTGGACAAATCACTCAAAATACGAACAACTCGCATGTTCATAGGTGGTAACTTAGATGCGCCTAATGTGCTTTGGTGGGGTACAAACAACATGCTATCCTCTGAAATCATATGTCCGGACTGAAATTCCCAGCATGGCCAAAGATATGCAGGGCTGATAGGATTTAAGATGGGCGGAACACAAATCCAGTGCTCCCGTTCTCTGTGGAAAACCAAACACAATGACTCGCTGCTTGAGGATTGCTGCAAACCCAGAAATACGATTTAAAATCATGTTTATTAATGGAAGTCATCATGAGCAACTGAGTTTCCTTGAGATAATTCGCCGCTCTAAGAATCATTGTTCAATGTCGACACCGTCGTTGGATAAGTGAGAACTTGCCGAGTCCCCCCAATCGGTTTCATCTAGTTCGGAATTATCAAGTGAGCGTAAAGCTTTAATTTCTATCAGTCTCTTAAGTTAGTTGCACATCCAATAACTTGCTTATGGTCCGTTGGTGGTAATTATCATCTGAACGAACTCTGACCTCTTTCACAATTTTCTCCAACCGGCTGTGTGGCGTGAGGGCAGTCAGCCGTCGATCTTCTCATAGTACTAATTACGTGGAACCAGGTCGAAACCTTGAACAATGAGGCTTTTAGTCCAAATTCACTAACGATTTACTGAACATCCGCCTGAAGTTCGCAGTAACAGCGATTAGCTCCGCAAGCGAGTTACGGATTCATCGTAGTCACAATGGATTTCTTTCACAAAACCCTCGAGAGACTGTTTATCAAAATATCGAGCCCAATAAAAAATTGCTAATTTTTAGAAGTCCTTGTAAAGATATTACTTTTCCATCAAACGCCAAAGGATAAATGAACAGTCATGGTCACCAAAGATACCGAATCAAAAAGCAAAACTCACTTGCCTCACAGGCGGACTGACGAAAGCAAGTTGCTGATCCGTGTAGCGAAGTATGTCATGCATAATCACGGTGCCGAGGGAATGCGCGAAGACGGAAACTTGTCCACCTTTTTGCAAAAAGTGTGGATTATTACGCAAGAAGAGGTTGAACAACCGAGTTAATTCCCAACTCAAACTCTTCATTATTTCGGCACGATAAACTGGGCTGGTATAGTACAGTACGTCAATAAAACAGTTATTGATGTACATTCGCAAAGGTCGCATCTGACCGACTGTGATGTTCTCCAGAGTGCCACAGTTCAAGTTTAAAGCTGATCGCCAGTCCACTGGAATGAATTCCAGGCGGTGTCCACTCGATTCCAGACCAGGATATCGTTTTCGGGCCACTTTTAATAGTACTTTCCTCAACCTTGGTTAAAAAATTGACAACACAGATTAGCCTCAGTTTGGTTAAGTATCGCGAAGTTTATCTGGAAAAGTAATCTACCTCGAGAAAAGCTTTGAGTATGTCTGCGTACTGTCCCACTTTCGTAGAAAGTTTGTTTTGCAAAGCATTGAACTGTTAAAAAAAAGTGAAGCCTGACAGGCTAGGGTCGGGTGGTTAACCGCTTAACCACCTTATACTCGCTAATATAAACCGAATAGGGATGCGCATCCTGCGAACTGATGATACATATCAGTGTTACACAGGCAACAAGTTCACCAACCATATTCAAGAAGGGGCATGAATAGCCCGTATCAAGATGCGGGGCTTTGTCGTTGAGAGAGCCTCATAACAATGTAGTAGCCTGATGGGGAAACATCCTGGCTCTCAATAACAACTTATACAGTCTGCTAATGTTTCCCTTGCAGAGTTAGACCCCTAAGAACCAAGAAACAGACTCTTTGGTCCCTGGAGGAAGTATCATAACGGAGGTATCGGATGCCATTAAGCCACAGCCGCTTGCTTCCTGCCAAGTCCATGACATGAGCACTGCTAGCACACTACGCGCCACAGCCACAGGCTCCGTTTCACTGAACCGGATTTATGCTGAATGACAATCCAGTCTAGGATAATTTTACAGCACTCTTCACTGGACACAGTCATAGGGACAGGAAAAACTGGGTTAAGTAAAACTAGAACATTTAATGACGAAATGCATGACAATTTGATAGCGATCGAAGTATAAATACTTGCTTCTCTAAAATTTTCATATTGTGCCACATGTTGGTGATACATTAATTGGCATTTCTGCTAGAACTAAGCTCCGTGATACCCATATTGCACGTTCATAATGATCTTGAACAGTAACCATAGACCGGTTAACTGCTTATCGCTGGTATGTATTAGCCACAAATGCGGACGAGTACTGATTCAACTTCAAACAGAAAGAACCTTTTGCGGCACAGGGAATAAATTCGTCTGAAAAACCTTGATATAGCCTGAATATAGTCAACCCAGGTCATAAAACATACGGCATGGTTCTCGCGCTAGGAAATACCACCGCTCATGAGGCAGTCTGCACCCATTAAACTTGTTCTGTGGGTAAAGATAACACTGCGCGTAAACGAAGATTTGAATCACAACTAAAAGGCATCATAGTGTGCTGTGCTACACTTCGCCGCACTCTACTATACTTTGCCACATTTTACTGTAATACACTATACTGCACCACACACTACCTCACTTTATACGATACAATACTCTACTATATGGTTCCATGTAGTATTCGCTACTATACTAAACCATGCTATTCCCCACTGAACTACATACCAGTGCTCAAGGGTGGTGTATTGTGGTGCACTACTGTGTTGTAATACTATGTACTGCTATGTGATGTCATGATACCAAAACCGACCAATTTGGTTCTTCGATTAAGGCTGCATAGCAAAGCAAAAAAGCGCAATTTGCTTACTTGGAACATTCATGTCGTACACTAGCCAGCTGCTGCCCGATTCCATGAACGACAAAACACAGGTGTGTAATTGGTGGTCGACAATCTCTAGGATCAGCGAAATCGCGATAACCACGATTGATCGGTACACTACCTTGATGTAAAAGAAAGTGGATCGATCACTGAGGCAAACAGTTAAAAACTCACTTAGGTCACCTTGTAATTTCACATGACGAAATGGTTCAGCCGATCTGGTTATCAGGTAAACGTCACCGTTGTTCATCCACATTACAGAGAAGTTCCCATGTGAAAATTTGTGTAATCCTACAGTAAGCAAACGACAGTGTAAGTAGACGAAATGATATAAGCGCTCACTATGTTTTGCGGATTTCTCATCCTTTTTTATTCTAAGTTTCGGTATAACTTTGGAAACATGTTCTTCCTCTATAATTGACGCCAGATCAAAGTCTAATGGGATCCAGTTGATTTTATTGAACCATATGCCGCGTTCTATCGGTGTGGTGCACCAGTCTCCCCTAGTCCCGACGGCAGAACGTCGCTGGCCGTGCCAGAATATCGGTGAACATACTTTCTTAGATACATCAGCTTCAAACAAATCACCCCTGACAACAATTTTTCGGTTAGACCCAGATTCTGCTGAGGTGGCACCGTTCTGTTCACGAAAGGCCCTCTCAATATTTATGGAATCAGCACCTCTAAATCGCTTCCATTTAAGTGCATGTGATCCTTGACCGTAAAACCAACGAACAGCTTCAACCGGAATCTCATCCTTGTTTAGACACGACGTCATAGCTGGTGAGCTATTTGATTGTTCATCGTTGTCCTGAAAGGAAAATAAAAAATGGTTGTAAACTAAACGATCAAAAATTATTGCATGTATTTAGTTCGATCACTGTGGAATATTCCATCATACTTTAGCTGAGATTCATACCATTATCCATATTGGTCAAATTCACTGCAGTATTCGGTCGCTAAATATTTTGGACTGTACAGAACGGCATTACCAACCGAGCCTCGGGAAACCTGTGTGATGTGAACGAACAGTGTTTATTACTCGGTCACCAGGATCTGTTCCAATGAAGAAAACTTGCGAAAAGGTTTATTTTTATTAATTATGTCAAAGATGGCTCATTGGGGCAAGTGACTGAAGCAAACATCCTCATCATTCAGCCGTAGCACCCTTTCGGTGCCTAGCTACCATGCCACCCGAAGGAAACACGAGGGTTGGGATACTGCCAGGTTGCGCAAGCCTAGACAGGGGAAGTCATGAGACAGAGGGCAAATTGGAACGACGGACCTTCCGGTAGAAAAATTCCGCGCTCTAACCACTAAGTACTCTCGCCCCAAGAAAACGTCCTAGATGAAAATTAAAAGTACACACTAAATACGCAGTTAGTAGTGAGGCCCAGATCCCTCTGAGCAAGACTAAGGGTTGATTAAAATTCGGAACTTCACCGCTTATACACCACAACGTTGTTGAACAAAAGCCCAACCAGGCTTGACCAGTATCCGGGATTGAATGGCTTTTAACATTGTGCGAAAAAACGTGATAACGCCTGTCCAATAAACGCATAATAAAGCACAATCACTAGAATTGTGTTAAGATGTGCAGTGACTCCAGGTACTTTCTGAACCCACAAACTGCATTAGACTCATTCCTTCCAATGCGCGCACTTTGGTTCAACAGTGAATTTATATTAATTCGTGACTGGATTGCTCTGATTGAAAACTCTCCCTTACAAAGCTACAGATCTGTCACGTTTGACAATGGATTCAGGTGAAGTTTGTATGAATATGTTGTCATTAGGATTCTTGGATGAATAATCTTGAAGCTGCTGATTCGGCTGCTAAGCATCTTATACCTGATCGCTTATGAGTCACGTGGGCTGTACTTTGTTCTAAGCGGCCACGTGATGCACGCACCCTAGTTAACGGATCAGTTAATTAGCTCTAATTGAGTTGCATACTACACACTTTTTCATATAGGGTTTTACCATCGATTTCAAACTGCGAAGTTCTGTTGTATTAGGTAGTCAGTGAACCGATGTCGTGAACCAATTTTTGCAGATTACCAGCACAAATTCTACGAAAACCCACGAGCCCAAAATAAGCCCATCATGGGAGTCTTCTCAAAAATCCTTGGGGTAAACCGCTAGCCTTTAGTCAACCGTGTCTACATCTGTGACGCCTCTTTTATCCTCCGATTGCGAAATATTTCGTGTTAGTTTACTAGAAGACATAGTTGATAGTCGATTGCTACCGTTTTACCCAATGTATTGATAGTACACGGAAGCAAGACGGAAACCCATCGTTCTGTTGATCCCATATGTTAGCGATTTGCTTCCAGGTTATTGGAGCAACCTTCCCGCCCCATAAGTAGTTGTTTCACTCACTGGGGCTGGTGAGAAGGTGTTCTGCTCAGGAATATTTTGTACAAAGCCCATTAGTCTCTCAGAACATGAAAGTTAAGATGTATTGGAAAAGGCTGACCGCTTTGGTACTTTTCATCAGATTTTTCCTCTGTTGCTAACAATTGTTGGGTTTTGCGATATGCTTGACCTTAGGGGTGATGCAACATTCACTTCCGACTCAAAATCAGTATTTAGATGATTTTTATGGTTTCCTGAGCCCTATTCCTAAA
The DNA here is from genome assembly GCA_003604175.2 of Clonorchis sinensis. NCBI lineage: Eukaryota > Metazoa > Platyhelminthes > Trematoda > Opisthorchiida > Opisthorchiidae > Clonorchis > Clonorchis sinensis. Next base: position 210,044,640 of record CM030369.1, read on the forward strand.
GCCCTCTAAGTGTCCTGTGAACAGAAGTTACAAAACAGTTTACTCTTTTTGAACGTACCTGTGGGTGGGCGTGTGGCTGGGTCCCTCCATCACTCGGTGTCTCGGAATTCTACGTGGAGTAGAAAATAACTATAGTTTCGCATCTTTCCACCGACAGCGCAAAACGTTGTCTTTCAGGGTTAGGTAAATTTGTATTGTATTGGAGGAAAAAAGAACAGGTGCTTCTGAATGAGACACTGATTGCTGACGACTATCCTGAATCCTCAATCGACAGGCATTACTCTGGCTCCTCCAAGAAATACAGTGCGGGAGGAGACAAAGAATGTCAAAAGATCCACCAATAAATGAGAGTGGGTAAAAGTTGAGTTTGATCGAAAGGTGAATTTGCAGCGCAGAAGAACCGTACGTAATCTAAGCTACTCTTCAAGTGCGCGACCGCAGTCATCGGATTTCTATGCCGCCCATGTAATTGGCCAGTTTTCTTCCAATTGCAAGGACATTTGCATAGGCAACAGAGTTCGGTGTCTATCATAACGCATAGCTGAACAAATATCATGCTATTTTTCGAGCACTGATGCACTTGTCTGGAAAATGTCGAAGGTCAGACCCGAATCCCACTCTTTCTGTGACCAGATAAATCCGAAAAGCTTCTTCGAAGTAATGGTACGAAACTGGAAGCCAGAGCTTCTATTCGTCGGTGAAGCTCTGTTAACTGAGGCTGACAAGTCATTTTTTGTGCACAAAATTTATTCAAGCAACACGTTCGGTTAGAGTAGTTCTGGTCAAATGACAATAGCGTGGACATTTTGCTGTCTGTTCAAGCCTGCTACTAGTGCCGTTTCATAGAGAATCTGCATGCCATACGTCTTGTAACTGATGAGAAAGATATGTTTTCTATCCGTACCAATGCGAAAATCAGGATCATTCATCTGAGTGTGCTGATGGGTAGGCAACTCATCACCATAGTTCTCAAGTACACATGTTTACTTTTTCGGTGTGATGTACAAGAGATATCAAAGCTACTGTCCTAATAACCGTTGATATTTGTATGACGTATCAATTTAGTCATCCTCCTCATCCGCAGCTTTGCATCCGAAACGGTCAGAAGAGACCGGTATGACTGATAGATCGAGAAAAAGGCGTCTTTCTTTCTATACCCTTTACTCTGCGTGTGTTTAGCAAGATGTTCGACCCACATACTATAATATCGATTGCATTCTTTCAGCTTGTTCTAGACCATGCTAAGAAGAGTACTATCTGTATGAAACACACGACAAGCTGGATAATTAATCATAGCAGAGATAAAGGCGAGTATAACGTTTCCCATGGAGTAAAAGTAAAACACATAGCACGTGCTAGGTGATGCGGAAACGGTAAACTTGCTCCTAAAAGAAGGACACCAAATTGTTATGAGATGTCAGCAAGCTTAAATGAATCATCGTGTCAACCATCGACGAATGCATACAGTAACTACATTACGACACGGCTGGTCCATGAAATTGAACGCTGTCTCGGGTCGAGCTATGAACAGCAATCACCCTAATCCTGTGGTCAAACAACCACATAATGCCAGCCAACTACAAACCGATCATGTCGCCTCAAGTGACGAGCGAACTTATGCAAATATATTTACAAGCTCATTCAACAGAACAGATATGAATATGAACAACCAAGTGGTTGCTCAATTTAGACGTTATTCGTGTTTCATTTCTAACAGCTGTGGAGATTAGATCAAACTAATTCCACCCAGTGTGCTTATACAAACAGCATAATCAACAGGACGCTTTACTTATTGCAATAACTGCGGAGGAAAATTCATACGGTTTTTGTTAAAAACAACGAACTAGTCATTAGAAGAATGAAGGATTTCGAATTCGCCTGCAACTTCATCTAGGTCATGTTGTAAAAGACAGCCGAAACTCAGTTTGATTTGCCAAAAATCTTACAAAGCCATTTGCTCCGTAAATGGTTAAATGAAACCTGTTTTTTGTTCAACAACATAGCTGGTCTCTTGGATGAATAGATCAGCCAGCAGAATCCCAAAAGTTTTCTATGTATGAACAAAACTAGATCTCTTTTCAGACGGTCTACTCCAGTAGCACGATCCAATTCATTGATTACATAAGAGTGTTCAGCCCACAGAGGACCTAAATTCCGTTCTAAGGTTCTTATTTCAGCTTATCCAGATGACACAAAAGCAACTCTTTCGTAACGATTTCGATGGTGCAGTTGACGATCGTTACACAGATTCAAAACTTGCCGTCAGTACTTATCAGTCACGAATATCTGGAGTGTTCACTTCGGTCCCAGTTTGGAGACCACACAGAACGTTTCTTATTAATCACTCGACCTAGGAGGAAATATCCCCCAAAATGGAGCTCTGTAGTTGGCCGTCTGATGGTTTTTGTGCTTGCACTGGTTCATTGTAAGGTAAAGATAATCCACCTCCCTTTAAAATGGTATTGAGATCAACCAGTAGCCAACCGGTGGCCATGAAGTTTCAAGTGGCCGCCGCCTAATGAAATCCTGTTGATACGTGGATCAAACAAGATCAGATCGCGTACTGACCTTTGCAGTATGCTGAACAATACTGTACGAAGCTTCGAATGGACATCAGGAAGCTACTAGGCTATCACTCGAAAGGAGAGCCCTGGAGTACTGGGTATTGTCTGTCCAAAAGCTTCGCTGAAATCGATGAATTTAATTGTGCAATAAAGCCCACTACCAGCTTGTAATTTCCACTCCCACTAAATAGTAGGAAAGTGTGATGAAAACGAGTAAGGAGCGATGAAATTTGACTAGTGAACTGTTCTAGTCCCTGCGACCTAGCTGCAAAGCTTAATCCACTTGTCCACTATTGTCGCGATTACTTGTGTAGGGTCTAACAGTCTTGGCCACCTTAGCAGAACGGCCCTTGATTCTAGTTTTGACTGTAGGTTTATTCGCCAAGTTCGGTACTTATCTGTAGTGATATTTTGACCATATTTTCCAAAGTTTTTGCTCAACAGCGACACTGAATGGTGTAGCAAAATCGAGATGTAGGATATCTGAATATTTTTGTGGCACAAACTTGTTCCGTACGTAAGCCATCTGGTGCATGGGGTCTGGTGAAAATGCAACGAGGCATGCATACATACATGACAAGCTAAGGATCAGCCGACTTCTGTCACGTCACGACTGTCATCAGTCAGAATGAAAAGTTCGTCAAACACGAGGATCAGCGACTGAAGAAGCTGTGAACTCTCCATTGCTTCTTTGAAGAACAAGGCACATTGTAGTATCAGTTTTGAACTAATTGGAGTGGTGAAAAACATTAGGCAAATGCCCAACAATGGATCCATAATTCCATAATCCTAGCAGCCAATGACACAACACAGTCAAGGACCCCACAAGGCACATTGTAGTATCAGTTTTGAACCAAGTGGAGTTGGCGAAGAACATTGGGCAAATGCTTAACAATGAATCCATAATTCCATAGTCCCAGCAGCCAGTGATACAACACAGTCAAAGACCTTTGATAAGCACCAACAGTGTGAACTAAGGGTGGAACCTGAAAGTGAAAGTTATAGGTATCTCATTCAACATGGATTTCTAGTGCAGTGTTTCATCTAATTAATCAACTTAACAGCCTGTACTCGAAGTGCTTGTTCTTCTGTGAAGGGGTTATCAACTGTTTTACGAGCTGACTGGTGCAACATCTCCCTCGCTAGGAATAAGAGGGTGTCAAAACTGGATGGAGCAAAACTGACGCGGGATCACTTCATCCACAATCCGGCAGCACTTTTCTCGCGGTCAGCTGCAATAGTTCAGTTCCAGTTCTCTAGCAATAGACAAAATCTAGAACATGACTTCAAGTGGAAAAGATACGTGAAAGAGTTTAAGAACGTATTGCGGAGCTCAAAAGCATGTTATATAATGGCCCACCCAAAGGGGAAAGGAAACAAGGATATCAAGGGAGAAAACTTTTAAAAAGGTGTAAAATTACCTCGTAGTAAAACTGCATGCGACCACCATTAAATGTAAATCATAAGTTAGACAAACTGAATGCCAAGTTACAGGATTTTACATGGGCCACTGACTGACGACAGTAGAATTGACTGCATATACTCGTCGATTGAGAAGAGCGCTCCTTCTGAGCCGGAACATCTTAGTTTGTGGATTGTCGAAGCGTCCTCCCGCTTGTAAGAGAGGACGTTTCACCAAAAGACTGTTCTAGTGACACTACAACATCTGATCCACTGGACCAAGTTGGAAGAAAGGTCTGCGGTTTTTATTATCACAATTCAGTTTGCAACCATTGCAACCCCTTGTGGAATATTGTAGCCAACAAAAATATGGCTTGATACTTTCCAGGATCCCACGGAGTATAAACACTGAGTTATAATTTTTCATTTCCCCGCAGCTACTAGTGATCTGAATCTAAGAAATCAGCTGGTCAACTGCCAGCTGAGACCGTTGAATGCAACATTAACAGTCTGCCGGATAAAAGCAGTAAAGTTCATAAAAAATAACTTGTGTGAATCCACTAAAACTTTCCCTAGACTTGAATTTCCTTGGGTCACAAAGCCAGTGACAATCGTTACTGTTGAAAAGGAAATGTCTCTTTCTGCGAAGTTAAATAAGGCAGAGAAGACGAAAACTCTAGCTCATACACGGCATCTTGCTTTCAGGCTAGGAAAACTCCGATCAAGAGTTTGTCAAGCAGGCCAACCCAGACAGACTTAACTTAAAGCAGTTGAAGTCATGCCAGTCATTTAAACGGATTGGATATGTTATGGATTAGTTGTAGTTAACCACCAGCTCCAAGAATGCAGAAGGGATAAAGGTAAACAAAAATGAACTCAACAATAAGGATGCTCGCAACTGGAAGGGTTCGTAGAAACATACTACCGATAGGTTAATTTTGGATTATGGGAGTTTCAGTGAAATGAGCAAAAAACGCCCTGTTACCTCCGACCATGGGCTCAAGGGTCTGCAACAACCAAGAAAACATCGTGCACAGATGAATGTGTTATTCCTTTCCAATACGTGCAGCCTTCAAAACAAAGCTGATAAACCATGTATAGTTTTGACAGGAACGCCGTTACAGCAAACTTCTGAGCTGAATAGTTGGTCAGGCCACTGTGGACTGAGTAGACATAGAAGTGGTTGTGTTCTTTCGTCCTTTTACTCTCCAAAATTCCAGACTAATTAATGTACCATCAAGTGATAATTTTCACACCATTCAGTGTAGTACCCAAAATTAGCGAAATAACCCAATTCTCTTCTGCCATACCAGGCCAGAACACCACCCTCATGATGAATTTTAGTGATGGATTCTCATGGATAAGAGTATAAATTCGTTACAGGTCGCACAACAACCCGTTGCGAGCTAATTCTGATACCCTTTTGTCCGCCTATTTATCAATGATTGCAAGGCAGTTCATGCTCCGAAGAAGAGCGGATACCGGTGTAACGGTGGATGCTACTGATGAGGCATGTGAGTAGTACGTCTTCTCGTAAATCCGCTTTGCGTCTCTTGAAAAGTGAGATCTATTACGGACTTTGTGGAGTAGCTTTGTAGCATTTGCTTGCATTTGAGTAACAGTCAACAAATCTCCAGAAAAGTTCAAGAGGACGCGTTCAAGGAGAAGATGGCATTCAGTTTTGTAAACAAGATGCGTATGAGAGTTTTGCTCCCCTGTCCAATAGTCTGTAACTGCTAAGTTGGTGTTTCCCTAACAGACAACTCCGCAGAGAAGACCTTCTTCCTTTTCACCAGTACATGTACCTATTAAAGCTGCTTTGCACAAGTAATTGTTATTTCAACGATATTTATAGCTTGCGTACATGTGTTTCTCTCTCATGTGACGTCAGAAGCCTACGGCTCAAAGACGGCATGCCCAGCTGTACCATTAACGTGCACTCTAATGTTGACAGATTTTAGCCACATGTTGCAACAGACTTGCTAAGACGAATAGGTGCAGACCGATTGCTAGATCCCAAATGGAGCTATCAATGCAATGAAAATCTAACCTAATAAAACCAAAGCACTTTGCCAGAACAGTGAAATCAGCTTTATGTCGTTAGTAAGGTAATAATTAGTGACTGCATTTACCCTCTGTTCTTCCCATCAATGATATCGAAAAACCATAGCAAAATATCATCCCCAGCCAGAAAGCTAAAACGTATTAGTGATTAAACGTGGTAAATGTAGCTACGCCAGTATAGACGGCCGAATAAGTGAGTGCGCATGTGAGCACCTATGTGTGATTAAACAACTAGCTTCAGCATCTGACGAATCAGTGGACTAATGCATCCCTGACGGTTAGTAATAACGGCTTAAGTGGTCTGAACTTTTGGCTCACTTGAATAGTTGTGTGCCATTCCGATCTTATTCAGACCTCAGTTCGCGCCAAGTGGATCAACGGCGTAATATGCCCCCGGAATAATGACAGGCATTGCAGTACTAATGAAACAAGTAACAAGGAATCTTGTAAAGAAAATTTTTACGTGGCTGCTAGAGGACATCGTAAGCAATATTCCAAAGCCAGCATCATTAACGACAGCTTACAAGCGTAATAGTAGTGCATAACCACCATACAACCATGGAGAAAGAAGGCCCTAGTAAAGAGCGGAAAGAAAATAGAAGTAAGGGCATGTGATGCGAAGTTTACATGTGTCCTTAATGGAAGCGACCAGGAAAGAGTAGCCTATATCTTTGAATCGAATTAAAATAGACACATTCAAGAATCATGCCAAAGTAAGACTCTATCATGGGATTAACTTTTTTGAACCTCACATGCACTGAGCTTAACGCACGACGACAGACTAAATTTATCCATGCTTTTTAGCTACGAAATGACAGCTTGTGCGTTAGACTGTGTGTCATGTCGTACAGAGGTTTTAACCACTTGCAAGCAGAATCACTTGGACCCAGCCAGGAAGGCGCAAAGATCCCACAGTACCCCGTTTGACTGTAGACACGTTCATTTCACGTTGCCATGCCGTTACCTGCCCCAATACACGTTTATCCTGCAATCGTCTTGGAATCAAGCAACGCATTCTTGGATAATCAGTGGTTGGGAACACCAACTCAATTTGTATGTTACTTCTGTTACTCCAACTGATAAAAATGTTATTACGTGCCCACCCACGAACTAGCCCGGTCTGTTTTTCCTTGTCTTGCTTAGCTAAGTAGAAAGCGGTGATCAAATATTTGGATGTATCTAAGTCCTTTAGATCGTAAGAAGCTAGTCTTGCACGTGTATAGTGAGGTTGCCCTTAAAACTACCTTGCATACTTGGACCTTTAGTTTCAGAAAAAATCGTTTCTAATGATAAAAAGGACGCGGGTTGGTGAACGCTGCTCGCAGCTTTATTATCCGCCCATTGGTCTTATCTGTTACAGTACAATTACAGCTTATGAGGCAGCCAGGATATGTGAGCCTATCTGCAAAAAGCAAGCTCTTCCTTCTAAAACTACCGAGGGGCCTGAGGCCATGGTACACAAAACTTTGCATTTTCAAGGTTCAAAGTGTGTTCGAAAACGTAAGCCAACATCAAAAACTATGTTCGAAGTACTTTGTCTAAACATATAATCCGCAAATAACTACCATGCCATTCACACTATCCATGTTCATTACCTCACTTTTAGACGTAAGTTCAACGCATTTATGCACACCTAGCGCCTATGCTGATGATAAAACTCAACAAAAAGGAGACAAGGAACAAGCTCGACGGAATCAGAAAACATATGACCGGTAGCTGTGACATCCTAAATAGCCTGTGCTTGATGCTGCCTAAGCAATACATATATACACATACATACATACATATACTAAGGGCATCAGGTCTAAACCCTGCCTTATACTGTGTGGCTTGTATCTCACGTGCCGAAGTTGGGCACAACAAAGTAAGGAAAGCCAATAGCCATGTTAAAAGGAGGGTGAGACTTATATCTCTGGTTAAAACAGTCACTCCAAATATCTTTATTACACAGGAGTATGAGTAACGACTGGAATTCCGGCATTCTAATTTCCAGACGTGTACGGACACCCTAGTAAAAGCAGAATACGAAGATTATCCTCCATCTCTGAACGATACTGGGAACAGATTCTCTTTCCGAGGAGCCCTACGGTGCTTCAAGGCAGAAATTCATGTCAGTGCTTCAACGGATGAAGGGATCTAAACGTACTGTTCACGGCCCAAACTGAGCCTGGTGCATGATGAAATCATAGGGGGCAGAGGGCCAACTAAATTTTTGTTAAAAATATTCCGTCAACAAATGTTTATTATATACTGGGTTCCCATCATTCGTCTGACTAACTCAATTTCATAAGGTTTGTTACGTGCTGTTTTGAGAAATGCCGTGGACAGTTCCTGTGCATTACCGGTAGCACTGACTTACATTTCTCGAAATTTCGGATACCACCACACCTCTTTCTCCACATAAAGACTACGTCCTAGCTGTTGTCACTTCTACTGTTTATCCGAAACGTGTTTCGAACCGCGAGGGATAGAGTGCCTCGCTCCAAGGAGTTCTGAGATGCAACATCTTCCATGTACGTGCTCCGAAGCATCACAGGCAGGGTATGCATCGTTAATTATAACCGTTGTTGTTACGTCTTGCGTCCTTTGAGTTGGCGGATTGTAGTGTACGGCATAGTAGATACTGGTATATTTCCCTAACTTGTGGCCCATAAGGATCTCTTACCACCAAATGGGGAGTTGGTCTCTGAGATTTAGTGCAACTTGTATATTCCAAAACGCCGGTAATAAAAACCTAAACCAATCCGTCGGCGGCTGATGGCAATATGGTCAGTTTGACTCTAAGGTTTCCCAGGGGTAGGGAACATCAGGTAGCACAACAGAGTTCACTGTGTCTAAATCCAGTACGGCTGAGAAACGAAGTGCAAACGACGTACATCACTATAACTGTGTTTTGCCTTCTGGCTAAACATACCTTTACGGTGCGCCTCTGATGAAATTAAAAGTCTCACCCGTTCAATAAAATGTTTTTGCTATTATGATTTTATCCGAATTCTTCTTGTTCAATAGAATGAGGGTACTTTTTTCGACAGAACGTGCCTTCAAACGAACACGATATACAGTTTGTTGTGCATAAATAGACCCGGTAAAAAAGCGTTCAGTGGCTCGGTCAGCGTTGGCCTTTGATGCAAATAAAGGTAGTCAGCCATTTACATGCATCCAGTAAAGCAGTGATTCCTTGGCTGGCGAACTTAGCGTTATCCCAACACGGGAGTAGCCCGCTGCATCAGGTGCAGAACCATTTGAATTTTGTAGCCAGTGGTGGTTTGATAGGTGGTGCATATGGATTCTGCATAGGAGTTTCGGAGATGTACTAGATGATAACCAATTAACCTCTCAACTGCAAGTAACAGTACCTTGCTATCATATTTACCTAAGAACTTCTGCAATGAAAACGTGAAAATGATGCCTTAAAAGTAATCGCTAAGCGGTATATGTGAGCGACTCCATGCAACGTGTTAATTCCACAGGTTCCCAAATGACATGCTTACAGCAAAGACAAATATACATGTAACTGTTACCTGGGACAGGTTGAAATGTGAGTGGTGCCAATGCAGGTACATGTGAGGTCTCAGTTGCTGCATGTTTTTATCTATGGCTTCATTCCCTTTTGCGCAGAATATAAGGCAACCCAGCTAGTTTCTCACGCGACTACCGGTGCGAAATTAAGTTACTTTTATCTAGAATGCTCATGGTTGTATTTGGGCTGCGGTAATTCTAGGGCTGCCTCACGTAGACAAGAAAACAATTAGAGTGATTACTCAAGGCCTTTTGTTCATACGTTTGATCGCAAGGTAGTAGTGTTCCACTTAGAATTAATTAATTAGCCCAACTTTCCAGGAACAATGCGTGAAACTTGCTGTAGTTTACAACATTGAGTACCAGAAGATTATTTAGTCCGGACCTCTTCATTGAACACTCTGGTGGCGTGTAGCTCAGTACTTACAGTACAGCTCAGTAGGTTACAGAGGTATGCAAACCGTGACAATCTTAGGTCTCTTTGGGACACTGTTTCCAAAGTGCTTAGGGAGTAACTACATGCCTGTCAGCCAGTAGTTTGTAGGCCTTAAAAGCAGAATGGATGTCTGATCTGCACTTTTTAAACTCTGCCGAGATTTATAACGTGCGAAAACCGTTGCGCACCACTGCTACGTTTAAAACCAAATGATCAAGGGGATAAGACCCGTACTGCAGACACGGATTCTGAAGAGCTTGGGATGGATGAGTCACCAGTAACTGCGTCAAAAACTTGGAGCATTTGGAATTACTGCACACTTGCCCTCGTAGCTGAAGGGGCTTCATTCAAAAGTAGAACTCTAGGATAATGTTAAGGGACTCACTATCGTGGGTGATATCGCATATCAGTACTACTTTGATTTGCACATAACAAACGCCTAACTTTGAGAAGCCATTGCGTTCAATAAAAGACAAATGCCAGTGATGATGATGACATACCAATAGTGGTGCGTGAAATTGAGTAACGAGAAATAATTGGACGGCCCGCAAATCGAACTCTGAGTCACCTAGGGGAGACGTTTTATTAACGCATACCAAATGACGTTTCGTTCTCCATCATAAAACCGGAAGTTTTTAATGCCGACAAATCATTGTCACGTCCTATTTTTATTCTTGTTAAAGTTACCCGTCCTGTGCATCGTTTCTGCTGTTTTACCACCAACAAAACCCAACACATCTGGAATGTCTGAAACAGTGCGCCCGTACTAGTTATAAAGTCCCGCCAGCTGGTGTCTCTAAAAAACTCCTGCAACTTCAGTCTTATTCTCTTACATAGAAGACGCCATCAGAAGTTTTGCACACCTTCACAGTAAAACTTTACTGGTTACCGACAGTTAATAATGCAAAAGGATGCATTCAAGTCCAAAAAGGATTTGATGCCCCAACAGTGCTACAAAAGTCGTCGGTTTGGAGAGGTCTGTGATAACCAGATCTAATAGCAAATAACATGGAACATGTTCACGATGGCTTGGTGACAGAGTAGTAATCCTACGCAAGCCACTCAGATAAGCAAGAACATGGCTTGGAATGATAAAGTGCTGAGCTAACTGTAAACGGGGTACTAATTGCATGGTAAGTTGACGTATCCTATCTTAAGCATTTTACAGTGTCTAGCGTAGTGCCTCAGCACCTGGGCTCGCTTTGAATCCGTATTACTCAGACCGAGACCGCGGAACAAGTGTCGAGAAGAGTTGAGAAGTATTGTGTGCCTACGTGATCGACTGAACTATACTGAAGTGTGTCCGCGCGACATTCGCAGTTTCTCATACCAGGTTTGTCAGCGCAACCTTGTGACCCTCAGGGCCGGGGTTTTGAATACGCGTGGACATGTATTCTTTAAAAAAATTCAATGAACCGCCATTGCCGCCAAACACCACTGCCTTTCATTTAAACATCTAAGCCAAGATCTGAGGACCTAAATCTTACCCCTGTCTAGGCCCACGCGCCTTCATATTACTCCCTCCGTTGCTTGGTGTATTCAGCCAGGTTGCCCTAATTGCTTCATATAGCGAGGTGAATGGGTGATAACGGACTACTGATAATGCCTTATCTACTTCTTCTTTACACTTTCCCTCTCCCTCTCCAATAATATCTCTTTCTTGTAAACCCGGCCGTTGGGACTGATGACTGTTTTATCTTGCTTCAGTCATGGCTGCAAAGTCTGTGGGTAATTTGGCACTGACGGACTCAAACATCTCAAAACAAACAAGCCTTGGCGATCAGACCATTAGGCTGCCTTTGAGGTAAACGCTTTAAAGCAATAGAAGGATAAGCTACTATTGTTTTCCAACTGGATACACTTTCCAATAAAATATGTTGAGCAAAACTCCAGCAGCCCCAAACCGCTATTACAGGATGTTCCGGGGTTTTTGTCGTTCTAAGTCACTTATTGAAAGGATACTCTTTTAAGTGGAAACCCACTGGCTTCACTTCTCATTTATCGCCTTATGATAGCTCATGAAGCACTGACCTGAGAGTAGAAATCGTGATCCCGACCTGATAGGCGTTGCCTTGATCAAAGCTTCACGTTCTCTCCGATGCTAGAACAAAGCTGTACGCATAACCCAGTCACATTTTCGATACTTCTGAGTTTTCAGGGCGCAGTTGACTTGCTTGACCTAAATAACACGCTTGCCAGGAAAGGAGTGTCCGAAATTCTGTAAACATAATACGTTGTTTGCATTCTCAGACTTCTGAATTTATGGAAGTCTAAGAAAAACTCTCCAAATACTTCTGTACATAAAGTAGTGTTCTTTGGGGAAACTAACCCTCTTCATTTCTATTTAATTTTGCAGCCGACTAAGTAATGATATGAACGCTAGAGTGTCTTCAGAACTTTGGTAGTAGAATGGCTGCTGACGAAAACCTTTTTGATCCGGAAAATGAAAACGACATCGTTTTCGTTCGTGAGGAGAAATAGAGGGTGCATATATTATTTAATGACGTTCTGCTATTCTTCGTGCACTTTGCATCCACAGAGTTTGAGGTCACGTTCCTCAACATGCAATAACTGAACACGCCGATAGCAATCCAAGGTGAGCGCAACACCAGTGACGTCGATTCCAAAGCCACCGAGTATATCAGAGAGAGGGTTGACCACAGTGCACTCTGATTCAGCAAGTTTGGTTGGTTATTGTTGGAGTATAACATTCAGCTGAATTCTGGAATAGGCTTCAAATTCTCGTAACCCTAGGATTGCTTCGTGTTATAATCTGCCCGCGAAATTAGATTGCGCCGCAAATTGGCTTTAAGCATTCGAGCTACACTGCATTGTCACGGAATCACGGATTCACGGGTTGATACACATGATCGAGGCTTTCGTCCAAGCTTCCCGTCTGGTATTTTTCTTCTCTTTAACTGCCTCATACACTTGTCTTTAGGCCTGGTGTGATCAGAGTTCACATGTTAATCACAGTACTGATGAGCTGACCACAATACTGTCGAGCTTATCTTTCAAAAATTACCTCTTACATCGCAAACTAGCACTGCGTAGAAGCCTTCTAGCTATATACGGTTGCCTGAACTGCAGAACTTCTTGCGTCTCGAGCTCCTCCTTCGTATACTTCAGAGTACTAGCTGTTTCAATGAAACTGACTACAAATGATCACTTGAAACAAAAATTGGATATGCCAGCAATGTATAAACAAGTAAACCACCAATCCTTACGGAGTTTCATCAGACATGTCCAGCCGCCCAGTGTCCTGCAGAGGACGAACAATCGGGCGCGAGAAACAGCAGTATGTTCGAATTCGTTACTGATGCCCATGACCTTGAACTATGAACACTGAGGAAGTTGAATCAGTTCACGGATTCACGGATTGATACACAGGATCGAGGCTTTCGCCCAAGTTTCCCGGGTCGGTTTTGTTCTTGTCGTTCAGCAGCTGTCATTCACCTGAAAGGCGCAAGTGAAAAAAGGGTGTAGCACTGCTCTTTAAGTTCTCAGCGCGGGCAGTATGTTTGCCAGCGCGAGGACTCGCGTAAATAAGTGTCTAATGGTGTTTTGAACTGAGTTCTAGAGGGAGCGTGGACAACCGTCTCAGGAAGTTTATTCCACGCAGCAACTACCCGAAATGAGAAAAAGTTTGCCTAATGAAGGTGTGCGACCTTCTTACCATGTCCCCGCCGTGTGTTTGCTGGGTCAACGGTGAAAAACCTGTTGGCCAAGCCTTGTTCAAACAGGGCGTAAGTAAGAATTAAGTCCCCTCGGAGGCGACGATACTCAAGGAAAAGAGGTCGAGCACCACGAGAGCGTTTCGTAGTCCATGGACTTGAGGCCGGCAACCATTTTCGTAGCAGCTCGCTGGACACGCTCAATGAGGATTACGTCTCTCGTGCGTCCTGAGTAGACAACCGGGTTGGCATATTCAAGAGCGGTCTGACATAGGCCCCATAGAGTATTTGGAAGTCCGTGCGAGTAATACGGGAGAAGGTGCGCCGAATCATCCGTAGAACAGCGAATGCCTTCTGGGCCGATTTTCATGGTGCAGTGAGAAGGACATGTTTGAAGAGACCAGATACCCAAATCCTTTTGGCATCTATCCTCTATCCTTTGTCACCTTGAATGATAAATAAATTCGCTGAGTCTCCTCCAACTGACATATGGACGCACTTTTCGTCATTCAGAAAGGTGCCAGTCCAACGACCACTGCTTTGTAGCGCCTACATCCATTTGGAGGGCACTGGCATTGGAACCCACGATTTCAAGTCGTCCGCAAAAAGTAGACATGGACTTGCAAGAACATCTGGAAGGTCATTGACGTATATCAGAAACAGCAAAGGTCCCAAAACGGAGCCCTGAGGAACTCCAATGGAGACCGGCGCCGCAGAAGAGTAGGTCGAGCCTACTTTCACTCGGAATGATCTGTCTGATAGGAATGCCTTGATCCAGTGTAGGATTTTCCCTTGAATCCCGTAAGACTCGAGTTTGTGGAGCAGCGGGACGTGTGGGACTCGATCAAATGCTTTTGAGAAGTCGAAAATATGGCATCCGATATGAGTCCCTCGTCCTTGGCTTGGGTTAAGCTGTCCATAAATACGAGCATGTTCGTCACGCAGGAACGGTTTTGGAGAAATCCGTGTTGAGTTTGAGAAATCAAGTTGTTGGAAGTAAGGTGATCTAGAATGGCTCGCTTCAGAATGCGTTCCATCACCTTGCATGGCACGCTAGTGAGGCTTATAGGCCTGTAGCTGCCAGGCGATAGTCGGTCACCAGTTTTGTAGATTGGCGTGACAATCGCTTCCTTCCAAACAGAGGGAAGTGGCCTTCGTCAAGCGACTGACGAAACAGCAGATGGAAATGAGTTGCCAGTGTGACGTTTCCTTCAGGATCCTTGGGTGGACCGAGTCGGGCCCCAACGCGCAGAATGGGTTGATCTTGTGCAGGAGTTGACGAATGTCCTCCACCGTGAATACCAAGTCGGTTAGAGGCCGTTCGTAGGTACGCCTTGACAACGTTGGATGTGACGAGGACGCTGGGACTGAATACAGACCTGCATAGTGATCTCTGTAGAACTCAGATACCACTATTGGGTCACTCGTGGGTTCCCCGTTCCTGTCCCTCAGGGAGAACGCGGATGGTTTGTTTCTTCGGCGATGCCGCATGTATTTGAACAGCACATTACTGTTTTTCCGGGCGAGGTCAGAATGGTGGTTTGTTTTCGTATGTTCCATTGGCGGTTTCCGATTTACAGCGGTTCCGATTTTACAAAATGCCAGCTCATCTTCTGTGTCACCTGTAGTCAACTTTTTGAAAAATAGTTGTGACCTCTTTTCCAGAAGACGCCGGGTAGTTTACGGCTCATCCGACTGCGTGATGGTTTTTTTGGGACGAACATCGCGTCAGCCTCGTGAACTTTCTGGACAACAGTCCTACATAAGTCTTCCACTGAGGCTGGTCCCAGTTTAACTTGGTTAAGAAAGATGCGCATTCCCGAAAGATCTGCACGGCAGAAGTTTCAAACCCACGTTTGGGGTTCGGGATATATGGCCTAATAGCAGATGAAATCAAAGGTCAGCACACAGTGGTCGCTATGTCCCAGTGGGGCGTTAGTTGTCACCTGATCTACGAAATGTCTTTCGTTGGTGATGACCAACAAGTGAACTTCTAAGTTGGAAGTCAGACACTCTCAACCCCAGATAGGAAGCTATCCAACACACAGTTTTCAGCCTCAACGTGATCGGCTGAAAATGGAAAGGCAGCTATCTCCCGCCTCTGGGGGTGGCGGACATCAGAGGACTATGGACTGATATCCACTACTAGAGTCGCACACTGGGAGTAAACCGATAATAATTCCGCCGAAACTATGAAGCTTTGGAAGTTGCGAATTAGGTAGGGAGTTAGTCTGATTTGTTTACACGTTCCTGTTGCATGCTGTTTACAGTATTTGGTCACATTGAGCGAAATTTCAATGTCACCGGCCACCTTCGAATCGTATGTGCTATTTACTTCACAAGATGAAGCACGAAATCAAAAGTTTAACCTATTTTAACTTTCCGACGTGTTCTTTAGGTAAAAGGTAACACCTGAAGAATATCCTATGCAAATTCTACCTCGGTAAATTTTTGAACAGCGTTTGTATGCATTACACGTGTCAGGCGCCACAAACTGGATGAATTTGTTGAGCCGACTTCTGTTTTTTGGGGAGATTGTCTTCCGTTCAGCGTAATGGTTGAAAGTGATCTGATGCGTTGCTCGGTGCTGGTGCGATTTTGCACCTCTGTGGAAGATCCTCGTTCTCAGATATGCACAACTAGTCAGTGTGTATTGCTACACGTAAATTACCAACACGCTACCCTCCTTATTGGAAATAGTGGCACTTGTCGGCAGGAATACGTCATAAAGTCCGATGACGTTACCGGACAGTAAGGCCAGTCATTGCCGTTCATCGTGATGATTGCACGCGCGGTCGCCTATTTTGGCTATTTATCGTTACTGCCAAGCTAGTGTCTATGTGCGAATATGAGGCCTTAATTATGATGCGATGGCCAACGAAGACCTTGCATAACTCATTTCGGCTACTTGTCCTAACTACCAGGCCCGGATTTATGAGTAAGAATGCTGAAACAAGCACGATAACCTAATTTGCCGGCCAAAGTTGGCCCTCCATACGTGCAATTGTACCGGTTCACTTATAGTTAACGTGGTCCCGTACCTATGTGCGCTGATGATTAAAAATGAATGATAGCCCAATCTAACGGCCAGCGACGACCATTCACACTCATGAATGTAGGCGTGGTCGCTTATCTTGGTTAATTGGAGTAAAGAACGACACCGACGTATGAGCACCTCTGATTACGAAGCCTAAACTGTGCAGGATAGCCCATTCAGCGGCAAACGAACGACCTTAATCACATTAACTGTGTGTAATATTACTCCGTTATGCCCTTGCTTGAAATCATCAAACCATTAGTGAAATTTTTCCGTGTATTGAATGGGCTGGTACAACTTAAAGGAAAACTGCACAATTGTGTGATGCACTGTCATACTCGGCAAAATAACATGAGTGTTCAACACTGAATCTTCGCTGCCGTATAACCACGATTTATTTGAAAGCATTACTGTGAATAAAAACATAAAGGTAGGTAGCGAAGAGATTTGGCACTAGCTTACTACGATCATTCCGGGGCGTCTACACCTCCAGAAACTCGCTCAGGCAATACCGTTGCCCGTTGCTCCGTTGTGCAAAGTTTGGAAAGACTAATAATAATAATAATAATAATAATAATAATAATAATAATAATAATAATAATAATAATAATAATAATAATAATAATAATAATAATAATAATAATAATAATAATAATAATAATAATAATAATAATAATAATAATAATAATAATAATAATAATAATAATAATAATAATAATAATAATAATAATAATAATAATAATAATAATTATTCCCAAATTTTGGGTGACATACCGTCTGGCATGATCATACGTTTACAGTCAGAATGAAGCATGACTGGGGGATTTGCGGGTAGTGCGGATTGCGCGAAAAGAGGACAATGTCATAAACAGTGGGAAATATCCGATGAAATAATAATAGGTTGCTTTCCCAACTTGTAGGGAACAATGGTCATGAGGTCCGACTAGTTCAAAGACATGAACATGGCATGAACTAAAACTGAAAACCATTGCTGGCCATGAGTGACCTTGGGCGCTTGGGCAAATGGCTGGAGTCACAACGAGCAAAAGTGGAGATGGAGGTAGAATAATTCGAATAGGGAGCACATGGCGAGTTTTGTCTCAAAAATGTGGCTTAATCTGAGATTAAGCAAACTCACTGTTGTAGGGAAGTCAGTTGCAGCAGATAGGTTGGATGGGGACGTGGTGGTAATGCATAGGGCGAACCAAACATCGTATACGGATTTGAACTTGTGGAAGAGGCAAGCCGAAATTGTGGCAGAAAATCAGGCTAGCCAAATTTGGGCGAAAATTCATCGGGTACGAAAGAACTCGTCCCAGAGACGGGGCCGGTTGAAAAATTTGCTCGAAGTTGCGACTACAGGCTCGATTGGGCGAGGGGTTGCGGTCGAGATTTTGAAGAGAATAGTTGCGGGAGTGCCATCACACTGGGTATGACAGTGCCATGCCATCATTGCACTGACATGCTTCGGTTTATGGACAGCCCCGTAACGGTCGTCAAGGGTGCCGCGATCGGAGAAGGGATACGCAGTTCCGTGGCAGCTGGATCTGGGTGAGACGGGGATTGACACAGAGAGTCAGACGGATGCAGGGTCACAGATAATTTCCCTTTCGTTGGAGGACCGTGTGAGTGTAGACCGGGGACCAGCCAGTTTGAATGAATAACAGTCCTACGGGGCGTTTGGGCAACTGCAGTAGAAGTTTGAAGCTTGGGAAGAGGGGCAACGAGGAAGAAGTAGAATGAAAGCAGTAGCATGTTGCGAGTGTCAGGAGGCATATGATACAACGGTGTCAACAGAAAAAAATCTAAAAGGGGATGACAGCAAGCTAAATGGACCCAGGAAAGGTGGATACGTTTGCTGATCTAGAAACCAAGTACTAGTTGGGCCAGAGTAGGTGCATAGTTTTAGGATAGTAAGAACTTTGTCGTCGAGGTAGCTAGCAGGGAGGCTAGACGTTGGACTAGTTGGAACGGGCGGCAGTTTTTAGCTTACCAAAGAATCATGACATAGGGTCTCCGTTGTGCAAAGAAAGGGGTTAATGTGAGCAGTGACAGTAGACAAGTAAAAAGCGGATAGGCAACAGGCTCCCAGAAAATGGATAAGAACCGTGGCTTAACTGAGATCTACTGCGTCAACCTAACAGGAGATTAGGACTAAGGATCACCAGTCGCCGAGTCACTGCTGTCAACTCCAGAAAACGAATGGTGCATAGCAAAAAGAACAGCCATTAAATGCTAGCTGTGACTGGTTGTAATCAGGAAATAATAATTTATTTGCATTTTGTGCATATGATCGTTATAGATGACAAGAGGATAGAACGTGTGTGCTATGTTTGGATGGTGAAGTGAGCTTGGGATGGTGTGATCCAACTAAGACGAAGGTGGCAACTCCTTGCACGTCGACATTAGCCGTGAGCCTCACACAGTACCCTCAGGCTACCCCATGTATATATATATATATATAAAGACAAACGAAAAGACACCTGTCATTCGCTTGTATTTCTTGGTGTTGCGAGACAAATGACAACCTGGACAAGTCCAATCCAGCTACAGACAAACGGCAACGGTGCTCTTTTTTTGGTTTTCCTGAATTAAAGGCCAGGCTCAGAACCACCGGCGATGGGCGATACACCCGTGCTGCTGGAGGGGTGGCGAGTATACGAACGCACCATGGTGCAACGTAACAGGGCGACCCTCCCTGCAGGACGTACCCGTCCACCACACGAGGTTTTCATCCCTCGTGCATGCTACCAGATCTGCAGGGTGACAAGTCACCAAGCAGTCATAATTGCGGCTTGTGCATTAAAAAAAACTCCAGCTACCAGATATTTTATCCGGTCGGGGGAAAGCCAGGCCAGTAATACAGCTCAGTCATTTCGGACAAGCAAACGGCAAACAGCTGCTGGAAGAGGCAAGTCGCGGAGGCAAATGAAACGTCAACTACGTTTTGGGCTATGGGAGTAGAATGGAGATGTTCAGAGCCTGTGTACTATGGCTAAACGAAGACGAAGCATTGGTGTGAGCCGCCTTGTCAAGTAGAGCGCACCAGTGTTGAGTGTATGTGTGTGTGAATGAGTGGGCTGTGGGGCCAAACCAGTATTTCGTTTATGGCGCATCTCCAGACCCACCATTTGATATGCATGCGCTGCGCGTGTTCAGGGGATGCAGAATCGTTCAGAACAGCGAGGAACTAAGGCTTCGGTTTGACTTAGGTTAGTTAAATCCAGTCAAAGCAAGCCACCAGACATTAAATAGAGCTGACAGAGTTACTCAGGGATGGGACCAGGCTTGAAGAACTAGGAATAAGTTGGCTGGATACAAAAGCTCAAGGCCGGAGGAAGGAAATACAACCAGGTCAGTGGAAACGGGCTTAACGACAATTAAGATGGCAGGCGCTAGACATTCTCTGCAAATCAACTACGCTTCAGACAGCGAAAGGAGTTGTGGTCGCAGGAAGTGAACGTCTGCATAAGAGATAGATAAAGTGGTAAGTTATAGACAAGAACACTTGGGAGGGTGACTGTCGCGCTTGTGGGTTAATGCTAAAGGGTTCATTCTGGTGAGTATAAATGCTAGGACCTAGTAACAGGACAGTCGGGGTGAGTGCGCAGATTAGAAGGGCTTAGGGCCTATTTCAAAAAAAGTGTCTAGTGTAAGCTGAGGCGCGAAAAGGCGCTCAGCTCCCTCAATAGAAAGGTAAGAATCGATGGCCTTTCGAAAGCCTACATGAGATGAGATAGTACGGATATGGGAGGGGAGCTTGTTCCATAGTTTGGAATACAGGCAAAGGAAAAAGTTTTGTCTAAAGACAGTTCGACATGTCGACAATGGGAGTAAACACCCAGAGTTGCGAATATTATAGGGGGTACGGGAAGAAAATTCAGGGCAGCAGTCAGCTATGTAAGCCCTCCGGTAGATTAGGCGATGCAGAAGGCCTAGATTCAACCTGATGCGCCTTAGCCATAATGGATCCAGCCCAAGTGACAAACAGCGAAGACGGTACGGTAGTGTGGATGACACCGGAAACAAGGACTTCGTAAACGAGCGCTGCACATTCTCCACAGCAGTCCGGCATGCCTGTGAATACTGTGAGGCGAATTCAGGGCTGGATTCAAGAATGGGTCTTACAAATTGTTTAAAGATAGCAATTAAGCATGATTTGTTATGAAAGGATCGGCGAATGTAAGCGCAGAGCTTGCGAGCTTTAGCCACTCTGTACCTCGCATGTTGGTTAAAGCTAAATGCACAGGAATACCTAAGGCCTAGGTCTCTCACTTCGGGAAGAGTAGGAATCAAGAGCCCATTAAGAGTAAGCGTCCCAGGAGGAATTTGGAATCGATGTGACAGGGCTTGGCACTTTGGAACAGCGAAAGAAAGACAGGACTTGGAGGACCAGAGTGATAAAGAGTTCAGGTCGGACTGAATGTTAGCGAGAGTAGAAACAGAGTCACTGTCCTTAAACGTGTAAGCTATCTTAATGTCATCAGCAAACAGAAAAGGGGATCCATGGGTGATCGAATCGGTGACGTTATTAATGTATATTAAGAACAGTAGAGGGCCAAGCACACTACCCTGAATAACTCCACTGGTAATGGGAAGGGGTGAGGAGGAGAGATCCCCGATTTTGGTGGCCTGGGTTCTCCCAGTGAGGTAAGAGGTGAACCATCGCAGTAGCGGGCCACCAATCCCCGTAGATCGTAGTTTTTTGAGGAGTGCACCGTGGGGAACTTGGTCGAACGCCTTGCGAATATCAAGATAGATAAGAATAATACACAGTCCGGCATCGTAGGCGGACGAAATATGATTAAAGAAATCAACCTGGCATGTGTTAGCTGACCGCCGTGCCATAAACCCATACTGCCGGTTGTTAAGGGTTCTGGTGGTGAGCAGGTAATCCATGACAGGGACTTTGATAAGGCGCTCTAGGGTACGAAGGAGTAAGCAGGTATGGTGGATGCCACGATAGCTGGCTAGAGCAGTTCGTGGACCTGACTTATAGTGTGGAACAATGGTAGAGTGCTTCCACTGACTTGGGACTGTGCCAGTGATAAGGGAGATATTGAAGAGATTAAGGATGAGGGTGGGGACGTCCGGGCCACCAGCTTTTAAGATAAGAGAAGGGATACCGTCAGTGCCTGGGAAATTGGAGTCTCTAAGGCGGACGAGAGACGAAGTTACATCAGACAAAGTGACTGAGAGCGTGCAGAGGTTGGGGCTTGTCTCGTTAGCAGGTATGGTAACTTCGTAACCAGGTGGGGAGCAATGAGTAGATAGAGTCGATGTGGAGGGGACATAGCAGCTAGCGAAGTAAGAGTTTAGGGATTCCACAATGTCAGCAGGGTCAGACAGAGGCTTCCCGTCAGCGGCCACAATATTTGAAACTGCAGATGAATTTGAGAAGCAACGCCGGTGAAAGAGGCGCCCCAGCATCTTAGGTTGTAGAGAATGGGCTATGGCAGCAGATTCCTCGCGCCTTTCAAGAGCGAGTTTGGCAGTGGCAATGTCAGTCGTAAGTTTGTTAATTACAATGAGGAGAGAGAGATCATGGGATTCAAGGAAGAGCCTACGATAATTCCTAAGTTTATGGCGTATGGCGGGTAATCGTGTGGCTGGATGGCAACCTGAAACATAGGAAGCTCGTGTGGGGGCAACTAGATGTAGCGATGATAGTAGGTTGCCGTAAAAGATGTTGGCAACCCTTTGCGTGTCGTCAGAGAGAAAGAAATCGTCCCAGGCCTTATGGCGCAATGAGATTGCAAAGGCATCAAGAATGTCCGGGGAAAGGGTGAAAGAGGTTGAGGGGGGAAGAGTAGGATTAGGTTGAATACTCTTCCAACTGCAAGCGACAATACAGTGGTCACTATCAGGGAACTTCGGGCCAACTGCAGCGGTGGGACACAGATAGCCGTTGACAAGGGCAATGTCCAGGGTGTGGGTACCGCGTGTTGGTTGTCTTACAAGCTGGGACCAGCCTTCGACATTAAGTTGGGCAAGCAGAGGCGAAAGGCGCAAAGGGGAGTTTTGTTGAGCCCAAGCGATCTCAGGAAGGTTGAGATCCCCAACAATTAGTTTGTTTGAGTGAGGTAGAGCTTGGGTGTGAGAAAGAAGCGTGGATAGACGATTAATCGAGCTAGTGGAGTGTGGAGGGGGCATGTACAAACACCCGAGGATGAACGGCGGATTAGCCCGACAGGCAGAAAGCCAGACGGAGTCTGGAGTGTCCGCCAGTAGTGGATCGTCAATAGTGGAGACTTCCATTTCAGTTCTGGCGTATATGAGGCAGCCACCTCCACGGCGATGGGAACGATCGGAACGGAAAACAGTGTATCCCGGAAGGGAGATAAGAGCATCAGGCGTGCTAGGAGAGAGCCACGTCTCAGTGATACATATGAAGGTTGGACAAGCTATAGTGGAGATAGCTTGGATGTAGTGCAATTTAGGTAATAGAGAGCGGGTGTTGATTAGAACGACGGAAATATTGCTAGCGGGATCAGGGGAGGTGGGTAGTGTGGCTAGCAAGAATTTGGTAAGCCCAGGGAGGTCAGTATGGAATGGAGTGGAGACAGGGGAATCAGGAGTTATCAAATTGGTAGGCGAGGCAGGACCAGGTAAGGATGCGTGAGAATAAGATGCTGGGACGTACCGTGATGGGTACGGGGACAGCGTTTGGGTGGCAGTGCAGGCAGCGGAGCTCCATGGACAAAGAGTAACAGGCTGGGTCGGGCAATCGTTTGTAATAACGTAATCAACGTAATCAGAAGATGGTACCGTGTGTGGCAGCTGAACAGAAACAATGGGATTTAGGTCACGCGGGATGGATGGGCAGGCGAAGTGTTTAAGAAACAGGGAATGAGAGGGTAAGGCAGAGGCACTAAGAGGGCGGTTGGATCTGTCTTGTAGTGCCTTCAGCATCGAATCGTAGGGGGCGGAGGGTACGGGTAGCCAAACTGGGCTGATTGGAGGAGATGAAATAAGAGGCTTATGGTAAGAGATGCAAGATGAGGGGAGGGGACAGGGAGCAACGAGGAAGTTAGTGGTGCAGTCAAACTCTCTGAGAGGACTGGGCTCCGTTGGGGGTGGACAGGAATCCTCTGCGTTGGTTGTGGTGGAATGGGATTTGGAATAGGAAGTCGAGATAAGATAATGCGAAAAAGGACCGCAGACAGACAATTCTCGGTTAAGCGGGATCCTCCGAGATAGTGGATGGGAACGGTTGTGTAACTGGAAGCCACTACATTAAATGAAAAGAAAGGTGAGAGTATTGTTCACCAGTCACTGAGTTACTGCTGTCAGCCCCAAGTAACGGATGTTGCATGGAAGAAAGCCAACAAGCGCCAGCCGTGACTTCTGGTATTGAGAGAATAGTGCCTTCATATTTCATATGTATATGATCACTTCATGCAACAAGCAAGCAGAACGTGTGTTATGTCTGGCTGATGAAGTAGGCCTGTGTTGACGAAACCGCAAATATGACGGTGGCAACGCCTCGCGAGTTGATGTTGGCTGTGAGCCTCACAGAGTGTCTTCAGGCTATCCATGCATTTTTAAATTAAATGAAAGCACAGTTGTTCGTCGCTTTGTTTCGGATATTGTTAGTTAGATCCTGGTGAGGCAAAGCACCAGACACTGAATAGGGCTGACGGAGTTGTTCACGGATAAGACTCGGCCTGAACGAGTAAGGAATTACCTGTCTAGAAGTCAATTCTGGTGAATTCGTCTAACATCTGCAGCTGTCAGTCTTTCAGCCTCCAGGCGATTTTTTCGCGCCTTACGTGATCCTGGAGAACGAAGTGAGAAGCGACTCCCAACGAGTGCGTGGTCAGTTGTTGTTCCGTGCCATGGTAACTGATGGTAATGTGCTAGATTTGAGCTTGTGGCCGGCCCGCCGTCGGGGGATACCATATTCCTAGCCTACTTCGGCTATTTCGGAAGTTAGCACTGCATGAAAACTGTCTGAGTCCAGCACGCAGCGGAGAAAATCGTTTGACATTATCAATACATGTCGATTTCAATCCAATTCGACCACCTAATTGCGTCTCAGATGAGCTTAGCCTGCCCACTTATGCATTCAGAGCTTCGGAAAGCACAAAGATATTCGAGATTTTAAATCACTGCAACAAGGCACTCAGGGCGTCAGAAACCTCATGTTGGGTTGTATCAGAGAAATGGTAAGTTAGAGTGCGAGCAGACACAACATGCATTAAATTCCATCCTGTGAAATTCCTCCACAGACGCTTCCCAACGAAACGCCCAGATGTGACTGCCAACAGGAATCCAGTCAAAAGATGATCCTTCCACTAGTTGACTTGCAAGTATAAGAACACTTGCAAACCCTGCGAAGCAGCCTCTGGATCGCCAGAGTTGCGCAGCCGGAAGCAAGTAGAGAGTGGAGGGGTGTTGAGCTCAACCATTGTGCTTGCATCTTGAATTATTGTTTCTTATGCACTCCACGCATCAATGGCAAGCAAAGTGAGTATGAGAGCAAAAGCAGCTTGTTTACCTGCTTGCTTCAGAGCGTGAACATTTAAGGCGTCCAGACAGACCGGGCGTCGAGGCTTGAACATTGGTTTTCTAGATGACTGATGATTTCGGCGTTGAATGACGCACAGGTATAATTGCGAAGCAGACAGTTACAAACAGAGTTATCAGTCCTGGTCACTAGGCCTTTAGGAAGAGAGTTATCAATAGAATAGGAGATATAGAAGAGAAAATATATGAAAATGAAAGAAGAGAGGCGTCAGCAGTCATCTGTTTTCACTTGGTCGCGTTGCCGTATGCAGCGGATAAGGTAACCGGGCCGATGGCACTATGCAACATCCGATATGGCCTAAGTTTATTTGTGTACGTGGAATTCATAGTTGTATGTGGGCTAAAAACTGCCATGGTGCCCACATCTAGATAGGAGGATGATTAGGGTGCTCAACCGAAGTCTTTGGCTAAGACGCTTTACCGCAGTACAGCGCTTTATTGGTGGGAAATGCAATTGCGTCACCATCTCTACGGAACAGGTCGCCGCAGGTTTCAACCCTCAACATGGAGGACCAAGAGACCATGTTAGTGAAACCTCTAACAGTTAGCCAACTTGGTATGAGGGAAACTGTGAGTGTCGTGGGGAAAACTCCCAGTTTAGCTCAGTTGGTCGCGAAGTACACATACCTTTACACAGCGGCATGCTCCAGACTCTTTTGACGGTTATAATTTAGATGGTTACAAAAAGATATTTCACCACCGCCCAAACACATTGTAACCACTGTTGTGGAGTCTAAGCATTTGTTTTTGAAAATAAGAAACAAGCGTGCTCACTGTGAGTCATGGTTTTGAGCCCATCATAAAACACCGGGAAGGGGTGGTTACTTACAAAGAGGCAGGCCGACAATAGTGGGATATTAAAGACGATTGTTGAACCGAGAGGGCAGGTGTTTGTTTGGTAATCAGCATCCGCAAACCTGTTCGCTTGCTGAGCTATTGAAAACTTATTTTCTGGAAATTTATCCCTTGAATTTGTGCGCCTTCTCAGTATTGCATCCTCTTCAAATTATAACGCACTTTCCTCCAACTGGCCAGTTGCACATTGTGCGTGTTATAGAATTGATCGTTCATCAAGGTCGTTTATTATATATATACTAGACTGTTCTCCTGATGTACTTTGCCCTTGGTTGAAGCAGCATATGGTCACCTGCGAATATCCGGTCTCCTTCTATCCACGCTAGGAATGGTTACGCTCGCATAATGGATGTGGGTTTGTTCGCTCGTTCTCATGTCGCGTATAGTCGTTGATCGTACCTGCTCAGATACGCGGAATTTTGGCGATGAGTTACGCCTTAATCTAGCCAAAATGGATCCCGTAGAAGTAGCTACACTACTTGAACAACATCTTAATCTCATCGAAACGCTCACGCGGCCACGGGTTCCTGCTAATTATGAAAATACCGCTTCGGTGGATTATCAACAGGTTGACGGTACGGCGAATTAGAGGAGTTTAACCATAAGCCAGACACTAATGTCACATTCAAGACATGGTTTTGCATTGGCGAGTCGGTCTCGGTGCCCAGCACGATGCATGAAAAGTTCGGCTATTGCTTCATAAACTTGGCCCGGCAGAGCTGGACACGTAGCGTGATCTGATTTTACCGCAAAGCCCATGCGACAAGACTTTTGATGGCACACTGCAGACGCTGACGTGGAATTTTGGGGAATAATGTTCCCCGTCGGGTACGCGGAATCCCCATTTAAAGTTGGCTATGAAAACTCTCCGCCGCGCGTTGCCATTGTTAGTCTGCCCCTCACCTGGCCCCTAGCTGCATCCATGATATTTTCATTTAATAATAATAAACCGTTGAACCAAACAAACTGTTGAACCTGTCGTTTGAATTTAGCCACTTCGGTGGACTTTCAGTCTGTGCTCCCCACAAAAAATCAACCATTTTCTATACGGTTCGCGTTGTGGCTGGTGTGTTGGCACCATCTTATTCTTCCAAGGAACTTTTACGCCCAAATCTACAACAGCGACACCAGTGAGTCTCTACAGTATCACTGTACACCATGTTTCTGAGAGTCCTGTTACTACTTATCTGCTCTGCTAGGCCCACCAGTTCATCACCCCCACTTACGCCTTTTGTGACCCTGGCCATAAGCCCAACAGTCCAAGGCCACGGGGCATCAGCGTCTGTTTTGGTTCAGTTCAATTTGAATGGCTGTATGGCACCAACTTTGCTGCTTCATCAGATCTTATGTTCTGGTTCCTCATTTTCCGCAGTTTGCACTTCTCTTGTTATATGTCGGGCAGGAAGCCTCTTGTTTTGCCTTTCGTCATTTTGTTTTCGTCCGCCACCTTCATATCCTAACAATCTGATCTTGCTCAATTTTCTCTCCAAAAAAGAGCATCGTAACTATGTTTTCCCGCTCATGCCAGTTTAGCGGTGATCACGTCTACATCGAATAAAGCCCACCGCCTATGACGCCGCCCTTTTTCTCAAAACCCCCTGTACTCACAGCCCCCGCCAATCGTGCCTTTATTCTGACTGCAAACTTATGATCATGCCTGACGGCATGCCACACACAAGCTGGGAATAAATGTTATTATTATTATTATTAAGTCGCTTGCAGCTGACCAACTCAAATCCCTCAGTTTCATATGCAACCGCCAGTCTCCAAAAATTGGCAGACATACGGACGCGTCCGCTCAACCAGCTTGAGCAGGGCCATTTTTCTGGCCATTGCTGACGGTTCACCAACCTGCAGCATGACACCATTTTGGTGCAATCTGTGAAACAAGGTGGTTATGAAGTTCATGCGGTTCACCAGGCTTCCAAACCCTCTATTCCCCCATCTCTGGCCGGTCCCACTCTGGTCCCTCACGTTCTAGCACCATCCAATCCAGTGGATAGCATGTCCAAAAGAAGCTCCCTCCTTTGTTGGCACCGCGGTGCAAAACACCTTCTCATACTATGTTCATACAAGGAGCGCCTGTGTGAACAATGCCAGACCGTGGATCACAAAGACGGACACTGTCTGGTATGCTCATCCAGTATATTATGAAACCTCCAAGCAGCAACCACGCTGCTTGAATTTCAAAACTGTGGGCTCCACCTTGAGTCCGCTGGCAACGTTTCAAGTCTGTGCCATCTACCACCGGAAATTCCCTACTGTCTTGGTCATTGGTCGTCCGGTCCAACTGCAGTGGGACACTACTTCGAACGTCACTAATCTATCGGGGAAGCTTTGGCATGTGCTTGGTGACCTCCAATCTGGCGGTCCTCAAGAACTGCCATCAGTGTCTGTGGTGATGAGTTGCGGCTTTCCGGGGAAGTACAATGCTGTCCCTCATTCGAAGGAACGATATTCCCACCGTTGTTTTACGTGATCTCTGCCTAATTAAATCTTCTTGGTCCTGACTGTTTCGACCATCTTTGTTTGGAAGATATCCTGATCAGTTCCCTCTGCAGTGTGTTCAATTCTCCCACTGCTATTACGGATCAGTCCGGTGGTATTTTTTGACGCATCTCTAAAGTATTCCAAACCGGCCTCTCTCACTGTTCCACCAAACAACAAGTCCTTTCAATTCAACCTGAAATTACTCCAGCAGTTCTTCTGAAGATACTGACTTCGCAAGCCTCCTTGCCACAGGTCGATGTCAAACACCAACATCCCGAGGAAGAGGGCGTCCCTTCTCCCGTACCGCACTCTGCGCAGGCAGCAGCAATCATTGTGATAAAGAAACCAAGCAGGTCGGTCTGCATTTGTGATAGCTTCATAATAGGCCGCGGTGCATTTCCCGAGTAACACCAGTACCCAATTCCTATGCTCAACGATTCGCCCACTATTATGAACGGCGGCAGCAAGTTTCACCAAACCCGACCTGGCTGATGCCTAATTGTAGGTAAAACTTGTGCCGGAGTCACGATTTCTCCTGAGCAACGCGCACTTAGTTCTATAGGAATGAAATCGTCAGTCTCGGGCGTCAAGGCGGCAAATGCTATCTTTCAACCGACGATGCGCACAATTTTTCTGGCATTCCAAGTATGATTGCGTATTCGGAATGTGTCAACCGTCGCCGGCTCGCTCTAGGACGACGGTCTCAGCATCCCTCCTGAAATTTGCCAGTTCTTCATTATGGTAGTTGAATATCCCCGGTCCACGTTCCATGCATCCAGTTGACACTGCTTTACTCATAAAAAGTCCACTGGAGAGATGGGTCGAAACCTTCAGAGATCGCATGCGCTGGCTTCCTGCAACAAAGTCTCCGGAAATAGTGGACGTGGCCGAATGGAATGTAGCCCATGCTGATCAGTCAGAAAGAGAAACAAAATATGAAAAACAGTTGAAAAATGGGAAGCGTCAACCGGAATGGACGGCATGGATCTGAAGCAGCTACACTCTTGCTACTTACCACTGGAACTAATTTTATTAGTACATCCACATAGACTGTCTATTATCTTGTTTACCCCACAACCACGAACATCACACGACAACATCATGACTTGCCTGCAACCTTGACCGAATAAAGTTCACCTCCTGTTCGTACGCGTCGAGACGACTTTATGTGATTTCACATTATTTTTCCACGCCACAAGTTCACCCCGACACACGCGCCTCAACGACCCTAGATATATAACCGAGTATACAACATGCACACAGGACACGAAACAAGAGAACAACAGCAAAGATTGACCCAGCGTGGAAACGCGGAGCCATTAACACCCAGGCCACGGACAATCAGAAGGTAGGGCAGTTTAACCTGTAAAGGAAACAGCACCGGCGTCCGCACAATTTTGGAGGAATCACTGCGACTCACGTTCAAAACGATAAGTCAGTCTTTTTGAACTGTTTCATCCTGACATTGTAATTTATCTCATCAAGGTGTACCTATTATCGTACCTCGTTCCCACAACATGTATTTTATTAGTGCCTATAGTCTTCCGATTGCCTAGTTGATTTTGTAACGTAGTGCACTAACATATCTAAGCAGTTTTAAAAAGGGGGAAAACTCCTAATGATGCATCTCAAAAAATCCCATGGCGCTATATGATGTGAAAAGAAATTGCTTGCAGCATGGAGCACACTGGTGGTTATCCATATCTTAAAAAAATATGATCACCCTAGTTGATAATGACCGCGACTTTGGCCTGGTGGCATTGGTAATACTTACGCTCATTGGTTTTGTCCTCCGAGGGTTGGCTGAAAAGAGCGAGAAGCCCATCCCTGAAAGCTAAGCTTAGTTCCCCCCGGCTAGAAGTTGTGCCGACCACATCTTCACCCTTCAACCGATTCTGGAAGACGGCACCGTTTCCAGCAACAGGAAGTTTTGGTCTTCTGTAACGTGAGAGCTGCCCTCGGCTCTTTGGACCGCCAGGCTCTATGGAATTGTCTATGCAGTTAAGGTATACCCCACAGACATTTTGCTCTCCCTGAGACGCTGTAAGTAGACTTCCGCGGACGTGTAAAAATCTAAAAGAGGGTCCCGCCTGATTTCACTTCAACCGGTGCCGGGCAAGGCTGTTCTTCATTTTCCTCAGCAACTATGTCATGGTTATGATGTGGGAAAGACGCGCCTGTAATATTGTGGGGTCGTGATGCACCCAGCGAAGTAAGTCACAGATATCCGTTATTCGGACCACATAGCCCTTCTTGGATCCAACGTGACTGAAATTCAGGAAAAAAATAAATAATCCAGATAGTTCTGTTCCGCGACTAGACAAGATGATCACATCAGCAAATTGTAATATATTCCTGCAAGAATGGGATAGCTCGACCCCCAGAATTATGGTTGCATACGATTCGCTTGAACTAGTAAACATATTTGCCTACGTGGGCAGTTGTAATAATCCCGTTGGCGCAGCCAAAGATGTTACTCCTATTAAGACAAGAGAGGTCAGAACAGCTATATTAAATCTGCATCACCTGTGCTGTAAGCTGGACGTCAGCTTATCCGTCATGAGTCGCGTGTATAATATTGCGGTACGATTCGTATTGTTAAACGTGTCGGAAGTCATCGCATGTTGAGGCCATTGAAGGGTATTTCGGTGTTTGACCACCGATGTCATTGGAGCGCTTTTTGAGTGTGGTGGGAACACCGGACCTGTATTGCTGAAGTAGGCCGAATGATTTTTAGAAGAGATAACTCGCTCACAATAGATGGACTGCTGAACTTCCTGGGTTGGTTTGGTTGCATGAAGTGCTCCGCATGCCACATGACCGGTTTTTTGAAGAGTTGTCTTCGCCAAGCCATGCCGATAGTAGAAACGGGCCAGGAGAACTCCTGGATTTGCCGGGTGGTCTACTCATGACGCAAGAAAGACTCTACTCATTGAGCGTG
Organism: Clonorchis sinensis; assembly: GCA_003604175.2. Classification (NCBI taxonomy): domain Eukaryota; kingdom Metazoa; phylum Platyhelminthes; class Trematoda; order Opisthorchiida; family Opisthorchiidae; genus Clonorchis; species Clonorchis sinensis. The sequence goes on from CM030369.1 coordinate 210,076,150, forward strand.
TCCAGCAACATGCTACGTGAATGATTGCTGGCCATAAATCCGTGGACTATAAAAAGCGCCCTCAGGCGCTTGGCCCGTTTTCCATGAAGTATTCTTACCTCCAAAGAGACCCAATACCTATGTTAACGGGTTTGAACACGGTTCGGCAATTAAACACACGGCGGAAATATGGTAAGTATATTTTCTTGCTCAGACTGCACACTTTTCCTGGATAAAAATTCTTCTAATTTCGGGTAGTGAGTGCGTTGAATTACCTTTCTGCGACGATTGTTTACGCTGCTTCTAGTACCCAGTTCGAAACACCTTTAGACGCCCCTTTAGTTAATTACATGCGCTTGCAGGATTGCTGCCACGCTAAGAGCTTGCAGAGCAGTGCTGCTCCGTTACTCGTTTATGTTTTCTATGTGAGCGAAAGCCACTAAGCCACAAGAACGAAATTGACTCGGGAAGCTTGGACGGAAGCCTTGATCCTATGTATCAATCCGTGAGTCCGGGGAACAGCGACTTGACGGTGAAATACGAAAGTCACTGTCAGCAAAGCCAGCTGCAATGATCATTACCGCATTCTTGGACGGGGACCCTGAGATGAGGTACATCGGTGCTTGGTGGTATTTTCAGACGTGACTTAATCGTGCGATTAGTGGTGCATATGCATCCAATGTGTTGCCTTCATTGCCCAGCTCCTCTTTTAATCTCCTGAACGACATAGTCACTTTTAAGCTATTATTTGCCCACTGATCGTAGCAGCTGCTGCCTTGAATTTGCGACCATATACTCCACCTCACTAAATAATCTGTGAACTTGAGTGCGACAGGTATAACAGTATGCAAGTATGTAGATTTGATCCCCAATACTAGTATTGATGATGACTATGTGGCTCAAATTTGATACAGTTTTTGGAGATATTGCGTTGCAAACTCGCTTAAGAAGCGTCAAGCCCTTATTCGCGTGATATTTGCTGTGGCTGGCACGCATTTAAGGGCACTTCGCATTTTCTTGTATTCGGACGGTCCCTAAACCGCGGCTTGCTACAAAGGCCCGATAACGGAAGCCAAATGTGCTTTTAAGATTTTTCAAGGTATTCGAGGACGTAAGCGAATCATTTGTGCTGTAGCACTGCTTCTGTTCTAGGTCCCATAATGTTTGAAAGCATGCGAAAGCTCTGCCGCATAAACTGCGCTTAGGTTTTAGTCACTGGTAAAGCAATCGATTCGGCTAATCTCCACTGAAGAAGAGTTAACACCACGAGGTGATTTCAAATGGTTGACCGGTTTATATCGAGAACTTGAATTATATGAACTTACTCAAGTGAAGCTTTCATACACAGTTTCAAGCTTCTTAACACAGGACAACAAAGAAGAACTGAAATTGCACCTACTTCCCACACGCTATTGGAGCGAGGCACCAGCTGAAAAGATGGATAAGTTGGGTGTCCACCTGGCATAAAAACACAGTAACCGTCCTACGACCTAAGATGGCAAGAAATAAAGCTTTAAACTCTTGGCTAAAGACATTACTAACCCGATTTTGTATTCCTGCACAAGGTGTAAACAGCACCTAGGACGGCTGTGTTCGGTCCTGCAGGCAAATGTTGCGCAAACGAGAGCCAGTTGCCACGAATCGTGGCTGACATTCACTGCGAGTGCGCAGTCATCGCGTAATACACTACAATTTATTACGTTCGTGTTAACTAACGCAAAAGACTACGTCTGAGTGGTTCGTTCGACTTGTTTGACTTACGACACTATTTCAGGTTACCTTTATTGTATACGTGCGCAACCGGGTTTTGGTTTTGAGCAGCAGGCGAGTGTTAACCAGTCATCCATCAACAATCTAACTTCTGCCTATAGTTAATAATAATAGTTAATTCTTAGCCTTCAGAAATGATTATAACGGTACAGTTGGAATAGAAGCGAGCTCGATGGCACTTGTGCGTACTCACGATTGTGCGAAAACGCGGCAGTCGCTCAGATAATGAACACCGTCTGACACATATATGATCATGTCTAAGCTAGCATGGTCGAAATGTGGTTTGAAACGTGGGCAGAGAAACGCAGTTGTTGTTTTTCACCTTTGGCGAACGTCAAGGTTAAGAAGATCGAACCTACACAATTCGGAGATGGCGGGCAACTCTGCTTTATTATTATTATTATTATTATTATTATTATTATTATTATTATTATTATTATTATTATTATTATTATTATTATTATTATTATTATTATTATTATTATTATTATTATTATTATTATTATTATTATTATTATTATTATTATTATTATTATTATTATTATTATTATTATTATTATTATTATTATTATTATTATTATTATTATTATTATTATTATTATTATTATTATTATTATTATTATTATTATTATTATTATTATTATTATTATTATTATTATTATTATTATTATTATTATTATTATTATTATTATTATTATTATTATTATTATTATTATTATTATTATTATTATTATTATTATTATTATTATTATTATTATTATTATTATTATTATTATTATTATTATTATTATTATTATTATTATTATTATTATTATTATTATTATTATTATTATTATTATTATTATTATTATTATTATTATTATTATTATTATTATTATTATTATTATTATTACAACATGTAGAGGGAAAACTGAAGCATCCTGCCTGGTACGCAATGAGAAAACTGCAAATTGTGGAAAATGATAAATCAAAACAACGGATCTGGTGAGGCAGAAGTGTCGCGGTGTTTAGACTGGTCGAGTTGGACCAAAAATCAAATCCACTAACAAGGCAATGTGGCCTTCGCCGCTCAGTATTCGCACAATGGAATTGAGTTTTCGAAAGTTACATGGATTCTAGGGTAACCACTTCATAGTTTAGGATGTCTGGGTGTAATGAATTATCCTGTTTAAGTGAGCGGATTTCTAAGGTCATCCAGCACAATCAACTATGAATACGTTGCTGAAAGTAATGAGGTATATCGAATTGCGGTGAAGGGTGAGTCACTTCCAATGGACGTGGTTTGCAGATACTTCTGCAGCCGAAGTAATTCATTTTACTTTCTAGAAACTACATGACCCTTTAAGAGGCAATAGATGAGGTGGTTCCAATTCCGTTAATCTTTTTTAAATTTTTGCTTGAATGGTCGAGTAAAGAAGCATGTATTCAAGGACCTCGTCAATTAATATTCCAAGTTAACATCGCGGAAGCGGCACTCATTATTCCAGGATATAACTTGCCAGGCTGGAAGAACGTAAGGCTTGCACATTTTGATGACCTACGCAAGCTTGTTCTTGAACAGCAGGCTTATAACCTGCAAAAAGTGCCAGGATGGCCAAATCGTCGATCATAGCGAAGAGCTGCATATCGTCTGTCATGCCAGACGGTGTCACCCAAAATTTGGGAATAAACATTATTATTATTATTATTATTATAAAACGCAAGTAGGCGGCTCCTACGCAACAGAGTTGGTCAAAACTTTTAACGGTAGTTGTATACGTCGTGAGTGGTAAGGATCTTGCCAAATTCATCGCCACAATCTGCCGCGCTTCACACGACGGCGTTCCATGCTTCCACGGAGCGCTGCAGGTGCCGAAATCGTCTTTGATTAGCTCTCAGTTTACCGGAAGCCGACTGTAGAAGCCTTATGGTTGAGTTGAATATAATAAGAGGTAACTGCGAGATGGTTCTCCTGCCTGTTTGGACTAAAACGCACTGGACAGCCAGTATTTCGCTTGCTATTTTTTTATTGGAAATCGCACTAACCTTACTAGCGACTTCGAATTTCTCGACTTTTTGTTTGTTTTGCAGGCTGCCTGTTGCATTTGCTGTACACCTATCAGTAACACAACCAGTGCTGGCGTTTGATCGCAAGATAAACACACGAGTATCACGTAGTTATCCTTCATGTATTCATTTAACGGCTCCTCAAAATCTGTGAAGAATGGAAAGGATGCGAACCCCAAGTTCTCAGCAAACACACGCGAAGCCACATCTGAAGCCATAGCATAGCAAGTTACAAGTCGAATGCGCCCCAAAAATTCATAAGGGAGACTGGACAAAACAGTGTGCAAAAACCAGACAGATTTGGGTGATTTTTGGCTTAAGCACAAATAGAACAGAATGTGACAGTTTGGCGTTAAAAGGTTTATTCCACTCACGAAGGCTTTGCAGGAAAAAGCATTGTACCCCTAAGGTGGGACATGGCCTTGAGCCGGTGTAGCATTCAATGTCCGCCATTTTGTTTTATTTATACGCAAGTATTGGCGGCGTTCAACCTTGCCTACTGGGCTTCGGTTTTTGTGTTCTTTCTGTTTCCATCCACAGAAACTTTCATGGGCTCCTATCATCATAAAGCCACTGTTTTTTGATGCTTCCGAAGTGTTATACCACGGCTTCGTGACCAGAGTCACATAAGCGTAAGAGGACATGATAAAGTGCAAAAGTTCGCGATACGGATATATGGTAGCTTGAGTGTCAGAATCACGGTGCACAGTGAAATTGTATAAACTCACTGTCATCGCTCTTGGAGCAGATTCTTATCCAAAAGTTCTTTGGGAGAATGAATTTCGGCTAGTGCGCTGGACAAGACATGATCTGTAAGGAACATGATTGACTTTGTGGCGAGCATAAACTGAGAGTTCACCAAGGTGGTTAGATCCGGACAAGTTGCTCAGCTGGTTAGAACAGGCGGTTAGCGACAAGCAAAGAATTTGTTCATTTCTGAGGACAGGTGAACAAGTGGGCGTCAGGTTACAGTCGATGGTGTTGCGGATGTGCCATCAGACTTGGTATGGCAGTGCCGTGTGATCATTGCACTGACACTCCATTTTCTAGACAGCCGCATGGCGGACGTTTTGTTTGGGCTGACAAGAGTGGGGATGTGCAATTCTATGGACGGAAGGATTTTGGGTTGGCCAGGGATATCCACAGTAGCCTTTAGGCTTTTTGTTGAGCTCAAACCCGGTTATGGTCGGAGGCAACACTCATAATACACATCTGAGGCTGTATTATGTGAGAATAGCAGGAGACCGTCTCAGCCGAACAAACACTTTGGGGAAACGTAACACAATATCGGCATCTCTTCTCAGTATGTGGCAAGTTCAATGGGATTGGTGAACTGTGTAGTAAATAGAGGAGAGTCAGTTAGGGTACATAATATCCAAGGCCTGACCCTCTACACTCAGCATTTTTCCCAAGCTATATCTTACTATAAACATGGTCAAGGGAGCTCCATCAAGGTCTTTCGCTGAAGGTGACTTAAGTTCCCAGTCAAATTTTGGTACCTGTGTTTTGTGGCGTTTAGATTGATGACGATTAAAACAGCAGCTTTGTTCGGGCTGTTCTTTGTGCAAATTGCTGGTTACATTACTCCTAAACGCATTTTATGACAATTTGAGTTCCCTTTTACCCAGGCTGCAGTCACCGCCGTACTTTCGAATGTGATGCTTTTGTGTAGTCGAAAAATCTCTAGTTTCGACAAATACGTCACATTGATCCTTGTTGTGGCCGCCATTCTAGTATCTTTGTGTTGGTTCAAGAAGGCTGTGCAAGTGTGTGTCAACTGTGGGTCTTGTTCCAGCTTTTTACGTAATTTAGTGCGGGTACGTGAGGATCGTTCAAACAATGGTTTTGTGCGCTATCCGAGTAAACGCGCTTTTTCACTGTAGAAAGTGATAAAATCAGTTGAGGAGCCCCTGTTCCGCTTGCTTGTAGACTTTTGCAAATGCCTATGAGAAACACCGAAGGAATCAGCTTTTTGGACACGCTTATCTTGCCGTGATATTTGGACACGAGTTTTTTGTCACACAACAGAACCTTGAATGCTGCGTAAACCAGAGCGCCTACAGTCATTTTCACGATCTAAATATAGCTCCCGAAGCCCGGATCCAGTGCTCGGGGTTTACGGTTGCAACAGTGGTTTAATCCACCTTCCAACGTAGCACAGCTAAGCCCCATCTGGCGAACTAATCGCTTAGAATTATAGGGAACCTCTTCTGCCTGGGCGCTTTGCCCAATAACCCCATGGTATCTAATTCCGCAACATTTCGGATAGCTGACTTTCTTTGTTTAGGATAATATGCCGCTTTCAGCACCGAATATTTTGAGATTACATGTTTGAAATGGCTTCCAAGGGTTGACGCGTTCCGGTATTGACGCCGCGATTACTGACGACTGTAACGGGAGCAGATTACAACACAACAGGCTCGGTCACAAAAGTAGGTCCATGGCCCGTATGTACTAGATGGGTATCAGTATCGTCTCGTCCCACAGTGACTCAAACCACATGGATTGACATCTTGTGCCTACCATTTACTTTTCTATTCGGTGGGCTTTCCACACACCTTATGGAATCATAGTAAACCCGCACATTTTGTCACTAGTTGTAACTCGCGGATTCAACACACCCAGTCGCTAAGACTGTGTCATCAACGTGAAAATGTTTCCGTGATTCCCATTCAACCATCTGAGGAGTCGACGAGGATTTCGGTGTCCCTCCCCGGTTGAGAGATATGTTCGCCGTCATACCTCCGGAGGGTTTCACGTTGTCAGTGTGCTTCTGTAAATCACTGCAATGATTGGAACGATTGGTGGTTTGCTCGGAGAATGAGGCTCCTTCCAAATAGGTGGTGCAGAAAAATCACAAACTATAAAATTGCCAGCACCTCGTTTTGCGCGGCCTAGCAGTTGAATGCTTTCCTCTCCCGAGCAGCCGAGCTATTTCAGAAAAGCAGTCCGGTCGACTTTTGCCACTAGCTCACATATCCTGTACGAATCCACTAGATTTTTTCAACATTTTTGGGGGAAAGTAAATTGGTTGCTAGCAGGGCCTTCGTTTTAGCCACCTGAGGACGAGTCATGGCCTTACTTCAAAGGCGCGGCTCTCTTGGGCTAAATCATACAGTATTGCAGCTATGCGCGAAGCCTTTACGCGTTTTTTTAATGGCGGACAACATCCACGAATGTATCTTACTCACACTTCGGTGAGTATTTAGGCCTTTTAATGAACCATCAATCCAAATACACCATCATGTGGACTTCAGGAAGGACAGTGTCCATATGATAGCCCAAGCAGGAACAAAGAATGGATGTGGAATTATAGAGGTTTGGCACTCAGGATCAGTGCACTTGGAAGCACTGAGGCCCAAAACCTACAAGAAGCCATGGAAAACACCGACGGAAGCTACTAAGAGGAGACGAAACTCTGGACAAAAGTCAAGACTACTGAAAGCACACAATCCGGATTCAGATTTCCAACGAAACGTTAAGCGGAGATTGCGTCAAACAGAAAAGCCACCCTATAACCGACCAGGTGCCACGATAAAACAAATGGCGAAGAACCAATCATCTCGGAGATGTCTAATCGACCAATCAAATGACAGGAAGGTTGGCTGGAAGGCACTGCATGAGAAAAACAGAATGGATCATTCGGAACAAAGCGACAGAAGTACTGGATTTGAGCCGCACAACGGACCGACCAGATTCAAGGTGTCGGAAAATGATCAATAAAGTTACAGATAACCGACAAACAATCAATAGAGTTATGGATAGCACTTGCTCTTTAGAAGCTATACAAAGGCAAGCAAAAGCGGAGGAAACATACACCCAAGCTCATATCTTGACGAAAAGTGTATAAGCCGATTGCCAAGCTTGGCAAAACTATCGACTGGTATCTGATCGACGACCGATGTGTCTTGCTTAGTTTATCACGCTGACTGCATTCCCGAGTCCAGATCCAAAGACCAAACAATGGGGAATCTCGGAACACGAATGGATGAGTACATCTCACAGTGGCTATGGACATCTGGCTCTGGCAGTCCAAATACGCAATTAGCAACGTCACATACAACCTCGTAGCATTATTTATCTTCATCTTATATATGCTTATGGATATGCATATGCACAGGTTTCCGACTGATGGAGTTGTAGTCACTAGCCCCCTTATCTCCCTTCTACGTACTCAGAAAAACTGGTGGCCAGACTCGCGTTAGCCTGATAACGCTACGGTATCCTGAGATATACTCGTGTTGACTGATTTAATGTGACCAACTTGACGTGTTCACCCTGTGCAATACACTTCCTCCGTTTTTCCTCCTAAGGCATATTATCTTGAATCTCACACCTTCGCTCACAGACAATGGTCAGTCGATCATTGGCCCAACGTGACTTAGTCTCGCTGACTGTCTATCCGACCTCCGCCGTGTAGCTTTTATTATATGTCCGTATATAAAGTCACAAGAGTGAACAAATTGCCAAGGTGCAGGACATCTCACAGCACAACTTTGTGTCTCATAAAAAAATCTTCCCCAGTTACTGAAGCTTGCAACCTGAGATCGAGCACGGGTAAACGTCCTGACCTGCTGTTAGGTCCTGAACCCAAAGGATGTGCTTCAACATTGATATTCAGATCCCTATTGGTTATGCTCATTTAACATCTACTGCAGTTGTATGTGAACTGATACACGAAGCTGGTTCAGCGGAGTCATCTCTCTTAACGGGCGATGGTGGTCAGCTCATTCCGGGTCTTGAGACGCAGATCTCCACAGCAGCGTACGTTCGTTTTCGAGCTGGACATAGACATCCGTTCGACCGAGCAGCCAGTCCATCCTATTTTAAGGGTGGTTAAGTAAGAATTATATTTGAATGCAATATCACCGATGGGAAGCTTTCGTCTCACTTCACTGCTCAGGATATGCTAGCAATATATGGAAATAGTGGTAGTTCGGGTATGTGTGTGGAACGTAGACCAGGTGGATGCTGATAGGTTCGCCGAGCCTGGCAATTTACGCATAGAGGTTTCGTCACCAACTGTGGGGACAAAATCAGGTCCCGATTCGCTGGGGTTACGTATTGCAGCTCAAGGCATCTGTGAGTAGCCGGTGCAGAGCTTCAATGGAATCTGGTATGTGAATCCGAGTGAGAGCAATGAGAATGAATGAGAGCAATAGTGAGAACAATGTTCAGGCGACACTGTGAATCCGCTTCACAGTGTCGACACATCGGAGGTATGTACACCGCCCCCGTCGTAGATTTCCTGTAAACGCAACGATTGACGTATGTGTTAAACTTGTGTATGATAGGTAGTAATGATTTTCGATTTGGGCGCCCCGAAAAACCAGACTTACTTCTTACGCTACTTTAAGACCGCTCCAAATAACATGCTTAACTAAGTTCCCAGGAACTAGTGCGTACGTCTTCCGAAGTTCACCCGAATTTGGCTGTGACGTCCGATAGTAGTCCTACAATTAATTTTTCTGCACATTTAGCCATTTTGTTCAGCTGCTAGAACTCACATCCAAAGCCGCCGAATTCATGGCAGCCACTCAATTCAAGCCTTTAGTGTCCAGTAGAAACTCGACGTGACCCTAAGGCCATCTTGGACATAACATGCATCGCGTTTACCTTAAATCACCGACATAGCTGTAATCTATGACTGATCCATTTTTAGAGGCATAAAAACACTTGTCTGGTTAATTTTGCGCTGCAGGCCAAAATGAAGGGTGCGTATCTACCAGTCTGGGTCTTCCAAATGTGTTGTCTTATTACTTCAGATTGCATTTGACACCGAAGTTGTAGGTTTGAAATGCGTCAATCAGAAGAAATCTTTATAAGAGCTTCAAACAGGTGTTTCCAAGACGACGTCCCAGTTCTACAACCCTATGTTTCTCGTGAGATGGTTTTAAGCATAACGGTTGCACCTTCCGCTTTTCTGGAGCTGCACGATAGCAGACAATCCGAACGGCCTCAGGTCAACTCAGTTAGCGTTAACTCTCTCAATCATTTATCTCTGCATCTCAGTGGTAGCTTTTCCTTGACCTCCTGCATGGATGCCACGCTCCGGCTGATTCCAGATTTTACTGTGAGAGCGGATGTACAGAGGAAAAACTGAGTATGCACACTTAATAGTTAGGTTGGAGATGAGAGTGACAATGCGACCAAGTCGTGTATACATTCACCTCATTTGGCCCCATAAGTGTTGTGTACACCATCTTATTTTATTCACCGGATCCGTTTCCTAACCAAGTATGATACGAAATTTGCGATTCCACAGACATGGCAAATTACACTTGGAAAATGGACCGCGGTGGTGAGCGTCAAGCCGGAGAATCGGTCAAAATGGACGCCTCGCCTACGAACTGTTTCTTACTTCTACCGTCTAGTTCTATTGGAGGTTAAATTTACAGGTGTGTCCAGAATATTCCCATGGTACAGTTTCTTCAGACGTGTTCAGCACAAACCGCTGGACTGGCAGAAGTAAGTTTGACCCTCATTACCACAGCTGAAATCCCTCCATACATGAGGGCACAAGTGATTAGCGAAACCCAAGTCTGACACTTCTCTCTTGTTCTAATCTAGCCACAGTCTCCGCAGCGGGATGGGATAAGGATCACCTTGAGGACTGGTGTACAAAAACTCAACAAGTCTTCCGAGTACTCGAAGTATAACAACCACTGTGACGGGTAAATGAAGTAGCCCGTCTAACCACAAGATTTGAAGCACCCTTTAAAATAAGTAGGTAGTCACAATGCACTTCGAGCTTCGGACTAGCTAGATCCTGGTTGTTGCAACTTCTTCAAAAGTTGCCTCGCATCTTGGATGCCTGCCTTCCCGGTTAACAATTCAAATGGGCCGCCCTTCCTGGACTGGTGTAATTAAACCCTATTTCAGTTTGACAAGACAATTATATTTTCCGTTTTCCTTACCGCGCAAACCGTTCTTACCGCCTCTGCTACACTAGCTTTATACCAAAGCCCTGGTCAGCCATAAATTTGTTTTAATGCATGAGTTTGCGACCCGGTTTCGACCACGCGTTGACTGTTGATGCATATCGGCTTAGCCTGTTTTTTGGAGCACCTCACCGTTTGTGGAAAAACGTTGGGGTTTGTGATTTGGTATTCCGTGTTAACTACTTTCATTTTTATCGTACAGCACATTTGCGTAGCCATTCGTTCGGAGTTGTGCCGGTCTGGTTGCTACCCTTGGTGCTCGTTGCTCGAGAAATCGAAACGGTCGCTACACTGGTGACAATATCATTTTATGGAAACAAATTCCGGGGTTACAGGTAGGAAGAACCAAATATCGATTTCGGTAATAACCTACCTTTTAGGCATGGAATCAAAAGGTTCCTGAAGGAGAAATAGCGGTTTGGGAAATAGCATGTTTTCCAAAGTAAACACTGAATTGACGTCAACCCTGGCGGATGGACGTGAAGATCGCTTTATGTGATTTAAATCGAACCTCTGTACATAACATCTATTGTCTGGGTCTACAGAAAGAACAATACAGTAGTGGCCAATGCAACATGCTTGGCCATAGTCGGGAGTTAACGGAACCCATTAAAAGCAGCCAATACAGGACTGAAGCGTACCAGCATTTGGAAACAACCGGAAGACAGCATGTCCTTATGCAGAATCACATTGGTACCTTAAGCAGCCGCAACGGCTACACTCTGTAACGGCAGCAAGTCCCTCACTGACAGCTGGACGTCCCTGGACTGAACATCAACGAACTAGGGGATGAAAATGGAGTCTAAAAATGTCCACCTATGGACGCCATAGTGGCACGCTCATGAGGCTGGAAGCATGACAAGATCCCCTCTGGAGGCAAAATTTAGGGACCGAGTAAAAGCGGCCGCTGAAGAGAGCAGCGACTGTGGTTGAAGTACGATTGCTAAGGGATGAACGCTCATCAGCAGCTATCCAGGAAGATTCCCCAACCTATACAGCAAACTAAACAGGGAATCCGGTAGCGTACAGTGAGTTTTTTGGCATATGTTGTGTAAGGTCGACCATAATGCAAATACTACCGGATGGAGACCGCACGTTTTAACCGACTCAATAGCCCGTGCTTTCTCGAAGAACAGACCTAACCATTCTATCACATGCGTATAAAAGCTATCAACTTGCTCAGGGCGTACGGCTCGCAACCTGTCAACATTCTGTGCCAATGAAACAAGTAAACCACTATTTGGGGGGAGAGTACGAAGAAAAATAGACGGAAACCTTTATTTGAAAAAAAACTGGAAGTGCATCTGAGGAAAATACAACAAGACAGACTAGAACAAACAGATAGCAAATACTGGAAAAAATAGTTTTAAACTTCAACGGATCGTTGTTGGCCCGAGTGGTGCAACCTGAGAATCGAGTGACGACCCTTCGAGAGCTGTAAATGGACAGTGTTGCAAAGTGCAATGCACGAATCGGCTTTGAACCGCGTCGGAACAAAATCCATATATATAGTAGACATATGGAGGTTAAACGGGGTATGCGACGTCATAAATTGTAGTAATTGGGGACAGACGCAAAATGAGACACCCGACTCAACTTTTGGGAGTGTTTTGTCTCAAATCCTAGAAGACACATTATTCAGTAAGGTAGGTTGTAATGAGACCGAAGTAGAGGGAGACAGGGGGAATTAGTTGTCAAACAGGATCTTTGCCATACCAGGGGGGATGAAACTAGAATGAATAAATGTTTATGCATTATGAGGGATTGGTCGTGGAGCGATGTGTCACTGGCAATAACTATAAGATGTGTCAATTCCGAATAAAAGGCGGCAACAGAGATGTAGGAAAATCTTAAGGATTAAGCAAATGTGTGTGACACGGGACAATCGCTTGATGGCAATCAAAATACCTTGGTTAAAGTGTTGGTGGTGAAGAATGGAACCCAAAGGAATTAAAGTTCGGAAAAAGAACAGATGGTTCGAATTTGTTTTCTCATGGGACAGTACCCTATGCAAGAAAACCCCGAAAACAAGTCGCTACAAATAATTCGTCCTCGTGGAAATGAATTGCTACAGCCAGCTGTCAGATAGGATAAAATCTGACGTTGAAATTAACGACTTGGTTCCATCACAATCCCTATTTTTCGTATACTCAACCATTGTCGAGTCTCTAACTGACGACTGATATCCCTCTGCCTTAATTGTTCGGTTGTTTATGTGCCACTTGTGCTCATCGATTTTGGTATGAAACTCCCTGGGTGTTCGACATATGTAAAACTTGGTGCAATCGTTACATCTTATTTCGTGTACACAGTCCCTATCAACCTAGATACGATCCTTTAATTGAACCAATGATAAGTGTAGTTTTTCCCCTCTGGAATGTTACCCCAGCGTTTGCCCTATTGAAGGCTCTCCTAATGATTTCAGACGTTCAAGTTTCGTATGGGATGATTGCTGCTCCGACTTACTTCTAGGGTTTAAGGGTTGGGGCCAATGCCTGTATTAGTTGCCACATTCTTGAAGTATCTTTCTACCCCAATCTGTAATGCTGTTTGGGCGACCTATTCTGTCCAGAGCGCGCGTACTCGACTAAACGTTGCTAAAGTTATACTCATGAATACTGCCTTCAAATGGGCGCATGAGTGCTTAAGGCTTCATCAGCGTCTGTTGGTTCCAGTTAAACAGTAGTTTTTAATTTTCCACCAATCTTGTGTGTTATGCACTCACGCAGGGGTGGTCCATCCGTAATGGTCTCTCGTCCGAAGCTGAAATTGATGTGAAGATCCACAGTACTAAGATGCACAATGAAAAAATGCCAAATGGATGCTGGAATCCAGTTGAAGCATTCTGTTCAGATTCTTCACACATATTAGCAGAAACTGAGGATATCGGATATCCCATTGCTAGACCTTGTCCAGCGTGCATAACTGAGTCAAAATAAAGGTGGCCAAAATTGAATCACATTTTGCTACATTTAGCTATTACATCTGAGGACAGTGACGTCGGCCTAGCAGGATGGCATGAACAGAACCAGTAACAGGCGCCTCGCCACCTGCAGAGCGTGTCTTGGGATGATCCGTATAAACTTGGATGAATATGGACAATGGTGAACGACTTTCTGTTGTGTGCTTATCCCAGACTGTTTTTATGCAGTAGCCGAAGTTGTCTGGTCGCATGGTCTTTCCAACGGCATGCGGGCCACAAACTCCAATCGATCGCATTTTCATCAGTTACCGATGGCGCGGATCAATAACTGACTGCCCATCGTTTTGGAACAAATTTGTGGATTAAGGCCACGCGCCCGTCTGCAGTCGCTTCTCCGCACGTTTTTCTGGGCCGCATAAGGTGCGGACAAATCGCTTGGCAACTGAGAGACTGCCAGATCCGCATGTTGGACGAACTTATCACAATCGTCTCTTCCAAATGACCCGCCATCAGACGTGAACTCACACCGGGAAGAGATCGCCACCTCTTTGCATAATTCTGGGAATTTTGTATGTGGCACGGCACCACTAGGCGAACTCAAGCACTGGATAACAGGCCACTCATCTGAAGCCCACAGCTGACGTGGAACCCTGGACGGTGATCGGGGAACCACCGACGGCTTTGGAAGTTTACGACTTCCTATGTTCTCTCAAGAGCTTTTGGTCCTAACGACCTCTCACCCGTATTGTTCGAAGATGGGAATGTAGTTCTCAGTCAGCCCTTGTCTGATCTGGTTGCTTGTATTTGGGAAAAGGAGTCTGTCCCAAACAGGGGGATCAGCTTGCCCCAGTCGTAACGAGATTGGTGGAGTCACTGGTGCTTCGTCACCTGGTGGCTCGTGAAACACTGACTTGAGAGCAGAAAGCAGGATTCCAGCCTGATAGGGGTTGCGTTGACCAAGTCTTCCCCCTCTGTCAGTGCTAGAACAGCGCCATACGTATAAGCGACCCACAATTCTAGTATTCCTGCACTTCCAAGACGCATTCAACTCGGCTGACCGGTCTGTTCTTCCTGACACGCGTACCCACCAAGGAATGCATCGGAAATTCGTGAACATAACGAGCTGTTTGTATTCTCGTACTTCCGGACTTGTGATAGTATACGACGAGCTCTCCAAAAGCTTCCATACACAATCCGGTGTCCGTCAGGGATGCCAACTCTCCTCATTACTGTTTAACTTTGTGATCGATGACATCATGAGACGAACGTTGGAAGGCCTCCAAAACCCGTGTCCAAATAGCCTGTGACGAAAACCTTGGCGATCTGGAATATGCATACGATATCGTCCTCGTCTTCGAACAGGCGCATGTTTTTGGATGAACCGACCAAGTCATCCCGTCCTTTCGTAATCACATTGCACCCACGAAGTGTAAGGTCATGTTCCTGGAAATGCCGTCACTAAGCACACCATTTACAATCCAGGGAGTGGCGCTCGACGTTGTGGTGTTTTACCTATCTCGAGAGTTGTATTAGTTCTCAATGAAGTGGGACAGATGAGGTCAATGCACGAATCTCCGAGGCCCGGGTCGCGTTTGCTAATGTGAAACAACTAGGACGTCAAAGTGGTGCATCTCTGAATCTCAAGGTATGTAATAGTGCGGACTGTTTTGTTGTATGGTGGTGAGACGTTGATTCTCGAGCAGCGGAAATGAGACGTCCTCAGCTGTTCAAGAATTTTTGTTTCAAGAGCGTAGCTAGTATGGCTTGGTGTAGGAAAGTCCGTAACGAGGCAATTAGAAAGCGAGTTTTCGGCTGAGCAACGGGTACTTCCATTGAAGAATGTGTCCTGGACCAGAATCTGAGTTGGTTTGGACATGTGTTGCTTATGTCGAACCATCGTTTGCCGAAGAGAGTGCTGTTTTCCGTGCCCAACTCACAGTGGCGGAAGCAGAGAGGTGGCCAACCCTTGATATGGCAGAGTATGAAAGAGATGACCAAACGATTGGGCGTTATCGGTGCTACTCACCTTCCAAGGTGGGGACCGCGTCATCCCAAGTGCGCCTGGTTGGAGACGCTTCAAGATAGGGCTGCCAACCGATGTCAGCCGCGTTCTTGTTGTCAGTTTCTATTCAGATTGCCTGAATGAGTGGCTGGAGGTGTGGGCACCTCGGAATGATCGTAGTAAGCTGGCACTGAGTCCCTCCCCCATTCACCTTCACTCCTTTCTTCACAATAAGTCTTCCAAATAAATCATGGGTGTACGGCATCGAAGCATCGGTGTTGAACACTGATGCCATGCTGCGGATCATGATCATGACATAATAACTAACGAGGGGACTTCGGTTCGCCCCAGAAGAAGAAACCCGCTTACTTCCTTAGCAAAATACTATGAATTTTGAATGCGTGTATAGTTTGCAAGGAAGCATTTTTAGGATGCCTTACAGAAATGTGGCTGGTTCATGATGGTGAACCCATGTCATCCATTATTAGTCTTGGGAGAACACCTGCCTTGTTAATTTTAGACAGCCCACAAAGCCGCAGTTGGATTGCAATTTTAGTGAGAAGAATGCTTGCATTGAACTCGCATAGGCAGTGGCTATATTTCCATGAGCCTCTCTTCGCTGGATTTCTGTAGCTGGTAACAGGAGACGGCGGTGCAGCTAAAAATTGCCATGGACTTTACAACGCGGAAAAAAGAGACGCTGAGTTGATAAGGAATAAGGAAACACGAGCTGAAACGGTCGTTTAGTGCTAGATACTAAATGTGACTGTACCTGTACATGAGGTAATAGACCAGGAAGAAACTTGTCTACAATTTCCTGCAAATGGATGAAGTTCGGATTTAAGAACCGGTGTTACGTCGAATAAGGAGTGGAAACTGCAGATTACCACCAAAACAACTTACTTAGTGATAACTGATCCTGGTCAAGATCATCGCAAAGTAGTGGAATAAATGCAGGTGCTGGGTAAACGTGTCTTAAAGATCCTTGGGGAACCGAAACGGGGTCAGTTGGTGGGGCCAAAGTTGCTAAAATCTTCTTGACAGTGTCCCTGAATGACACAGTATTTACAGATGTGCCACAAACGGGCCCTTTTGATTTTGCGGTTGACTCTGAGGTCCTGTTGGTAGGTTTACGCCAGATGGATGCCTTCGTATGCCAAGCATGTCGTTTATCACACTGTCAACGGTGAAAAGTTGAGAAAACGAGCGGACGGATAACCCGGGTGTGAATAAAAAACATGAGGCTGACTGTCTGGTGATTAAGTAGTAAACACTGAGCACAAACCCAGCTGAATCTCCGGCAGCAACCGGTTTTTACAAGAAATTCGAGTTAAAAGTAAAAATATACCGAAAATACTGCAGTTCTCTACCTAGTTAGACCATGGAAATAAGCATGCTCACAAAAACGAAGAACTGACTGAATCAGATGAGGCTGGTCCTGAAAAGTTTTAAGCTGTTACAAATAGGAATATCCATAAGGCAGCTCCATCAGTTTTCAATACTGATGCTTCACTGATGTACAACCATAAGTTACTTGGAAGCTTTACTGTGAGGAAAAAATGAGTGGATGGAGAAGGGAGGTGGTCCTAGCCTATCACAATCATTCTGGGGTGCCTACATCTCCAGTGGTTAGAGCGCGCATTTAATGGCCGGAAGGTCCTCTGCCTCTAGACTTCCCGTGTCTAGACTTGGGAAACCTGGCAGTATCCCAGCACTCGTGCTTCCTTCAAGTGGCATGGCAGTTAGGCACCGAAAGGGTGTTACAGCTGAACGATTATCGTTTTTTATCCTTTTTACATCTCCAGACACTCAATCAGGCAATCTGGATAGAAGCTTACAAGACGCCATTGACATCAATTGGAAGCAGCATCTTGCAGTGTCTCCATACATGCACAATAAGGATCACGTGGACGCCATCCTGGAAGGCCAGTCACACTGACAGTATCCCGATTCTTGTGGGTAATTCTATTGAAATAATTAGCTGTGCGTTAGACTCAAACAACTGGAAACACCTGTGAACAGGAATGGTGTCCTCGCTGACTATAGCCTATAGCTATGTAGCACGTGGACAAAGCGCGTTGAAAAGTAGTGCCACCGTCCGCTAGCTGCATCAAGGACGTCGCTCGCTCACCTAATTCGGTCCATATTATTAATGCTGTTCAGCAATTCAGATTTGTTTCCTTCGATGGTCGGACGGTTTACCATTACATTCTTGTTGGTCAGGTCAAACGCAGACCATAAACCATCCTATCTATCAAAGGCACTGCTTTCCTCCTTTTAGGTTGTGCAAAACTGGGAGGCCAGCAGCTACCTAGTGTGTGGACATTATGCGCTGTTTTGCGTTCGCGCTTATCGAGGACAGCTAGTGACCCGATCATTGAGTTCTGCGTTGAAACTGACCTTCATCTTGACCCATAATCAAAACATTGGATTTCAGTGCCGACATCAATGTGTTCTGGTGTTCTACCTATAGAACCTGTGGTGATTAGCTGAAGTACACAGTTCAAGGCGCTAGGTTTGAGTGTAGCGTACGTAAGAATCTACTTAGAAAAAGTTGAAGAGAGACGTCAATGGGGAACTGGCTCTGCAACTACTGGTGCCCTGACCCTTTGAATTGCATTGAGCCGAAAAGAAAAAGGCCCAAAAGAATGAGATGAGTTCCACTGTTACACAAAATTCGATCACTGAGTTCCGTACCACCTAGGGTGTGTTGAATTTTCGAGTCATCATGAGGGCAAATATGCGACCGTTTGATGAGCTGGACACTAAGTCCATAGGTGGGGCAGCAATGTAGCAAATATTTTTTCGTCACGAAGGTCAGCAGGAAATGATTTGCACCCGTGGTTTCCGAGTTTGTGAAACTTCAACTACCCGTTAGCAGCACAGATTTGGAAAAGTGGTTCAATTCAACGGGAAACGGGAGACACTAGTCGTGCCTCTTAAGGCTCAGATCGAAGACGTCACAAATACTAAACAAAGTATCCCATGCACTGTTTACTCGAATCTCTTCTTGCACTTGGTGTCATTCATCCCCCAATCACACAGTTTGTATCACGTCATCTGCTGCTGAGTGGACACCAGGTTCTCAAAAAGACGCACTTGATTTGTGTTTTTTCATATTTCAAGCGTCCGTCTGGCAAGTTGGCATCCGTGTCCGGCTTGTCGCATCGAGCTATGCCTATGGATACCCACAAACGATGGGTAACACGACATATGGTTTGTGCTGATTCGCAGTGGATCTAACTGAACGCCCTGTATCCGGGGGAAGAGGATTGAAGGGTGAACAACTGGGGCTAGTTTTAAAGCCATCAGCATGTCCAACTGGTGGCTCGCACCTGTCAACATAAGTGGGCACGAATGAATAGTCGAGCTCCATGGAGGATGCAAAGGGGCATGTGGTGGACGTACCGAACATGATACGCATTCTAAGTAAAAGCATGACCAACTAGCCGTTATTCAGCTTGGACTTTAGGACGATGGTCACGGAAGATTGTTTCTAGCGCAGTAGCAGGCTAAAGTGGATAAGGTAAACTTCACTCGCCGACGGATCAGTGTCCGCTGGGGGCCGATGAATCTATTGCGACCAGCATTAATACAATAGCAGTCACTCCAGATCCAGTGTGCTCGCTCTACAACAGCTCCAATGATACCCTTACGTCCCGTGTTGTGCTTCCGCTTACAATTTTACAAGATTCGCGCCGGCAACTTTTTGATTTTTAACCAAAATATCCAGGTATCAAAGCTTCTACCTGCCAGGGTTCCGCTTTGTCATGTTCACATGGTCATACAGAAGATGCTTTGGAACCCTGTTCCCATTCATTCGACAATCACATCCCACACACGGTAGACCGCCGAATGTGACCTTGGCCTCCATCCCATCACAAGGAACCTGGTGGAGCACCTCCGTGTCCGGCACTCGTTGAGTCCAGTGTGCGTGAAGACTGCTCAAGTACCGGAGATCGCGCCGGTACATAGTAAGTGTTTCAATGTTGTACAAGCTAGATGGACCATCGCCTCGCAGATGTGCAGTTCGGTCTCCAGCAACAGACTCCGGTTAATGCGCAGCCGTTCTTCAATTTTGCCAAGAGCCATAATGGCCCTAGAAACGTGAGATTTCAGCTCATGGTCAACGTTTGAATCAGCAGAACATGCGCGTCCGGGTTAAATGTCTGCGCAGTAGTCTACTAACCCGGTTCATTTTGATGCGCAGGGGGGCTGTTCGGAACTCCACCTGGCGCAGTTTGGTGCATAAAGAAATTCCTCTTTGAGTTGATGCGCAGACCACACAGCGCAGTAGCAGTCACAAACTCCACAGCTAGGCGCTACAGTTCATCGTGCATATTTGCGAAAAATATACAGTCATCCGCAAACATGAGAATGCAGACCTTCGTCTGATGCACCAGAACGCCTAATAGTGAACAGAAATCCATTAAGCGGGTACTCGAATGGTAGTCCAGCATTGTCGTCCACGCATCCACGCTGGCATTCAGATAGCGATTGAAGTGAGCCGAACCAAGTACGAGGTAACTTTGTTGTTTCGTTTGCTTGAATGCCAGCTCTCATTTTGTCGTGTTGGCTTTCATGAGGGCAACGAATTTGGTAGACAGCCGTATTTGGAAGGGACCGTCCACAGTACTTCCTGACTGACAGCGTCGAAGGCCTACGTGAAGTCTATGAAGAGAGAGGGCATGGAACAGCTGGTTATGTTCACGGGGTTCTTATTGAAGCTGTCGTGCAGTCGCAGGTCCATTGTGCCGCGACCAGTATTCAGGCCTCATTATTCTTCGAGAGTATGTGCCAACATCACTTCGGCTGTCAAGTGGTTGATTAGAATTCATGCCAGGAGATTGCCCGCCAAACTTCGAACACTGATGCCTCTGTATTGCCAGGTGAAATCCTGCTTCGTTCCCCTTTGTAGAGTGGCATAATTAAGTCATCATTGAATTCTTGCGAAACTTCCTCTTCCTATCGGGTCATGTTGGTCAGTTGAAGAAGTGCATTCTCCAGAGTCGGATCAGGGTACTTGCCGCAAGCACGTCTTCTTCAGCTGTCTTGCCAATCCACAATTGAAGGTTCCTCAGCCGTATCTCCTCGACAACCAGAAGAAGATCAAGAGGCGATTTCACCTCTCACTGCGTCAGTCGACCCCGTCGGCAGGTTCATAAATTTGTTGAGGTGCATATATCATATATTCACTATTTCTGCAGGCAATATCTGCTTCAGCCCCGTGTAAGCAACCTAAGAAGTTTGAGTTGGTTTGATGGATGACCCATAAACGGCTTCCAAACGTGCAAATTTTATGGAAATTTTATAACCTGGCGTTTCCGGTGGCCTGGACGACCTTCTTGAGGAGCCAACTACAGTGTTACTTGGGTCTGCCATTATGTCCTCTGATTGGTATGTACCTGAAATCAGTGGGGCAGTCAAATTCGACCAGCATGTAATTATGCATTAGGTCTGTAAAATCGTTTGTGCTACGACCGAGCAGCGAGGGAAACTCAAGATCCGAAAAGGCAACAACTGTGCAGTAGTTTCATTGCTGATAATCACGGATATAGCTGCACGGTTCCTCTAAGCTTTTCAGCATAGGGTGACTTCACCATACAGAATGAAGTCCATATATACGAAGAAAACCTGTTCCTTCCGAAGATGCTTGGGAATTCGGGCCTTCAAACAGTATCGATCAGTCTCTTGACAATAATTTGCATCACTACCAACCGACGATCTTAAGCCGCAGGATGATGGGTTTTCCCAACATGAAGGAAGACCACCCACCACAGTCGGACGTTCATTTCTCAGAGCATTATGAAAGTAGGGTGTGAAGTGTTGCGATGGATGGGATTCGGTTCGCGGTGCCGGGAAAACCAAACACATCGCTCAAGCCTGAACACACCCAACTGTTCAAACGTGATGAGCAGGGTACATCAAAGTTACGCTGGTGGAGAATCGGTAACACGCTCGCCTCGCAAATCAAACGTGCTGGATACAAATCCGGAAACGGCCATAGACAGGCATTAATGGTGAGCTCTAAGGAGGGTGTAATTCGAGTCCAATCCTTCCTGTAATTGGGCGGACTAACCAGAGTAATTGTGCCGGGACAGGTGAAAGACTGTTTGGAGAAGAGTGATGTGAATGCGAATTCGGTTACCTTCTTTGACAACCGCGTGGTGTGTAGCAGGTCGAACGGGTATGGAACAGCGTTGAATGAAAAATTTTCAATGGATCACGATGGACAGGATCTTTCGCGGAACAAAAGAGCTGTCGTCTGGTGGGTTTTACTAAAACAATGATTCAAAGGGTTCGTTCTTCGTTCTACCCGAAAGATGCCAGTCATTCAGTTCGCACTGGAGCATTCCTTGTCGGCAAGTTTTTTTAGCCTGCTGGAAGTACACCTTATCAGCTCACTTCTGATGACCTTCCTCATCCGTTTCACGTTCGTTTATCTTTTTAAGTTAACCTAGCGACCAGAATAAAATAATAAAATAATAATAATAAAAATAAAATAATAATAATAAAAATAAAATAATAAAATAATAAAACGGTGGCCGATGTCCGGGTCCGCAGTGTCCAATCCCCTGCGGGTTTTTTCCGTCAAGATAACCGCGAACTCGAAACTTCTTATGTAAAGGAACCAAGTCAACGCTCGTTAGGCAAACGGGGACGCATCCAGTTGGGGTATTAGGTGCTCTGGTAGAAACCCTAGACAGGCTGAACCTATACATGGACGGTTGATATTTCCTTACCAGTAACAAAAAAAATACGGACCAGTTATCGTAGGCAAAATAATCCGGCCCAAAGAAATAACTTCGAACAGTGAAGAATTCTGAACGCATCGATCCCTTTGGGAATCCCCCCCCCAAATAAGTAGCGTTGATTTTCCTTCGGCCCGCCAGAAAATAGCAAATTCCAAACGTTTAAGTTGTTCACAGTTGATGAACAAAAGGCCCTACCACATTCCGTATCGGTAACGTTGAGCTTCCGCTAGTGTGTTGGGTACTGTGGACATCTCATATGGTATCAAATAGTGCAGGTTTTTCGATGATAGTCCCGCATCTGTATGGGGCATTTTCTGTTCCCAAATGAGTAGGTGATGTGGACATTTTTATCACCATAAGGACACTTGTAGCTGTCGTTGGAATTCTATCAGTATGTTCAGAACCAGGATATTGTTCTGTTATCACAGCACTTGCTGCAAATATCACTTGGAATGAGTTCCAGGGGCCTGTAGTTATCCTTCAAAATCAACCAGACTGTGCATGTCGCGTCCAGCGTCAAGATGGTATATATAAACGAAATTTTTATGCCACAAAGCCCTATAAGGCATAAAGCCTTATAATGAAAAGAAATAAGTGAGACAGAGAGGAGGACCTAGGGCTAGCCTGAAACAAACGACCGAAGCGTCTACACTTATAACACTCAGTCGGGACATCTGGATAGAAAGTGACAGCATGAACACCACTGACATCGGTTAGCCGCCACATCCTTGAGTGTTTCCAGCCAAGCACAGGAAAGGTCAAGGTGGCCTTCACTCTGGAAGGCCAGCAGCACCAACAGCTCCAAACGTTTAGTAACATCCTTCATTCCCTCCTAATATATCAATTTCTGTCCACCTCTAGGTTTCTTCCACTCCGAACTGAGCGCGGGGAAAGCTCTAATCTAGGTAGGCGGTGACTCGCTATGCGTAACATGACCCGGTCAACTTAGCTTACAGTGCCATATGCATTCTTTGAGGGAAGTATAAAAATAACAATATAACCGTTTAGGTGCAACCCCCCTTCGGTGCCTAGCTAGCATGTCACCCGACGGAAGCACGAGGGCTTAGATACTGTTAGGTTGCCCAAGCCTAGACAGGAGCAGTCTAGATGCTGAAGTTGGGTTAGAACCACGGACCCTCCGGTCAGTAAATTCGCGCTTTGACCACTGAGCTATCTCGAACTACCGTCTACTTCACCAAAACCCATTCTCCTGGTCATCTCAATACGAATTCTTTGGTTCCAACAGACTCTAGCTATAGTTCTGAGGCATCCGTGTTCAAAGACCTAAAGATGTCTCAGATCCTCCGTTCGAAGTGACCAAGCCTCGCAAATGTACAACAATACAACCTAAACCACAATCTGATGTAGGTGTCCTTTGAGACCCAGCGACATGTGGTTCCGACGCCACAATAACGCCAATTGACAAAACAAACTCTGGTCAGTGAGATTCGTGCGCTGACTTCGTCTGTCAGACTACGTCAGAGCTAATGCACATTCCGAGATACGTATAGCATTCTAAAACATCCAGTGTCACTGTTTGAATTCTTAAGAGTATATTCAAAGCCTGTACATCCTGCAGCATCACTTTGCACTTTGTTGCCCCGAAGCACGTGCCGAATAACTGGATGACCTTGATCAGCTTTTCCAGTGTTGCTTGCGCCTCCTGCTCTTTCAAAAAAGAGAACAATTTCGCCTACATGTTCCATGTCGACAAGGTTCTCGCTCAGAGATCTGAACACCGGGGTTGTGTAGTCCTTCCAGTATTCACCTCACTACCTAATCAATGATGGAATGGGAAGCGTAGACGCCCTTTTTGGACACCACTGCTCGCAGAAAAGCTTCTAGACAACTTCCCATACACTCTCAGGCGCCCACGAGTATGTGAATACAAAAAACACATGCACAGCAGGTGGCAAATACTACATAAATGAGCTGTTTAACTGCATAATGGATAATTAAACCAAATATTTTAGAGTCATATTGACACTTGTCTGAACGTCCAGCATGCGATACGAGGTGAACGAAGGTGGATTTGACAAACTGCACCTCCACAAATCCGTATCATCCAGTGCACTATCTACCTCGATCCCTAAATAAGCCGATCAGACTGAACGGACCAAAACAATGGAGGGAAAACACGATGAACCAGAACACTGAGCCAACCAGAAAAGCAAGCTAGGAAGTGATTCTGTCGCATCACTCGCAGACTCATTCGTAGTTGATACACACGGTAATTTTGTTAGATGGCTCAAGAGTAAATAAAGCAAACGGACAGATGAAAGTGTTGAGTAAAATGAGGATTGGATCATAACGAAAACGAAACTGAAAAACGAAACAGATGGTCAGTTTTATCCTCGGCCATGTTATGTCATGCTTAACATTACAAGCATCCACTGTCTTGTGTTCCGTTTTTCAAGACAAGAGACGTTTGTATTAACTTTCGCTATAGCCTACCATTTATGTCTTTCTGGTGGACCATCGGACGAAGTCCTCATGCGTCAAACTAGTACCGGCCGCGCTTAATCCTCAAAAAATGAACCACACAGCGCGGGTTGTTGTAAATATGCACAACTTACTGGCAATTTATAAACCATAAACAGTGTACCAAGTGTACGTTATTTGTTCATCGACGTTAGAGACACCGAAGACGGTACGTTCGCTCATTACAAATAACAGCCCAATCAAAGCACCACTTGCTATCAATCTTACGAATCAGCTATCTCAATGTTACAACTGGAAGCCGTAACCACATAACAGACTGAAGAGTATCAGACTATCGGATCCTGTGTGGCGCTTAAAGGAAACTATACACCGAAGAATGCGGTTTTGTACAAACAAACGTCAGCTGGATGCACAACAGTGAACAAGTTCAGTAGTTCAAGTAACAACTTACCAATCGACCTCGGCGACAGCGGCCTCGGAGGAAATCTGGACAAAGTGGGGCGTTAGCCGGATATGTGACGTGTAGGTAGGGACAATGATTGCGCGTGCAACCCCTGCTTTCATGAAACTCGCAAACGGGAATGCGACAAGGGTCAAGAACATGGGCCAGGGGACAGGCGGTGCTCCCGAGAGCACATCGCTGACTGAGAAAGCTGAAAAACGGTAAAAGGCAGCATTGGTTTTGATCACCAACTTTGGCGGCAGCAGGTCCCGTAGTACTCTTAGTATAGACAGTTGGCATCCGGTAAGTCATTCGTTAGCTATCACAAACAGAACGACTGCCGAGCCATCCGAGGAGTTTACTTTTGATTTTAGTATGCAACCAAAAACAAGATAACGAAAATCGAGATGGATAGAGGTGGTCAAAGATGGTGATCTTAGTAAGTTCCATACAATTCGGAATCGAAACAGACGCTGTGAACGATCACGTCGCAAAGTATGATTATGCAAAGCCCAGCTTTACACCCCATAGAATTAACTAACTCGGGTTCCTCTAGTATAAACGCCACTCCAACACACGGGTCTTTTCTTGCCTTTCTCCACCGCTGAACACCGGACCCTTACAAACAGTTGGCGCAGTTGCAGTGTGCGCAGAAGTAGCCTGCGAAATACGCTCTCAAACGCAGATGCCATTAAAAATGGAACCGGTTGTCGCTCATTCGTTGCGGCGGTGTGGAAATCCCACTCGACCTACCTACAAGTGGCACTGCATAGCACATCCTAGCCGGACTGCTTCACCAAGGTTTAGTTGTCTGTAGTGCTCGTGCAAAAGATGCTGAACCGACCACATTGATGATACCCTACTCTGAAGCAATGCTCAAATGTGTCCATCTGACTGCAAACCGAAGGTCGAGGTGTCTTGATCTTGGTCAATTTCCTTCGGAACGTAAGGATTTCTGATATAACTCCCCACCCGAACAATAGCCACCACCGCCCAGCCATAGTGGTCGGGTTAGTGTTATAATGATCCCACAAGCGTTCAAGTTTCAACATTGTCAGGAAGGTCACAGAGGAGCACCCAAACGAAGAATAATAAGTCCCCGTACTAAAAGTAAGGGAAAGCTTTGGGATGAAGAACTACTCCATTCTGCTTTAGAAGGATGAAGACGGGAAGATGTTTCCTCCGGACGACTAGCATGATCATATTTATGGGAACGGGATGCCTTCTGCCAAGAAAAGATGGGTAGGAAAAGTCCAGTCCCAAAACCTGCGCATTCCGGTCGCTCAGTGATTGACCATGACCGCCGGCACATTGCTGGACACAGTCCATACCCTGTAGCTGTTCAGAAGACACTTGTTCGTAACGATGATGCTATTTCCAATGCACCCTTAGGTTGGGCAAGCCTGTCACAGTCAAATGAAGGAGACCATTGAGTTACTGAAAAAAAATCGTTCAGCTGTAACACCCTTCTGGTGCCTAGCTACCATGCCGCCCGAAGAAAGAACGAGGGCTGAGATACTGCCAGGTTGCCCAAGCCTAGACAGGGGAAGTCGAGAGGCAGAGGTGGGGTTCGAACCACGGACCTTCCGGTCAGTAAATTCGCCCTCTAACCACTTGAGCCATCTCGCCCCCTGATGGCATGAGGGGTTTCCAAAGTGAGAGCAGAAAACGCTGCTGTTCAGCTGCTCGTGACCGAAAAGGTTGTGTTCAACCAAGAGCGACAAGTCGCGGGATTGAAACTCGATGAGTTTCATGAGATGCGCACTGCTGCTGATTCCAAATAAGGATGAAACAGCTGTAGAGTACTTCGCGGCTTTTCAGCATTGATTGGTTTGACCTACAGGAAAAAAACCTCAACTGAAAATTAACCAGTCTCCTCAAACCACCATCAATCTCAGGTAGCTAGGAGGAAGAGTAATTTCAAAAAATGAGTGAAACTTCAACCTGGGATGTCGCCCCTCAAAGAGCCGGCCAACAGCAACCACGTGACGTGGATTGCGGGACTGAAGGAAAGGTGACGCTATATCCTGTCTAGGTGCGGCTTAATCACACTGCTGATAATCGGCTCGTGGCCGAACGGTCAACTGTTCACACTACTAACCTGGAAGTCGCAGGTTCGAGACCCTACGGAGATCCATCAGCTGCGCACTGCCGACGACTGCTAATAAGGATGAAACAGACAGTGCCTTCCGATTCTTCAGAATTAACTGGCTTCACTTACAGAACGAAATCTCAAATAAATGTTGGAAATGTTCGTTTGTCGATAGCGGAACACCCCAGGCGTCCATTTTAGCTTGGAGGTTACTAGATGCCATGACATACTGGTAACGTCATCTCAACTGAACGATGAGCTGGTTGGGACAAAACCGTCACGCTCAGGAAACACCCCATCCAACAATTGTCCAAAACAAACTATCACCATCGTTCTCTATTTTTCCTGTCAAGAAAGCGTTGATGTTAGCAAGATCACTTCAGTGCCCAAAGCGACCAGCGATAAGTTTTTTTCGTAAAAAAAAATAAGCAGCCGATGTGAACAGCAGGACTGGACACGTTGTAGTTGAGCGAAAAACTCTATGCAGTTGACGGAGAGCAGAAAAACTCCCGGATAATAATTTATGCATCCGCGGAAATTCGCGAGCTTCGGCGCTGCACCACTCGCCACAATCCATTTACAAGTAATCACGGAATCTAAATCAGGTGTGATAAAAAGCGGGAAATTCGTGACAGTTGAGAACCTAAACAAGTACAAAGAATAGTAGAGCATAACTCTGCTTCCCGGCACACTTTATCTGTCCGCTGCGCAAAAACGCGGACAAAGTCGGGCGCCGTATTTGCTGATACACAGTTGGCTCTTCTAGTAAGAGCGCTACCGGAAGATACACCTCACAGTGGCAAGTTAGCTTACATAGGAAACCCCATTTGGGTTGGTCCTATGAGGTGTTTTTTCCAGTTGGAGACAACTGGATCACACTGCAAGTGGTTGTTATACTCACAATACGGTGGTAAGTGAAAACAGGAGTGACTTACCGGGGGCAAATTCGTAGGTAGTTCTCGTCATGCACAAAACGGCAGCTGGTACCGGCATCACATCGTCCGGTCTTGGCAAAACTTCTACAGATAGGTCGACGTCGATAACGCAAACAGGTCACAGCCTTTTGAACTATACGCCTGCAAGAGTGTTAGCAAAAACCGACCTCACCTGTAGTGATGTGATGAAGGCAAGTGTTGCTTATTTACAGCAGGTTTCAGTCTCCGTATGGCATACCGAGAAACCAATTTGTAGCCGACAACATCTCTGCCACGTTCCAAACGTGTATGGAGAGTTCTGTCTAAGGATGGCCTTTTTATCTGCCGTAGTACGGGAAGTCGACTATACTTAAAACGTGTACTAATGCTGCGGCATACTTCATGTTTGCTGACCAGCTCAATTTTAGAAGCCTGAGACTTCTTGTTACCAGTCCGTCTACGGATATACTTGTACGCGGTGCGCTGCCGCGTCGGGGTATTGAGTTTCGAAGTGGCGGGTTTTCCGCTCTTTTCTATCAACTGTTTGCTAACATATTTGAATCTGGATCGTTTTGGGGCTGCTCTTTCACAGCGTGGGGAAGCGGACTTGAAGGGTGGGAACAGAGGCTCCAGAGTCTTGCTAGAGGCTATGGACTTATGGCATTGATTGCTTGGTCCCCGACTGACATCAGCTTGAACATTAACATTCTTAACGTATTTATATTTATGTTGCCTCTGGCAAGGTTGTGCCGCTTTATTGGGGACCCATTTGTAGGGATGGCCCGCATAACTATACATAACCACGCGTCAAAAAACTACTGATACTTGAAGTAGAAAGTGAACTACTGACAGAGTGATTTGCATACAAAAAGCCGGCTGCAAATAAAAAGGAGTATCAGCGGGTTGCAAAATGAGTAGAAAACGGATTAAATGCTTGCGAACATTGATAGGTAGCAGCTCAGTTACATCATACTAAATAGTGACGGCACCCTAATGGACACCATACCAGACACAAAGTAGTGAATATAGTGTGTTAGGGTAGCATACAATCGGTTACCACAATTGGTTAGTCTTACATTCTTGTTCTTGAACGGATCTTAGTGGATAACACAAGTAACACAAGGTTCTCGATGCTTCCTAATGATATCCATCTAACCAATTCACCAAAACAGACTGGCCTTCGTTGGGGGCCAGGGAAGTGACTAGAACTGCAACTGGGCTATTTAAACAGTGGAAATATGGCGAAAATAGATATCGGACTTCTAGTCTGCAAGTGATTAAGTTCCTGTCCGTCCCCAAACCCACTCTTGTGTGACACAAATTATCTCGGGCATTGCGGGAAAGGCACAAAGATTGGTGAACTACGTCACGCAGCCACAGAACTGCACTTTCACAAATAAGCCTTAAAGTTCCTACATCAACGCAGTACAGTTCAGCTTGTCGTGCTCCATCCTGAGGAGACCTGAAGATAACAGTCAAAGGGGAATACAGGAACCTTCCATAAACTAACACCGTCCGTTTGTCAACACCTCTAGATCCGTTGCATGAAATTTCCAACATCTGGGAGAGAAGCAGACACCAGGTGACTACCAAAATTCACTTTTGTTGCTAATCTTCGAAAAGAGACAAGGTATAAGAACTTCGGGTACATAAGTACCATCGATACGACAAAATATTCCTTCGGACACTATCATGGAGAGCAACACCCAGTAAAAACGAGGCCCAACTGTCGGAGAACAATTGCTGATTTATTTTTAAAAGCCGTAGGGAAGAAGAGGAAGAGAGGATATCTGTTACCATTCAATTGTTCGGCGGTATCTACACCTTTAAATGATTACCCGATCACTGAAGAACACAAATTATAATGATCAGCCATTATACATTGTAATGTGTACAGCCAAATGTAGGCATCGCCAAAAGTGTCTAATCCTTGAAGACGTACTGACCCAAAAGTACGAAGACTTTTCGTAATTTCCCCCAAACTTTCCTTCAAACAGTATGTTGTCAACCTCGCAGTTTGCGTCGCACTGAATGGAGTGCAGATAACAGTAATAGCCCTTGTGAACAGCGATACTGTAGCGGCCAATTAAGGTCATTGCGGCAAACAGTAGTTTCACGTTGCATCCTCCTCATAACATTCCTTCTGCATCCCGGTGTCCATTCAAACTCTCAGTCACTTGTTCGTGTTGTGCCCCAAAGAACAATTGTGTGTACGCCTTTGTCTTACCTAGGTAGGCACTCTTGATTTCCTTCAACACAACCGCTTTGTTTAGATGAAAATGGAAATGTGGCTTCTCCCAAAGCAGTACAACGAGCGCTTCTTTCTCCGATGCATCGCTTTCCAATCGCCTTCTGCTCTATTTGACCCAGCTGGTTGAGGCACAGATTAAACCACATCCCTTTCCTTAAAAATATTTGACGCTACATAAACTCATCTGAGTTTGTTCTAAACGAGCTTTTTTTCAGTTTATGTAACCGGGCATCTGCTGTCAAGTTCCAAATACCGGAAGCATTGCGTATATATATATGTATATATATATATTTAGTAGTGTGACTCGCTGTTTTTGCAGGGGGCTCATTAAAGTATGACATGCATAGCATATGGTCGGGTCAGTTCATTTCAAGGAGCTGGAGTATCTATTTCGCAACCGGACACCGAGGCGGAGAAGTAGATGGCTGTTATACCAAGTTGAGGTCTGATGGCAAAAGTATGACAGCCCTCTATACAAGCACAGTGAGGATAAGAACATGTTTGGCAGCTTTTTACCCAAAGGTCAAACTACTCAAATAGCCTGTCGCCAGCAGCTGCTGCAGTTGCCCAGGCCTAGACAGGGGAAGTCGAGAGGTAGAGGTCCGGTTCGAACCAGGATCTTCCAGTCAGTAAATTCGCGCTCCAACTACTGGGCCATCTCGTTATCGGTAACAGAAAGAAAATTCGAAATATCCGTACTCAAACGTGAGAAAGCACCAGGACTAAACGGTATGTATCCATCCCTCTTCAAAGGCGGACAGACCCTGGTGACCCATCAGAAAGAACTCATTGATACGATATGTAGAGAAGGGAAAGTGCCTACCGAATGGGGTACACAGTCATTCCTATCTCCAAAAGGATGGGCGCATACTGTGAAAATCACCCTAGCATCAACCTGGTAACTGTGGCATCCAAGGTGCTCTCTCGTCTCATGCTTCGAAAGTTGGCTTAACACAGATAGGCAGATCCGTGTACGGCAGCAGGCATCAGTGTTGAACACTGATGTTGTGCTGTCAATGATGATGACTATCCGTCATGCAAGAGGATGCATCTATCGCATTTTCACTCCGCAACAGATTATGGAACAGCAACACTGCTTCCAGAAACCAACAATGGTGGTTTTCCTTGGCTTGAAAGCTGCCTCTGACTCTCTGGACCGTCAGGCACTACGGCAGTGTCTATGAAGCTGAGATGTAATCCATAACTTTTAAGACGCTGTACGCCAGCACCCGCGGACAAGTGAAGGTACACGGAGAGCTCTTACCAGAGTTCACTACATCAAGTGGTGTCAGACAAGGATGTCCGCCTTCACCTTTCGTCTTCAGCTTCGTCACTGATACGTTTACGGAACACTCATTCGCAGCCTCTAATGCCTGTGGGGCCGAAATGCACCCATCGCATTCACTCACGGATACCAATTAACCAGGAAACGGCTTTTCTCGGATCTGATGTCATTGTAGTGCAGAAAACACTAAACAAGCTGATTAATTCTGCCTCATGAGTTGGCATGCGCTTTACACCTGAAAAGTTTGTGATGCTGTTACAAAGTGCCGTTACTGAGTGGACTCGAGCCCTAAACTCATGCTTGCAGATCTTGGGCATATCAGTATCTCCAAAAGCTTTACACGTCGAGTTATTGCCAAGTTTGTTTTCTGAAAATTTGAACTTTATATGTGCTAACGAACTGATTGTTTCCCAAGGTAGCTTTCTCTAACTCTCTCCATATATATATATATATATATATAATATATATATTAACGATGCTCCCGCTGTACTTCGCCTTTTGTTGAGGCAGTAGAAGCTCTCCTCCGAAGGTCCGGTCTTCTTCTCTCTTCCCTAGGAGTGGTTGGGCTCGCGTCGTAGCTGGGAATTTGTGCGCTCGTTCTCAAGTCGTGTATAGCCGTCGATTGTATCCGTGCAGCCGCATTACACCAGATGAGCCGATTGAAGTAGTAAACAAATTTGTCTACCTGGGCAGTTTTATCAGGCGCGGTGGTCTAGCCAAAGATGATATTCCTATCCTGATTCGGAAGGCCAGAACAGCTTTTGTAAACCTGCATCACCTGTGCCGTAGGCTGGACATCAGCTTATCCGTCAAGGGTCGAGTGTATAATACTGCGATACGCTCCGTATTGTTGTACGAGCCAGAAATCATTGCAAGCTGAGGATCTCATAGGATATTTCAGTATTTGACCATCGATGTCTTCTGAACATTCTTCGGGTCTGGTGGGAACACCGGATCAGTAATGCTGAAGTACGTCAAATGATTTTTGGAAGAAATAACTCGCTCACAATAGATGAACTGATCACACTGTATAGGTTGGGCTGACTTGGTTACGTGCTCCGTACACCAGTCGACCGGCTCCTCTGAACGCTCTTTTCGCACAACCATGTGAAGAGGGGAGACGAGCTAGGGCAGATCAACCAATGAATTGGCAACAAACTCAGCCGCGCTGGTTATCGCTGTCTCCCTGGATGGAGACCTCGAGACTGGACACATCGATGGTCCTTCGGAAAAAATGATTACGACACAGTTCCGTGTTTAAGACGCCAGCTTATGGACTGGAAGGTCCGTGGTTCGAATCTGACATCAGGTTGAATATTGTCAGACAAGGACCAGTCGCACATGGTTCCAAGCTGTTGTCTTCAATGCACAGCTTTACCTCTCGATCTCTCCACAGGGAACTCCACTGGCACTTCTGTATTCATGCACGATTATACTGGCTACCGCCTGCAACGCGTAGCTATCCACTCCTACCTCTCCAAATAATTGGTGAACGAAACTGTGCCGGCTACAAAGACCGTACAGCAGATACACGGTTTCTATAGCCACAGATGATAATAGTACTGGTGGCCATTCACAAATCCCAAAGACCTTCGTAAATCTTTCACGTCGGCGGGACTGACCCAGTTGACCGAAGGGGGCGGCCTGACTAGAAAACGTGGGAAGTAAGGCAATATTGTCTCACTCCTAAGGCGGCTGCACACAGCAGGTGCAGCACCGGACTTTTCGGTTTTAAAAGTATTTCGGCCGCATTGAATAACGCGCCGGCGATCCTGGTCAACTGTTGGGCGATCGGAGTGCGTGGCTTTTAGGGCGGAGATTTTACAATCCCTTCTTCCATAAATGTGGACATGCTGGTCACCCCGGCGGAAATGTCTTACTGCCTTCACACTTCTATCGCAGAGGACAGTACGACTTTAGCTCCGGACCGCCTCGTAATACGATTTCTCGCAGTGCGGGAACTCGCTGTTCTTCGTCGGGCTGCATCAAGTTAGCCGTCCTCGTATGGCTGAACCTTTAGTAACTCAGTTCCGGCCATTATAGCCCGCAAGATCATTGCAGCACAGAAGCGCGATCACAGCGACAAGGCAGCCTTGAGTCGGGATAACTTCATGACATAATCAATACAGCTTCCACGTTTACTGGAGACACCTCCCTGAAGCTCTTTCCCTCACCTCTTAATGAGTGATGGTGATGGATTTGTGTACTAACTGGCCATCAGCTTACCGTTCTTTCCATCCTCACCTCAGATAGGTCTAGGTTATCCCCTATTCTTCTTAGAAATTCATCCCCAGTAGAAGTTGTGGAAATTCAGTTCCACTCGCTCGGAGGCGTAACTCAGACTCGCGAAAATGAGGTTACTAAAGAGCAAACCCAATCAGTACATTGTAAACGACCGAAACGAAAGCCAAGTAAGCGAGGTTGAGGAAGTCACCTGGACTACTTAATAATAATAATAATAATAATAATAATAATAATAATAATAATAATAATAATAATAATAATAATAATAAT
Organism: Clonorchis sinensis; assembly: GCA_003604175.2. Lineage (NCBI taxonomy): Eukaryota > Metazoa > Platyhelminthes > Trematoda > Opisthorchiida > Opisthorchiidae > Clonorchis > Clonorchis sinensis. Next base: position 210,110,506 of record CM030369.1, read on the forward strand.
AATAATAATAATAATAATAATAATAATAATAATAATAATAATAATAATAATAATAATAATAATAATAATAATAATAATAATAATAATAATAATAATAATAATAATAATAATAATAATAATAATAATAATAATAATAATAATAATAATAATAATAATAATAATAATAATAATAATAATAATAATAATAATAATAATAATAATAATAATAATAATAATAATAATAATAATAATAATAATAATAATAATAATAATAATAATAATAATAATAATAATAATAATAATAATAATAATAATAATAATAATAATAATAATAATAATAATAATAATAATAATAATAATAATAATAATAATAATAATAATAATAATAATAATAATAATAATAATAATAATAATAATAATAATAATAATAATAATAATAATAATAATAATAATAATAATAATAATTCAGCTGTAGCACCCTTTCGATGCATAGCTGCCATTGCAACGGAAGCAGGCACGAGGGCTGTGACATTACCAGGTTGTCCAAGCCTAGACAGGAGCAATCGAGATGCTGAGGTCGGTTTCGAACGACGGGCCCATCGGTACGTAAGCTGCCGCCTTAACCACCAAGCTATCTCGAGCGAGACTACATGGGCAGAAGTGAACCAACGCCATAGATCCAAACATATATAGCGTTGACAAGAATGAACATTTAGCGAAATATCTAAGCTAGTTCCAAGGCAGGCAAGGCGTGGATGCGAAAGACAGGCAAGTTGGTGACCGTTACAAAATTTGAAAGGTAATCCGCTGTTCACGTACAGCGATACCTCTTTATTAACCTCGGTTTCATTCTAGCCATCGAAGCTGCTTACATCTTCCATGACCGTCATTATTTGCTACATTATTTGTCATTATTTGTACATTCTTCAGATAAGTTTCCGAGCTCGTCTAGACGATGGCTCTATTATGTGTTCATTAAGGCTCCCCTCTATTCGCACTGTGCTGCGCTGTAGCTGCACGAAAAACAAGCAAGCAAGCTCAGTAGTTTCAGTAGATGTGTAAAGCTGGAGATTCGTAGACTCGGATCTGTAGGCTTTCAGCAGGGTTCGCACTTCTGGGGTGAGTAGTTGAAGACAGAGGAACAGCCATCCCTCAACAATGGGAGTAGCGTGTATGACTGGATTAATAGTATCCAACAGGGCGTAATATAAATGAAACACACTTTAACTTGTTATTTAGCAAAAAAAAAACTAGTCTAGTTTGGTGGGTATTATGAGGCTGAGGTACTGTAGGTCAGTCTCCGATGAAGCTGGGTGATTGAGTGTCTGACAAATGTATTGCCTAGAATAGCCTATGAGACGGTGATGAGTAAACTGTACGGACCAAGGCAGTGTTACAATGAGAATAGACAATGGGTTAAGAAACTAGGAAGACCTGAGTGGGTAAATACTAGACCGAAAAGGTTTACTCTCTTTTGAGAGGAGTAGGGGAGGCTACATGGGTGCTAACTGAGTATACAAGAGATAAGTGATATATGCATACAACAGCACCGTGGGCACAGGTTATGGCAATATGGAGGAGCTGCGAACTTGCTAAATAAATGGATGTGGGTATTAGGAGAGAGGTTGACGAAGGTAGGCAAGTGGATTAAACCTGAAGCAGTGGCTGAATGTCAGTTCTTCAGGAAACAGGCGGTCCATGACTCGGTTGAAGATGTCAGAGATGGCTCACTGGTTACAGCGCGAATTTACTGACCGGAAGGTCCATGGTTCAAACCCGATTTCTGCATTTCGATTTCTCTTGTCTAGGCTCGAGCAACCTGGCAGTATCCCAGCCCCCTTGCTTGCTTCGGGTGGCACGGTAACTAGGCACCAAAAGGGTATTACAGCCGAACGGTCTGAACATGAGTTCCTAGCCCAGATTGTCTATTAGGGAAGCCTATTCGAGAAATATCGCAATCGGAGAAAAATTCATAACGGGCCCGGCTTGTATATCTCCCCTGGAACACTCCGAGTTTGTGGCCACCTAGGTTAGCGTTACGGACGAGGGTGGGAAATTGTGTGATGGAGCTGTCCTGGAAGATGTGGAACGTATGGGTGAGATAACCACTGAGATGCCGGTACTTGAGAGAATATAGGTTAAGATGAGATGGCTGTTCCGAGTAAGATAGGTGAAGAAGTAAAGGAAAAACCTTGGCGATTTCTAAGACGGCACCGTTGCATTTAACTGAGGTGTTCTAAAAGGGGTTCTTTGTAGATGTGCAATTCATGGGTGTACATGGGCTGGGATACTGCCATGGCACCCGCACCTAGGCAAGAGGGCGATTAAGGTCCTAAATTAAAGCCCTTGGCTCAAAAGCCTAACCGCAAGGCAGCGGTGGTTGGCGTAAGACTGTCAAAACAGATAACATTTTTGAGGAACAAGTCACCACACGTTCCAACCCCAAGCTGGAGGACCAGGAGACTCTGTCAGTCAGACCTCTACCAATTAACCAACTTGGTGCGACAGGCTCTATCGGAGTCATTGTACACTCTTTAATATAGCTTAATGGGTTGTGAAGGTACACAGTCCGTTACACCTCAGTAAGTTCCAGTCTAATCGTGACGGTCTGAAGACGACTCAGTTCCGCTGCTCAAAGAGGCCACCTCCCACAGCCATAGGACAAAACAACCCTTACCACAGTCTGATGCACACGCCCCATAGAGATTTAGAGATATACCGCTTTGATGCCATAGGTGTCTCAAAACTGCAAACGTAACCCGTCTTGCAGCTTCGTGCACGAACCTCTTCTGCCACACCACAATCGGAACCCATAACACTTTCGAGATACGCTTAACGCACTACAACTTCAAATATCTCTGCTTGGATTGTAAGTGGCGTGTTCATTGACTGCATGTCTAGAAGCGTGATCTTACACTTTGTGGGTGCAAAGCGCATGCCAAAGGAAGGGATGACTTTGGTCAATTCACCCAAAAACACCTACGTGTTCTCCTCTTCGAAGACGAGAACTAGGTTGTTTGCATATTTCAGGTCGACAAGATTTTCATCAGCAGCTACTCGAACACCAGCGTTTTGAAGACCTTCCAGTGTTCTTTTCATTATCTCATCGATTATGATAATAAATAGGAATGGAGAGTGGGTACCCCTGACGCGGACACCGGTTCCTGTACGAAGGCTTCTGGAGAGCTCCCTGTATGCTCTCACACGTTCGGAAGTCTGAGAATACAAACAACCCATTATATTCAGAAACTTCAAGAGCATTCCTTGATGGGGAAGCCTGGTGAGAAGAACAGACCAGTCAACTGAGCCGAATGCGCCTTGAAAATCCGGGAGTGCTAAAATTGTGGATCGTTTGTACATATGGCGTTGTTCTAACACCCGACGGTGTAAAGCTTTCATCATCATCATCAAAGACAGCAACATCAGTGTTGACACTGATGCTTCACTGCCGTACAACCATAAAGTTCGTCTAATTTCATATATATATATATATATATTATATATATATATATATATATATATATATATATATAAAGCCCTAGAGTGAAAAGAAGAGAAAAAAGAGTGGATGAGGGAGGGGACCTAGTGCTGGCCTATGTCAAGCATTCTGAGGTGCCTACCTCCAACCGCTCAATCAGACAATCTGGAAAGAAACTGACAGCATGAACGCCACTGACATCGATTAGCCGCCATTTATTGCAACGTCTCCAGCCAAGCACAGGCGGGGTCACGGGGACCCCATCCTGGAAGGCGTACAACACCAACAACACCCAAACTCTTCGTGATCTCTTTCACGCCTTTCTGCCAAGTCATGCGCTGGCCACCTCGCGGTTTGCGCCATTCTGAAGGAGGCACGGAGAACAACACTCGTCTCGGTAGACGGTGTTTCGGCATGCGTAGCACATGACCGAGCCATCGTAGTCGGTGGTGCTGGATGATTTCCCCAATTGAAGTGCCTGCAGCACAACCAAATACCCGTTTTCTAATCGCCTCGTTACTAACACGCTGATACCATCCAAAACAAGCCAAGCTTCTCAGGCATCAGTGGTCGAAAACCTGGAGACGCCTCACATCATCTGTCCGTAGAGGCCATGTCTCGTACCCATACAACAACACAGCCCTTACTGTAGCCTGGTACACACGACCCTTAAGATCTAGTGAGATGCCTTTTGACGCCACAAGTGACGCAAATTAGAAAACATAATTCGAGCCTTTGAGATTCTTGCACTGACTTCATCAGACACATTTCCGTCAGAGCTAATACAACTACCGATGTATGTTTTCCACAATCTCCAGTGATTCTCCTTGAATTTTAAGGGATATGTCCGAGACTGCGTTGATATGACTTTGCACTTTGAAGGTGCAAGGCGCATGCCAAAAGATGGTATGATGGTGGTCAGTCTATTCAACAGGGCTTGTGCTTCACTTTGGTCTTCAAAGATGAGGGCGATGTCATCTGCGTACTCCAGATCGACAAGACTCTCACCAGCAACAATTTGAACACCAGGGTTTTGAAGACCTTCCAGCGTTCGCCTCATTATTTCATCAATAACGAAGTTGAACAAGAATGGAGAGAGTGGATCCTTGTCTGACACCACTTTTGTAGGGAAGCTTTGGAGAGCTCGCCATACACTCTCACCCGCCCAGAAGTATGTGAATATAGGGATCGGATGATGTTTACAAACTTCTGAGGCATACCCTGTTGAGCAAGTATATTTAACAGCACTGACCGATCGACAGAATCAAACGCACCCTTGAAGTCAAGGAACACCAAGATTGTGGGTCGTCTGTACATGTGGCGTTGCTCTAACACCTGACGGAGTGTGAAGATGTGGTCAATGCAGCCTCTACCCGGTCGAAATCCCGCTTGATTCTCACGAGTCAAGGATTCGCGTGCCATCGTAAGACGACGAAGAATCGGTGACGCCAGAAGCCTTGTCACAACAGGAGTCAAACTAACACCTCTGTGCTTGCTACATTCACTGCGAGTACCTTTTTGAAAATGGGCACTACTACCGATCCACCCCAGTTGTCTGGGACGGTCTCTTTCTCCCAGATAGACCCAAATAGGCTAGACAGGCACTGGCTGAGGAGCCCACCGCCATCCTTGAAAAGAGCAGGTGGAAGGTCGTCAGGACCAGCAGCACGATGACGCTTGAGTAGGAAATACACTCGGACACTTCTGAGACCGAAGGCGGCTCCATATTTACGGTCCACCTTTCTGTTGAAGGCCAGGATTCTGGGGTGGAGGTGGCCAGCTGAATTGCTGTTCGAAGTACTGTGCCCAGCGGTCCAAACGTTCTGCTTTATTGCATATCAGGGAGCCATTTTGGTCTCTGATTATTTCGCTGACAAGAGGTTTTCGAGGACCAGAACGAATCAAATGGAACAGCTTGCGCACATTTCCAGCATTCTTTGCATCTTCCATTTCTTCGGACCTTTCGGGTCCACCAAGCTTCTCGGTCTGCACGGACACTCAGTTTCACCTGGCGTCGGATGATGCGTCGGGTGGAGTTGTGGTGGCGGCCAGGGGAATCTGTCGCCGGGTCTCCAGCAAAGACACGGTCCTATCAGAGATCCAATGTTTGATGAGGTTGGCTGGGTTGTACCGCAAACAGACGTTCCGACCTTGAGTAGCGCTTTGGATATCTTTTCCCAGTGGCCGTTTATATCCGACACCGTACCGTCCGGCAGGCATTCGAGGAGCTGGTTTTGATAGTTTCGTTTGACTTCTGGATCCACTAGCTTCTCAATGGCTAAGCGAGGTGTGCGCGTTTGCGTACACCTGAAAAGCGCAATGAAAAGCAGCAGCGTACAAGTGCATGGTCGGAGTCCACGCTGGTGTTCCAGAAGGAGCGGCAAGCTGTGATCGACCCTCGCCACCGATAACTGACGGCGATGTGGTCTATTTGGGTTCGTCGCTGGTTTGTTGGTGGGCACCACGTTGTCAAGCGATTTCCGCTGTTCCGGAAATTCGTACTGCAAAGGAACATTCTGTGATCGGCACACATCTGAAGTAAGCGGTCTCCGTTGTCCGTGCGTCTCGTGTCCAAACCAAGACGACCACCCAATCGGGCCTCAGCAGCGCTCAGTCTACCTACCTGGGCGTTCATATCACCAGCAACCACAACGATATCTGAGGTTTTAGCCCGCTATAGAAGGGCACCTAGAGCGTCATAGAAACTGTCCTTGGCAGATTCAGAGCTACAGTCAGTTGGGGCGTAAGCAGACACCAATAAACAAGGTGCGATGGACCTCACTTTCTCTAGATTCTCACCGATGTTGACAAACGAACCGCACAGAGGCGACTATCAACGGGTATCCAATCAAGCAGAGACGCTTCCGCTCGTTCGCTCAATACAATACCCACCCCATATCCAGCTGCAGCGGCCTCCGCATCACCAGAGGTGCGCAGCCGGAACCTGGAAGAGAGCGAGGGCAGTCAGTTCGATCACGGTACTTGCGTCCTGCGTCCTGGTTTCTGACAGACAACATACATCAATGAGGGAATCCAGCGTACGAGCAAGAGCCACCTGTTGACCTGCTTGCTTCAGTGAACGAACATTAAAGGTGGCTAAGTAGACAGGCTTTCGGGGTTTGAAAACAGACTTCGAAGTGTTTAGGGATGTAGCTGAACTCGGACATACACAATCTGCAGCTAAGTGTGATGCAGGGCGGGCAAACCGATCAGTCCTAGAGCTGGGACCTGCGGAGAAAGTATTAAAATTGGGGTGGGGAGGTGGAAGACGGAAAACGTGAAAGTGATGGCTGATGGCACCACGCGACGGCCGATGTGGCATGAAAGTACTGTTATTTGTGAATGTCATGGTTGTACGAGGGCTGGGATACTGCCAGGGCGCCCACACCTAGACAGGAGGACGATTAGGGTCATCAACCAAAGCTTTCGGCTCAAAAGCTTAACCGCAAGGCAACGGTGTTGGGCTGGAAATGCAAGTACATTACCATTTTTACGGAACACGTCGCCACACATGTGTTCCAACCCCCAACCTGGAGGGCCAGGAGACTGTGTTCGTCAGACCTACCCATGGACCAACCTGGTATGAGAGACTCTGTGAGTGTCACGCGGGCACCCCCCAGTGTAGCTCAATGGGTCGCCGAGGTACACAAACCGCCACACCACGGTAAGGTCCAGTCTCTTCGTGGCGGGTGTAAAGCTTTGGTGAACGCAACGCTTAACTTGGCGGAATCTGGCTTGCTGCTCTCTAATGCTTGTCGAACCAGCATAAGGCGACGAAGCAGAGTTGACACCAAGACTCCTGTTAAGACCGGGGTCAAGCCGATCCCCTTGTGACTAGTGCACTCGCTACGAACCCCTTTTTTGAAAATGAACACTATCACCGATTCTTTGCAGGTGTCTTGGACAGTCTCCTTTCCCAATATGAAAGCAAACATATCAGACAAGCGCTGACGGAGGACTTCACTCCCATCTTTGGACAATGCGAGCGGGAGGTAATCCGGACCAAGAGCTCAGCGGCACTTGAGAGAAAATTTGCGGTCATAAACCTCCGACAGCGTAGTGGTTTCCAGGATCACCGTCCAGAGTTCCACTTCAGCTGTAGGTTCCAGAGGACTGGCAGTGGGTGTCCACCAGAATTGTTGCTCGAAGTATTTGTCCCAGCGGCCGAGGCGTCCTTCTTCAATCAAGATTACTTACAGGTTGTCTCCGGTGACCCGTCGCACGGACCGGCATTCCCGGCTTTCTATGCCTCTTCCGTTTCTTTAGCCTTCGAAGTCCATCAGGCCTCATGTTTTAACTTGCGTCTAATAATTCGCCGGGCTAAATTATGTTCGGGACCAGCAGGAACATCACCCCGAGATTCAAGTAGTTCTGTCTGACTGATATCCAATGATTAAGCTGGTCTGGTAGCGCCGTGTCACGGGCAAAACCCCCATAGCTGTGCAAAGAAGTGGCGATCTCATTCCAGCATGAATTCACATCTGGTGCCGGGGCAGTTGGTAGACTCCAGAAGATGATTCTGGCAAATTCGTCTAACATCCGGATCTGCCAGTCTCTCAGTTGCTAATGGACTTATCCAAACCTTACGCGGTCCTGGAAAACGAAGGGAGAAGCGACTCCGCACGAGTGCATGGTTCAAATTCACATTTGCTCCAAAACCAGTGACAGTTACTTATTGATCTGTGCCATCGGTAACTGATGACAATGTAACCAATTTGAGTTCGTGGCCGACACACCGTTGAACACACTGTAGCCAGACGACTTAGGCTATTTCGGAAGTTAGTGTTGCACAAAAACAGCCTGTGGTCAATACACAGGTGAAGCAATTGTTCACCACTGCTCGTGGATACAGGGTCCAATCCATGTCGACCTAATCCAGTCTGAGATGTGCTAAGCCTGCCCACCTGTGAACTCAGATCCCCGGTAACCATGATATCTGAGCTTCTGGTTCGCCAAAACAGGGCACTGAAGACGTCATAAAACTTGTCTATGATGGTGTCAGAGCCACAATCGGTGTGGGCATAAGCAGGCACAAGCCAATAAAAATCACCTTTCCACTTGAGACTCCTTAATGGACATTGTTAGACAAATCACAGAGAAGCGATCATCAACCGATATCCATTCAAGTATCCCCCCGACTTGGGACGATACCAACCCCTCTACTGTCCCCCCGCAGCGGCCTCTGGATCACCAGAAGTGCGCAGTGGAGAGTGATGGGGCGGTTGGCTCAAGCACTGTGCTTGAATTCTTGTTTCTGGTACACAACACACATCAATGGCAAATCGTGTGTGATATCAGGAGCAGCTTGTTGTCTTGTTTGCTTTACTGTGCAGACAATGAAAGCATCCAAATAGAGTGGGCGTCGAGGGTTAAATATTTCGAGCTGCCCGAGGATGTCAGCGTTATATGTTGTTTACAAAACCGATGCAGGAGGGACGGAGTAATTGGTCCTAGCTGACAGGCCTACAAGAAGGGAGTTATTAATAGGGTGGGGGGAAGTATCCTAAAGAGAAAGGAGGCGTCAGCAGTAGTTTGTTTTCACTTACCTGCCCTGCTGGACGCAGCAAGTAAGGAGACCCGGCTGATGACATCGCGCGGCGACCGATGTGGCACGAGATTATCCGTACGCGTGCACTCCATGGTTGTACGGGGGTTGGGACACTGCCAAGGCACCCACGCCCAGACAGGAGGACGATTAGGGTCTTCAACCAGTCTTTGGCTCAAAGACTGACCGCAAAGCAGCGGTGTTTGGCGGGAAATGCAAGTGTTTCCACTTTCACAGAACAAGTCGCTACATATATTTCGAACCCCGAATCGGAGAGCCGGGAGATTGCATTCGTCAGGACTCCAACCATTGACTAACCTGGCGAGTGTCACACGGACGTCCCCCACCATAGCTCAGTGGCTCACGGAAGAACATAAACCGTCATACGAAAATTTGATTTTCGAAGTGCCAGTCCAGAGCCAAGCGTTTCACTGAGTCGCTATCCAATTGGAGCTCTTCGGTGTCGGAGTTGCAGGATTTGAGATCATCAGAAGGGCGGTAGGTAGTATTAAGGTTAGGCAGGTTATTACCGCACGCTCCAAATCATCACCAATGCTTACATATAGATCGATCAAACTGGCAGACACAGTACACTGGTCATAAAATACATTTCAACACCATCCGAACAGCTTGTGATCACCCATGTAAAAGCTAAGCTTTTGTTCCGAGCAAAGGAAACGAGCGTGTTTACTGTAGATCATTACGGTTTGGGCCCCTTTTAAAGAAGCGGGGAGGATTGGAGGCAGGTGGCATGTCAGTGTCCACAAATCCGTTGTTGAGCTATTGCAAAATTTCTCTCTCGAATTTTTGCGCCTTCTCCTGCATGTCGCACCCTATTCCAACCGGAACGCACATCCTTCCCGCCAGTAATTGCAGGAATGTATCGTAAGCCCGCCACGAACTAAGTGGCGCCATGCCCTAATCGGTCAGAATGTGAACCAATCAGGATCGAAAATTTCAGCTCGGCTCAAACCACAACGGAGCCTCGCTCAGTCATTTGGCAAATCGCTTGGCAACCTTATTGTACTGTTGTAACACCTTTCTGTTCTCTAAAGTTGTTGTGCCTTTTGGTATGCTATATTGCTTGGAACGGCAAACCCAGCGCCAACATAATGGCTGTAATACGGTTTGTGAAAAAGAACAAGGAGTCACAGCAGGCTCTTTCCAGACAAGTTGAATGGAACCTATGTCAAAAGATTGTTCGGACAACTTGAATAGATTTTTCCCCGCCTTCGGCTATATTTCTTTCGAACATCAGGGATGAATGTCTTCCTTTACATGGTTGATGAACAGATTTAAACTTACCAGAAGCTCGCAAACACATGCCGCCGTGAATTCCACCTGGACCAAAGCGCGATAAACATCCCTGAACGATACCTGATAGGTGCGGTAGCCCTTTGTTTCACCGCCTAGCGCAATGTGGTAAGGTTCGATCCAGAAAATTCCCTGGGAAACATTGGCGTCGGCCACAACAACAGGTTTGCAACCCTAAGACGGTGGCTGTGGTCCGGTTATCTTATAAGCCACAAGTCGTCCTGGGACAAGTGCCAGGCAAGAAAGTCTATGTTCTGTTGTAGGAACCGTACTCAGAGGAAATCGTGTAAGGCAGGTCTGTTGTCCGGCAAATGATGGTGAGGGTGTCCAGGACTTTATAATAGTGTGTAGCAGGGCCACTAGATCATCCCCAGCCATATTTTGCAGGATCAACGGAGAAATCAGCAACTCTGCGTCTTAGATACCGCAGTGAGCTACCTTTCGGTGAGAAAAGTCAAAGTAGGTTCCTCTTTTTCGACTATCTGCTGCATATCTGGGAGGTGTCGGAGATGCTGGGACAGTTTCGGCCCAGACATTTCAGTACTGTTCCCTGTCCAGCATCCCCTGGGAGAGTGTAGCAGGCGTTCCGGAGGGAATGGTCGTTGGCAATTCCTTTGGGTTGACCACCTCCTGAGATGGAGAGCGAGTCGAAGTGGTGGCCTGGTCGGGTAAATCGTGGTCCATGTTATCTTTTTGGCTGACTCGGAGTTCCAGCCTCCGGGCCGTTGGTGTCTTCTGTTCTGTTGGTGCCTGATAGATGGGCGCACACTTCGTTGGTGCCGATGAAATGTCTACACCTTGTAGCGCAGTGATTGCCATTTCCGCAGTGTTCTTGTGATAGCTGCTTGAGGGCGGTTCATATTCTTGGGCTTCTGCCAGCTGCCAACCGTTGCTCTACAACCGCCTAAGTTCTCAAAGTCAAACAGGCTTCGTTGTCCAGGTACGGACTTGATTATTTCCGCATATCTCGCGCGTACTTCCAAGTGGACAGAACGTGTTAGGCTTTGATTCTTTTACTGTGTGCCTCAAATATCTGCTACTGGTCTGTATCTCATAACCGGTTTACGAGCTTAAGCCCGAAATCAACCGTTAGCGCATTGCAGCATTCCTTGGCGTTCTTTAGAAGCGAGATAACATCCGCAGAATACACATTGCAATTTCCACCCAGAACAATGGTAGTTTAACGATTAGACCCCTCAAAAGTAAAAAATCGGATAATCTTTTGACGAACTTTGTCAAAACAGTTTTTTGGGAGGCTCCCTTCCCGTTCAGTAGATGATGAAAGACAATTTGATGTACTGTGTAGTATTGATGATAGTCTGCAACTTTGTGGAGGAGCTCCATTCTATGATATGCACAACTAGTCAGTAGACAGTGCAGCTTTATGAGCAACAACAAAAACGTATTTCACCCATTGGGAATAATTGTTTTCCGTGGTACGAATACGACACAAAGCCCAACTACGTTGGTGGAATCTAAGGCCAACCGATACCGGTCATCATGATACCTGCATACGCTGTCGTCCACCTTTGCTACTTATCGCAACTGCTAGGCCCGTGCCTATGTGCGACGCTGATTATGAGGCCTCAGCTATGCGCTGTAATCTATTCCAATGGCAAATGACGTCCCACCATACTCAACTGTACGCGCTATCTCTTATCTTTGCTACTTATACTAAACCCCAGGCCAGTATTCATGCCGGCCGGTGAACGAGGCCTCAACTATGAGTGATAGCTTAATTTACACTATTCTAGGGTCACCTCATTGTACAAACACGCAAAACCACCAGGTATGTCACTTTTTCTCTGATCTGTTGTCCCTGAGCGCTTCGAGCTACCTTATTTGCGCACGATTTTGCTAATGCATGTCCGTTATAATCACATATGTTCCCACCTGTTCGCATCAACCACATACTTGTTATCCACACCTGAATGTTGATTACCGTCTTTGACTTCACGCAGTGTCCCCTCACTGCGGTAGTCAGAATAAGTGACTAATTTTGGCTGCCTTCTATTTCGGGCTGCAGTCTTACATATACGACAGTGCCATTCAGCAGACATTTTGACACCTTTTTTATTTTGGGTACCAAATGTAGGCACGGCATTCTTATTGCCTCGTTTCAACGGCAGCACTGAACCACCGTGCGCAAAACGAAGGAGGCATGCTGACCATCAACCGCCAGTACATACGTTGACGCTCCCATGGTACCCTTAAACTCTCAATGCTATGTAATTACTCCCAGCACTGAACCCACGCCAAAACATTCAGCAGTCTCTAGCTTCATGGCCTTACAAGACCCTGAGCCCTCCACCGCTCCTACAAAGACTTTCTGCTTCACCACTCAAGAAAATTGCAAACGTCTCCATCAGCCCAGTAGAACTCTCTCCAGGCCCTAAAACGACCGATGTGGTACGTCTCCAAGCCAGAGCAATAACTACACCAGTTGTCGACAGCACTCGTTCTCGTGGCAGACCCACTGACCTGCTGTCTCTCCGCGTTCCACATCCGCCAAATTACGTATTCGGACTCAAGCATTTGCTGTCAAGGCCGCGATACGTAACTCGCCCTCGAGAATCTGTCCGTTGTTCTTCACAAGATAAGTGGACTTTGCTCCGGAGTCCCCATAATTACATGACAAGCACGTTAAACCACACCTACCGCGAGCTTGGTGAAACCTCTTATCCACAACTACCGGCGGCCAGCCCAGACCCTTATGTGCTTTCGCCATCCTGCTCACCCACTTCCGTCCCAACTGTAGACCATTTTCGGATGCCATACTTCCCCCCACACCCGCCGTCTGTTTCTGCACCATATCACTCTCCACATCTGATGATGCAAATTGATTCGCGTCCCAAAAAACTTCCCAACACCCAAAACCTTTCAAATGCCCACCAGCCTTCCAAAGATATTCACTACCCCATATTGAACATCATACTCTACCTTCTGCCATGGATTCAATCCCTCTTCACCCAATATTCACCCCCTACCTCCAGTGCTGAATAAACCTGGACCTATTCCGAACACATGCCTAGTCAACTATACTTCATGTACCCTTACCTCACCCATCCATTTCCCCCTGGCACCGAACTGCACCGTGGGCGAGGTAAGTAAATTCCTAATTAGTATGGTGTGCTCCCCAATAAACCTATCATTGGTACTGTTTAACGTTCGCTCACTGCTGCCAAAAGTCCTTAATCTCCGTACCAGTCTTGCCGTTGCACGACCAAGTCTGATTTGTGTGACTGGAATATGGCTCTCAGTTGAATCTCCAGACACGGCTGTTTCAGTCCCTGGTGACAATAACCACCGACGTGACAGGAGAAACTCGAACGGTGGAGGCTGTTCCATCTATTTCAAATCGAAACTTAGTGCAAACCCCATTGACGATTCCGGCCTAGAAGGGATTCCATAGGCCATCTGAATCTCCATAGAACAGACCAAATGACCTGTTCTGGTAGGTTTTATCTACTACAACCGGCCCCCTCTCCAGCTTTTATTGCTGACTTGCCCCGTATTATCTCAACTGCACATGCTCCTCCTCATTCGTCCCAATTTGTGCTGAGTGCATTTAACCTTCCGGATATTTCCTGGTCTCCCACTTTGGGCCCTGCTCGTTACGCCTCGCTGCTTGCCTACCTTAGTGTAGCGGGTCGGTACCAGATTTTACGCAGCCTCAATCGTGGCCTACATAACTTAGACCTAATATTCTCAAGTGAGGGTCATCTGGCTACGGCCGCAGTCGGCCCGCGCTTCCCAGGTAGCGATCACTGCGTCGCTTCGTGCAAAGCAGTCAGGTATGACATAACTGTTCCTCCGAGCCCTTCTCTCTTTCACCTCCTGTCTCCAGATATTTTGCCGGCTTTTTCATCTTTGCTGGCCTCCTGGGACTGGAACGACTTCTTTCTCTCATCAAACGCAATGCATTTGTGGCATCTCTCTTGAACTCTCTCCACCTTGCTTCTCCCATCGAAAGTTTTCACCCTGGTATCTCTCGGCATGTTAAGTTACTAAAGGCCCTGGATAATAAAATACACCTACCTGGCAGAGAATATCGGACCCTTCTCGCTGTAAATTACTCAGCTGCCTATTCCATGGGCGCTGTACCTCAAATAGTCACAGAGTTACTCGTCTGCGTTTCACCGACGGTACTTTTATCACCGGTCCTGTCAATATAGCCGAACACCTGAATGCTAACTTTGCCAGCTGCTACTTACCCCTCCCTCAAACTCAATCCGGCACTCCCCGACGCACCTTTCACATCTCAACAACCTCCACAACAGAGTAACCGCCCGTCTCTCAGCAACGTGACCGTCTCCCTGACTGACGTATCAGTCCTTCTTCAAACCACCAAGGATTCCACCGTGCCGGGTGGCAACGGCATAGCATCACGTGCCCTGAGACATTGCGGTCAGGATGTCAAAACCCTTGTCTTAAATCTTTTCAATCACTCAGTCAACTCTGGAACCGTCCCATCCCAGTGGAAACAACCTGTTGTTGCCCTCTGTTTAAATCCAAATCGAGGTAAACTACTTCAGAGGGATCCATCATACCCCTATTTTACTGCGAACCCTTGAATGTCTGGTCAAAGGCCCCTTAATCAGTTTCCTTCCGGCTACAAATGCCATAGATGACCGACAGTATGGATTCCTATCTCAGCAATCCGTCAATGGCTGCCGGCTTCACTTCTTTGAGACCGTCACAGCAGCCTGTGATGCCAGACACACTATTGATCTAATCTGTTTGGATGTCGAGAAAGCCTTTGACCAGATGACTCATGCATCCCTGCTGAAGAAACTCAATTCTGTTGGCATCACTGGACCTTTATTCCAGTGGTTCACCTTCTATCTATCTGAAAGGTCACAGATAACACAAATTGGTGACAAACAGTCATCCCCACTACCGATCATCAGTGGAGTGATTTAGGGGAGCGTGCTAGGCCCCATCCTCTTCCTACTATATATCAACGACGTCATCGACTCCATATCCCATGGTAAACCCTTCCTCTTAGCGGACGATATGAAAATAGCTTACACATTTCCTCCATCTCCTAAAACACTTGCCTTCCGCCAGATCCAACGAAACTTAGACTCTCTGACCCATTGGTCAATTGCCTATAGCCTAAGCTTATTTTCTTCCAAGTCCCATATAACTTCCTGCCGCCGCTCAAGTTGATAGGTTCAACAGAGATCAAGGAACTTGGTCTCAGGTACTCCTGTACCTCAAATTTTTCTCATCAAGTCCAGTTCCAGTTTGCCCAGGCCTGTAGGTTCTGCCTTCTAATATTACGCTCTTTCCATCTTCGAGGCACAAAGGTCGCAATTATCAAGCTATGCGTGCAACTAATTGTGAAATTCTGTCCTGCTTTCTCTTCCCTTTATACCCAAAGTTGCAGGCTGGCACCCGAGAACGTCCAACGTACGTTCACCAAAAAGGTTATAATAATAATAATGTTTATTCTCAACTTGTGGGGGCATGCCGTCAGGCATGATCATAAGGTTACAGTCAGAATAAAGGCATGATTGGCGGGACTGTGAGTACAGGGGGGTTTGGGTGGGAAAACAGGACAGCGCCATATGTGGTGAGCTGCATCCATGGTAAGAGCAGGGAAGCTCTTTTTTCGAAGAGAACATTGAGGAAAGTCCGATCGTTAGGATTTGGAGGTGGCGGGCAAAAACAAAACGAGGGAAGGCAAAAAAGACGCTTCCTGTCTGACCTGACAAGAGGAATGTAAGCTGTGGAAAATCAGAAACCAGAACATCAGATCTGGTGAAGCAGCAAAGTTGGCATCATCCAGGGGAGCGAATTGAACTGAAGCCAAAAACAACCGCTGAGGCCTCGCGGCCTTGGACTATTGGGCTCGTGGCCAGGGTCACAAAAGCGTAAGTGGGGATGATGAAATGGAGGGACCAGCAAAGCGGGTAAATGGTAGCAGGGATCTCAGAGACATGGTATACAGTTAAACTGTAGTGACTCACTGGTGTCGCTGTTGTGGAGGCGGGCATAATAGTTCCTTCTTTGGAAGAGAGAGATTGTGGCAGCACACAAGCCGGGACGCGAACTGTATAGAAAATTATTGGATTTGGTGGGAAGCACCAACCAACAGTTCAGCAGGTTGGAATGAATGTGTCATGGAGTCAGCTTGGGTCAACAGGGGAGTTCGTCGTATTTGCAGTTAATGAAACGAGTGGGCGAGAGGGCACGGTCGAGAGAAGGAATGGAATAGTTGCGGGTATGCTACCAAACGGTATGGCAGTGCCGTGCCATCATTGGCCTGACATGCTTCAGTTTTTGGACAGCCCCGTAACGGACGTCACTTTTTAAGGTGAGTGGGCTGGGGTCTGCAGTTCTTTGTGCAGCGGGATTCATTTCAGGCTCGCCGAGGAAACAAGGTGGTGCGAAGCCCATATGGAATCGCAGGGTCCTTTTGGTCCGTTTGGGGATCCTGTGGTTGTAGATCACAGGACAGGTGGAGTGGGTAACAGCCAACCAGGTCCTCCAAACCGGGTATTGCCGAAGTTCGAAGCTTGGGAAGATGAGGGGTTGGGATGAAATTAGTAAAGCATGATGAGTTTGAAAAGACATCAAATGGGATAATGTGCATTAATGCACACTGAATGAAAAACTTGACGTCTGCCGCGATTAGGGTAATGACAAGTGATTATATGGAATAGGATATAGATGAATTTGTACTTAATAGACTAGCGGCCAGGGGGGTGGGTTTGCTAACACGATATTAAATTACAAGGGATCTAGTAAAGGCTGATATAAGCATGCAGTGGTGGTGTGGAAATCAGATGTATAAGGGATAACGGGAATGAAATTCCGAGATAACTGGTTAATCTGGTATTTATTACATGAGTTGGACAATACTGGGAGAGAAAGTATGTGCAAGAGAAATAGTCACTGGTCCCCGAAGCACTGCTATCAGCTTTCATATGTAAGTGGTGCGTAGTGATGAAGACTTTCGTGTCCACCACTAGGAGCGGCAGGTAGACGTGTTCTTTGTTTGGTTGACGAAATGGGCTTTGGTGCGTTGTAGCCTCTGTTTTGACGAAAGCAGATACAACTATACTCACCGATGTAGGCCATGGTCATTGCAGAGTATCTTCAGGCTATCCCAGGTGTATTTTTTTATCATTTTTTTACAGACGAGAGGCCAGTTTTTTTTCATCTGTGGTTTATGGCGTTGCCAGATACCACCACGGACGAGCTCTCTATTCTACCGCTCCCGCTGTATGATCTTAGGCCTTGAAGCACTTTGGCTCAGACGCTTGAAGCCAAATTTAACTCTCCTACACCGTCTTCTATACCGAAATGCTTTTATAGCAGAGGCTAGAACAAGCGTAGAGTCATTTTCACGCTATAAATGTCGTAAATCCAACAATCTCTTGGTGTGCCCTCCAGCGCGTACAAACCTACGCCACTACTTCTTACTTTACTACACTCGCACTTGGAACAGTCTCCCCGATCGGTTTCGAAATTTAACACACCAACACGTGTTTCCACAGTTTGTAGATGACTTCCTTACCTGTGAGTATGTAGCCACTCTAGCTAATACCCAACTACCTCCCGGTCTCCTTTATGAACGGGGTCCAGACCACCTCTGAGTTTGACGAAGGTACATTTAGTGGACGAAGAAAATTAAGGCAATGAGTGAAAAAGTGAGCCACTACTATAATATACCTTGCTACCTTTCTATTACTGGCCCGTATTCTTCCCGGGGCAACTTAAACCCGGTTCCTTCCAGATTGGTCCCTGCCCTGGGCTGCTCTATCCGTTCTGTTTCATCAGTGGTGCTTCGTCTTGCCCAGCCATGTCCAACAGAGGCCAACAAAGTCAGAGTTTCACATACCTGAGAACGTCTTATACGCCACACAACCCGTTGAGCGCACGCATACATAATATTGCGATACTCCTCTGCTTGCCTTGTTAGCTAACGCTCCGTCATCGTTTAGCCATGGTTCACTCGCTCTATGCATCTCCGTCCTGTTCCCATTGTCCCAATGGCAGCTACCACCTCATTTGCCTCGGCGACTTGCCTTTCCAAGCAGCTGTTTGCCGTTTGCTTGTTCGAACTGACTGAGCCGTTTTACTGGCCTGGCTTTCCTTCGACCGGATAAAATATCTGGTGGCTGGAGTTATTTGTTAATGCACAAGCCGCAATTATGACTGCTTGGTGGCATGTCGTCTTGCAGATCTGGCAGCATGCACGAGGGATGGAAGCCTTATGTGGTGGCCGGTACGCCCCTCAGATTCACTTTGGGACACCTAACGCGGTACTCTATTTTCGAGCGAAATTCAGGTTTGCAAGATTGTATGGATGGGATTGGTCAGTTTGATCGAGGTATACCTCAACAACCGGAGCCTGTTGTTTTCTGTTTGTTGCTGCTTGGCTGGACTCGTCTCGGCTGTGCCAGTTAACTGGCAAAGCCATAAATTTCAGATGATGAAGAAAAAAGAACAAACTAGGCTTTCGTTGGTTTAGCAAAAAATAAAAGAAATTCATAGAAAAAACACAGCTGGAATAGCCTGAAGACTCTGCGATGCCCACGACTTAAGGAGCCGTAGCAATCTTCGTCGTAATTAGGGTTGCACCGCGCCAAAGCGCACTTAGTCAACCAGACAAAGCACACGTGCCTACCTACTACTCTCAGGAGTGAGCATACGCAATGAGAAATATATGTATACAGAGGTTCCAACCCCCTCAATACCAGCATGCAAGACTAGGGCCCAACGACTATTCATTCGCCACGCACCACTTGGCAACTTGCAGCTGACTATTTGTCTCACACTTACTTCCCTCCTAGGTTATGATACTGTCCAACTCAAGTAATAAATATCAGATAAACTAGTCCGTCACCTCAGAAGTTCACCCCCGTCAGTCCCTATACGTTTAACTTTCTTAACCCACTACCTCTCTGCGAGCCCATACCGGCTTGCACTAAATCTCTTATACTTTAATATCATATGTTAGCTAACTCAAACCTAGCTTGGATCCTAGTCTACTGAGTACAAATTCATCCCTATCCTATCTCATATAATCACTTGTTGTACCCACCCTAATATGAGAGGTCAGCTCTTTCTCTGATATCTCCTCAAACAGAAATATATGTATACAGAGGTTCCAACCCCCTCAATACCAGCATGCAAGACTAGGGCCCAACGACTATTCATTCGCCACGCACCACTTGGCAACTTGCAGCTGACTATTTGTCTCACACTTACTTCCCTCCTAGGTTATGATACTGTCCAACTCAAGTAATAAATATCAGATAAACTAGTCCGTCACCTCAGAAGTTCACCCCCGTCAGTCCCTATACGTTTAACTTTCTTAACCCACTACCTCTCTGCGAGCCCATACCGGCTTGCACTAAATCTCTTATACTTTAATATCATATGTTAGCTAACTCAAACCTAGCTTGGATCCTAGTCTACTGAGTACAAATTCATCCCTATCCTATCTCATATAATCACTTGTTGTACCCACCCTAATATGAGAGGTCAGCTCTTTCTCTGATATCTCCTCAAACACAACATGCTTTGTTAATCTCATCCCATTCACTCGTCTTCCCAAGCTTTGAACACCGCCAATATCAGGTATGGACGAACTGGCTGGTTGTCACTCACGCTCAGATAATTGCACATCCCAGCTCAGTGACCTTAAATTTGTCGTCCGTAACGGGACTGTCCGAAAACCGAGGTATGTCAGGTTAATGATGGCACGGGACTGCCATACTCAGTTTGATAGCACGCATGCAACTGTTCCCTCCCAACTCTTGACCGTACCCTCTCGCCCTCTCGTTTCATTAACTGCAAATACGAATAAGCTCCTCACCTTGCCCCAGCTGCATCCATGTTATGTTCATTCCAAAATGCCGAAACTGTTGTTTGAATTTGGCTATTTAGGAGGAATTTCAGTCCGTGCTCCCCGCAAAAATCAATAATTTTCTATACATTTCGCGTAACTCGTCTTCCCAAGCTTTGAACACCGCCAATATCAGGTATGGACGAACTGGCTGGTTGTCACTCACGCTCAGATAATTGCACATCCCAGCCCAGTGAGCTTAAATTTGTCGTCCGTAACGGGACTGTCCGAAAACCGAGGTATGTCAGGTTAATGATGGCACGGGACTGCCATACTCAGTTTGATAGCACGCATGCAACTGTTCCCTCCCAACTCTTGACCGTACCCTCTCGCCCTCTCGTTTCATTAACTGCAAATACGAATAAGCTCCTCACCTTGCCCCAGCTGCATCCATGTTATGTTCATTCCAAAATGCCGAAACTGTTGTTTGAATTTGGCTATTTAGGAGGAATTTCAGTCCGTGCTCCCCGCAAAAATCAATAATTTTCTATACATTTCGCGTACTGGCTCGTGTGTTGCCACCACCTCACTCTTCCAAGGAACTGTTATGCCCAACTCCACAACAGCGACACCAGTGAGTCTCTACAGTTTCACCGTACACCATGTTTCTGAGATTCCTGTTACCATTTGCCCGCTTTGCTAGCCCCTCCACTTCATCACCTTCACAATCGTTCTTTGTGACCCTGGCAAAGAGCTCAACAGTCCAAGGCCACGAGGCCTCAGTGGTTGCTTTTGGCTTCAGTTCAATTTAACCGGCTGGATGATGCTAACTCTGCTGCTTCACCAGACCTGATGTGCTGGTTTCTCATTTTCCGCAGTTTACACTTCTCTTGTCATATGTCAGGCCGGAAGCTTCTTGTTTTGCCCTCCCTCGTTTAGTTTTTGCCTGCCACCTTCAAATCATAAAGCTCGGATTTTATCCGAATTTCTCTCCAGATAAGAGCTTCCCTGCTCGTGCCGGTTTAGTGGCGACCGCGTCCACATCGGATAAAGCTCACTGCCTTTGACGCTGTCCCTTGTCCCAAGACCCCTGTGGCCATAGTCCCCGCCAGTCATGCCTTTATTCTGACTGTAGCCTTGTGATGATGCCTGACGGCATGCCTCCCACAAGTTGGGAATAAACATTACTATTAAAGCGGGCTTTCGGCCTGGTAGGTTTCGCGTTGATCAAGTCTTCACCCTTTGTCAGATGCTAGAACAACGCCAAACGTATAAGCCACTCATACTTCTAGTATTCCTGGATTTCCAAGACGCAGTCGACTCGGTTGACCGGGCTGTCCTTTTTGACACGCTTGCCCATAGGAATGCCCCGAAAGTTCGTGAACATGATAAGATCCTTTTATTCTCATACTTCCGGACGTGTGAGAGTGTACGGCGGGCTCTCCAAGAGCTTACATACACAAGGCTGTGTCCATCAAGGGTGACCACTCTCATCATCCCTATTTAACTTCGTGATCGATGAAATCATGCGAAAAACGCTGAAAAGTCTCCCAAACCTTGGTGTTTAAATAGCCTGTGACGAAACCCCTGTCGAGCTGGAATATGCAGACGACATCGTTTTCATCTTCGAAGAGGATCAGGAACACGCCACTTACAATTCATGGAGAGGCACTCGAAATTATGGAGCGTTTTGCGTATCCTGGACGATTTATCTGCTGGTAGTGTGACAGATGAGGTGAATGTGTGAATTTCTAAGACCCGAGTCGCGTTTGCTAATTTGAGACACCTGCAGCATCAGAGTGGTGTATCCCTGAATCTGAAGGGACGTGTGTATCACGCTACAGTGCGAGCTGTTTTGTTGCAGTGCTGTGGGACTTGGTTTTTTCAAGTAGCGAAAAGGAGACGTCTTCAGGTCGTTGTCTCAGAATCGTAGCTTGTGCGGGTTAGTATCAGGGAATCCGTAAAGGGGCAAATGGAAAGCGATTTTTCGGTTGCGCAACGGGTACTTCCATTGAAAATGTGTCCAGCGCCAGCAGTTGCATTGGTTAGGACATGGGTTGCGTATGCCTAATTTTCGTTTGCCGAAGAGAGTGCTGTTTCCCATGCCCAATTTAGAGTGGCGAAAGCAGAGAGGTGGCCACCCCTTGACCTGGCAGAATAATACGAAAGAGGTTACGAAAAGTCTGGGTGCTGTCGTTGCTACTCGCCTTCCAGGATGGGAACTTCGTGATCCCCACTGCACCTGGATGGAGACACTGCAACATGTGGCTGCCAACCGATGTCAGTGGCGCTTTCGTTGTCAGTTTCTATCCAGATTGTCTGAACTGGAGTCGTAGACACTTCGGAATGACTGTAGTAAGTTGGCACTAAATCCCTTCCTCGTCCACCTTTATTCTTTGCTTTACCCTAAGGCTTTCCAGTGGATCATGGTTGTATGGTAGTAGATCATCGGCGTTGAACACCGATATCATGCTGCCGACCATGATGATGAAGATAATGAAGATGATGACCATAGATAGCCAGAGGAAGTCGTCGCCCCGGTTAGCGGTATTCGGTGGGTCCAAAACCATAACCAAACGACAGCTTAGTCTGTAACCAAAACGGCTTACATGGGACATTGCTTTCACCCGATTTTTCACAATAGTGTGCGGAATGCCAAGCGCCGGTTAAATAGCCTCCACCCTCTCGATTTTTAATTTTGACTTTCCAATAACATGGGCGTTTAGCTCTGTTCCACACTTTTATCTTAACAGAAATAAGTTAACAAGCAATGATGAAGCCATGGGAGAGGACAAGTAGTTGACCAAATTCCTTTTCCTACTCCTATATCTATCAGAGGATTTTTGTCCGGTTTTGTGGGAAACGCCACCTTCTTCTCAAGACTCGATAGTCCTCACTGTACTTCCCAAAGTCTCACCGGCACCTATTATGATCCATCGTCATTTATCTGACAGTTCGGCCACACATCGTGGACCGCCAAGAAGGTATGGATTCCCTAGACCAACAAGAAATAGGTGAAACCCTAGAAGTCTGTAGACTGAATTCACATTTTTGTACCTACTTTGGAAGCAAGCGATTGTCATGAAAGGAAATGAATGTCACGCCAGTCTACAAAACTGGTGGCCGACTATCACCTGGTAGCTATAGGCCTATAAACCTCACTAGCGTGCCGTGTAAGGCGATGGAACGCATTCTGAAGTGAGCCATCCTAGATCATCTCACTTCCAACAACTTGATTTCTCCAGTTCAACACGGATTTCTCCAAAACCGTTCTTGCGTGACGAACATGCTCGTATCTATGGACAGCTTAACCCAAGCCAAGGACGATGGACTCATCGGATGCCATATTTTTCGACTTCTCAAAAGCATTTGATCGGGTAACACACATCCCGCTGCTTCACAAGCTCGAGTCTTACGGGATTCAATGGGAAATCCCACACTGGGTCAAGGCATTCTCACTTGCGCCTTCAGACTCCCATGTCATCGGAATAACGTGTATCTTCTGTGACCAAGTACCGTACCATATGATATATTATTATTTTGCCCATCGACGTTAGTCTTTCATATTGTAGCGAGCCCGCTGAAGGAGTGTTGGAAAAAGTCCCCCGCTATCCGGTCTTTGGAAGTAAAAACAACCTCAAAACCAACCGGTATGAGATTTTCAATCGAAATTTCGTCGTGTAAATGAAGCCAATCTATGTTAAAGAGCAGAGAACCACTGTATAACCGCTTCCTCCTTATTGGGTCCATCAGGTGTATGCATCACATAAGCTACAGGTAATTTCGAAATTGTGACCTCCCGGCGATTAGCATGAACTCAACTACTCGGCCATGGGCAGCGGAGCAGCATTAGGATTAACTCGCACTCTGGCAGGATACAACACCACCCATCCTTCACATATGGAATCCACATCACGTGGTCACGTGTTGCCTGGCTCCTCAGTGAAGGCTTCTTACTTCTATAGATGTAATACACTACTCATAAAGTTGCTGGAAATTCTTCGACAGCCCACGACCGCTTTCGCCCTTCTTGGGGCTAATCAGATAGGTGCAGTCCACGAGTTTCCGTCAATCTTATGTTCTACTTGAACCCAAATTGCACTTAATTAGCGAAATACACTCATTTAAACAAATTTGGCTTTGCGAGAGACGCACCTGGAACCCAGTTGAATCTCTTGCTTATGATGTTTCTAAGCAGCACATTATCACTTTCTCTAAGTCGAGGAAGCAACTACCACGTGACCACATTACGTTAATTCCTTGAGTGGCGAATGAGTGGCCCTACATTCTGTCTGAGTGCGAGTTAACAGCACTGAAGATCAGGCGCTCGTGGCCGAAAGGTTTGGCCGCGAGGCTGCGAGTTCATGTCTCCCCGGAGATGCGTCAGGCGCGTGGTGCTGATGAATCCCAATAAGGATGAATCACCCGTAAAGAGCTTCTCGGTTTTCGGCATCTGGCTAACCTCACTCCTCTCGATTGAACAATTGTCCTTGAGTGCATCCAACGTTAGTCCACACGTGTGTGGTCACACACGGAGTTTGACTCATTTCGGATAAAGGAGTAAAACACACTACGACCAACACAGTTACAATCGGTAATTACCACATGCCACAGGTGGTAACCACCTCTATTACCCTGATAAGTAGAATCTGCTTGTACTACATTACCATACTTCGCAAACAAACTACGCAGGCGCACAGACGTAAACGACAATACATTCAAACTGTCATCATCACAAACTGACCGGCCGCACAGTGGTGGATACCGTCCTGGTCGCCTTCGCCACGTCGTGTGCACCTGGACAGCAAGCGAAGCAAGCGAGGAATGGCCATTTGTAGCTCCACATCGGTTTATATACCATCCGAACATACGGCCCCTCTGGCCTTGATACACTACCTGCCCGGTCCAGACCGCAAGTCACCGACTCTGCTAATTGATATGGTGACAAGACATGGTGTAAATGAAAGTAGTGTTTCTCAAGAAGACAAAAGGTTGATGGGGCGATTGGAATGTAATCCTTGCCATGACAGGCCAAATTCTGTGGGGAGTATAACATTTTGCTCACTAGAGTTGGAGCTCAAGAGGTGTGCCGAGGTGCAACCCTGGGGGGAACAACAACGATGCGGATCACTTATTTAGTGGTGTCCCTGGAACTAAAAGTTGTGCGGTCCATTAGGTACGTACCTAGTGACGTACTTATGTCGGTGTTTCGATCGTGTATGCTGTGGCAAACAGTACGATCAAGGTGATATTTTCACAGCCCTCATGCTTCCATCGGGTGTTGCGGCAGCTGAACGCCAAAGGGTGTTATAACTCAGTCATTTATTTGTTTCATTTTTATGGAGAAATGGATATGCGGCGCATGCAGCGAGCAGATGGTGCGCTAAAAAACGCAAAGTTCTACTCGCAGTCGTGTGGCACGTTAGAAGACAGGCGGATATAGACTGTCAGGTACAACTGAGAACAAGCTTACGCTATCCATCTGAGTGCAAATCGTACCTAACACTGTCAGTTCCAGTGACACATTCTGAACGGACAAGAACCCCGTGCGGTTGAGGAAAACGCTGTCAGCCTCGAACTCAGGTTTCTGGGGCAGACCATTGTTTCCGAATCTGCCATAGTGGCACACCCTGTGCATCGCTGTCTTTGACGATGGTGGTATTTCAGAAGACATTTCTAGTCAGCCCGCGGACGTGTGAAAGTTCACGGGAAGTTCTCGCCTTAGTTCACCACATCAAGTGGCATCAGACAAGACTGTCCTCTTTCCCCTTTTCCCCTCAAATTTGTCTTTGATACGATTATGGCAGACTCAATACCAGCCTCTAATGCCTGTGGGGTCGAAGAGCTCCCGGGGCGTCCGCTCACAGATATCGAGTACGCGGACGATATAGCTCTTTTTGGATCTGACGCCGGGGTAATACAAACAATGTTAAATGATCTCAATAAGTCTGCCTCACGGTTTGACATGCGCTCCACACCTGCAAAGTCCAAAGTGCTACTGCAGGGCTGGGTAGGCTGGAACCCTAGTCTTCTGTTTGCGGATGAGCCGCTTGAGGTAGCAGACAAGTTTGTCTACCTTGGCAGCTCCATCATTCCCAGTGGTCTCGCGAAAGATAATGTGTCCATCCGGATTGGGAAGGCCAGAGCAGCTTTTGTGAGCCTGTCTCATCTGTGGCATAGGTGTGACATCAGCTTATCCGTCAAGGGTCGAGTTTACAATGCTGCTATGTTGTCCATCTTGCTATACGAGCAAGAAACCCGACCGCTGTTCACCGAGGATGTCAAAAGCCTTTCAGTGTTTGACCATTGTCCGAGTCTGGTAGGAACACCGGATCGGTAATGCTGAAATACATCGAAAGGTATTGGGAAGAAATAACTCACCCACGATAGATGAACTGATCACACTGCGTAGGTTGCGCTGACTTGGCCACGTGCTCCGTATGCCAGTCGACCGACTCCCCCGAAGGGTTGTTTGTGCAGAACAACGCGAAGGGTGGAAACAAGCCAGAGGAGGTCAAACAATGAGTTGGCAGCAGAGTATGAAAGCCAATGCCAGCAAATTCAGCTGCGCTGGTAATTGCCGTCTCTATGGATGGGGACCCCGAGACGGGCCACATCAATGGTTGGAGACATTGTCAGACATAACTCAATGGCGCTCGTGCATCCAACCTATTGCTTTCAATTCTTAGCTCCTTTTCCAATCCCCATCACTTAAAAGTCCACTGACAGCTGTATTTACGCACCAACTGTTCAGCCCCCGCTTCCAATACGCAGTTACCCCACCTCCCCAGATCATCGGTGGACGAAATTGTGGCAGCTACAGCCACTGTACGACAAGTACGTGGCTCTTACAGCTAATAATGATATATATATATACATTTACTGAGCTAATAGTTGAAATTGTTGGGTGGTTCAAAGGCAGAAAACGTTCACAGCGGTCAGTGGACTGTTACACAGACCTGTGCGGGTGAAGTTCAGGCTTCGGCTGGTAACTGGTCTGAAGACTGTTGGGAACTGCAGCCCAATCCTTCTCGAGTGTCCGGATAAACGATGCTCTCTACCTAACACCACCCGCGAAAAATTGGAAACGTCCTGCATTACATGGTCGTCGTATATAATGGCGTGAACTTACTGACCAAGTGGTCCGTTGTTCGAACCCAACCTCAACATCTCAACTTATCCTGTCTAGTTTTGGACAACCTGGTAGTATCTCAGCTCTCATGCTTCCTGTGGGTGGCTTGGCGGCTAGGCATCGAAAGATGTTACGGCTGAGCGATCATTATCGATTGTCATTATCGTTATACAGTACATGCAGTGCCGCCCTTTCGGTACCACTTTTCTCTCCTGTCTGGGATAGCAAAATGTGTGCATTCGATTAGAGCGATCCTGTTCTACTTTTCACAAAAGCGGTGATGTCTGATTTTGTGACGACTGTCGTGGTATAAGCTTACTTGGTGTAACTTATTAGATATTTGTTGTCCTTACGAAGTATTTTACTCCTGGAAGGCAAACTAGACCAGACCTGGTAGTCGTACTACCTCGATAGGACACTACGAACAACTGAGAGCTGGATAGGATCATGTCGTTGAAATAAAAAATGGAGCGAGCAACGCTATTTAATCAAACATACTCCACCGTATATTTGGCACATGGGCGAGATAGCTCAGTGGTTAGAGCGCGAATTTACTGACCGGAATGTCCATGGTTAGAACCCGCCCTCTGTCTCATGACTTCCCCTGTCTAGGCTTGGGCAACCTGGAAGTATCCTAGCCCTCGTGTTTCCTTCTGGTTCTTATGGCAGTTAGGCACCGAAAGGGTGCTACAGCCGAACGAAGGGGCTGAGTTGTGGATCACCTGGCCTTCAGCCACCGGTGGAGAGCCAAAATTCATGACTGCTGTTCCTTCTGGGGCACGCAACTTGATTCCGGTCACTATGGTGCGAGCACGCCTGACAGGTCTTCGCAATTCAGCAAGAAGCACACCAGTCCACCATATTCAGACAACTACGTAGCTCAGCAGTATAGATCTGAGATGGCTCAACTACTCTGTGCAGTAAATCAACACCACTGTTAGGGAGAACGTGGATTAAGCATGGCAGATGTGAAAGAAGCTGTGCTAGCGGTGTTCAGTCATATCTGTCCGACTTCTCTGATACGATCAAGTGACCAATGGATATCGTCGAAATGGATGCCATGAAATCCCTCAAACGCTCAATAGTGAAAAACCCAAGAGAGAACCGAGAGTTACGGAAGACAAAAGGTTCAGGAGATTGACGTAGCTACTGTTAGTGAAACGCTAATTGAGAAGATGATTCATTAATTCACTCTCAAAGACGCCGACTGGAAAGATAAACCGAACCCTTCGAAGAACAGTTTGGCTGGTCTCCTGCAACACAGCCCCGGGAGATAATGCATATGGGCGATTGGGGGTGTAAACCTTAATCGCCCGTCAGAAGAAGGAACAAAGTACGAACTATTGGTAGTGAAACGTGAGAAGCCACCAGGATTGGATGTCTGTATCCAGCACTCCTCAATGATGGCCGGGAATCCCTGGTGATTCATCTGTCAAAACCCATTGATGCGGTATGGGGTGTAGAGAAAGTGCTGCAGAATGGGACACATCGACAGTCACCCCTGTTTTCAAAAAGAGTACGCAGACGGTATACGAAAACCACCGTTGTATTAGCCTGGTAACTGTGGCATCGGAGTCTGGTCGTCTGGTCTTATCCTTCTAAGGCTGACTGAACCCAGGGAGAGGCATATCCATGAAAACCAAGCTAGGTTTCGTCCTGCAATAGGATGCATCGGTCGCATTTTCACCCTCCGACAGATTCTGGAACAGCAACACTGGTTTTAGCAACCAACAATAATATTCTTCTTTGACTTGGAAGTTGCCTGACTTTGTGGATAGTCAGATACTATGGCAGTGTCTATGGAGCAAAGATGCCCCCACAGCTTCTTGACCCTCCTTAAGGCGTTGTATGCCAACTCGCGTGGGCGCATGATCGGCGTCATCATCGATAGCATAACATCAGTGTTAAACATTGATGTTTGGCTGACTTATAATCATGAGTCACTTGGGGGCTTTATCATGAAAAAATAATAAAAGTGAATTGGGTTGGGACTTAATGCTAGCGCACCACCACCTCCAGACATTCACCCAAACACTGGATGGAAACTGACAACAGACATGTCATTGACATCGATTAGTAGCCATTTCCTTTAGCGTCTATAACCATGTCCACTGGGGATCACTTGGACCCCATCTTGGATTGAGAGTCGCGGCGACAGCACGTAGACTTTTCGTACTCGATTTCATACCCGTATGTCAGGTCAAAGGTTGACCACCTCTCTGATCAGGCCACTCTGAATTGGATACGGGAAACAGCACTCTGTCACACCAATGGTGGTGCGGCGTACGTAATATACAGCCAGACCACCACAGCTTTTGACGCTGATCCTATCCCTCGATTGAAGTTCCTGTTGCATAGTCGAGCACTTCTGTTCTAATTGTCTCGTTGCGGATTCTCCTGCACGGTCCTACACGAGCTATGATTCTGAGACAACTGTTATCGAAAATTTGAAAATTTTCCTCATTTCCGCTGCTTCTAGTGGCCACGTCACAGCGTACAGCAAAACAGCTCACCCTGTAGCCTGATGCACACGTTCCTTGAGAATAAGGGACGCAAAGCTGTCCCAAATTAATAGATACCACTCGGTCATAGAGGTTCATTAACTGACCTTATCTGTCACACTGCGCTCGGAACTAATACAACTTATAAGGTATGTAAAACGTTCCACAACTTCGAGTGCCTCTCCTTGGGTTGCCATCTCGAGCTCCAGGAGAACTAAATTTGTGGGCTGTTTGTACGTATGGTAGGTAACATGAGGCAACGAAGGACAATTGACGTCAAGAGACTCGTTACGACGAAGGTCAAGCTGATTCTTCTGTGCGTACCGCAACCACTACAACTATCGGTTTTGAAAATGGACACTATCACCGATTCTACTGAGTTGTCTGGGACAGTTTCCTTATCCAAAATGCAGGCGAATGGATCAGACAGGCGCTGGCTTCTCCATCCTTGAACGCTTCAAATGGGAGGTTGTCCGGGCCAGCAGCTCGATGGCACTTGAGAGAACGTGTACGGTCGTAAACCTCCGACGCCGTAGGTGGTTCCAGGTCCACCATCTATCATTCAGCTGCATTTTCATGTAGCCACAGCTACGGCAAGCTGGATCGCCCAAGCGTCCTTTTCGATCTGGCTGTGCGTACAGACCACCGACAATTACCACATTTCTTTCTCTCGGTTGAGCTGCTCAAATGGTGCTTATGGAAATTGATGTAACCATAAAACTCATAAACATCCTCAAGGCATTAAAGGCCTCTCCCCGGGTAGGTCTATAAATAATTATCTTCATAATTCGCCTTATCTGTGAGGATGTCCCGAATGTGTCCCATCTTCCCGTCTTTGTTGAACTTCCTGTTTAATGATACCCTTCAAACCAAAGCATCTTAACAGCGACATAGCTCAGTGGTTAGAGCGTGAATTTACTGACCGGAAGGTTCGTGATTTGAACCCGACCTCTGCATTTCGACTTCCCCTGTCTAGGCATGAAAACGTGGCAGTACCCCAGCCCTCATGCTTCCTTCGGGTGGGCACCGAAAAAGTGTTACAACTGAACGATTTTTTATTGTTATCTTAACAGCATCTCAGGCGTCATTTTGAGTTTTACGACAGGTTTGCAGGAAAAGGGTGTCACAGACGAACGATAATTGTTGACTAGCCCCACCACTGTAAATGTGTCGATTGAGTTGGTTGTTTGTTCCATGCACCTGACGGACTAATCGTTTTTGGGTGCGCAGCTCGGACAGAAAAGACCAGAGTAGCTTCTTTCGACTTGCAGTATTTGTGGACCGGACGCGAGGTTAATCCGGCACTTAAAGAACGGATGTATGGCATGTCAATTCTAGCGACCCTTCTTTTTTAGTGCGAAAGCTGGCCTAATCGAGTGACTACATCCAACGGGTGTTGGCATTCGACCATCGCTTTTTAAGGAGTTATGTCGCGTTTGCTAGCAGCTGCGTTACGGCAACACATTCTACGCAACAGCTACGAGACTCTTCGGAGTTTCTTACTGGACGACAGGTGCATTGTCTGGGACGTATTCTACCTACTCCTCATATATACTTTGGTGGGGTCTGACAGTAAGGAAGGTAATTAATGAAGTGGAATTGGAGAGTAAGAGAGTACACTGCGGGACCAGAATCTGCAGGTTATTGAGGGCTTGCGGCTTGAAGCATTGCCTGATACGACTAAAAAGTTCACTAAGTGGTAATCCTCAGACAGTTGTGTAAACCTCATTCGATTTACCTTTTTGTTACTTCTTTCATAACTCATGAGTTCATCCTATCTTGGATACAACGGCTCTTCAGATTAACGTGTTCAATAATGTGTGGTAGGACGTCATCACAACCCCTCCCCACCCTTGGCTTAATTTGTGGTTACCGTCTACCCATCTTCATATTGAAGCGGACACTGACGACCCGCTCTTTTTTGACGTACCTATCTTGAAAACTTTTTGTTCTTCCAAGGAACACTGAACGCTGACTTAACCTCTTACCCTTGTTCGTTTTTCGGCTGTCTCACAGTTTTATTCTTCGGTGAATCTCTCCCCTACCACGAATCACCCCTTCCTATTTTACAGTGAACAGCAGCTGTTCCGGATACAGATACAGTCGCAAAAGACTCACTGTCCCTCGAAAAGTGTTTGACCTTATTCCATTAGGCGACTTTGTCTGAGTCGACTTTCCAGATATATCAAGAAACTCATCATTTTAAAGCTTGATTATTGTCTTCTTATTTACTTTTGCAACTGTTTCTAGTTGGACTTCTGGGGTAGATGTACCATAGGTTGTTTCTTCCGCAGTGACGACATAAATTCTGGCGTAAATTGCTTGCATTTTTTAAGCGGCATCGTCTTGTTCACCATACTGTGCTACCCAAAGGCATACTTTACGTTTCTTTAGCTGCTTTTTCCTCCGAATGTCTACCGATTATACGGATCCCTATTACACTGTCCAGGATGAGGTTATAAAAAATCTTGAGTCAGCGCGCACCCTGTACCAAGACTGGTTGAATGCAGATTTGCCTAAAAACCTGCAGGAACTTTCTGATAACTTGCGGCAACTTCTTCGAAGTATTGAGTGGGATTTGGAAGATATTCAGGTGCGTGATGTTTGGTCTTTTTCTTTCGTTTGTGTAACAGAAATGTACTAAACAGCATGTTCCAAAAAACATACCTTTATCACATAAGAAGGTCTGTTAGACACTCTGGTAACTGCTTATTGACTTTTGTTGAAGGTTTTTCATTTGGTCGCGGTTAGTTTTTATTGTCTTCCTTCTTTTACCTGTATGGTTGAGAGATGACCATAAACCTGTCTAGTTGAATGTTGCTCCTAGGCGCGACACAATGGCCTCATTTAGCTTGAGTTTTTCTACTATGTCGACGTTCGCAGTCCCCAGTGAGAATCGACTAGTTGTGTGCGGTCTTACCGGAATATTATGCTCTTTCGGAATTAATTAACGTTTGTGTACGTCAGTCGCAACACGCCTTAAATGATCACGATGAAACATATGGGCATCTGGCTATGTTTGAGTGTCTATCCCATTGTGAACCCTTTGGTCTCACCGGCGGCCTTGCAGTTTGCAACACTGGACGGAACGCACAAGCCAACTAAGGGTTCTGAAAACATATCAAACTGGTGGGAACTCTTCGGCACTCTCATTGCCGGTTTAACTTTTTTTAAGTTCCATCAGGTAGGGACAATTAGACACCAGACTATGCAATTGGAGAAGTACACTCATTTGTAAATTAAATTAGTACTAACTGAATCTCAGCTACATCTCGTCTATGATATTCTCCAACGGAATGTACTGCATTTGATCCTCCACATGTTTCATTACCTTGAAAGTAGTGTGTCCCACCAAGGGGGCATACTTCGAGATCTCGAATATCATACCAGTTGAAGCCTGAGACAGCCTTTGTGCGGCACATGCATTGGAACAATAACAGAAATGAGAAATTCAGCTGAGATTCAGTTGGCTTTCTCGCAAACACTAGGTTAGATTGCAAATAGACTGATTTCGTGAATTACTTACTCCATACTCTTAGTTGTGCCGAGAGGCAATACTATGTTTGAATTCGAGCGAGTTCATGTTTTGACGCAGAAGACTAGATATTTCAGTTAGAATCATTGTTGCTTGTGAACTTTTGTTGCATACTGTGGTTCCAAACTTGTCATTGTCGATGTATTATGAGGGCTCAACCAAACTGCCCAACAGGTCGAATAAACTCGCGAACATCAGTACGATCTACGCTATCGATGTTTTCACGTTGAGAAATCAGTAGGTAACGGCCAATATCCGAAGAAGTTCAACAGATGCGGACGGATTTAAAACTTTTCTGTGGGCGGTCGTGCCTTTTTTCTTAAGGTTATACAGCCTTTGATGTGGTCCTCGCTAAAGCTCTCTTAGTCGGTAGGTTCCTGAGTGTGAAAAACCTAACAAATTGATGTAGGTCATCTGAAGAGCCAGTAAACGCCGGAATCCGGATCTACTCAAGTGAGGATAGTGGTGGTGTATCATTTATAGCTGGACGTTGTGCACCTCTCGACTTCCCCTGTCTAGGCTTGGGCAACCTGGCAGTATCCCAGCCCTCGTGCTTCCCTAGACAGCTAGGCACCGAAAGGATGTTACAGTTGAACAGTGTGGACGTTGTGCACAACATGGATAAGCCAACGATGACTCAACTGGACTTATAGTCAACCCTTTCCACCTGGAGCCATTTGGAATTGTTCATTTATCTTCGTTTACGCGTGGCCACCATTTATTCAATATGGATTTACCGAATAATGGAACCTCATCTGTTATGATGATAGCTCAGCGGTTAGAGCGCGAGCGTACTGACCGGAAGGTCCGTGGTTCGAACCCTGCCTCTGCCTCTCGACTTCCCCTGTCTAGGCTTGGGCAACCTGGCAGTATCCCAGCCCTCGTGCTTCCTTCGGGTGGCATGGCAGTTAGGCACCGAAAGGGTGCTACAGCTGAACGATTTTATTTTTTATCTGTTATGATGTGATACTCAAAGCTCCGCTTTATGGTGACCGTACTTCATCGAGAATTCGTTGGCTGCCCATTACTGGTGACTCCTAACATGGAAGAAACAACTCTACCCGCATTTTCTTTATGGTGCGATCATCTTCCATGAAACTAGTGTAATGCGCTGTCCTCAACGAATAATCAGTTTTAAGAGGGAACTGCACCTTGTAGCTGAGGTACCGTTTGTCAGCTTGTTAGCGTAGATTGGCGTGGTAAGCTCCGCATTAACTACTCGTCCTGTTGGAAAAAAGGATCCTATTTTATCAACACCAAATAATCTTTAAATACCGGACCTATTTTTCTGCATTACCCCAGATGATTTTCAGGTCGGTGCGCTAACTTTCTCTTTTGCATCTACAGGAAACTGTGAGCATAGTGGAAGGCAATCCATCCCGTTTTCAGCTATCTGAAAAGGATGTCGCTGCAAGACGTCAGTTTTTGCGCGAAACTCGTGACATAGTTAACTCCGTTAAATCCCAGCTACAAGATGCTGGAAAACGCGAAGCCAACGGTCCTCCTATTTCGTTTAAAGTTACAATTGCCAGGCCAGTAACTAACGGCTCAGGTCCGAATAGGTGAGTTTTCGATTGATTTTTTATGCTCTTGGGGTCGACTGTCTGATTGGGCATGACCGTTATCCTCGTTTCGAATGGCAGTGAATAACGTGTAGTTCGGTATAAAAAACTTCCTTGGCGGAAGACTGCTGCAAATAAGTTTCTCGAATCACTACAGATGGCGGCGTTGCCTGCTGGGTGAAGGCAACAGGCGTATCACAAATTCTTTAGCGTAATTTACTACCCAAATCGCATTTAAACACGCAAATCATCTTGATATCGTGAAAACTAAGGCATCTAATGGGTAGTTCTCAACATTATCACCATTAGGCCTTAATGCCTATGACAAAACACTTCAGCATCTTTGGCATTACTAAAATACGGCCGCAAAGTGACAGATCATTCACTAGAAATGACCACAAGGTCTTTACAGATTATTCGGAGCAAGAAAATGGTGATCCTTTGGAAACTGTCTTAAGAGCGCGGAACTGAGCAGGCGGTATCAGAGGTTTTTGTCGTGGACTCGAAACACCTTGATGTACTGAGACATCTCAATTTGAGATACCCCACCGGTCAGGGCTTGGAGCTACTGATGTGAAGGTTTTTGGTTCGAGCCCAACCCTGGTTTTTCGATTGCTCCTCGGTAGGCTTGGGTAATCTGACAGCATTCCAACCTTCGTGCCTGTTTCGAGATTTACGGCAGTTATGCATTGAAAAGGTTGAAGGATTACGATTCTTTCAAGATCATGTCATAGCATGACGGCCTGTGTGCCTCAGCGGTTCACTGTCTATGCCGGGGGACGTTCGCAGAGGCTCCGTTTGGTCAGTGGTTAGAGGCTGGGGGTTGGAACACGTGTGGTGAGTTCTTTAGAAACCATAATACCATGACACTTTCCATCAAGCGATGTTGCCTTGCCCTCAGACTTTCGGACTCCCACTACAACCAAGGTTCTCACAGCCAGAAATAAATTCATGCAACACCGGCCGCTGCATGGGGTGGGTAGCTATGTTTTCTGCATGCAGCGGGACGGGAAAACAAGAATATGCCATCACCGACGCCTCCGTTGTTTCTTTTTCATATACTTTTCCTCCCTCTACAGTCCCACTAATAATACACTCCTTGTATAGGCCCCTTACGACTGACAGCACCATTCGTCTTGCCTCGGCCTCATTTGCGTCATATGTAATTCTGTCGTGCCAGCCATCTCATATCTGGAACTCAGTTTTCAAACATCAGTTCCAGGTTCATCTGGTTACCTTTAATGTTCAAACTTTGTAGCAGTCAGGACGAGAGACTTTTGTTTGAACACTGTGCATCGGAGACAAGACTTCGAAGTCCAGGCGCAATCATCGAACCAACTTTCCCGTCGTTCTACCCCCCCCTTCCAGCTGTCGGGAATGAGTTGTGCGAGGGTTGGCGTCGCTCTAAGTAATCGGACGGAAGGTCCCTTTTTGGGCTGGGTATCGGTTGATAGTCGTTTCTGTGCTGTTCTTCTGGGAGCCTGGCTGAAACTATCTCACAAACGAATGTGATGCATGAGAGCATGCATGATGCAGTACCCCGTGGGGCGCTCTTACCACGTAAGGCTCATGGTTTTTCGGAGGGGGGGGGGAGGGGGCATGGAGCATTACATAAGACACAAACTTACTGACGGGAGTTTACTGTGTACTAGGAATTCAATACTTCGAAATTTTCCAACCGAGCATTCACATGGTCGTTTTTCGGTAATCCATGACTTACTTGACTTTCCTTAATTTACTTTCTATGATAAACTCGGAATGCCTCAGTAGTTGTTATTGCCATGAGGTCACCATGGCTGCACGAAAAATGAGCCTCTGGGACAAGCAAGCGATAAAATAAGCTGTTCAAATAGGCATTCGTTGTTACGGTCTCTGTATCTCAGGAGCTGATTTCACAAAATGTGTTTAGGTTCCATACTTGAGATCTGCAGTTCTCATTTCTATAACTGCAGTGATATTTCACTGGTAAACCTGGTGATACGGCAAGCCCGAAACGATCTTTGCAGACGCCCATGAGCGAAGATTGATATCATGTTGGGCTTTCTTGATCAGGAATTTTCCGGATTGTGTACTGGCACTGCCGTCTAAGGTCCATTCTTGTGGACCAATTTATTAAGTTACGCTGAACAACACGTTCGCTACGATAATAGATCATTGGTTTCAAAAGTGAGCACCCGTCACCTGACTATTGCGCGTTGGTTTGTAAAATCCGTTATCTGCCTAAATTCACTTTTTTTAGGAACCCTGTCAGTCAACCTCTCCGGACAACAGACACCCGACCAATCGCATTCCCTGTTCCAAGTGACCCGCTCACAGAACAAAAACATTTACTACGTCAACAGGATGAAAGAATTGATCAGATCGGAGCGAGCATTTCCACTTTGAAGGGCATGTCTCGTCGAATAGGGGACGAGCTCGAAGATCAGGTTGCCCTGTTGGATGACTTTTCCAATGAAATGACCCATACAGAAACAAAACTAGACGCGGCCACGAAGCGCACCGCACGTCTGTTGCATTTGAGCACTAGTCGAAGACAATGGTGGGCTATCGGCTGTCTTTCCGTCACCCTGTTTGTCATTCTTATTTTACTGGTTGTATTGTGATAATGCTGTCTTTGCCAACGTCGATTGATGACTGCAGTAGACGTATGAATATCTATCTGCTCGCCTCTATTTAGGTGGTGCATTGTCTACAGGCCTCCCTAACTAATGTCGTCTCCACTGTCTTTCGAATCTGTGCTTGTCCATCGTCTCTGCGCCTGT
The DNA here is from genome assembly GCA_003604175.2 of Clonorchis sinensis. Lineage (NCBI taxonomy): Eukaryota > Metazoa > Platyhelminthes > Trematoda > Opisthorchiida > Opisthorchiidae > Clonorchis > Clonorchis sinensis. The sequence goes on from CM030369.1 coordinate 210,148,119, forward strand.
TGCAGAAGTTATGTTCATCGCATTACTATGACCGTGTTTTTGACCACGTGGCTTTTCATCATTCCATTTCTTCCTGATATGAGATCTCATACTAGTCTTGTTTTTTTCTGCTATATGAATTGGTGATTGAACGCATCAGGATTTGGTGCTAACCTCCCCAATCATCGGAGCATTATTCATTGTGCTGCAGTATACCCCAGGAAGAAACCTATTCAAGGTAAAACCACTCCTCTGGAGAGACAACAACAGCCTCTCACATAAACCAAATGTCTACTATGTAACCACACCAAGGAGAGGTCACTCTCGGAAGGAGGCTACAAAAGTAATCCTTTCCAACAGAGACCACCACGGACAGTGTGGGCATTCTGCAACTTTTTTTAAGGAATTGTCACCTGGTCGTGCTTTCCGGGGACACTTCTCGAGGTCTGTATTTGGATGAGTCTCTTTTGGAGAGATTTCTATCCAGCCTTCCTCCGAGCTGGCCTCCCTCATTGTGTTTGTTGTGTAGTCACAATTCTGTAGCCCACCATGGTAACGTGTAAAGTAAGGTGAAGTAGGTAGCTCGAAAAATGATGACAATGGTAGCCCCGAAGTTCACATGAGCATCCTCTTGTTCCGAGCGAGCAGTGAGCTCATATGATCCAGCCCTATGGAGTATCAGCATCATTAAGTGGACACTGGATAGAATTGTCCCTCTTTGGACCGTCACTGGTATATTCATATTGAGATCAGTTACATTTTGTAGCACGGTGACACAAACGTCCTTGTTAGTTCAAATATTTTACCTACTACGAATGTTACAGCTTGTGCTTACTTTCTCAACTACTCCCACGTGTCATACACTGAACACTGACAGCACAGTCACACCGCATAGGTCAATCAAATTCTCGAAATTCTCAGGGGTGGGGAATGCTAGCTTTATTCAGTCACACTAACTGTCTACTTTTCTACTGTGGAGCCTGGGCATGTTCAGGCCATTTCATGTGGACCATGTCGAGTCTTTGAAGGATGGACCAGGCTAGCTCCGAGCGAGAAGCGTCTTTGTAACGTCTATATTTCTAACTCTAAACTGTTCAGCTGTAACACCCTTTCTGTGCCTAGCTGCCATGCCACTCGAGGGAGGTACGAGGGCCGGGATACTGCCAGATTGCCGAAGCCTAGACAGGGGAAGTCGAGAGGCAGAGGTCGGGTTCGAACCACGGACCATTCGGTCCGTAAATTCGCACTCTAACCACTTGAGCCATCTCGCCATCTCTGGTACACTATCGATAGTCACCCACCGCAACACGTAGCACACCTGTGCCTTAGAACCACGAGCGACTTGAACGAACGCGTTCCTGCTATAGATTCTTGTTAAGATCGGTTTGATTTTGTAATCTCGTCAGGATAATCCTAGGTATTAGAATGTTATCAGGTCCGCCTACGTCTGAAACAATCGCTTCGTTTTTGTTACTTCCAAGCCAGGCCCGTTTTCGGATCTTTCATAGGTGCTGAACTGCAGATAGACCGGCCAGTGCCCGTCAGCTTGGGTGGCAAAGAGGAAATTCGATTCCGAGATCAAGGTGATGACCTATTTCACTTGTACATGACTTAAATGCCTCTGGCTGTTATCCCACAATAGCGCCAAACTTGTCAAATTTGTTGTCACTTCGTTGAATGTGGTATCGTCTGTTGATAGTCTTCTGTTGGTTTCGACGCGTTTACTGCTAAATGGGTTATTTCGGTGTCGTGTTCATCTGAATGTCAGCGGAAAATTAGTCGGATTCGGTTTCTTTTGGCGCCATTTATAAGTGAGGCTATCTAATCAGCCTGCTTGCTCATCACATCAGTGTGTCTTTGAACGAACGAGCGGACAGAACAAAGTCAATTCCACTGTAACCATGGCAATGGAACATTCCGTAGGGAAAAATTCAAATGTCATCCGAATAAGCATATCCAGCATTTTACAACAAAAGGAAATTGATTGAACTAGGTGATGTACTCAAGTCATAAACAGGACAATGTGATCACTTCTCTGCATTCTTCACGATAATCCAAGGGTAATGATTTTACGTTTTCCAAAAAACTGCGCAAAAAATGGGAAGCACCCAGGGATGTCCAGACACTAACCATAGATTGTCTAATTTAATTAATTTGTGCCTTTCGGTCAGCCGTAGGCGCGTCGAATGCTTGAACATGAGTCCGCAGTGGATTGTGTGGAACAGGTTTCAATTGAACTAAATGACGACTAAGAAACCATTACCACATCACAACACGGACATGGCCTAATCAATGCTAATGAGCGTACACAGAAGGTGCACAACTAGTGGCAATAGTCTACAGACAGCTTTTGGTCTGCGAACAACCGTTGCTTCTACTAACACATTGGTGACTATTGAAATGGTTGGTAAACCTATGGCATGCGCCACGTTGTTATTATCGGAAATTCACTTCCCCTGACAATTTTCTTACCGATAACCTCTAAAACGTGTCCGCGGTAAAAATAATTGTGGCATTTCAGGACTTAAATTGCGTCTTCGGAAGAGATGTGAGACACCGGCTTCGTATCACTTAGACCTCCTACAATGCGTAATGGGGACGGGAAATCTGCGTTGTGGATCTTCGTTTGATCGCACGGTCCGGAGCAAGCTGCTATCAAGCGGGCCCAGGGAATCCAAAAAGGCTTTGCGCAGGAAATAGGTGAGATTAGACCATAATTTGAACACTTGCACTAATGCGACGCGAGGCCATCATGCCCTAGCGTAAATATGCATCTGGTTTGCTGTCCATCCAAACTCGATGGTTGATTGCTAGTGTATTTTTTTTCAGGCCACCGATTGGGTGGCAGGTTCAGGTCTTGCGAAGGTGGTACTCGCAACCGTGGCACGGCTCGGCCCACCCAAGAAGGATGTGTGAGACTTATCGGCATTAATTGCTGGTCCTCTGCACAGTACGAATCGATCAGAGCCAGTGGCCAAACAAAAAGGTGTTCTCTTTGCGTAGATGATTGTACCGGAGTACAATTAACTAAGAAGAAATTCTATGGAATTTTCTGTAGTCGTGTTCGATGATTTCGGCAACACGTGAACCACTGTCTGGAAACTTGTTAGGATTATCTTAGGGTCGAAAGTGGTGTTCTCTTTGCGTAGATGATTGTACCGGGTTACAATTAACTAAGAAGAAATCCTATGGAATTTTCTGTAGTCGTGTTCGGCAATACGTGAACGACTGGAAACTTGTTAGGATCATCTTAGGGTCGAAAGTCTTGATGTACTGTTTTTTGTTCATGCCGCCATCTACATATCGGTATTTTATATTGTTACTGCTTCTGTGGAATACTCATCCATACATAGGCACTCCTTGTTTTCAGATCTAACTGTCCAATTGTGAACCGAAACCAAACAACGGAATATCTGTATAACATTTTTTTTTACGGATTCCGAGGCAAAGCACCCGTAAAGTATCTCAAATGCAGTATAACTGGCTTGTAAAGATTGCCATCAAGTTAGTGAGCATGGTAGAGGTGGATACACTTACTGGGCTGTGAGCAAGGCGACAAATCGCCGAAGTTATTTGTCTACTGAAAAGCAATCAGTAGACAAGTTGGTAAGTATTTCAGCATGAGCGGCTGAAATCCTAGAAAGACTGTGGGTAAGTGTTGGAAAGATGGTGGATTCCGTAGCCGGTAGTACACGATCTGTTACGGGTGCTGGAAGAATCACTGTTTCTGGAGCATGTCAGTGCATTTCTAGAGATAAAACTCCGTAGCCAGACGAACGTGCGCACGCATGCGTTTGACGCGGGGAGAATCGATTGAATGTATATCTACCCTGCAGTCTCACTTTTATGGATACAAATCAACAGTTATATAAAAAGCATGATTGTACAATGATGACCCCAATCTTGTGAATCTTGTAGTTTTCGGGTAGAGAATTATGGGTCTCTAGTCCTGCTTACACATTCAGCTAAGAAGTTGAACCTGTTCTGGATGAGTTTGTTTCTGCAGTATGACTCTCAGTCGTTGGGAAGGCTTCCTGTGTTTGCGCGAAATTCCGTGAAGTTCCGTGATCGTCAGGTCTTCCGCCAACTCCAGAGAAACGGTGTGAATTGGTCATCATTTCTAGTAGTGGTTGTATTTGTTGTTGATGATGTGGGTAGGGTCTGGTTTGCAAGTAAGTAGGATAATCTCCGGTGTATACAATGGACTGTGAGGAGGGATACTGAGTGTAGCTAACGCTCGGCAGTTGCCTTTCCTGAACTGCCTGTAACCCCACTGTACCAGTTCCTCCTGCTTGCCCCCAAGAAAAAATCGAATTGAGTGCAGATCCTGGATGGATATTTGGCAACCACGGGTTTTGCATAGTGGACAGTGTATCTGACGGCTGCATCACAACCGGATTGTGCTTTAGTATACTGTCAGATCCATTCACAGTTGAAGGGACCGATAAACTGAGAAAAGACTGAGCGGCCCCTGGAAAGGCTGTAGCACCGTTTGGCACTGTGGGCCTGAACAGAGAGGCGTTACCCACCAGTGGTTCAAGTGGTCGTGGTACATCATACTCGTGACTACCTGTCCCGCTATATGTGTATTCGGGCATTGGCCAGTAGGCAGGATTCGGGGGTGGTGTCACGGAATTGCGATCCACCGGTGGAGCTGGAACATTAGTCAGCAAAAGCGCTTGTGGTATGGGATGTCTTCGTACGGGTATAGTGGATGGCCCAGGTGTTGTGCTGAGGCCGTTGGTTCCTGAAGTCAAGAGTGAAAAAGCTGAATCACAGTTCAGCGTCTTACTGAAATTAGTGTCATGTAGGATGGAACGTTCAGCTACGGTATGTGAGTGTCCAGAATCTAGTAGTGTGATTGCCTCTTTGTTAGTCGACAGATTGAACCAACCTTTCTTTGTCTTACTGTTTTGCGAATTCCTATGAAAGTCCTTCACCGGAAATTGAGGGAACTGACAGAAGCAATGTAGAAAGTGTGTGACAGAGTAAAGCAAAGCTAGCGTGACAATGAAGGTGCCAAATACAGCACCTAATAACTGGAGTAAAGAAAATCGTTCAGTGAAGAGGTATTCATAAGCCCCAGCTGTATTGCTAACACCAAGTGTTGATTCTGCTCCCACAGGTATGAGCTCACTAGTCGATCGATTATGTACTGTGACTGCCACCAAAGTATCTTGCGCTGTGTAGGGGTCGACGACGGTAATGGGAGAGAATTTTGACGGCCCATGGATACGCACAACTACTTCATGCACTCTAAGATTGGAAATCACTTCACTGATGTCCTGACTCGGTACCTGCATGCCGTTGGAGCCGAGGCGATCAATGGCGTCGAATACATGACCGGGGCTACGTGCTCGTGGGCTGTCATCGTTCCACACTGTACAGGTGAAATTCTTTGCTACTGGTTCTTTCAGGCTGACGTTCAGTGCAATGCTTCTTTCAAATAATCTGGTGGGGTTGGAGATTTCAGCTGTACTGTACATACGATGCTGGCTGTGAGGATAGTAAGATGGACTTTGGTTCGGTGTATATTGTGTAACGGCGTCGAGTGTCTTTTGAAGCTTGTGCCCGTTTATACGGTACGTCCACGCTAGGCTAGGGGCTGGTTGTCCCTGCCCAATACATGTGAGTTGGGCATGATCCGCTTGGTTTGTCAACAAGCTAATATCTATTCCCACAATCTTCGGATTCGGACAATAAAGCCTCCAGCTCTGGGGCAGTGGCTTTCCGAGCAACTCTGGTGGACTGCCACAGGTCAGGTTGAGTTGGTACATTCGCTTTGTACCCGATGTAGACGGACGTTCAATTGTGGTGGTTGAGGGGTCAGGTTTGATTTTCGCCCGGTTGTCCATCTTGTTTGTTGTTTCGTGTTGGTGGGCATATAGCTGTTCTTCGAGTAGCCTCGATAGCCAGAACAGTTGACAGTTACAACTCAGTGGGTTGTCTGTCAGATCAATGGAACCCCAGTCGTCTAAATTAACAGAGGATGATTCTGTCAATGAGGTCCATGGCCTAATGAGTCTCTCAAACCGCGGATCTAACCAGGTTATTTGATTGTGCGAAAGCCCGAGCTGCTTTGGTTTTGCCTCTGCGATGGTCTCGTAATCCACCTCTTGTAACTTACAATTTCTCGCTGCCAAATTATTCACCTCGGAACCGCGAAAAGCACCTCGACCAAGAACCAAACCAGAGTTGTCTGTCAATGCGAGCAGGTTCAAATGAAGACCACTGAATGCACCGGGTTGTATGAGTGTGATTCGATTTCGGGACAGATCCAATACTCGAAGTTGTCGCATGGCTTTGAACGTGTCTGGATGGATCTGTACAAGGTTAAAATTGCTAATTTCAAGATATGTCAGTGTTTCGAGGCCGGTTAGGTTAAATGCAGTTAGGTGCCCGTTGTGTTGTATTCCGGACTGACTGATTCCAAGGATGCGAACTTTCGCCAGATCTGGAGGTATCTGTTGACTGTCCAAAGGTAGCTGTGGCACCGATGACTGACAGAATAGAACTGGTCTTTCGTTTTCGGTTAGCTGCATGCACGCTGACACAGTAACTCGATTATGACCAAATAGCATCGTTGTTATCGCCAACAGAACAGAGAGAATCGACGCCATTCTGTGATGAGTAATGAGATTCCTGGAAAACGTGGGCTTCAGTTGAGGCTTTCAGCAGCTTTGCACACTTCTAGCGTTGTCGTGCGAGCCGAGGCTGAATAAGGAAGGGGAAAATGGGAATGGTTTAGTTTGAATTGGGCATATGAGACTTGTGGAGCGCTTATCCCCCACTGAATACACTTTGTCCTGTAAATGAGTGAAATCAAATTAAAAATCGTAGAAGAGGGTTAATGAAAGGAATATTGTGGGTAAAGATCGACCAACCAAAAAAAGTGGTGGCTCAAACCCAGTTCACCAGCTGACAGACTATACGTCATTTGGTTTATTACTTACACCAAAAATTCCCCTATCTGTGAACCACACTGATTCAATACGCCAAATCAGTCTCAAGGGTTTTGTGCAAATTTCACTTTCTCCCATTGAAGAGAAACCTGATCTCCTAATTTTAACACAAAGGTTTGGCATGGGTTATGAAATGGAGCTGATGCAAGCTGCCTCCGATTTGCCACGTTTGTGTAACTTGGGAACACTTGTTTATTTTGTGCAATTTCGAAGTGGAGGTACCGTCACATCCTTCATTGTTTCGATGCTCAGTCACCTCTGGTTATCATATAAATCAGGTATTGTTTCCAAGCTTCAATAATGAAACCCAACTAGTTCAGATGCAGGTGATGGTAAAGTTCCTAGAAATCCACGTACACATCACCCTCGTTTGAACGGCACCAGGAGCAGAGCAAGACTGTTCAAAAGCTGCGCGAATATTTCAGGTGCATCTGGCTGGCCGCGCAACGGCGTGGTATGCAGGAATACCAGTCCGGGTATGTACAATTCTGACACGGATATTTACATCGTCGTACTGATCTATGTCTTCCTAAAATCCTTCCCTAGTCGGAAGCATGACCTGAGACCTTACCGTAAAGGCATGAGGTGCAAATATACTTATCCTAAAATGTATGAACCACATTAGGATAGCAATTAGTATATTGCACAGAGGCGAAATCGGTCCATCCGACGAGATCGCTTGTGGCAAATTAGGAATCGACGACAAGCGCTGTTAAGAATAGCGTCTCGTTCCTTTTCAGACATCATCGGTTTTTATAAATAATTCCTCGTGCAATACTACCCGTCGTTACTGATCGATAAGGCAATGTGGAAAACTGTCAGAAGGGGGACAGGGCACAAACACTAGGTGGTAATTTCAATTACTTCTGAGTATGTAGGAGAAATGAGAACTGGAATACTCTTGACTACGAACCCTACTACGTATGGTACAAACGAAAAGATAGAGTTCCACTAAGAGTTTCTCTCTCTATTGATTCCATATATAACTGGATCTGTATTAGTTCAAAGCTTGTTTGTGGAAAAATCCAAACGCATAAAACAACTTATTGCGGCAAGTTAGAACACTGATTTTTATAAAACTGATTTATAAAACGTTCAAAGCAGTCAAGGGTAATAGCAAACATGAGCGTTCTGGCGTACTGCCTTTCACAGCGTGTGCTGTGGAATCGTCAATTAAGAAATGCCAAAATGTCCAATAAGGAAGGAACACCACTGGTAATCGCCTTCCCAGTCCAGATTGGACCTCGTTATTGGTGCATGGTAAAGTTCCGCCAGTAACTGTGTTCGCTTTTGGTTCAGAAGGTTTTTTTCGGTTACGAAAGCAAACAGTTGTCTTGAATTTTGATGGAAATCGTCTACAAAGTTTAACACAGCTGACGCCCAGTAGGTTAGACAGCTGATACATGCCACATAGAAAAGTGAGTTATATCGTTGGACGTGATAATGTATGACGTTCAACCGTTGCATTCTGACAAAAGTGTGCGGGACTTGTTGCCCCAGAAAACCTGTTCTTGTGTGTGTGTGCGTTTCTGTATTTGCGTCATCCATAAAAACTGAGCCAACTAACAAAGCACTCAGTAGAGAATCAGATAAGAAAACCACAACTGTCGAATGACAGTCGGTTCTGCAAGTTCACACCAGTCGTGTTGTTAGCAGATTACCAGCCAAGTCGACGAATACCAATTCATAAAAATAGTGGAACTTCTTTTTATCCGAGCTATGTAAAAATGAGTGACTGAGCTCTGGCCGTGGCTAGATTCGATCTTGTTACCTGAACTCTATATGTAAACTCCCAACGGATGAGAATGTCTGCTGATCCTATCAAATGACCTAATCAATAGGGTTCTATTGGCACAATGCCTAAATTCTTGACTGTTATGCAACTAGAACGTAAAATAGAATCATATTCCCTGTATCAGTTTGAGAATGTCTTATATGGGTACGCTAGAAAGAGGCACACCTTTGTATTACATCAAACCAGACGGAAGGAATAGTGCGGCAAGTTTTTAACTGAGTGTGCCAGTAACCAAACTCTCACTACAAAGCAATCGTCATATACTCTAGTTAGCCGTTAGATCCACTGTTGTGCCTTGCTTTCTCTGGAAAATATAAGAACATGCGCGCACAGACATCCTCGATTATAAAGATAGAGAGGTTTGGTTATCCATCTGGTCTTTACATGGAAGTGCCTTGGTTACCAACCCGATTGTAGTATGACCTTTAGAACGGGTAGCTTGCCCTCTCTCAAAGCTCATCCGATCGAGAAACGGTTCATTCCACTCCAGTGCGTTCAGTAACTTAAAAGTTAGAGGCAACTCAAAACGTCGATAACAATATTCACTTCTTCTATACTGTGACATTTTGGTTTTAATATTCCTTCACCCCAGATGCTGACAGATAATTTGAATTCTCAGTCGTGAAATGCGTCATTACACTTAGTCTTTGCTCTGTGTTCGCGACACGTTTGCGACATGTTTTTTTATATAATACTGACACCAAGTAATTTACGCGGTAAGACGCGTTACCTCGAACAGGTTTCATCGATAAACATGGATTATTGAAATTTTTAAGCCGTTTGTATTGCTTCGGGATAAAGCGTGCACCATCCTTTGGACTTTGTGCTAGAAGGCCAGCCTAATAAGTCCTTGAGCAAAACAGTCGGCCAATGCAACTGCCCTTGGAAGAAGAGGTTCCCGTAGGGAAATATGAGTGCAAACGATGAAGTCAAATTTGCCTCATATGGCCATCAGCATCGGTACGTGATCCACCCAGAAGTATTCGAAAGCAGGATATTTCCATCGGATTGATTGTTCGGCTTGAACTGGGCCGTTTCCGTATTTAAATTTATCTGAAGTTCTGTTACCCCCTCGATAAGCATGCCCAGTAGGAGCGAGCTGACTGGGGCGGCGATAAATTAAGAACGAGACCTCCTGCGAATAGGTGGGCTTTCTGAAAAATGGCGACGGATCAGTCGTATTCAAGTAATATGGAATTAAGCACTCACTGAACAGTCCAATTTCATCTCAGAAGTCACCTGACGACAGAGAAATTCATATGGGAAACGAATCTTAGTTCGAGGTCATGTTACTGATAGTCATTCACTGGTTGGGTGAAATTTTGATCACTACGTGTATGTGTGAACACAGAAATAACGTGATTTGAGTCCAAATTAGGTTTCTGCGTTATAGTGTTATTTTAGGTATCAGCCCTCGTGCTTCCCATTGTTTGCATTCTGGTTATGAAGCAAACAGTTACACAAGACGAACTGCTTTTTTCGTTATTCCGAGAACGTCCAAGAACGAGGTCAGGGGTGTGTGTGGCCGAAGGTCCACACATTTACATCCAATAAGCGATGCAGATGTCTCTTCAAAAAGTGTTCTGGAATGTGGATAATCCATGTTAGATAAGGGCAGGTCAGTCCATTGGCTTGCAGTTGATCACTTGTTTGCCTCAAGCAAAAGACTGTCACTTTTTGCTAGGTAGGTATCGGGATAAAGGTCTGCTATTGATGAGCTTGCTTGGTTTTGAAAATTAAATCGTCTACAATCAAATAACGTCGTGGCCTATAAGCGATGAGAACGACCATTCATTTGTTCTGCCTCGAAGAATTCCATTCGGATTTCCTGAACTGCCAAAATTTTCGGACAGTGGTCCAAAATTATCATCGCAGTGTTGTTCAACCAAGAGAGGGACTGTTCGTATAGTCTAGACTACTCGGTGGTCATAAGTGCCTTTGTTGTGCGCATGCGAACTATGATTATTATGGAAATTCTTTCAGCCCCAAGACCCAAAAATCCGCATAGACCGACAGGCTTCGTATATTCCTCACTGACTGATTTACATATTCTTCATTAGAAAAACTAATCGCCAAATGAAACGACGGTCAAATATATTCCCCGAGTTGTCCGGAAAAGATTGGTAACGTGCGTGGCTCGTGGCAAATATTTGTATTTAACCATATGGTTGGGCCAATCTTCACGTGTACGGTGGCTAACCGTTGTGAGCACTCATCATCCACGGGTGTATTACTTTTGGGTTATTCAGATGAGTTCTGAGGACAGTTAGAGAGCTAGGAATAATATTATTCTTGGGATGAGTTAACGATACTAATTCACTGGAAGGTGAAACCGAATATTCAGCTTCTGACAGTTGATTTCGAGCACAAAAGCTGAAGGGACTACTAGTAAATCGGTACACGAACTGGTGAACTGAAACCTTTGGTAGTCCTTCACATATACAGTATAGTATCGTTCAGCTGTAGCACCATTTTGGTGCCTAACTGCCATGCCACCCGAAGGTTGCACGAGGTCCCGGATACTGCCAGGTTGCCCAAGCCTAGACAGAGGAAGTCGAGAGGCAGAGGTCGGGTTCGAACCATGGACCTTCCGATCGGTAAATTCGTGCTCTAACCGCTTGGGACATCTCGCCCTTCACATACGCCCTTATAGGTTAAGCAAAAACCGAAACTGGAGATTCGTCGCAGTCTATTGGAGGGTATCCGTTATGACTAGGTCAGACTACTAGACATCGAGTGCTAGCTTGAATTCCAAGGTTACTCAGTTTGAGTGAGACGGAAAAGAGTGATTGAGGATGAGCACTTCGGGCAATAACTCCCAGGTTAATGGTTCTCTTATCCTCCTTCTAGTGCAAGCTTTAGGATGCTGAGTGAAGCATTGTATAGCTCACATCCAGTTCATCTCATTCATCTAGTCAATCTAATTCAGAAGAATTTGAATGCCACACCCTGTTGTTCACGTCTATGTCGGATTTAACGAAGTTACCATTCGGCTGTTAGCGTTCACCGCGTAATATATATATATATATATATGGTATAAATGTATGTACATGCATAAGGTCTACATACTAATCCTGGAGCTCTGTAATGACTTCAGACCGATGTACAAAACCGTGAGCGGTGTTACTAGATCTACCAAGCGTCCTGTGTCAACAAGGTATGTCGGCACCCAGATGTTTTATCAAATCCTTCGAGCACCCAGAAAAGCATATGCTCAGATACACATTTAGACAACGTCTTGGGAGTCAGGCAGATGTGTTGAACCAGAGCAAAGAAAGCCAGGGAGTAACAAGGAAACGGTTGTGGTCCGTTGCTAGGGCTTATGTTTCGATATTTTAACATTAGATGACTGGTGAAGGTTAGAAGAAGATGACATTAGAACACTCGTGCTAAAAACTGACTGACCGAAGCACCTTTTTAAAGCAATCGTAAGAAAGCTCAGTTCAACCTTACTCTTTGGGTGATTCCGATGCAAGTGGTTTCAAGCTCGTCTCGGAAATACTTGCCGGGATAGGCATTGTTTTGAAGTATGTTTAATGATAAATTAGTTTCTTTTGTTGGCGTGTCTCCTGTGCGTATGTTCTTTACTCGATGGATAAGCAACGCGACAGGTCGCTTATATTTGTCAGTAGTAAGGAAGATAGGGGAATTAGTGTAATGTCCAATTCGTTTTGGTTAATGTAACGACAGGGAGGAAAGCTGTTTCCCTTAAACGTAGGGACTGGCTCCTGTCAAATGAGTATGCCCTCTTGTAGTGTAATCACCTACACACGTTTTATAAAGAAAGTTCGCGTTGCTACGAAGCCCAGGTTGTGTGACAGACGGTTACCAAGAAGGCGCTGAAGAAGTTTTCACAAAAATGGTGGCATGACCTCACGGTCATGATGTCCAGGAAAAGATACTTCGCCTGGAACTAGAAATTCCAAGTGGTCTAAGCGTGGGATCAAAATCATAAAACCATAAGCTCCGGATTACAGAGTCAGACGCCTTCGTGCAGCGCATGAATTGACATGCCAACAATATTAGTCTTCCGGAGGGGTTTTACCATATTTCAACTGAATGACGTTTTACCCCACTGCTAATCAGACAATTTTAGGTTAGAGTTAGACTGATGAATTCCTGGCACAGCGGTAGGTTTTGGAACCAACTAAACTCAGTGGGACGATTTCAATTTGGAAGCTTGTCCGAAATAAATTATTACCTCGCTGACGTCCACAGTGAGAAAACAGCTGGCTGACGATCACATCAAAAGACGCCTCACTGCTTACTCAATGTTGATTCCATCCTTTAAGATAACTACCCCCATCAAATGGACAATCTTGGTGACACTAATCTGCTCACTGTAAGATTTCCTCTCAAGTGTAGCAATCGGCCAGTAACTCAGAAACAAAGCTTTCCTTGTGAAGTAAGATATGTGACAACCATGTAGGTAGCTGATTTTTCCTCAAAAAAGAGTTCCTACAGTGGAACATCCCCATGTGATCGACCCAGATATAACAGTGTGAACTTTTGAAGGTGATCGCTGATGCACTATCACACCAGACCAGTCAGACCCTCTTGTTCACACTTGACTTGGCATAGCATACATGCACAGCACGATTCTCAGCAACATACTGCAGTTAAAATATAAAATGAATATAATAAGGCTGGCTGAAGCTGCGCACAGCAACTCGATGTTGCTCAGGTTTTCAGTTATTTACTGAGTCGTTACCTTAGCAGGGCTTTTTGCAAAAGTTAATTTTATGGTTCTTACCCGAGATTTTCCAAATGGCAGGGACATCACTTGTTTGCAAATGAATAGAGATTAAGAACAGAGAACGGTTGAAAAGGCTAGTCACCCTCCAGGGATATGCACCAGTCACATTTACGCAATGGGCAGACACATCCTTCATACGTTTGCAAATGAATAGAGATTAAGAACAGAGAACGGTTGAAAAGGCTAGTCACCCTCCAGGGATATGCACCAGTCACATTTACGCAATGGGCAGACATCCTTCATACAGATCAGTGCCCTGACCCACCCTCAAAAAGCGGTTTAAAAAATTAGCATACAAAACCGCGGTGCGGTTATCATTGGGCGCTTCCACGAGATAGCTTATCGTGCGGAAAATATTTTGGTACTGTCCAAGGTTGTTCCTCAAGGAAGGTAGTGGGTACAACGGACAAAGAATGAGAATAGGTAAATTTTATATGCCCACTCAATTTCACCTCATTCTCAGGTATGACTGAAGGGATCCCCATATGTCTAATCAGGAAAAAATCCTTCCTACTGTTTTTGTCAGACTGTATACCTGCGCATCAGGTCTAAGTGATCAAAGGACTTCTCAGGTCTAAACTAGAGACTGGTTACAATACTATCCGGTGGATGCATACTACTCATTCAGTCGACTGTCCTACTCATGGTACACATGATCCGACAAAAGTGTGCGTAAACTTGTACACATTCAGGGGTGTACGAATGCGAAAAAACACTAGCCGAACGGACTGGACAGACGAGAAAGCACTGAAGTTGCACGTACATTTAACACCGGGCTAGTAAAACTTCATCCGAAACACAAACTGCCAGTGTGAAATCCGAGAGCTTACGAAATGTAACAAACCAAACACCACGTGGAGGCGGGCAGCATGTCACGTCAACAACACATACGTGTGTGTGTGTGTGTATGTGTGTGCAAGCCGTCCGTGGCATTTTGCCTGGCGAATAAAAAAAAGCACAGATGAGGTTTATACCAGAGTAAAGTTGTGATTTCCGACACTAGACCATTAATGTGTCCGTGTGAAAAAGTGAATTTCAGTTAGAGACGTAACAAATTGGAACTCCTTGTGCGGAAGTCACTGAGTCCGAAAGCAACTGTCATTCACATTGACAATTTGACAGGATGTAACTTGTTTTTCAGTGCAATTAACGCGCTCACTAGCTCGCCTCCTTCATTTCATGATATGTGCTACAATTTATGCACGATAAAAGGTTGAACTACTGAGACAATTTGGCAGCATCCATTGCTGTGAACAAGCATACTGACACCTTCCGCGATTGTCCCACTTATGTTGTCGAAGTGGAAGCCTCCACGCCACCCAGATTTGGTGTTTAAGTTTGCACTTGCCTTGGAAATGTAGAAGCCAAAGCGTTTTCAAGTCAAGCTGCTAAACTCAACCCGCCCATCGGCAGATGTTCCGCCTCCGCAAAATGGTGAATCTAAAGGCCAGGGAATGTTGTTTGCACCGAATCACGTGAAACGAAGGTGTTCTAATTCTTTAGGAACCCTAGGGACAGAGTTGCAAATATCATTGTACCAGGATTTCTCACGGTCGATTCTGGTTGACGTCCAAACACACGGCATCAGACACAGAGGGTGTAATAAAACCTGTCCACCCGGGGCAAACTGCCCGAAGTGATCTTAGGGGACTCGCTAGAGGGGATAGTTCTCACAGCCTTTAAGTGATGTTAAAGACTGTTTGGTCGGTTGCATTCTAAGTGGCACAATTAAGTAGATTTATTTATCCTTTTGACTTTGGCTTCCTAGTTATGTGACAGGAGTAACTAGGTAAAGTAAACAAGTCCTTGATGCTGCTGATAATCTTGGTAAGGATCCACGGGATAGAGCCCCGGTGGGAACAGGGAGATGTGCCGAGTTGTTTCTTGGGGTATTCTCATAGAGGTCTTAGTGAATGTGATGTGATAAGACTTCAACAAGTGTTCAGTCCATAGTGTAGAATATCTAGATTGCACAGCGCCACTTGCTTCAGTTCAACTCAGGAAGTCCAAGGACACGTCCAGATATCTCGGAAAAATACTGTCATAGTACGAAGAACGTACAGACAACTCACCCAAGCTTAGAATGGGAAACAAAGGTCGGAACGATTGGTTTAATTAAGTTTGCTGAGCAAAACAACCGAAACGAAAGATGTTCCAAAGCATAGAGATCGTCGTTAAATGTGTCACCATCTGAACCCATTATAAAATACGCCAACAGATAACTTTGCTACGAACTTTCAACAAGAGAGTTGAGGTAAAATCACTTCTGATATTCGATTATTTCGTCATACAAATGTACCGAACTTGGAAAGTTCATCAGACCGGGAACTAAATAAAACTGGGAAGTGAGGAAAAAGCAAAAACTTGACCAGACGATTTGGTTACTCACTGAGTATTCTTAAAAATCCGTTTAAAAAAGGATCTATCTAGTGCCAGATATATAACCGAACACAAAATTGTGGGATCAGCCCCGCACTTTTGTGATTATGTTGTATTGAACTTGGTGAGAAGTAGAAACCCCGGAGACAACAGAGACTGTTAATGAAAAGGCACCGTATAAATTAAACATTAAAAACTTCCCATAAAGTTCGCAGAGCATCGGGACAAAACTATGGAGCCATTTCGGTCTACCAGGCCGTAACACGCAGGCACTCAGTGCGTCCAACCCAAATGACAATTTACGAATCCCACGGCTGAACGGAGATAGCAAACAATGATTTGAAATAACATCTCAGGGACGACCGTTTCTACTGTTGTTTTTGTCGACCTTTGTTATACTGGTTAACGTTACTCTGACATTTGGTTACGCGCAGCAGGTCGACTAATTCGATGTGTTCTTTGCCCTGATGCTCTGGTCTTTGTATCGATTATTTCATTTGCCTGCAGTTAAATCACTTTTACTCACAAGATAGCACTAAAGTTTTCCACCTCATAATTTTTTGTCTCTGGTTCTGGTCTGCATAAGGCTGACAAGGCCAGTCGTTTTTCTGTACCTTCTCAACTTTTGTCCCATTCACTGAACAAGTGCACTGAGTAGTACCAGAAATTGGAACATGGGCTAAAGAAATCAGGGAAAGCAAATGGCCATGATAGGGTTTCAGGCACCATTGTCTCAGTCCTAAAAAACACCAGTAAGGTTACAACACCTTGACTCAAAAAGGCTGCACGAATGTTGAAGCACCGAATTTAGTTCCCGAAAACACGAGGATCTTAGCTGCTCGAGACAAAGAACAGGACGATGACAGCCTTCCGCAAAATCTATCTTGATGCAAGCGAAGTCCAAGAGTGGCTGGAGAGTTTGCGAAACAATGCAAAACGTCATCATCGGATAGAAATTGTAATCGTTTTGAGGAAGCAAAAAGGATGCACCACAATTTTCTCAAACAGGAAAAATGGTGACTAATTTGTATCACTCCAAATTCAACTTCTGGTGCATCAGAGTTGAGGCCATTTCTCAGTGTAGCCGTGCCTACTAGAGCAGCATGCTCAAAGCTACACTATTTACGAAGATTTTGAAAATGAAGACGCGCATTTGGCCCACATGGTTCTGAATGTATCAGATGCACAGAATCATCAGTGGAATGAAACTCATGTTTACGAACTAAATCTCGACAGAAGAAACAACGACAGACACATTGTGTCGGTTTGAAATGCCCAGAGAATGAGTAAGTACCAATATGGAATGGTTACCAAGGTATCAGAACATTGGATAGATTCTTTCTGCTTCCATTCAGACAAGTGCAGTACATTGCACTCTGAAAATTCATAGGGTACACTGGCGCGCTAGTTTTTCGACAGAGTTAAGACCTCTGGCCTTGGAACTGCGTAAGTAGATGTCCTCCAACGGGCTTGGAGAAACACTGATCAAACTGTTATTCGGACAAAGTGTTGAATAAAGGATTTGACGAAGCACATTTTTCTACTACCTGACAAGATTGTAAGAAGGGCGGTCCCTTATCATTGTCATGCTTGTTTTTAATCGTCTTTGTGAAAGGCAACTTCTTTGAATAATATCTTAGTATCTTACGAGAATGACTTTTTTTAATGTGCTATTTCGCCGACCAGGAGCGAATATATTATAAAAATGGGCATCTCGATAACCGTACCGCATATAAATCAGCTTTCTTCGCAGATGTTTGATTCTTCCTGGGACAAACATTCCAGATGGAAGTGTGTTATGACCTAACTCACTGGAGGCGAGTATTGTCGCACAACACTCACATAACTGGAAACGGATGGTAGAGTGGAAGCTTATATATGGTTGTCATGGTCACATTGGCAAGTTGATAAGGTGTGCATTGTTCTCTATGTTATTTAGGTGGTTGGTCTCATTGTTGAGTTTATGAATTATTAAGCAATCTGAAGCTAACATTAACCTGAACATAGAATAATAAATCCTGTCTGAAGGCTGGTAAAGAGTTTACAAATCATCGCTGCACATTTTGTTGGTGGCTTCTAGTGTTCTTTATCAGAACTTCAACTCGATTCTCGGGGCCGGAAACAAAAAATACGTAAGTTTGCTTGATAACTCTAGGGTCACTAAATGATTGCCTTGGGTCTGTTGATCACGAGGACAGATAGACACGTTGTAACGAATAGTGTTTATTTTTGAGAAAAACTTGACCTCCTAAGGAGTTATGGCCAGATCTATTAATGTTGAAAGCTTTTTGTTTGAAAACACTCAAATCCTGCATCAAAAGAGTGAGCTTTGATTCTTGTATGACACACAATACCCACTTACTAGGACATTGGAGTTTCAGTTATCAAGAATAATGACTTCATGTCAACCAAGATTGAATTAGGATAAAGATATTTGGCATGCCGTCCAGTGTTGTGGCTAACTTTGACAAGCTTCGTCATCGATTACTTCATCAGTTGATTTAATAAGCAGGCGCCTGGTTCTACTCAAAACCCGGAAGCGAAATCAATTTTGACAGATATGGACCATGCCAAAAACAGTCATTCGTTTTTTGTTATCAGCAATTTGGTGCATTGTTCTAGTAATGGGAGAGCAGCGAATGACAATCGACTATACTAGTGGTGTAAAAGGGAGTGAGGAGGAGAACGGATGCAGACCGACTGAGTTCATTGGAATAACGGAACAAATAACAATCTAAAAGTTAGGATATCCACGGAAGTGTGATCAGAGAAGGACACCTGGGTCGGTTTTCGGTGAAAAGCGTGAAATTCAGAATGGTAAAAGCACTACAAATTCCACCTCCACGTTGGGTTAGTTTGGAGCTGACGAGCCACTATAAAGTGCTTGTAACTGCTGACGTCCTCTTTCTAAATGTGCTACTCGAAATTTATCGGAGATTTGACTCTCCCGGGGTTGTTCAAAAAAAGCTTCCTCTTCATTTATGAACAGCTCTACTTCAAGAGTGGTTGGAAGGTGGGGCAGTCAAATTTTGTTCCATTAGCATTTCTACCATCTTTATTCTTAAAGTTTATATCACAGGCACTCTACAGAATGAGGAATTTTCACTTTGTCACCAACTGCTGCATTGTCCTTACTACAGAGCTCCATAGAACTCGTTTGATGAGGGATCCCTTTTGACCTGACATCTTGCAAAAAGTAGGTTGGGTCACTTTGAAACCAACCGGTCTAAAGTAATGGTAAACAAACGTATTTTGGCGTAGTATAGGGTAACGGTACCATCACAGGTAAGCAGAGTTCAGCTTTCGAAGTTACCTGGAATCTCAACTCGGGCAAAAAGGATGAGATTTTTCAAAATGAACATCAACAATGTCTGGCAATAGCCCTCACTATTTTTTTTTACAAATTCAAGTCAAACGATGCAGACTCTATTGTGGAAGTCCGCAGCGCTCAAAAAACTATCTAAATGCGCTTCTGTTACTTCAGCTTTTTCTAACTGCCACGGTATTCAACATCCACCCCAATGAATGAGCAGCGTTTGACCCCAAAGTAGACTCTTAGTCGAACTAACGCTCGTTAACTGTATCCTCTAAGCTTTCCCTCCCAAGCTTATACTTTGAACTTAGCCGGAACTCATAACAGTTTTTAACAACTCAGCAAGTCCTCTACTCAGCAGAACATGTATTTTTTAAAAAATCCTATTATGGATACATTCATTTGAGCGAACGTAACAAAAAACGTCACAAAAGCTTGGAAATAGCTTATTTCTTCCATTTGTAATGTCTACCAGTCACACCACAACTAGTTTTTGCAGGCTCTCATATGAGGACCAACCGAGAGTCGAAGTCAGAGTGCTCAGGTATTGTAGATAGTCATTTCTCAGATTGAAAGGCTCATGGTATGCTTCCATCCACAACACTTCGATCACGATTTTCTGGATATGCGAACAAACATTTTTACGTTTCTTTGGTAGGGAGACGCTGCTAGTTTACCCTTAGGGTTAGTTATTATACGTGGGAAGCAATACTTCGCCCGCCTATCGAACACGTCTAAAAATCTAAAAACGGACGCACCTTCCTAATGATATATAAGTGGACACGTCCCAGGACAGGCACGTTCTCCACTAAAAAGACGCTCATTTTATCAACCGTCAGAGGTAGGAAAACAGCGATCTCACAAACGAAATGTCTTGGCAACTGATTGTTATGGCAACAAAATGAGTGGTGCTCATCATCGAGATGTAACTTTACTTCCATTGCACCACCCTGTCATCATCTTGAGAATGGACTGTGTAGGCAGACATTTCATCTGATACAGAGAAACTTGTCAATCCCTGATGTAGTAATTAGATTTTTTCAATGGAACCAGGTTGAATAGAGGGTGGCTTACTGGGGGGGGCGTTAGAGAACCCCAGCTGAGGCGAAATCAAACGGTTTAGGATAAAAATGTACAATCTCACTCTCTAACGTGACCATCTGGGGCAAACCAGTGCTATTCGTGCAGTCACTCTACTTGTTGGTGACACCAAGATGCGAACTTAGAGGTCGGGACGTTGTGATTCCCTCAAAATTCGCCAAAATACTCACAACATATACACCAGTACCAACATGTGGATGTTCTTCCGCGTTATTCAGCTTCGAGAGTGCGTAATGAAGGGGACCACTACAAAAAACGTGAAGACTTTTACAATCCTGTATCCTTGCAACCTGAAGAGGTTAACTACCATACTAAGTACTTTTCAGGTTTACTAATTTTGGAAAGTAAATGGTTCCTGTAGAGAGTAGCAAGTTTAGGTTTTTTTCCACAAGACAATCTGACCTTTTAGAAAGAGAAGGAGAACAAATGACTTATTGAATACGTTTCAGCTTGACGCCAGCTACTCACTACCAACATTCCTATGTGTTCATATTTTCAGGAATGGCACGACATTTCAGTGGTCAGTTAACTCATCATCACAAAAGTAGCTGACCAATAGAGAGCCAAAGCAAGTTATACTCTGCCATTTAATGAACTGGGGTACAGTTTCATGTTGAGAAAAATCAGACGTGGACAGCTATAGAAAACTGGTTCACTTCTGATTCTTTTTTTCGCCGTCTTTTTTCGGTACTTTACTTCCAATAAAATACTTTAGGTCTAACTGCCTATTCAGGAAATGTTGTTTTTGCGGAAGAAATTTGAACACAAAGCTGGTTGCAGCGACCAATGTCTGGGACCACACTTATCACGCTCAAATGGTGTCTGTCTGTTCGAAAAACGTTCACGCAGCTTGAAGGGTTGATGAAAAACGCTCGCTCAACATAAGCTATTTAAATGATGAGAAGAATACATCTCATACCGTCACGAAAAACGGTATTTGTGTTGGAGGACTGCATAATGAGCAGGAACTGATTTTACTTAGAAGATAAGCTGGCTGGCAGTAAGAATAAAGTTTAATATGCGGATAACCAGGGTTTCTGACATGCAGATGAAAGGTTTTTTAAGGAATAGTTAACTGTTAAAAGATTTGAATGTGCATAGAGAGGATCAAAGTTCCAACAGAAAGTGGGATAATGAAAGTAGTCGTTTTGAGTTCACTGTTCAGGGGTGTTAGTGTGGGGATTCAGGAGACTGAGTGATTTTTGTCCAAACACGCAGTAAATCCTTGATAGAGGAAGAAAGGGAAAACCCAAGACGCTCATGCAACTCTGCTTAAGCTAAGTTTTTCTAACTTACACCTCTCTACACTAATAGTTCCTTGTGTAGCACACTTTAATTTCTAAGACCATCTGGTCTATCTGAATTTCTCTTGGGTGGATGAAACCATATGTTCTTTTAGCATATTGTGCCGGTAGCATACTTCTTCTGGCCTATCGATTACCTAGGTTAAAAAGATAGTCGGACTGCTTCGGAGGTGTCCTCCAAAGTAATTCACATACAAAAGTTTGCGACATGAACTACACTGACTGGTGATAGATTCGGACAGAGTGGAGTGGTCTAGTTGTCATTGAACATAAATTACGTACACCGCTTAACATCATTTAGTCATAAACATCTCTGTGTGAAAGGCGGTGGGTGGGAAAGTAAATGTTCCTCAGATGCACTGAACGAGATCTTTTTTTAGGTCAGAGCCAGTCGAACAAAATCTCTTCCGTGAATCACGGGTCAAAACGCGCGGTTTATGTGTTTACGCCACGCGAGTAATGTGCTCCCCAGGTCATTTGTAAACCTAAGGATTTTGATGTAGGAAGTGTCACATGTGTTCTCCCGCTTTTGCGGACAATTTTATGGGACTGAAACCATTCGGCTTTTTGTCCTGTTTACATTTTCCTGTTGGTTGGAGCAAAAGTAGGAGAAGGTATGTAAATCAGTGTAAGTGGAGGGTAGCTCAATCAGATTCGAAAAAAGTTGAGATCAACTTTGGTGTTTGGAATAGAACGATTTCATTTTGCTTGGTGTCCTGAGACAGTCATTTATCGTGTACCTTAACAGAGCACACCTCAAAGACGAATAAGACTTGTTAAGACTTATTTCATAGCAACCCCAACGCTTTATTAGCAGAACCATAAACAGGAGTTATCACGACTAGTGTGCTTACAGCTAATAATGCATACGAATCGTCGGTCTTTTCAAAGTGCTTTTATTTTTCAGTCCTAAACTGATCTCATAGATATCTGGAACCGTGTCTGAATAGGCTAGGAACGTAAACAGTCCCACGTACAACTTGCGTAGGAAGAGGAACCATCCCAAATTCATCAGATTCAGACCACAGAAATCGGGTGATCTATCAATCAGTCAGTCATTTAAGCCAACTGTTCTCCAGTACCTCATCGATTCAATTGATTGCTGGCGAAGAAACACACGCAGTCGATCACCCTGCGAATTTTCTAGGTATGCCGGGAAATACTTTGGTGATTAGCGGTGCTATCTCTGATAAATCAACCTACATATTGTAAGAAGCCGGCCTAAACTAGGTAATTTCATTGAATGCAAGAGACTATCAGGGCCATAATGGAAACGGGAAAAACATTACTCGCAGGGTGTTCAGCATATGGGTTTCTTTATAGTGGCATACTTTCAGTGTCACACATTTAGACAGGTTAATGAATAAATTCGTGAGAAATGGCAACGCAGGATGCGGATGGGCCGTTAGATACCGCTCGAATGTCATACCTTAATGATCCAGCAAGGCTGGAAGGCAATACAAGGCCAAAGGGGCTTCTTTTCGGGCTAATTCAAGGTGCGAAAGGTTAGTTTCATAAACACACAAATCTCTAAGTGATGGCACATCAGCCTCACCTCCGGGCTAATCTAGTTAAATCCCGAACCATGGAACGGGAACAGTCACCCCGCGATCAACGATGCCAATAGTATGCCTGCTCCAGATACCCAAGGACTGTCGAAGCATTACGGTGACTAAGCCTATTAGTCAAACGTGATATCACGCAAAGCAATACTTAACTCTTCAATGTTTTCGACAAACCCAATGAACAGCGCTAAGGAAAGATACCGCGCTAGGGATATTTCAGGCAAATGCTTTTCTATCCACAGCAAGATACTACTGGTATGGAATTCCTCGTTGCTGATTCCACATGTTATGTGTCAATCCGGAAACTAGCCAGGCGATAGCGATGCGTTATAGCGATACATTTGAAGTCCACAGTGATATGTAAAGAGAGCAAAAATTAGAAAAACCTGGGAGGTAAGAAAGAAAGTCATTCTGCTGTATCAAACTCTGGGAAACCCTTTGAAGAGGCCTGCTTGTAATCTGCGGAGGAGAACGATCCAAACGAGGCTATATGATTCTACCATCAAACTATAATTCGACCTTATTCCACCTAATCGTAGTATAATTAGCTTAGTGTCTTCCATATCCAGATATTTTTAATGGGGATTTCTCCCTGTAAGTAAAGCCAATCTATTCTGAGAATGCCAAGATGCACTGTGAACCTGTTTTATCTTCGGTGGGAATCATCAACAGTGTACATTTCACGAAACCCAGTGGAGTTTCGAAAAAGCAACCTCCCAGCCAGTAGTCTGAACAGTTAACCATTCGGTCAGGGGCAGCCGATGAGCAGTGATTAGGTCGCACTTAGACACGATATAGCGCCGCTCATGCTCCAGCCACGGGATTAACATTACGCGGTCATGTGCTGACTGAGCCCTCGGGCGATGATTACATATGCAGCTCAGAGGAAGAATAAAGCTCACTCGATGAGCAAACTTTCCATCTAAGAAACCGCCGTCACTCGGGGAGCCAGTCAACACACGTGACTACGGTGTGGATCCCGTGACTGAAAGGTCAGTTAGGGTATATCCTGTCTAAGTGCGAGTTAGTCACACTGCTTTTCAGTCGCTCCTGGCCGAAAGGTTGTTTTCAACCACTGGCCGAAGGGTTTCGAGTTCAAAACTCTTAGTTTCGTTAGATACGCATTGCTAATGATTCCCAATAAGGATGAAACAGCCTTACAGTGCTTCCCGGCTTTTGAGCACAGTTTGGCCTCATTGATAGGACGAAATTCTCATTCAAAACTCCTAAAATCTCCTCAATTGACAACATATCGGGTGACCTAATCAAATCAGCATTCATTTCGGATAAGACGTCCTTTTGAACAAACACACCAAGTGTGTTGCACGTTGTCCCATCAAACAAACTAGCGCGTAAGGTATATACGACCGGCTACTCGTGTTAAGTCTACAAATTTAGATAGGGGGAACCACCGGTTGAATTGCTCACTCGGCATGGAGAATCCTGGGCCAAATTAACTTCGATAATGTTTTCTCACTTAACGTCATGAGACGTGCCACCATTCAGACAGCATTTTAAGTTGGTTCATTTACCATGGCTGCCAATGTGACAGACAAAGAAGACAGTTAGTTTATATTAACTTACAGTCACATGCCCAAAAGAAAGCCGGCAATGAACTTCATTCGAACTGGAACACCGCTTGACGGTCTAATTGCACACGGATTGGGACGACCGAACTCCCACTGGGACGAATGTCTTAATCCCAAACCACTGATTGTCAATTAGGCCAACGGGCTGAATAGAGATAAGACTGATTTGATTCTGTTCGCGTACAGAGCATTGATTTATGGGATAACTGTAGAAAATGATAGTTCGAAAAACATCTGAATTACTCATATGCAGTTCTTCCAATATAAATAAAAAAATTATTTGGATGTACACAGTTTGTTAAAGATTGAATGGCTAAACCCAGAAATTCTTAGATGGGCACGTTTATTAACGGCAAGTAGTGCTGAGTAAGACCACCATTTTGTAACTGCTCTCATAAGTTTATTCGAGCAACGAATGCTTTCACAAAGAAGCTAAAATTACTTGACGAACAACACATATAGACCTTTCAAACATGGTACGCATATTAATGTCACTATTCCACGACGTTTAAATATGCAGCTAGTGGTTCGGTTTACTTCACTACAAGCCTCTTGCGACCCTGTCAAGCTAGACAGGATGTATCTGCAAAACTGTGGGCCATGAGGTAAATAAATTTAGATATATTTGATCGGTTATTCCAAACTGCGTTTTGCGAATGTGTTAGGTCGCTTTACCATCTTATGCCACGCAGAAGCAATACACAAAACAGGTATGGTATGAAGCGTTGTCGAGCGCCAAACCACATTCATCGGTCCTCCAAATAGAGGTGAGGATTGAGATCCGATAGATAGGTAGCTTAGCTAGCCCGGCCGCTGAAGTTAACAAGTTGTTTTTCTTGGGCATATACATAGCTAGCTATCCACGAAATTTGTAGCTACTGCACTCAAGCTCCATCGGCCGGCTTCGTGAAAAGCTCAAATCGTTTGATCAGTTTCACTGGCTAACCTGAGTAACCCCGTTTTACATTGCATAATATTGTGTCGATCTGCGATGGGATCCTGATCGACAAATCTCAGTTAAGTGACACGGCGAGAAATCATACGGTGAACTGGGCCGGAAAAATTGATATAGAATGTAAGTGCTGCGGTTTATTTTTGGGGCCCATGATGTGAACGTACCTGTAAGTTGGGATTCCCCCGGAAGACGGTGCAAACGTTCATGAGTTGACCATGTGCACTGTTGGCAAATGGCGCATATGTACTACTAACTGTGCTTGTTATGGGCAGTTGAATGAAGTCAAGCATGAATTGTCTCGGAATGTTTCGGCAAAAATTATTGGCTTACCAATAGTATAGTTCACTTTTAGTGGAACAACTAAACGGGGCTCAGACTAGAAACTCGACTTCACTAGCGCTTCGCCACCTGAGCCATTCAGCCTGTTGATCTTTAATGAACATGTCTCTTAAACAATTAATGGTTTCTAGGATGGATGCGTGAATAATCGATAAACAGTGAGTTACAACGCAATAATAGTCAAAATTCCAACCGCTAGTACATGGTGTGACAAAAACTGTCGTCGAGTGACGTAAGGCGAAGTTTACCAATAAATAAAACCGAGCTGAATCGTGTTACTTCTGTCCACTCGGCTAAAACTCAATGTTTTGAGGGCGGGTCTTATCAACTGTATCAAGCCAAGCCAAGTGAACTGACTTTCATGCTACATGAATTTGACGCTAAAAGATATATAAATCCAAACATAATCGAAATATGCTTTATACGCCAAATTCTAATTACGTATACCAATACAGACGCATTCAAGGTATGACCCACTATACTACGTGAGAATCTAGTTCAAGGCTCTCAGTGACAGAGTTCACATAAATCTCAACCTTAAATCGTTGGGAATTAGCAGACCCGTCACTAACATAGGTGAAAAATTTTGAGTTAGGTGTATACAATCGGTCGGTTGTCAGGAGGAGTATTCCACTCATTTTCAGCTATCTGAAGGGCATTATGGTCTGTAGCACAAAGCGGTTAGAAAGAGTGAAGGTCAGTCAGTCCTAACAAAACCCTGTCAACATAATCCACGGGAAACTAGGATCGTAAATTTGAAGGCCCAAGAACAATGCAAGGCAGCTCCAGTCAGACTAACATGAGGTGTAAAATACTGGTGCCGTCAATGTTTGTCGATGAGGCATTTAGAACAACATTCACAAATGAGTCATTTTCTGAAGAAATTTAACTAACTCTCCCTCTGTGCTGTCATCTTATTGATCAGTATGGAGAAACTGTCTCCGGTTCCAGGATGCAACCGCCACACGATTATCCGGATTTAAAATCTCTAGAAAACTGTGCTAGTGAGGTTGATCTGGTCAACTGAAATCAACGGATACCAAATGAACAATCTCAGGTCATAATCAAAAAACATAATCAAGCATAATTAAAAAACGACATCGTAAAAGGCTGCAGGTAAAAAGGCGAATTTCATCGAATACATTGTAAGCATCCCCTCAAAATTCTGGTTTAAATTTTCGCGTTTAGTCGTTTCTATGGCAAAGTTGCACAACTTATTATCCGAATCTATGATTCTCCCTTGTTACACTCTATCGTTTTCGGTCTGATCAGCGTTGCTCTAATAACAACCGGAGTTTCTGATGGTGAAGATAAGGAGAAGAGCTCTTTCCAGCTCACATTGTTTAAGCGGATGTGCACTCGGTTTCTAGCAGGAATCTTTCAACCACGCGAGATACGATCAAATGTGCAATTAAGGGTCCAAAAACACCTTAGCTTTCCGTCTCTACCTCTGTAACGACGACATCACTGACGTCATACACATTTAAGGTAGTTTCGGGTGAAAAGATCAGCTGACTGGTCTGTCTCCGGTTAGCGCAAATTCTGAACAATTAGGAAGAAGGTTAGACACCATTGTTTCGATTAGCGTTGGTCAAGCCACTTGTCATACGATTAACGGAATATTTACGACTTTAATAAACCATTTTATGGTGGTCCTGAGCAAACGTATAGACTTTCGGGGTTTCCACATAGCAACTCGTCTAGTCGAGCGGTTGGTGCTTAGGGTGAACCCAAAATTTTCAACAAGAATGCTGGTCACCGAACAATAATGTGAACAAACAATCGCCGGATTTATATGCATTTTAGCATGCGATATCATAATGGTGGCTTTTGTTTATGTTATTTTTATCTGTGTGTGCGTAGTTGGGCTACCCCGTAAAGGTGTTACTAGGGCTTTTATTGTGAGGTTTTTCGGATCAAGCTAGAATATATGTCTCTACTGTGGGCAGTTGACTGAACTTGGAACTAACCGTCTGCTCACCGTTCACATGTTCACCAAGCATCCTATCGCCTATTCAGTACTGGGTTCGGTCCAACTGACACTTGGATGAGTTAGCTTACAATTCCTAGCGCGATTCACAAACAGAATGTCCATACCTCAGCACATTTCCCGTCAGCTTACTGTACCCTGATTGCCGCTGGAAGTGTAGCTAAAAAGTCAACTTATGGGGAAGCTCCTTGTATTTAACTGAAAACTTTTAGTGTCAGGGTCATGTGCTACTGGTAACTCAAGCTGTTACTCGTTTTTAACCACGCTGTGGATGCTTGCTGATGAAAATGAACTGTGCCTGCTAAATCGTGTGCTCAGGAAACTAAAACATTCAGTCCTGCCGTCTATCTCGCATTCGGAAATTCACCGGAAGACTTTTAACATTTGTTTTCCGAAAGAGGAGTGATATAAATAAACACCATCTTCACAAGTCCCAGACCGGGATTACGTTATTCGCAATAGGCATCAATCACATAAAAGTGACAGTGAAGGAACAGCCTTCACTTAGACTGACAGCTAATTCTTTTGTGGAGAATCAGTTTCGTCATGATGTCACTGCAAGTCGGCAGCACTTACCCGTGTGGCTTGCTATGCAGATGACCGGACAGCAGATTTGTGAAAATGGGCAACGACTAGGTAAATGAACGGTTTTGAAAACATGCGACAGTGGTTTTGGGACCATCATCTTAATGATGAGTGACAGCGAACAGAGGATAAATTACGACACGGGTCGTAGGTCGTTGAGAGTTTAACAACATGAATTGCACAAATTTATGGCGTCGTCCCACTGACTGTTTCAGAGGCTACCAGTATACACAATTGAATTTTCGCCCGGTTATAAATGGATTAGAGGATTAGGTCACGTTACTGCCGCCTGAAAAAAATTGTTCAGCCGTAACACCCTTTTGGTGACCACTCGAAGGATGCACGAGGGCTGAGATACTGCCAGGTTACCCAAGCCTAGCTAGGGGAAATTGAGATGCAGAAATCAGGACCTTCCGATCAGTAATTTGACGCTCTAACCACTGAGCCGCCTTTTGTATGTAGAACTGATGCAATGTGAAATCCGGAACTGGTACTTAGCACGTGACTGTAAACTAGAACAGACCCGTGCCACTAAACTGCTGCTGCCAAACAACGTACTTTTATTACTTATTTATTTAATACTTAATTACTTATTTGTTTTTAAAGGCCTTCTCCCTTAGTTACCGCGTTCGTATGGACTGCATCGTAGCTTAGCTTGAGACCACACACTGAAAAATGCAATTGCTTGCTATTTCGTTATTTTGATGGTCTCAGGATGTATCGCAGCATTTGAATTTCGTATCCTGGTGTTACTTATACACATGATCAAGCTCTCAGAAACCAAAGTGTCTCGGCGTGCCAGACAGATTTACACATCGAATTCACCAAAACTGCTATCCACAATAATTTTTTTGAGTCGCTTAAAATTGTTCTGAAAATCTGCACTGCTCGTTTTTTTCTAAGAAACAACAAATACTTCCATACTGTTCATCGGCTTCCTAACATAGGTTGTTGTAATTTGCAGGACAAAGTCAAGATCTGATGGGGTTTTCTCACCCCTCTCCCCACTGAAATTGTTGGAAATAGTATTGTAAATACAGAATAGTGTCTTTTTAGAAACTTATCCTTATGTGTAGTGAATAACTGTTGAATTCCACTCGCATTTTACAAAAGACTGCCCCCAATATGCTGCCAGCAGACTATAGACCGATATAAGCTTGACCGTGAGCATGCATGCCAGTGAAGGAACATGTAAACCCAGTATGTTTCTCGTAATTTATCGCCCCTACAATCGATATGTTTACCATCAATTTGAAAATTTTCCCAGGCTATGTTCAACAAAACAGCACTGCATTGCTTAAGACATTCTCTGCTACTGTTTTCTGTAAGAAAGCCGCGTGTACGTGTGTGGGTACAAGTGACACTTGTTTCCCACAGGTATTGCACAGCTGTACAAGCCAACAGAAGACCGACTGAACGATAAATGTGTATACAGGCCAAAGTTTGTTAGTTTACCACAATATGCCATACGGTCCCCTGAGGCTTTACTTTGGTGGAGGAATACTCTCCGTTTAGCACCAGATGGGAGTGCATGGAAAACAGATGAAAGCACCTGTGGCGGGGAGGAGTTGGAGCGGTGGCAATCTGGTTGACATGTGTGAGGTTTAGGTGTATCGTGCAGTGTATGCACTTGTGTGTGTGTGTGTGTGTGAACATGTATGGTTCGCCGTCTTTGATCTTCACCTAACCTGTCTTCTGCTCCGCCTGGCCAATTTCGGCCTGATGATGGTAGCGTCGCGCGTCATATTCCGATGCAAGTGACTTGCCGAAAACTCAGTTCTTGGTGATTCATGGGGTCTAGCTGAAGGTGTGAATTAATATGTTTTATTTCCCAGGTTTACATTTTGCAAGCACTGTGTGCGGCTTATCAGCACCCAAGCGCTTGGGTGTTGACTCCTACGAGGGGGCATCGAGTAACTATCAAGCAACTTGGAAGATTGACAGCACTAAGTATCGGTTCAGTGCACACAAACTCTGACAAACGATCGGATAACGATCTTATCAGATGCCGCCAAAAAACAGATTGACCTAGAAACCGCTTTTGTTTAAGATAAGTAGGAAGAAATAGAGGCCTGGTCGGTACACTGGACGGTCTAGTTCTTTTCTTCAAAATAAGTTGATAGCAGGTTAGTCAGTTTTGACAGCGGGACGCACACGGTAGTTGTGCCCAGAGGTTTCTTATCGTGACAAATGTACAACGGGTTTTTTTCCTTTGAAAAGCAGCCGCCAAATAATACGCAGAGGTGAGCGCTAAGTCTGCGTTCACAGTAACGAAAGTTTCAGAAAAAGACATCAGTTTGAGGGTTGCAGGTTGTTTATGGCACCTAACCGTCTATGATAATGCCTAAACTAATGCAAGTAACAGTTCAAAACTCACACGGCGAAAGACTGCTCCTAGCTACGTAATATGCTACTCGTACGAAATCATCGCACAGTGGTATTAGCACCGGGGCTCTTGGGTTTTAACTGTGTTAACCACTTTATGTATCAAGACAAGGACGTGTGTCAACATACAGTTGTTAGTGGTACTACAGAACTCCCCCAGGAAACAAGCCCATGGCCGGCACAAATATTTCCCAAATGATCTTTGAGTGCTTTAAGAGCAGGGGGCTTTGGTGCCCTACGTGTCGTTAACTGCACATGCCTGTCATTCAAGTACATGATAAAGTAATTTTATTGATGGGGGACGACTCACGAAACTTCACAAGTCTATTGGAACGTACGAAGAAAGACGGTTCTACTGTTATTTAGAACTCGTGAGCATCGATGCCACAGATCGTTGAAATCATTAACAGTGAGACACGCGTTGATGTTCCGAAGTTTTCCAAAGAATAAAGAACGCTACGTCAAATAACGAGGGCCAAAACTAACCATTTTATCGTCTTTGTTGGCTAGATCGTAAGCGTTATAGATTTTCTGTTTACATTTACATAACACCAGAAGAAGATAACAACCAACGCTGGACAGTGTTCAGTGCGAAAACTTCATTGATTAAACAATGATTTACCGCGAAAGAATGGTCCTCTCTAAAAAAATTCCAACCCCTTCAGGAATAAACTCGACTGTCAAGGAGGTGAGTTCAGAGGCGCGAAAGAGCCTTCCACTGCAACAGCCGTTGAGCAAACAAAACCCCGAAGAATGAAGAGTTGAGTTCTCAACCTGGTGGATGTACTCCCAACGAGGAGCCCCTATGATAGAAATGCCGTGCCATCGACATAGATTTCTCACCTGATTGTTACTCTAAAGGCCCTATATCCCAATAATCGATGGTACACTACTACGTCACGTTGGGGTGCTCTTTTGGAAAGACCGGATCTGACTTAGTCTAGGATACATACGCAGCACCATTGAATAATTCTCATGTCCCCAAAAACCGTCATTTTTTTGCTGGTGTGTTAGAATCTGTCTCCGCGGCAATGTATCGTGTTTGGCGGTTCTTATCCAATCTCAGTATTATTCGCTTTCTTAGATGAGAAAACCACCAGTATTTGTGAACCTGATATTGGGATGTGATAAATGGTATACAGGTTAACTTTATCTGTGTGCACCACTGGTATGCGAAATCACTGAGTACCTATAGGATTTAGTTCAAACGATATAGGAACTTCTATTCCATCCTGGCGAAAGCTGTTAAAAAGATTCGGAGGTGGCACAGTGCAGACCACATATAACTGTTCACCACTTCACGAGGAAACTCTCCCAATCGAGGAAGCATTTTGTGATCCACGGATGTGCTTCCTCGACGGGGCGAGTGATGGAACAAGTGAACACATTTCAGGTGATCCGCGGTGGAAAGACAAAAAATACTTTGGAGGAATACATGATTTTAGCTAACCGGAGATGTAAGAGGATGCAACCAAACGTAATATCCGAGAAGCATAACAAACAAATGGGCTTGTCCTGAGAAAGTCACTGCTTGAAAAGCAACCTGCTCATATGAACATCACCCTACTGTAGCACGGAAGCCCGTAATTGGTATAAAGTTGTCTCTCGTGGATACATGATTCAGGGTATGTTGACAGCTTGCGTGAGCAACCTGAAAACAGCCAAACCTCAAAGTATGCCGGTGCTTACATAACACATAAATCCGACCTACAAAACTCAAGCTTCTATCAATATCATCTGTAATAGAGTATGTTCAGCAACTATTCCATGTATCACAGACTCTGTATTTCGAGCTTTCATGCCATTTTGTGCTGACTGTGAACGACATTATTAGACTGCCTTATTGTCTCAATCGAATCAAGTAAACTCACAGAATAACGTACGGATACACATAATTATAAATATCCACGGTTACAGACACAAGGCACTACTCATGAGGTTGCTGGAAATTCTTCGACAGCCCACGACCGGTTTCCCCCTTCTTGGGCTCATCAGGTAGGTGCAATCCCCGAGTTTCCGTCAACCTTATGTTCTACTTGGGACCAAACTACACGAAATTAGCGAAATACAATCATTCGCAGACAAATTTGGTTTTTGCGGGTGACTCACCTGGAACCCAGCTAAATCTCTCGTTTATGATGATATCTCGAATATCGTTCCAACTGAAGCGTGAGGCATCCTGGTGTAGCACATTCAGTTGCTTAAAAACATCATAAGCAAGAGATTCAGATGGGTTCCAGGTGGGTCTCTCACAAAACCAATTTGGTTTGCAAATGAGTGTGTTTCAATATCCATTTACACTATGAGGCAAGTGCGTCCTTTGGCAGTGTGAAATAGGTTTGAACTGGTATAAACACTGTGTATACGAAGTTCTGAATTTGGAGTGGTTTTACAAGGAGTTTCATGTTACCTGAATTTAGACTACCCTTAGTGTATACCTGCTAGTTTGGAGAAACTTTATCGCTATTTAACTGCCAGGAATTCCAAAACAGCGCTAACTACAGCTTTGATATGGTGATTCGACTTAAGCCTGCGTATCCCAATGGCTGTAACTTTGCATATCATGGTTCGGCAATGTGTTGCCGAGGCGAACAGATCAACAGCCACCTGATCAAATACCAATGGTTCGGCAATTTTGTAAGAATCAACGAAGCAGCACCCACGAAATCTTCAAACCCTCGTACTGCAAGATGGTGTAAAGACAAAGTCGTTCTGTCCCCAGAAATCGGACTGCAAAGGCTGGAAAATGTTTCCGTTAGACGGCCATCTTCACGGAAGCAATCATACTGTCTTTGATCTCAGAAAACTGGACTCTGAAATCTACCACCCAAACCATTCCCTGTTTGACTGTGGCTGCAATTACCTCAGTAAGTGTGGCACGACAAAAAACGCTAGTGCTACGCACGGTATCCTTGGAATTACGGCCTTCTAAAGGGTTGAGTTATTAACTGCTAAACAGCTGAAATTCTTGAGCGATTACATACTTGCAAGGTCCTCAGGCGAATGCCACAAACCGCCAGTTTGCGCTTCCAACTTGTGTCAGGTTGCAAGCGCAGTTTTTGGAGACAGCCTTCAATAACATCTCACTAAAAACAGAGGTTCATTTCACATGCTCAAACTAAGCAGCTTAGTTGGAGTTGAAAACCATTAAAACTGTCCTCAAAATTCACAATGATATTGGTGCTCCTACTTTACTATTCGCTGAACGCGAAAACGACAAACAAACACATCCCTATAGTCAGGTGATCTACGCTTACAAAGCTTGCCTGGGATAATCAAGAAATTTGGATTGCCGCGTTTAAAAGTTCGGGAAAGTTGGGTAATCCGTATCTCTACTTGAGCACCACTCAGAAATAACGATCACAATGGTATTATGCGCAACAGGCGATCAAGTGATGTGATTTAATTCGAGGTATTTAATGTGACACCTGGGGGATCTTCTTGCATTAGCCGAGGCTAATGTACACAAATACACATGCATATACACGTATATATATATGCATATATATTTAATACAATATTGGGAAGTAGTGTCAGGGTTTCAGACTATGCTTCAGAGAGGCACATAAGATTTTGATTGGATACCAGGCTCACACAACGAACTGTGCATGGGTGCCTTCAGTCAGATGAAAGATGAAAGACTAGCATTGTGACTGAATGATGTAAAATGGAATGTTATCTCCGTGTGACAATGGTGCTTTCAGAGAACCGGGACATCCAGATTTATGGGATTCTCTGTGGATTCCTGGGCGTTTGCGGAGGGGACAACAGTCATTGTTCCATACCTGCTAGAGTGGTGGTGGTAATCGATCAAAGTCAATGACACAGTGGTAGCAGATATGCAAACTCTGTGGGGAAAAAAAGTTTAGTTTGAGAAGGGAATTTCGAAGCCAGGTTATCCTCAAGTGTCTCGTTTGACGACTAATTATCAGGCGGCTGTTGATCGATTTACCAAGCTCGATGGCTGGCTTGGAAACGTTTCATCACTATTCGAGAAGGCGCCAGTAGCGAGTGGCTGCGTGGGTGACCCCGAGCTATAATTATGAAGTATGACGATCCAACAAATTGGAATGAAAGACACAAGTCGTCGCAATTTTCCAGTCGCCCATGAATTATCACCTCTTGTTTCACACAGAAACAGAGTAATCTCTCCTTTTAAAGATTTTTGAAATTTCTCGACCAAGGTCTCATTGTTTAGATGGAGTCACTAGTTACCGAAAAGACGAAGGCACAACACAATCGATTTACCCTTATTGGGAACCACAAACACTGCGAATTCCACGAATCTCCAGGACGATAAGAACCCACAACTTCCTGAAGACTAAACCGTTCGGTCAGTGGTGACATCAACTTACACTCAGACTATATAAAGCACCGCTCAACCTTCAATCACGAAACTCACATCACTCGGTCAAGTGTTGTTTGGCTGGGTTTAGGTTTAGGCTTACGCATGATTCACCCTGTCATACTTTTGGGTTCAACAGTGTCCGACCTCTTCAACTGGTGACTGAGTACCGTCTGTAAAGCCCGCTGGTGTGTGGTACTATCTGGCCTAGAGGTTTGACAACAACGGCAAAAACCACAGTAATTCGGATAAACTATTCACAAACCAGGAACTACTGAACTACTGAAAATACCCTGCATGCTCTTAGCTGGTACTGTTGCCCGATGGGCTCGTTAAAAACTCGATTTACTAGCATAAAGTCTCACAACATTCATCATTCCTGACTTCAAATGGACTTATAGTTTCCGTTACAAAGAGCAGGATTAGGTGGAAATGTGTGAACCTTTCTCGTGGCACCTAATCCACGTCGTACGTAAAGGTGGCTTATCCGATCACAGGAGCACCACCAAGATATGACATCCTCCTTATTAAGTGCGAATAACTCTAAGTAACCTTATAAAAAGTGGAATGAGCAGACGGAGTAACGGTAAGGGTCAGTAATGTCACTTAGTCAACCGGGATAAAATTTCTGTGGCCTTCAGGCATTGCATAGAAAAAATCTACCAGTGCGTGAGCTTTTGGGTTGTCCGGGTTACTGGTAGGGAAAATTCTAGTGGGAACTGTTGGACTGAGGGAGTCCGGGTTACTGGTAGGGAAAATTCTAGTTGGACTGAGGGTTTCTAGTTCGAAAAATTCTGGCAACCGATGGCATGTGATAAACCTACTTGAAATCGAACAATGTGCCAATAGTCTATGCTCATTTAAGGGTGGCATGGTTGAGTATTGCTAATATTTTCCATTGGAAACAGGATGTACTTCAGGCTTTTAAAATGATGAGGTAGCCTTAAAACGACGGCCGGAAAAACCATGTTTGTTTCGAAGTTTAGGAGTTAAATAACTAAATATTGCTACAGTTTATAAGGCTTTGTGCTGAGAACCTTGAAACGCCGGAGTCCCAAGAGGGTTCGCTTACTCAGCAGTAGTGAGTTCGGACCGTAGAACAACTGCATATCCTGTAAGTATGAATGCGCCAGAAAGCAGAGAAGCCTACTGTATAGCCAGGCCTCATCACTGATGTGTAACACAAAGAGGTTGAAAATATAGAGGGCGCATGTTTGTTTGCCCAACGTCACGGCACTGAATTCACCAGAGTCTTGTATGAGGTTCGATGATTTGTTCCAACCCCGGTGAGAGCGAACGAAGTAGCGTTTGTGCAGTATTGAAGGTTGGAACGTAGGCTTGTTGGTTAGTCGTTATGTGGCCTCCAAAGACTCAAGATACCGACAGAACACAATAGAGTGCAGCTTTTTTCTAAGATCCTTCGGTTGAGCGCTGTACAGTGGGCTTAAACGACGACTAAGTCATGCACCCATGTGGGTAGTACATTCGGCAACGAGAGACCACTTTCCACCTCACTGGTAAATCGATACACTCGGTATTTCCACATATACGTCAAAATTCGACCTTAAAATTATCCGACAGCACGCAGCCCGGGCGGAAATGCTTCACCAACGATAGGTTGAGTCTGGCGTGTGTGAGACGCATAAAATTCCATCTGATGCACCTCATTAAACTTCGGCACTACCATAAACATACTCTCCAATTTTAATCGTACGGCGATCAGCGACTGTCAGTTACGGTCGTAAACACCACCATAAAACTACCCGTCCTCGAAGAGACGCTAGTTCATAGTGAGACCTGGATTTTCTACTTGTGAGAAACACCGAGATAAGGAAGAACAAAAAGGGTGGTTGGGTAACATGACTGAGCGAAAATTTAGCAAACGACGGTCCACAGACGCACGACTAGTGGTGGAGTGCACCGAGTGGACAAGTGGAAGATGTTTCCGACAGATAGACAATGGAGGGTGCATGCGTATGTGTTTGTATGTGGCGACCATAGGTGCACTACCCGCCGCGCCTGGAACCGTGCTGTGTGGGTAGATGGTGCACGCGCAGGCTGCACTCAGTTCGTAGTCGCGGAATGAACGTTTCGAGCACCCACTGAAGTATTTTTTCAATCATATTCCTACTAATAGTGCACGAATTCTCTCAAATTTTATGCGGGACAAATGAGGTACTAACTGAGCAACTATCTGTGATGGAGGGTGGAAGTAACACGGATTACGTTTTCTCTGTTGATCGGGTTAAAACAATGATTAATGGTACTCATTTGCGCTTGTATTTGTAGACCAGTTTTGAGCATCTTAAAACGTGGATGTTTGCAACCTACGTCTTGCGAACGAACCACAGATTCACTGATCAGTTCAGTTCGGCCAAGAAAACGTTGATCAGACGTTAACGTGTTTTTGTGCTTTTGTGGAACTTCACTGGCAGTTACAACAGAAATCGCTAAGAAGAAGCAGTCAATAGTCAGTTTAGCTTACTGGAGTGCACAAATCAAGCTCTCCATAAAACCAACCTATGGCCAAAGAAGTTTTAGACAAACAGTTGTGAAGGTGGGTTTTACCAATCCATTTTCCCGAATACTTGTTTTACAGCTCAGTTGTTACATAGTATGTAAACTAGTCCCTCCCCAGGAACAAAGATTATCGATTGAAACATCAAGGAAAAATGTGATAGAGTGAATAATCTTATCAGTCATCATGAAATCACAAAGTAGAATCAAAATATTCGTTTGAATCGTTTGGTAACTGAAGTCAATTGAGTCGTGGGGAGATTCCGGTTTCGAACTGAAAAACCAATGCAACAGTCAGTGACTTTTTGATTTAAAACCTCTCGAACAGAATGTCAGATGCAATTGCTCGATCGATATCAAATCACTGATTTCTAGGCGAACTGATTTATTGTGAGGATTGTGAACGGGCGACCTAATTCTTGGTTGGGAATGTTTCGTGTACTTGCATGGTGATCGATAAAGAAGACAGCGGCGCAGTCTGGGTGCTGATCTACGCACTGCACTGGTTCAGTGGTCTTCGTAAGTGCTCATTTATTCGCTTTGGTTTTTTTTTGGTTTTTTTTGTTTCACCTATGTTCCAACGCTATAGATGCATGTGATCTGGTAAACATTAGTTCACGTGTCTGTTCTGTGGGTGGGGTTCTCTGTGCCGAAAATATGAGCTGTAGTATTGCAGTAGTGGTGAC
The DNA here is from genome assembly GCA_003604175.2 of Clonorchis sinensis. NCBI lineage: Eukaryota > Metazoa > Platyhelminthes > Trematoda > Opisthorchiida > Opisthorchiidae > Clonorchis > Clonorchis sinensis. The sequence continues at coordinate 210,186,664 of CM030369.1, forward strand.
ACATCATTGGTTAGGTGGTCGAAAGATAGAGTTGACTTACTCTATAGTGTGCGCAGAAAGTGAGATCACATCATCTGTCCACCCAAGTTACTTTGTAAGGGACAACAGAGTTGAAACACAAGGTGGAGTTGATCTACAAACACTATTTTATATTCTTGGTCAAATGGACTTTGCAAAGGCCATTTACTCTATCATCGGTATCATGCTTCACTTTGTTTCATCAAACTAGAGCATCAGCGATCTGATTGACAAATGTTCACCAGGTGGCTATGCTCACGGAAGCACGCACGCACGCACGCACCCACTCACTCACTCACGCAACCTCTATCTTCTCCATACGCATCAAAACCCATGTATTTTATTTATACCAAAAGTTATTGTCCTTCAGGAATGTTGATCTTGGGTTCCCATACCGTTTCCCTAATGCACACATTTCAGGACGGAGAGAGCTAGTTGTCTAGAAAACTGTTACAGACCTGGTGGCTTTGGTTGCAATGCAGAGAGAGAAAGCGACTGTTAAACAGTTGCATATGAAATAGAATCGCGTAACACGCTGGCTTTTAATACACTGGCTCCGATCCCGTGAACTGCCACTCATAGCAGAGGAACAAGTAGTTCTTGTCCGCTGAGAGGCAGGAAACGGAACTCATTGATAGACAGGAGATTATGTAGGAAAGCCAAATTTATTGATATGTTGAACAGGAAGGCCCGACTTTGCTAAAGTGCTGTCTCTCTCTCTCGTACTCTCTCCCCTTCTCGCCACACAGGGGTGGTCATTTAAAATATTTTGTCCGGGCAATACGTAAAAAAATATCTTTGTAGGTGCAGCTGTGTGCGACTCCCAGTACGATTGACGGAATTCGATAGTGGATCCCAAACCGATGTGGTGATTACGAAATATAGAAATAAACATAACCCGAAGATTTTCGTGCCATTTGGACCCACAGAACGAAAAAAGTATTTAAAAGCGTTTGCATATTTTGTTATATTTGAGTGCTGGTCTCAGGTACGGATTTGCTCAGACTGATTCACTATCGAGATGGACCAAGGTTTAATGAGTTGGCTAGACATAGATCCCCAAGTGTGTTGCTGAAAGGACTAAAATTACTTCAGATTATAAGTCTGGGACTAGACTTGAAACGTAAATACCAAGGGATACCTGAAAAGAATGCGAAGGTTCAAATCTGAGAGGCTGCATAATCTTGTGCAAATCCCTAGGAAACCCAAGGGATACAAATGGCAGTTTAGCAACAGCACAATGGCTGGACCATTGACTTTGTGTTATGGCGCGAAAGTTGGGGGACTGACCACGACAGTTCGCCTTAATTTGGTGGCTAAGGTCAAGGGTTAGTTATCTGGAATCAACAAAGCCTAACTGGAGATCAGCGCATAACACCAAAGAAGAGTTGTGTACATGGGCGATGCTCCGAAATCTAGGAGGCTGCGCTAGTGATCATAGCAGGCGTTTGCAATCAGCTACAAAAAAGGGACTTCGGGCAGTTCGGACTAAAGCATGAAACAGCGAGGGTGGGCTGACTACCATCTATCGTAAGACCGAAAGTAGTACAACTTTCACATAGTTACTTCTCATGGATAGCGAACTATCATTTAGACTGAACTAGTCGTCGGAAAGATTATTGACCGAATGTCCTGCATGTAGTCAAATAGGTCCAAAGGCTTATACATCTGTAAGTCTTCAGAAGGCCTTATTCGTTTATCTGGCACTATTTGAATGGTCAGTGAAAAGGGCCGAAGCGTGATGGATGCGTGATGGAATAGCACGCATTATCCAATGATTTTACTGTGAAGCTTCTTACGGGATAGCATCATAACCTGCTGCTAAGGAAGACGATGGGTGCAGCTCGCACTGGCCGCTCAACTATGCGTCTATGCTCATCTGTGTGAGCAACCGTTTGAAGTTGATTGCACCCCAAAGCGTGGTTGTAGCTTTTAGTGAATTGAAAACATTTTATTCAGAAATCGACGGATTAGAAGTTGGTACTATATAGTATTCAAATCGAAGTCATGTTTCCCAGCCGCATCTGGTGAACGGGAATGATAACCCTATTCTATGCAAAGTGACACGCTGCACGCATTGAACCTAACGTGTCAAAACTAGGACAGTAGTGTTTCACACATATCGCAACCTGGTGGCTTTGCTTAGTCAATGCGCGTTAAAGTTACAGAATCGCAACATGTGACCTTTTACCGAAACTAAATGTCACATTCACACTTGTTTGCTCATATTGCGAGTAGGCGCTGAACTGTCACGATAAGCTTGGTTGCGCTTGAGTTCAAACAACTGAAGGCCTTTAGAAAAGCGCACACGACATGTGTTTCCATTCACAAGGGCGCCAGATCGTGTACCGTGTGCATGCTTAACTATCGGATTAACACTGGGTCACTTGGTCAACAAATCGATATCCCTGATCAGACGAAATTAGCAATAGATACTAATCCAAATTAAAATACTCACCAATTCAACAATCACAGGCATCTCGAGTAGTAAAAACGCATTTGGAAAGGTAAAATGGTGCAAGCAAGAAATATCACGCTTCCATCTTCCTTCCAAAACATTTGACGACGACGACACACCAGTACCCTGGTTTTAACTTAAATTTGGCCTACTTACAGGATGACCGTAAACAATGAGTAGGATTTGGGCATCATAAATAATGGACAGGAAGTAGATTAGTTTTTCCGTGTTTTAAAAATGCACTCAATTTCAAATCTCAGCAGGCGAACATAACATTCACTGATTACAGGCTGTTGTGGTAACGAAACCTTGCGCCGTCAACCAGAAAGGAATTTAAAGGCCTCTTGACAATCATGAGAGGAGAAAATGATGGGAAAACCGTCTTCAGTTGTTCAGCACACCGCTGAAATCAACAATGAAAAGTTTATTAAACCACAAGAAAGCTGAGCGCTGTAAATCTTGCTTCTAGCCCTATCTGTATGGAATGGCTTCGCCTTTGGTCCAGGATTAGTGTAGAAAACAATCAAAATCATACTTTTCGTGACGGATGGGATTTTTGACATACTAATAAGTTCCGAGGCTGCATTTGTGGATTAATCTTATCAAAATTGGGGCTTATGTAAAGTTTCATTTTTTGTAGTTCTTCAGCATACCATTTCCATGTCGTTCAGGGTTACACTGATCAACCTCATGAATTTATGGCATCATTTACCCCAAAGGGTTTAGTGAACTGCTAGCAAAATCCATGTACCGTAGTCCCTCCAAAGAACACTCAAGAGGAATGGTCCAGTTGTTCTGAGCTGGAGTAGCACCCTCATTCTATCACGCTAGACAAGAATGCACTCACCTTGAATACTCATAACAGTGCAATGGTATGCTAAGAATAGTGCACTAAAATAGCCATCTACCGATACAAAAACAGCAAATTCCCTCAGAAGGACCGATATTACCATCCACGGGCACCGTCACCCAACAGCAAATAGTGAACCTCCATCAGAACTCCAGAAAACCAATAGATTCTAAAGAGAGCTGCACCAGAGACTCTCAAGTGTTTCATACATTTGCGAGATCTCATTTTGACCATCATCGTACCACTTTGGGTATTCTGTCCAGGGACAGAAAACTAAGATCGAAGCTTTTAGACGTTTGACAGGTGGTAACAGCGGTGGACATAACGTGGGCTCATCAAGAAATATTCTAACCCAAGTTTTAGTTTTAAAGCAATCCCCAGAATATGATGGGAGCACCATTCCCGATAGACACGAACCGCTCAAAGACCTCGATCGGACAAATTTCATTAGTGAGTGTTTTCCAAACTCATAGGAGAGACTTCTTAATACCCCTGCTAAACAACCAGTGTCAGCTAATGCATATGGATCGTACACAACATCTTATCATCGTGAATTAATGTAGGCTTTCAGGTTCGCGTAGCCAAAAGTAATTTTTAGAAGCCTCAAATACACTGAAAACATATTTTTGTGTACTGAAGACAATCATGTGCACACTTGATGCCCTTATCTTGGAAAATTCACGACACGGATTTTACATCCTATCCTTTTCTATAAGTATAACTTGGTTCTCAGAGTCACCTAAGGCGGTCTGTATAGCATTTGAGAATGGTCTCTGAAGAAGTATCCGTTTCAGACGAAAACTCGCGGGTCCGGAAAACAAGATCGTAATTTGAGTGATAAGTTCTCTTAGGGGGACTTATAAACGAAGTCACTACATTTGGGAAGCACATCTAAATAACCTCTCAAGCTAACGATTAGGACAACTGTGGCGCTTGCATGTTGGACAGTAGGGGAAAGATGTCATTCCAAACAATTGAAAGTATGCTGTGGTTTTCCTGTAACCAATGAGGAAATGTGTAGTGATCAGCGAACGTCTACGGAGTGAAAGAGTTCGGGTGGATACAATAAGCACCAAATGGGGACTAGGATGATATTTCGTAACGCCGATTATGGACAGCATGAGACTACCGACCACTCCGCAGCAGATAATCGATAAACAACCAGATCCTCAGAGCATTTTGAGCGAACACGATGTTCGTTCAAATTGAGGTATCGACGGCATTCAGTTTTACTTGTGATTTTCCGTTGATATGATAATCTGCCCACAACCCTCACTCATAGACTAGTTTGTAGCAGCGTAGAAGAAGAAAGCACAACGAAGAAAGCAATAACCTCAACGCCAGGTGAGCGGATAATCGGAGAAGTGGTTATGCAATGAGTGCTTGTAGGTAGAAAACCCTCGCATTTCATTCAATATTCATCAACTTCCGCATAGCGCTCAAGACGGTATATTGGTTGAGAACGAGACTTACTGGCCGGAGGGTCCCTATTTGAAACCGACCCGATATCTAAGTTCAGGCAGTCCAACAGTATCTCAGCCCTCATGCTCCTCTCGGGTAGCATGACAGCCATGAGCCGAAAGGGGGTCGCAGCCCAGCGAATATTTTATTAGTATGCTAATTTCCATGTAAAATAAGTGTAACGAAACAGCGCTAGCAATATAGGCTTACAAAATGAGTATGTGCAAAAGCACGTGTTGGCACCCACCTACAAACGTGGCCGTCAGGCGACAAACTCGACATATATCAGCTTGGCTCCTAACCAGTTTACGTAACCTTCGAAACAGAAATGAATCGCAATCGGTTCAAAATTTGTAGTAGATCTTCGAGTATGAACAGCTTCAATACTCGTTCTTCATAAGCTTGGCTTGTCCCGTCGTAAGAATCTCACGTAACTAAGTACGAAAAGAACCTAATGCCAAGGATATTTCCACAAGAAGCCTAACCCAACCTAATTGGGATCAATCCAGTCTGCGTAGAATGACGAATCCTACAAAACTCTTATTAACAGTTGACATATGCTGATTACAACACCCTATACGGGTGCTCCTTGTGGTACGGTGGTTGGCCTCTCGTGGCGCATTCTCTGTGGGCCTGATGAACAGAATCTGAGAGTTTAAAACAGTGTTTAGGGGGAGTAATTGCTGTTCACATTGCGCTCAGGTTGCGGGTGCAATCTGGAAGCCACGAAGTAACACCGAGAATTTCCTACACCCATTTACGATATATGACTGTGGTTAAGAAGGATTAAGAATGAAATGTTCACTTAAAATTCCGATAATAATCTGCTTGTTATGATAATCTTCCCAATCGTTAGGCACTAAGGCACTTGGACAGGATGACTAATGACCAAACAAAGCACATCTCTCAAAGAACAAGGCGTGATTTTTCTAACCTCCTTGAGGAATTGAGTGTCAGCATTAGGCTAGCATGTGTTTCAGTTGGGGCCATGTGGAGTTGAACATACTATGTGGTTAGTGCTGCCTGACTCATCCATCGACGAGGGCTGGGCTACATCCCCGCTGGGTAACCCTGGTATACCCAAATATGGAAACTGATGAATAAGTTATGTTTGCAGGACTTGGAAGAGGCTGTTTGGCTTTATTCATTAGGATTTGACTGACAAAATTCAGGTAGAAGAACCCACAGCCTGAAAATGAGGAGATTGACGTGTGCGTGTTCGTAGAGTACAGGATGTTGTTTACGGAACTGGGCTGGAGTCAGGACACAGAAGAACAAAACAATAGAGTGAAGCAAGTCCGTTGGAAAAATGGCTATTTGAACGCATCAGGGATCAGTCTTTTTACAACAGACAGAAAGACAGCAGTTCGAGAGACTGGGTGTAACAAGGCCGACAGGACGTTGCCAAAAAATTAAATTGTTATAATCTTCGATAAGTGTCAGCTGCTAACTAACGTGTATAGGATGAACACGGCAAGAAAGAACCATGAAAATGTGATGAAATCTGTTAGAAACAGCCCCGTATACCTCAACGTACTCGATGAACTCGTTTTAAAACAATACCAGGCACACTGAAGTGGAACCTAATAGCCCCACACCAGAATTCCTTGGCAGATTTATTGAGGTGGAACTCTCTAAGGGAGTTGGTAACAACCAGGCTGATAAATGCTACGGACGAAAATTTACATCAGCCGTTATCGGTGGTATTCACTAAGTTTACACTAACTATACGACTCTAAACAGTGCACCCTTTTGACTGTCATGATTTTATTTGCAGAAATCACATCTACGATTGTAACTGCGGACACAAACGATTATACAAAATAATGCAAACACCCCGAATGACCCGAAGTGCCTTTTGTTTAGAGTTTGGTCCCCGCAACAGGCCACTAACCGTCTACTCCACTAATGAATGAGTGGAGAAATCTTTGGAATTTTTAGATTATTGTTTCATGGAATCAAAATATGAAAAAGTGCACATAACCTGTGCCTAAAACGAATTTCCATTTCGCTTGTCCACCGATGAAGGCCCAGTGCGCACAAGTATTTGAAGACGAAGCTACCGAAGTATCGTACATGTGAATCACAGGCTTATATGCTGTGCTCGAGGACTCTTAACAATCCAGCTTTAAGCTGCTGTAACCCTAAAGTGGTAAGGAACCTACTGACTTTAGGATGACGTTAGATGAACCCTTTCACTGAGGGACAGATCAAACTAAATACTGTTTCATACGTTTTCTACGGTTGGTCTAAAGATATCCCATAGTTGGTCGGTGATGGCTTGGATCGCTCTACACATTGCACGATGGAGTTCTCTGTGTAATTATCGCGTGGTACCAACCAGCTTATGACACAGAGAATTCGACAAGGCAATGTAATTCGAAGACTTTGGGAAACGAAACGAGTTTTGCATCTAATTGCGGCTCACTATGGTCAAGAGTGCAGCTTTTCTGAAGCAGGTATTATGGGCCTTTACAGCTCACTGTGATACTGTGGATAATGTTTCATTCATCAGTTTCCTGTGATGGTACCTTTACTAAACGAAAAATTGGATTCGGCTGCCGTTTGCTGTAATTTGGTTGATATTCTATTAGACGTCCATCTAGGAGTTGGACAAATCATGGTTCTAAGCCAATAACGATGGGAACACGAAATACCGATAACTTTGGCGGACCAGACCAGCATGGAAGATATTGGCCACAACGAGGGCATTTGCAACCATCCCCTTCAGGCTTGAAAGATTCACCTCAGTATGCAGCGCCTAGACGTGCACCCTCAATTAAAAGGTCACACGAAGGACGTGATCCGTAAAAAATCTTTGAACCTCCAATCAGGCAGCAATATCTGCAACGGGACTGATCAAATGGTAACTTGCGTGTTGGATACAGGAGGGTGACAGTCTTTCAAAAGATACAATTCTGGTGTCCTTTTGTGTGGGCACCAGCCACATAATCAACTCGTGCAGGTTTTCGTGACTTTTGATCAGATGTCAGTTATCTTTCAGAAACTACACTTCGTCGTTCTTGTATACGGCGAATCCAGGTTTCTGCAAGAGATGCTTCACCATTCAACAACTGAAGACTGCACAGCGATGTCACTGCTTTAATGCTCGTGGCAACAGAGCGCTTGTTGCTCGGACTGCAGTCTCCGAAATTTACAATGGCTTGAGTTAAAGGTATCCCCAGGAGCCCTAGTGCAATAGACGTGCTACAGAGATGACTATTGGTAGTTCAGATAACAAACCAAAGGTTGCAGTGGATGTTTATGTTACCATCTCTCTACGAGATCCAGACACTAAAAAATAGTTCTATGGACAATTGTATCAAGTGGACAGCATAACAGAGGGGAGAGAAATCTTGGTAGTGGGAGATGAAAATAGTTCTATGGACAATTGTATCAAGTGTACAGCATAACAGAGGGGAGAGGAATCTTGGTAGTGAGAGATGTTTGGAAAGTTCCAGTTGATGGACGAGACAAAAAGACGTTCCATCTACTTCACTGGTATGTATTTGACTAAAGCTACTGCAAAGTTGGTGGCAAAATGCTTTTCAAACACTCGCTGACGCCGTGAACGAATGATGATCACTGTACCTGTAGAAGAGATTAAGCGCTGGTGCACGCACGATGGGACCCACCAGATGTAGACTGAAACTTTGTGAATGCGAGAGATACAAATCGAGACTGTAAAAGCTAAGCTCAAACTTTATCCTTCTTCCAGATGAAAGAAGTACCATTTCAAGCGTATCAACACTGCATCGCTCAGCTAACCGGAAAACAAGAGGAGATTTTCAGGTGCTAAGACCACTACCTTGGGTGCTGAGAGCTCCAATTAACCAGGAAGTGATTTGGGTGTGGTCAGCAAGCAACGGAAATCTTTGGAAACCTTTACACAAGGAGTCATTGGAGAACGAATAGGCTGCATGGTTCACGGATTTTGTTCCTCTAACTCCCCCCCCCCAAATATATAGCCGATAGAAGAATGATCTTATAAGGAGGCGGGTGCGCGCATGGGTAGAACTTTAGAATTGCAAGCATTGCAACAGGATACCTCTCTGAGTCTAGACGTAAGGAGTTCCCAGCAGTCCAGCACAGGGCTTCAATAGACATCCGCCTTGAATTTATTCTGCTTCCATATAACAGTGTGGCATGTTATGTACCCACAACCCCAAAGCTCACAGTCGTTGCCCTAATCTTGTCTGATTACTTCGTAGTAACTAAACTGAACCGTTCTACGAGATAGCGGCGCTCCTAAGCCTCCAGCAGTACAGTGGTGTTGAATGTCAATGTAACTACTGTACCATATTTTGTTCTGAATCACAAAAAACATATCGGACAACGATTCCAGTTAACCGCACTGATGGGAATGACCTGTAACAGTGGTGTGCAGGCGATTAGAAAGCCCAGTTGTACGTGCTTCCCCAAGCCTAGATAAAAAGCCAAGCTTATCTTATCGAGCTTGCCCGATAAACGCATTCCCAATGAACGTTCGATTCATGTCTTGGCAGCCTATTGCTTCCATTCTGTCTGAAAACCAAGTACCCTCAGATTGTGGAAAATAATTTGTTCCCCATGAGAAATGTAGCCAGCTTCCCACTTTGACTGAAGTTCAATTTATTCCAAGTACTGGATATATTTGTTTCGCAGAGTAAACTAAAGCTGTGGGAAAACCCTGGAAACACTGTCTCATGGCTTCAGTGCGACTAAGAGACGGTAGTATTATTCAGTAGGCCACTTTTGGCCTTCCCAAGAAAAAGCAGTAAAAACGGAGTCCAACTATTTGAGTAACCTGATTATTGCGCGATAATAGCTTGTATTGGTTGTATAAATGAATTCCTATGATGCACTCGTCGGTTGATGGTTCGAACCTTTGCACATGCAATGTTGATGAGCCTCAGTCATCTGCCTTCCGGTCGGCTGATTACGGCCAGGTCTGGTATCTAATTTTCCTCTTTGAATCCTTACATGGGAGGAATAATAAAGTGAGCAACAAAAAACTGTGCCTGTCCTGCCTGCTCTCCAAAACGCAGGTAAAAGGCGTGAGTCGACTTCCATGAAATGCTTCGTCGTACAGCAGTAAGAGTTCCACTTAGAGGAGTAAACATGGAGACAACATGGTGTTGGCCGATACCTTTCTAGGCTAAAGCACCCATGTGGTCTTTCAAGATGTCTCAGTGGTATTCTTGGGATATAGTAAAAGGAAGGTTGAGGTGCCCGACGTCAAGTTAAAGTAGCTTGAAAGAAATGTAGCTTTTTATATTGTATGACAGAGTGTGAACTATTTTCCGGACATTTTAACTTGACTTCGAGTCATCTTGTCAGGGTAATTTACAAGTCCCACCGTTTCGCGCTAAGTTTGCAGGCCTATCTTATGAAAACTTCTACGGCTTATTAACGCGAAAATCTTTAGAGCTTTGTCTTATGCAAATACCCGTACTAGCTGATTGATCACCTACAGCGTTAATGTGGCACAAAGCGGGTATTTACTTAATTCCCTAATGATCGATTTTTATGTACACAAGATTCAATGAGAGTTTTTCTTAGGATCTTTGCAAGAACAATGTTCCCAAATAAGCGAAGGGCTGAATGTAATGTGCACAAAGAGCAAAATGTTGTGCTTTCTGCTTCACCAGTCTGAATCTATGCTCAAGCTGATTTATCCTCGGAAACAAGCTCATATTATTCCCAGTAATAAGGGCCAAATTACCGTCTTAACCTCATTTGGCACCCAAAAAATAAAGCTTGCGTTACAAAAGTTTAAAGTAAGCTGGCAACAGCCTCTGGTTAAAAGCCTCATCAGAAACCAAGGAACTAACCATAGGTCACGTTGTTTAGAGAAATGGTGCACACCACTTGGATCGAGCAACCGGACATGCTCCACAAACAAATTGATCGGAGTCTACTCAGAGATTCTTGGTAAACTGACATTCGCGCAACCAGGTGACTACCGCCATCGACCGGTCTTTTCTGTGCAAACCATTAGTCATGGCAAATTTCTAGCTTGGCTCCGTCCATCGTTCCTTCTCGAGCTGCGTGCGCGGTGAATGTTTGCTTAGCAAGGCTACTTCCTTACTGCTGCCCACTGTTCATTCGCGTTTGCATGAACAAAAGTGTGGGCGCCGGATGAATGTCTTGTTTCAAGCGTTATCTAGCTCTATGCACAAAAGGACCGACACAGTAGCAGAAGTGCGCACACACACATACAGCTTCGTCGTTTTCGCTTTGAGAACGAAACGTGAAATTTAAGAACAAGGGTTTAATGTATTTGTGTGCACCATGGTAACCTCGCTATGTGGTCCACCTGGATTACTTCAAAGATGGTGACGAGTGCGTGTCGGTAATAGCTAAGTCTGACGTGGACCAGGGAGCTCGGCCGGAAATCGCAAGTTTTAAATAATCAGAGTTTTCTAAACTGTGAAATTCAGGTAGATTGGCGAATGACAAATTTCTGCGCCTGACCTCTAGTTAAATAACAACACAAACAACAGGTGTATACAGTAGTTGATTGTGTGTTACTCACAAATGTGCTCGAGAAACTGACTGGAAGTCTGCTAGCTAAGATGAAATTCACAGTTTAGTCAGCTGCATCTGGAATGTGTATAAATAATTCGCTACCTACGTTCTGTGTCCTTAATGACTGTGTGCAACAAAACACTAGCAGGAAAGTGGCTCTATGGGCAGTCATCAAACTTGTGATTCACTTTGAATTACTGTGCTGGCACTATACGTACGCAATTTGGCTGGAGGTCAAGTCTATACAGATATGACCTACCGCACATAATTATGACTGTAGAAGTGACTACATCGATTCCGGCAAGAAGATATGACGTCAAAAATGATTGACAGAAAACGTTCTTTGAAACAGATGAGCTACAAGCCTGCAGAAAAATGTAAGCAGGACGCGTCTAGGAGCGAGTACATGTACTATTTTTAGCCATATCGGCGACATGTTGTTAATCCCCGTGCCTTATCATTTCGAGGCAAGCATGCTTATTCTCGAAGGAGCAGTAACTCGAAAAGGGGACCGTCTACCTAAGAACGGGCTTTCCTATCCCCGGTGCACAGCTGAGATACGGTTCTTGTTGAAAGCTTCGACTAGCGGTTTGATTGGGAAGCAATCATCCGCACCATAATCTGCCGAGAGCCGGACTGGAGAAGATGCGAGGAAGGGCACCAGATAGTTTCAAACTGTCGGGTAAATAAGGATCACTTTGGGAACAGTGACTAATTGGCGCGTATTTCTACCGGCTTTCTACATTTTTCCGCTGGGCTATAACTCATAATCGGTCCCGGCTCCGCACGCATATGAAGGTGTTCCGAAAAGTTATTTTTCGAGGCTTTCTGATTGTTTATGGGCAGACAGTGCAGAGTCCTCAAGAAGGTAGCGCACCAATGTGAAACTCATGGCCCAATAAAACTGAATTGCATTGAAATTATATTCCTCAAAGGAACGACCGGTGTTGAAATTCTGTGACGAAAGTTTCAGGTTAGCAAAGGATAAATGCGTCAGTCAACTTCATTCTACCATGCTATCGCAAAAAGCATGGTGAAAAGCACGTCTGGCCCATAAGTACATAAGCGATCAGTCGCTGCATAGAACAGATGTATCTGACCTCCTCTTGCTATTCGCGCAACAAACACAATTAGGTAGGAGCAATCAGTTCACGTCAACTGTCGCCAAACCCCTAGGAGAAGTGTATTCAGTTTGGACAATTTTATCTCATATACAGCACTTGAATGCATAAAGCTAAAATAATAACGACAGGAGTGCCAGTCGTGTTGCTAAGTTGATTTGGACGTGAAACTACAGTTAGTAAGAAGCGAAGATGAACCCATGTGTACTTGATCAGATACCGTTGGCCAAATGGTGTCAGAAAAAGTGGGATGATTTAACGAGGACTCCATGCCCAGTTTCAAGAACTAATAACAGTCATTTAGTTGTGACACCCTTTTGATTTATTGTTGCCTTGCCGAACGAAGGAAGCATGAGAGCTAAGATACTGCCACGATACCCAAGCCTAGACAGAAACAGTCAAGACTTCGCTGTTTGGTTCGAACCGCGGACCTTCCTGTCAGCAATTTCGCACTTTAACCACTGAGCTATCTCAAGGTTTGAAAAACTCCGTGTATAACCGTCCATAAACAAAGAAAAACATTTCAACGTTCGTCAATGGTTATTTTAGTGCCGGTCGAGTCTCAGTGGCATATTTCTGGGTTTTCATGAGGCACGAGTTCAAAATCAGACGAGTCTATTCCTCACTCAACTTTAAAAGACTGCTAATGCATGGTGTTACTTCTCTCCGTTCATTTGGATTAGGTTAGCCATGATGTCCACGGGCGAACTGCACAAGTAGCAGAATTTGTGCTGGAGCAAAAATAGTTTGAATGCAGTGAAAAACTTACAGCACGTCTCAGGCGACGAAAACAAGCTATGTGAATGCGCATTACCCGCAAGAGAAGAGACAGTAAATACTAACCTTTCTCTACTCTCCCTGACTACGATTTCTACCTATCGCTCCTTTCTCCTGTGCTCATATAAGAATTGTACTGCTATTCCAGATTAGCGTCAATTCAGCCTAATAAAACTGAATGAAAACACTGTTGCTCAGTTGTTGAGGGGCAAGATAAGTACGGGAACCAACGAATGCATTTTTCACAATGCTAACAACTAGATAAACAGCTTCTGTCACTGGGTCAAGGGCATCGAAAAACCGAAGAAAGGGTAATTTGATCGCTGAATAAATATCCCTATTCACGGTGTGCTCGAAGTAGATGATGCGCGGAAGATAGGCAGGCGTATGAAACCTTAGACTGTCCCAATAATATGCATGTTATTTTGTTTTCACTGGCGTTATTTTGGTTAGCAGCGACACCATATGTCTGATGCGCACTATGCTCTGCAACCGTTATTCACAACATTGAATCTAACTACAGTGTAGCAACATGATCACACCAGCCCAAGGACAGTGGGATATTCTTTGACCAGTTCCATCAAGTGAGTAAGCTGGAGAAGAGCTGCAGCCACTCATTAACAGTCAAACCGTAGAGTGGACAAACTGTGTGGGTTGGTCATCTAAATATTGCTTTCCGGTCAAACAGAGCGAACTCACCTTGGAGTACAACTGAGGGGTTCCAAAATTTTGTCGCACAGTCAACACTTGAAACTTTATTTTAAAACCTCGCACTCGGTCTTATCACTTCTCTTCCTAAACTGATTCGGGATCGATTTAATCCACCTCAAGGTCATGTTCACTATGCGTGGCCGTGATTAATAATTTCTTTTCGCTATCTTACTCTACGGATGAGGAGCTTCGGCAACATTGTTCGCAACCTATGTGATCATGACTTCTTAAATACCAGTATGTAAATAAAAACTTCAGGCTAGCTGCTCTGGGGGGAAGAAGGAGGTTTTTTTTCTCACCATACCAAGTAACGTCCTTTCGCTGTGAGGGAAGCAACCTTACAGTGCATTGAAGAAAGTTTACTTCAAGAAAGTTGGCTTCATGCTGCCCTTGAAGATAGTCACATCGCACTTATCAGAGCCGATTTGTTTCTAGCCGACCCTCCGGTTAAACGATGCAGTAAAGGTGAAGACGGTGTACAATACAATAAAAAAAGGATGTTGATACACAGATGTTTGTTTTGAAGTTGCTCCCAGATACATCAGTTATTTGAACAAGGAAGTTAACTACCACTCAATCTTAATTGCAGATGTATAGATTACCCACTGTACTGCATTGCTTGAGCTTAGTGAACTCGCCGACACTAGCGCCAAGCTACTATGCAGTATCAAAGCAGGTGATCTAAAAAGAACATAGTGTTTACTTTCGACGTCTGTTGGATTATAAAATGCGGTGCATTTCTGCATAACGATCAGCTTGATTCTGTTTGTGAATAAAACCAGCAGCCTAGCTAGACACAAGCGCGCTGTACTTGGATTTTCAGGTTACTGGATTCCTTCTTCAAGAGTCTATTCACGGCTGAACAACGATTCTACCGTTTGACTGCTTCAAAGAGTGTTAAGACAAAGGCCCTGCCAACCGATAACACGAGTTCACTATGGACAATGATTTTAGCCACGGATTCTATTATTTCAATCTTTTAGTACAAGGCGAGCAGGCAACTACTATTCTAAACCTTCGAGGTAGCTTGTTGAAGCGGTTTGAGCAGAAAAAGAGTGATATTCGGGGCTGAGCGACATTCAGAAGGTAAGCTGCTAATGAATCGTATAAAAGCTGAGGTTAAAATTACGTCGAAATTACTTTTGGAAACAAACCCCTCTCGATATCTAAAGAGCTGTTCATTAGCTGCATATCAAGTCTTTTCCAGACAGAATTGGCCTATACAAGCTGATACAACGCTATCCAGACATTAGCTAGGTACTCTGGTACTTGGGGAGTGGTTAGAGCGTGAATTTACTGACCAGAAGGTCCGTGGTTCGAGCCCGACCTCTGCCTCTCGACTTCCCCTGCCTAGGCTTAGGCAACTTGGCAGTATCCCAGCCCTCGTGCTTCCTTAAGGTTGCAAGGCAGCTAGACACCGAGAGGGTGTTACAGCTGAACGATTAGTTCTTTTTATCTTTTAGTCTGTCCAAAAGATTTCCTCAAAGGGAGCAGTAGGATATTTAATTCCTTTAACTAGTATGAAATACGAAAACAGTGAAACTATAGTGAAACTCAACACTTGCCGGGTAACTTTCATTAAGCTTCCTGCCTCTAATTTACTCTCAAGACCATGATATCAACTAGGTTTGTTCAGCTGTTCAGCTGGTCCGAAGGGAAAAGCGAATTACCCATGGAGGAATAACGAGTGGCCTACTAGCAAATACCGTATACATACCAATTTGCCCTTTGCCCGCGAGACAGCATACAGGTCCTCAGGACCCGATGCCTGTCAGTCAACGCAGCAAGAAGCTAATTAGGCCAAAAACAACTATGGTAGTGGAATGGGCAAGTGATATGTGACTATGGCGAAAAGTAAACGGAGTCCTCAATACCGCTTGTCTCAGTGACCACAACGTATGCTGCGTGGCGGACTTCCAGCCACCCGTCACACTTGAGAAAAATGCGAACAAATCCAGATTAGGTCTGGCAAGACAGGCGGCTGAATGACAGTACATTCCAGCACGCAGCAGGCTACTTTGAAGCTTCGTATTAAGCTAAAGCCGGTTTCACACTAGAAAACGATCCAATTTCTGAGGTAATCCACCCGACAATTTCACCATCGTCTGCCATGCTTTTAAATGTGGACACCACTGGGACCAAATGGAATGGGGTTATTCAACACAAACTTGACTGGTCGCTGTATCCAAGCTAAGCAGCCACGGTAAATTTTTTCACGTGGCCGGTTGTGTCCACTCACCACTGACTTATATAGATAAGCTTGATGAATCACTGTCGTGGTGCTGCCTACCAGTCTAAGATATGTCTCTTGGCACCAAAAACCTGGTGAAATGAAAATTTGTCTGCATGGATAAACTCGCATTCCCAGGGGTTCTAAACTGTTTTATCGAAGCAACTTTTTACGAAGGGGAGTGTACATGTACTGTGCGTTCTGCTTCGAAGCGCCTACAGCCTGCTGGGCAAGAGGAGCTTCTATAAGCGTTACTCAAGAACAGCACCGAATCCTCTGCCGTGGCCAAGGACACGTCCAAGGAAGTAAGGCCTATTAGTACGTTTTACTCTTATTAAAAAGATGACCTCTCTAACTGCAGAACTATAGGCCTTATACCTACCGTACATTTATAAAGTTTCTCTAATACTGCAAGGTCTAGCATAGCCATGTGAGACATAAGGTAGAGAAAATTTACACCAGCTGGGAATGCATTAATTACATCGGGGCATTATACCAAATACCCACACAACAACATTCATACGGCCAGCCGAACGTCACGTCATTTCTTTACTCTAAAACTGCCCTTAGATTTGTGTAATTATCGGCTCTCCTACAGTTACTTGGACATAAGGGGATGGTCCCGATAACCCTAAACATTCCTACATATCCGGTTGCGTTAGTGTGTGCAATAAATTTGCCAGCTTTTTCCCCAAAACGAGTGAAGTTTGTCAGCGTTATCTTTTTTCCTTTTTGTTGAATGTCTTCCCCGAAATCATCATGCAATACACACTAAATGCAACTTTCGGCGTTGAAATTACATCGGGAGAAAAAAGACATGGATTTTGCAGAGGTCACACAATTTCCTTCCCCCTCACAAGGTTTGTCCGAGGCAGGGTATAAAACACATGTTTTTCTAATCCTACTGTATTTTACACTTTTTCGGAAACCGTGGAATAAGAATATTGGGTGAGTTGATGGATCAAGGCGCTCGCACAAGCCCTGACTGTGCTGTTACAGATGAAACAATGCGCTCTCCATCCAAATGCAGATCATTTCCTGCTTTGAAAAAACTAATTTTATTGATGCCAAATGGCAATGTGTGCAAGGCGACCGTGAAAAATAGTCAATTTGCGTCCCAGAGTAATAATCTTGCCAATCTAAAGGCCTTAGATGCCTTCGATGCTTTGGTAACCGGCCCATTCGTAGCGCAGCAGCAGTGCGTCCAATTAGCTATTTCCAGTACGATTACTTTTTAATACATCGGAGTCGTTAGACCAGTAAATAAAAAATGCACCTCATTAAGGTGGCCGGGACATGCATCCTCTATCTCCCATCAAACCTGGTGTTGGTGAGATAATTCCGAGGGAGTTGCCACCGCATGACAACGTGAAACGAAACTGGTCACAATCAAACTGAATGCTATAAAATCCTTCTGGTTACGATCAGTTTGGTTCTTCTTGAACATGGCTAGAAATCATACAGGATGTGTCACACAACCGACCTCAGCGGCCTGCACACCGCCAAGTCCCAACCGGACTTCCTGGTTAAACTTTGTTTGCCGTTGTATGTGCATTGTTGCATTGTTGTGAGGTTTAAGAAGCTCCTGAGACAGCCCCAGTGGTACTATCCTACTCTCGCATAAAGCAGAGAAATTTTTGGCCTCAATAGTGATTGAAGATGTAAGCATCTTGATTGTTGTCCATAGGTTTTATAATATAGGTCTTCATCCTTTCGTTTTCTAAAATTCACAGTTTTTTCTCTCGGACGGTTGTGTAGGAGGCAAGCGCAATCGTGTTACTACTGACATAAAGATGCTAATGGTGAATACGATGCTGCTGGCCTATCTCCGAGATCGCCTTACCATCTAAAAACACCTGTATTCCAACTTATTTATCCTTGAAAACAAAGATTCATCAGCCTGATGAAAACTAAATTTAGAAACTGCTTCAAATTTCTGAAAAACAAGAGGCAATTCACATTTCGGGTCAAAACAATCACTAAAAAGTGGTATGACCGTAAAAATTAGAGCTGATAGTTGCACATACGAACGTTTAACCTAAAAGTTGCACGAAAGCTTGTAAACGTCCACAAATTTATTAAACGAGTTCTGCCCGAAACGAGAAATAATGGTTGGTAAATGCTGACTAGTAGACGAGAAACTAATAAACTGAAACAAGGACAGAGTAGCACTCATTCGTGACTTAAATTGATGTTAACAAGAAACTTAATTGAGTGTTTGGTCAGTCTCTCCTCAGTTGAAAGTGACGCACAGAAACTGAGCCCTGTTCAATTTGGAATGGCATTCGAGAAACCCAAGGTGATTTTTTTGTTTGTCACTATTTAAAATGCTGATTTTTAATGGTTTTTAAGTACGCAGTGAGGATGATAGAACCTCGGAAACTAGACCTACCTGATGGGCGACACAGATAGAGAACTGCGCAGGAGTTTTCACCAACCTTATAAGTAGAGCCATATTAAGGAAACTGAAGCAGTGTTCTTTAGGAATTTAGAATGCAACACTTTAGTCACATTCCACACATGAATACATAAATCGATCGTGTGAAAATGTGGTCAAGCACGAGCGAAGTGAGAAATAACGATATGTATTAAAGTTGTCAGGAGATGGGTAGCATTGAAAGTGATCGATTGCAAACAGAAATATTTAAACAGAACCAGAGCACAAAAAAAGGTTTCAGTCAATGGATTGTTAGACATTAGAAAGGCTTCTATGTCCGATACCATTATGAGAATGAATTACACAGTGAACGAAATATAGTAAGTCGAATGTCGTTTTTGATTTGACATTGTAAAAGTTCTCATCAGGAATAGTTTGTTATCATATGACGGAACAAATTTCTACTGCAACATTTCACGCGAGCAACATTTTCCTGACTAGTGTACCATATTTAAATTTGGTTGGGAAGTTGAAAGAAACCACCAGAGAAGGCTGAAAGTTAAGCTGACTGTGCCATAAGTCGTGGATCATATTTCCCAGGGGGTGCAATAAAATCACACTAGATGGACAAAAGCTCCACCTGATACAGTCTTCGAACCATCTGCGCCTCATTTTGTTTCGCGAAAATTTGATATAGATTAGGACAACTGTCTACTTATGCGTTTCTACATGATTCCATTTACCATAAGGTGCATGTGAATACTTCAAATTAGAAGCATTTCGGTTCATAAATGAACGAGTTTGTTAAGAAGATGCACTCATTCGCGATTTAGATTGAAAAGTTAACCAAATCATTCGTTCATTGTATTCTTCATCTGGATTTACAACACAAACGTCGCTGCGGTAACACGGTATTCAGGATTAGGATTTTTCGTAATATACTGCTCATAAGGTTGCCGCGAGCAGTTAAACATCATCATCAGGTGGTTGTAGTCTTCCAGCGCAAGTGATGAGTCTAAAAAAGGTGAAACTGGCAATGCGCTGTTGAAGAGTTTTCAGCAACCTTATGAGTAATATGTCCCGCCAAGAAAACACTCCCATATCTCCAACCGAAGCGTGAAGCGGTCTTCGTGCGGCACATTCGGTTAAATGATATCGTTACTTAATCCTTCCGTTGATTTTCCTAATGAAAATCATTGTGAAAATGAGTGAATTTCGCCAATGGCATACTGTACAACGCCCAAGTTGAATAGATGATAGGTTGATAGTAATTCAGGAACTATTACTGAGGCCCAGTAAGCTGTCGAAGGACATTCGTCATTGCCCTAAGTAGTGTGATATATCAACAAGAACTGGCTATGTTGTTTGGTTGGCCTAATTGGATCTCAAGGAAACTAAAGGAAATTGGAAAGGAGCATTAGTTTATGATCTCTGATTAGCCACCTTATGTAATCTGAACGCCAAAGGTTGAGGGGTCAGTTTGGGAAAATTGCCATTACTTCGACTTCTCAAGCAGGTTCAGAGTGCGGCAATACGTTATCTTTCCAGGTTTCTTCTTATTCTTCTGGTCTACATCCAAGATTCTTGATCTGGACCGTCAAACCGTTCAGAAGGACAGTTTCACTCAAAAAACACTTGTACAATGAACCGAATGGTGCTGCCAAGAAACCAGGATGTCCTCAGATGTCAATGCAGGCGACCACGCCCTAGCAACTCAAATTAAGACACAGGATTACTGAAAGCTCAGGTCTATTCCCAGAGCTTAACTGGTGTGCTCGGGGAACGCCCATCTGAGTGTGTGTGTGTGTGTGTGAATCATGATATAACCGACATGCCATGACCAACGCCTAATCGAATCAAGGTAATCCAGGTGAAAATGAATGGTTATGGGTGTTTAATTAAGCACAATCCAATAAAGTTCTTTTGAACTTTGAGCAGAGTTGAGGATATTTGTTTGTGTGGTGGAGATGGCAAAAGTCTTCGTCTCTCAAAGACTCCTGATATCGCAGAAGACACCAGTGAAACGGCAAATCAGATGCAAAGGGTTTACGCGGCTGATGTCTGTGAAAACGTCATGGCACGAGGCTTCGAACAAAATTCGAGCAAGAGAACAGACCAGTGGAAAACCTTTCACTTCTGTATTAAGCGGTGGATTTTAAAACCAGCTTCAGCATGCTCCTCTGTGATAGCCGATGACTTGTGCTGGAGCATTTACTCAAAAAGTGCCTGCAAGGTCCACTCCCATTGCAGCGACGCGACACATAACTAGTCACTATTTGCATATGAATTTTTAGCTTTAGAGTCTGCAGTATATGTACCTTACGGCTAATTATTTGCTCTTTACCGTTACAGATTCAGATTTCCCGACCAAATGAGAAGCATTGTGCCAGTGATTGTAGTTTCTCCAAAAAGAATGTCTTCTGTCGTGGCTCATCAACAGTTGCGTTAGTACACTGCACTTGAGAGTTCCTAAATTGTCCTTTCGATATCATACTCACTTTTATCTGAAAATAACCATTGGCACTGAGAAAGATGTACTCAGAGAATGAAACGGTTTTCAACCTTTTCGGAGAGGGGGTTGGGGTGGCGACTTGAGTAAGTAAGTTGGCTGAGACAACCAAACACGACAGCCTGTCGTTTTTCCTTTGCCTCACTGACTTGTCTGCAACAAACTGAACGGAACTGCGGTCACATAAGTGAGTGTTAGGCTTCGCCTGGGTGCATTTGAATGGGCTAAACACTTGGAAACTTTGAAGGTGACAATGAGTCATTCTTTGTTCCACGGGAAAAAGGCTCCACAATACAACTTTGCTTATTCACACATTTAGCAATAAAAGTTCTTACAGAAATAGCGAGGCAATCAGTCGATCCTAGAATAGGCAGAGTATTTTTAATTGTGGTATCTACTGTGGCAACTAAATAGGTTTCTGTTGTTGCAATTCTATGCCATTTGCTGAGATCGAGTTATAATTTGAGGGAAGCACATTCTACGCCTGTTACGCAGATTTAATCATCTTGCTTATCTGTGTACAACTGAATGAAATAGCTGGGAATATACATCGCGAGCACCCTTGAAAAGAAATGAAACAATATGTGAGCAAACCATGTGCAATAGCAGCTTAAAACGGACGGTTTTTTTGGACAGATAGAAAAAGCGGAATCGGTTTAGACTTGAGACAAAGCTTTTGATTGTGAATCGAGTAGAAATTCCCGCTAACTTCTGAATGTGTCCGACCGTAAGGCTCCTGGCAAAAAGCGCTCTAGCCAGGCGCAGAGTAGCAAAGAAGGCTGCCAGAACCGCCTAAAGTGGCATGACAGAGTAAGGGGGCTGACAGATATTATCGGTCTTGTATGGAATTATAGCGTTTGAATGAACTGATACGAAAGCCGGCAGCCGAATTCGGGTGCTGATATTTTTAGTTCACTCCCGCACTTCCGAGATTTCGCTCTGTGTAACCTGCGCTCCGGGTAATGACAAATGATCATCAAGTCAGGGCCTTCAAAAGTCCAATACACCCAAGATAGTTTCACGAAAATACAGTTTGGCTTGAAAGGATACCATTCATCTTCCGAAAACTGATAATCCGAGTACAGGAGAGGTTCAAGAAAGTTGTCGTGTGTGAATACCCAGGACTAACCTACAACTGCGTTTTAGATATCCTCAGAAGAAATAGCGCTTGTTGGGAGAGAACATTTGCCGCAAACAGTTCCTGCGAGTATTCCTGAGAGTAAGTGATATCATGCATTATCTTACGTCAACATCAACATGTAAATCATCGCATAAGTGGCTGAGAGACCTGGAAGCGCAAATGAAATCACTTCATCTTCAGTCATACCATCGTTGGATTTGATGAAAACACCTCAAACGACCGATCAACTCATCAACTCCAAACCGACAATGGCATGCAATTATTCTGACGGTATCGGTTTACATAGTCACAATCACACAAGATGCAATAAATCTCATCCCTTATTGTGATGGGTCAAACACTGACCCCAAATGGTTAACCCTAATTTCGACGACCGGAAATCCAGATCGATAAACCAGCCCCTAAACCCTTCCAAGCATTAGCAGTTCTGGGCTTCCCAAATCACTCTGACATTCCGGCACCCCCGAACCACTGAATTTAAGAACAGAATTCTCATCAATAAACTCGCTCACGTGACTTCATGGACAGGCAACCGAAATAAGTGTGACTGTTCTACTGTCCGTTGTTTCCATGATCAGTTGAAATCCTGGAAAAGCAGTACAATGACGCAGGATGAACGAATTACCATTGGATATTTGGGTTCAATTCTCGAAAGAAGTTTAACGCAATTCTTATGAGTGAATTATTGACGTCCGAATCTTGGCGTGGCAGCTGGTCTTCAAAAAACAACGACAATTATATTCCTGGCTTCACCAGTTAGATCCATTTGGTAGTAGGAATCCGGCACCTGGTCCTCTGGCTTTATCCACGAGTTTGGTCTTTCAACCCGATTTTGTCGGGCATCTCTTAAACTTTGAATCCGCAATATTCACAAAAAACAGTCGAGATTACATGTTTGCTCCCTAAACTTGTATGTTTGGCTAGTCTTTTTTAGATTTGTCTTACTGAATCTTATTTCAGGATTTGCTTTTTATTAGATACCAGTCGTCGTGTTTCACACCACTACTAGAATGTCCAGCCGGCCTTTCTGGCTGTTCGAGTTTTCCTGCGAATCGTTTTCAGTTACTACTCCGTGACTTTTCATAATGCACTGAGGTCGACGTGACATCCAGATCAGACCTGTCAAACGGCTTTCCAATTTCAGTTCAGTCCAACAGTAAGTTTGTTCCAACTGCCACATTTTCGGTTACCCAAAAAAAACGGAGGACAAGGGATATATATAACCAACCATTGGAGGCAATTGCTACGCCCTGGAGGTGATAGTCACGCAGGAGCGCTGCTGAATGCTTGATTGAGCCGTGTCTATCAGTGTCAGGATAGTTGAATCCCTGGGACCCCATTCAGGGGCAGCGGCACTCGTCCGCACGATTTATTTTACTGATTGGTGCTTTCATACTTCGTTTCAGGTCACAGACTGTCGGGTACTCAGTCATTTCCGGCCAGCACAAGATTGGACAAAACATAGACGGTCCTTGGCATACGAAGTACTTGCCCTAGCCAACACAGTCTGAGGATGAGTAGCTCGTCAACCCGACACTGAATGCTTTTTATCTTCTGAACGGTCGGACAGTTAAAGTGAACATTCTCTGTTGGCCTGCGCTGTCCGCATGAGTCACTACATTGTCACAACGACGGATGATTCACACCACACTGGCGAAATGACGCGTTTGGATGCGATGATACACGCACATAACAGCAATTTCGTGATTTGACCTCGAAGCGCACATCGCGTCGTCTGGCCACTGGTCACCAATCTGCACTTCAGTGGGGCCGCGGGTGGATGACAAAATGCATGTCTGTGGCTCATTCCACGAAGGAAGTGTTTGAAGTGAGTGACGGACTCAGCGGAAAGAGGGGAAATGCAGCAAATACCTCTTTTTTAGTCCCATCCTATTCAACTCAGAAGAAAGTTGGGACGAAATCAGGCTTGGAGAGTGAGTGGCTCGTCGGATGAATTGTAGCTGTGAGAAAACTAGACAATTTTACAAATGATTGCTTTCCTCTTGCTTACTGAATGTGTGCTGTGTGCAGTTCGACATTATTCCGAACTCTGGATTTACCAACTCCATTGAGGAGCTTGAAGCCCTTGTTGGATTGTAACAGGCCTACTGGATTGTTGGGGCGCAATCATAGAGAATAAACCTGTTATCGAAATGAATTTTCCGGAAACTTGATGTTCAAAGACCCCACTGAGAGGAAATTGCTCCCAGCAAACAGCATGACGCCAAAACAAACGAGTAGGAGCTGATTTACTTGTAAAGATAATAAATATGTTTGATACCGTTACTGCGGACTAACGCTTCTCTCGCCGACCGTCGACGAATGTTCGGAGCCATTACTTGTCTGCCGAACAAACTCGATAAACATGCTATCATTCAGGTGCACGTGGACAACATAAGAGTAGTGTGTACAAAATATTACTGTATTTTAATGCACATGAAGCCAAGCAAAGGAGTTGGTGCAAGTCAGATGTAGATGAAACACCTGACTGCCTAAATCTAACTACGCTTGTTAGTGAAGGTGTAACTAGCAACTCACTACATGGAATACGGAAACTTCACAACCATTACGTCCAAGACTAATTCAAGAAAAAGATTACCACAGTATTTTGGTCTGTTAGTGCAATGGATGGAAACCAATGACTCCGCTGGCCATTTTGCATCGAAGCGTCAGTGCGGAAAAGCGAAAACTCCATCGTGTAAAAGAAGCCTGTGGTGGTTGCACTTGTTAACGACAGTGGGATGATGCTGGTGTTGTGGGCATCCGGAGAAAGTATAATCGAAGGTGCTCTTTCAGATGCTGGTTGACAGCAGATTGAAAAATTTTTCTCTGCGCAGTCGACTTGACAGTAACGTCGAGCGTACAATGTGGTCACGAACAGCCCATAATTATCCTATTACACCTCCTAAACAGTTCATTCCAAACAGGCAGATGCAACGGTCCGTCCAGCAGGCGGATATGGTGGAAAGGACGAACATCATTCAAAATTAGTAATCCAAAACTGTTTTGCCAGACAGAGATATACCCAAACAATCGAAGTCCCACTTTCTTTAAGTCTATTAGGAGCCATAACTCTCTGAATCAAAATGATGCTTAGTTCCGTCACTACCCCTTCCGCCTCAGTATCCTTAAAACCATATTGCATTCAATGGAAAGACAGCACAACGTGCTTATTTAACAAATTAGTATAACTAAATACCTTAAATTTACATACATTTTAAGTTAATATGCTTTAAGGATAGTATAGCTAGTCTGTAAAGGGAAACGGATGTACGATATTGAACTTTTCTGATGAAAACTCTTTTTAAAAATGACTTGTTTGGATATCAGTCCCAGATAGCGGTGTTGGGAATAGAAGCCGTCGAACAGAAAACGCCAAAATTAATATGTAGCTACTAACGAAGCGTTCGGACTTTGGCCACTTCAGTAGTATTTATTCCGAATTTTCAGTGGTTTACAGTATGAACTGGTAATTTTATTATTTTTGTGTCATCCTTCTTATGTCGATACAACACTATTAAGCTTATCCTCGGGGATTATCATTTCTGTCGCATGACTACAGTTGCCAAAGGAGGCCTGGTCGTAACGGCAACTCAACGGGTCAAGATAAGTAGAGTAACAAAACTTACAATGAGCTACCTCATTGCTGAGGTTGAGAATTATGATCACCTTATATCACGTGCGCCAGAGAGGCGTTGTGCAAGACGTGAAATGAGCCAAATATCCAATGGGAATTTGCTTATCCTGCATCATTGTACTGTTCGTCCAGAATTTCAGCTGATCATGGAAACAAACAAATAAAAGCTATTAATTCCAACAACTCAATTAGAGCAGCCAAACTCTTGTCGAATGCTTGCCGCCGGATCTCGTGAGGTCACGTGAGCGGGTCTGATGCGTTTATCGATGAGAATTCTGTTCTTAAATTCAGTGTTCGGTGGGGCCGGATTGTCAAAGTGATTTGGGAAGCCTAAAATGGCTGATGCTTTGCGGGGTTTACCGGCTGGTTCATCGATCTGGATTTCCGGTCGTCGAAGTTAGGGTTGATCATTTGGGGTCAATGTTTGACCCATCACAATGAGGGATGAGAGTTATTCCATCTGGTGTGATTGTGACTATGTAAACCGATACCGTCAGAATAATTGTATGCCATTATCGGTTTGAAGTGGATGAGTTGATCGGTCGTTTGAGGTGTTTTCTTCAAACCCAACAATGTTATTACTGAAGATAAAGTGATTTTCATTTCGCTTCCTGAACCATCGCCATCTTTTAGAAACTCAACCTTTAGTAGCGGACTAGCAATAGGTTTTGCGTTTCTTGGTTAACACTCGGAACCAGACTACATAGCGTGTTTTCTCCATCTGTACGCATCAGTTTACATCTTGCTTTATCATACACTTGTCCATGAGAAACCAAATGCAATCAAACTACGGATTATGGGGCTTTGTGGAAGCTAAACTTCGGCAATACACAAAATGCCCGATGTGGCATGATATGGTTTCTAGGAATTATTCACCAAAGAGATTGTTTCGGATCCAAACATGGCATTTATCCTACGAACTGAACCAACCTTTCTGTATAGGACCATTTATGTTCGACAAGTGTTAGGAAATAGCTCGAAAATTCAATTGTTCAACTGATGCAAAATCCTCTCTTGACGAAGACAAGGATGCGATGTTTTTGCACTCGGCTTTCGTGCATTTCTACACCAATAAGATAGTAGGGCAACGGCAGGAAGTGGGGATGTGGCACATATCCATCCACATATCTCTGAAGACTTACCCTCGGTTGAAACATTTGTGCATGGCCCCCCTCTGAGCTGCATTGTCTGTGTACCTTCCGAAGAGGTAAAATACCAGAAGTTACTATGTTTCGCAAGCCACACCAATCGGTCTTCATAGAAAAAGCAGCTTTATATCAATTCTTTACCGTAATAAACAATTTAGAAAGATCTGTCCTTTTCCGGCTAAACACAGGAAAGACAATTGTCCCCCTTCGACAGCTCATCACAAAGAACCTACAGACAGTCGTTTAGGCACTGGTCTTTCGTGTGAAAGAATTAGCTCTTGAGAGATTGTTTGACCTCCACGGGAAACCTGTTTTTGACGATATTACAAAAGCTGGTTCACTACGAAAGTCAAGCAAATTGCATGCCGGTCTAAGGAATAATCGGGCCTCAGTATAACGGTAGATACCTGCAAATAGGACACGTCAGGAAATAATAAACCAGAGTTGGTTTTAAGCGGTAGTTTTGAACATCCTTGACTGAGAGTTCCCAAGCTGCATTTGCCCCGGGAGAGCCCAAACAATGAGTGACCAAGTCGCCTCAAGGAGGTCGATTCTCCCAGATTTGGACTGGGAAAGAACAGAACCATGACAATAGACCATGGAGTTCCTCGTAAAACAAAACTGTAAACTAGTGTCGCTCTGTCTTTATCACTGTCACCACCTGCCACGTATTTGACCTAATTTTGTAGACTAACATCTTTGGATAGCCGTGATGCTACAATTGAACAAGTCTACAATGCGATAGGCCAGAGGTTTGGATTCAGCCGCTGGCCTGTGGAACAATTTCAGCCAGTATTAGTAGGGTGGTGACTTCCTAACTGAGTTGTTCTGACAATCAGTGTAGTGATGGCTTTGGCTGGCGGTAAAGGTGGCTTTGGGATTGTAGGTGTTACGAAGGAGGATCTCATTATTGGTGAAAAATCTTTGGTGTGTTAGTCCGTTGTTACCAGATATTGCAACAAGTACATCACTACTTCCGTGTACCGTCCAGAAACAGAAATCGTTTGCTCTGTTAGGCCAGTGGGTGGTCTTTGTTCACGAGAAGGGTTTTGGAGAACGCTATTACATGTTGGGTTCGGAAAGCGTAAGTCTGGACATTATGGATGATACCTAAAGTTAATATACGGGGCCGAAGTCAAGTGGCCAGACTGAGTGAAAAGAACAGAGGTCAATCACTACGGACTGCTGGTGAATATTCCAGTCTGGTGATTAATAGATGAAGGCATTCTTCAGTTGTGGAGTCAGATAAGTAAATGAACTTAGTCCACTTTGATTGACGTACGTGCAATGTTTTCTAATTGCAAGACGAAAGTGTAAGACGCCCTAAACACTAAGTAACCCCTGACAACGTATTTTTATCCTTACACCCCTGAGACGGAAACTTCTTATCATTCAGTATTTGCCGAATGTTCAGTTGAACCATATTCTTTTTCCAGACAGTTTCATGTTTGACCTCAGGAAGAGGCCATGCACACTGTTTCCTACTGGCATTTTAACTGCCAAAGGCGTGTTACCAGAGCGGGATGGCAACCAAAGTACAAATTATTTCATGGACTTATGGTGGAGAATGTCTACGACGGAAGATAAAATAAACGCATCGGCACACGTTCAAGATGCATTGTCGTCGATCACAACACTAGACGCAACATCTTCGAATGTATATGACTTGACATTTTGTATTATGGTCACCTGTAGCCACCAGCCGATTTGGAAAGATTTGGAAGAACACGAAGACAAATTACTGGTGAGCGGACCGGTTGAGATTCCCATATATATACCGTGGTACAGTTTATGAAGCTGGAGTGCCTAATTCTGGGTTGTTAGGCAGCATCAAAGTTTGGGAAGCACGGAACGTGGATGTGGTATTTATGATGAATGGCTTCATTACGAACATCCCACCACTAATCATATTATGTATTTAATGGGACGTAGTCTGGTCTGGTCTTGTATTTGCCACGTGACTTAACACTAAGAGGTATTTTCTTGAAAAAAACTAGTTGCTGAAAACTCTTCTATATTCGAAAATCATCGTACACTACTGATTTCGCTCAGTCTGTCATTAACACCAATGTGTTTTCCAGACGCAGATAGTTTAAGCAGCGAAACTCTAGGACAATCGGTAGGATGGTTTTGTAGCCTTTCGAGTTCAAAAAGTAATTCCGAGATTGGGGACTTTTGTACGGTGGTGTACTAAGCAGTACGGTAGGCTGAGACCTCCACGACCGTACTTAATAAGTGCTTTACATCAGTCCTTTTATCCAAAAATCTGGTTATATATTATGTCCAGAGCTACTTTGCGAACAGGCCTATTGACTGAATGAAGCTACGATAAACAGACCGCTGACAGGCTCTTCGACTGTCCAGCGCCACATATCTAATACAACAGTTTGCCCCAAACAAGAGTACATGCTAACGGTGACGCA
The DNA here is from genome assembly GCA_003604175.2 of Clonorchis sinensis. Lineage (NCBI taxonomy): Eukaryota > Metazoa > Platyhelminthes > Trematoda > Opisthorchiida > Opisthorchiidae > Clonorchis > Clonorchis sinensis. Next base: position 210,216,035 of record CM030369.1, read on the forward strand.
GAGCTTCCCCGCCGAAGAAATCGTACGCACACCCTAGATTGAAGTGTAGATCTTGAGACCAAGCTGTGAAAGCCCGTCCCTAATCTCTACCCGAGATTTGCATGAGAGATTAGTAAAAACATTCGACTGAAATTGTTGACGCCAGAGAAGGTTCAATTTACGGCAACCGGTTGCCCCAGTCAGACACCGTCAGTACGCTTCACCTGCCATCAAAGATGTTACAACTCGAGGTCAACCCCACAGACAGTAAACAAATAATTTACTTCACCGGAAAGACACGTACAGTGGAACCTAGCCAAGTTTGTGAACTCCCAAGAAGTGGGAAAATTCAAGTGTCAGACTGATGGAGCCGAAACACTCGGTACAAGAGTGGAATCTGACAAGGTGATTTTCAACCGGCAGGACAAACTGTCTTTGAACAACAAAAGTGGAAACTGGTGTGATGTAACTAACGCTTACACCTCATCGATTAACATGACGCTCTAAGTTATCGGAAAAATTAAATAACTGTCAAATCAGATTAATGCAGCGACAAATCCCGTACGACTCAGCTGTAAACTAGTTGCGCCGTTCTGCCACAGTATGGATTATCGGAAGAATGAAAATCTGAGCACGTCGTGTCCATCACAAATAACCCGGCTGCTCTTACTGTTAGTGTTGAAACCAAAGCATCTCCTAGAGAAGCGTAGTCCCATCTTGCCCATGGAAAATTCCTTGTCCGGTAAAAAATATTTTTCCACCTTATCCGCTAACCAGTTTGCTTCTTTGCTGCATCCCATGTGGCCAGATTTTTTCTGATACCTTCTGCAGCCACATTTGTCCGGATGTTTCTGGTGGGGGAGGACGACGAGCTACAGTCTGCAGACTACAAAATGTGTCAGAGATGTAGTGAATGGATGGTTACACACTGGCTGACCTAATTAGGGTATAGAATTTGGTACAGTTTATCCATGTACCATGTTGGTTGGAAGAATTTCGGCGAATTACTGGCGAGCGTGCTTGATCACCGGGATTTATGCAGTTGGAAACAAGACGATTTCAGAAGAGTTCTGATTAATGGATTTCCGAAAGCAGCAACGATAATCTGTTCAGTCAAAGCGTCTTACACAATGGACGCCAGAACAAAACCGTTTCACATTAGCATGTGAAGATGAACTTTAACAACCGAGGTGGTCCGTGTAAACTTACAGTGATCTAGTCGCCTTTCGTTCGTTCGTTCAACTGTAACACCCTTTCGGTGCCCAGTCACCATATCACCCGAAGGAAGCATGAGGGCCGGGATACTGCCAGGTTTCCCAAGCCTAGACAGAAGAAGTCGAGGTGCAGAGACAGGGTTCGAAACAGGGATCTTCCAGTCAGTAACTTTGCACTCTTACCACTGAGCTATCTCGTCCCCCAGTTAGTTACTCGTCTGTTCCCTTTTATTGCTGCTATAAACATCGATAATCTTTCCATCCCAATGGCTGGTTAAAGTGAAGTCAATCCACTTTCTTCCTCCCGAAGTCCTGCAGGTATTTTATGTTATTCTTTGTTGCAGTGCTATTCAATAACACTCATGGCTGATAACGATATGCATACCTTCATTGAGCATTTGTTCAGTGACCGCAAACCACTGCTTTGTGCGGGTACTTTGAGTTGTTTATCCTTAGCTGACACCATGAATGAAAGTTGTTATTGAATTTGAGAACATTCATACCAGTTATTGCACTAGAGTAATCAACTGACCAAACCACTTTCAGTCTAAGGTCCATCCAATTACTTACCTTAATTATCAAGGTTCACTATTTGCTACGGTCATGCTGCCGTGTCATTTAAAACAGTAACTGAAAAAGTAAACCTTACAGCTGTGAGCACCTTTCTTTGCATAGCTGCTCTGCAGCTCGAAGTAGACACATGGACGGGGATTCTGCAAGGTTTTCAAGCCTAGACAGGAGCATCAGGAATGCTACGGTTGGGTTCGGACAACTGAACCTCAGATCAGTGGCTTTGCATCCCAGGTACAGAGCCATCTCAATTACCAAACCGATGAAACAGTCCTTGTCTCTGATACATCTATTTAGATTTGATTTACCTATCGCCTACTGCTTCAGATATAACCGTTTCAAGCATAATTTTAAGAGGCAATAATTGCGTGCTGATCTGACACGAGCATTGTCGGCCGCTTGTCCAATCGTGTTGAGTTCAGCTGACCAGCACGATCAGCTAACTAAACAGATAGAAGGTTACGATGAGCACTGCTATGGCCAGAAAGCCCTGAATGTTTTTACCTAGGATGCACAGTGTCAGTCTCTGTATTGCATGACAATTCACACACGGTTAGACAAGCGAAAACGTGTCATCAAAGAAGGGAACGTTAAACCATGACTTACGGATGCATAATGCGCTCCCACTGTGATAATGAATCACAGTAGCTTAGCACTGCTTCTGTGGTGTCCCCACATATGACAATGCAGATAGTCCAACAGACAAGGTCAACGAGTTGATCAGCTGAATTTTCGTCTCTCTAACACATGAACGAACGGTGTTCAGCGCGAGACTGATGCACTGATAAACCACAGTCGCGTGGCTATCCAGTCACATGACACACCAAGAGTTCAATGAGTGATTGGTTTGTTCACGTCACACACGTGAGAAACGAGCGCCGTCGTAATGTTAATCCGCTCTCAACACAACTGAGTGACCACTTCTTTCGATGGCTCCACACGACACGATCCAGGAGCCGTTTGACCACTTGGGGGAAACACACACGTGCGCAGCAGTCTGTGCTTGTCAGCCTGCTTGGCTAACCTGTCTAGCCAAGCAGCGAGTTGACCAATCACGTTGCGCATAACACTACACGTAGAAAAGTACTGTTTTTTGCCTCTGTTGCTTAACCAGGCCGTATGAGCGAGCCGTCAGGGATGCATTCACTGAGTTGTGAACCGTTTGGTTTGGGTGACAGGCGACTCAAGGGTTGTACTATGTGGCAATCCGCTCATCCATCAGCTTTGCGATCCATACGCTTCAGGTCTAAAAAGTGATGTGCATCTGCAGCTTAACCTGATTTTATCAGGAAACTCCACTGAACCCCAGCTGAAACTCTAATTCGTGCTATTTTTCAGCTGAATATGTTGCACACGTGTTTCCGCATGTTTCCGCTGGAACGATATCCAAGGAGTACATTTTCTTGACACACTAGTTGGCGTCATTTGTGGCATCAAAAAGGGGACGGTGATTCTCAGGAGGTAGGGCTTCACAACAATTTTTGTGGATAGAAGACAGGAAGAAAGATCATGAGCCGAAACCCAGTAAGCAAGGTTGTACATCACCAACCCTTATACATAAAGCAATCGAACTGGCAGATACCGTATACTACAGTTTCAAGTGTCACGTGTACCAGGCTACAGTAAGAGCTGTGTTGTTGTGTTTGCCAGACGTGGTCTCTGTGGATAGATGATGTGAGGCATCTTCAGGTTTTTGACCATTAATGCCTCAGAAGCATTGCTGGTATCGAATGGCATCAAAGGAATCAAAAATAGGTAACTAGAAAACGGACAGTTGGTAGGTCCTTCAGTCGCGGAAGAAATCCAGCACCATGAACTCCCATGGATCGGCCATGTACTACGCATGCCGAAACACCGTCTACCGAGACTAGTGTTGGTCTCTGTGCCCCCTTCAGAATAGTGCATACCGCGGGGTGGACAACGTATGAGTTGACAAAGGGTGTGAAAAAGATTACAGGAGTTTGGGTGTTGTTATTGCGGTTCACCTTCCAGAATGAGGACCTCGTGACCCCCTGGTGAGCTCAGTTAGAGACATTGTAAGAAGTGGCAGCTGACCGACGCCAGTGGAGTTCGTGCTCTCAGTCCAAATATGTGTGATTCTTGCCCAATCGGTCTTCCGTCACTGACTGATTAGGAAACAGGCAAAATCAGCATACAGTGTAATTGACAATGAAGGTTACCGAGAATACCAAGAGCAAAATGGTGGAACTCGCCATTTTGCAAAGCGGAAAATCTCTGACAAAGCACGTGTTCTTGCTCAGATTGCCATGCTCAGAAGTGACGCAGCCAGTAGAACGTACACTGCACGCCGACGTCCAATCCGAGAGACTTGTTTAGCTTTGATGCACTTGTCATCTGATTTGGGACAGGAAGTGGGAGTAGTCGCTCCGCCCTATCAGGAAACAACTTTTTTATTGTACGCTTCTTTCTCAAAGATTAAGTGTTTCGATTCATCAGTAATTCACAAGCCAGCCTGGTTAGACAGGCAGTATTTTCAGCTTTCTCTCTGCCACCTACTCTTCAGTCATTGTAAGCCGATATTGTTTTTGCAGACCGGATTTTTATATCCTGGGCTAACAAAGTGAATGGTGTAAATGGCACCCACATTCCTAACCACAAATTTGTCTAGAAGTCGCGATAAGGTGAAGACGCGCACTTCTGATTACCCATTTGGAGTGATTTTTTTACCTCCAAGGGAACTAAGGCTTATAAATCAACCAGGCTCAGTCCGAAAGAACGAATCAGTACCCAGTTCAGAAGGGCTTGACAAACAATCGGTAGTTTACCGAGCCCTTCTAAAACGATGACTCCTCAATCGGTTCCAAATTTTTTCCAGTTGATTGAGAATCAATATCTATTTTGCAATTAGATCAGTCATCAAGCTACTCCATTTTTACAATGTGTTTTGGTATCTCGAGAGATGGAATAACAACTGTATACATCTAATACTCTTTCGTACAGCGTAATTTCTTATTTGCCTCAGATATTTGCCTCGGATAACACTCGACATTGTTTAATCAGTTCGTGGATTGTATTCAAGACTGTTCGAAAATCACGTGAGCAATTACTTAGGGCCTTGCCCTAATTGTCCTTTTAAGGTGAAAATTTTTCGTGCAATTTTCGAACTACGGACAAATTGTAAAAATATTCCTCTCTCTCTCTCTCGTGTGGTTTTATTTTTGCCATTTTGGGGGCTAAGCATTAAAAGACACTTCAATGCAGTGGAAAGGGCCGATAAAACATCTAACGCTGCTTTACTGAAGAAGTCAAAATCTCCTACGGTCCAGGGTGTCATTCCACACCAGGTCGTCCCATATAAAGGCAATGAAATCTTCATTCCCAATAATTAAACAGGTGTAAAGGACAAAGCCTGGAGGCAGATTACAGGAAGCACTTAGGACGGTTTTCGATGAACTTCCTCTGAAAAACTCGCACAGCTTGATGTCCGTTACAGGAGGTGCTTTACTCAAAAGAATGTTTTCGGTTACCTACTGCTATTCTCCGGATTTTTTGCTGCGGCTCTGCTACGAGCCTGGCAAACAAATTCGCAGGGCTACCTATCAATGCTCCCAACGGACTTTGGATGGACCGGATGATTTGCGGACTGGTTCAGGTACTCAGGTAGAAGGAATAAGTACATTTGCTTAAAGTTCACATCATGAACTTTAGAACTGTGGCTTGCAAGACAATACAGACGATTCAGGATCACTCTCTGGCCTCCCTTCAGTGTTTTTAGCAAACAGGAGTACTTAGAGAACTTTCCAGATTTGAGGACTACTTTTGATCTAGATAAATAAAACAAGAACCGGATAAAGGCAATTTCTATCTGTATGAAGTTGAGAACAGTATTAGCGATGTTTATTTCAACGTTTAACCTTTCGGCAATGTCTCAAACTCAGTCGAAACTCAGTCGAAATATTTGTGTTTGAGATCCCAGGTTAGTTGCTAAAGATTAAAACTTTGTTGAATGAAACCAGCGAATGCAAGAGGTATGAACGTACAGATTTAATAGAATGCATCGAACTTGAATAGTTTGCATCAGTTTTTATTTGCTTTGCGCTTCCCCATCTGAAGCTGGACGTCACAGTCCCTAAAAATTTTTGAAGGAATAATGAGGCAAACTACTGTAATCTGGATAGAACATTCAGACATAGTGAGACATTAGTCGATGTTCTCCTTCTTTTATTTCCTTTTGGATGTCATGACGGAACATATGGAAATATACGATTTGAATACTGGCTCAAACGATTGCGGAGTTTTGGAAATCTATCCAGGTTTTTCGACAGGTTTGCCTGGAGCGCATTCACTTCTTTGAGCATTTTCCGGCTGATCTTCTGACCATGCAAACTGAATACAATCAACAATCAAACTGCGTCGGTGCAGTCCAACTTTTGCTAAGCAGTCCGATACTCAAGTTTAACGCTCACATGATAACGAGACATGCGCGGGTTGATGATTTCAGATTATCAGTCTTCCTCGCCAGCTTATCGTGCACATCTCAAAAGATGAGTGAAGTGACCTTCGTACTATCTGAAATCAATTGATTGCTTCCCTCTTCACGAGAGAGTTCGCTGGACGGAAGATTGACCCATGACCGCTCGTTTGTACTTTAATTAAGATTGTCTCAGTGAGTCACGTGACTGCTGAAGTTTTTGGTTGCGTAACGCAAACCAGAATAGTGACCGTAGACGGTTCTGCTTTTGGGCCAGAACAGTAGAGTCGGTTTGAAAAGTAGCTTAATTTGGAACTAAATTGCAGCGACATTTCGGAAGTCATAGACATGACACACTCATCAAAAACTCCAAGTTTGTTTTGACAAAGCTACAACGTAAAAGAATACCTGCAAACAAATCTTGGCGGCTGTCATACCATACCAGCACTGGTTCTAACGAAACCTTCTCTTACATGCGATCCAGAGAAATCTCCTCTGTAACCATTACTCTGTCTTTCAACCTCTCCGCTATTAGTCCTAAGACACTGGAAGCGCCATCTTCTAGGCTTCAAACAGCTTGAGCTCCAAGAACCATTTAGAAACTCTTTTGTTTCACTCATAATCTAATGAAGTGCCAATCACTTTGATGAACGTAATCATACAATGCGTCTTCCTCTCCCTATTTAAACTAGAGCGTCAAAATTTCCACTCACATGGTCTTCTTCTGAGGTTTTTTCCGTGCTGAATGGGGTGCCAACCACCAAAAGTTCCATTCCGGATCACGTAAGCATTATCAGTCCATCTCGGATCACTCGATATCCCCTATTAGATTTTATTTTAAAGTTACGTTTTACTACATCTCTGTTAAGCTCCTGCCAACTCGACTTTCCCCGCATACCCACGGGATACATCTCTGGCCGGTCCACGGAACCGAACGGCATTTACAGCTGAGCACAGATAACAACGCCATTACACGATATATCCGGGTGAAAGGAACGTTCCCCTTATGGATTGGGGTGTTTGTCACGTTGGTAAATCTTTTTCCTTATATTGGAATCGATCGTGATATTTCCGTCTGATTTAACCACACTGTCTTAACTCGGAAATGGAACCTGAAGCAAAAAGAGATCGATTACAAATTTGACTATCTTTTTTCTCACCACGTGCTAAAGGAAGACCAAGATATCTGAACCATCTATAGTTCCCATTTTACCACCGGTTAACTTTGCAAATTATCGGACGAGTTTTAAATCCGATATATTGTTCTCTTGTTATTTGCTGTTCTTAGCAGTTTATGTTTCCTCCTATTGTACAAAAATTGTGGTAACCTTCTTGTTGTTAAATGACCCAGGTGGACTGGAAAGGAATTCTTTCAGCAAAGCTCTCTATCAGGTAACCTTCGTCTTACCGTGTGCTGAATCCGTGAGACTAGTGAGTGTAGCTCAGGGGCTGTCATAGGTAAGATTATCGGAGGGGCCTTAATGTTTCGCAGTCAGTCAATACACGGGACAATATTTTGAGAATTTTCTGTGCATGAAGCCGAAAGTGGGGTAATTTTAGCGAACAGCTCCGCTGAGTAAAGTTTTCAAAATTTAGGGTGTTCTCAGTTGAATAGAAAAGCAAGAAAAATTGAGAGAGATATAGCATTTGGTATGTTATTCTAGCAATTAGAGCGAACAGGTTTCGCACCGATCACCAGGCATCAACCTTGGTTGGATAGGACCGCCTTACTTGAACCTTTCGACTGTGACTTATGCACCCTTTTCGACTTCATTTGGATTGGTTTATATTCATTAGCCACAAGAAGCTTCAGAGAGTCCATTTGATTTGGCGAAACCCATAAGGCAACGCTGGTCCAAGCACCAATATTTCTTCAGGTGCCCTAAGTATTCACTTACCCAACGAGCATTATTTTGAACGAAAGCTCCGATCGTGACAAGCTACAATAATGTGGCAGTCGGAATAGTAAGATCTTTTGGTTGATAAGACTGTGATTAGAACCAGGTCGCAAACGAAAAGCTGAAATTGTATTTGAACCACTAGTATACTTTCAAAACTAGGATTTTAAGCTATCAATACCAGAGTGCTCGGACCAGTTTTCTTGACGTGTGAAACGAAGTGCAGGCAAATACCAATTGATTTCTGTATGAGCAGTTAGCTCAAAATAGGAATATTCCTCTGTATCCTCCCTATCTAGTGTACATTCCTTGTTTTCGGCGACAAAAACTTAGCACTAGGTTGGGAAAACGGCTCTCCACTAAATCGTGTCCCCTGTATGAACATCCAATACTGTCAGAAAATTTTCCACGAAAGGAAAATTGTCCTTCTAACAAGGTTAAATTTAGTAGCGTCTCCTTTACTTCTTGAGGTTATATGCATAAAAAGTAAACACCTTTTTTTTCTGGGTGGTTTGCATGAGGACGAACAGCGAGTGAACAGTTGATATAATAATTAGCGTTACCCACAAAATAATTAACGGTCAATACCAGCTTCCCTCAGTGATGACACCGAAGTGACTAATCGATGTTTTTATCTTGTTTGATGGATGTTTTTGGCTACTGGCCGGAAGAAAACGAACTAAAATTTTGTAGCTGTTTGTGACAAAGATAAGTTTTGATTTGGAGTTTATAAGTATATGGGAAAAGTTAAACTTGATCTTAACTTAAATATGGGAAACTTGCAGATTTCAACTTATTGTACACAACAGAACACTTCTTGAAGCCTCTGATGGGTCGTATTTCAATCTGTCGTAAGCGGTTCGCTAGGAATCACTGGGTGTGAAACCTCCTTAGGTAGGTAGGTAAATCTGGGCTCCAGTATCCATTGGCCAATCGGACGCCGGTCAACTAGTTGGTACTATATTCCGACAATAATATTGGAGGTATTACTCGGCTAATTGAAGGTTTGATGTGTTCTATCAAAATGTCTCGAATTCTTTCTGAATACAAAGCGATTTCAGTTTTGGGTAATACCGAACGATCCCGGCCAAAATGAACCATATCCAAGGTTTTAAGAATACATTACTGTTAGGAAAACGTTGTCGCAAGATCTTGTAAAATGAGTGAATACAGAAATTCAAGATGGCACTCATTTAGTTTGGCGGCATCTGTAATACCACAGATGACTAATTTGCATTGTACTGCTTGGTATGACCGCTTCCCTCGCACGACCAAATTCGCTTTGTTGTGTTGAGGGAATTCTAGAAGGGCAGTAATATATATTCAGTTTTGTTGACTTCCTCTGAACCTTTTGGCGAATCACGTATTGTGTTTGCTATGTTCATTTTGAGGCATGTGTAATTATATAGGCCTTTATGAAAAGGACGATAAACTTCCGAAGTGGTGTAACTGATTGCAGATTTGGAACAAGCCTCAAATATGTGTATTTTCTCAGCTGTTGCAGAAAGAAGAAACGATAAGTAGGTGTAAATCCTCGCAAAACAGTGGCATAAACCCCTTTGGGTCGAAAGTGAAGGAGCATAGCAGCCATCCACATCACACGCAATACTCGAAAGTATTTACTTATCAGCAGTGTGCACCTTTCATCAGATGACCTTTAAGGAAACTGAGGGGAAATGTTCATACACTCCAGTGAGTGAAATCTTCACGCGTGCGAGCAACAACACTCAATCTTCTGAAGAATTCGACTCGCTCCCTCACTTATCAGAACACCCAATGGAAGCAATATATACGCACACACACACACACAAGCACAGGCTCGGATCCTTCGTTTACACTTCGGTTCACGAATGACTCCACTCGTCACTTTCAAATTGGTTGGTGTGCGTGTGTGTGTGTGACAGATTGGCCGGAAGCAAGAGCTTATTGTCTCTGTTGCTCGAAAGGGATCAGAGTGCTGATGCAAACAGGGTGGACGATACGGGAACCCGCATGAATCTTGACGTCAAAGGCCATCCAACTACTCTTTGTCAGGCTGAACGCGAAAACAATCTATGCTGTCGTTGTTAACAATTCTGGGGTAGAATTGGCAGATTTACTGTGGATTCGGTGAGATGCTGCTTACGGAGAACAGATGAGAAAGGATGTTACATGTAAACTGAGTTCCAACTTCGGTCTGGCCCCCACCACAGAGTGTGGCCATATGTAGTTTAAGCCAAAATAATGGAGCAGTCGTTTTCACCAAAATGTCTAGTACAGACTCCATACCATTTGGCCATGTTGTTGGCTTTACACAGCTGAAAATGTAATCCAACACATGTGAAATTGATTTTACCGTAACTTGTTTTCAAACCTCACAAGACCGCACGCAATACTCAACCAGCAAGATACAAAGTCGCATGACCCAGCTCAGACAAGTCAAACCAACAAAACTGCATGCTCGTTTTTCATAGTTGACTGAGCCGCAAAGCCGAATGGCAAGATCGCTCTGGCTTTGTTACTACCAGCCAGCAGCTAGCGTAATTATTAATTGATGTTTTCGCATTTAGCCTGAAGAATATTAGTTGAATAGCCTACGGGAATCATATCGTTCTTGCGCCTGTTCTCTTTGCTTTGACGTCAAGATTCACGCGCGTCCCCGTATCGTCCACACTGTTTGCATCAGCACTCTGATCCCCCTCGAGCAACAGGGACAATAAGCTCTTGCTTCCGACCGATCTGTCACACACAAACACACCAACCAATTTGAAAGTGACGAGTGGAGTCATTCGTGAACCGAAGTGTAAACGAAGGATCCCAGCCTGTGCTTGTGTGTGTGTGTGCGCGCGCGCGTTATATTGCTTCCATCGGTTGTCTAGATAACTAAGGGAGTGAGTCGAATTCTTCAGAAGATTGAGTGTTTTTGCGCGCACGGGTGGAGATTTCACTCATTGGGACACCTGAATTTCATATGCAGAGACGATGAAACTCGTATCGAGGCACCTCGAAACTGGCCTCAGTACGCGTTCCAATTAATCCTGTGACGTATTTGAACTAGTCTGAGGACAGCTTCAGGTGAATTTGAGGGCTTTCAAAATGAAAGGGTTATAGGATAGCGTAGTGAACACAGATGTAGTTAGAAACACCGTTGTAGCAATGACAACTTTTGCGTTTGTTTTTATCCGAACGATGTTTAGTTAAACGTGTAACATGGAAAACCATCTGTCCTATGTAAGTACCATTGTCTTCACTAAAAAAAGGCGAAACCACTAAAGCATATTTAAACAAGCATTATCTACGGTTCATCCTGAGTACCAATTAAACCCTTTATCATCTATTTTACAGAATAGTTACGGAAAGAAGCGAAAAATAATGTAACGAATAGCTTTCTGCAGTTATTGGGATTCCAGCGTGCACTTAGGTGGACACAACTCATTGATATGGTGCCTGCGACTACCTGAAATGAAATGCTTTCCCAATTAATAAAAAAATTTGGGACGAATTTATTTGGATCCTGTGGAAATCGATAATTTTTTTCATTCTTTTTCGGTTAGCTTCGTGTATTTTCGTGTTCTTTGGTATGAATAGAACCATTTAAGGACGTACTCAATGAATGAAAAACTCAGTTATATATTTTTTGGCACATATGGACGGACGCGACGGATGAAGAAGAAAGAGCTTTCCTAATTTATCCCACGAAGTACAAATTCATCGGGTATCCCTCAATTTCATATCAATAAATGCGCGAATGATGTTTCGTATAACACATAAACGAAATTCCCAGGATTATTTCCTTACAGTTTATTTGTTTTGGCATCTGATTTATTCTGCGAATCGAAATAGCAAATACACACATGTAATATACTAATTTTTAATTAAATTTAATTTTCACGGTGAACTCAGCTGAATTCAACTGTATCTCCAGTACATGATCTTCTTCAGATGAATGCGGGGCACGAAGTCCGCCTCATGTTTCAATAGGTGTGAGCAGTAAGCTCCGCAGTATAGTTTCTTGAAGGAAACTGCTCACAAGGTCGACGGAAACTCAGGGAATGTCTCCATTTGAGGGTTCCGAGGAGGGGCGAAACCGGTCGTTGGCTGTCGACGAGTTTTTAGTTTATGTTGAAACAAAAACCCATTCTATTGTGTTTTCGGATGCAAGGGACCTCCAATGGATCATAATGCTTTTCTGGCCTAGGTTGCATATCAGCCATTTGTATTCTATAGGCAGCTTACGCCTCACCTGACGTTCACGAGTGATATTTGGACACATGGACAAAAGGTGGACTAAGGGAAGTTATTAGGAGGCTTTTGTAAGCGCATATCACTTGAAGCCTTGTGATGATTTGCTGCGCCAAGATCGTTCATTCCAGTAATTTTCCTTTATCTGCAATAATTATCTTCCGGGAATACGGGCTAGCATTCGGTGGAATATTTAAGAACCAAATGCAGCTGCATGGTCAAATCTGAAAGAATATGAAATAGTAACAATAAAACGAAGTGGTGTGAAAAGCGAAAAGCTAGCCACTATCCTCATCACATTTCCTGAAAACTCCGTACGTTTTGGTACTCATCCTTGTATAACGCTTACATCCTGGAAGGCGCTGCTGTCCCTAGTGAAGAAGGATGATATCTTGAAATAACCTCAGGCGCTCCCTGCCACCAGTTGAATCTTTAGTGGTTTCACAGTAAGAGGAGGATTCCCTAGTAATGAATTTCACTGGTGCGGTACAGACTTAGCTGTGAGGGTGTGGCCAAGTGGCACAGTAAGAGTGTTTACAACACCTCAGTTTATGGTGACAACTAAAAAAACCATCTGAATGTTCATGCGTTTAAAGAGATTTCTTACATAGCTGGCAAATTTTCAGCGAAAACGTCACATGAAGATACAATGTCCCAACGACACACACGCTTTTGGCGGTCTTCGTCCGTTGGATTAGCCTGTACATCTTGCCCATAAACAAGGTAACCACGCTGCTGATTAACTATCTATGGCTAGCCAGAGTGTCTGGGTTTTAAATCATCCTAGGAATTCACAGATTGTACACCGGTGAGTGAGATAGCTGTGAGGTAGAACTCTGCGGTTCAGCATAGTTTGACCTCACTCATAGGACAAGCTGTCCTTAGGCTTATACAACTGCTCGGTTTATTCCAGCTGAGATTTAGTAGCAAAATTTCTTAAAAGTAACAATGACCTTCAAGTACCAATGGATTTGAGGAAAGTATGCATGTCTGGTAACCAAATGGTGGCACACTAGGTCCATTTCCTCTGGCATAACATTTTTATTCAGGCATGCACATTCTTCTGGAGTTATATCAGCCTGCATGGACAGGTAAAATCTACTGAAGATGCACGGTTTTCTATAGTTCAGATTCCAGTGATTATACTTAGGGTGTGACTCCCGGGGCGGCTCGGAAGCGATCAATCTGGATATTTATCAACTGTTATTTGATTTAGTCAATGCCCTACTAATCTCGGGACATAACCTAAGGGAATCACATCGCAACTCTCTAACTGGAATTAGAAGATGAAACTTTTAAGGTGATCAAAAGGTCGTCCACCTCACATCGTTGACTCCCTATTATCGATCATCAAGCAACAGCCCTGCCAAAGGATATATCCAGCGGTCCCTAGACTCCCTTCTGTGATGTCTTATGATAACACGTTACAGAAATGAACACAAGTTTGGCCAGCCTAAGATTTTGTATTTTTGATTGCCTTCTCCTGCAATCGATCGGAGATTCCGCGAAAGTAATAACTTTTAATCTGTTCGCTCGAACTAGGGTGACTAATATTCTCAGTATTTTTGGCGAAAACAGCACTTTCTTGGTGACGTAAGGCGTAACTTGTTTTCAGGATTATGCTTTCTATTGTACCTGATGTGGTTTGCCCTATTCGGCTGTGCGTGAAAAAATATCCCGCTGGAAACAGAATAAATACGGTTTCTGATTGCATTTTAAAACGATTGCGTGGTGTTTTGCTGCGCTTACTGTCAGCAGCCAATAAATTGAAAAGTGTCGCGCACATATTCACTGATGCCTCAGGATAATTTATCTACATAGAATTGATAGAATAGAATACATATTATATTGAATTTCCGTGCCTAAAAATCAATATTGGCATCACATGCTTTAATAACTGTGTTTGAGTTTGCTATATGAAGCAGATGCTTCGGAAAAAAACTTGAAGAAATTGTTTTGGCCCACAAATTCGCCGTGTCGGATACTGATGCTAGTGTCATACTGCTCCTGTCTTCTTCGTTCCATAGTTGATGTGCCTATTTTTTTCTGCCTGTCGTTATTGGCGGTTTTTCATAACGGCGCACGAAAATGAGCTACCTGGCCTTGGCGGTGAACAGGTCTTCGTCATCCGCGCGCCAAACTTGTCAAGCTAGTGGCCGACCTAACCGACTGCACTCTCAGAGGTTTGAAATATCGCGAACAGTTGTTGTCGTCACAAAACACATTGGTCGGAAGGATGTCACAGTGGAACTCTCAACAGGCGGAAGCCCATTGATGTTCAGGCAATACATGAAGTTCATATAAGCTATATGGTTATGGGGAGATCAGTTGTTTTTTACTGGTGTTGTTTCTAGTTTGCAAAGCAAAGGTAATCAGCCGACCGCGGTTCACACACTTCTGTCAAGAGCCGTTGGACAGAATTATCCAAAATACGTTCATTGAATATATTAACCCTGGTGTTTTCATACCACTGAAGTAAAGGAAAAATTTAATCAAATACTTGACTGACAGAGCGGTGACTATATATTCCACCGGCTGTAGGAACGCAGTAGAAACGGAAATTCCCAAAGCACACGATTCATTAACACGGCTTCCCTGAACACCTCATAAAAAACACATGGAGCCTGCAAAACAATGATTTTAAAGGCATGTAGCTGAGGTATAACGAATTGATTTTATAGCCCGTGGCTAGTGACGTAGCGCACATGGTCATCAGGATCTAATTGAAAAACGCACTGTCAGACTGAGCCACCAGACCTTGTGTGATCTGTCTATGTTTTTTCCCAAATCAGAGCCCTTTGGTTTAGAACTTCAATAATCTTGACAACAGAATGATGTTATTCTGCTGATATTAGCGGATTCAATCCCTTACGTCGCTCCCTAGGACTTGGCGTGTTTTGTCACAGGGTTCTGGCCCCGCAACCAAGCTGTTTCCGAGGGGCACCACGGTGTGTTACACTGGCATTTTTGGTCTGCTTTAGGCGTAAAATACTGAATTTATATTGTCTTTATTGCCATTTAAATGGATATTGGTTTTCCGAATAATAGAGAGGATGATAGAACCTAGCTCTGTCTAAAGGAAAAAGTACTGGATGTCCACTATATGAAAAATTTACAACAGGTGGCAAAGAAGCCTGCGAGTTTTAGAAACATTTCGGATGCTTTGTCAAGGAAAGTGGTTGAAACAAGTTCGTTTGCATATTTCAGGTAGAACAAAAAATGTGGATACGTGAGGGCCAAACTCGTTGCAAGTACAGTTCCTCAAGCCCTGGCTACTCACACCAAACAGTTATCCCCTTTTGTTTTCCACATGGATAACCGTGTAGAAAGTCCAATCACTTTTGTTCTGCTAACGAACAATCAAGGCGATTGAGGTCACATTAGATGGTAAGAACCTTTGATAGTTTAGAAGCAATGTACTCAGTCTGTGAAAATTTACTGAAGCCAGGATCAGTGAACAACGCTCCTGTAGCGGGCCCCGGTCTTGGTTCAGCTAGCAAGT
This sequence comes from Clonorchis sinensis, assembly GCA_003604175.2. Lineage (NCBI taxonomy): Eukaryota > Metazoa > Platyhelminthes > Trematoda > Opisthorchiida > Opisthorchiidae > Clonorchis > Clonorchis sinensis. The sequence goes on from CM030369.1 coordinate 210,231,851, forward strand.
GTCTCCATCACAGCTTGGAAACTATCCAAGCCTATTCAAGAGCTTTCCCTCAAGCTGATATTTCGATTCTCTCCAGGGATAGAACATCACGTCACCTATAGGCTGCAGCCTTGTCATTCTTACAGCCTTATTGGGATTTACTGCGTTGTTTACTCTTTGGCACGTACATGAACGATAATCATCATCAGTGCACGACTGGACTCAGCGGCCCCAAGTACTTGTGGGCTGTGAGCTTGAACATGGGCAAGCGTTCGGCTTCCCTGTCACTGGTGCAATGGGTTCGGATGTTTTAGTTGTACAGCGTGTGAGTAGTTTTCAGTATTTGAGACAATCCAGATACAAGTTGGAACCACTTGGTGAGGTCAATAAAACCAGAAACAGTCAGGTATTTCAGAAAACTAAATTCATCACTTTGGTTTTTGCGAGAGACTCACCTGGAACCCAGCTGAATCTCCCGTTTGTGATGTTTTCAGGCAACTGAATGTGCTGCACCAGGCCGCCTCATGTTCCAGTTGCTACGATATTCGAGATATCGCGGTACATGTATATGCCTGAAATCACCACAAACGAGAGATTCAGATGGGTTCCAGTGAGTCTCTCGCAAAAACCAAATTGATTTGCAAATGAATGTATTCCTTGTGGGCTATGTTTTCTACAATCAACTCGGCTGCTCAGTGGTCCACAGAAAACACAGACCGAAGACACATGGACCCAGTGATGAAGTGCGCCCTAGTTATAAACAAAGGTGTCAGAAGATGGTGTCAGTAATAAGCTGGTAGACATGATCTCTCTGAAAATTCGTGGTCAAACCACGAATATTATTAGTAAGAATACTGCTGCCATCATTAATTGAAATGCTTTTAGCGTTTGCCGGACCTCTTAGATTTCCTTAATGAAATGAGTCAAAACAGAATTTTTGACAGTTTTTCTTTCTGAACCTTGGGAGAGCATATCGTACTCAAGATATTTTTATAGTTTAGACTTGGAATAATCCCACTTCTACTAAAATACTCCTAATATTTTCTTTGGTTAGAGCAAGAATTTGGAAAATTAACTCTGATTAAGACAGACTTTTAATCTAGAGGGAAAAAGTGTTTGCGAGATCTCAGTGATACACTGTGAAATAGCGATGGTAACTTGGGTAGCTTCTAGCCCTCATGCATACACGAATAGGGCAAACTGAATGACTCCAGAGGTCCCTGGCTTGCAGAATAAGTGTTATATCAGTGTTATATCCATTTCACCTTCGGAAATGTAGAGCTAGCTTATTCCAGCCGATAACACTAGGTAGATCTTGGTATCTTCTATTTTCAATCGTATTCATGTGTTTATGCGCGTTTGCCTTCCTCTATATACCATAAAAGATTGCTTCACGTTGGATTTATTTTCCACAGGATTTTGTACTTCATTAGATCTGAAGAAAATTTTCCGACCGACAAATTTAAATGCCAAGATGGGTGTACAAAGCGGTGCTTTGTCTACATCGGATTCCAAGTCATCGTTTTTTTTGGAGCTTTAAAAATAGCGCAAGAAAGGAATAAACTTACAGCGGTGCACTTGTCAGACTAGCTTCAGTGAATCGGAGGTTACGATCACACGGACAGTGGGGCTTGATATCATTGCCTTATTAACTGGCATAATGAGTGATCATTGAACTCCCATCTGTAAAAAAGAAATGTCGATCTTTGATTGATTTTCATGCTAAACTTGTTTCACTCTTGCCCTCACTGAATATACGGACCACAAAGAACGTTTCCGAAGAGTGGAATGTTTCATTTTCTTTAGGATTTTGTGAACCATATTTTGTTCACATTATTGCAACCAGTCGTCGAAGGGTAGAGAGAAGTTTGTTTTACTTTTGGCTGATAAGTGGAGCGTGAACAAATTCGTGTGAAAAGTTTGATTGCAATCCGCCTTATTGAGCAAAAAAGAATCTTGAAACCGACACATATGTTCAGGTTCTCACATAAGTCAAGCCTTGTTTCTCGCTTGACCGATTTTCTATGTCGAACGCAAAACTAGCTGCATCCCAACTCAATTACAAACCTTTAACCGTCGGCAATTTTCCAGAAACTGGTAGTTTGATTGATGAAACCCACAGGTCAAAATTAAGCACAATATTAGCTAGTGTATATCAACTCTGTAGAAGAAAATGATGCTGACTGGAACATTACATCAAGGTGAGTAGTTTTACTCTGTAGCCAGTATTGAAGGTTTTTGGATCCATTTCTAGGACGCGCATACCGTGAATGACGAGTCTGATCCTTTTTATAATGTGCACACAAGTCTGTCTAAAGTAGCACCGTATAAGTATACCGGTTTGTCAGATGCACTCGGTTTGACATGCCTCGATCCTAGCGTGTGTCTTAAACGGGAACTTCGCTCTTAAACTTGCCACGCCATAAAAATTACGATGCCCTGTTATATACAACTGTTGTTCTAGACCGTACAATGTGATCCTTATAAAAAAGAGTTCCTGCAACTCTTTCGCCTCATTGTTCCTAATTCATGTTCCCAGATTATACTCCGGCACTTCGAAGATTTCAGTAATGTTTGTCCCCTACATTTCATTCGTCATCACAAAAGACATACAGGTTTTCAAGCTTGCTTCGGCAAACTATTTACTGATAGGTCCTGTAGACTTCACAGTCGGTAATTTTTCGGCTTCTTATCAACGGTTGAAGAGTCGAATTATTGCAGGCAGAATATACGAGTTTAGTTCATTTCTGGGTGCGCTGACGCTACACAAGATGCATTTCTCGGAAAAACTTGAAAGTCGAATACGAAATGGTGGTGTATGCTTGAAAGTGCGAATAAATCGGCACATTGTCCTACGGGTTGAAGTACAGCCCTACCTGCGCTGATTAATGATCGAAGTCTTCTGGAAAACTAAAAGAAACCTAAAATTTCCCAATAAATACACTCAATTCCATTCAAAGATACATCAGTTTTTTTTAATTGAGACTGTTTGGACATTGGCAATTCTACGACGAATGTACTCAGTTGCTTACCAATTTGGTCATCACAGGAGATCCACCAAAATCCCAGCTGATGGGCCCCAAGAAAGACAAAACCGGTCATGGGTTGTCGGAGAGTTTTCAGCAACCCCAATGAGTAGCTTTCGTCATTGACATTTCTTGGTCTGTAGAACACTTTGTCTTATTTCTATTATGTAGTCATATCTGTGGTATAAACTTTAACATAGAAGGACCTAGTCTAAAGTCTATTACACTTCCACAGTCGGATGAGACTTTTACACACCGTAATGGCTATCTGAACTGCAATAAGTGGGGGCCAAGTGTTTGCTGGAAATGTCTTTAAATCCAGTTGATCTGTGGTGTTCTCTGGCTATAATCAAGTCGGCAACCTGGTCCAGTTTAGATAACCCAGAAGTATGCACGATATATACATGATCTGCAAAGAGAAGTTCAATCTCAAGACAAGTTACTGAGTTTTTTGTGATTTGCCCCAAAATACCGCACAAATTCGTTCGGCTTTCAATGGCGTTTCATGCTTTCTCCGGTAATTGACGAAAAAACACACTTAGTCATTGTGACACCGACACTCGCCTCTTCCGTAAGAATGTCCACATCAGTGAACAACTGTATTATCTGCTTCTTGCCCAATCGCACACGACACATACCAGAGGCTGCCAGTCAACTTTTGAGAGAATTATTCCTGAACGGCGGCCTCTGCTCATGCGTGTATTTACTTGACATTAACGTGTATAGTACAGGTTCACTGCACTGCATCGGCTGATACCTTTCGTGCTTAGAGTAGTCTTACTATATTGTGGTCATGTTATATTTTAGTTCGCTTTAACAGCAAAACTTTCCACCTTTTATGCAGGTCGGTGGTGATTTATAATTTTACCATGTTACAGCGCGCAACATTAGTTGCAAAAGTATGAAAGATTCGACGACGGATGACACAAAAGGTACATTAAGAGTTCATATAACAGAGTGAGTACATTCTAGTATTGTGAGGAATACAAACAGGTATGCATAAGTTATCAAGTCGAAAATAACAGCAACTATTTCTGCGCCCTTATTAATTTGTCTGGTCCTTTATCTTCTGTCCTCCCTTGAGTGTTTCTGAATATAGCTCACCACAAAAACACTCGTACTGCGCTCTCCAAGATTCACAGTAGGACAACAAAAAACTGCACAAATGGATTGTTACGTTAAATATGTTAGATCCGCCAAAGTTTTCCGACGGGTCGACTCAACGACTAGCGGATGCATACAGGTGGCTGTGTTTAGTAGGTGGATTTTTAATTCTGTCGCGGCTCTCGACCAGGGTAAGCTTGAAGGTTTTCGGAAAACGAAAGCCACGAATTTTCAGCAGATAAGCTGTTGATCTACTGTTGTCGCTTTCATCACTCCTTTTCAAACTTTGTCTCATTTCGTGCTTTTGCTGTCCACTGATGACCTAACCTTAAGTGTATTTTGAGCAGTCAGAATATATGGGCTTGCAATACAAGTCTCCATTTGTACGGGGCTGATTAGCAGAATTGCGCACGAGTTACGAGGAAAGCTGGTGGTATTTTACGCACAATCATAGCAATATGTGTACTGCTATCACATTTATTTTTTGTAATGTAGGGAGGCGTAAATAAGTTGGAAGAGTCGCTACGAACAGGCGAAACGTTTAAAAATGTGACGAGAAGACCCTGTCAACCTTTACACCCCTACCTTGCTCATGATAAAATCGCTGATATCCTAACGAACAGAGAAACAATAAGGTAAAGCAATCAGATCGAGTAAATTACGGATTTTGAAAGTTACCCAACAATGGTAAGTAATAAGGAGAAGAAACAGTGTACAAATTGACTGGTTATACGTTTATTTTGTCTTGCAGCTCAGGTTGTGACGATGTTTGTTAGTTCGGTTGTTGAGCTACCAAGATTACTTTTAATTGCAAACTAATTGGTTGAACAAATTACATACAAGCTCATGGTGCAAAGCACTCTTCCCTGTTCCACTGACTGTCCTCCTCCAAGTGACTGCTTCCACAAAATATCAACCACAGACTAGTTTTGGACTCTCCGGGTGCCCGGATTTTGACAGGATATTATGCAAGAATAGTGGTGGAATGGATGGTGACAGACGAATAAAGTCATCTGAAGGAATGTGAAAGAGCCACAGAGTAAAACCAACTGTCTTGCGGTCACATGTCCACAGGTTTACTAGAACCTGAGTCAGGATTAAAATGAAGAGTAAGCAACACCAAGCAAAGTGAAGGGTAGCAACAGAAACTAAAATCAGAAACCAATCAGGAGCATTAAACTAACACATCAAAAAGTTATCTAGCCGCCTCTGAGCCCAAAGGAACAGGATGTTCTCATAAAAGAGCTCAACTTCAACGTCACCGATGCATCTCAAGAAGATAATCTGGCCAGGTTAGAACAGCTCTTGAAAGCGAACCGCATGTCTGCCAGATTTGGCAACAAATTTCACAGGGCAATATACAAGTGGATACAAAAAAGTGAAACGAACAAACAGTAAGAAGCATTGATAAATATACCTGAAGACGAATCCGTTGTAATACGGCCAGCAGATAAATGACAGTTCCTAGTTGTTTTGAATAAGCCGGGCCGCATCAAGAAGGTCAAACCTCTATCGAAAAAACGAACACGTATCAACTATCGATTAGTATCCCAGTTCATAACATACCAGTGCAATCAGCACCACTCTGAGATAACTACAAGTAACATGTGGAATAACCAGCTGACAACCAAGGAAAGTGAAGATCGGTGGTGCCAAATTATACAAAGAGAGGATCCAACTCTGGCTATCGTTTTACTTCCAGGAACTCCAGGACCCGTGTTGGCAAAATATTTATACAGAGGTCTCAGGCTGCACAGAGTCAAGTTAGTGGACAATGTAATTTTGCTCTCATTTGAAATCACCCTTCAGGCCAGATGAATCGACCATGGGCTTGTCAACGAAACAATGAGTAAACCGTTTCAGAAGAATCCGAACACAACAGGATCAATGAAACCGGAAAGTATATGTAAGCCTTGCGGTCTGTGTGTGGATAAACTCTTGGGATCTGAAGAAGACACCTGTTACCGATTGAAATGAATTCCAATAAGATCAACTTTGAGAATCATCGCCAAAGCGGCAATGCAAAGGATGCAAGATTGTACTTATTAAATTTAGGCTTTGGATACTCAATGGAGTAACAACTGGTTTCAAGACCAAAAGACAAGACTGACCAGCACTCAGTGAACAACGCCATGTATCAGATCAAATACACGGACTGCAACGAATAAAATACTGAACAGACTAGAAACAGATATTCCACCTTGGTAAGGAACCACAAAGCAGTGACGGGGGGACACGTCTTACCATCCCTGAACTTTATTAATGAAGATAAAATGGGACGGTGCAACCTAGAAAACGTGGAGTTGTTGGGACTCTAAGATACAAGGAGAAGCTTAATATTCTGCAAAGAATTCAGTCGTTCGGCGTATTGAAATTGACAGTTCCTACACCACTAATACTAAGGTACTGCCAACTCACTGGTAACACAGAAACGCCCAATAGACCAACGGACCAATCACTGTGGAGACAAACAAACAAAAGTCAAGGTGAGTTGGCCGGAGAGGTCAAGACCAACAAGACATCCATCAGTTAGAAGACCAGTTACCCAACGGGTCAATAGGATTGTTCAGTCTGATGACAACCGATTATTCTAGTTGGCTGTCGTGAGTAGATCCTAAATCAACCCATGTATGAACAAATCTGCGCACTTCCACTCACAACGTAATGGTGTTTCAGCTTCACTGGCGACGAAATATTGGCACCCAAATTTTTCAGCTCAGCGGACAAATCAGCATCCATCTTTACATCCATATCTACCGATATTCCCTACACGTGTGGATAGCAAACTTTTGCGCAGAATTCAGAGGTGCAATGGCTTCTCGCTGTGTGATTGAAGGAATACGCTGTGCACAATAGATCGGTAGCTACTGCATTAACAGTGGTCACGTAGACACACCTGCCAAGATCCAAGAGCTCTAGCGATAAGGTGGGAAATCCAAATCTGCCTTCACAATTTGAACAATAACCCTAGCACCCTTGGCTTCTGCATTATGCAGGTTACGGTCTCCAGATTGGTTATACACACCCACTTGTAAGCCAAAGCCACTCTGTGTTCACTAGTTTTCCGTTGGTTCAATCGGCAGAGAAAAACGGTATTATCGCCAAAGTTAAATTGTCCGCTAATACGATAGTCTACCTCTGAGATTCAGATTCTAAAAAGTGATGAAGTCATCATCCAACTAGACGTGGTGATTTGAGTTCAAACATATTTGACTGAAGGGTTTTTTTAGTTTCCATTCATATGTGCGTTGAGACCCTCACCCATTGATACAAATTTCTGGGCATCAGTCAACAAAGGTGTCCAGGTGGAACATAGGTTTGACGGAAAATGACGCCTGGGCATACCTGATGAACCCAATATGGACGGAACCGGTCTTGGGCTGCCAAAGATTTTCATTTAACTTAAGAATGATACATCTTGTCAAGGAAACAATTCTTCGGTGTTATACTACAGGGGAGGAAATGAAACTGTCTACTTCAGATACCAGTGGTGAGCACGTTACGTTACAGTTAGTGGCGGTCATTTCTCCCACACTATTGGGAATAAGCTTTCCTAACTCTTCTGGCGACGATTTTTTCGCTTCAATGTATTGAAAAACTCCTCAAAAACAAACATCCTGTTAAACTGTCATCGCCCAGGATTTCTGCTGCACTTGGTCTGTTTAAAAAACAAATATTTTCTAGGCTGTTATGCCCCACTGTTTTTCCTGAATGGTTTATGACATTTTGGAAAATTGATTGGACCCAAGTGGTTTGAATGCTTTCGTGAGGAACGCCATACTATGCAGCGAAAACGGTTCAGTTACGTGGATTTGCAAGAGTGGACAGGAAGGACTCCAGAAATTGGACAGACAAGAGATGTAGCCACACCTAGAGCAAGGCGAAGTTGAGCTCAAACAGATCTGAGAAAAACATAGCCCCCTGATTAGTGAATACCAAACTACTTAAGGTTGCATTTTAGGTTGAAACGCACACACTGCTAAAGGGTCAGTCCATTAAATTTGATTTCACAGTAAAGGTTGTGCAGCCTTCGGGTTTAGAAAGGTTCTAAGTAGTCTCTGGTGTACCTTACTTTAGCAAAGAATCATACTCAGTTGATGCTTGACTTTCTTGTAGAGCTCAGAAACTTTGCTGCAAATGTTTCGACCCCGTGGTTGTAACACCATCGTTGCGTAGTTGAGTAGCGGTGTGCTGTTGTGTATTCACTGACAAGTGTTTGTTTGTTCTTGTCAAGGGGCTATGTTTTCATGTGGTTGATCGCTTTAGTAGTTAATTCTGTTCGGGCTTCTCGCGTCGAGTTCTGACTGATGAACGTCCTAATTACCTTTGACTTTACCTGTTGGATTTTGTTCACTTAGTTTCACGTCTGGTACTTTACGCAACCTGTTTTTTTGAAAACCGGTCCCGTCTAAACTCGCCTTTTGTTCGCAGAGACATTCAAAATCGGTCAAGTTTAGTTTGCTGGTTGACTGTGTCTTTCTTAGAGTACCACGCTTCCAAAAATCCCCTTTCTTGCTTCCTGCCTACGCTAGCCGGGGTTTGCGCCTTTGTCAAACTAGTTTGATGGTACGCCCAACCGTGTAACTGATGAAACAAGTTTCTTGCTGTTTAAGAGTTCAAAATGTAGGACTGGACGCTGACCTTCAGAGCTCAGCCAATTGAACCCACTAACAGTGACGAATACCAAAATGACCAACCATATTCGGAGGATGCCTCCGGGTGAAAAGAACTCTTCTAGACACTAGTCCAACAATGATGGACGCCTATACAAAAGCGCATCTCACCCCAGCTGCACACCGATGGTGCTACTTTGATATTGCTTTGCTTACTTAAGAGGTCAGTATCACTGTGGATATGGGAAGGAGGGTCTCGAAACTCTCGTGACCTAAAATGTATGGACCTATATTACAGCCATCATGAAGCTGGAGTGATATTGTGAAGCGAGATGTGGCGGGAGGTTAGCGCACAAAAAATAAGGATTTCTGAACTTGCTTCTTGCTCGCCTGACAACCAACTTAAGGACTGGTTATTGTGAGCGCGTGGTGAGCGTTGCGCTTGATTCGATGAAATGCCTAGGGAGGCTAAACTCTGGGCTCATCAAAATCACTTGGTAGTAACGTAATCACACTGTTCGCGTTAAGCTAGCATAGTTCCCGCCTATTTCCAAATTGAGGCTCTGTTCATTGATAGTTCATATACTGTGAACACGCTTTCCCTACATGCTATACGAAGGGATTTGGCCTAGACTTTTCCGAACCATGAGTTGGTGGCAGACAAAACGGTAGACAATAATGTACGTTTTTACATTTACTCGAAAACAACTGTAAAAACCGAAATGGTTCATTAGGCGACCAGTGAACTCACATGTGTTTTCTTCTAGCTTTTTGAAATAAATAAACGATTCCTAGACGTAATGGACTGTGTTTAACCGCTCGATTCAGGCTGGGCGGTATAGTTAATTGCTTTTTATGCAGGTTGCATGGGACAAAATTCGCAAACAACCCATTCACGTTTTGTCCTGTTTAAGGCTCTTAGGAAGACGGTTACCCCAAGGTAGAGGTGACGGCCCTCTGAATTGAACAGTGGTTTGGTCAAATGTTTACTTTCGAGCTCATATACATGATAAAGAAACCGTAGCTGGAGACTCAGTTGCAGTTTTGAAGCAAAAATACCTCGGGATATTAGTCCTCTAAGGACAGTTTTTTCTGGACCATTTCTGTAGAAGAACTATACATAACTTGCACGATATAAATTCTGGACAAGGCGTACAAAGAATTTGAATAAAGTGAGCGGTTTAACTCCGTATTAGTCGTCTTTTTTCGTGGCCTCCGCCAGGAACAAACGTTCACTGAAAACAAAATAATGGAATCGGTTCAAACAGACTTTTAACCAGATGACTTGAACAACCGACCTGATAACGTTCCCGACATGGTAGTTTATTTGGACAATCAGGGAGTCTAACTGGAAGGTTGATTTTCACCTGGTTGTAGGTACAAAGACGAATTCTGGGACATTTTTACCGGTTGGTTAAACTTATCAAAGTAAAATTTGCCTTTGTAGATGCACGTATGTGTATCCATTTCGCACTCGTGATCCATAAAGCGCATTCTTACGCTCGGTGAGAAGCCGGAGCGGACATCAGCTCAAGGCTACTCAAACGTCAATGATTATAATTTGTGTGAGTGACAGATATCTTATTAGGACGCCAAAATTATCTCGTGAATGGATGTACAACAAAGAAACAGAAAAGATGACGAATTTTCACACGTGCACACCAAGATACGCATGTGATTTTTCTCATCTGGAACCGCGTGCACGTTAGGGCTTGGTTGCAGTGTACAATGTGTGAAACGCGACCAAACCACCTGCTCGAGACTTTCTCACGTATGTCTTAATTAACTCAATGTGTCCATCATTCGTTTAAATGAAAAAGCTAAAAATCTACTGCTGAACCATCTTTTAGTTCAATGCATTTGTTAATTTCGTCATTTTTTCGGACAGCGCATTGATATTCAACTGACAAGGCCACGTTGAACAACTGCAGATCAATGGCTGTCATTGGTTGTTCTTGTGTGCAGTGTTATATCAAGTGACTAAACTATTGATATTTATCATAATAAATCTATCCAAATAACAATTTAGACGGGTTCTAGGTGAGTCTGCCGTCAAAACCTAATTGTTGTGCAAATGAATTTATTTCGGTACGGAGTGTCGTAAGTTTTTTTTTACAAAAATTTATAAACCGTCAAGAGTGCTTTTTCTAGACATTTCTCAGGGAGAAATTTTCTATGATTCGAGAGTACTTAGTAGTAAATTCCGTTTTCTTCAAATGAAAACACCGTTGCCTCCTTTTCTATCTGACTGCCTTGCGGTATTTTCTCAAATATTCCTTGAGATAGAGTGATGATGTGTCGGGTGTAGTCGGGTGCTTTTGTTGGACAGTGACGGTATCTTCTCTTTTGATGACGGAGCGTTTGCAAGTTAATTACCATGCTCGTCAAACAGATCGATAGTCACGTGATCAACACCCAATTTTCCAAAGAATAGTTTGCGTTCAACACCGAATCCCGTCGGCGATCCATGAAACTGACTGAGGTCAATAGTAAGCCTTTCCTGAAGGATCTAACTATTCTACGTTTAAAAGCAAACTAGTATCCATCCGTTCCAGTCTCCGAGCGCACACGTTTATACGTTCAGTGCACTCAATTTACACAGCTTAAGTACTGGTGGTTTTTCTCAATTGATAAACATTGGCCTGGTTTAACTTAATAGAAGAGAATCAACTGAAAACATAATCTGATGGCGACGGACACTACCTTGAGCATTCACTACATGGTTTGTGGGCTAAAATTTCCTTCGGAAGAATAACTCTATCTGCAGTGTATCTCACGATGTTAGGGGAAAAGAGTTTGGGATAACACAAATATGTGGCATGCTTTATAATCAAATAAGTTGAGCACATCGAAAGGTCATTTTTCTAGAGGAATAATTCGAAAATTGTGAAGCAACAGAACATCATTGAAACATTCTGTTAAACAAAGCCCAGCGCGTTCTCTCCAAAGGGTGGAGACACCAGAGCTTCCTGATATTTTGATTTTTCAGCCGTCGTCAGATAGACTAGAGGTGTCCCTTAGCAGCCTCCGAGTGTTTTCGCTCATACACGACTTGGTTGGACGCATCATATCCTTCTAGATACCATCGACCCATCGCTACGCTCCCTAACAACGCTCTGATGATGAAACGTTTGCAATCAGATTGCCCAACTCCACGAACAAACCAAGGATCACAAACATCTAGCGTTCTTCGGTAATGCGCAAAATATCACATTCCTACGATGGACTAAAATCTTCACGGTGCGCAGTAACCTTGGCAGTCACTTTGAAGTGACTGAAGGATATGATGAACGTACTCGGACGCACAAAACAACAACGAACAAATCATACTTTAACGTAATCCGTTTTTTTCTTGATAACCTGGCATTACTGTTTCCCTGAATGAATAATAGACTCGCTTTTCTGCTGTTGGTACAAACTGAGAAGTGGAACAAAAATCTTAATTATGGCTACTGGATCGGCTATGACTGCCACACTCACGTTTTGTATCGACAAACATCAAAAGTGCTTCCACTAACCAACTGGAAGTCTGACTTAGTTACTGAACTGAATCTCTTTTAAAAGTCCAAACCATGTGATTAAATAATTTTACTTGCCGTCTATCTTAGACAGGAGAAATTCGAATCCAAGTATGGCAAGCTCATGTGAATTCTTGCGTTAAGAGGTTTTACTTGCGAGATCAACAATAGCAGGTGTGACGTCAGTTGAAGACTGTGAAGTTTGGAAGAAATCCAAAACGCATCGATGGGCTTAGTGCGGATCCAACGCAAAAGATTGCATTTGATTACGGAGACGTCTTTTATAATTGGAAACTGCCACTGGACCTCAAGATCGATGGGTCTGAAAATTTTCTAATTCAACTGAGATGACCGTGACAGTGTCCACCAAGTCTGACAGTAAAGGTGATGCGTCGAATGTGATTCAGAGTTATCATTTGCAAATTCGCGAAACAGGTTACCTGCGAGGGCTTGTGTAGGGTAAAGGCGGTTCGAGAGACAATTTTATGATCTACAGCTAGCATTATTGAGCCTTTAGAAAATAAAATCATAACAGAGTGCAAGTGTTGATCAGTCCAAATTTTGAAAATCTATATGTTACGCACCAGTGTTTTGTTACGTCCTCTTGAACAAAATCCTTCAGCGCAAACTTCTATATTACTAATGGCCAAAACTTTTATTCTACGCAAACTGATAATGCCATTAGTTGATCCCAAAGAACGCGTCTCCCCGTAGTTTAACTGAGTAGCGGAAGGTTGATCACATAGTTATCTCTGTTTACAGAGAACATGGATAGAATGAAGATATATTCAGTATGCAGTTAAGTTTCCATCTTGACGAAAAACAATCTGTGCCGCAAAGCCAAAAGACTGTCTGGTTGCCTGTTTTTATTCATCATCATCATCATCATCATCATCATCATCATCATCATCATCATCATCATCATCATCATCATCATCATCATCATCATCATCATCATCATCATCATCATCATCATCATCATCATCATCATCATCATCATCATCAGCAGCAGCAGCAGCAGCAGCAGCAGCAGCAGCAGCAGCAGCAGCAGCAGCAGCAGCAGCAGCAGCAGCAGCAGCAGCAGCAGCAGCAGCAGCAGCAGCAGCAGCAGCAGCAGCAGCAGCAGCAGCAGCAGCAGCAGCAGCAGCAGCAGCAGCAGCAGCAGCAGCAGCAGCAGCAGCAGCAGCAGCAGCATCAGTTGCAGCGATAGCAGTAGCAACAAGCATACCGTGAATTCGAAACGGCGAATTTCAGATTAGTAGATGAACGTAGCATCGGTCGGTCGCCAGTTATTAACCAGCGTTGCGGCTCTGTTGCATTTGGAAAGAATATAACTTTCTGATCACCGTTCACACCAGCTATTCAAGCCTTGGGTAGATCCCCACGCAACTGCTTTCTATTTCAGCTGTCAGTGTAGGTTTTAGGATGTTTCCTTTTCTTTTAAATTTCATGAACATTTTTCAAAAATACTAGACTAGCATATCCCTGATGTTATCATATTTTTACGTTGGGCAACTGCACGGTTGTTGGAGTTGAAGAACATGACATATATTATTTGAGTTAGACACAATTTAACTGATGTTCACGCTTCATCGTTTTGTTGTCATGGTAAAGACTTCCTCGTTAATTGAAAAACGGCACAAATTTATCCGTGGCTATTTTAATCGTGTGGCATTACCACTACGTTGATTCTGAGTATACAACCTGAAAATATCGTCTAAAACAAAATCGTATCTTTGTTTGATTGATTTGTCTGATCTGCTGTTGAAACCAGATGCATCAGCATGATTGACTCGCTGGAGTGAGCTGCTGCTGATATTTATCAGACATCAACCTAAGAAGAAGTTTGTGTGTACGATAACTATTAACCTACCCGATACAGACGACAAACATCGCTTCTTGTTAAAGATAGATAGATATCAGAAACAAGATTTTCGACCACAAAAATTAAAAATGAAGGTAAAATCAAGCGATAACCTCTTGGATGAGCAAGGATAAAGACGAATGGAATTTTTTCTAGTACTTGGGGCAAAATCGGCAGACTAGAGGGGTTCAGGCTTGTATGTTGGTTCTCCAGAAGTAGAACAATTATAGTTTTCGAGAACACTGTACAACTTTTTCTAATACAAATTCAGCCAACTTGTAAGCGATAACAATATCCAACCGAACATTGAGGAATGTAGTGAATATGGTAACGGTTCGTGTACTAAATGACGCAACTTGACCTATAGGCCACTTGGCATTGCCGTCCGTCGCAATACTTTGTCTGAACCTCGTTCGTCGGCTTCATTCGTGGTGAATGAAATAATTGCCCAGCGATGGCCCCAGGATCAATATAGCTCACAAATTTCAGAGGCAGCCTTGCAGCGAATGACAACGTAAACCGAATAAGAGAAGTTTTTCACCGCAATTTCTGGCTTTCAGACGAGGTTCCCAAGGAAGTCTCGCAAAATTATGCTGTTTTCTGATTGTAATACCAGTTCACTGTGGAGTTCATTGTATTTCCGTTATCAAGGCGTCATTCCAACTTTGACCGTTGTCCCCACCTCCCGGTAAGTAACTGACCTGCTGATATTGGCCAAGGACATTGCGAAACACTGAAATTCGTAAATTCCTGTCGGCACTCGACACCTATTGCATGCAGGCAAATACACACTGTATGATACAATCAGATGCTAATGGATAAATTCGTGCAAAAGATGCCGAAAGTTTCTAGTTTGCTGTCTATAGCAATGAAAACATTTAAATTCTTCTTTCCAGAACTGTGGTTTCGATTGATACCTCCCATAAACTTCCTCTGTTAAGCTCATTCTGATTGGTAAGATCAACGTGTCAATGGTAAGCCGGAATTTGCGGTCTGAATCACTAACAATTTTCCCTCATCTGGTTGCTCCAGTTTTTCGGTAAACCAATATATATTCTTGGAATGTCGAAGATAAAAGCTTACCTAATTTGAGGAACGCTTACTCATAAATAAATAATCGGACAGCGCGTCATCCTCAAGACTGGTGATTAGCAGGCGACCACTTTGAGCCGTGTCATCAGATGTGGAGCGTTGAAACTTCTTCTTTGGCAGATGGTCATGTCAGAGGTAACCCTTTTTGAACCTTTGTTGCTTTCAAAAAGCGAGTGAATTTAGGGGGCTTATTACCGACTGGTTGGTCGCCGTCCTCTGCCACGGGTTCAGTTGCCTTATCTTGAATGATTTGCCTTAGTTAACTATTTTTTATTAAAAGTTCCCAGACAGCCTAGGGTTCACCATTCAGATGATCATGTATGCTGTTCCGAAAGACCCTATATGACAGACATATTATGGTTTTATATAAGAATTTGACGTTAAAAAAGGTGGTGAAATTGTTTTGATGGCCAGACTCTGAGCTCTTCTTTTTGAACTGATTCGTCCTGGGTTCTGGTGAATTCAAAACCGAGAAAATTGACATTTCGTTTAGTCTCCTGGTAAAGCACAACCAAAAGGTCACCAAGTTACCGGTAATTGGGAACACATGTAAAAACCAACACCTGAGAAGAGGACAAACATTGCACAATGCTATTCAAAGGATAGGCACTAGCACAGTCATGACTCGCATATCTTCATACATGGTTAGGTATGAAGGGACTTGGCAAGAACAAACACTCAGTGTCCTGCAACACTCATAAAAGTGTTGTACGTAGGGTGCCCAAAATTGTGACTAAGACCTAAGAAAGCTTCAGTCCAACGACAGTTTTAGTGGACTGAGGGAAGCTGCCACCTCAATATGAAGTGATCATCTGTTTGTGAACCAAAAATCAACATTACAATCGATGACAAGTAGGATGAGATGATGGCGAGGGAACAGTCATTAACACAATAATCCTGCTTCTTCTCATTTGACAGACATTCCGCGCCATCCAAGACTATCTCCATTTCCCGACACTCCCAAACAACGGTTAGGCCATACTTGATGAAAGACGTCGGAGTAGATGCTTTCAACTCTTCGAAGACAGCAAACCTTAGAAAGTGACGAAGTTTTTCGTGTGCAATTGTAATTCTTTTGTAACGAGTCCATCGGTCATCATGACTGGTTTAACAGGACTGCAGAATACGCACCACACTCTCCGGATTACCACGCCAAACATTTCTAAATCTCGTCCTCAGAGGGTCGCACCGGAGCTGAATACCGCGGATTAATATTGAGGGGCACAGGCGTTCGGGAAGAAGAATCCATCGATCTGAGAAGTAAGAAGCTAACAACACTTGCAAGCTACGACCGTCAGTATTGTTTTGTAGACTATCACCCCGAGCAGACATGTTTCTTCCTTGGTGTTTATGTGCTCGCCAGGGACCAGGATCAAAATTCTGAGATCCCGAAAACCCTTGTCATACACAGGATCAGTAACCATATTATGTAGTATTCGACAGTGCATATACAGCAGCCCAAACAAACAAACAAGCCTTTTGGTATATCAAGATTGCTGAACTCAGGCTTGGGATACCGAGTCTCCTGCATGGATGTAGCTAAATTGAGTGTCCTGTGGCAGACCTAGCCAGTTACGAATAGACGGCCTGATATAACTTTCCAAACTTCTGAGGATGTTGATAAGGGATTGGACAATGACTGCCATTTTAGTTCTCTTCATCTCAAACTTGGCAGCTTCAAGCTTCTCTCTAAGGCTACCTTACTTTCTGAACCCCAACCCCGTTATCAGCCAAGGCGAAACCAACCATATAGGTCTCATGTAACTGGTAGCTTAGTTGCAGCATGGACAATCCAAGAACCATATTTTTCGCCATGATGAACAATAGTGAAGAAAGTGGATAGACCTTCCTCACTCCTCTGCAGCAGCAACCCTTTGAATGTGCAAAAACTTCTACAGCATTCTAATCGGATTCAGCGACGTAATTAACTAGGGGTGATGGTACTACAAAGGCCTCGGCAGATCGTGGGGGCAAAATCGCAGGCTTTCGAGATGTCAACAAACGCCAAAGTGAGACTAAAAACTGTTGCCGAAGAGTAAAAGAGCAGAGTGTGCAACAGAGACGTAGCTTCCCAAAAGCCGTGGGAATGTAGAAGTGTAGAAATGCAAACTAGAATAAGGGCGCGTGCAATCCATGGGTCCTTGGACAAGCAAGCACTTTTATGGAGGTATCGAATAAGGATGGATGACAGAGGTCGGTTTCATTCAGCTTACTAAAGTTGAACTTTGGATCTTCAGAACTAGAATAGGATGGACAAGACACAGGTGCAAGGAGGAACCTCCAGATGAAAACGACAAGCTTTGGCGAAGCATTCTGGACGGCAGCTTGTCCAAGCCTGGAGACGTATCGTCCCTCAAACGGATCGTGTTA
Source organism: Clonorchis sinensis (assembly GCA_003604175.2). NCBI lineage: Eukaryota > Metazoa > Platyhelminthes > Trematoda > Opisthorchiida > Opisthorchiidae > Clonorchis > Clonorchis sinensis. The sequence continues at coordinate 210,249,417 of CM030369.1, forward strand.
CTAACTACCTTACTTATACTGGCTCGATTAAACTCCACTCCAATCGCAGAGCTGCATGAACTGGCCGGCTGTCTACGAGTTTTGGAACAGAAAACCCCTTGTCAGATGGTGTTCAGTGACCGAATGTAGGCCGCATTTCTTGTTTACTTCCTTCTACGGCCCGTCGAACACATCGGACGCTGGATCTCCCTCACTGATGCCCTAATGTCTGGATGGTGGCGTAGTTGGCTCGGCGAATCTGCGTTAGGTGGGCCGGCATACGATTGATGTGCTGGCAACAGTGTGCAGAGATAGGTTTCCACGTGTGTGGAATTGTCTTGGATGCGTTAATCTCCAGAAGCTCCAGAACTTGCCCTGGTGTCATCATGGCAGACCGCAATTCTTAGGCAAAAATCAGAAGGTCAAAACTAGCGAACTAGCTGTCAGAGTTGGATTCCAAGAGTGACATGGTGCAATTCGCGGTCTGTTTGAACTAGGACTTATAGGCCTCAGAGTCGGACAAATCTTGAGCTGCTTGACCACTGATTTGGACGGGGCCATTAACTGAGGATTGGCCGAGGTGTACGCACCAGTTGAGCAAAGGTAACTGACAGGCGGGTAACGGTTTTTTTTGGTAGCACTTTCATGGACGTAAATTCAAAGCTGGGCCACCAAGCCAGCTCCTTTTTTCAACACTTGTTGCACTACTCATACGTGAGCTGCTCCCATGTGTTGATTGGATTTACTGCAGAGCCTCTAGCAGGATCGTGTTTTTTAATGTCTAAGGTAACCAGTATGTTGAAAACAAACAGTGTTTGGCCCGAATGAAGTTGCTCACTCAGACTGACGTCCAAGCCAACCAGGGAGCACCACGAGGAGATGGTTCAGTGCGCCGACTAAATTAATTCAGTTGCGTGTTACCTAGTACCACAGTGAAAAACGTAGGTGTCACTTGAGGACCAGAGCTCTTTCAGAGCTTTTGTGTGTGGCATATGTTACCCATCCGAGTGGCGATCACTTCAAGTGTTCTAAGCATTCACTGCCCGATAGGCGGGCTACTTGAAAGCCCTTTTTGGCTGCTCTGGATCATCCGAAATTATGTTTAACCAGAGGATCCCATTACTCGCTAAAAATTCACCTATATGCAACCGTCATTTGAACGTGATGAGTTTTCAATACAGCTCATCCTTGGTTTGATCACCTGTCTAAGAACGGTGTTCGGTGCGGTGGAGATAAAGAAAAACTTCAGGAATGAACATAAACCTCAGAAACGAACTGTCGTTTTGCGGTTCCCCTATGACTGCGTATTAATTTCCTTGCGAATATTCTGAAAATGCCTCGGCAATTACCCCATGCAATCAAGGAGCATACGTTAGTTTGTTGTAGATGGTTGCGGGACTTGTAGATTCGCATGTGAAAGTTCCTCCTGCCGTCCTGGCACAGTTATTCTGGTGAGTCCACATCATAAGATGGGAAGAAACTGACTCCAGTGTGGCTCTTATTAAAACTCATGAAGTGCCCATGTTTGGTCGTGTCGGGGTCTGCACTCCGACCACCTGACGTGCTAGGAGAGCGTGTTACCACTATTCCACCAGAGTACCGTAGACACAGCTGAATTATCATATTTGATTTACTTGGTTGTCCCAAACTGGTTTTATAGGTTATTCGGTCGGTCTATACTTATTTTTTCCCATCAAGTTGACTAGTCCTCTGAACCAGCAATTTCTAGCTAATTCTGTTTAGGATGACAGCTGGCGTTCAGACTGTACATACCGGTACCTTCAATCTGAGACGATTTACACTATTATAGTGGGGACAGATGAACGAATGGAATGGAACGAGTATTAAGGTGAAAGGTAGAACAACTAAAGATGAGTTATTGAGAGGGCTGAAAAATCATGCCGATTGGCATTAGAAGATGGAATTACCTGAACCTGAAAAAAGGTTAGATAATCTGTAAAAAAACTCCTTGTTTTATTTAATGGCCATAATTTAATAGAATCAGCCTGCGTTTCCTCAACTCACATTGTCAGAAAACTATTTAAGAACCTTCCAGCCTGATTCATCTACTGAGATTTAGTGTCAGACGCAGTTAGACAAAGGTACTATATCTTTGTGAAGTGGATTTGTTTATAGTTGGCTGAACTTGCCAGACAGCTTGCAGCCGCCCAAATGTGGGTTGTGAGATGTGCCGGCGTGACTTCTACACAACCCTCTGCAGTGATTGTTCAGACGAGACGACAGACTATTCCACAGGCAACTGAACGTTAATTACTGCTATCGACTGGGAAAGTTGTTGTGTGTGAGCTGTCAGAGAACACAGTACTCGGCAGAATAACGGGTTCTCTCATGAGAAACATATTTCGGACATTCCTAAAGATTAGGCTTAACGTGATCTCGTGTGATCTTCAAGACTAGAACCAAGGGGAATCAAATTAACGTCTGAGAAAAAATGTCACAAACGCGAAGTTTTCTGATTCGCTTTCCTAATGATTCGGCCGACTCGAAGAGTTCCTGAATTGGCGGAAACCGACTGTTCCTTAAAATGGAAGTCTTTGGGACAAAACGCCAATTTGATAGTGAGAGTGGTTACGGCCGGTTTTGTGGTACGTCTCTGACATCAGCTGTCAAATGTGTGCGATCAACAAGCTCTACTCTCAAAGACTCAACAAGCACATTCAAACTACTTAGTCCGGATTGGTCACAGAGTCGCAGATAAACTTAAAGAAACTCATATTCACAAAATTGGCTATCTTCAGTTAGGAAGTCCAGTGACACCGTTTAAAGTTACTCAAGTTACATCGAAATCTGGACTGTTTCGCTCTCGTGTCTAATATCTTTTTATAGTTATTTTGGACTGGATGACTACGCTAAAATGATAAAACTATCCACTTAAGTCACCACTAGTCAAGGACCTAGGTGTTTGTTTCAATTAGAGCAAGTGTGAATCACCTGGTTCATTTCTGCTTAAGCGGCCAGCCCAAAACACCGGAAAACAATAAGACGGACTAATACGTCAGCCGATGTGAAAAACCGGCGAACATGAAACATAGATTTATGTCTCAAATACGATCAGAGTCACTTTCGAACCACATTATGGATTCCTTAGTAGGAAAGTTGAATAGTGTTGCCATTCAATATCCCACTCCAAAGCACGGTTGTTGCATGTGTCCATAGTTGTTAAGCTGGTTTGGTCAACACGAGCTGTTTTAAATTTAATTTCGGAGCGAAGAAACTATTTCCATCTTGTAGAGTCTACTGACGGCAGACCATCGATCTCAACTAAACAGGAACGAATAGTTGTACTTCGTTTTCATGCGTGTGCGCCTAGTAATGACAATGACACAACAGCAGGTTTATAAGAAATACCCCTTTTAACTCATATCTTATAAGTTTTCCAATTTTTGCTTGTTAATCTATCGGACAGCTTATCAACATGGGTAAAGCTTTACTTCACTAATCCTCTTGATCTTGTCTTGGCAGAAATTTTTCAGAAAGATTTTATGACACATGTGGCCGCAACCACCTTAAACTTCTATAAGAACATGCACATTGTATACACATTTCTATGTAAAATCAAGTCTATCCTATTAACTTGTTGATGAAACCAACGGTGCGACTCTATACCTTACGCTTTCTCTTTGTGAGGCAAAATGGAAAATTGGAACGGGCATATTTCTAGTATCTATTGAAGTACATATTAGTTCTGAAGCTGATCAGACTTCTGTCTGCTGTAAAAGTTAACAAGATCCATCAGGTGTGCACCTTAAAATAAAAAGTCCATCCTTTATCAAAACTACTCTAATCTACATTCTGGTCTCCGCCTCCACTTTGGTCCTATTGAAAGGTCATCCCAGATCCTCTAGAAGGTGCATTTTTTAAACGATGATTCAGCTTCTACTCACGAATAACAGTGCACGTAGCGCAAGTGAAATATATGCCTGAAGATGGATGCAAAACTTTGACCGCCTGCTTACCAGACTGGAGTATTATAGATGGAGCTACCACAGACGCTCACCCTTTGTTACGCTGATATATCTAAACTGCGCAAATGAGGTGCCAAACCTCTTCTTAATGAAGCAAAATCTGATATCTTTCTGTGACCATATATGAATTCCACAATGATCAGATGTTGGTAGCGCACAAATATCCACAGGGATTTAGTGTAAACTGTTCAAAATCTGAATATTTGGTAAATCTTGAAACTACAGGTAAAAGTATACCATGCCTGGTGGCAGATAAAAAAGTATACACTTACAGACACAAGAGGACGACCGATTTTTGCCTTCTTGACGGATTCCCTACCAATTGTACCACAAAGAACGACATCACTGTCTGACTTACTGTCCAAAAGGCTTGGACGGCTCACCATTTGCACTGACGGATACCGCCATCGGTTAATTAAAAGTTGTGACGAATCACGTGTGACGTCCAAGTACCTCATTGTAATCGACGGCAAGAGATTCCAGTGGAACAACCGTCTGCTAACCGGAAAGTCGTGGTTCTGGTGAAAATCAACGCAATTCATTTCATTCATCAGAAATTTACTTGAATTTTCATTTTCAGAATGTACGAAACTCCATGTGGCGACCTAAAGTAACGACCTCATGTAATCTGGCTATAAAATTCCAGTACAGTATATTCATTGTAACTTGTTTACCGACAAATGCTTGCGTTCAATGATACCAACGTGCCAAATTTTTGTCCAATGTGTTCGGTCAGCGTTCAGTATCAAACTTTGCTCGCAGATGGACAAAAGTTGTGATCTTTACTAGGCTGTGGAGCTTAACTGCTCAATTACAAAAGAAATGAACTTTTGGTTTGGGCTGTACAGACTAAGACAGACGGAAGGAATTTCATATTACATGCCGAGCTCTCTTGACGTGAAACACTATAACCGACTCTTTGGATTTGTATGCTTACTTAAAGTAGCTGCTCTGTGTACATACAAGTCTACTCCTGCAAAATCTGAGACTTTCGACAAACACACTGTTGTGTGTAGTATAAAAAATATTCAGACAAGAAAATTAAATGCATGAAAATACTGTTGATTTATTAAATAGGATAAGTGAAGCCACAAAGCTTTACAAATGAGTTCTATCTTTACTTTAATTTACCTTCCAATGTGAGACGCTCTCCCAAGACTTATGCCTTCACCCGCAGTCGTGTTTTTCGTGATGATAACCCTGTCATTTCATAAATGCCAATAAAACGGGTGATAATATTGCGTTAATTAAGTCCGTGTTTTATTACATTACATTACGTTACATACATTTCTCACATACATACATAACTTACATAAATTACATACATTACATACATTATATTATTACATATGACAGCTACCTGTACAAACCATGAAGCCTCTAAATGAGGGCTTTTTTATAACTTAGTAACCAGTCAACCGCGGATGGTCTTGGTTGCTTTGCACCCGTATATGCTTGCCTTGCAGGCTGGACCTGGTAAAGTGATTCAACATGTCACCACACGGTCGTCCACGGGTGTTGGATTCCCCGTCACTGGCAAGTTATCCAAGTTGGCTTCGCATGAAAGTGGTAGATAAAACGGACTACGAGTTTTTTTTACATTACAGCTAAACGCCGTTGCCCAGTGAGTCCTTGAGAGACCCAGATGGGCAACAAAGAGGAGAACTAGGAGATAGATGAGGACTGAAAAATCAGTCGTCTTCCTTAAAAAAAATCGTTCAGCTGTAACGCCTTTCCGGTGCCTAGCTGCCATGCCGCCCGAAGGAAGCACGAGGGCTGAGATACTGCCAGGTTGCCCAAGCCTAGACAGGGGAAGTCGAGAGGCAGAGGTGGGGTTCGAACCACGGGCCTTCCGGTCGGTAAATTCGCGCTCTAACCACTTGAGCCATCTCGCCATCTCGTCTTCCTTAAGCTCCAGCATGGTATGTCACTGGTCACCAATATGAACCGAAAGTTGACACTAGTAACTAGTATCTTCGATATCCCGGTTGTTCGTTCGCTTCAGTATACGTGTCCATCGTACATTGAGTTAAACTAACCATTTGCTACAGCAAAAATTACAGGTGTGGCACATCAAGTGTCAATCGCGTTTAATGGGCAAATGAGTAGCTAGACGTTCAGGTTAAGTTCTCCGTCACACGAAAGGAGGGTTGATATCAAATGAGGGACAAAGAAATGCTTCCAGTGGTGTAAGATAGATCTGGTTCGCCTACCGAAGTTCTTGGAAAAACTGGCAGTTATGAAAATTATCGTGAGGAAAGTCACCGACTGGACAAAAACCAAACTTGTGGTGGTCTTATTCTGCTCTCGCCTATTGGTCTTATAAAATGTCTCTACTTCTTAAGCGATTTTATAATATACTGAATAAAAGGTAATTTTCATTCCTCCTAGTTCTTACTTGGAGCATCACTCGGCAAAATAGCGAAAAGCCTCTCAAATCTTACAATAATTGATTGAATATTCAACCTCCGTCTTATAATAGCTCAGTTGCTTTCCAGTGTTCTCTTGCTCATCCAGAATCCAGTCAAACGCGATTGAAGACAAGTTCACATGGGAATTATCAATTTTCTGGAAATAAACCACACAAAGTGGCTCCCGGTTTGAATAATTTTCGTTTTCGAAAGAAAATGGTGCTGAAATGGCCAGAGCGAAAAAAAGTTCGAAGATGCGTTCAGCATCTGAACCACTGAATTCGAGTTGCCATGAATTTGATCAATATTTTTAGTCGGATCGTGTGAATAAGTCATAAATAAGTCAGCCGTTCGCCAGTGACCCATAGCCATGTGTTTAGAAAAATGGCGACGATAATTTCGTGTGGAGATCTCATACTATTATTCACGGTACTCGACATATGGGATGGCATGATTGGCGTTCTTTTGACTGAGTCCAAAACCAAAGTAAATACCTATAAGCTCTTGAACTCGAGCTACGCATGGTGGGCTAGTCCCGATTCTTCCCAAGCGGTGCTATGTGAATCGTTCTGAACAGTGAGTAAAAACAAGCACCTGGTAGCTAAGTCTGTCGTATCTATCATTCGCGAAATGTGTGTGGCGAGCGATGCCAGTCTGTATATCGTCCGAGCCCTTCATCGTGAAATCGGACTTCTGGACGATATTCCCAAAGTTCATGCGTTAAGAGTGAGGTTGTCTGCAAAATTCATTGTGTCGTGTTTGTTACCGATGCCCGGATATGGGCCAGGATCGGTGAGGCTGCACAGAAAAATGAATAAACAACTGCAGGAATTCTGAGATGCAGAGATGAGAATTTTTCACGGATTCCTTGCTGGTCGTACCTGGCTAAACCAAGAAAGAGAAGAGTATATACATAAGAACGGTTTCTAGAAAACTAAATCGTTTACTTGGCATCTCAAGTCAAATCAAAATTGTGTAAAATCTGCAAACATTTCCACAAGCAAATGTTATTTTGAATGTGTACATCATCTGCTACAACCAGGTTTAAACCCAGATTGCAGAAACGATAGAATCATTCTGCTGAAGAACGACGGTTCTTATCACTATAAAGTGCTCTGAGTCATCAATCAATTAAACTGGGTCACTGGATAGTGAGATGCGACGTTTGGTGACAAAATTTTCATGTTTGGACCCTGATGGCTGAACGGAGTTCCGAGGACTGTTTCACTACAGAATCGTACGCGTAACTGTGGTATTTGATGAGTTTTGTGATAGGAAAACCCTATCTTTAGCTCAATCGGGGACAGAAATGTCCTTTGATGAGTTTTGTGATAGGAAAACCCTACCTTTAGCTTAATCGGGGACAGAAATGTCTAATTCATAGCAGATAAGGACATGCGATATCTAGCTTTTAGGTGGGACTACAGGAAAGAAACACACATTTGAAGTAACGACAAAAAAGCAAACACACAAACTCACTAGGATTACGACTGTTGTCTGGTAACATAAGCGTCATGGATTAGCCCCATCACATGCAAGTCTGACTCTAAACTGGAAGACTCGTGTTCTGTTGGCGAGCTAAGCTTATTTGGCTGAGCACTGAGAACCGACTAAACTTTAGAGTCATATTATTGTGCACATAAATCTACAGTGGTTTAGAAAAATAATTCAGCCATAACTGATGAAGCTGTTGCCATTAATTAACCAGAAGTTTGTCCTAGTGATTCTGATGGTATTTCACAGCCAGGATACTACTCCTGATTGGCCGAATTGCTGGATCTGTGTGCGAGACTGTGATTCTAGCCTGACATAACATTGTCATCAACCTACCAGTTTTGATCCTCGTGCACATTAGCAAACCAGGGGTTTCGAAGTAAAGTACGGTGAATTTCCTGGCCTTGGTATCTCTCGCATTTAAAAAACATAAGGTTTGAAAAACTTCTCATCACCACAAGATTTAGGTAAAATAGTAAGCGAAATGATGTTATGTCCTCTATGATGGACAACTGGCATCCAGATTGCATTCGCCGGCCAACAGTGGCCAACACTGTGGTCGCTCGCGCACACTAGGAGAGTCACAGGCAGCTTGTGCTGAACCAAATACTACACTGGACGCAGGCCCTTAGAAGCGACGTATACCCGAATAGGATTGGCGACAAAGACTGCATAGAGCATTTGCTCTTCATAAACCGATCCAAACATGTTGGCTTAACAATGGGTACCGGCACCGGTGACATGTTTGCCATTAAGTTACTGGAGTTCTCTCTCAATCCCTTTTAGTTTCAGCATATGTATACATATGTATATATAGCACTGTGTAAGTGTTGCCGGGATCCATCCACTGACATCCCATCAAGATGATAATGCGTGACCTGGCGGTATTCCATTAACCGTACAGCAGTGTTGCTGTCATTCTTAGCATGGCCATGTCGGGCAGTCGCTCACTGTAGAGAGGAAAAGTCACTACATTATCATCATCATTGCTACTTGATAGACAGTCTTTCAATTTAGAATCTGCATGTTTCTGCAGATGATGTGAGGGAGTTGCATTGGATTCGAAGTGCTCGTAATGCAGGCAACGAAAGTGCCAGAGGGACAAATCATTTCACTTGTGAAACGGCATGCAGTTCACGACTAAGTTTCTGGGGCGGTAACATTTGGCCTGCAGAGAGTTGGGAATGAATCAACGGAGACTTCAAAAAGTTGAAACTGTCATCCGCGAATATCATCACCCTTAGAAAATTGTTCTCCGAACATACTTTAACAGAAGGAACAGGATACCTGAAAGAGCTGTTGAGGAGTGTCCGAAAATTCCGGCTCCAGGATTTTCCGTCCATTAGCAGTTAGTTCCAGAAATCTTGATGTCCGGACAATTGGGTTATGAAATTTCTCTCTAGCGTATGAGCGTTCACTAGCGTTCTGGACTTTAATGCCTTCATTGTTCACATACTATCAAGTCATTTAGTCCAAGTTTCAAGGATGTTTGTGTTGACGGCGCACATCAAAAAGCACGTCTGGTTAATCTCTTAGCCTAGTTGATGCACGCCTTTAGGTAAAAGTCAGCGTTTGGTCAGTGGAAGCAATGAAAGGTTTATGGGTGACAAAAGAAAAAGTAGAAGAATAAAATCCACTTCGATTGGTAAATAATACGATCAAATAAAAGAAGTCAGGTTTTTTTTACTTTGAATGTGTCAGCTGTTAATAATAATAAATTATGATTAGATTGCATACGGTTCACTATGTGACTTTCAAAAAGTCTAGACACGAAATGTATGGACTCGAACAGAAACCAGCGGGAATTATTGGGCATCGTCGATAAACAGCAGAGTGTTGTTGAAAATACGCGTTTCAGCAATCATTCACAACAAGCCGGACGTGTTTCTCCACATTAGTTCTACGAGGATATCTCCAAATCAAACATTTCGCTCTAGCACCGAGTCGAGAGCACTTGCTGTAGCATCTTATTGCGACAGCGGGTTTAAAGGGAGATTAGGTCATAGTTTAGGGTGTGATGTCTCAAAGGAAACGAAAATTACTGGGTCATCTAGGGTGTTAATTAAAATACCTAAACAAACGATAACCGTTTTGCCCTGACACGGACTCAGATATGGAAATAAGATTGCCAGCAAAATATGAAATCAAGATGTTGGAGAAATAGCCTATATTGCGTTTAGCAACGAAAGCAACAAGGCTCCGGTTTTCGTCACCCCAATGGTCTGTCTAATCTAAGGTCACATAAGTCATTCAGGTATCTGAACAATTCACAATGGAAATAAATTCGTATGTGAGAACGCTTCAGACGCAGCTAGTCCACCAGTTCTAACCACAGGGACCGAAATATATCAGCTCAAGCTTGCGTAGATGCCTGAGCCTAACATTTTTAGCCGATTCTCTAAATGGCAACCGAACGTCTTCATGCGTAAAGGGGGGTTGGAAACCGTTTTTTAGGAAGGTAAAATTGAATAAAATGGTGAGTGGTTATTTTGAGTGTTTCCACCAAACTTCCCCTTGTGAATGTGATAAGGCATGACCTAGTCATAGTTGTACGGTCAATTTCATATGGCCTTTACAATGGAGACTGTGTTTCAGCTCAATTCAAATCGCATGTTCAGTGCTAGGACATGTATTGTCGGACGAAGTACGCAGCTGTTAGGCGGATTAGTGACACACCCCTTTAAATGATAAGCTTAACGGACTTCCTTGAGGTACTGCGACTCAAACCACTCAACTGAAATGCGTTGTTTGCTGAGTACATCTAGTTAGCCTTTTAGTACGTAAAATAAGCCAAACAATTTAGCTCCGCTTTGCTTGTGAACTGTGAGCAGTTTGAGTTTTCAAAATAAAGTTGAGATTGGATAAGAAGAAGGCATATTATTCAACTCCAGAATAGTTATTTTCATTAAGAAATGGTAGCCGATGTTAGCTCGACCTCTTTGGGTTTGAACGAATTTCCAGTAAAGTGGGTGACCAAAAGTAGGAAGACAACCCATTCCTCAAAACTATCACGCCCATCGTTAGCAAACCCTTATTTTCTTTCGGTATTTCAGTAATGTCCAAAGAATTTGACATACAAACCCACTCAACCCCGCACTGACGATGTCACCTCGATTGGTGATGAAACGTTTGCATTCCAACTGCCAAGCTCGGCGAACAGACCAACAATCAAGTTTGACATACACTCCGGTTAAATTCACCCCAACACTTGCATGAGAATCCACAGATTGGCTAGTGCTAGGCCATCGGTTAGAGTTACGACTGTATAAGGTTTTACTTTCTGTAAATCGATGAAGCGATATTGGTCGAGTTCGTTGACAGAAGTCCGTCACTTTGGTTCCTCTTTCGGTACAGACTTCGGCACAGGTTTAACTGCACCATTCAAGAAACAGCACGCACGAGCATGAGCAGAGAATCAGGGAAACACCAGCTCGATTTGTATGCTGTACAGTAATCTCGCTATTCTTACCTGGAAAGAAGTCCTATGAAGCAAAAACCGTCTAGATGTCGGAAGCTTTAGTTTCGCTTGTTTGTTGAGTGTATTATTGACGAATAACTCGCAGTGGTGTTGAGAGAGGTGGACCAGTGTGTGATTTATGAAGGCAAAATTTGGAGCAGCAAGCTTTTGGTAGCTTTCCAGAAACGAATATAGAGATATTTTACAATTGGTGAGTCAAACAATAGTTTGAATATCTCTCATTCGTCCACGTAAGTCAAAATACGTAGTGCGAGTCTTCACAGCGATTGAAGGACCCATTATCGCAGTTAACCGTATTTGACCACTTGAGGTGTGGACAACCTCCGGCTGCATATAGCCTTTAACTGTCAGCCGAAGTTGACAAGCGACGACTAATCTTGCATAAAATATATCTAGATAAGATTTTACTTATCACAAACAGTGAGAGAGAGTGAACACCTGCTGTCTGTTTTTAACACTTCCCATCACATCTTATTCACCTGTGAATTTGAGCTGGACAACATACTTCCTTTTTGGCGTTTCGATGACCAGAATTATCGGCGATACTATGTCTAGCTTTGCACATCTGAAATCTACGTGAACTGAACAATACTCCAACTTCACGATTTCCTGTCCGTTACGGTATAAAAGTGCGCTGTTTCTGACTTTTCTACATAACTAAATAGATATGAGCTTCGGGTACACTTGCGGAGGAAATTGAACTGCTGAAAGGTGTACTGCAGTCAAACAACCACCCTGACCCCTACATAGAAGGGTACATTGCTCTGAGTGATGAACGTAATCCGTCACTCACAGAACCAGAAATGAACATCTACTTTGATGCTCCTGGTAATCATACTTTAAGCCTACTTAAACGGTGCACATACGTGCACCGGGATCACAATGTGTGTTCCTTTATTAGAGCACATTTTTGATATACCGGATGTGAACACACACGGTTACTGATCGAATCCAGGGTCAGGTCGTCGATCGCTAGGCAGCTGATCGACAAAGGTCATAGAGTCAAGTCTAACTTACCGTCCCACGCCTTAGCACGAAGCAGGTAGGCACAAAGGTTGAAGCTCCTTGATACCGTATCGATCAGTTGCTTTAAGCTTATCCTTGACACTCAGGAAGACACAAGGCTCACTCTGAAAATGTCTTGTTGTTTTATTAATAGGTCACGTTGTACGAGAGTTGTGTAAGTGTTGTAAGCCAAATTGTATTATTTATCACATATTTTTACCCATTTTGCCGTGGAACAGTGTGTGCAAAATGAAGTCATTTTGCAACTTTTTTGTCCTCCTTCCATTTAAGGTTTAGTTCCACTTTCCAGAACCAGACATATAGGCCTTATTAAGCAACATGTATTTGTTCACAAAAGGCATTCCGAAAACTGACATAGTCTTTTGGCCATTTGTCACCACACTGAAAGTGAATGGGACTGCTTGAACGTAGATGAAGCAGAGCACGCTTGTCGCCACACTGCTCGGACAATTTGACTGAGGTCATACATCCATTCTCTGTGTTTTCATTTCAGGCAGCTTTCCACTGATAAGGAATTACATTTGTTGCTGTTATTGGTATGAAATGTGGTAATGGTACAGCTGCTAAATGATATATTTTCTGGTTCACAACATGCACGTCATCGCTTGGCCTAGCGAGCCCGTGTTTTCTTATTCTAAACCGTCTGGGAAAGACGAATGTTAAACATGACCGAAGCTGGAGTACTATCCAGCCGTACTGATCTAATGAACTCTGACTGGTATGATTGTTCCTCAATGCCTTGGTGTTGGGTTTGATGTTTCCCTTTTTTGCGTTTTGTGTGTGTAGTACACTCGGAAAGAAAACGACTGAGGCTCAGCCTAGTGTTTTGTATCACATTAAGAGAACCAACCATGCAGACAGAAGAGCAATTGACTTTTCTGTTCCCGAGCTGATTATTCCCACATTTGAAGTTGAAAAGTTGCTGTGAGTACCTTCTACGTAGTTTTTATGTTGAATTAGCAGCCTGTATGATTGTTCTAGAATGACACAAAATATATAGTGTTTGCACTCTAGTGGTCTCAAAACGCCGACTCATTTTCATGGTTACCTATTTGTCAGGGAAACAAGCTGTTTGGGGTATATGTCTTCGTGCCAGCGCAGGTTTCTGCGATCCAGGTTAACTGGCCGCAAACAGCAGTTGACATCTGAGATTTTCACATTTGTTTTTAGTGCAGTACCTCCTCCTGTTAGGAAGCCTTCGCCTAAAAACAACAAGAAAAAGATAATTAAATCGTCCTTAATTTTTCGCACTCTGTAGACCATTTCCTTTTAGTAACATTTTAAATGCAACGAACTCTGACAGTCAGTATTTTACATTAATGAAATCTCGATGCCAGTAAATAATCTGGTAATCAAGCTGAAAAGGTTACATCCACAGAGTAAAACTCAGATGAAAGTAAAACAATTGATTTGTGGGCGGTTGTTCTTTGTATCCATTATCCTGAGCACAATTTTCTCGCTGGATAGACCAAAGTGGATTGCGTTCCCCCTTTCAGAGAGGTGTGGTAAACAGTCGGTGAATTACCAAACCTCTCTGGAACGATGACTACACAATCGGTCCCAAACATTTTCCAACTGATTGGACTGCTTTCCATTCATCCTAGCTTAATAGACCTCAAAGTGGTTGATATTCCTTGCTGATTTTGCTTCTAACTCCACAGCTGGAAAGTTTCAAGGCCGAATGGCGGTCCAGGTATCGATAGAAAGATGGCAAGGGGAACACAGGTAGTCAGGCTTGAATGATATTGGTAACTCTATCAACATAATACCCCCCGCGAAAGATTGATAATATATTTACCCAGTGTTTGTGACTAGTTTTTATTTTTTAGTGGCAACTTGTGTAGTCAAATGAGTCAATTTCATGTGCTTTCCCATCTTGGCTCCCAAATTCTTCAAACTTAGAAATTCCATAACGTAAGAAGCAACAGACTGTTTCGGTTAGTTCTTTTCGCAAAGAAGGAACACAATTCAATGATAAATGCAAACGGTCGCCGGTCCAGCTGCTCGGATCCTAATGAGACCCAAAATTCTAGGATATCTTGTTCCAGACACGCTAATCGACTTAAAGGATTTGAGAATAGGGAGTATGCGGGGAAAGTCACGAGACCAGTCGCAAGCTAAATCAAGTTTACTAGATTTATGCGTCTAAATTTTACCCATATCCTGTAAACCTTGGGTCAAAATAAAAGATGAGCGAAGTTTTCTCGGGCGTGCCAAATATAACTCTAACGCTGGAGGCGGAAACATATAAATGCACATTAAAACCGATTTTTATCTTTTTAACTTTTACTGCATTATTGTATATGCTGACTATTAGTCATTAGAATCTACGAATTTGCCCAGTCATTTGAATAACAATGGAATTTGATGGTCTGGCAAATTATATCTGTTTGATAGTGTTGGAGATATTAATTTTACCTCCGGTCAGAAACACAGCTACAAGCGTGTTTTCCTATGAAATTGCGTCTGTTCATAAAAACACTAATTAAAAGAATTGTATTCAGATTTCCTTCCTCGAGAGAACTTACTAATAGAACGCTTATAATGCAATTAACATTCTACAAGTTTCTGCAGCTGAGTCCGATTTCCACAATAGATGCGTAAAAGTGTTGGGACAAACGTGAGCACTGGAACAATTTACACAATGTACACAATTAATCTAAGCTTACTGTAGCTTACGTGAGGTCTTAACAGAATGAACAATGTCGTAAAATTAAGCGCTTCCAATTTTGTTTTGATCAGCGGTACTTATGTGCCCCTGGGATCTGCGAGAATTAATATGGTTGTGTGTGGGTCTGCATGTAAACAACAACAACAACGGCAGCAGCATCAATGGCGTCATTAAGTATGCCGCATCAGTGTCAATTTCCCATCATAATTCTCGTCGTATGGGCCATTAATTTCGCCGTTCGTGATTCAAACACACTGTGTAATGTTTCACGTGGTCTTTGCTTACCCAAATGAAATTTGATTTGTGTTACGGCTATTCAAGCGTTCTGTTGACTATCGCGAGGAAATCGATGGACTGAATCAGGTAGAATCACCTGACATGAGAACCACGGAGTCGGATTTTATTTAATTGGTTTTGAAGGCACAGATACAATATTTACACGTAGACAATGTGAACATGATGCGCAGTATTTGGTGGGGTAGTGGACTACCATGCGAGATTCAAATCCTCTTGTAGGCCTATGAGCAAATCCTAAAGTTAACAGCTTTCTAACTGCGTAAGGAAATGTTTAAGTTTACATTTTTTCCGTATTTTCACTGTTCTTGTCTCTACAGCCCCCAGCCTTTGCTATTTTCGTTTATTTTCCGGGTGTTTAAATTCTGATGAAAACTCGTGTTTATTAAAAATGTTTGTTTTTGACATGGGTCCACTTGCTGCTCGTACTACTTATGTGGTTGACAAAATTTATCCCTCAGTGAGCTACCAAAATAGGGGCTCGTTAGACAGGCGTATTCCTCGAATTCCCAAGCATCTCACCTTGTATCTAAAAACCGGACTCTAAATATGTTGATCTCACAAGCAAAATTAGGAGTAGTTTTATATACGAGAAAACATTTTATATTCCCATGTTCTTCTTACTGGAAAGAAGACTTCTGGTTGTTTGGATCAAAGAGAGTTTTCAGGAAAGGACAACACTACCGATGGTCACAACCTAATAAATACTAATTGACGTGATACACTACTCACAAGGTTGCTGCGAATTATTCGATAGCCCACGACCGGTTTTGCCCTTCTCGGGCTCATCAGGTAGGCGCAGTCCCCGAGTTTTCGTCAACCTTATGTTCCATTGGAGCTCACATTGTGCGCAATTGGCAAAACACAGTTGCAAACCAGTTTGGTTTTGCGAGGGACTCACCTGGAACCCAGCTGAATCTATCGTTTATGATGAGTTTAAGCAACTGAATGTGCTGTACCAGGCAGCACGGTATTCGGGATTTTGCAATACATGTATAGGCGTATTACACTACTTGGAATATCGTACCAATCGAAACATGAGGCAGCCTGGTGCACTGCATTTAGTTGCTGAAAAAACATCACAAACGAGAGATTTAGCTAGGCTACAAGGAGTCGCCTCCGTCAAAACCAAGTTGTTGTGCCACTGAGTGTATTACGCTAAACATCAATTGACTTTAGAACCCACGAGTTCACAATCCAAATTCTACGTGTGCTACTGGTTTTCCACCGGATTTAAACAATGTTGCAAAGCTGTTATGCAGCTAAGCATTAAACACCTTTTTGTCACTTACGGAAATTCAGCTGCCAGGGTTTACTTTGGGAAAAAACTGGAATCGCTCGAACTATTACACGTGTTTTTACTGTTGTGTCGACCTCATTATTTAGGTATATGACTTTAATGGTATATCCAGAGAACTATCCTTGTTTTGTGGACAGCTTCTTAGAAGGAGACAATTTCAGTCTTGGCTGTTCACTGCAGATCAGCAACTGGCAACATCCATTTCATGGCTCATTCTATGATACCAGCTGACAGTCGAAGAGCAGAAGGTAGACAAACAGGCTTTGATAACCTTTATAACACAAAGTATAGACCACAGGTTTCAATCCTCAAACCATGTATGAGGCGATACCCTGTCACACTCGTCTTAGTTTGAATTTCCTCCACAGATAATTCTTGGGTTACTAGACAAGCTATGAACTATGTTTAGAGAAGTTTACCATAACTAATTTGTCACAACTGTGGCAAGCGGTTTGCTTACGTTCCATAGATAGTTCATTTGTGATACTCAACGAGTCATTTCCAATTTGTTGAAAAATTCCAATTCACGACATTGCACTTTGTAACAAAATGACGAGTAATTAGTGCAAACTCAACTTTCAAAATTTCACGTCAGCAGGCGTTGTGCTTACCTATTAAGTTTTATTACGAGGAAATACATCCCCTGAGAAACTCCACATTGAGAGTTAAGTTGGGAGAAACCTTCGCCGCACTTGAATTCAACAGGGATAAACCTGCATAATATAGACGATAAATTTTAAATTTCTTTGAAACGCGACCAAAACCGACATTGCTCGTGGTAAAGAACGTATAGTTTCCATTGCTTCTGTCACGTGCAGCTAGAACATTTCTAAAGAAACCTAAACACAATAATCTTTTTTTACAATCCTTTTTGCCTGCAAGTGATTCAGCAGCAGCAGCAGATAGTTTTAGTAGCTTTTTTGGTCAAATATTGAGCTACGCTTTTCTTATCCAACAACTGTGATGCAGTGTAATTAAGTTAGCGCCGGCCTAACTGTGTACAACTGGTGAAGGGGCTATTAGTCAGTAAACGCGTTTATCAATCAATCAAATACTGCGGCGGAGGAAGTTACACAATGTTCTAATTGCGAAGACGATAGTAGTTCGCCAGCAAACGGACAAGCTCGGGTTATTCACTTGACTAACTTCTATCTGTAATGCTCCCTACTGTGCTAGGCCTTGTTTGTGGCCGTCTGCTAGTGCACCTCTTTGCATGATTCAAAGCCGCCAACTTCTTTGCTTTGCGATGCAGACCAGTGGGCAGTACGTGCTTTTTCAGTGTATGTGATGATGACCAACAAATGTTAAATCAGTTACCCTAAAGCGTCAGTGATAAACAGCTTCAAAGTATGACTTCCACAACACAGCAAAGTTAAAGGATTAATTATCTCAAAGCAAAATTCTCAACCTGACCTGTAAAAACAGTAACTGAATAAGTTACCTGAAGCAAATTTTCTGTAGTCCTTCACAGTTGACTTCAGAAGATGCGTCACTTTGCCGTCCCTACTGACTCGTTGGTTGATTTAGCTATTTGGTTTTTGGTTGCCTTTTACAACAACCACGTTAATGTATTGCTCGCAATTTGTGTATGTTTAACTAAAACTATTTGCCGATAGTTTGGAGAACTGGTCCCTCGTTATAGAACACCCCCTACCTTTCCTGTAGACAACAATAATTCGGAATAATTTTGAAATTATCGCCATTTGGCTGCAATATATGGCAAACGGTTATCACAGAAATCCATTATGAAGGCATTGGCTTTCCTTAGAACGGACATAGAGTTCGAGTACAACTTTGAGGTCAGATATGACAATGTGACCGAATAAGACTATGCTGTTTTAGAGAATCTAGACAAAAGAAAAAAAAGGAGAGCTAACCTCAGTCATGTCAACGAAAAGTCTAGTTCCCGATTCTATCCAAAAAATTCAACTTTTCGGTTAACTTTTACTTTAAAAATTATGGCGTTGAGTCATTTATTAAGCTAGAATAATACTGTTGATGAAAAAAACGACTACACTAAACAAAAAGCTTCGTTTGATCACAAGCCTTGTGACAAGATCTTTTTACATGAAACTCCAAATAACTTATGCATCTTAGAAGTATTCATTTTACGGACTTATTATAACCGTTTTTATAATGACAAAAGGCATTGGGTAATTATCGTTATTTGTTCACCCATATATGAGGCTTTGTATAAAACTGTTTAGTTATACGCCATCGGGATTCATAAGCCGACACCCGACAATACGTCCTATTTAGACTATGCTGTCTCTCATCTGTCACTCTCTCTTCAAAAAATAATGTTTTCTTATCATTTTCATAGCGAAATTTTTTATGAGAAACCCATTACCAGTTTTACTAGGTCTCAGGAAGTTTTCGTATGAAAGGCGGGTTCGTATTGCTTGTTAAAACCGCCGATTGTGTTTTGGGCTCCTTTGTGATATTGCTGGTTCTCCAAATCACGCAGTTGGCAATGCGATAGGTGCGATAGGCGGCGCCCTACGTTGAAACAGGCTGGCAGAATTTTATATAGGCAAATAAACGTTGCTCAGCATGTCACACTTGGGCGACAAAATGCGTTGTTAAATGGCTAAAAATATTTAGCCTATTCTTACAGGTGAAGTTTTATTGGAATCAGTGAAAATTAAATAATCCCAGATGGATGATTTTCTCTATTAGCAAAACACGTACTACTACTTTGTGCAGTACACTATTTGTTGCAGTTTAGGATGCAATCATAGCATACTTAGACAGTATCAACCGGCACAGCCAGAGGTTTTTCTAAGCGACAGAGCGCTTTTTTCAGTCCCACACTGTTAAGTGAATGTTACCTAAGTCTCCTGACAGAAGTTATTTAGTTCACTAATCTGTTATTTAGTTTCACGCAGACCATTGGGATAAAAAGACTAGTGAAAGCTGCGTATTCGCAGTGAGTGCTGCCAACTCCAAATATCCCTAGGGATGGTTTTTCACCGTTCGCCTTTAATTAATTAAATCAGGGTTCATTGTCGAATAAACAAACTTCAATTAGAAAACGTCCAATATTCCCCACGTGTACGCCATAATGTTTTCTGCCTACTGTCAATACACCGCACCTCATTTTTTTGCAATTGTTTGTTCGCAATGCCCATCGGTCGTGTCCGATGTACCGCAGTTGACTTGAATCTCGATGAACCTATCCGTCCAGAAAAGCAACCGGCTAGCGTACTTCTCTGTAAGGCATAAACTGATGGTGGATATTCAACTTTAGTACAAGTATATGATTTAACCGCCCGAGTATTCTACTGAAAACGTCCTTCTTAACCTCAAAATATGAGTAGTACTGGTCTATAATAGAAATGATATCATCCCTGCGATTGCAATTTCGTTTTTAGTATCCAAAACCGGCTATCGAAGATTTCGTGGTGTTCCTTACGTAGAAACTACCTTTTTGTTAAAACACTCAGACCACTTTGTCTATCTAATATCTGTAGTTGGCAGGTATTTCATCGTACCATAATGTCACAAAATAGTTAACCGCTTTTTCCAAAACGTCTCCTTTAGAAGCTACATTTCTGTTCCAAAGAACATTCGGAAAGGAAGATAAGTTATCAGGTGTAGAGTCGTTTCACCTTCCACTTAGATCTCATCTTCCCCCCCGCTATCTCCAGACTCGTCTTTGTCTCTACTCTTTATCAGAAACCGAATGTTCCTAAGGAGCTAAACAATCAAATGACATGGCTTTCTTTTTTATGTAGAAAATTGGTTTCCCTGGGATATCTTTGTGCCGAAAACAGATTTGACGCTTGTAGTTGTCCCCGGTAGTTATTTGTACTGGATCTGTGAAAACACCACAGTTGCTTGCTAAGTACCTATCAGTTTGATATGATTCGGGCAATCTTCCTCCAGATATTTGTAGGCTGTCATATTCTTGTCCGTTCAGGTTTACGCAACCAGTAGAAGGGACCTTTAAGGTTTCTCTGGTTTCACTCATGAAGCGCGGGTATATACTTTACCATACGAAGGGGCGATAACATTTAGATGTCCACCTCTTCGCCTAGGAGAGATCACCATTCTGGCTCATACAATATATACGCTTGTGCTCCAAGAATTTTGTAGACTTCGGTCACTAAAAGCAGATGATGCGAGAGAAAATCGTGAATAGAAGCTTAGGTCAGGTTCATCTCAAGAAGTGAAAGCATACCGATGAGATCGGTAAGAATGTCTGTTGTTTGCTCAATACGCTGATTTTGGACAGCTTTTAAAACTTAATCATATGAGACAGGTACCGATTAAACCCGGTTAAGATGAAAGTTTGCGGATGTTATTCATGGTCAGAATTCTCGCTATCTTATCCCCAAGGACATACAGCCAGCATATTACTTGAGCTAATTGTAAACCTTTCAATTTCCTCTCAAAAAAACTTGAGAAGGTAGAGAATCAGCTTATCCGGAGACGAATAATACTGAACTGGGCCCGAAACAGCATGTACGATCTGGCAGAAAGTTAGTAGAATGGCATCGAGTAAGGTCTTCTGGTTTCCTGAGTAGGTTTTCGCCCTCTATGGCATGAGCAAGTAGCTTGTCCTGTAAGATCACGTTGGCGGCGTATCGTAAATAAATTTTTGCAGATAATGTAGGTTTGTGAAACATTTATCGGGCACACCGCCTTCGAAAAATTACTTCGGGGCGTACAGGTAAAGGAATTGCACATTGTCGGTTGAAATTATGAACCGGGTAGATGTTCCAGACACTTCCTTACTACGCGGTCCCGTTCGTCAACCAAGAATCGCGCCATCTCGGGCGAAGTCCAGTAATGTGCGCGTATTGCGGTAGTTTAGCAGAAGCAGTTATTCGTTAGTAAGGTTCGTAAGGTTGATGGAAACTCGAGGACTGCGCCTACCTGATGAGCCCCTAGAAGCGCGAAACCAGTCGTGGGCTGTCGAAGAGTTTTCAGCAACCTTGTCAGTAGTTTCCTTTGTGAAGTTATTCGTTCTCTTCTATCTAGTTGGAGGGATTCTGGCTCACCTGTCGAGTAGCCAGATAGTATATAATGGCCTTTAAATGTTTCATTAAACATTTTCAGAGATGTGCAACTATTATATTTAGTGAATATCTTAGTGAAATTTATGCATGCACATACACAAGTATTATTGAAGCACTTTACGAAACAGGTCGAATCACCTCCTCTTTCCAAATTTTTGGCTTGTGAACGCCCTGGATACTGTCCGCATATCTGATTGGGCGATGCTGGCGAAAAGGACAGCAAGCTGCAGAAGATTTTTCAGCAATTTTGTTAACAGCGCTGAGTCAAGTTCAGTGATTGCTTTCAGTAAATGTGGGCAAGTCAATTACTACTTTACTTCCGCAGTTCTACGACTTCCATTGTATACAAAATATGTTTGGCCACAAAACACTTATGGTTAAGTGCAGTGAGATAAATGGGAAGGAATGGTAAAGATTGCTCTTTTTTGTGACCGGCACCAACTCTTGCACGGAGAAATTTGCAATATGAAAAGCGGGTTTCTTTGATTAGTGGAGACGTCACGTCTTAATGTTAGTTTATTCCCTCGGGCAATGAATTTTGGACGGTTCCATTCTTCGTCTGCTGAGCTACCAGATCAATTCACTATAATCATTGAGGATTGAATTCTTATTAGCGCAAATTAGTCCAACGGAATGGGGACGGAATGGAAGCCTTTTAGGTTCTGTACGCCTGGGATTTTTTCATATTGCCGAAATTTTATCAGAAATAAACGAAACTGGGCAGGCAGTTAATCGAACTGTCATTCATTATCCTGGTTGGCGTGTGGTCTGAGATATGGTCTATTCAGGTGCGTGTGTGTGCCCATACTAACTCAGCTATACGTCGAATTGGTTGCGATTCGTCCACCACACAACAGATTTGCTCGCAAACGAAGACGGCATACTTTAGCAGAGAGTTGGCCGATGACAGAGGGCGTATTTAAAAATGGTCTGGTCATCGTTTGATTGTTCGTATCAGTCCCGCTGGGTGGCCTAGTAGAGCCAGCTGCCACTTATCCTTTTGTTTTCCATATCCATGCATGAAGCTGTTACGCTGTGCCGATTTCGATAGGGCCAAGTGTGAAAGGCAGATAAGCATACAAAGATGGGAAAACGGTAACAAAGCTGGCTGGCATGTTAGTCATTCTTCGTTTGAATGCTTTGCAGATAAAATCTATTTCCTCTGCGGCAAGTAGCTAAAACTGACATGTCTTAGTTCTACTGATAGGATAGAGGAAAACGCCTAAGAATCCTATCTCGATTTTCTCCTTTCTGAGGCATATCACCGCGGCTTCCTTGTCAAATTTATTTGCTGGTCAAACTTTAAACTGTAAATACTTTGCGATATACCATCATCTGCAAATTTGACGATATAGCCTTTTATACGATCAGACTTCTGGAGTAAATTCGTCTCAAACGCCTACCACTAGTTCCAGGGGCAACACTGCTAGTAAGTTTCCTGGAAATTTTTCAACAGCCCTTCAACAGTTTTGCCCATACTGAGGCTAATCAAGTGGGCACAGCTCTCGATTTTCCGTCGTCTTTGTGTTTTGCGTGAGCCTAGGCTGCATGGAACTTTCCAGGTACTATCATTTGCAGACCGAATTTCTTTTAATTAGCGAATCATCTAAATTTAGCTGGATCTTTTGTTTACGATGGAAACTCGGGACTCGTCTGTCTGACGAGCCCCAAGAATAGCGAATTGCTCCTGGGACCTCGAAGCGTTTCAAGCAACGTCTAAACAGTATCTCAAACATCGACCGAAAAGTGAAACGACCATGTACAGCATATTTAGGTGAATTAGACCATCATAAATGACAGATTTGGATGGATTCGACCAAGTCCATATCAAAACGAAACTGGTGTGCAACTAAGAGTATATGATGAACTTGTTCACCTTAGGTTCAAGGGGAACATAATTTTGACGGAAACGCGGAGACTGCGTCCATTTGATAATCACCAATAAGTGCAAAACTGGTCGTAGGCTGTCGAAGAATTTTCACCAACCTCATGAGTGCTATATTCTGTCTATGAAGTGTATCGCGATATCTCGAATATCGCACCAGCTGAAACATGAGGCGGCCTGGTGCATCACATTCGGTTGCTTAAAAACATTATAAACGAGAGATTCAGCTGGGTTCCAGGTGAGTCTCCCGTCGAAACCAAATTGATATGCAAATCCGTGTATATATTGAAGACGTTTATTATTGTTTGGAAGAGGTCATTCCACATCCTGTAGAGGAACAAAAATCTGCACAAATCTGAATGGTTGGGTGATCACAATATTTTCTGGGCCCGGAAGGACCTATTGTATTTAAGTATCTTGTGGCCACACTCCCCGCAGTTTCGGATTTCAACCTTTAAAATGTCGACTTGTAGAATAACCAAAATCTATGGTCCTAGCTGGAGTCTTAAGGATAAGCACAGGCATTTTTGGTATAATGAAGAAGCAGAGCTTTATGATAGATAGACAAGAAGGAAGGCAAATTTTCCTTATAGTTCTCTAATCGTGGTCAGTCGTTTTAGTTTGCGTCCCACGTTGATGGGGTTCCGAATACTCTCAGGTT
Source organism: Clonorchis sinensis (assembly GCA_003604175.2). NCBI lineage: Eukaryota > Metazoa > Platyhelminthes > Trematoda > Opisthorchiida > Opisthorchiidae > Clonorchis > Clonorchis sinensis. Next base: position 210,273,626 of record CM030369.1, read on the forward strand.
GGTGCCTGAACTATGAGGTTTTTGTTGTTTGGCCTTGAAGAGCCAGAATTGTAGCACACTCGTACTGTTGACGTGAGAAACATTTTATTTGCTCAGATGAGTTTTTGAGTGAAACAAGCACACTATAAGCGCACACATTTTTGTGTTGCTTAATTGTTACAATTTTACATGGGTGTGTGAGAGAAAACAGCAGTAGGAAAAAACAAGGGACATGTGGGAAAAAACGTAAGTCATCCAATTTTGACTGATACCAGATCGCCGAGGATACTAGCCTTAGCATCAGATAGCTTTCCCAAAGGAATTGGGAAACTTCTGTTGTCGTCATTCACCCGGGCCTCAGCGGGTAGACACCAAGCTAATAAATAGGCAGTTTTGTGAGATGTCTGCAGGACCGTTCATCCTTTTAGCTGTTAAATGAAAATTGTCGTGTTGCATGTTCAAGGCTTCACTTATCATGAATACTCTGATGATTGAGTAATCAGAAATTGTCGAACTCATGGTTACTGGAACGTATGAATTCATCAAGTCTTCGCTCATGTAAAATAAGGACCCAATAAAATGGGCGCATGAAGTTAAGAAAAACGACCTGATGCACCTATGTCTTGAAAAATATAATAAAGTCCTTCGTTAGGATGCAAACTAAGGAAAAGATAAATCTCGATACGGAACTACTCAGACTGTTAGTGAAAAATCTGAGAGCTCATAACAACGTAGTAAGTAGCGTCGTACTAAGTAGCCAGCTATATTTTAAAAAAACTGGTCTATATAGAACATGAAGATGCTTGGTGTAGGGCATACTGTTAGGGGACAACAAGCAAGTCTAATTTACATATTTTAATCACGTCATTCTTGTTTTAAGAAGGGCGATTATTTTGTAAATTTAGCTTTGAGCCGAGTGCCAAAGTTTTATCAAATCGTTTTCTTTCCTTTGCTTGGTCGAAGCATAGCCCATCTTTATTGTTGTATGCGCAGGGAATTAGCAGGGCTCGGGGCATTACGAATATCGCTTCTGGTTGTTGAAACCACAACTGATCGGATCCCGCCTAAATGTAGATTTTACTGGACTTCCTACGACTTCACCACATTTAAATTTTCATCGATCACCTCCTGCGCTACTGTGCCGAACATTCTCAAATACCATCAATAACTTCCATCCCGGATTTCTAATTTCGCGCCCGTAACCTTACCATACATTCCAATCCACTTTCAGTTCACAACTGAACTTTTGTTATTGGCACTGGATTTATATAACTGTATTCAGTTCAAAGCTGGTTTCCTACCCAGTTCAAATGGAGCTCCTATTCATATCCACCAATCACATGTTAGTAAAACATTATGCGATTTCTGAGCTCAACTTTCAGCGTTTACCCTGTAAATTCCCCACATTTATATATTACCATTTATATATTACCATTTATATATTACCATTTATATATTACCATTTATATATTACCATTTATATATTACCATTTATATATTACCATTTATATATTACCATTTATATATTACCATTTATATATTACCATTTATATATTACCATTTATATATTACCATTTATATATTACCATGAGTTTTCAGCAACCTTATGAGTAGTCCATTACGAATATACATGTATCGCGATATCTCGAATATCGTAGCAACTGGAACATGAGGTGGCCTATTGCAGCACATTTAGTTGCCTGAAAACATCACAAACGAGAGATTCAGCTGGGTTCCAGGTGAGTCTCTCGCAAAAACCAAATTGATTTGCAGATGAGTGTATTTCTTGAATTGCATGTTATTCACAGAGTAAAATTTTATTGAATAACAAAAGCGCAAGGAAAAGGCTGCCAGTAAGACGGATAACATGAATTTCAGGTAGCCATATTTTCACTACACAATAGTTTGACCCACGGAATGGTAAATTTCATGGTTTAATCTATGATTTCAACAAAGATTTACAGTACGTCATCGATTTGATTGCTTTGAAAACAAGTTATTCAGTATGGAATTTGGTAAAGAGATTATTTGGTTGCTTGTTTAATGTCCAAAGCTTCGCTGTAAACTCGTGGACAACAATTCTCAGATAATTCTGGACACTTTGTGGCAGTTGTGTGACTTAGAATAAACCAGACGGACGAGTTGTGAAATTTGAGAAGCAACCATCTGTCACTCCAACCTGATAACCACAGCTTAGGTTCTTGAGCACCAGGTGTGAGCGCACACTCCAGAGTCAGGACCCAAGTTGTCTGGATATTTAGTGAACTTAAGATGTCCAACATTCAACCTGTTGCTTAGAACAGGAATTTCGTCAAATTTTGAATAGCCGGTGTACATTTACACTCCATGAAACTGTAGGAAATACAATTCAACTTTATCCTATTTTGCTGAAAACTACGCTTGCTAATATGAAAAACGTTTTGGGTACTAGCTTCAAATTTTTGAAAGCTAACTACTGGCTTCGCCATTCTTTGGACCTACATGAAACGCCTAAATCCCTGTCAGATTTCTTCCAAACTTCGTATGCTCTCCAAACTACACTCAGACTATCATAAATATAAAATCGGTGCGTCTCGTTCCGAACGGCACTGGTACACTGCAGTTCGGGTCCCACACATTGTACAGTGGGGTATGTGGAATGCACTAAACTACTTTACCTGTGGCCATGACCTATCAACTAACGGATAAAACGCAAGTTTATCACCTGCAAGTAAGTCAGAGGTTTAACTGAACACAAGCTAAGAAAAAATAGGTGCAACATTCACTTCTCCTTTGTTCTTAACCTCACACTTGATTACCAAAATGCTCAGTTGGTTCTCAAGTCCTTTTGTTTCCGTAGCGGCGCTAGTTTTAAAAAGTGAAAATTAATTATTTAATTAATTAGGCAGACGATGTGATTACCCCACACAATGGCAGCTTCATTTAGGTCTCCCATTAATCTCTAACTTCAGATGACAGCCTTTTTTAGGAACTTGATTCGAGTTTGCATCTTGTTTAACGGTAAATCTCACATGCGAAAAACTTTTCTTCATGGATTCTATGTTGATAATGAAGACAAGCCGGGCTAACAAGAGAACATTTGCATCACGCTAAATTGATGTAACCAGATGATTTTTATCAAGCCGACCGTGGTAAAAGAAGTGCATTTTACAGGTGATCGCCAAATGGAAAATTAGGCAATCTGACGGAAAATTCATAGTTTTACCAAAAAAATGACGTTTAGTAAGCTGCTGAGAAAGTTTGTCCAAGTGGCTCCCGTCATTTAAAATATAATACTTTTCTAGTGAAATCAGTTAACACACATTTGTGGTGAGAAAATAAATTAAGCCGCTGGCCTATTTCACTTGTATAAATGTTTTTTCTCAAATAGTACTTTCAATCCAGCCAATAGTGTCAGATGTTCCCCCAATAAAAAATTTGTGAACAATAATTTCCAAACAACACATACTTCCCTCATTAAAAATGCACCCCAGATGATGGGAAAAATCGATTCTGCATAGCTGACTCAAAATTGCCTCTAGTGAAACGTTGTGAGAAGTTAACGTGGCATGAGGTCTTCTGTGGATAATAATTTTCTTCGCATTTCCAAGCGAGGTTTCTAAGGGTATAGGATTAATAATGTGTATAGTTCTACACATGCAAACTTATCGTTCGTAGATTTCTGTTTTCTGCTTATTAAATGGACGAAGTTGCCCACTCTTCCTGGTGTTTTGTGGATCCTCACTGATGACATTTGTATTTACAGGCTTGTGGATATTTAGGACGAAGCTCCCGATTTCTGTAAACGATGCAAGCGATGTAAGGGCTATGATATCTCTGTGATATTGGAAACCAAGCCATATGGTTAATTCAGTTGGGGCTTTTCAATTTATTTCCTTTTTCAAAGTTTACTCCACACCTGTGCAACTGAATCACCTTTTTAAAAGTTTTATCTTATTTTTATGAACTGTCTTCTTCTCGATTTCGGTGGCTATCCAAGACAGAGACTGCCTTCTGAGGCTAGTGAGTGGAGATAAGATAGTCCATTTTAGTGAGTTTCAGTCGGTTTGCGCAAATCTACATTTGTTAAAGTCGCACACTGTCTTTTGAGGGGAGGAAAATTTGACTTGTAGAAAGTCAGATGACTCCTGCTTGTAGAGATTTTGAAAACATATTCTAGGCTTTTGTGGCCAGTGGGTATACCGCTTATAGCCCATGGTTCTAAATGAGCCAAAAAACAAATTGATTCTGATGGCCACACTCTCATACTTTTTTAGTTAGTATCTCAGACGCTGGTTGTTACCGCCTTCACAGCGATGGTTCTTGGATCAAGGTTTTAACCCATCGATTAAGAGTGGTTCTTTCGTGATTAAAATAGATCAGACACAGATAGTTTAACCGGGTAATTCTGGTGATTGATTGATTTTCACAAAGCCATCAAAGGAAAAAAAACTATGATGAAAAAGGCGTGTGGCTGGTACTCGAAAATGAAACCAAGAAAGTAAATGCAAGGGGTAGTTTTACCGCTCAGAAGGCGTAAAGAAAGATGAATCAATGTATCAAACTGCTTTTTTCCAAATGCAACAGCTAGTTACGTTGTCTAGAATCCCCCCAAAATAATTCTTCTTTGGAAAATCGTTTTCCGGCGTTCCGTGCCAATTATTGATAAGAGCTGTTCCGTTTCCCGGAAAAGTTTCAGTAAATCGGGAACAGATGCTCCTTCGAGAAATAAACGGGATACCGGCTTTGAAATACAGATGTTTCTGACATCTATGATTTTGTGCCAAATGGGTTTGCGGGTATTTTCAGAGGGTTATTTTCCGGATTCAACCTAGATGCAACGGGTCAATCAAAAACCAGGCATTGAGTCATCGGGACGTTTTCTCTTTGTGCCACTTATTATTGATTACCAGAACAGAAACAAATTTTTATCAAAGGATGAGTACCGGGGATGCATGTATTTCCTTATGAACTGTAGAGTAGTTCAGTATGGCCTTCTGCTAGGCCGTCAAACAGTCATTTCCCATTCGGGGTTGGGAACAGTACAATACATCATCTACAGGGCTGGCGTTCGTTCCCAGATTTACTTCGTTCACCAAACTACACCGATAGAAAGCCGAGTATATTGGGTCAAAGTGCAAACCGTTTGAACGCAGTCATATGTGAAACCAAGTGAACTCTCTTCATCAAGTGTAAAATTGAGGAAGTTGGACCATAAAGTAGACGGAACGAGGGCACTTCTGAGGCAATCAATATATACGACTTGTAGTTTATCGTCATCAAATCAAGTGAGGTAAACTAACAGTGTACGCGAAGGCAGGTCAGGTGGCTCGCAACAAATACACGTGGCTAACTAGTGCTACGTACTTTTCAGCTCGTTCCGTCAAGTCATGGTCACAGTGCATTACTTTCAGCATTTCCATGGGCTTAAATGCATGAAACGTTCAAAACGTTCAGGTTCCATGGGCTTAAATGCATGAAACGTTCAAGGCGTTCAGGCTGGTTGTTTTAAAGACACCTATCGAGATGGTCTAGCAGTTGAAACTAATAATGTCCACTTTGTATAGTCTGGGCCTCTGTACTATTCCTGAGCCGAACTCAGATTACACTGACACTATGTTTTTGAGTGGACCATGATTTGATATGATCTGGTCAGTAGAATGATAGTTCTTGAGAGTCATTTTCCACACTATCTTAAGCTTGAGAATTTCAGTATGCTAAAGCGTTTTGAGTCGTAAACTGATGAAGAGGGGAAGTTATCTCTATCACTGTCACAAGTTTAGCTATTTGAAAAGACCAAAATGCTAGAGCTGACCTTTTGCTCAAAAGATCACTATATGTCTAGTGGTGATTGAGAGTCGAAAACGATTAGCACAAACCCTATTTTAGTCACTGCAAATCCGGACCCTTCTGTGACCGAACCAAGCGACTACACATATATCCTTGCATATTATTCAATTCAAAGTAGTACTTCATGCCGTATCTTGTTTTGCTTCTGATCCCATCTACAGGAGATCCACGTCAACTCTCCGCCAACGTATCCAGGTATGAATGGTCTCGTTCCTTCCGTGTGCCGTTTATCCGTAATCCGTTTAGAGCGCAAGAGTTTCCTTAAAACCATGTATGCCGGTATTCCGCAAATGTATCCTAACTACCGTAGGCGGTTGTACATAATTCCGGACTCCAGTCGGTTATAGTAGGTCCATCGGATATCGTCGACCCGTCCGGCACTCGCTCAGTCCACTGGACACCAAATATCCTCCTCAAAGATTTCATGCAAAACTTGCAAAAGTGGCTTTGTGTTGTTACAAGCTTGGACTCTCAGCACACTTAGAAAAGGACCAGTATACATTCAGCTTGGTTTTTAGTTGCAGGCGCCGGTTCCTTTGCACCCGTTCTTTGCGTTCTCCAAAAGCCACACAAGTCATGGCAACACCGGATGTCTGCTCCTGGTCGTCGTTCACAGCAACAGAGCGTGTGTTCTTAAGGTAGCGGAAGCCTCTACAGTGTTCAAAAAACTTATTCCCTTTTAATGTGCCTAAGAGTCCAGAAGATTTCATCTAGCACTTGGAAAAATTCCTCTTGGAGGTGGCGTACAAGCCATTCAGCACAGCGGGACAGTGTACTTCACCGTGCGTATATACAACCGGTAAATATGAGGACGACAAAAACCTTGGTCTTTTGGGCCACATTCTTCGCAAAAAACGTCAAACAGACATCTAAAAAGCAATCCAGTTGCCCATCACACCAGACGCTTTCGCCAGATACAGAAAGCATAAAGTAGGGACGAGGATTCACCTTGTTATACGCTTTGAGATCACTTGAAGCCGATCCATTAGTGCGAACCTTTGCACCCATGTAGGCTTCGGACTTGGTTCTCAGGTCCACACTCGCGGGATTCTTTATGGAAATTCCGTCCGGCAAGCGTTGGATTCATTGTTAACTGATAAGCACGGAAACATATATATTCTTCACGAATGTACGTTGCGGTAAATTCCGAAGTCAAACGGCTGAGAAGCACTGATGCCAGAAGCTGGCTCGCCCAAGCCAGATCGATACAAGCGTTTTTACTTGTTGTTTCTTTTTGGTTACAGGGTATCTTATGGGCTTACTTTGAAGCAAAACTAGTCAAGGCGTCTTAGGTTCAGTTTTCGGATCTGTTTATTACTGCTGTCAGTACGTGGTATTTCGAGTTGTGCCACCTTTTTTCAGCAGTTTAGATGGCATGAAGCTTACCGATTCTGAGACCAGTTGATTATGGTGTAGCAAATCTTTTTCAGATCTTGCAGATTTATGTATATACGTTATCTGATGAGATTAACATTGTGTGGTTTATGAAGCTGGGTGCTTATCATCCTTCGGACAAGTTCAGGATCTGTTCTAAATTTGACTGCCTCTATCAATCCTGTGATACCCACCTCTAGAAGTTCTCACTGGCAAACGATAACCTAGTAAAGTAGGTGAGAATGGCTGATGAGCTGGCATATTCATATAACGGCACGTTACCCTTTGTGACAAAATCTGGTGTTAGTGGTTTTATGAAATTGCAGATTGCGCAGTATGGATAGAAGGTTAAGTGTGACAATATGGCGTCTGAGGATGCCTGTCCAAAGGGACTGATCCAGACCCAAAAGTGCATTGCAGCCTCTTTGGCACTCTCTAGACCTGACCACAGCGTGGTGTCAAATTTGGTGCAAAATTTGGTTGTCGCCACTCTGTTAAACACAGAATTGGAGTTGATGCACCGGTCACGGCTGCATATTTTTGAAAATTTAACGTAAACCTCAGGAGAGCATATAAGCCTTATTATGAAAGGAGTGAGCTAAGACACAGCAAGAAAGAACGAAGTTTCTATGCTTTTAACGGTTGTTGCCCTATGTGACTATGCAGAAACCGCTTCTGCTTTTACATCAAATTAACAATAAATTAACGGTGAAACGCTACACTTTTATTTCTCAGGCCTCCTGGGAAGCATAAACATTCATTATCACTTCCACAAACACTTGGTAGGCTTTCGTTGCTATCGGACAGACTGACGGTATGACAAAGCACGGAAGTCGACCTTCCTGTGATTTTATGATTTTCGTACACCTGGAACGCTTCCTGAGTAGAAAGAGACAGCTATTAAACCCCGGTTTTATGGCTTGATGTATCGTTCAGTTTTCACACCCCGGGAGACGAACACTTAGTTTTATGGTAATAAAATCCAGCGTGTTGAGGTTTAGGTGGAGGGGTGCCATTGTTGGCTTTCTAAATGCAAATCAAGCGGACTGGGTTTCCAAACCAACGTTTTCAGAGAACACACTAGAAGAAAACCATGAAGTTTTACCGATGAGAGCTGTGATAACCAACTCAAGACTATCATGAAAAAGTAACTGGACAAAGCTCAAAAACGTTAACAAAACCACTGTTTCGGTGATTCGGTTAAATCCAATAACGGGTAATGGTTCAATTAGGACATTAAAGTCCCACCACAGTGAATGAATAATTTGAAATTTTCGTCCACCTGAAGAAAGAGCTTTTGACGGAAAGAACTGCCAACTTTAAACGTAACCGCATATTGTGTGGCACACACCGGTTATATGCGTTATTATATTAGGTGGGCGAATTGAGTATTACGGCTGACGTGGGCGACATACTATCCTCCAGAAATACTCACTAGTTTTGTAGCGTAAGCCGTCGGTTTTGCACGGCAATCAGCACGTTGGCCAGATGTTTTTGATCGTATATAAGCCGCGATACTCAGCGATTTCTCTTATCCAAGAGGTCATTTAACATAACACACAAATCAAACATGGTTTGATATATATCCGAACCTCTACTCTTTTCCCTTTGCTTTAGTATCCAAAACGGAACCATATCATTAGACCAACTGACGAAATGTGTTCCTAATTTTTCTGAAGCCAGGTATGATTTGTGGAGAAATTCCACGAGATCCCTTATAGACGAGAATTTCTCAGTTTTCTATTCCCAACTAATGCAGACCAGTAAATCGAGGCAGTCCGTGATATCAATGTTAGTGGTTCAGCTGGACGTTTTAGTTGAAATACTGAATGTTAGCAGGGTTTGTAACACTTGTCATTGTGCAATCTGGATTATTCACAGGCTTTCGGCAACATACTAGCTGAGGAGTTGAGGCTGTAGGTTTGACTAAAGTGTTTGCACTGATTATTTGCGCATTTCCGTTAGATAGGCCACATTTCGAGGCTTGAAAGCTGTTTTATCTTCAAACTTAACAGGAGTTCCGAAAATTTCATTTGCGTATGATTTGCTGGCTTACCTGAAGATTAGAATGAATCCGCTACGTGCAACGTACGCCAAACTGGTAGAAACAAGTGCATTTTTTGAGAATTACGATATAAGGTCGGCCTATGATGATGTATTAGTAACTTCCTTGTTATCCCACAATGCTGGGTCCTAGGTCACCGCACTCCATCTTCACAGACCGAGTCGATGACGAAATTTAGAGAGATGGCATCATGCAGCCTTAAATGAATAGTTTTCGTGCTATACGTTGGTACATATAGGGAGCATGGATTAAAACATGAACGGACTCTCACACTTTCCTGCGTGAGAGTTTGTAACTAACTTTAGTAATAACTCACTCAATTTTCAGGTTGACTTTAAGCTTATTTTTGACTAGCCGATCTTTTTCGAGGAAATCCAGCTCACATTTTCATCTGCATAGGTCAGGGGTTACATACATTTCTCAGAGTAAATCTAGTTCTGGTCCTTCACTTCATAAATTAAAGGTGAACCTAGAAAGAATTATGTCAGCAAAAAACAAAACATTTCTTTTTTGTTTTGTCAGAAGTCTACTGGTTCAGTTCGCTCCAATATAGCAAGCTGTTCGTAAAGTTGCTGAGGACCCTTTGACAGTAATGTCTGTTTCTTCAAGAGACGAGCGGTGTATCGAATATCACCCCAACTTAAGCTTCTGATGGTCTTTCTGCAGGACGTAAACGAGGGATTTGACTGGAAATGGTTTGAGTCACTTGTCAAAACTAAATTCGTTTGTAAACGAATGTATTCCCCGGACTCCAACAGAAGTTGATTGACGTGCCCGTCCAACCATGATAACACGCGAATCTACTAAAACTTTCTTCCTTACATAGCAGTAAATTTTCGTCCGTAAATCTGTCCCACCGGTTTTTCTCACCAGTGAGGCCTACAAGGCCTAGGCATATAAGATGAGTATCTTGACCTTATGGTTATAGATTTTCCGACGCCAAAATCATTTTTAAGCAAATGCTTGTTTACTTACATGATAAACGCATTTCCAGGATCTTTTGGTGACTCTCTTCCCGTTTTTTATCGTGATCACGAACTCTTCTAGACAGATCTTTAGTTCGACAAAGTATTCCCTCTTCACCGTAACATTTAATATGGCACACTAACCCGGAGGAGTTGGAAATTTTGTTTTCTTATTGCGGGACAAACAACCTAGTGATTGCGGGTGTCTTGCATAACAATACGGACATGTTTGAGAGGAATACCAACGGGGATGTTAGTCGAGTAACTAGGATGGTTTCAAGCAATGATCTTGGTGAACAACGCATTCGGGTTAACTGAGCAATAAACGAAGGGTTGAAAATAATAAATAAAATGCCATCTTTGGTTAGTAAGTTTGCAGTCAACACAGGTTGATTATGAGGTCCCAGGCCACAAAAGTGTGCTGCGTTCCATCCTTTGCTTGCATACCAAAAACAAGCCTGCGGTCCAAGGTCTGAAGCGGTTGGCTTAAGTAACCGATATCTGCACGTATAATCCTCTTGTGTAAGTCAAGAACACACTGTGAGCCGCTCTAAAATGGTGAGTAGGTTTCAAGTGAAAAAAAGGCCTTAGAAATAGAAGATGGCTAATGTCATGTTATTTATGAAGAGTTTGGGTAGGATTCATTCTATATAAGAGTTTTTCTCCTAACAGGCCACCAAGTGATTTTGACTTTGAATGCGGAATAAACCTTCACTAATTCTGAGTGTTGGAATAAGTCTGATGGCTGGAAAAAAACAGTAGTAATATCCATCACTCAGCTGCAACACTTGCGGTCCCCAGCTGTTGTGCCACCTGAGGGAAGCACGAAGGTTCCGATATTGCCGGGCCGCCCAAGCCTAAGCAGGAGAAGTCGAGAAGCAGAAGCAGGATTCGAGCCATGGACTTTCCGGTCAGTAAGTTCGCCCGTTAGGCACTGAGCTATCCCATTCTTCGGCTATATAAAAGTACAGAATGTTTCAAAATAAGCTGTGAAATGCATAAATGGTCACCCTCCTTAAAAAATTTCTGCAGGCCTCAGTTCACCGTAAAAATGATATTTATTCCGATCGAATGGCATGGTGTGTAAAGATTCTATCACCACCGAATAACAAGTATAGCTTTAGTCCTGCAAATTTAAGAACCGATCATTTGCCTCATTGCACTAATTTGATATAAATGTCTCAGTCAACCGGGATATGGCAACAGCGACATCTTTTACATATATTAGTACTTATCAGAAAACTCTCTGCCAGTCTAGTTCAATTATCGTTACTGAACTTATTCATTATTGTTTCACTATTGGCAACTGAGTGTAGTCGGTTTGTACGTCATGCGCAACATTGTCACTTTGAACTACTAATGCATCATGTCCTTCCAATCAGTCGTCTTGGCCATATTTCGTCAGTGTCCAACTTGATCTGAAGTAAGTCACGCTATGGCGTCGAGGTTGTGTAGATGTTCTTCAGGCTAGAAGATTTGTCTCACGGAGGTTTTAGTGTAATATGGCATGTTTTATTTAATTTTAATCAACATATGGGGACAGCATGCAGTGAAAGTTCAGTTAAGTGGTCCACAAATTACGCCTCCTTTATTCTCACTCTCAATGAGTATCACGTGAAAAAATTTCAGCAGAGATTTCTCTCCAGAACTTACGGCCGTACTTTATACTTGATGGGGACGCTAGTTAGCTCTTGGTTCTTTTGACTTAGACTACAACAGGTTTCTGTTTACCAAATTAATTACTACAATATCATATTTCTTATTTAAAGTATGGATCGTTCCGGACACCTGAACCATTGATTCTCCAATTCAGACTTGTTCACTTTAGTTGAAAGACATTTGTGGATTAACGGAAAATGCTTTTACGCCATGAGGGTAACTGCTTGATGCTGATTATATTACTTAAGAATGCATCAGTCCTACAAGCTAGGACACACCTTGCAAATAGGCCTTGAGAGTAGGTTAGCAGATTTTAAGTGGTGATTACCAAACAGTTGATTACCAGGAATTTACTTCAAGGATGGCATGAGTTGTTCTGTCCTGATTACTCCTCACGCCGCAAATTGATGACGCAAGTGGGTATACCCTTTTTCTCCACATCACCACTCATTTTATCATTCTACTGAGCCCTTCTTGCCCGTAAAGGCTTTATATCCTCTTTGCATGGCAGGAAGTCACGTGCTCATGGAAATGTCTTGCGAAAACATTGGTTCGCACAACATCCCATAGTTGCATACTAGAAATATGGATGCTCAGTTGCAGACAAACAAATATTTGGCCAGAAACGTTCCACACATGATTGTGTCTACTTGAGCAATCCGTCGCACTATATAGAGTCGATAGGATAAGACTGACAGATTAAAATTGATCGCAGGTTTCTTGCCGAACTAATGAAAAACTATTGACAACTCGGATTACAACAAATAAATATGATGAATCTCCTGGAAGCCAAGTCCAGAATGTATGCGTCTGCTGGCTGAGATTCTGCTTATCCTTTACTCTAGAAACGTATCTTAAGCGCACAAATACGAAGTGATCATATTTACTGGTACAGCGTGCAAACATCTTAGCCATTACGTGCACACTCTATGCAGGCCAACTTGTCGTATCACACATGGTGCCTTGTAGCCAGTCATCATCTGCTTCGGTCAACAAATGGTTTCAGATAGGCAGTGTTATCATAGAAATCTAAAATATCCCTACATATCCGGTTGCAAACAATCGGTTGGCGGAAAGAAATTTAATCCAATCGGACCCTATGCCAAACTGGTTACTCATGAACAGACGATAAATTTAATGTTATTTGGTCTGACGTCCTTCCTACGGAATCTCACTCGGTAGCTTATAAGATTTGAGACATCAATGATAAACCGAGCTGACGTCATTCGCTGTGCGGGTGTTGGCAACACGTATTTTGCACTAGTCGTCTGTTATTCTAGGCCAGGGAAATATGGGGGTCACATGCAGGCTTACATGTACTCTATTGTGGTGGCTCATATCTGAACAATAAATGTTTCCTTTTGTGGTTGCGCCTCTGTCGGCGGATTGTTACTTAATGTACAACCTGCATGGCCACATGGACAAGTATAAACTACCAGGCTGGAAAACAAAACAAATCCATACAGAAGAGAAAAAACACGGTTTCGAATGTTTTCAGGATCTCGTTGTCCGTTTGGTACACATTTAATGGTCAAAATGGAGGCAAATAGTGTATGACGCGTTACACATATTTGACACTGGCCACTTGATTAATCCGAGAGTCGTTTTATTTCATCTACCAAGTACCCAGTAAGTATCGGTCAAACTGCAATTATCAGTCCAACGGTGCTGCTTCTCTGTAGTCACAGTACATTTGCAAAATCGGTTACTGTGCTGTCAAAAGCGATTCGTATGAGAGCTAATCTGCCTTGGTTATGTGCCATGGATCGATCGACCCAGTCGCTCAGAGATCGTCTAGACCGTCTCAAAGCATCCAGTTAGATGCGACCTGAGGTGTGCTGGTAACCAGTCGCTCTTAACATCGTGTTTCCCAATTTAGTAACCAATCTGAATTGTTTCTCTCATTATTTTTGTACCTATTTAAACCACTGTATATGTACTGACCTGACGACGAGATCTCGAAAAGATTACTATTCATCGCTGTGTTCTTGTTGAAACTACAGAAACATCTGACCATTTAGTAAAAGCTTGCAGTCACATTCACGCAATGTTCCCCTTTCAGAAGGCTTACCAATCGCGGTTTAGTTTGCTATCTCCAGATGGCTTATCAGGCTGGGCGTAGAGGACAGCAGAATTGTGAAATCTGATAAAGGTTATTCCGGAATCTCCCGTTTCTATGGGAGAAGACGGAAGCAGCTATTTCACAGAATCAAGGAGTTCAAATAACGCAAAACCTACCACTTCAAAGTTTCCCTCATTTCGAACTTCCCTTCTGTTCTTCTACCAACAATCACAGGTCAAAGTTAAAATTTGGGAAATGCGTGAGGAAAATTCTGGAAATATTATTTGCAATTAACTACCGAGCTGTGGCCGGATGGTCTGGGGTCCGCAAACTGCACGTGTCTAGGCCTGTTTCTTGCTTTCTATTCAAAATGAATTCTACGTTTAGCATGCTCGTTGAGCATCCTTGAATCGGTCGGTAGTTTAGGTTTTTCGTCTTCGCAGCTAGTCATACTTGGTTGGCTTTACATACCCGAAACCAGTTCACAATTCACTTATTAGGAGCGGTATCTGTCAGTGTAATTGGCAGTGTCAGCCTGATGAGATGAGAGATTGAAGCAGTGCGCCGGTTCAGTTGTCTCTGCTCAGTTGTTACAAAAGCCCGGCCTGAGCTTGGTATAAAAGCACAACAGTGGACGTCGTGCATTATCTGTCCTGTTCCTTGTGAAACAGATTTTTACACGTTTTACATAAAGTGACGTGTTTCCTTTCGTGATGTCCGAAACAGAGCAAAACGGATGTGGGTAGACCGGGATTCTGGACAACGTTCACAAGAGTCACTTGAAGTCAAGTACTTAATTATGTGTGGGTAAGCTAAATTAGCCGAATTACTTCAGGCGCGTCACTCACATTTGGACAGATAATCAATTGGGTCCCAACGTGATTATCGTTGTGAAGCGTCCCACACACACGTTCTCAGCTCCACCAAATTTCTTGTGCGTATTGTGCGGAGAAACCCATCGATATGTTAAGAGCAGATCAAGTGATCGCCCGAATAGGCGGTTGTGAGGACAACCAACCCAGTATACGTCCGTTCTCCACACGCCGGCTTTGAGCATAGACGTGCAACAAAAACTGCGTCATCTCATGCTGCTGCTTGGTGGGATGACAATAGAGAATAAAACAAAGTTAGCAGGGCTTTGCTTAGTGTGCTGTGATTGCGCAGAGTTACGGTTTTAAGTCAAATTTCCATCGCCAAGTATTCTAAAACATGTTTGTAGATCCTGGTTTGGAAATGATCTTAGCGCAACTCTTAAGGCCTCATACTTTCGGTGTTTTACTCGGTGAATGCTACAAACCCTTGCCTTATACCTAAGGATGGTTTTGAAAGGTGAATATTTTCCTTTCTTTCTTCGTAAACTACGCACAGAGTATCGCTAGGTGTTGTACTAATCTGTTTGTAACGCGTGCAATGGGGCACTTCCAGTGACGAAATACGAAAAGTGGACGTAGTATCATTGAAAACTGCAAGAATACCTGTCATCGTTTAACTAAGTGACGGAGGCTGAGATGTGCCTCCAGAGTTGTCCGGTCGACTGACTGGCTGCACTTTTCAAAATGGAGCACTGAACAACATCAGGATACAGAAGAAGCACCGAATTTTGCTGCTTAAAAGTCAGGGGTTTGGCAGCTGTCATCACTCTGCGGACTGCACTGGACAGACAGGCATGTAAACGTGACAGGCTGCTGACCAGGACGGACAACTCGCTGCTCCCTATCAGAGACCTCGTCTGATGCTTCCTGTTGCCCACTGAGACCTCGCACCTTACTTCAAAGCGCAGTGACATAAAACAAGCCCTTGCGACTACTCATAGTTGTGGGTAAATATTGTCAAGCCTAGTCCAACCACCCTGTGCTTGCTCAAAGCGGCGGTGTTGGAATCTTTTAACGATATCTGTGTACGTCATGAAGTTTTCAGGTCCCAATCGACCAAATGTGACGAATCTGGAGCAAAAAGGTCGGACAGCATACGTGCCTAACCGACACTTATGTACAGTATTTTACGCTTGACTATAAACTACATCATGAAATGAGTCAATTTTCTAAGGATCTGATGAAACAAGGCAAGTGCCACTGGTTACAATTGTGGTAAAAATTTCCCAGACTTTCGATGAATACTAAGTTCCTGACAAAATCATGCAAGCGTCCAGCCAAAGTGGTTACTTCCCCTTATAGGTAATCAAGTACACAGGATATGATAAGTTTGTTATCCCGATGATGACCACGCTTACCAGATAGGAGCTTCGGCTAAATGTAAACTGAGACAATATCAGTCTTCGTATAGCTCAGCTACAGGAAACAGTTTCTCCGCGGACTTTTACCTATTGTTCATGATGAAAACATTATTCGACGTCTATGAGTGGTGATGTTGACTTAGACCTGTTCTAAAGTTTTTGCTTGAAATTATCTAACAGAAGGGCAACCCATAACGAGACCTGGCTAATAACTTGTATTACACTTCATGTTACAAATATATATATATATATATATATATATATATATATATATATATATATATATATATATATATATATATATATATCCAGCCTAAAGATTATTGTTAACGCGAATCCCACGGATTACTTATTTCTATACACTGGAAAAATTTGCTTTAGTAGTTATAAAACTGCTACGCTTTCGACACACTTTCCACAAACATTTGAAGAAGCAGGACTGGTCAATCCTGTCGCATTTGGATAAAGTAAAACCACACTTCAGTGTCTGATCAACGAGACAAACTATTCACCCGGGTGGTCACGCAAAAGTCAAGGCAGCAACAAATCCGAAAGCACTTGTGTTCTGCGTTTAAAGCTCAGTGAATTTACAAGTGGTGTTGATGATGATGAACTGCATTAATTCATTTGCTCTGAAGGTGAGTCACTTGCAGGGTAGGCTATTCTTCAATATGTACAGACTTCATCCACAGCATCAACGTTGAGTGTGGAAATGAAGCAAAGCGAGAATAAAGCCCTTAGCAAAATTTCAAATCCTGGCTTTTCGTCTTGAAACCCTTGGAACGAATTTCGATTCTACCGAAAGAGTGAAAGAATGCACTTTTAATTTCACTTCTAGATGCATCATTTTCCCACGAAAATTACGATTCAAAGAACATGCGTGCATCAAAGGGGAAAATTACATTGGATCAAAAGAGAGGTCACAGTTCCGAGTCACAGTTATCGTTAAACGCAGATTTATAAGCTGGAAATTAATAACTTAACTGACTTCTCCGTTTTTTGGCTTGGAGAAGTATTTGCAAAAAAACTATTCCATAATTAAGCACTTGATGATACGTTGGGTCACGACGACAAAATTTGCGAGGGGAATCGGTATCTCTTTCTATCAGAAGCAATTCACTTTCGTAATCAAAAGATATTTTGACAGTTTGTTATTAATTTTGCACAGCAGTGACAGTAAAAACATCCAATAACTGTTTTCATGAAAAATGTTGACCATAAAATCGTAAAGCTAGGAAAAATATACACAGATATCTTCAATATGTCGTCAGCTGAAATATGCGGCGACCTTTGTGCAGCATAGTAAGTTGAAACATATCATAGAGAGATTCATTTGAGCTTCCCGTTAAAACCAAAGTGATATGCAAAGGAATGTGTTTGTTGAAATCTTTACGATTCCAGTTCAAGTAGAACATAAGGTTGACGAGACCTTGGGGACCGCGCCTACCTGATGAGCCCCAAGAAGGGCGAAACTGGTTGTGGGCTGTTGGAGAGTATTCAGCAACCTTGTCAGTAGTCATTTTTAAGAGAAACAAGTTTCTAACAGGACTGAGTTTTGAAAATTTGTGTCAGTGTTCAATAGGCGTACTGAGTACTTCGTATTTTGGGTGGATATATTTTTTTTCAACCTAGATTTGCACCTATACCACAGCTATTTGTGGAGTAAAATGTCACCAGTCACGAGTCACTTTGACGTTCTCTATACAATCAATCCTCTCCGGTTCGACCCGGCCTCTAGGTGGTCGTTTGTTACTTTGACAGACAACACTGTACTTCCTAATCCGACAAATACTTCCCGAAATAAAATAATGATTAACCAGTGGCAAATTGAATGAATCCCGTTTTCGGCGTCTAGCGCATGCTTAAGCTTCATATTCGGATTGGTTACATAAACGCTCAATGTCACTCAATGTCCCAAAAAATTTGCCGATTACATTTGAATTCTGTTTTTCCTATCCTGCTGTTAGTTTATTCTAGATGACAAACTCATAGTCACGTTCCTTGGTTTGGGATGCGAGGAACCGACTCGGGAGAAATGATAGACAATGCTTAAACCTCCAAAGGCACATAGTACTCTGTAGGTTTGCTTTGTGATTCGTCTGATCTCTGCGTTAGTTATTTCTCCGTAGTACACGTGCTTCAAAAGTCTAAGATGAAAAACTGTCTAACTCGATCAAGTGGTTGCTAAGTGTAATTGTTGTTTTCAATACTTGAAGCGTTTTTATTATTAGCTGTCAATTTGGGCTGTTGGTTCGGAAAGTTAATAAACTCTCTCGTTGCGCGCTTTTCGCTCACTTGTTTGCCGTTGGTTTTTCTAATCTGCTGGCTTTTCTCACTCGCTCGAGGCTTTTGACTCGCAGTCTCACAAAATGAGTTCCTCCAGTTTTCAGTGTCGTTAATTTATCTATATTAAAGTGCCTGAATACTTTCACCGTAGCCAAATCACTGGACGTCTTGATATTTCAGGCACTCAATTCATCCTCATTAAAAGTCACAATTTTAAATATTAATATAGAAACTTTCATAATGATTTCTCTCAGATTCTGTCAGCTAAAGCCTCGTCTAGAAAACAAATTTTCCAGCTGTTTTCCACGTTGACACTTTATGTTTACGTCCATGGTGCGAAATATCTAGTTTTGAATCACATTCTACTCTTTGGCGGGAATCAATAAGCTAAACAAACTCCTTCTCCTGGCCTGAAGTTGTCATTAGGTGATGGAGAGGGTTTGAGGAGACAAAATCCACGTCCCACTTTAAAAGATTTTCAGCTAACTTGTCTACCTGTTGTTAGCATACGAATACTTTCCAGCGCTATTCCACACCACCAAGCTACGATGTGTCAAGCAAACTGATCGCTAAGCCTAGGTGAGCCTACTGTCTAGTCTGTAATGGGCCTATTTTCTATGGATAACTCGAAATTGTAAACATCACCCAAGAAAGAATACTGTGTGGATTAGACTGATGTAAGCACACTGTTTAGAAATTGTTGACGTGTGGAAGACGGTGGCCTCAGCTTAAGTTATACCCAATAACGTATTGTTTGGTATAGTCCAGCGATCAAAGCAGACTTCCCGGTTGTTTCAGTGAGTTAGCTTAGACTCATATATGTGTCGCTGTTTCATTAATAATAGATCATCTCATCAATGGAGGTAGGTTAATAGCATGGAAGTCATGATCAGGTTCCAAGGGTTCCAAGCTACAGGAACGCTGCGTCCTCATGAGATTGGCGAAGCGGGGTCAGACCTGCGTTCTTCAGGCCATCAGTTTCGGACTGTCTCCCAGAGGAACACACAACTATTAGACCTTATGCACAGCCTGGAAAATCTACTTCGGTTTGTATCTTCAACTGCACTTGGATAAACATCTGGCTGCGCATGAATAGTCGTAAGGTGTATTCTACTCAACCACAGATTGTAGTAGAATACATAGAGTTCTTATGCTTAGAGATGACTTGAGTTGTTCACTAACAGAGACGTGCAGCATAATTACAAAGGTCAGTTATTATCAGGTCCCGCACGAGGACCAGTGATTATTCAGATAGAATATTCATATGTTGATCTGAATAACTTAACTTCCAGGACCACTGTGCTAGTCCAATGATGCTTTTTCCGTAACTCATGTCTCCTTAGGTGTAAATCAGTTTGGACGACGGCCACAAAGAAGGACAGTCGTGAAAACTCCAATGAGGGTTATGTCATGTAATAGTCTAGTTTATTCTGGTCACTGGTAAAACTAATGTACAGACGGCAAGTAGTAGTATTTTATTTAAGAAAACACTTTTCTGCATGCCAGAAGGTTTCATTTTGGCAGAAAGAGTCTGTTTAGTTCATTTCAGATTATCAGCTATAACCATGTGCCAAGAATGAGTTCGTCTCAGCTGTTACAAGTTCGAGAAGCATAAAGTGGGGAGGCGTGGGAGGTGTGACCACGCATTGAAGCTGATTGCATAATCAGTTACTCCGTACTGAATATTGTCCTGAAGGAACGGGAAACTGGGCAGCTACGCACTGAAGGCTGTAGCTTTGATGCAAGAGCACCACTGACTACGTTGTTGGGGTTTCATTTACCAATGATGAAAAGAGTGCGTGGGATGCCCATCCCGGATGGCGGCAGTTGTCCACCCTACTGTGTTTACTAGTCAGTGCTTTTACACTTCGTTACCAGGCCACACACTGACCACCCGTCGGTCATTTCCACTCAGTATAGAGCAGGACGTATTAAAAGCAATAATGTGAATGATTAAATTCAGTTTTGTTTTATCTTCCATTCACGTGTCTACAACGCCCTGTCGTTTCGAAAGCAGAAACAATAAAACCGATCGTCGTATAGTTCGTTTGAATGCACGCTTAGTTGAACGTACTTGGCGATCAGCCGCGTTTTATGAGTGGTTGTTGCAGTCATGAGGTTTCCTGCGGACAAGACAAGGAATGACTTTGTATTGACAAAATCAGACTAAAATGTTCCGTACAAGGAGGATATGGTGATATATGTGAAAAATTCCATCTGAGCTGAACTAGTTTTGGTCGACGTTCCAAGTGTTTATTCTTTCTGGGATTTGAAGAGGGGAGTTGAAACTTGTGGTGCGTTTACCAATAGGTAACTCTCTCGTTTGGATAAACGACTTTTGGAAAGAACAAAGAGGAATATTTGGGTTGGAAATTTAGTACAGAAGGCAGCTGGAGGGACATCCCTTCAATATTTGGGTAAAAGAATATGGCATGGAGTATACGCTATTAGGATCTGTTCAAAGATGATTTCCACGTACATCCGGAGCTCCGTAAGTCAGGTTACATTTATTCATGTAGATGACTAATTTGGGGATATGAAGGAAATATGGCCACTGAAAGTCTTCAGTTCGGCGGAGTTTTTTTCCATATATGTAAGTGTCAAGTAGAAAAGCATCGATCGTACCCATGTGTGTGTTAAGCATATAGTATTGGTGTGTAAATGACTACGCATAATATACATGTGGTTATAGTAAAATGGTGGGTTTTGAAAAGCGAAAAACTCGTAACAATGGAAAACAGAAGAGAATATTGGAAAAGTTTATGCACCATCAGGAAGACCAGGGCTTCTAAATCCGTGACAATCTCGTGGATTGTTTCATACGGTTTTTCTTGAAACAAGCTGAAACTTCTCCCATCCTCTGCAGATAAATAAGTAAAAGAATTCGAATGGTAGTGATGATCGTGTTAGTATACTTGCTTTATAAGGTTGGACCAAAAACACTGCTTTCAGTGACACCATTTGTTAGCGACCCAGGTTTTAATACTGAAGGGTCAAATTTTATCACTTCATTACAGCCTTTTAGACACAGTTGGACCGACACGAATATGAAGCTGATGGCGCCAAGCATAGAAAATTCGTGAGAGAGGTAATCGTGCTTAAGCACAACAGGATTTCGGTTTGTCTAGACCAGAAAGCGGTAGTTTACTTGTGTAATTCGAGCCGGCATAATAATCATAATCTTCTTTTGAGGTGCTCTGTTGTGAACAGATGAACAAGAGTGTTGTTGGGGCCAACTGATCCATGTTTACTAATTGTACTGGGGAATAAGAATGGAAGCGGTTGGTGTTGTTCACTATTAGGAGGTGTGGCATATCCTTTTAACCAAGACGAAGCTGTAGTAAGAACGTCATGGTGAGAATCAACCAAGAGTCCCCACTCTAAATACATAGTCCAGTGGAGCATTAGAAAGGCTAACACTGTTAGCAGATGTGGAACCTGGAGGGTTTTTCGGGGGCTGCAGTGAATAGGCCACTGAGTTGGGACATAAATTCGTTGCAGATATCGGTAAGGGCTATTAGGCCAAGGTAAGAAGGGTTATTTTGGGTTCAGCTATGTGGTGACTCCAAGAATGCTAGTTCTGTATGGTGTTGGTGGTATCAAACGCATACGATTCACCACAAGCCAATTAAGATCCAGAAAGGGACTAGTAAGATGTGATACGGAAGGACTCTTTGAATTGGCTGGATGATAAACAATTGCTCTGAGGGCAGCTGTGATGCCTATAGAGAAGGCATGTCCTTGAGAAGTATTTAAGTGGTTAAGATAAGATTCAGGAATTCGGAATAATGGAGGATGACGGATGGATATCGCGCAATAAGCACAGCTAATCCTGAAGTCAGGCCGAGTACCGGAGACTACAGTGCCACACATTGATGCAGCTATGTGAAATTTTAGAAGGCTGTAAATATCATTTAACTTGAATGAGAATGAAACTTATTTGCGGTAAACTGTGCATTTAGTAGGAGCACAAAAGTGTAACCAAAAGAATTAACCTGGTCTACGCGAATATATCAAAGACTGAAAGGCGTTGTTAACTTAGCCGTTGTATTTGGGTGCTACAGAGGGTAAGGAGTTCGAGGCATGGAATGCGCCCTAGTGAGTTGTTCAGATAGACCTGAGCACTCTCTTATTGTAGAATGGAAGTTGTAAGGTGCACGTTCTGGGGAGTTGGTGAATAAATCAGGAAAGTTGAGGGAAATTATGTATACTTGGGTGAAGAAGCCGGCTTAAAGTTATTATGACGGACGTTTTCGTTGTGTTCAGACTCAGAGAACATCCAAACCATTGGTTAAGCCACTTGGTCTATACTAAGATGTTGGTGGTAAGGGGTCGATTCCAACGGACTATTTGGTTTTGTGGCGCTTAGACAGTTGCTATAGACAGCTTGATGTGCGTCAGCATGGAGCTGCCGCCACGTGAACGGGGCACCAAGATGAGCAAGGAGAAGGCCCTGTTTGCAGGCAAATCGGAACACCCCGAAGAATGGGACGCGGAAAAGGGAAATGAGTTTGAAGTTTCAGCTGTCAATTTGCATCATTACACGTCTTCGTATTACAGTTCAACAAATGAGGAGTGCCGGGAGCAGTCGAACATATACAGGCACACCGCAATTCAGTATCCCAGTATGTGGCGGAATCCGGGGACCATATCCGGAACCCAGTGTGAATGCAGTGTCCTGACCAGAAATGTTGATTACTAGTGCGGGTTTGCCACCATTTGTGGATAACTTGAGGAATGTTTTCTGCCTGGCTTCCTGTTCAAATAAGCGGATAGGTCTAGCCTAGATGATGCTAAGGGGTGTAGATAATGTGGCGATGGATGATGTGTGATGATGGATATGTGCATGGTTCCATCGACGGGCTTGGTATTTGCAAGAGTTGATGTGTTGGGTGGTTGTGGGACAGTTGTTTATCGTTTTATCATCACTGTATGACAAAGTAAGAGTACTGACATCACAAACCATAGGAAATGTTATATCAGGTCTTTGTAGGTTGGATGAATTACTAGATGAGATTCAGTTCCATTTGGTTGACTAAATCATTCATGTTTGTGGGTTCTTGTCAAGCGTACACTGGGAGCAAACGACGCTCGTGAAGCAGTGTAAGAAGCAGAAAACTGCCGTAAATCCGTCAACACATTTGAATAAGAGAGTGTCTTTGGTGATAACGTGATTTTAAAACTCGGAGCAAGTCGTGAAGGTCGCTAAATCCGTCAAGAACCATGACTTGTCTGGGGCATTCTTTGTGTTAACTTACTTCCTCAGATATAGTACTAATAATTGTCTTTGCTTTCTTAAGGAATGGGTAGTGAAAGTGGTCACCGGAATCACTACTGTTAAGCCGGTATAACAACGCACCATGCGGTGAAGGCTTTTGAACTGTTATGTGTTCAGCGAAATACACTCATTTGCATACCAATTTGGTTTTTAAGGGACACTCACCTGGAATCTCTCGTTTATGGGGTTTTTCAGAAATTGAGTGCGCTGCACATGGCCGTCTCATGTTCCATTTGGCACGATATTTGAGACGTCGCGATACAATGTACCGACGCAATACGCTACTCACAAGGTTGCTGAAAACTCCACGACAGCCCACGACCGGTTTCGCCCTTCTTGAGTTTCATCAGGTAGGTGCAGTCCTCGAGTTTCCGTCAACAATATGTTCTGCTTGAACCTAAATTTGACGGGAGACTTACCTGGAACCCAGCTGAATCTTTCGTTTATGATGTTATGCGTGCAAGTTATCTGTTCAGTAGCAACGCTGAATGCTTATGGACGACGCCTAAGCCTACATGAGGTGTCATGTTGTGGGTGGTACTGAAAGCCGGCAGAAGCAGGCTAAGTAAGTTGGGTCTGTTCAGTAGCAACGCTGAATGCTTATGGTCGACACATAGGCCCACATGAGGTGTCATGTTGTAGATGGGACTGGAAGTCGGTAGAAATAGGCTAAGTAAGATGGGCGAGCAAGGCCATACAACTCAAAGGTGTATGATCAGGAGGAATAATGTTACACGGAAGTGGTGTCCAACAAACCTGCGAAGTACCAGTTTGTAGATTTTATACTAATGACCCATTTATAAAAAAACTCCCGTATCAAAAATATTCTAAACTTGATGCTGACGGTATTTTAAGCACGATTATTGTAGAGTGAAAAACAGTAACAGTTGGTCCACTTTTCTAAGAAAGCGAAAGCGAAAACACTTGGAAATGTACCACCTTTGGACCTTTGAACTAAACAACATTTTGCTGTGAAAACTATATCTGGAGGGACAATCAGAGTAAATTTTCAAGTAGTGGGCACTTCTTGTCTGAAAAATGTTTGATGTCGACAACTGTCACATCACAATCGTGCGCAATGTTACGATTCCTTCAATCAGTTGGGTTTCACAAATAAAAGGCAGATGTTTTAGTACGGACTTTATTCCTGTTTATCCATAGTTTTGGCGCCCAAAATAGAAAGGTTTATCCCAGGTACCCTCTCCACGGTTAGGTTCAACGCAAATTTAGTGCCATTTTACAAGCATCAATACAATTTTTGTGTAGCTTTTGACGATACAGACACCTATTCTCTGCCTGCCCTCTGTTGATACTTATCGGTAGACAAACGAATCAAAAGTTGCTATTTTTAAACAACAGGTTTGAATGCACTGCCTATTTTGGCAGGGCATAACACGGTATGATATCAAAGAGATCTGGCTGTCAAGCAAAGCTTAGCATAATTGGCTCGTCCTGCAGCCATTACAGAACATTATATGATCAGATATGCAAATCATTTGTTTTTTTTCAACAGCGAGTGGCATTTGTACCTAGTACAGCTTGTAATTCGATTTACTCCAATTAAAACACTGTGCCTGAGAAAAAAGGCCAGTGGAGGCTTATTGATCTAAAACCCTTAGGATAAATTCGGAATTTAGGAAAACAGACCTGGTGTCGAACATATATTTTGAAGATCGTCAAATTGTTGAATAATTGATGGGTGTTTGTTGTTCACAATGTCAACCATGAAGTGACTTACGTGACTGCAGTTCCCTAATCTTTCTTAACTACAAGTTTTCACAAGAGACAGCCCGCCGGTGACAAATTAGTTTTATGCAAACTCAAAACTGAAAAAAAAATTCGCGTGACCACCCATATGTTCTGGTAGTTTGTCTGCTGGATATAAATAGCCACTAACATAGGGTCTTAAGTAGCTTTAAAATAGGTTGTTTTTACTTAACAGTTTGGTAAAGGGGATGGCAGGGAGCTGCTATGTTTTTTCTGTGAACCCGTTTCATAGTTACTGCAACCTGTTCGCAACTTGTTCTAAATTCAGGTCACATTTGACAACGATAGATGATAAAACTTCGGTGGATAAGAATATTGGGCGTTTTGCAGAAAGATATCTTCTATGTGGCGATGACTGTTGACATGTTAGAAACTCATCGTTGGAATTTGGGATTTGTGTGATAATTCTGTTGGTCTGCTTGGATTATGTTTACTTTCGCATGTGTATTTGCTGTGAGATTTGAGTTTAACAGCAGATTATGAGAACAGAATTAATGGAACTATCGTGTGAATGAGGGTGCTCATTTGTCAGTCATGCAACCGTTTCGCGCACGCATTTTGGTGCATCCTCCTCATTTCTCCCTTGCGGTTTCACAGTTTTTCGGAGCGCACTAGACACTTCTAACATGACTGAAGGGTTTGTCTTCCCGCAGTTGTATTGAGTCGTTTGTGATCCTTTATGCATCAATCCATTATAGTTGTTTTTTACACACGTACACCGGCCAAGTTCCTCCATCATTTTGTCCACTGTTTCAAATTTGCTACTTTCTGGGCCCTAACTATTTACAGTCGGCGTTCACTACAGACTTTTGGTTGATAGTAGGCACGGAAACCGAAAGGTCTGGCGACAATTAAGGAAGCATTCTTACAACCTACATCTTACTACGTCTAAACAGCGCGGAAAGCGAATTCGTTCTTGCTTCAGGACCTCGAAAAGTTGAATATTTTGAGCAAGTCGTTTGGAGATTGGATTGAAATAAAGTGGAAAATGTGCAGTAAAATTAGATACTTCAATGGAGATTGGATTGAAATAAAGTGGAAAATATGCAGTAAAATTAGATACTTCAGTCGACGCTTGTTACGGTGAGGTGAACGAGCCTTCAGCCGCTGCTGTATACTCTCAGTCTGACTAATAATCAGAGGCTGACCAACATAAAATCCCTAGAAAAATAAAGAAGGCGGAGAACGAGTGTTCTGTACTCCAAAAGTACACTCCAAGTAACACGCCTTTTTATTTTTTGTGTACTGACCCTAGGAAAACCATTGTCGCCTTATTAGCCGGCCTCTCGAGTGGCATGTTAAATATTATTTCCTGACTGCCTGCAAGGATGTGGATTCCCTCCCTGCAAAAATCTAGTCCCCTAGTAACTGTTTCTTGAAAACTGAGAAGAATTACACGATAACCTTAGGAATGGCTAGATACGGCTATGGCTATTTATGACCATTGGAAACGTCAGGAGATCATGTCAAGTAAATTTCCTTAACTGATTTTTACATAGTTTATTATCTAGGATGTGGTTTTGTTGAGGCATTTTCAAATGGGTCATTTCAGAACAAGAACAAAGGCGAACCGTTCGTGAGTAAGAAGGAGCATCATTTGTTAAACGCTTATAATTCTCGTTCCGATTACAATGTGTACAAAACACACGAATACAATTAGGGAAAATCTGTCTACAGTAGTCTGGGATGGTTGATTAGGCTTCCTGGTACAAGCGATTGCCGTGTGAGAACGCGTTTTTTATTGGTAAATCCATTAAGTAACCAAAAAGCTTAGTTTGGACGGCTGAAAAACTCTCATGGAACCAATCTCTTACAACAGAAGCGCTTAATTCTAAATGATCTAGTGTTGAAACGGATGTGTTATGGTTAGATGGGTTACTCTTTGGAAAAACACGTTTTTCCCTTAGTTTATTTAAACCACTTTCTTTTGTTAACCAAGGTGCCTAATGTGCAGTTTTCCGAAACCCTTCAAAAATCGGAAACCTATGATACTGCAGTGCAATGACTCTCTAAGAAGTGATTAGCTCGGCTTGAAAGATTTTAAAATGCTTTTAAACACTGAAAAAACCATGGATAACTTTCATCAATCCAAATGACGGTACATACAGACTGCCTTAGTAAAAGTTTCCGAAAAAAAATCTAAAGAATACAGAACGAAGTGATAAAGTTATCCATTCGATTGCACGATAGGTTAAATAAAAATGTCACTGAAACATCTCTTTCAGCAATAAAATATCCGAATATTTCGTGCCCAAAATACTTGTTTGCAAAACAGCCAGGAGGTGTTTGCTGAAAACCGTTGACATGCTGTATAGTAATTCTGGCATGTGAATATCTTATGCGTGGTTTTCTCTAAAGGAAAATGTTGATTCATAAATACAGGGAGAGAAGATTGGGGATTCGGGATAAAAGAAAACAAAAGAATACTGATTTGTGCAAAGCTCCTCGGTGAGCATCTCCATTAACAATTCCCGTTTTGTACTTTTTCCACTAGGCCCAATATTGTGGGACCAAGGCTTGTGAATGTGAAAGTTAATCGGTTGGTAATAGACACGGTTTTTCGGAAATCCCTCTCAGTGTGTTGCCTATATTGCATTCACCACAGGTTTCTCTAATCTCATTACATTTAACACTTACCAGGTCTGGCTACTTAGATGCAAAAATAGGGATTCGAACTACTACTGGCAGGCTGAAAGTGGTTCAACTAGCTGTGTATCTGACAAGCTTGTTTGAGACAATACATCTAGCGAGAAACAATGAGAGGATATTACTTCCCAGCTGGGTTTCTGCTTGGAAAACAATCGCAAACTTGCGCGGTGTAGTAGTAGGTTTTTTGCAGTTCTTGAAGGGTTGACTAAGGAACAAATGTTGTCTGGCTATAGGTAATAGCTTCTTCTTGCAACGAACGGTATCTCTTTTACAGCAGAACTGTTCACCATTCAATTCAGTATTATTTTAGGCAAATCCCCTTGTCCTGCTGTTTTCGCAGTTTTACCTATCTGTCCCCTAAGAATGCAAAGTGAAATTTGTCAACGAGCGATACGATAAACGGTACTTTTTTCCATGGATCTGCGTTGTCCGTACAATTCCTGATTTTTGTGCAACAGTTCAGTTCAAGTGTAGATAATTCCTTCTGCGTGACTGCCTTCATTTGTCTAAATTTGTACGACAATGTCTAACGTCCACACCTTTGGCCAACAGACAGGTTTGAACACGATGATTTTGTGGAGTTGACTTGTTCTCTCGAAGTTTAGTGGACAAAGATTCTAATCTCGTTGTAACACGCTGCAGATAATTATCAATTGTCGAGTATCTGAAGTGCGTGCAAAACAATGTTTGCTGTACATAAACATTCTTATACCCGAGAAGGTGGAAAAGTTAATTTGCAGACATCAGGTTTGATATAGCCAAATGTTTCGGAAGTAGACACAAAACTGATGTGTTACCATAGGCTTTATGCCTTCTGGAAGCCATTATGGAAAGAACTTCTGTATCAGGAGTATTTCTTATGTTTTTTCCTTTGGAAAACCTTCTAGGACAGTTATTACAGTTTTAAGTTGCGCTAATCAACTTTCATTATTCTATATTTGAAGAAACAAAAGGTGTTGAATTTCAAACTAGACTGTTTTATGTATAAGTCAAATGGAATTTCCCAGTCAAAGAAAGCGGGGATCTGGTGGAACTGGGGAACACAAATGCCTTTGAGGGAGCGATACCCCAGGCGGAATTTATTAACTCCTCAAATCGACATTTCTCGATCCAAACCACTAGAAATGTCGTTCCTCTGGAAAACTCCATTATCGTTTCAGATCTTCGAATGTACGTCCTGTGATACCTATCGCGGAATCAGTAGTATTGACGTTGTTGCCACAGTTTTCGTGGTCTGACTAACCAAATAAGAAAGCTAAGGGTTCACTGACAATACTCGGCAAGCCCCCAGACAGATGTGATCCATCTAGTGAAAATGAACTGAGATTAGTTTGCACACCAAAACCAGGGTCTTTCGTGGGGCCGTCCGTAAGGTCCTGATTTATAACTGCGGAAAATGCACTCTGCGGGTAGAAGATAATCGAATGCTGACGATTTCTGACCACTGTTTCCGAGATTAAGCGACGGTTTGCTTTCTAGAGGAACTATGCATTGACAAGATCCGAAAACACCATCTATCACATCCATCTTACATTGTTCAACGATGGCTTCTGCAATGGTTTCAGGGTTCGTTGCTCAGGAATAGCAGCAAAACCACAAAGAAGGCTTGACCGTTGCATCGCATTAAGGGGTGACTGTCGCCTCAATGGAAAGGGGAAAATGGGGTTGAGTACGGTGAACAACGTTTTGAAGCAAATTGGCTTTCACTTGGTTCATGGGGTAGACCACTGGAGCGAACATAGGATCGTGGTTTGTGTAGATCTGGTACTGAGGGAACGAAACCAAGAGATTCCGTTAGGAAGCAAACAGACATACCCATCTAAGGGTAAAGGTAGGCAATTTTGATGCTCTTCATTGAAATCTGTGCTGCTACCTGTTAGCGTTAATTAGGGCCTAAAAATTGTATTCCCTGTGGCTTTCGGTTTGTTGTAGTTTAATCATCACTACCTATGGGAATTTAGATGTATTTTTGGAATATTCTAAATAGATCCACAATCCAGCATTCAGGGGAAGCTTTGAACGCTTTGAACAGAAGCTTTTGCAATAAGATGAGAATTTGTATTCTTCATCAGTAAAAAAACAGCCAACCTAATTGCGTTTGAAGCACGTAAAAGCAAGGTTATGCCCAATATTGCTGCCGGGATGACTGCGGCGGTAGTGAATAGGTTGACTGTACCCCAACAACCATATGTTTGACTATACTGATCTACCGGTGCAGGCCTCTAGTGATTATAAAAATGAACAGTGCGCACCTTGTTCCCTCAGATATACGAGTGGGTGTACACTGCCGGGATGACTGCGGCGGTAGTGAATAGGTTGACGGTACCCCAACAACCATATATTTGACTATACTGATCTACCGGTGCAGTCCTCTAGTGATTGTAGAAATGAAAAGTGTGCACCTTGTTCCCTCAGACATACGAGTGGGTGTACATTGGTGATCAACTAGGTGCACGGGTATAAATGCAGGAAGGACGCCTGCTTCTCCTATCTCTGTGAATAGCCATGTTCTGTACACCTTTTTGGGACGGGGGTCGTCCGATGGTCTGAAATATGGATCTGCACTTTTCAAACTTAGGTGATCCCTTTAGCCAGAGTATTATCCCCTCTCTAGTACTGAAAAAATTTTTCTCAGAATGAGACTTCCCGTGACTGTCTTGAATGTTTTAATCAGAGGACTTGTTTTTGCATCATACGACACTCGGCTCCAGTTGCATTAGCTCGCTGGAGGAGTCCACTTTTCGGAGATTGGCCGGTCTACATTGTTTGGAGATTTCTGTACTGCAAGTGAAAACAGTGAATACCTTAGATGGTTCGTCTGTAGACAGACCAGCTTTTGCTGCGATGAAAATAGTATAAGCAACCAAAAGAGTTAAAATGTGGAAACCGGACGCAGGTGATGTTTACATTACAGGTTCAACTGCTACATCTTCTGATTGTCCGTGGCCTGGGTGTCATTGTCGTCACTGTCGTTGTGCATTGCCACCAGTCAGGCACACAGACGCTGCGCTGCCGAGGCAGAGGGATTTCCTACATTAGCCATCTGATAACTATGAACCCAAATGACCTGTGATGTAGGTAAGCTCATGGTTCAGCCTAAAAAGACAACTGTCCTAGAAATATTTCCAATAAATATCCCCGCCAAATTCGGAGCAAAATCGTTATATCCGTTTGGCATTTTATGGTCTAGACAGGCAAGCATATAACTGATCAACAGCAGCAGTCAATAAAACATCCATATTGTTCAGTAGTAGAGTAAATTTCAACTGGAGCCAGGACTTTCACGTGACGCGTCAAGTGACAAATGTTCGGTTGTCACAATCAAACTGCAAATGCATCACTAGTGTCGGGCTCATTCTCTCGAGCAGCCTTGAAATGACTTAGTGACATTCAAAATATTAGCCCAACTACTCAGATGATGAGAATTGATCAAGTGACTTTTATCGTGGCCGTTTGGCTTGGCTTATCAGGATGAGGAAAGTAGGCTTTAGTAATAGCGACTTGGCCAAATGCCTAAAAATAAGTGACCATACAGCCAATGCTGGCTTGTTTGGTATACAATCTTTACACATGTAAAAAGCATCCACGTAAATTGCAGTTAGACGCTGACCAAACAGTATCCGGCAGAAAATCAACCTTGCTTTTCTTCAACTCTGATTTTGACTGCGAGGTAGGTAAATGTTTATTTTTACACCCGATATATCATTAGACCAGTTGGATTTTTAGAGGCCGCCATTCTATTGTTGCGGACCGATCTTTGTAACAAGATGCACAGTGCTTTTCTGCCGGTTGAACGGAAGTAAATTATTCACATATGAATTCACTTTCCTCAAGTTTTAAATCATATAATTTAAGTCAAAGTGTTTGGTCTTGAATTGAATGGTGCCACATCCATTTAATGAACCACAATCAGGACAAGACACATAATACATTATTTTTCGGGACGGCAATCTGTGCACTCTATTCATCTCTTCCATGCGTATTAAGCCCAGGGCTCTAAGCCTAGTAGAATATCTATAGGGTTTTCCCAGCCGAAAAAAGACTTCCTAAACGGTTTACTTTCTCCCGATTTCATGAATTTTGCTCAGACCGATGCGCAAGCCTCTCTTTAGGGGACCGAAAAGGGTTCTAGCAAGTTCCACCCTATTACTCTCTGTTTCAGAATTATGACAAGCCTTCACTTTCTGGCACACCAAATGATTTTTCGCTAGCCGCGACGAGCCAAGTTGGCGAGTGTAAAAGTTTGCCTTTATTGAATATCTTGGGTGCGCATTGCTGATACTGTTAAGCTTGGTTCGGTTATGTAGGAATACCGTGGATGCGGTTACTGAGTGTTTCCGTAATTTTGCTTTCCCAAGTGATGTATTGTACTACTTTGTCGTGCATACGATTTTTCGAGTGATGATAAATCTAAAGACAGCCATCAGACGGTTCACAAAAAGATGAATCAGAAATATGCAACCAACGAGTATGTAGATTCCTAAAAGCTTTTTACGTTTATTTTCATTTTTGGAGAATCATACTTTAAATGAGGTGAAATAAAGAAACAGCAATGTGGAATGAAGAAATATACGAAATTTGTCACAAGATCAAATATCTAATCCAAAGATGGTTGTTTGTTTGACACCCTTCCGTAAGATCTTCCTCTTTGAAAGAAGACGCTGAAACCAAGGTCGTGCTTAAACCCCACTGAAGGACATTTCTTTACATTGCGAGAACATGTAGTTCGCCAAGTGCTTGTTGCTGAACTCAGGAGCCCGTACGATCAAGTGGTTCATATGTATCACAAAATGAATTCCGATAATGTAATCTCCCTAGTAAATGGCTCTCCCATAGTCGCACACTGAAATTTTATAATCATTGTTACTAAAACCGTAACATAAGGGATTGGTAACTTTCAGGTCCTCCTCTCGGGTCGGAAACGAGGTTCAGACTTTACTTTTGTTCAAAACCATTCTGACGCGCGTGCTAAACTAGGAAAAGCAGCCTGCTTTCCTATGCATTTCCCGTTCCAAAGTGTGCACTTACTACCTAACTTTAAAAACCAGCTGTTCTTAAAATTGTCCTGCATTCTACCAAACTAAATCTGACATCCATTGGTTTAACTGCTGGAAAGTGTCATGTCGATCAGGCTGCTTAGTTTCAGTTAGGTGGTAAACTGCATGAAATACAACCGTTTTTACTTTTACTCTTTTTTCGTGCAAGAGGTATGATCGAAATTCCATCAATATTTATCTGCATTCTGTTTACAGAAGCCAGTCTAATAAAATTCCAGAACCTCTATTTTTGATAATGAATACGCTTATGATGCCAAAAACATTCATGGACGATTCATTTTTGAAGGCGTTTGCGTGTGCGCTGGCGGTTAGTTGACAACTCTGAAGGGACATAATGAAAACAGTTTGCGCTAACCACTGGTTGCAATAAGTCTCATAAGGTTTTTGATATCAAAACAAAGAATTACTAAACCATTTGGCTTTGTAATCTGAAAAAATGGAAGATATGGCAATGATGGTAATACGCTTTTTTCAATGGTTTTTATCAGAACCTAACGGACATTGATTGCTTTCAGTAAGCAGTGGCTTCTTGCATGGCTTCTTGTTTGTGGAAAATATCTAGTCAATTTGCAGTAACCCACGCTTATTTTCATTATATTCCTCGTTTGTTACTTCGTTATGGCAAAATGGTTAAAGATACTGCCGATCTTTCTACATCATACTTGTACTGGTTTGATAGAGTTCACGGGATACATCAAGTTGAGGATTTATCTGCCACTCCAAAAAACTGCTTCAGAGTTTGCAATTCTGAAGTCGGGAACATGCTTCCGACTTGGTGTGAACTTGCTCAGGTTTTTTCTCATCAAGAATTTGCTTTCCTGAAGAACGGTTTTAGTATGAAGGGTAATGGTGAAATATTGGTCAAATCTCTGTTCGTGATGTGAAACTACTTGGTGTATTGTATTGACTGGCAGTTATTAACTCGGAAACGAGAAGATGAAAGGTGCACTTGATAAAACGATAACTTTAAAATTAACACTTCTCTGAGCATCAGAGGATTATATGGTTTGTCAGATAACGCATGAACAGCTAGCCCGAATATTCCCCTATAGCAGAAATTACGTGGTCAGAGAGCAACGTGAGTTGTCTTCGGATTGTGAATGCCCGGACCTAGGAGCACAATTCATGATGGTCAAAAATTTCTTGTTTATATTTAACCTGGAGAAATTACAATAGATAAAAATGCAGGTAAAGCGTCACTGCTTTTAAGATTTTTTGATAAAATTTGCAATGAAACTTCCCTCTTTGACAACTCAGAGCCTGATACAGTGGTTTTTCATACTGATGCCAGTCGATGAGGCAGTTCGGTCGTGGCCACAGTGAACAGCCAAAATGGATTCAGGGTGAAGTGTGGATCCAAAATAGATACCCTAATTGTGAAACTTGATCTATGTGCACCAGTTCTCTTTACTTCAGATGAGCCGTCTACGCGTAGTATAGCAAAAGCCATTACAATTGTCGCGAAATGTTGCACAATCTGATAATATTGCCCAAAAGAACGTAGGCCCACATCTAAAATAACAGGATTTATGCGTGTTTACCAAACACCGTAGAAGCCAGTTTTGCGCGGACATTTTTACGAGCGCTAACACGGATACCACCTTCTCGGAGTGTTATTTTGTGACAGACGGGACACCAATATAGTATGGGATAAAGACAACAAGGGGAGTTAATCATGAACATGATGTGCATGGTAAGAAAATAACAAACTTGAAGACTTTTTAGATTACACTCAGTACAAGAAAAGCCTCGAAAACCTTGATATTGCTCGGCGGTGGAATCTATTAACACGCAAAGAGAAGTCATTGTTGTTGTCATCATTTATCCTTATGAAGGTAGTCCTCGTCATGCAAGTGTCCCATTGTCTTTGAGTTTAGATCGGGGTTAAAGCAAAGACCTAACTGTTCAGCTAATAAGAAACAGACTTTGGCCGAGTGATGGTAACGCTATCAGACCAGAAAATGTTGTTCTTTTGAATGCGTCACGAAACTGAGAAAAATGAACACTTATAAAAACCGCGATCATTGTTTTCTTCTAATCTTGTCTTTCTAGATATGAAAACTTTTATTACATGAAGAGATCATTTTACTTCATAATAATGAGATGGAGTAGAAACTTAACGCTGATGAGTTCGAAACGCACGCCTCTAACTTCTACCATAAAAAGCAAGGGTGCTATGTGGCATCCAAGAACCTCGCGGTCGACAAATTGCATAATCATCATCAATGTTCCCCCAAAGGTACAAGTTTTGACACACTGGCGATTTCAGATATTTTTATCACCGATTGTTGATACTTATTGATTTGCACGGTATAACATATATATCATTCAAAAGCTTATAGCCGCTATATTGCCAGAAAGCTTCTCACAACGGAATAAATTACGTTTTGTTTTTATGAGAATGTCTGCTGCCTGCTCTTGCTCCTTTTGATGTATCTTTCGAACATCCTGCCACCTTTCTGCTCGAGCAGTGGTAGATGCGTGTCCTGAGCGAATTTGCTACGAAGGAACGACAGAAATGAGGCACGTCTTGATCAAATCAGGTATAAGACAATGTCCCGCAATAGGGTATTTGGACAAGCTGTCGTTTGCTTTTTGTTGTGTTGAGCAGCTGTTTCGTATCCAGTGTATATCTGGTTAAGACTAGTCTGTGACACCTGCATCCTCACATAGCGATGCACGAAAAATATTCCTTGGTCTCTGCTTGTCAACAAAGCGATCGATATTAAGAAGTAAATTTTTTGACGGAATAAGGCCCGTTCAATGGAAAGGAATAAAAAACGTGGCCCAAAAACTATTGACAACCAGTATGGCTTCGAAATATGATTGTGGCAAATGACTTCAAGTAATTGGGCACGACACGAATAAGAAGTTCGAAACAGAGGACCCTGGTGTAGATTCGGCTAGTGTGATCGTATTACGAACGCTGATGTTAACCTGTTCTAGTGACACAAGGTTTCCCATCTATCACCCCAGTATGGTTTACCAGTCTCAAAGAACTCCAGATGGCCAATTTATTGGCTTCGCATAGCTGAGAGTTTCCTGTCATATTTCAGTGGAACCGAATTGTTGGAATTTTTACTGAGTGAATGTGATTGTGGTCGTTTCTGACAGACCCGGAAGTTTCTCTTGTTTGAGTGAACTGTCGCAGTTTGTTCGAAGCGCCGTACCATTGATGCAGTGGCGGTACAACTTTTTGTTTATTTCGGTGAACACTGAAGGAAGTAGATCAACCGCAGTCAATGAGACCTCATTGTTTTGACTGATATGGTGTCAATGAAACATTGCGTCAAAGAAAAGCAAGCTAAATGAAGCCACTTGCAGCTAACTTTTTACACACAATAGCTACTGAGTAGCATTAATATTCCTCTGAGCACCGCTTAAAGTTTCCATTTAGTGTACCCGGGGGGTCATAAGCTCCCTTCATTTGTGCACTCCATTCTGTTTAAGCTCATGGGTTTCTTTGGGTATAGCACCGGTTTCTTGAATGAAGAGCTTAGAAACTCCTACAAGAAGTTGAACTCCTTGGAGATAGAAACCTCACTGAACTCTAACAGCGAAAACTTCATGGGCGTTTTCCCGGATGGCTGCAGGGAGCAATACAAGCAGCACTAGCGCAGCATTAAACAGAGGGGTACTACTGACATTAATCAACTCGTCTACAGATCTGTACAACATTCCATTTCCATTGCACAGAATCTGTATCAGATTAAGTACATCCACAAATTTAGATAACTGACTATGACAAGTTTATAGATGTTGGGACGTCTGCCTAGACGCAAGCAACAAATAAAATTTTGAAGTAAGTCGCTTTTCAATAACCCGAACTTCTGTTGAAAATTTTTGTACGATGAAAGAAAACCAGCTAACCATTGCTTTTTGTCTCCCAAAATGGTTCAACTGTTTAGTTATTCAAGGGAAATACTAGCCGCATCGGAATAACCAAGGTCTTTTTGCATACTTACGTGCACAATTTCTAATTGGATTGTGGTAGCAAGATACAATATATACCTAAAAATACATTCTGAGTAAACTTCTTCCACAGTAACTGCTGAAGATGAGTGTTGTTGAAACACCGTTTGTGTGATTCGGGGTCCCATTTCTACCTGTTGACGCTGACTTCGAGAAATTCCTTATATGACAGCAGTTTTAACTGGATCAGAGCAGTTATTTATTTTTAGTTACTTAGGACTCAGGGGAGATTGGCCCTTGTGATGTCACATCACTCGGATCAAACAAACATGAGGCAGATAGAACTGGTAGAAACGGAGGACCTGGGTCCGACTAGCTAGGAATCAAATTTCGGGGTTAAGATTCTAATCACGACGAACGCAATAATCTATCATAATGTTAACGCATCCAGTGTTGGTTTACACTTAGATGTCATGTCCATATCCACCAGCGTGACTGAATTATATTGTCGTTAGCATAAAGTAAGGGAATTTCTACGCATTCACTCGTGGTTTCCGTGTACTGAATAGTGTCAGAGCTCCAAGGTTTTACCCTATGCTGCAGCGGCGCTTCTCTCATCGGAGCATGGGCGGTGGAATTTAATTAATGTCGTAGACTGTCTACGTTAGCGGAAGTGGTACTTATTTTCCAAATAAAGACAGAACGGTCGTAGAATGCACGTTTCCAGGCCAAAAACTGGCTTAGAATCAGGTAAAGGCTGATGGACGCCAGCTCTGCGAAGGTCAGAGAGAAGGACTTTTAAATCAAAATAGTCTAGGTAAAAGTATTCAACCTCAGTAGGCTCAGAACTACGTCCACATCACGTGACGATGACTGATCCGCGAGCGATACCATAACTGACGTGCTGCTACTTACCTCGACCAAACCATACATGCTACTCATTAACACTTCGTTATAAAATCGTTATAAAAATCATGACCTATTCGATTTACATTGAAGGGTATATATAAACCTCAAACGCATATGCCTTGATTTTCACACGCCAAATAGAGTATGGGTATGTGGTAAAAAAGGGTCTTCAATTTTTTTGTTACACAAGGCACTAAGATTGACGCTGTGGATGTTGCTCTGGAGACACGATTGGATCCAACTCACCGTGATACTGAGCATAGTATTTGTTTACTCTATCTCAATATCCGTGCACTTTCGTTAATAAGACACCACACAATCGCAATAAGTTTTCATCTCCAAAAAGTGATCCCGATGAAAACAGAAATCCAGATGTAAGGTTATGAATATCCGGTAGCGTCTTTCCATTTCCTGAAAGACCTAAATAATTCGATAGACCAAAGTGCTTTTTGAGACTGGAAAATTGTCAACTTTTGCTGCTCTTACTGCATTTTAAACTTATCTGGATCTTGTAACCTGTCTATTTGCGGTTTTTGCTTTCCGAGTCTTTCTTACTTTTGCACCCGTCTATAAGTCATATTTGTTTTTCAGCTTATTAATATGTTTGAGTGCATTAGACTAAAAGTAGAAGGACTACTCCACATTTGTAATTGATGTCAGAATAAACCAGTGGTGAACGAAAGTACAGTAGTGCCACCCGAGGATTTGAGTACATGCAGACTACTCAGCTTATCCACCCAGGATGGCTAATTAATTCCTAGACTTTGAGCAGTCCAATCATCACTAGAGGATAAAGTTTTCCCCTAAATGGGAAGCGAAATTCCGGTACATCGTGGCTGTGGACTGGCACTGGTGGCATCACCTCGTTTGGTGGTGATATGTTTGCAACGGCATTAACAGGCTCAGAAGCTATTCTATCATAGGCTTCAAAGACTGGACAATGGTCTTTTCCCTTCATACCAAGAGCATTTGAAAACAATGCATTTTTCCCCGATTCTGAGAGTCGTTGTTCTTGTGTCGCTGAGCGGTCAATCAGCGGGTGTTGGACTCGCGATCCTGCAGGCAACGCTTTTTAGGATATCTGAGAACAAAATGCATGATAAACATGTTACCTATATCGTATTTACTGCTGTACATTTTTAAAGGCTCTGTTACCCTGCGCCTACACTTCCTTGTTTAACGTTCTTCCATGTGGAAGTGCACTTTTTGTCTTGGTTCCCCTTTCACGAACCGTTGAATTTATGGTGACTGCACTCGCAAACCCACCGGGAATTACGTTGTTCTATCCGACCAAGAAGGTGCTTAAACTACCTCACGGCACATTCATAAGGACCATAAAATTTGGTTTTGAGGTGCACCCTACAGTGGTTGTGACCAAACAACCTAATGATCGCTTTTAGTGATTGACGTACGCAATGAATATAAACAAACCAGAGCATCCTTCACAATGCGACGCACACCTAAACACCTACGTCTACACCGTCAGTTCATGTTCACCCCCTCTGGCGCACTCATGTCCCCCATGGATTGTGCAGTCTACACTGTCTTGCGCTACATGCTGGACAAAGACAAAATCGGTGTATGGTTGCAAGAAGGTGAGATGAATCGGGTACTTTGTTGCAAGTTTTGTTGATGCACAGTGCGCTCTAGTCACTATCCAAGCAGGTTCGTTATATTCAATTTGGAGGCGTCCGTTACAGTACCAGGTGCATCCGTTTTCTGTTTGCGGTAAATTTGTGGGTCTACTGGCAACCGGGCAAAAAAAGCCAAGTCACAAACTAGCACATTTATGCAGTTAAACTGGATTCCAAAGGGTTCAGTCAGAAGTGTTCTCGGAATAGAGTAAATTAAAGGGCTTGAATTTCGGGTACAGTTTTTGTGTGCATATAGACCCTGGTACGTCCTCCGTAGGAGGACGCCGAACGAAAACTTTAGAAAAAAGAGAAGTAAACAAATCGCGACGAAAAGTCTGAACAAATAACTCGATCTCTCACTCCGCAACGAACGTGCAAACTGAAGCCAAATGAAAACCCAGCAAAATAGGATTCTCTGTAGCTTCTGCGGGTAAAATTCAAGATTCTGTAGAGAAGATATGGTATTTGAAGTGAATGAATTCACATAGGAGCAAGTATTTCTCATTAATAGAGTATACTAAGTTGCCACAAAGTAAGGCATCTACGATCCTGTTAGGTGAACTTGGATGTTTGGGATGTGAGAAAATTTTTGGGAAGAAGGTTGGATAATAAATTGATTAATTAACGGATTGTGAAGATTTAAATCAAATGCTTAATAACCACAGCAAAAATACTGTAACCTCTGTGCAACACCGAAGTGATTGTGGGGCCTGAGGTGTACTAAATTGCAAACAAACTTCAAAAACTGTTTAGGAAAACAAATTTGCTATTCAAAAAATGAAGCAAAGGTTCTCACCCATTCACAGAGCTCCAGTAAGAGGTGTGTGATAAAACAAGCATTAACTGAGGGCGGTTCTATTTGCGGTTGTGGTTAGTCGAGAGAACTCTGTCGTGGAAAGGAAAGGTTAGTGGGGTAAGAATCTTTGACACTTCTATAGATGCAACACACTATTCAAATGGTTGCTGAAAATTCTTCGACAACCCACGACCGGTTTCGCCCGTCTTGGCGCTCATCGAGTAGGCTCAGTCCCCGAGTTTTCGTCAACCTTATGCTCTACTTGAATCCAAGTTGCACGAACTTGGTGAACTACACTCAGTTTCAAACCAATTTGGTTTCTACGGGAGACTCACCTGGAACCCAGCTGAATCCCTCATTTTTGATGTTTTTAACCTGGGTTCCAGGTGAGTCTCCCGCAGAACCAAAGCGATTTGCAAATGAGTGTATTTCTCTAATCTTTGACGCTTGTTATGGCACACACTGATTGGTAGCTTGGAAAGTCGTCACAGTATCTTAACTGTGCTGGGAATTTCCACAGAAAAACGCTGCAACCTTCGGTAAACAGCAGTAATAACTGACACCAGTACGACCTTTTGATAGCACATAGGATGGTAGCAGAATTCTGGTTGTGCTTTATGGGAAGTCACCAATGTGACACGCAAATAAGAAAAATGGTTGTTTCCTCAAGCAAACCTGACGGTTTGTTGGAACAGAGAATGCCCATGAAAGAATGATAAACCTATACCGAGGAAACGTGCAACGGAGAGAGATTTTTACATAAAAG
Organism: Clonorchis sinensis; assembly: GCA_003604175.2. Taxonomy (NCBI): domain Eukaryota; kingdom Metazoa; phylum Platyhelminthes; class Trematoda; order Opisthorchiida; family Opisthorchiidae; genus Clonorchis; species Clonorchis sinensis. The sequence goes on from CM030369.1 coordinate 210,314,846, forward strand.
GCGCATCAAGTTTGAAAATAGTTGAGCGTTGGCGATCTTTCCTATGTAAAAGTATGAAAGTATGACGCAGAAGGTCTAAATTTGGTTTCGAGAATTGTTATTGTCGGGTCGCAACGTCGGTGAATCGGGTCACTGAACCTCGAGGCGTTTATGGTTGGGTTGCACCACTTTTCAAGCATATGAGTTGTCGAATACCTTTGCCTAGTTCCTAGAGCAATTTTTTCACAATTACAGAGGATGAGCGTCATTCTCTTAAATGAGTAGTAATAGCCGCGGAAGGCGTTTATTTCTTTGGCTGTTGAAGTAAACGCAAAAAAGTGCCAGCCGCCCACACAAAAATCATAAAAATTTGGCAAAATCTCCTAATAAGTGGTATTCACATGGAGGAATTATGCTGTCTCTAAATAAACAGAATTAGAAAGACGATCAACCCCGAGCCCTTGAAGTGTTATATTTTAGGACAGAGCTTTGCGTCAGTTGACAAAAAGAATAGCTGAGACAAGGTAAGTATTTTTTCCTGAATCTTGAGGTTTATTCATACAAAAAAGCTCCGTGAGCGCGAACAGTCTATAAAGTTTATTAGCGATTCATGCTTGTTTGCAAGCGGCATGCACAACACCGCTCAAAAAACGCGAAAGCACGTAAACCCTAATTATAAGGGTATCCGAAAGTTAACTTAATGTCCAGCATCCTGAGGCAACCCGTCAGATTCTAGGTTAATCAGGGCGTTCTATAGCTTATAAAAGGCGCACTCATGGTTCCGTCATGCTCGTCAAAGCAAATAAAAACTTTACTTAGAATAATATCTTTTTCATGAAGTTTCTCCGTCCTCATTCACCCTAAATAAAATCTTACATACGAGGGGCTTGGGTATCATAGTGATTCATCGCAGTCTGGTTCAAAATTGATGGAAAAGATAATTACCCCCACTGCCTTCACGCATCGCATGCATTGCGTGCCACAACATTTTGAATTGTGGATGTGGCCGATTTTTTTTCAGAAAACAAATTCTAGTATTTTATAAGACAGTAGATGGTTGCCTGACAAACAACTCCGATTGGTAAATCGTGTTCAGCCCAAAGGGAATTTTTCATTCACACCGATCTCTGTTTCAGGGCGATCGAATGTAAAATAACTTAGTTTTTTTCAAACTGACAGAAGGTGAAGTAACCGGAAGGAAGACATATTTTAAAGGTTTCAGCGTCTTAAAAAAACCGCGCTGTGACTTAGCAAGGCCAATGAAGCTGATAGGAAGTATATGATTGTTCATCGACCAGCTTATTAGCAGGAGGCTTCCACCCATCCGGAGGCTCAACAGGCGGGTATAAAATTCAACAGTTCCGTATGTCTTATATTCAAGAACTTCCTGTTCTGATGACCGCGTACCCAGGCCACAGATTTGTAGAGTAGACGAATGTTTTTCACCTTAACAAAGAGATAAAAACATTGTTTCACATAAGCGGTTACCCAAATTTTTTTAACGTAGTTCAATGCCTCGGACTTTTGGGCCTTCAATAGGAACTTTAGTAAGGACTAAGTTCTGCACATTTTTCTCGGTCCCTGGTTGCATAAATGACCAAAAAGCCATTTCAGTCTAATGTAAGTATTTTTCACCCTAAAAGAAGTTTCATTATTTGAATAGATCTAACGTGGGAAACGGATTTCCCTAAGAATTAAGCAGGCACCTCGGTTTGGTGGTACGATCTCTTGTCCTTGATGGGCCGGCTACCTATTTTATCGAAAAAAACGGACAGATATCGTTTACAAATGAGTATATAGGTCCACTTATCTGCAGTTGTTTCGCGGACCACTGAAAGTTGAATCGGACATAAGACTGTCGAACAGAAGTTTACGCAAACGCGTAAACACCTTTTCTTATTTATTTTATATTGCTCTTATTTTTCCTATAGCCCTGGTAAATTGAGTTCTCTTAAGGCGCGCACGACCAAAATCCACCGTTTTACACGAAGCACTTTTCTGATAACTGATTCGTCAAAAAGTTTAGTCAGCGGAGTTCCAGGAACTTTGGTCCCCTTCACTTCCATTACAAATTATTTCACCCCAGCTGTTTTATACAGTTCAGCTATAACTGACCGTGCTTGATCAGGTATTTGAGAGCAACCGGAGTTATATTCAGCATGCGGGTAGCCGTTTTTGGACTATCGTTTTATTAGGCATCATTAAAAGCTTTCATCTTAGTGTACCGGAATTAGATCTTGCTCATTATGAAACAGGTAAATACAGCTCTGCCTGGTTCGTCTTTTATCCGTTTTAGCTAATCTTAACCTATGTTTGGTGAAAGAGCTGCCCGATTTGAATTGCGCAGGCTCAGTCTAACTTCAAACCTTTATAGTGATTGCCAAGTCACTATGAACTCAGATTTATACTGCGTCCACTGAGAGTAGACTCAGTCGAACTATCCTGCAAAGATCACCAAAACTCGTGCACCGTGTTTGCTCTAGCCCAGTCAACGGACAACCGCCTGACCTCTTTAAATAGGAAAGGTTTGCCAAATTTTGGTGTGGAATGGCAACGAAATCTGACGAACGATCACAAGATTTGCGCGTAGTGGACCACAACAACAACCAAAGCCGTTAAAAGCTGTTGATCAAACGACAACATATGCTCCATAAAATTGTTCCACCCTCCCTGCTGCGCATTCTATCAAAATTCTTGTTCTTTCAGACTGACTCAGCCATATCGAGTGAACTTGTGAATCTCCGCACAAGCTTTGCATTAAACTTGTATCAACAGCAACAGAAACCACTCCAGGAACTTGACTGCTTCCTGTCTGAGGATAAGCTATTTAGCACCAGATAAACCTGCATCACCCATTACTTGATAATGATATATAGCAAAAAATACAGAAGTAGGTAAATAGTGGATAAACCGCTCGAGAAGACACCGTTTCTATCCAGAAGAAGCGACTCAGTGCAATGGGTAAGAAATACGCTTTCTGAAGCCATAGAAACGTGGCAAAGTGTTAGGTTGCATTAAAAGTTGGCCAGTATTTCTAATTGAGATTGCCAGAATGAATAACTACAATTTTCTTTCTCCGTTTGCTTGAGTCAGGGTGCCAAATCCGTTTTCTTCTTCGCTGGCAGCTCGATGAAAAGGTTCCTTACCTGTTTTCGTGGGAAAAGTAAATACATTTACAAAAAAGGTAGCAATAATAGTTGTTTTTGTGAACGGTTACATGCAATTTTGTCTACAAACGACGACATCTTGGATGCGCATTCCTCACCTTCACCTTATGTTCTGACACCATGTAATCCGGAAAACTTCAAAACTTTTATCTAGATGTGTTTTTGTTGCCTGACCTTTTTTCTGCAATCGCTGTCTCCCTTATAAATTGCTTGTCTCTTTCCTACTTTCGTATGTTCCGAGACAGTAAATTTTCAAGGCTGCCCAAATTCTGTCTGTATGCTGGGTGTACGAGTGCTCACACTATTGGTCACGCGTGGTCGGTAAATGATGATATCACATTCCTGATCTGCCTAAATGGCGTGAGCAAAACTTATCAGCCAATGACACAGACAATCGGCATAGTCCACTACCATTTACATAATAATATCAAACAGCCGCATTACTGATGCAGCATCTCGTCTTTCGGTAGGGAATATCTCGGTACAACCTGGCTTGAACAACGACCTGTCACCCAACAGTTTGCCCATCATGACAGTCTTGCTCGAGGTAGCATGTTTACTCCTCTCAGTCCCGTTGAACGACAAGTACCTTTATATATCTACTGATTAAGACACTAGACGTTTGGTCTTGTGGTGTATTAATAAAACTTTGCGAACTGTAAACTGCAATTCTCTCTGCAGTTCTCTCTGGAGTTCTTTCTTCATTTTGAAAATGGACATATGAACGGACATTCGACTTGTTCTGTGGCTTTGCTGTGCTTCCTCAAGGCGAAATGATGACTTTCTGTCAAGACCCTGTCCGCGATGGGAATAACTCCTCATTAGATGGTTTCTCGTGATTATTTGTCTTGCTAGATTCCTCTGTTATCGAAGTCTAACTAAAGAGAAAAGCGTCCAACACCGGAAGCTCTTGTAGAATTACTTGTGGTCCGTTCTTATTCATCACTGCGGAGACGAGACCGCTGAACAATTCACGGTATATTTACTCAGTAAATTTAGGACTGTTTTAGTTACCTCATGTTTGCACGTCACCCTTGCAGAAAGTCTCAGTTGTCCAGAGACACGATCAGTGTTTTACAGGTAGGTAACGAGCTAATCATCTGAAAGTGTCCCTCTGATTCATTTCTGCCACAGCTTTTTAAGGCAAACCTCACCGCCTTTCGTTCGAACAACAGTTTCTTACCCTCCACCATATGCAGAAGGCGCAAACACAAAACATCTGGAAAAGTTCTCTTTATGAATGTGGAGCTACCGACAGACTGGAAGTGGTTGTCTCATATGCGACGGAAACATATGGAAAACAGGTGACGTCAGCTTCTGGAAAAAAACGCGACTGGGTTAAGAATACTCAAGGAAACTCCTCAGAAATCTTGTCACAAAATGTTTAAAAAAATACGAGTTCAATCAACGTATTCACTGTCCATCTAAACATCACTAGACTAGCTGGGGTAGATCCGGGAACTTTTAACGTGAGGTACATTTTGTGTGATTGATATGAACTGACGCCTTCGCGTTGAGCATGGAAAGTCCACGCAAAAGTGTTTGACACCCACCTGTTCTTAGACCTCGTTTTCAGGACCCCAGTGGTACCCCGCAGTGTATAAGAATTATGTAACGGATAAGCTTTTTTGGAAGTGGGAACCAAAAGATGACTTTAGTAAACCGTTTTCTGTTTTTTTCTTTATTTTCCTTACTTTTAGTTTCAACAAATTCAACTATTCTCAGTTAAGTTGTGTTTCCCATGGGTCATACTTTCCCGATTTCTGTGCAATATGCCAGGTATAGCATTATTTTCCGAGCCATATTCACCGAAACCTTCGGACCTGTCTCTTGTTCACTGAAAGCAAGAACGTTGAAAGAATTGCCTAACAGTGAATTGTGTCTAGCAAGTACAGCTAGATATTACATCAGCATCACAGCAAGTAAATTTTGTTTGAGTTCTAGTTACTTGTTTCTAGTGCAGTCGAATTTGCTGAATCCAATGCGTGCTATGTACTGGATCTCTTTTATTCAAGGCGACAGTGGCATTAAAAATCAACATTTTTTAGAACATACTGCCTTGAAAGAAGACAAACTGCTCCTTGAAAAGCTTGTAATGTAAGCCACAATCCTGCAGTCTTTTGCGATCCATCTACTGGTAACCGATCGATTGTGATTTTTCTACACATTCCTCCTCAATACTGTTAAGCAATCTGAGACTGAAAATTTGTTGATCGTCACTGAGTAATGTGCGGCAGGTTTTGAAACCATACACTTGAGTGCCGCACTCATCCTGTTCTTTTTTCGTTAGAAGGTAAACGATTCCGAAAGCGAATGAAAATGTCTCTTTATACGGCTGTCTAAAGACTAGCAGATTTTCTATTCTTAAGGCAAAATTTACCAAAAAAATAAACCACAGGAAGCTAGACATAGTGATGTGTTCAGGGAGGCTAGGCATTCTCACAGCAAGCTCTTTAGACGTAAACTTCAAATGTGCGTAGGCTGGTAGTTTGTAAACAAGTCCAAGGTCTTCGATAGCAGGGCAAAATATAAGTTTACGTCACGTTTGCAATGATGTGAATTTAACTTGCGTATTTGTTCTCAGATGCTTTGATTTAACAGACACAGCATTTAATCACAGAAAATAAAAATAACACCACGCGCCATGGCCTGACAATTTTTTGGTTCTTGAGCTAATAGACTACATCACAAACTTTGAAAAGAAGCGATGAACTGGTTAGGATTTCTGTTTGGAAGTGGTTTTGAAAGACGTCAAAACAATAAATTATCACTTTAAGTGTTTCACTCTTCTCCTCAAAGTGTGTTATCTTCGAAATCAAATTTTCGTAATGTGCTGTGAACAGGCAAACCTGACTATGTTTGTTGAGAACGTTCTTGTCACTGCTTCATAAATATTATCCTAAAATTATTACAAGATGCGCAGTTTTCGTTCGATTTTTGGTACGAAGCAAAGCCAACTTAGCTTCTGATCGGTTTACATCGAATCCACGCCCTCAGTCATGTTTTACTTAACCGAGTTCAGCGGCTTTTCAAAAATGCAAGAAGATATGGAATTGAAGAAACAAACTAAACAGCTGTCTTATTAGAACACATAAATATACCACACCATATAAAAGGAAAGCTGCTTGAGGAGATGTAAATGAATTTGCAACCATTCAACAAAGACTCCCCGTGAAGAAACTCACAGCAGTTTTCTCTCGAAGAGACCAACCGTGTGACCCAAAAACATATCTCGGGAAATTTCTTTACAAAGAAGCCTCGTCACAAGATGATTTTCATCAGCATTCAGTCAATTATTACCTTTACAGGTATTGTTTCAACTGTTTCACGCCGGTTATTTCTCTGAAAAAAATTTAGTGCAAGTCAGTCTGACTGCTTGTGACAGGCTGTACTTCAGGCTGGGGAAAGTCCAACTCACTTCTACTGTGGATAGCTATTTGGCACCCAGTGCAGAGACTTGCAAGTTAAGCTAATGAATTTGCATAATACAGGTAGCAAATTCCCCACAAATTTTTGTCCCCGTCTTTGCTGTTTTGCGCAGAAGAAGCTTTTCATCCGTTTGCAGTCCACTTCTCTCTCATCTCCGCACACGCTTCCTTTCATTCGGATATCGGTTTTGTGTGGACAAACAAAATTCAAGGAACAACCAAACTTTATCCTGCGAATAGTCCGTTGGTACCAGCATCCGAAAGACGAGGTATTTGTGTCTAATATGATTTGAACTGTACTTTTTCGAGGACCAGGTAGCAGCACTAGTAGGGCTGCGTATTTCCAAATAAAACCAACTACTCGTCCCTTGGTGTTTACTCCGGAATTAGATCCAACGCAATCCATTCAGTCATTCCCAAGTCTTCTTAATCACCTGAATATTACATTGGCCACCATCCAATCAGGAAAACAGCGGTCATATGCGGTCATGTTACGATCCATTCACACAGACCGACTTTTGGCCAGGCTTTATTTCACATAAAGTGTACTATCCGAAAAAGGACTCAGTGGCTAACTATAAGACCAAGGAAGGTCGATTCTCCTTGCGAGGAGCTCATTAAGTCACTATATTACAATCTTTATTAAAGCATTATCTGCAGTGACCAGAGGGGTCGGGCTACATTCATTTGCTGTATGTGCTACCTATGATGTTCAAATCTGAATGGTTCTTCGCCAACCAAACTTGTTTATTCATTCAAAGAACCAAGACAAACATTCGACATTATTGTCTGAGTTAAAAGCAGCCAAAGTTTATGCAGCCAACATATCTTTCATGACACGAGAACTCAGGTAACTTTATCCAGCATCTTGGACTCTATGAAACCTTGCCCATTAGTTAACCCAAATATTGGCACCTCAAGACATAAGTGCTCCTACTCCTAACGACTAGAAGTAGTGCATTCACACTACTTTACCACAGTGTACATGCTGGAATCAGAGCAGCTTTATTGCAGTGATAACTTCCTTCTCATAGGAAAGCAGATTGTGTTCTTTAAGACCGGAATCGTCGTCTTAATACACACCCAGCAAAAACAGAGATGCGATAGTTTTGGTGGAATCATGTTTTTGCTCATTTGCTTTCCCAACTATTGTATCCTTGATTTGGTTCGGCTCAATCCAACGGTGACTATGTTCCTAGCATGGGCAATGGAGTTTGGGGTCCTTGGGAATTTTTTAAGCACTTTCATCGGTCTAAACATCTTTGTCCGTGCAACTTACGGGACACCCATAGGGACTCAAAGATCAATCACAAGTATTCAGGAATGACCCTATTTTGTCGGCGGTTATGGCGGTTACGGTTATTGTGTTGGAGGGGTCTCACAACAGTCAGCTCTAGCTTAGCTGCAACACCACTGCATGGTGGATATTCACAACACCTTCATGGCAGGCTTCATTCAGTCAACGGTATAAAAGAGGATTGTCTTCTTTGTGCCTAAGAGCAGATGGCTGTTAAGTGACAATATCCATCTAACGTTTCGCTGATAAGCTCTTGGCCTGCGGATTGATTGGCGCTGAGTGTCTTATTGTTGATGACTTTACAGCAGGTGATTGATTAATTCTATATTGTCATTTAAAACAATTTGTCTGGAACAGAGACTCCCTTGGATACGCTGATGTACTAGTGTGTGCATATGCACAAGCTGCCTCGTTTCTATCAAGTACCATATGCCAATCAAACATCGCTACCCACGCGTCTAGCTATCGTTGACTGATAGCCTCCTTCGATAATGGAGACATTTGTGGAGGAAGGGTAAAAGGAAGCAGGTGGTGGTGAGGCCAAACTAGTCATCAGAATGTGGTTCGCATCCAACCACTCTAAACAACCGAGGTTCAGTGAACCATAAGCTACCCACAGAATGGTTAGTCACCACACAGTCCGCACAGAAGAACCACTTAGGATTGGTTTCAAGTCATGTGCATCGTAAAAAGCCTAACAATATCAAGAAATTGACGTACCGAATAACTTCTGTCCATATACACTATATGAAGTAAACCTTTCGCTCAGAGCCCCCCTTTCATAAGAAAGAAGGAAAAACACAGTGGAATGAATCACGATATGTAGACGGCATGAATATAATTTCGTATCGCCACGCCTGTGTGGTCCGCCTAAGGTTGTTCACACAATCTGGAGTGGAAAATTCCCGTGTCATACTGGACTTTGAGAAAGTTTATTAAACTAAAGATCTCTGTACACAGTCACTCAATATTCCACATGCTCGTTTCCCTTCGAGTCCATTAGGCTGTTGCGTGGTCGTGGACCTGAGATATTGTATAGTCCTTTGGTTTGTGTAAAGTATGCAATTTACCCTGGCTTGCTTTCTCATCCCTGATTGAAATGGATCAGCCGATAGAATACTCGGCTCTTCAATACACCACTTTAGGTGTCCACAAGAAGGCTCTTCTGATAGCCAATGAATTCCCATTTCTGATCGATTTTGCAGTGATCTTTTGAGAACAGGACACTCATAGAAACTACGCTTCACACTCTGTGTAAACAAAAGCGCTTCAAATTGAAGAAATATGATTGTATCTTTCTATGATTAAATGCGTGTCAAACGCAATCGGTTATTTTTAAATTCATGTTGTTTTTTTTGAAATCTCCATCCAATCAACTTTTTACTCCAGCATCTCATTTTGTTCTCCTAATATCTACTTGGACTTGCCTTGCATGCTGAATAGTACGTGCGCAGCACTACATGGTCATTTGCATACACTTTTTAAATACGAACCGACAGTAACCTAATCCCCAAAATGCATTTTTCTATGGGTCTGTTTCAACTACTTCACAAAATGCTCAAACCTACTCACACTGCCAACAATCTATAAGAAGCTCAATGGAAGAAACTTCTTCGTCCGATGATTGAAACTTACATCTGAGAATTCGTTGCTCGAGGAGCCAGTTAACACGTGTGTTGGCGTGACGTCGATCCCGTGATTGAAAGCTGAGCGGCGCTATATCCTGTCTGAGTGCGAGCTAATCACACTGCTAATCGGCCGCTCGTGGCCGAATGGTTGAGTGTTCAAACTACTAGCCAGGAGGTCGCGGGTTCGAGACCCTCCGGAGTTTCGCGAGGTGCGCACTGCTGATGATTCCTGATAAGGATGAAACAGCTGTACAGTGCTTCTTGGATTTTCAGCATAGACTGGCTTCACTTACAGGACGAAGTCTCCACAAAATGCCCAAATCTCCTCACACTACCAACAATCTACTTCACAAATACTTGATAGGTCTTTTCATGCGGCTTAAATGGCATGCACCGACTTCACCGGACAAACGTAATTCAAGAACGTAACACTTAGTAATCAGTCCAAACCCTCGAGAGATCACCACCCGATCGGGCCATCCCAAGGTAGACCACTTCTACCCGATACATTCAAGTTGTCACTCCATTGGTGGACTTATGTGGAGGGACGAAAATCCATCTGTTTAATCACACAGTGTGTGTGCAGAAGGAGACGTAGTCTCATGACAGGAAACCTTGAGTATCCTCCGGTATTTATTAATAAAGTTAATGAACAGAAAAATTCTGGTTACCCCAAACGGTTTCAGCATATCTTTTTCATATACGCGGGATTGCATAACATGTGCAGCAGCACAATAAAGGAAACTGATCTAGGTTACTGAGGACGACTTTTATATCAGACAACACAAGCGCAAAACAGTACTTCTTGTCGTTCACTTACACTTCACATGTGTTATAATCTACAACTGAATGATATTGCTTTCCGGAGGCACTCAAAATACAAAACATGGTTTAAAAGTGGCCCATCCAGAAGATATTTTGTAAAAAAAAGTTGGTTGGTTAAGTTCTTTAACAGGCTCTGAATGCTGATAGAAGTACAACAGAAGTTCCGCTTTGACCACCTGAAATGTGATGGACAACATTTCACCTGGTGAACGATGTACTGTCACGAAATCAAAAGCTTCATTACAATCAAACATCAGCAAATATCCGGATGCACGAAAGTGAACTGCCTTCTGCTGCCACCATCCGCTGATTTGAACAGAGATAAAAACAGATGCCTGTCAACACTTTTGAAAACGGATAATTTCTACGCAAAGATTGCCCACTCACCCGTCACTTAGTGTTCTAGCATGCTGCGTTGTTCAGCATTCTGGAATGACAAACGGAAGGCATCAACAGAATTTGCACCTGATTGCTACTACAGATTACAACAGGTGTGGCTTTGCCTTCAAAATCAGAAAATTCTAATCAGGGTCTAATCCAACATTAGAAAAAGAAAAAAAGAAAGAACGATGATGGTGTAAAATGGAATAACGAGGATAATTAACTAATTAAACTGTAACCACCTGGGTTTCCGTTGAAATGCGATTATTTTTATAGAAAAAATGTGTGACGAGCGTGGTATGGGGTGTAGAAAGTCAGTTGCATATGTACAATGAAAACAGCTTGTGATATTTATGCAGATGGTCATTTTTTATGAGATCTTTACGAAGTTCCAAACCCTTGTGGGCATCTTGAGTTGTTCTGAGGCTCTTTAAAAAGCGCCGATTTTTGTTTTTGTTTGTTTTGAAGTTACGCACAACTAGTTGTTCCATTTTTCGGGATGACTAGAATAAACACTTCACAGTGGTTGAATAACTTTTTGCCTGGTTTGTCCCAGTTACAAACACAAATATGGATTGTACCAAGCGCAGCTTTGTGCGTAAAAGCTCCTATTTCATGGTTGTTTTTTATCGTGACCGAAGTCCCTCCAGTTCGTCTGACGGGAACCGCGTTTCTATGTATTAAATTGCATATTGCACTTTTAAGTACGTAACCAAAACAAAGTTCGTATAAAGATTCCATACCCTCATTTCTTGAATTTCTTACATTCTCCTGTCGGGTTAGGTTCCACAAAGTGAATTAATTAATTAGACAGTGGATTTTAGATTGCACACCTATAACATATGGGAAGAAATGGATGTTTTTTCTCTGAGATTTACTAGTTGCCTCAATAATACGCCCATTATAGTGGTATCACCAAACTGAGGAACATAATTTGACCAAAGCTTTGTTTCTTATTTTGAGAATGGCAGTTTCTGTGCAGAGCTGGTAGGCGGGAACAAAACATTGGGGAGAGGAAGACCCGGAAATAGCGGAAGCAGACATTTTCAGCAAAGACTGAATTTCTCCCTTTGCGTGAGTAATGGTTTCTTCACCTATTCAGCCGTGGTCGGATTTGAGTCTGGGGACTTTGGTACATTAGGGGACCTACTCCTCAGTCAGATTCTGCTGAAAAAACCTTTTTACCCTACTGGAGATATTTTAACCAAAGTAAATGGCGAAAACGGATGTTCGGCGCTTTGGCGAGATTGATTGATCACCCACATGGAGGAAGCGCCCTAACCTTTATTTCAAACCTAGTCTTGAAAAATGGGATGAAATTAGGACCCTCTGCTGTTTGCTGGTAAACCTTGTCAATTTAAAATTGACTGGCCATCTCGCTTGATACTACGCACTCAGAGGGTACATGAATTGAAATTCCATCGGATTTCGGAGGACAGTGTTTTGCTTGAACTGGTCGTTTTTGAACCAGAGGATTCGACAAAAGGCAACAGTATCACATCTGAAGATTAGAAAGTTAAGAAGGATATTAGGGAAAACATGAAGTTAGACCGGAATAAAAATGCAATGTCTACATCTTCACACCATGAAGCTGCCAACCTGATGATTGTCAGAGCTAACAAACAAAAACCGACCGCATCATCCTGTTTAATCCTCACCAGCACGAATTCCATTTTGTTTTTATCCCTCAAGTTTCCAAACTAACGGATCTCTTCTATAGTGCATTGCACAACCTAAGCTCACATATCCATCGCCGACTCACTTAATCCCCGAATTGCACAACACCTTTCGTTTTGTAACGTTTACACTACGGCGACTAATGTAAGGAATCCTGCAGACGGAACGCTTCAAAACGCTTCGTTTCTCTGTCAGCGAGGTCGCCTACGGATGACTCTGAGCGCGCTTATAGAATCTGTTTTGCTTAACTGGCTTTCAGAGACCAGGGAGGTGGAGGTTGCCCTTATACAAACCGCGAAAAACATCATATTAAATACAGTCTATTGCTATTTGGCAATCTCCCCTTTGAAAAAGGCTTTAATCCAACCAATGTTGGTTGTTATGATTAGATAAAAGTCATCCTTACAGATAACCCACAGTAAATATATGGCAACGTTAAATGTAAGAATGAATGCACAACTTGGAAGATTTGGCTCTGATGGTAGAAGTGAGGACCATCGACCTTAACGGCAAAGGAAAGCGCCTATATGGACAGTGAAAACCTCACTCGATTATCATTTTATCATTTTATAGCGTTTTCAACCATGCGCACTGAGAGTCACGCGATCAAATTGGTGGAAGACGATTCGCCCCAACAGTACCCCGTCTTTTTATAGTCTCCTTCATACCCTTCTGCCAGATCAAGGTTGACCACATCTCTGTTTTCGCCATTCTGAATTGCGCACGGAAAATGGCACACTCTTCTCCAAACGATGGTCCGGTATCCGCAATACATGGCCTAACCAGCGCAGCTTCCGGTGCTGGACATAATCTTCAATGGATGTCCGTTTTGAAGAACCGCATACTCGCTTTCGAATTGTCTAATTATGGATTTGCCGATACCAACCCACACGAGCTACGGTTCTGAGACAACGGTTCTTGAACACCTAAAAACGCCTCAGTTCCGCCGCTCGAACAGGCCAGGTGTGACCATCGTAGAGCAAAAAACCCAGTATAACACACGTCGCTTTGACGACACAGGTGTCTTTAATCGCCAAATGCTACCCGAGCCTTGCAAATTCTTTCACTATACTGTGACATTACAACTAGAAGTAACACAAGTTCTAAGAGGTGTAAAGCACCACAACTCCAAGCGTCCGTGCTTCAACGACTGCATATTCAGGTACACGTTTTGGATGCAGAACGCATACCAAAGGACGGGATTACTATGGTCAATTTATCCAAAACTCATTCTTCTTTTTCTACCCTTCGCAGATGAGAACCATACTGTCTGCATACTCCAGATCAGCGAGAATTTTCGTAAGCAGATATTTGAACGCCAGAGTTTTAAAGATCTTCCAGCGTTCTTTCGATTGATCCGTTGATCAGAAATTAAATAGGAATCGAGAGAGTGGGCACCTTTCTTGCACATCGCTTTGTGTACAAAAGCTTTTGGAAAGCGCTCCGTATTATCTCACACTCCCGAAATCTCAGAATACCGACAGCTTACATTTACAAACTTTCGGAGCATTCCTTACTGGGCAAGCTTTGGAGGAACAGACCTGCCAACCTAACCGAATACGCCCTGGAATTCCAAGAATATTAACAGTGTGGGTCGTTTACACATACAAGGTTGTTCTAGCACCTGATGGAGTGTGAAGATTTGGTCAACGCAACCCCCTACCAGACCAGAATCCCGCTTGTTCCTTTCGCACCAGTATTTCACTAGCCACCAAAAAGTGACGATGGATAAGTGACGCCAACAACCTCGTTATGACCGGAGTCAAAATGATCCCATTGTGGTTGCTACACTCACTACCAGCCCCTTTTTTGAAGATAAGTACCATCACCTATCCTTTCGACTGTCTGGGACAGTCCCCTTTTTCCAGCTACAGGTAAAAAGATCAGACAAGCGTTGAACAATGTGGTCCATGAGCTCCGTGGAGCTTGAGAGGACATGTGCAACCATAAAACTCTCAGGCTATAGAGGGTTTTAGGCTCACTCTGTGCTGCATGCAGCAAGTAAGGCGACCAATCTGATGGCGTGAGAGTATTTGCAAGTGGGGAATTCAAGGTCGTATTGGACTGGGATGCTACCAGGGTGTCCATGCTTAGACAGGGATTGGGATCCTTAACTAAGGCCTTTAATCGCAACGCAGTGGTGTTTGGTGGAAAATGCAAGTATATTTCTATTTTCACAGAACAGTTTGCCACACATGTTCGAAACCACAACCCCGAGGGCCAAGATATCGTGTTCTTCAGACCTCTAACCGTTGACCAACCTGGTGTGAGAGACTTTGTGTGTCTCGCGGACATCCTCCACCATAGCTCAATGGGTCACGGAGGCATACAAACCATCACACCAGGGTAAGTTCTAGTCTCTTCTTGACCGGCATCATTGAGATTAAATGTAGAGAAATCCTTTGTCATCTTTCGTTAGTATAAAGTTGACCAGACATGTTGTGACCATGTTTGATGGAAGAACGCACCCTGTAGCGCGAGCAAACAACCCCGGAAAGAACTGCTTAGGTAGGTTAGCAACTTAAACGCTTTGCTCTGTGTTCGAATCTAAATATACAATAAAGTATGGTTAGCGTGGTAGAGCAGGGTGAGAAAATTAAATGGGAAGTAAAGTTTTACAACTGCTTTCCTAAAGGTTTCAAGGATATAAATTTTGATTTCATCCAATTTATTGCGCACCTGGACAGTTTCTTCTCAGTTTATCCTCAACGACAACTTAGACTGACAAAACAACGCTTAACTTCGGCTGCAACTAATGGGCCGTCACCAAGTTCGTTTTTCAATTAACTCGGTAGATCAGGTGTACGTACTAATCTCCTGAATGCTTATTCTGACCGCCTAATGCTAAAGTACTGCGAACAAAAGGCAACCTACCTTCCACAGGGATTCGTTGCTCCTAAAATTTTAACCAAACCCAGGAATGAGCTCCCAAGTATTGGTCACAGATGAAATAATGCACATCCTGATTCTTAGCTCTCTTCGCTCCCCATGCATCCACAAATCTTTCTGATTTGTTTTCGAGGAAAAGATATCCAGTCTGATTTATTGATTAGGTTTACGAAAACGCATCATACACTGACAACGAATTATCATATGTCGCCGGAAGTTCAACCTCTTGTTTTTTGGTAGCCCATCTGACTAGCAGTTAGGTTGTTCACATTCCATTTTCTCAACGTTCAACCAGCATTTTTCCGTGACTCACGCTACATTACTCGTAAATGCTACTTTATTCCAGTCAGCTGCTCAATTGTGTACGTCGTCTTAGTGGGTTGGCGCGGGTGGTTTGTTCTGCGTGTGCATTGTGTGTGTGTGTGTACTTGCGCGTGTGTCGACGGTGTATGAAACAGTCCACGTTGTTGGCGAAACAATCAGTGTCCATTCACTCAGGAATTAACTCAAACACGATGACAATAACGGAACGAACGACCACTGTATGATTCTGGCCCACTTTGCGTCGAGATGCGATGAGGTAGGCAGGGCGTGCTTTTGTTATGTTTTCCACTGCTGACCTGCTACCGACCGATTTATTGTCTAATTTCAAAGAGTAATTGGAAAGACACGTTCGTGATATTTTTGCAGAATTAAATCTCGCGATGAGTTAATTCGTGTGGATGTTTTTTTTCTGTGCACGACAAATTTCAAGTGGCGGCAAATTTGAAGTATCCTTTGTCCACGGCAATCGGTGTGCAAAATAATTAAAGTAGGCGTTAAACTTGTAAATTTTCACTCGTGGACAAAATTTAATTGCTTATGTTGATTTCAGCTACAGACGAATTAAGCCACTCATTTGTTCCATTTAGCTAGGACTGCCATTATCAACAGACATCAAACCGAACCGAATGAAGAACACGACTATAAATAAGGTTTAGCTACAAATGCATGTAATGGCATAACAGATTATGACGAGAAAAGCCGGTTAATGTGTAGCAAAATGTGAGTTTATCTGGTGGTGACCACAAATTATCCTTATAGACTTCTTACTCATTGACCATGTGGTATTGTTGGGAAGACTTGTTTTATCGGCTTCCGTCTTATTAGCCGTGGCACAAAAGAGGCAGCTCGAGGAAACTGTTCTGCGAGAATTGAGAATCGTAGTTCCCCTGGTACGGAGTCGCAAAACGTACTCTTTTGCTCTCTCGCTAAATTGTTAGTATACATTCTTGTTTCATTACGGTGATTTGCATAGAAGGGGGATTTTCTGTGACCACTGCGTTCATCTTCAGTGCTAGCGTTCACTTGTGTCAAATTTGTTCAAGAAGCCTGCTGCACTGATAGTGTGGTTTGCAAACGGTCCGGCGTGCTCGGTTACTTTCTGACTTTATAGTTTATTTACGAAAAAGCTTGATAGAAAGGAGCACTTAGAGGCACCATTGTAACTGCAATTCTTACCCGATGGGTCTAACTATCGAAAATGAACTTGAGGCTGTCCGTACACAGAAACAAGCTGAGAAGAGTACTATTAGGTTTTCCAGCCTCCTCCACCATATGTCAACCAACGTATACTCCCTCGATGACAGATACTTTAGTAAATACCGGGAATACTTCAAGAGAAACATCTAATGCCAATCCATCATTTCATTAACCTTGTTGTTCCCTTTAGATTTTTTGAGACTTGACGTTTGCAAATATCTTCCGATCAGATCTAGGTCGCTGACAGAGGATGTACCCAGTGGATGTTACGTACAGTTAAAGATGCCAAGGTCAGGCTTAGAAAATATTTACTTTTGGACAAGCTCGCAGAATTTGCAGGAAAGCATGAAGCACTGGGGGGCGAGGGCAGAACAGCAGCTGAACAATTAATCAGTAATCTGTTGTGTATGATCGATTGGGTACATTTCTGACAAACTGTGATGAAAATAATAGGCAGTTAATTTTTTCTCCAAATTGTCAGTGGCGATCGGGTGTTGATTCCCAAGCGGCCTTGCATGGAACAACATCAGTAGGACTGCCCATAGCTGGAAATTGGTGCGTTCAGACTTATTTATAGAAAGTATATCCTACTCATTTTCAGGTACGCAGATTCTCGACAGAGGCTCATTATACTGCTGACTGAAAATTTCTCTCGATCTTTTGATCCTGTACTTCATCATGAAATCAATCAGAAATCGAAACTTGAGACAACCTGACTAGATCAGGTGACCGATTTTCCAAAAGAATTGCCCCTAAAATTGCAGCTACTTAAGTAGTTGCTGTTGCGTGGACGGGCAGATTATCGAATTTTGGATGTCTTGGCGTTTATGGCCTCAGTTACCACCAAACAGTTCGGCCGTCATTCACTTTACACTCTCGGTGAAAGACCGCAATGTAAAAAAACAGCACATATTTATTGTTCGTTTTTTGGATATCTGAGCATGCAAAATGTCCACACTGTTGGCTGTCATTAGGGCACATACAGTTTGAACAGTCTAACATTTTATTTCAGGACTAAAAACGCATTGACTTTTACGCGAATGTGTTGAAGACTTCGAAGAATAAGAATTGTACATTTTACAATTTCAGAAAATCCTTTGAAGAGGGTTGCAATGCTATCGTATTTGCGCTGATATGTGGCCTGAAAGAATTCTTGTTGTACTGAATCATTTATGCAGACACACCAGAGACACTCGAGTGTATTTTACACAAATTTTTTCTGTGAAGAAGCTTTACGGCATAGCACTGTATGTTGAACTTTTCTAACAGTGAAGTCTAAAGAGTTATGGGGATAATTGTAAGCCGGAGGAAGTCAGCAGTAAACTTGTTGGAAGAAACTGGTACAAGCACAACATGGGGGCCTTGGGGATGACAGGGCGGTCTTGGAAAGTGGTCACCAATTTAAAGACTAGCGCCATAAACGTCAGCAAGTTTTTCATCGCACATTAATTCGTAAACATTGGATCTGGTCACCAGCTAGGTCTGAACAATGTAAAACGACACTCCGTTGTCTGGACACTAACTACCATTTTAGAAATTATGTGGAGAATCGAATACAACCCGTGTAAATCAACATTCTTGAAACTGACTGTTCGGGTGATTGGCAGTGCTTATGGTATTCTCACCTAATAGGGTTGGTAATAATCTGCCACATGCAGAGTCTATAGGCCACCCTAAGGAGAGCTTTCTAATTCGACTCCTGATCACTACTGCGGTCAAATGCGTTTATTTGTGACTACTAATTAGTAGTAGGCCTTTAATGAACTCTACGCACAGCACACTACAAATCACATTTCAGTTGTACTCAGACACAGAATCAATGCTAGACTGCGGGATCTATGGATGCTGTTAATAAATCACATGAATATATTTCCGAGAAGCAAGCATGTATTTGAAACTCAGACAAGAACAACAGCGAACTTGAACCCAACAGGCAAAGGTTTCCCTGTAATATACGCCGTTAAGTTTATGGGTGGATATTTGGTGCACTTTGCGGCATAATAATGGCGTTACTAGGGGTTGCACACTCTACTTAATTTAGAACCTTACTTAGGCCAAATTCTTTGGTAGAACTGACAGGCGAAGTGGATTTTGGAGCTATAGCCAGCTGCATTTGAATGTCCGTGCTAGGATGGAGACAGATCAGAACACAGCCACGTTTTTAATGTAGGAACTAGAAGGATAATGAAATCCCGCATTCCTACAACTGATTTGATAGTGCTGGATAACATTGTAGCTTACTTCTACGGTGAGGACGCAAACTTCGATGGGAACAGGTCATGAAAACATTCCTCAAATGCTCACCATCTCGCTTGTCGATCTGACGTACACTTCGGTCCAGGCAATCTTTCAATCAGCATGCCTAGTTGCTAACTGCATAAACTGCGTCACTGGACTGCTATCTCTTAGGCTACACCGGCCAGATCTGACTATATAATGTACTTCTGGCGGTACTTGTTGAAACCACCCGTTGCAAACCATTGGCATAGTGCAGAGGAAGAGGTGTTTTGTTAAAGGCGCATTCTGTCGGTTAGACCCCATTATCATCAGCTTTATCATTGAAGAGTATGCAGAAGTTTTTGATTGTTCGAATCTAGGGAGTGGTTGGCCAGATGTGTCATGTAGAACGAATATTCCCCTTGGGTAGAGACAAACTTTTGAAGAAGTTTATTACTTTTAGTCGTGTATTTCCATTCCGAATACTTTATCACGGCCATTTGTTGTTTTGAGTTTTGCCTCCACATTTCCTGTCTTCCTTTCATTCTACAAAAGGTGAAGTCAATTGACTTGTTAGTAAATCAAAGCAAATAAATGATGGCGAAATTTAATCGAACTAGGAGTAAAGCACACAACGCTTGTAGTGCGGTAAGTCGATGGAAGTCGAGCAAATTCTCACCGTAGAGCTGATCATCGGCCACGAGTGTGAGCTATGCAAACTGCCAGGATTAACAAACCTAAGTGACTGCACTCCAAACAAAATGCTACTCAGTAGGAAAAACTCAGTAGGATGGAAAATGGTACACAATATAAGGGAACACTGGTTCCTGCTAACTACAGCATAAGATAGTAATTATCTAGTCAACATATACTTTGCAGTTGCGAAAGCCGTTCTCGTTATCCCACTGAGGAAGTATCAAACAGCTACGGTAGCATCGCATATAGCCCAGCCACTGCGTTGGGAATTTGGACTACTCGACATTTGTGGTTGGTTATAAAGGTTAAGCTTTTTGACAACGTCGGCCTGGTCCTAACAGCAGCCTTCTACTCTTCATTATTTATTGTTGATGAGTTCCCTTCGAATCACTTCCATTGTAGTCGTACATCATCTCATCACAACCAGTTCATCTTGATGGAAATAAAGTCTGGCGCATAGAAAGCGACATTCATAATCTTCTACATCTCCATTACTCTTTAAGCAGAGGGGTAAGCTTTCAAAGCTTTCGGTGCGTAAATTGGCCAGTTTTTAGGATCTTCGTCCTCAATAAGGTTTTTTCTAGACACACAAGTTCTTTGTAAGGGCCATCCCGAAGGAATTCTTCAACTTTGTCAACTTAACCAGGCTGAATTACTCGTTGCTTCATAACTTTTCAAAGTTTATGTAAGCTCTTCCTTCGTTAGTTTCAGCTGGATGACTATTTCTGAGCATTTCTATTGGGGTTCATTTAGTCGTATTAGTTCAGCCATCTTCCATTGTGCACTGTGCACTATGCACCCTAAATCTGATGGAATGTTCACGTGTGCTGTCAGCACGTGATCAATGACAAATATGTTAACCAGGCAAGAATCAAAAGTGACAACTTTGAGTTCATCTGGCGACGTGACACCCACAGGTTTTGTTTTTAATGTGGGCTGGATAAATAAAGGAGCAAGTGACCACCCTCCTCCTTGTAGAATTCCACGGTTATTCAGGATAATTCATGCTTTGATGATCACACAAGTCGGTGTTTTAACTGACAACCCATCGTTATTTTAATAGCATAGGAGGACTCGACCACTCTGTTCTTAACTTGAGGATAGAGCTATTGATAATTGGATGGTAAGATGGATTATGTCACAAACGGGCTTTCCTGTATTGGATTACATCATTTTCCAAAGTCTGCGTTTTACGCTACGTTTCTATTGTTTGTGTAAGCAGCTGTTGCATGAAATTCCCTGGTTTGTTCTATTTGAATGAGCAACTCTTTATGAGTTGACAAAAACATGGAGACACCAATTAATCTTTGCCATTTCCTCAATGCGTGGTGCGTTGCACGCTAGAAGGTTCTATTACATGTTTAATCCATGAAGGTTTTTGAAAAGAAGTGCAAATTTAAGTGCCTTTTTTAATAAATTCGTGTGCTTGGGAAAGGTTGATAAATAGTTGAAAGATCACGTTGTGATATTTTCATATCTGTGAACTTCACAGCCTGTAAGCAAGGTAACTTTACCAGCAGACCAACCGAGACAGTTTACATTACCTTCTGAATATTCCTGAACCGCAGAAATCTACAGTATACCTTTGCAACCGCATTTTGTTTACTATTGTTTGTAGCATCATCTGTTTGAGGTTGCGAAATCCCAAACGCTTTTCGTATTACGGCTGCGGTCATGCCAGATCATAATAAACAAGCATGATAATCATAGACCGCAGTCAAGCGGAATGAGCTGCCGTCCCACCAGTGAGCACCCACATTCAGGCTGTGTACGTTTACTAGACCGCCAGTATGGTAGGTGACCTTTGTACCTACATGAATAGCGATGAAAATGGAAGGTGAATGACCAATCGGCTGGCCCCACTGGGCAGGGTGCATCCCCCCAAAAAAGGTACAATTTACCATTATTCATCCAAAACGATTGTGATGGCCAACAGAAGCTGAAGGACTGAACGACTTTTTCTAGCAGATGAACGGAAGCAGAAACTAGGCCTTATGTTGCACACAAGCCAATGATACCCAGTTGCGCATAAAAGAATGAAGAGTAAGTACTCAGCCAGTTGATCTGTTTACCTAGCTTGGTGACTGCCTTACAAACGTTTCGTTACTATACTAGCAGGTTTCATCAGTGGCTTCTGAGTAGCGTTCATGTGGTTTTCGATGAACATCTGAGAGCAGTTGACGTGACCAGATAATCATTACATATCCTTTCGTAATCTCATTGGTCCTTTTGTAGTTGCTACTTCTTTGCGCTCATCCTCACCCCTCATCCAATTAGTTGTTAGTTAGCTTCCCTTCGATGGTTTTGGCAATTCTTGTGGTTAGTTCGTTACCGATCTGCTTTGCGTCAATCTGCGATTACCATTTTTAATAGTTTTTTCTCATTTATATGATTAGTCCGTTCCTCATCGGTGTTCCTGTCAGACGTTGAGTTTGATTGACAAGTTACTCTTCCCTACAGGTTTTATCGACTGGGCGATTTTCGATGGGTTAGTTGGATATTTTTCTGCGTTTGGAACTCCGTATCTTGACGCATGTTCCGAAGAGATGGATTAGTTCCCTGGATTTGAATTTATCTGTTCCTTCTAAACCGGTTTCCACCGGTTGTCTATTCAGATTTGTTTCCAGGTATCATGGGTAACATTAAACCTAACACTTCTTGAAGAAAAGAATAAGTTGAATAAAGGTAACTTTATCGTCATTCTGCGAGCCTGAATAGAGAACCTCGACGGTCTTCACGGACAAAACGGACTAATATAGCAAACAAAAAGTTTTCCAGATAATACGACTAGGTACCGCTGTTTAAAGAATGGTCAAAGCAAAAAGCTGGCTGACAGGATAATTTATAGCCTAAAGAAGCACAAAGACCCAAAAAGGACCGGAAAAAGGGATTAGCGGAGAATAAAGAACTCTCGACTTGCGTACTCTCCACTGTTATGGACCAGCAAAAGTACATAAAGGGGTAACATCACCGAAACCAGTCGTATCACACCCAGAGACAATAATCTAGAGCGTGCCGAAATAACCCTCGAGGAAACAGGGTCACAGCACTTAGTCATTAATTCTGGAAATTTTTGAGAAAAACTGAAAGACAAGAAAATTGAACGGCATCATTTGATGTGAGCTCCCGGCTTACATCTGCGGAACCCTATACAGCAAAGAAAACTGCCGCTGAATAATTGTGCAAATATCGTGTAATAGACGGCCTCTAGAAGAAGAGGTCATGCACAAATCGTTCACGAATTCAGGGAAAAGCACTAAGAAAAATTAAAAGTAGCAACAGTTCGGTCTTCAATTACGTGATTTATCGTACAAATGCCGACGCAAAAAAAGAAACGGATCTAAATTCCATCTATAAATTTCAGAATATGGTTACGGTGTGTAGACGACACTGTCGTCGTCATGAAAAAGGGTGGACGACAGAAAACATAGGAACCAGTACACGACGTTTCCGATGACATCCCATTCACAATAGAACATGCAAATAATCGGAATCTGGTATTCTGGGAGGTTCACGTCACAAGACTGCCAAACGGAAAATTTCAAACTAAGGTTTGCAGAAAGGCAACGCGTAAGATCGAATTCTCGATTACCACAACAAGCATTCGAACTGTCACAAAAATAGCTGCATCCAGACTCATTGCAAACGGATTAAGACGCATTGCAACAACACGGAGTCCACTGTCAGGCAAGAGGAACAATTGCAAAAAGCTTATGAAGAAAATACTTATTTGAGGAAAGTCCTCTTAGGAGCTCTTACGAACCACTTCAGCAACGTAAATGGAGAATAGAAGAATCCTGCCCACATATACCGAAGAACACTTCTGAAGTGACTACAAGACAGTCACGACAATATAACCCAATCGAGGGTAGCAATAAAACGTCAAATGATATGAGTCGAAAACCATATAAACGTGAACAAGAACGGAGGAACTACTCATCCAGCTGCGCACTTGATACTTGTCCCGGAAAGATAGTGAAACGTTTCCGAAATTAAAGTCATGAACATGACAATGGCCGTCTGGTCAACCAGCACTAAACGCAACCGAGATGCCAGTAACTTGATATCCTACTCAAAGGTCTACTGAAGACACACAAAACATAATGGCATAACAGTGAGTACGAGCGCTAGGCCCTTGGAGACAAGACACGGGTATAAACTACGAGTCCCTTCCAGTTGCCTCTAAAAACGGTGCTTCTTCGAAATAATTTACTATAACCTGCTTCCTGCGTTCTCCATGTGGGAATAAATAGTCAGGAGGATAACCGGCAGTAAAACGGCTCATGTAATTTCTTGGTATTACACCGGAGGAACAATTCCGTCTTTGGAAGTTTACAAGTGGTTCTGTTCTGGTTTAGAATGAGTAAACTGGTCTGCCCAGATTCTGTTCAATTCGACCCAAAGTCTGCTCGATACAGTATGGTATTTTCGACTGAACCACCCGAGTCTGAGCATTGGAATCACTATTTTGTACATGTAACAGGGTGCCACACAGCTCCTTCATTGTCTGACTTTTTCGGGATCAGAAATCCCAATGGCAGTCTTTTAAATTTATGATATTCTTTGAAAAAGCGTCCTCAAATACAAGCTCCATTGTTCAACTGGCCGTACATGAGTTATTTTCGGTCATTTAGACAAAGCAGATGAGTTGGCATGGGGATTTACGTGGCTCCATTATTTTAGCTCGCTTGAGAACTTTGGTACTTTTGACCCGATGCGGTCCTAAAATGTTTACTTCTACCTAACATTCAAGTAAACCTTCTGCAAAAAACTATCGTGTTTTACTGCAAGCTGATGGCAAAGAAAGGGTAGCAGCCCGGTGCTACTGGAACAGGCAAAGGGCGAACACTGCTGACAGTTTGAAACACACGGTTAACTTGAAGTGCTACACACCGATGCAACGGATAAGCCTAAAAAACAGTAAATGTGACTTCGTGATGGACTGTTACCGCTGCACAATTAAGAATGATAACCCACAAAAAGAGACCCTCGTTTTCACCTACCAAAATATCATAGTCAGATCTACCACTAACTCATTAAGTATACCAGTTCGGTAGAAGCTACGGTGGGACGAACATTTGTATGACTGACAAAAAACTTAAGACGTAATCAGCACCCGTTATCTTGATGGCACAGGTGCTGTCAAGCAGTTCGCAATCTGCCAACACGTAAGTCGATCCCAGGGGCATGCCTTCAAAAAACTTTTGGGGTTAGATGATCGATCAGGATCGTTACGAGACGTAACGAATCAAGACCACTTAAATCTTTGGAGCAAAGTTATTTATTTGATGCAGATCCTTGCTCAACGCACAACGAGAGCCTACACTAATATCGAGTTTAATCCCGTCTTTTAAAACAACCTTCTCTGTATTTTTGCGTGGTCCCCCTGTTTAGAAGAACACTCAAGGCGGCAAGAAACGTCCCATTTTTACTCTCATGTTGCTGCACCAAAATCTAAGCAGACCTACTTTCCCTGGTCTTGCTGACCAAAAAGGTTTCTCTATACATTCTATCAATTCCGTCATTTGCGTTTTTTTACACCGTTTCACACTCTACCATTTTTTGAGATTTTGCTATCGTTGTCGTTTCTTAGCTATGCCTGTTACTGTATACAAGTTACAGAGACATTTAACAAGGCGTGGGTAAGATAACGTGTGAAAGTGAATAACCACTGCATATGGAAAGCACACGCAGTAAGGGTATTCAACCAATAAGAGCTTTTGCCGAAGCAAGTAACTTTCTGTGTAAAGATATAATGCTTAAAAAGCGCAGTGTCCCAGTTTAGTCACGTGCGGTAACTGGCAATCAGCAGTCTAGTCCACTTCCTTGAGCACAGCAATCAGAGCAGTCACCTGATCATTTGGAGTAATGACACCTGTCTTGAGCCAATAAGTTACAAAACTCACTGGCACGGATGGCTTTGTGGCTCAGAACTGGCCACTGGTTCACGAACTATTTAGTTTCTAGATTACAGTTTCAATAAAGGAGAAATTGTATAATGTTTGTTTAAAAGTAAATCATCGGGGTTGGGCGTAACATGGAATGACTGCTGGATGATACCTTGGAGAAAAACTTCCAAGGAAAACCTGCTTTCTTATGCAGTTACTCAGTTGGTTATCGGGACTGAATTCAGTCACCTAATTACTATATCCAGGGTTATGTGTAATGTGACATGCAGTTCTTGATAAGAAGTTGCTCTGGTGTGAAGGAAATCTGCTGGTTGAACATTCGATTTATTTCTCCGAACAGAAGGGGTTCTTTTTTAACCATCTGTAAGCTGTGATTGTATTTGAACCTCGAATCCGTGACGTAAACACTGCACGTACTAACTTTGTCACGTTCTTCTAACTGAGCAATTAAGCACATTTGCCATGTGAGTAGAGTCTCTCAACGGCGACTCGGTCAGGTTTACCTCAATCAACTAACTCGGAATTACCTGGACTGTTGCTTGATAACAACGAGAATAGGCAAACAATCCCCTACTATCAGTTTTTCTGGGCATCAACCGAGATAAACGAGCCAGGAGAAGATGAGCAGTGCATTACATATATAGGTGTAAAAACCAGTTTCTACAAATGTTACCAGTGGACACAACGAACTGAATAGAAACTCCGTAACAGGTTTCGAAACTTTCCTGACCCACTTGCTCGGGAAGTTTTGGTACGCCAGGCAATTGACTGAAATAACCACGAAATTAACAGTTGATCACAAAAGCTCCAAGCAAACACATTGGCATGATCCAAGGTAATGATTTGAAAAATATTATCTTTCAGTCTAACACGGTAAAGTCGACTGCCAGATTGCTGGGGATCATATTCCGACCGTTCCACTTGTATGCACACCTGATGTTGTCGAGTAAGATCTAAAGTAGAGCCGCGTGCTTCTTCACTAAACTAGCCGATATAGTCGTGTCAGAATAGAAGGAGTTCTGTACAGACAAGTGTGATTTTTCAACGGATTCCAAAAGTCCCTCAGCTGTCACGATAAATACTTCTGTTAACCACTATCGACAGTATTTTAGCTTAGAGCGCAGACCTGTTGCTTAAACAATCTTTTGCCTTCTGACTCTCTCCGGCTGAAATGGCTCTTCCAGCTGAATTCTTTTAAGCTGCAAACACTCTCTTCCACCCCATTGAAAAGCCTTGTTGCTATAAGGATTCAGGTTGTATTTCCCTGGCGCTCTTCAGAAACGGCAAACCGCAGTTTACTTATTTATTTTGGTAACAAGTTAACCCTGGAAAGAGTGAAAGACTAAAGTTAACACAGTGGACTAGAAACACCAGTGGAGGTACAATGGAATGTAAACGGACTACTCTAACTACGGTTCTCCGTGAAACTTAAGTGGCAAAACGATGCTTTACTAGGCTACCAGTGAATTGCATTCACCTCTGGACAACCATTTAAGGGAAGGAGCGCCCTACTAAAAGGTGATGAAAATCCGACCTCATATACAGACTGTGCTAAGAAAGTGTCTTCGGACGTTATGAAACTAAATGCAAACCCGCTTATTTTTGTCAGGTTCTCTGCATTCTAACACTTCGTAAAATAAGTCGCATAAAAATTGCACTGCTTAGATGCCTTTTTATTAACGAAGCTTACGGGATTTGGTTGGATTCTGTGTACATTTACGGGACTCAGATGCGTTTGAAAATGTCAGACGGGTCAGCCGACATAGATTGCAAATATTATGAGCATGTTTGCATTTTCGCCTTACCGTGCAGGAGGCCTCTGTGCATTCAACTCTGACTGCCTAGTTTGCTCTCCCAGCATAACGATTTAAAAGCAACGATATCAGCCTTAAGTCTGCAAATGACGCATATCAACATATTTCATTACTCGTGCAATTGTCTTTCCGTCGGAGCAAATCATCTTTCGTACTTTTTAAAAATGCTATCCAATGAATATCGTGGCATATGCATTTGAAGACCACCGCTTAGCGAAACCTGGCACCGCCCAAAGGTAATCAGGGAAACTTTAAGGAGAAGTCTCATCAGCATATTTCAGTTTAGTGGGTAGTGCAAGGTTCTTCCTCATTTTCTGTTTATTTTCAACCAATCAAGGCTCATAATTCAAGCCATAATTTATGCGCACAGAAGTCCTGAGCTCTCATGTTGCGCAGTGCACCAGTGCAAAACGCTATCAACAACACTTTATCGATCTGATCGGTAAGCGGCGTTAAGCTGCTCTCGAAGTTCACGGCACCACCCAACGAGGTTCCAAGCCCAACATTAAAGTGTACTTAAGCTTGATTATCGCTCACTGATGCATTTATTCTCTGCATGAGAAGCAAAACAGTTTATTTGGATAAATTGAAGAGGGTATCCGAACCCTATCTATCGGTTCTTTAATAGGCTTTAAAAGCATTACGAAGGGATTTTTAGAACAAATGTGCTAGCTGGCATCTCTCTAATCATTTTTGAGTAGGAGCTATAGAAAATCACGGTGTTAACGCAAGTTTTTATGGTATTACACGAATATATGGGAGCTCTCTTATTTGGCTTGAGTGCACAAGGACCTAAGACAGAAATGTAGAATTTCATAAGATGTAGATCCAAGAATAAAAGTAGCGAATGCTAAAGTTTCAGACATCTTAGAGGGTTTTGTCTATTGTTGCAGTGGCTTCGGTAAAGAATAAAATTACGGCCGACAGAGTCACAATTGTTGATTTCCATGTTTTTGAATTGCATTTCAGGGTATATAAAAACTACATGGTCCAAGCAGACTAGAAGATAGTTGCTTCCAAAATCAGTAGAAATACTGAGAAATGACATTCTGTTGTTGATAATTAATGGGGAAAATGTGAACTTTCTATGGCTAGTGGCCCAATGTGTACTATCCATTTGAAGAGACCATTATAGCCTGGAAGATGGAAGATGAAACATTATAATAAAAATTCCAGGCAGATGTTGATCTTGTGAGCTTGAATCCGTTCACGAAATCTGACGGCGCAGTTAAATTTGCAAGGTGCTCGTGTTGTTCCGGTGAGATCCGTAATTCTGATGGCAACGTAAAACGAAAAAAATCAATGAAGAACCCTCAAGAATGAGACTTTCTGACCGTTTTATTATCAAGCACGCCATTGAAGTTTGCTTTGGATGGATGTCTATCAACTAAGCTAGAGGTCTAGAAGTTAAGCTCCATTTTATTACTTTAAAAATGCTTTATACCGTGGAACTTTGGTCAGCATATACTGCCAAACAGTGCTCCAAGATTTAGTTGTCCTTGTCAGAACAACTCACAACATAAAGTAAAATGTTATATGAGCAAGAGGGCTCATTAGTTAAATTCAGCTCTTCATTGTTCTCAAGAAAACGAACTCTCCGTATTTGAATTTGAATGTTAAATAAGGAGTGGGTCACAGATAAACTTTATTGGCAACGTGAGTTTTGTGCAAAACTTCCCTTGGAATTTCCGTTATGGACCGTTTCAAGAAATCGGCTCCGCTATCTGATTATCGACCAGTGTGCAGTCTATCTCCGTTCACCCAATCGCCGATAACATTATTGTATGCAGTACATTTGTTGCTCCTATATTACCTACAGTGTGCGATAATATTAGCATCAGGTCTTACTGTGCAACAAAGCGGATAGTCCAGCCAACACATGTATTTTTATTGACTGAGTGAACGTCTACATAAGAAAAAAGGTAAAAGCTCCCAAGTCAACCTACAATTCAGTAGAACTACGTTCTCGAAGCATTTCTCCCTTATTTTAATTTGCCCATGAACAAAAAAGTTACTTTCTCACCTCAAAATGAGGAGCCCGCAAAACCGGCTGAAACACAACCAAGGAAAACAAAACTCCGTCGAACGCATTCGACTTTCAAAAATAAAGTTATGCCACAACTTTTGGAAAATCATCGCCGCATGCTCGAGCATAGAGAATGCTCAATACCCTGCATATTTGAGTCACATAGTAAGGTGTTGTTACTGTGGACGACCATTGTCTCCGGAGCCATTATTTACAACTTGTGGTTACCTATTTTGCGACAGTCTTTCAGTGGTGTTCAACGCACGTATTTGTGGTTATGGATAGTGTTGGATCTGCTCGCCGATGTGATCTACATAATGGATATTTTAGTTCGAACCCGTTGCACCTATCTTGATACGGGGTTGATTGTGAGCGATCGAAAAAGAACAACAGATCATTATATAAAGACTCGTCTATTTCTTTTGGATGTCCTTTCTTTACTTCCCACGGACTTTCTTCAGTTCAAAATTGGCATGCATCCAATGATTCGATTTCCAAGATTTCTAAAAGTTTATCGTGCTCTGCAGTGGAGAACTAAAATAAGAACTCTCTCGAAGATACCGAACGCTTGGCGTGTAGTGGGTCTGATACATTTGCTGTTCCTTGGATGTCACTGGTTTGCCTGTATCTACTATGACATATCAGTGTACGAAGAGTTCGGTACGAGATGGTGTTATTCTCCAAATCCTTCACTGAACTACTCTCTTGGACAAAGTTATTTGGAGAGTTTCTACTGGGCTACATTAGCCCTCACGTGCATCGGAATACACGAGGCGCCGACAAATGCTGTTGAGTGAGTCCTAGTTTTGCGATGCGCTAATTCGTGTCCATTGATTCTGTCAACCGCGTTGCCAAAGCAGTATATGCTAGAAGTATTTGCTCAGGACATTATAAAGACGAGAACTAATTACTTGACTTTATTGGTCGTGGACCGAAAAGTGGCTTTTCTGCCCAATGTAAGCAACTTCAAACAACAGATTTTCTTATAGGTAATGACTACGGTTATTTCCGGACAGGACACTGGATTCATAATACTGATTTCTGTCTGCACCAGATGCACCGTCTGGTTTCCATTGGGATCAGTTGAATGGGATACTGAACACTCTAGATAAGATTACGTAGTAGGACCGACAATGAAGTAACTGACCCATTTTCCCGTCCTAATTTGCCACGGAAACACCATGATCGTTTGTGATTGACTATAATGTTACTAAGGTCCTTGTCGTATTATTTTGAAAGGTATTTAGCCCTTGACATCCACTTCTTTGTGCGCCTGTGCAAATGTTCACGAAACCGCAGGTAGGAAGACAAATGGGGCAATTGTTGAGCGCATGTGAAGGAAGGTTACAGTCCTTCCCTAAGACTAACTTGTAGACTTCCTTAAGTAATTAACCTGAAGCGAGAGGCAGCTGTTGTTAAAAACTTCATATATCTGTAGGAACATATTCCTACGTTGAATGAGCCCAATAAGGGGCGTCGAGATGAAGTCGTGTTCATTTTTAGTTGTGTCGTAGTTAATGCTATCTAACTGACCGGTGCCATGAAACCCAGTTTTTGAATAAAACCAACCGATGGAGACAATGAGCTATATAGCTGGTGAATTAAATGGCTTGCTGTCCACTCTGTCCCAGATCGATAATTTGATGGTTTGTTTGCTTTGAAACCGTGGAACATGGTGGTGATCATATACCACTTTTTTAACTATTTTCCCATGGAGTTCAGTGTATTTACTGTAGTTTTTTTCAAGAACGACTATATAAGTGTTTGATGACCGGGCTTTTTGAACATCAAGGACTTTGTGGTGGTAAATGCTTCCGAATTTATCGCTTCATCAAAGGCTTTGAACCTAATTTATATTCGGTAGACCGAGTATACATATAATCACAGTTTTCAGCAGTTATTACGGCTCCCAAAAAGAGAAATATTATCTTAATCAATACATCCAGGCTTTAATTGCCTCCCAAGCGAATTTCCGTAACACAACTCTCTGACTCGGGTGGTTGACTCCATTTACTCAAATAGTCCAATTTTACCATGGCCCGGCTGGTTTCACATGTGGCCGGATCGCTGTTCCCAAAATTATAACATCCAACAAAATGAGTCAATTTTATTGATGATCAATCCGTGAGCTTTACCACCAGTAATCAGTTGTAATCGCGACTGACCCAAGAAACGTGATCTACTGCACCTTTTGTCCTGATTGGCACTCATGTGCTGAACACAAACGGACTAGGTAGCCTGAAGATAAATTTTACAACCCATGCTCTTGAGGCAGTACTACAAAAACATTATCCTTATTAATATGTACAGCGTACATAAGACTGCACATGTTTGTTTCAGCCGTAGGTCATTGAGATTTCAGGTCACCTTATAAAGAACTTACGATTAGTACTAGCCGGAATCGAGCTTATTAGTGCACTTTGCTTAGGGGATGAAGTTTTTAAATTCATATCTGAAAAGTTGTCTGATCCACGTTACTGAACACGGACAAATGCAGTTTAAGATATATTACGTAGATAATTCTGCTAAAGTCATAACCGAACATTTGTTGCGCTAGTGGCCTGCTTGCCTACGTTTCGTGAAGGCATACGGGGTTCTAATCTATCAGGCAATGAAGAATTCCAAATAGATTTGTTCTTAATTGCCGACTGCTCAGGTGATATTTCTTATAAATTGATTTCAGTTTTCATTGAATAACTCTGTCTCTTGATTTCATTGTACCTGCTCATACCATTTGTTAAATAAGAGCTGATACCGAAGGACATTTTCCGAGGTAGCATATTCTTGTGTTCGCAAAACAAACATTCAGTAAAACCACACGCTCATATACATCCTCGCCGTGCATTTAGAGTCGGGAACTAAGCTAGATAGTCGTATACTTTGTAGAATGGAGACACTTTAACAGAAATGTTAACTTAATACGTTTTCTTTAACACAGTAAAACAGAGAATCCTTGGAAAACAGCGGGGAGCTAAGAACATCTTTCATGTTATGTACTAGATGCCTCACTCGGCACCCCTATAAGTCTGTTTCAGGGATGGGATTCCCACTGAGTTAATCGTTTACAGTTGGGGACTTTAATTAGATCGAGAGCTGACTCACAATTATTGAAAAAAGAGGATAGTTTGCATTTGTTTGGATTGGTCATTACGGAATTAATGAAGCTTTGATATCTGTTTGGGTGCTTCATGCGTTTTGACTCAACGGGACTAGGAAAACATAAGTGTAGGTAGCTAGCCACTGCCGCTACATGCATAAGCACCTACCTAACAAACTTAGTGTGCTGTTGTGCAAAAACTCAGCGGTTGAGTATGCGAAAATTGCGACAGCGTCTGCTTTAACCAGTGGCATGTCCACTGAAAGCGCTTCCTCATTAGAAACGCCATTTTGGGGCGATACTAGATTCACCAAGAGTCAAGTTCCTTGGGAAGTTAAATGATCGCTTGCGCTTAGCGAAGTAGAGAGTGAAAAGAATATCTTTCTGAAAGTCTCGTACCGACGCACCTACATGATAAGCAAGGTTTAACAGAAGCTAATGACTTCAGCACAAACCACCCTTATTCCTTCCAACAACTTGGAGAAAATTCTTGAGAGTAGTAGTTGTGTTCATAACGGAGCACCGTTGTCTCAACCAATCAGTGAGCATTTTCCGGAGTCAGTGAGGCAAAACATTGAAAAAAAAATTAACCCACAGACAAGGTCAACGGATTCAACAACTTTACTCGTGGTTAGGCGCGCAATTTAGATAAGCCATTTACGGAAACTGCAGGGTCTCTGTCTATTCTGTTATGCTGAATTAGCTCATTCGACCTGCTTAGGAGTGGGGAGTTATCCTCACGTAGCAATAAACAATCTTGTACAAATACATAGTTGATTCAAGAGGTTGAATTTGGTAATCCCCCCAACCCTCTTCTGAGTCCCTTTTAACTAACAAAATCCGGCCGGTGAACTTGTACGTAAAGTCTCGATTGGCCCGTTTACTGAAGGAAAAATTACTTTCTAAGATACGAAGTACAGCGTAATAGAGCGTGTATTGCCACAGAAAGTTACTCAAAATGTGATTGCAATTAGAGACCAAACAGGTTTTCTGAATGACTGACTGGACCGTTTTGTAAGTTAAACACAATCAACGACTCGCCCATTGCGGGCGAGTTCGTGTTTGCATTGCCCATTAAAGCCAGGTTTCAGGGCAACCTTCATGCGGTGGGTTCGGTGAGATCATATCCCGCTGTTTTATCCTGGATGCGGTATCACGGTCTTGAAAGCGTAGTTTTATGTGTCTATGATTTCAGGGCGCCTTATTCATGTTTCAATTATATAGCCAGCGTAAATCCGATACACTTTTTCACTAGCAAAAGCGACCGATGTTGAAAGTGAGAGATTTTGAAAACTTTTAGCCGTCGTTTAAAGTTTCGGTTGCCAGTTCTGAATATTTGACACAGAACAAATTTATTTATCACGTTGCTAATACTTCTGGTCTCAGATGATGTTTTCTATTCAATCTTGTCGATTTATCTTCACTTCTGTTCCAACTCTTTCCCCACCTTGACAAGGAAACTAAGCGACCTCAATTTGTTGACCAAGATTCAGCCGGAAATAGTTTGGCGTGTAAAACTCAAAACTACGAACCAAAATCCCAGTGATTCCTATCCAACCCTGAATTTTTTATTGCTCATTAGTTTATCCCAGCTCTTATGCTTCCGTTGAGTTACACCACGGCTATTCAAAACTGGAGTATTTTACCAATGATGTTTCTGCTTCTAGGTTACTACCAATGGTGTGACGCTTAGCAGAAGGGCTCCTTGAATTCCCCCAAGAAATAATAATTATCCGAATGCCAGATGTACAAATTATTTATCCAGTTTAATTTTTCAAAACTATTTCAGTGCCCACTGTAAAACTAAGCTAGGATGCCGGGCCTGATGAACGAAAGTTTAAACGAATTCATATTGCGACAGTATATTTGTCAGTCATTCGGCAGAGCTGCCAGTTCTTGATTGGGTACATCTGGGCCTAAAATCAAGAACAAATAGGTCAGCGAGCTGCCTTCCAACTGATCTTCAAAATGCTATCCTATGAGGGCTTCGAATTTATTAAGAAAGGTTTTTTGTGTGGAGCGCTTGAGGCCGCAGATCTTTCTAGGCCAGAAGTAATCGAAGTCAATATAATACTTGGATTTATGTAATGAAGATCACGAAAACGATTCTTTCTACATGGTAATAGCCTTCCTGAGGTTACAAGAACTTTTTTCAGTCTAAATGATTGACTGGAATCCCGGATAGAAGCTTTAAACGGCCACGTGAAAATAGCTGGCCGAAAAACCGGTTGTACATTTAGGATGCACTGTTCGAGCATACCGAAAATCAGTCGAGTTGTCTCAAAAACAACTTTGCAGGGAGTCAGCTGATCAGTGCAATAATTTGGGTCACAAAAATAATGTGCACTAATATGCTTCGAGTATCGTAACTTCCAACTTTCCGTACCTTTGGACCAAAATGTTTGGGAAATTAGTTGTTTTATCCAATCATCCATCGTTTTCCGTTTATTAATATCATTTTTTTGTGTTAAACGGATTTGTTCCATTTTACGTGGTCTGGGTCCGTTTTCACGAATAGAACTCACATACAAGAAGCCGTAGGAGTAGGTTGATAAGGCAAACAAAAGGATGGTTTTACAGCCCCAATTTTTGCAACAAGCGACGCGTGATTATCATCCAGGGTGAGCATAAATAACAATAATCAAGCAGGTTATTTGTTTCATCCTCCAAATCTACTGGCTTCTCTAACGGGCAGAGTTTTCACATCATTTTTCCTTCAGATATCTCTAACAAGAACCCTTCACTTCGATTTACCTTTCCGTGGAAAGTACTGCGGTCTCATGTGTCTCGGTGTCTTCCTGGTAAGATTCCACTGAAACGATCGTCTTCACTCAGATAACTTTGATTTTTGTTGTTGTCAAAACTCAGAGGAACGTTTGTGTCAAATTCCCACATTTAGGACCACAAGTGACTTCCATTCATTTTAATTCTTCCGGTAATTGATGCTTCTGCTGTTATATTCATCATCTCTGTGATCCTCAGAAGGGTTCCACATCCTTTCGATCTTATTTTCACCAGCAACCAGATGAACCATTTTTCAACATAGTTCTGTCTTCAGATTTTTAATTTATTCAATGTTAATTTGTTTCGTCCCTTTAGCTGTTCGTCTGACTTGAAGGCATATTAACGCTTGCAGTAGTAGATATGCACTCACAATCATTTTCGGGATCCTCTCGGTGGCTAAATCAACGGCTTGAATAAAGTGATCTTTCAGTTTAGAGGCATCCCTCTTGGTGTCTAGCATGGCTGTCCTACTTGTTGCAACTTAGCAGTAATTTTCAGCCTGTCAATATCAGGTCGTTCGTTTATACTTGAAGGAACATTGTTTTTGAACGGAGTATGTACTTTAGCGGTTCATTTTTCAGTAAACTTATTACATTGTTTTGCCGGTATTTAGTTTACAAGTTGAAGAAAATCGACTCGAAGGGACCTAAACTACGGAAAACTGGCGAGAAAGTTTTAAGAACCCGTCGTGATAGTTGAAGAACCGTAATAACGAAGGCTATAAGCACTCAGCGGATCATTTCGATTGTCACAGAGGCTTACATGACGGAATTCCTGAACTTCTAAATAGCGCGACCTGCGGATGACCCCGGTTATTTTCTGCACAATGACACTTGTTACTGGGTGGGAACAGTGCAGCTGAAACAGGCTTGGCAGCGGTGTTACGAAGAAGGTGGCGTGTTGTATTATGGTTCTTGGACAATACGTTTAGCAGTGAAGTGCAGAGTCATTAGCTGATTGGAAGACTATAAGCAAACTCGGATCCCCACAAAGGGCAACCTAGATTCAATTTCTTTTAGCGTTTCTGTTTCTGAAGTAACGTGTGTATGAAATATCACGATGGGAACCGGCAACTAGTTCGATGACACCTTGTGGGGTTTTAACCAAGTTCACCGAACCCTTATTACAATAATTTCGGAAACATGAGTAACAGTATGGTTGGCATGACCGCCATCCTTTGATGAAGAAATCGGGCACCGGTTGTCGCCACATAATTATCCAAAAAGCTGACGTGATCTTGAGTGTTGACTGAGTGGTTGTCACGTGTTTTCTGTTGCTACTGTTGACATTCAGAGTATAGTTCTTTGGCAAAGGCCTCGGCACACAGGAGCTCCACAGTTGACGTGAACCCAACTGGAATATTTCAGGCCCATGAACATCAGCTCCATTATTTTAGATTAGAATATTTGAGTTCCTCTGCAGCTTTTCCAGTAGTTGACCTTTCTTTGGAGTACAGTGGGCAGCTTCGTGTCCGCTGAATAGCAATCTATTTGTCTAGACTTTGACTGATGTAGACTACCGCAAAGCCTGAACAAAGAACTGTGTATATAGGTCATGTACTTCTTATGCACTAAATGTTCCTGTGTACTATTTTCCGTGAATTCCGCATTCTTAGCATAGATCTCTGATAAATTACTAGGTGGCATTATGATGTAGTGATCGAACACAAAGAGGTTTTGTTACGGAAGCTTTTTTCCATCAATTAGGTTCTATTTCGTACATGTTGTTGTACGCTGTTATACACTGTTTTGCACATCATGTGTTGGCACGGCCGGTTTTCGAACACATTTATCCAAACCGGTCTAATTATGATGTAGTGATCGAACACAAAGAGGCTTTGTTACGGAAGCTCACTTCCATCAATTAGGTTTTATTCCATACGTGTTGTTGTATGCTGTTATACACTGTTTTGCACATCAAGTGTTGGCACGGTCGGTTTTAGAACACATTTATCGAAACCGGTCTGCTCCCACTTTCGATGGTGTTTTTGTCATAAAGAGAACCAAAATAACTAGATTTTTACAGATGGCGAATAGTCATGAAGACATTGCTGTCATGAGTCTTAATGAAATTTTATTATAGTCATGTGGACTAAATCGAATAGTCATGAAGACATTGCTGTCATGAGTATTAATAAAATTTCATCATAGTCATGTGGACTAGATCATCCAATATTACTTATGAGTAACTGTGTGCTTACGTTCTTCCGACATATCCTAATGGCTTGTAATTGCAAACGAAGTTGGAAAATACACTTCTCGGACGTAGATTCTCTTCGAGTTGTCCCCTTTTAAGTGTAGGCAATCGGAGTAAGATAGGTTATTCACTTCCCCATTGTGACTGCTTCCTTGTTACGATGGTGGTCTAGGCTAGGTGAAAAATCATGTGAACAAAAGTGTGGAGATAGCACTTTTGAGTGTAGGATCCTCAGACGGACACCAAAAAGTAATAAATTTTGTTAAAAAATTGAGCTTACCAGCCACGAGTTATCGATTAAAAAGTCCCGGTCAATAGTAAGCCACTGAGTGGCACTTAGGTTTACCTAAATGTATATTTAATTGACCGAAGTGTTCCGTTGCGCACGATTTACAGCAAAAGGATTTGATTTTATTAAATCAGAAAATTTTCACATAAAGCAAACAACATGTATACAGTTGTTCTGCCTTCAGGGCATTTACTTAATCAGTGTCTATGAATTATGTTTGCTTCATAACGTTATCTTAGCTTTAAATGATTTAGTGGTGCCGATGGATTACTGCCACGTACAACGCTGCGAGTTTCCTATCTTTGACTTCCCACATTCTGGACTTTCCCGGGAACACAACTGCCATCTCTTGAAGATTGTAGGTGAAACCAAATTTGTACGCCGGTTTGGCGTATCACACTAGATCTAATTGTTTAAGGGAAGCAAGCTTGTGCTCAAAAGCTGAGAAGATTTGGGAATCGTCATCTGTGAGCGCCTCGCAAAACCCCTGAACTTTCTAACCCGCCAACATCCTATTAGTAGTTTTAATGCTTAATCATTCAGCCACTCGCTGCTGGTCAGTATTTAGTTAATTCGCCAGCAAGCACGCTATAATGCCATTCATCCTTCAACAGCGGGATCCACATTATGCGAACAAATGTTGACTGGCTTTCTGAGTGCTGATTTCTCAGCTAGAAGTTACGCTCGTCTTTAAAGGTTTAATCGGGGAGTGGCTTATAAAGTATGTCATCACAGTCGTTGACTGCATTGTCCCACTTAGTGAAGGAGCTCAAGGCTGACGCATTCGATAGGCAACATTGTTCCGTGTTGCACTAATTACAGTAAGTTCGGAACTTTGAGTAAGAACCAGCAGACAGGCATTCATTTTGTCTTGGAAGTTTTCACCACTAAAACTCTCACAGTCATACTCTATCCACCAAGCACAGTTACCTCAAAAACACGAGAACAGATACTATCCATTTGCGAACCTATAGCCGAACGTTACACGATGGATGGGAAGTGAAAAGTTATCGGGAGGTTTGAACTATGAGAATAATTAGCATTGCATTAAAAAAACTAAATTTACTGCCTTTAACGCGTTTATCAGAAGGCGCTCCATGGTAAATGATGTACCACCAAACTCTCTGGTAAGGATGCCAAACTTTACCTCAGAAGATGTGTATCCACTGACCAAAGGAATGATAGCCAGATGATCTTATCTCTAATGGATGGGCTCAGTTTCGATTATTTGCCACGTGTAGAATGACTTGGCTGATTCGAATTTAATTGAGTTAAGAGGAATTATTAAACGTCTGAAGGGAAAATGAAAGTTAGTCGCTAAAACTTAGTAATGAGCCAAAACGGCTCCAAAGCCTTCGCTAAGACAGTCATTAGCAATACAACAAAGCTACGAAGCTTTAGACACAGTCAAACTGCACAGGAGAAAATATAGCACGAGTTTGTTTAGATGAGCTACGAAGGTCGTTCTACAAACGGCTGAGAAATTGGTCTGCTTCAGATAAGTGGGGTCTCGTGAATCTCCTATAATGAACTGCGATCAGTAAGGTCACAGCATCTTTATTGTTTGTTTGGAATGAAATCATTTCCATCATTTTCCTAAATATCTTGTTAACTAACGGGATAAACGAAAAAGTGCGTCATAATTCGTTCCGCACTTAATTTTTTGGGGTGGAAAATATTATATTTGGGATTCCTTGTTTTTTTGTGTTTGCAAAATAAATCGCTTTTAAAAAGCTTTGTATCCAGCACAAATGATGTAACAAAAATTTCAAGTAAGATGCCTATCGATTAGGCAAACAGCTATCACAAGACCACGGTATCAGGTAGTTTCTCGCGTGTTGTTCAGTAGATGTACTTTAAAATCTAGTGGAAAATATCCAGTCGTGACCTGCGAGGTCACTCCAGGGTTGGACTGATATATGCAGTAAACAATTAAGATACCTCAGCGTTGCAATTTGAGAGTAAGGATATTAACCTAGAAGAGAAAGCACTTAAGATTTTGCACTCTGGTATGTATAGTTATGAAAAGTTGGCTTCGAATCACAGTCAAGGAGTTCACATGGTGCTTTTTGAGACTCCCCTAGTTAGTGCTCACACTTTAAAACGATGAGATAACCGTAGACTTGCACATTAGAGAAATTTTATAGTGCGTGCATGGCGCATCAGCAACTAGTCATGTCGCTAAGACTCACAAGAGCAAAAGTTTAAAACTCAGTTCAGTACACCACTACAGATGCTAGAAATCAATATCGTCTGGAAGTGGAATTAGACAATGCATTATTGGTGAACACTTACAGATGTGAAAACCGCGTCCTTGCCGTACAGTTGTTATAGCTGGTACAGTTTCATTCGCTGATTATTTGGGGAGGTGGGCTAGGTAGCTGATTTAGTCGATGCGTAAATACATGGGGGGAAGTGAACTTTTCAATAGTGAGCTCGGGTAGGGAGCTGTGCATTGAAAGCAACAGCTTGGTTGCATGAGCACCACTCACAGCACAGCTCGGCCATGTATGGCAATGTCTCCAACCAT
The DNA here is from genome assembly GCA_003604175.2 of Clonorchis sinensis. Taxonomy (NCBI): domain Eukaryota; kingdom Metazoa; phylum Platyhelminthes; class Trematoda; order Opisthorchiida; family Opisthorchiidae; genus Clonorchis; species Clonorchis sinensis. The sequence continues at coordinate 210,355,196 of CM030369.1, forward strand.
TGACAAGTCCGTCTCGGGGTCTTCAGCGCGACTATGTTTGCCAGTAATGACTTTCACACTTCACTAGCATTTCATCTTTTGACCTTTGATTTGATTTCACCCTTTGCCTGGTTGTGCGAAAAGGGATCTTCGAGGAAGTCGGTCAAGTGTCATAGTAAGCACACGTGACCAAGCCAGAGCAACCCATGGAGATTGATCAGTTCATCTGTCGTGTGAGAGTTATTTCTCTTGAAAACCATTCGACTGATACACCTTAGCATTACTGATCCGCTGTTCCTACCAGACACTGGCAATGCTCCGAAGAAATCAGCGGTCAACTACTGAAAGATTTCCGGCGTCTTCAGCGAACAGTAGTGAGGTTTCTAACCCGTGTTATAATATGGAACGCACCGCAACATTGCAAACTCGACACGCTGTACAAGCTGGTGTCACACCTACGCCACATATGATGCAGGCTAACGAAAGCTGATCCAGCCTTCCCAATCCTGATGAAAATATCACCCCTAGCTATACGACCGGGAATTGTACAACTGCCCAGGTAGACAAATTAGTCCACAAACTCAGTCGGCTCATTCGGAAACATGAGGTTACGGTTCGGGCCCACCTAAGCTTGCGGCAGCGTCTTGCATTTTGTAGATGTGAAGCGAATGCCAAACTGTGATACAAAGTCATTTAGACTATATAGTGCTGCCTGTATTAAAACGTCTTCAAATCCAAGAAAACCAATGTCGTCCGCGTACTCGATAGCTATGAGCGAACGAGAGCGTTTTGACCCCACAGGCAAGACAGACTGGTAGTAAGTCTTTCATGCTCGTACCAACGACGAAGTCAAAGAGGAAAGATCAAAGAGGACAACCTTACCTAACGCCAAATGAAGTGAGACGATAGGCTTTCGCTGGAGTGCGCATCAAGGATGGTCAAGAAGTTACGGGGGCACTTTTTGCTCCATAGACACTCCCACAGTGCCTGACGGTCCACAAACTCAAGGACAGCTTTCAAGTAGAGGAATACCATTACTTTTGGTTGCTAAACGCATTGTCGCTGTTCCATGCTCTGTCGCAGCATGAAAGTTTGATTGATAGGTTCTCTTTCCGCACGGAACCCAGCTTGGTTTTGCGGATCTGTCTCTTCCTGTGTTCAGTCAACCTTCGAAAGAAAAAAAACAGAGCATCTTTGATACCAGAGCTACTGGGCTAATGCCACGCTGGATTTCGCACAACGTCCGCGCACCTCTTTTGAAGATAGTGATAACTGTCAATGTTCTCCATTCGGCAAGCACTAACTGTTCACTCCATTCTGCTTCATCGGGTTTTGTCAGATAGGTCACAAAGGATTCCTCGCCTTCTTTAAAGTGGAATGGATACAGATATCCGGTTCTGGTATCCTTTGCCTTTTTTGGTGCGGGTAGTTTGTACCCTATTGTTTCTTCTGACGGACGGCTAAGGTTTATATCCTCTCCGCCTGTATGCACATCCTCCAGAGGCTGTGTTGCACGAGGCCAGCTGAAGGATTCTTCGAAGGGTTCGGCCTATCTTTCTAGTCGGTGTTTTTGTGAGTGAAATGATGATCTGACTTTTCACTTATCATTTCACTGACCAAAGCTTTCCCAGAGTCAGTCGATCGTATCAAATGACATAGGTAATGCCTAGTTCGGGCTTTCGATTTCAACCAAAACTCCCGGTCTTCCATTAGGCTCCTCACTAGTTCACATTAGAGAACTTTGCCTGCGCCATCGTATTCATTGCCTGCTGGTATGGATTTCTTGGCATCAGTCACTACCGGTGACTTTGGTGATCTCCAGTGGTCATTTTACATTATTGGAGAAGTCTAGCAGACAGCAATGAACGCATCTAGCATAGCTCCTTTCACGCCTTGTCATGCCTTACCCACTTGTTGACAACCAGTATAGTACTGGTTCAGTGAGGTGAGTTGTTGAGCTAGCTCAGATAGATAATTTTGAGCTATGGTAGATGGTGAATTAATATGCTTATTGATGAATTGCGAAAAAATGTCTGCGGACTTGCACCATGGCATGGCCCGAACCAAGTTGTGTGCCCCAAAGGAACAGCAGTCATGATGAGTGGCTCGCCACTCGCTAGTTTTCACATGATTCAACTTAGTCCACGATTGATTTGCAACTGGTGGCCGCCAGGTTACACGATGTGGATGTTCATGCGGAAATTCCGTACTTGTCAAAAGCAGTTGATGATCATATCACAACTGTTCGTTGTCTGTGCAACGAGCATCGACTCCGAATCGACTGACAAGATGTGATTGCATGTTAGCTCAGACGACCGAATTGAGCATTCATATCGCCCGCAAGGATCACAGTGTTAGCGCTTCTTGCTTAAAGAATGAGCCCGGATAATTCTTGACGCAAGGACGAATGTTCACTGGGATCCAGTTCAACAGAGTGCTTTCAGCTCTGAGGCTGATTGCAACTCCCACACCATATATTCTACGAGTCATCACTTCTAGATCACCGGACACAGGGAGAGTGAAATGTGAAACAGCTGGATTCGTCGTTGGCAGTTTAAAGCGCATGACGAAGCTTGAGACTTGTACCCATATTTCATAGACACATTATACAATAATTTTAAGGGATTATAAGGTCTCGGTGGGCATTACGTTTCTGCCAATTTAACATAGCGTACGGACGTCAAAAGCTTCCATGTAAAAAGGACCTCGTGGATCTAGCAAGGTGTTACTTTGTTGTTAAGAGACAGCGGGGTGCATAAGGCCCACCAGTCAGATAACTGACAGTCCCATAAACCAGCAACGTTTGCTTGTGTGGTGGAAAGGGTTGTGGGGCATCGATGGACAAAGAACTGTGGGTAAGCGATACGTCCCAGTTGTCCAGGCCGAGGTTTAGGTATCCACCATGAGCCCCTGATTCAACCATCTGACCCACAAGACAGTAGGAGGAGGTTTTAGGACAAACTCTTTCTAACCCGTTGATCCTAGGGAGAAGGTAGCATCGCTGCTTTCAAGAATTTGGACATACTGTTCCTCTGGGGGAAACGCCTCGTTGCCTTTCTACTGGCATCGTAGAGGACATTACGACTTTACCCCATCAAAGGATGAAAGAGCCATCTAGTTCTTCCCTGATTGCCGGCGTAGATTCATTACTTTTAAAGGACGAAAGCCCCATGGTGAACGCAAGGTGGCCAGGTCTCGAAACAATCAATATCAATGAGATTTATGTACCTACATTTGCGATGCTGTTTCTTGGACTTCTGTTTTGTTTTTGTTGTTGTTTGGCTATTTAGCGTAAACTACCAGATACTGATCAAAAGAGCCAAAAGGTTTTCCATACAGGATATGACCTAGCTGTGGTTAGGCCTCAACCCCGTGAACGGTATTGTGTGAATTCTTCCCGTTTATTCCAGTTAAATAGCTTTCCTGTGCAAAAATTATCCTTCCGAAATCCCCCCCTTTTACTTGTCACAATCCCTCTAAGTGTGATGAATGAACCCCACGCTGTACATTGCTCTCGGACAGTATTTCCGTAGCTTTTGATTAGGTGGAACTGTTAAAAGTTTATAAAGGTAATTTCACCGGCTGAATTCACCGAATTTTTAAAGTTCCTGTTTCCATACGAGCAAAATCACTGACAAGTGATTTAGACCTTGACATAGAGCAGCAGGAGTGAAAAAAAGAAATTACCTTCCGACAAATTCACTCATTTGTATATCGATTTGATTTTGACGGGAGACTCACCCGGAAACCAACTGAATCTCTCGTTTATCACGTTCTTAAGCAGCTGAATGTGCTGCACCAGGCCGCCTCATGTCTCAGTTGGTATGACATTCGAGATATCGCGACACATTGTATAGACACAGTGTACTACTTATAAGGCTGCTGAAAATTCTTCGACAGCCCACGACCGGCTTCGCCCTTCTTCGGGCTAATCAGGTAGTTGCTGTTCCCGAGTTTCTGTTAACCTTGCGTCCTACTTGAACCAAAATTGCACGAAATTAGCGGAAGATAATCATTAGCCTACTTATTTGGTTTTGACGGAGACTAACCAGGAACCCAGCTGAATCTCTGGTTAAAAACATCATAAACGAGAGATTCAGCTGGGCTCCAGGGGACTCTACGGTCAAAAACAAATTGGTATGCAAATGAATGTATTTGTCTAAATCTGTCCAATTCTGGTTCAAGTAGAACATGAGGTTAACGAAAACTTCGAAACGGTATCTACCTGATGAACCCCAAGAAAGGCGAAGCCAGTCGTGAGCTGTTAAAGATTGTTCAGCACCAGTAGTGTACTACATCTTTAAGAAAATACCCATTCAAATGAGCCCCGGCGATCTTATTTTGTGATGAACTGTGGCTACTTAGGCCGTCCACTTAGTAGTGTAAGACTAGATCATTTTTAGCCATCGTGTTCTGTGGTGACCTTAAATCAGAACTCACTAACTTTTCCTCTTTTAAACTAACTGTTTTTCTATATGAAGTCAGAAACTGAACTTTACTGATTCTGGTAAATCTTGTGATTAATTTATGCTGCAAATCACATCATCAATTTTCAAATGACTTCTGTTACTTGAAGCAGATTCATCACTCTACATGTACCACGGGCGACTCTATGAGAATGGTCAAATCAAAGGAAGGACTGTCTAGCCAGGCATGTGCAATAAAAACCTCAATAAAGCACCATCCGCGCATGGGTTTCCTCCATGACTTCATATGGGCTGACCAGTCAAATGTGTCTCAGTCTTGGAGGCGCTTCTATCAGTCTCGCTGCACTTATTCTGACAAAAATAGAGGCTTTAACATTATTCCGCATTACCCCAGATAGAGAGACAACTAGTGGTTTGAATGGCCGACGGGGTAGATTTAGGTGACAATGCTGCATTTTATGAGTTACCTTTAAGCGAAACTGAAAATGAAACATGCAACCAACCACATCATATAGGAGACGAGTATTATGGTTCATGGGGTACTCGGTACACGGTACACTTTCCTACTTTTCCACTGAGAGTAGAATTCTGCATATGTCCCAGCCCGGGCCATCTTGAATATACGTTTCACCGTCATCCGGTGGGTGAAGCCATAACCCACACTGCCAATGTTTCACATCACTTCTGAACTACTCATGGGTAGCATATGTTTGGCACAACTGGAACACCGCTCACAATGGTAGGTGCTTGGTGGTCATGTTCGTGAACCAATCACTCGGCATTGGATTAAATTCGTCTTGTTTAACGTTAGTCGTTCGTTATGGGCACATATCCAGTCTAGCGGTTCTATTAAACTGACGGTTTTAATTGTGCAAAATGTGTGCAAACAACAACTTGGTGTCTACGAGCTCAACACGAGAAACAACAAAGTTATCCTAGGCGCTGAACACTGCTCATGTGACAGTCCAGAATTCTAGCACACTCGGATATGATTGGACCCGAAGTATTCGCATTGCTCGAGATTCGTGCAGATGCGATTTAACAAGTTTGAGTTACATCGCATGATAGACCAAGAAAAATCTACATAAAAGTCGAATTAACTGGAGGAGTAAGATAAAACAAGTGGATATCCACTAGAAGTTGTAAAGATACTCACCCTGTGCTTGGTCCATTCGGTTCTAAGAACGGAATTTCCCTCGAATTTCGTATTCAGATGAAATGACCATAATGATCTAACGGACGCACGACACTGCCAAACCGAATTCATGCTCCTACACGGAATGAATCAGTCATACGGCGGTAAGTACCCTAGCTATTAGCTTGCTTGGACATCTCGGTGGTAAAGACTCTGGTTCAGATCCATCTACCCACCGTTAATCCTTCCTTTTCACGCGTTCGAAGAGGTACAATACAATACACCGGGTAGCCGTGCAATAGCCCGTTTCTCTGTGATTTATTGACGCAATCATTCTAATAACGAGATATTTTTTAAAATACAGCTCTAATGATGTGCTGTTGGTCAAAAGATAGTGCAGACCGGCTCGAAACACGCCCGAGCGGCTGAATACCGCAGGTTTCCCAATTTAAATGCAAAGCAATAAAAAGTATATTTTGTCCGAATTATAAACTGTTCAGAAAAGTCAAAGTAGTTTTCCAATGTGTCATTTGAAATGAGATCAATCATTAGGGAATTATGAACAGTTTATGATTCGGTGAGAAAACTTCCGCGCTAGTATGGAAATATGTGACCTGTATCGCTCGTTTATCTTTCTGAGAGAGTCTACTGATATTCCAAAGAACAAATTTTGTGCCATTATCTACTGGCTGCGTTGAAAGCAGCATACGACTACTTCATTCATCACCAAACTTCTTCGGTTGGTGTCACCTTCTTCGAAATGATTTCACATATCCTTAACTCATGTCAGGTGCTGACAGACCGGGACCTGATACAAAAGAAAGCCACAGGAAAAATGGATCCAGGTCAAACATCTTGTGTCAGCGAGAACCACTTGCCATGTTCGCTGTTTTGGTCTCTGGTATGGTTGTCACGTTTGGTGCTAAACCAGAACAAACCTAAGTGTCTTCCGTGTCAAGAATTGACGTTTCTCGAGAAGAGCTTAGTTATAAGCATTTGCAGCGTAATCGGCTGCAGACATTTATTTCTTAACCTGACTAGGTTCATGAAACACACGTCCTACCTGTCACCAAATGTCAGTGTGGTAAGCCCTGAACCTGGTATACTGTGGATAGCAACAGAATATGGGGCTCAGTAGCCTTGAAGAGGTACTTTCGACTGTTACAGTCCTGCTTGAACGAAGTTAATTGTTTCTAACCAAAAGTCATGTAAGTCATTTGCAAAATACGAACTTAGCTTTCGTCCAGAAAGCGAAGTTAATCTATGATGTAGAGCCTGGAACCACTGTGACTGCAAATTATCCGCAGTGCACATCTTTACCCCAGACGGGGATTCTTCAACCAGTGACATTCCTGTCAGTAGTCTAAACACTCAACCGTTCGGTCACGAGTGGCTATCTGCTGTGTGATTATTTCGCACTTAGAATAAGGCTCCACACATAACGCAATCACTGAAACCGCATCATTTGGTGAAAAGTATTGAATGGTTCCTGACTGAAAGGATGGGGTCTACTGAACTTCCCAAATCGCCTCGCACTAACAACGGCTTTTAAGTAGCCCAGAAGACAAGTAAAATTCACCCAATCTGTGAAATTTTCATCTGAGAAGTTTTTGCTCGAACAAAGTTCCGTGAAGTGTGCGCTACTGATGATGAGGATGAAAAAGCTATACAGCATAGACTTGCTTTACCCACAGGATGGAACCTCCAGTAAATCCCCAAACACTACCAACAACTAAGTTGGGCATTTGAATCTCCAATATTTCTCTGTGACCAGTGACAAAAGTAATCCATCCAACCGTTCAACCGAATAAAAAACTGATGTATTTCCTCTCGCGTGGAATGTCAAAGTGACAAAAAATAGTGCCCTTACAGGTCTTGATTATGCTAGCTGCACAGGGACAGAGCACAGCCCGCCTAAAAACACGACGAAAAAAAGACAGGAATGAGTTATTTGTAAACACAATGCGCGGTAAGACTCCGGTGAAGGCTTAGCGGTCCGCTTCACGCATCACGTGAATCATCCATACTCTCCAGTCAATGCTTTACGACCGGTTAGAAGTGAAGATATCTGGGGATCTGGTCGAACTGGGCGAAGAAGTTTGCTCCCATAAATTTCATGAGACATTGAAGCGACACCACATTAATCAGTGAGTCTCCAGTAATTTTAATTCACCATCTAGAAGGGAGAGTAATATGTCTAATAATTTATAACGAAACCGACCATCACCAAATTTAGTTTTGCAGAAAAACAACACATAAATAAGGAAACAAAATGGGTTTACATGCGGCAAGCTGATGCTGGGCTTTGTGGGGGCAGTTGTTATATGACTCTATGATCCAGTAAATCCCCCAAAAATATGATAAAAGTTTGTTGAAAGAACGATGTTACCACCAGTAAGAACTGAGGCCAAATGTTGCGCACCAAATTGCATCATCCCTAATCAATCATAGTTCAAGCACCAAAGCCTGAATTATTCCCAGGTTAATGTGCGCAGCCGAAGCAAACCAATCAGATCAGATGCTTGAACCAACCAATTAAAACTCACAGGAGGTAAGTCCAGGCGTCCCTGTTATTTAAGATTCTTGGCGTATTAGTTGCGGTTACCGGGTAAAAAATGCTTGAATTAGCGCACTCGTCCCATAATGGCAAATTAGTCCATGGACACCTAAATCAGGACAAACTGATAAACAGGCTGGAAGCTCACAGACTCAATAACATAGAGTGCAAAGGTGACAGTACACGCTATCGTATGATTCAAACAAATTCACCCAGCAAAATGCACGTACTGATGCCGGTCCATCAACAGTGGCCTACATTATCTCTACCATCAAAAGGGTACGAAAAATGTACTCTTGGATTCGGAGAACATGCCTACCCGCCTCTGACGTCACTAGATAATCCAAATGATCCAGAACTCGCCGATGACAAATCACCGACCGATTTCCCGGAACCATTCAAAACAGTTGACTTCCCAGTAGCGTCTGAAGAAAATATCTTGCCACAAAAGGAGGAATCTGATGAAAAAAAGAGTCCACTACCTACGGAGCTAATTGAAGACCATCGTCGCTTTGGCCAAAGCGAATGCAGTGTTTGTTGTGTCTTTCAGACACATAATCGGATTCTGCTGACGTGGTTAACACTTTTGTCTGCGACAGTATTATATAACCTGTGGCTTCCAGTAGCCAGGCAGTCGTTTTATCGCCTCCAGGAGGAATATGTAATCATGTGGACTTTGTTAGACATCATAGCAGATCTCGTCTATTTACTGGATATTGCGGTTCAAATGAGATCACCCTATCTGGATTACGGTTTGGTGGTTGTCAATGGACGTAAAATGATTAGACATTATACTAGGTCTCGAAATTTCCGGTTGGACATTATTTCATTGCTTCCTCTGGATTTGATTCAAATCAAAATTGGTATGCAACCGCTCCTTCGGTTTCCACGGTTTCTGAAGGTATACCGTGCCTTAGAATGGAAAAATATGGTAGCCAATCGAACACCATTTCCGAACACCTGGCGGGTAGTCAATCTTATGCATGTCATGTTTTTGGGATGTAACTGGTGTGCATGTGCCTACTACGCTATATCAGCCTACCAAGGATTTCGTGGCAAGTGGGGATACACTCAAAAGTCTGATAACACCACCAGCCTTGCTCAAGTTTATCTGCAATCATTCTACTGGGCGAACCTTGCACTTGCTACGATTGGAATTCATGAAGCACCTGAAACCAACATTGAGTAAGTTTGCTTATCCAACTAAAGGTTAGCTAAATTTTAGATGACCTAGATGAATTTGACGTCCAAACATTTACGCAGAAACAATGACTAGTTTTGCGCAGCACTTTAAAGATGAGCCTTTCATAAAAATGACAATTAATAACCATAACGAATTGAATCAAACATGCATCATTTTGAGCAGGAGGCGCACAATAAATTTCAGCAGCGAAACCGTTTTTTGAAGCATACATGACTCACAAGGATAAGGCGACAACTGGCTGTGTTTTTGGGGTCTCTTAATTAATTTCCTTGTAATTATGTTTATTTACCTTTGGCAGTGACAATAGTGCATTTATTGGACGTCTTTGTAGTGAAACCATGTAGGCTGACTAGACGGACTTCTACATCTGTAGACATAGTCCGCACCTCATCCAATTCATGCTACGACTTACCAGCTATACAATGTCTGTGCCGACGAGACATTCAAATTTGGAGCGACGAACAACTGGAAGGATTAGTAGCATACACTTGTCAGCCGTGTAACTGCCACCAAAGTAGAACAACTCTTAATGGGAGAGCTTTGTTCGACTGGTGCGGACAGTTTAAGATGATCTAAAACGAGCGGTACCTCAGAACCAACTTAAAAGATGGACGTTTCGTCTATAAGTTGACAAAGCACAACCCGCATACATAAAACTTATTAAACAGTACAGGATAAGCGTAAGTCTACGATTAATTTGATAAATCTCGGTTGATGATACCACCAAGATTATTGATGTTCCTAATCCATGTGTGAGCATTGTAACCGCGTCATTTGTTGTGGTCGAATAGGCAAACCAGTAAAGAGAGTAACTGCGTAGTGGGCAAATTAAATTTCTAGATTAAAAACCATCAACTGAACCTTATTTCTGCGAAACGAAAAGGATAGCACTGCTATTTGTACTGATTGATTTGTGTGTATATGGCAAAACGGAAAATACCACTTCTTTAAGTGGCCCTTTTTTCCATAAATTCTGCATCAGAAGAGTGGGCAAAACCAATGGAACTTTTCCTGGAAAACACTGTCAGTGAAGACCGGTCATACAAATGAAGTTGATATTTTCATGCCAACTATGTCTGAATGTTCTCACAACAGATCTAGCATAATTTATCGAGCTGGATACGCTAATGATTGGTACATAAAATGGTCCTCCGTTCAAACAAGTAGCTCAAAGATTTGGTTATTCCAAAATAAGAAAACGTAAACACTGTTTCAAATTTTGCACGGTTCAGATCATCTTGTTACTTGGATGATGAAGGCGGTCGCCCATTTCGATTCGGTAAAACTGAGGTTAGAGTTACTTTCGATCTCGATACTTTCAGGAACACTTTTTGGTGCTCCATGTGAAGTAATTTTGGCCTGTTGTCAATTTACTTAAAGCAGTGTGGTTTTGGAGTCACAGAGCAGCAGCATGTTCGTTTTGGTATGGTCCTGAATGAAACAAAAGTTTTACTCTTAATGTTGCTACACTTTACACCCAGTAATTGTAGATCTTTGGAAAATAAATGGCCGAAAATATAAGAAAATACAGCTTTTGCAGTCGCGTTTCTATTACAAACGATCTTTAAGACTCCCACAAATCAATGGTTCTCCTAGACATCTATATACAATTTTTGTTTGGTACATTAAAGCACTTATCTTTCAACTCAACGAGCAGGAATGGATTAGCTTGTTTTTTGAAAATTTTCTTTAATACCGACGGGAATTACCTAGAGTAAAATTGCTCAAAAAAATTAAAAGCAACGCATTATGTTCCCCATTTTCGACATTACACTACACTTGAGTTTGGTTGACTTTTACTCGGGTGATAATCATATGCATCCTAAACTTACCACATCACAGAAAATGGCTCTTACTTTTGAGTGACCATTGAAGCCGAATAACAGCTGCTATAAGAATCCAGCCATAAGCGTTTGACCATGGAGACATAAGTGTCCATCTCCGCACTTCCTGTGAGTTGGTGTCATGTATCAACTCAAAACAATCAGAACATTGTACGTTAAAGAATTAAGCTGGTGTGCATCTTCGTGTATAGGCCAGGTTGCCGCAATCCCGGCTTTACGTCTAATGACTTGCGCTTCACTCCAATTAATAGAAGTAGACTGGAACAGACGTATCGAAAGCAATTTTCCTTTGAGACATTTTCTTCGGGGTGACGCTGTAACTTCAAATTTCATTTACCCGTATTTTCCTTCTCAATGGGTAACGTTTGCTATCTTAGTCACTCACGTAAGTATTGCGGAAGTTGTCTGGTCTCTCTAGAGTGGATAAGAACTACTAGGGCCACCTGAGCGCCAAGTGCCCCAAGTTTCTCGTAATTATTTTTAAAAAAATCTTGCCTGATGAGTGTTTGCAGTAAAACAAGTAAAACAAAACGAAATAATATTAGTTAATGTTGGAAAAAGAGAAAATAACGGGGAAAAATAAGAAAATATTCCTATTACCACACAGTGAGGTTAAATTTCTTACAATGCCATGCCAAAACCCTTAAGAACCAAAAATATCTAACGTTTTTTGGCATTAACAACAGCTTGAAAGCCGTACCTTGGGTTAAAATAAAAATAGAATTAGGTGGATCATTAATCCAATATTTATTGATAGGGGAACGGTTGCAAAACCTGAATAATGCACTAGGATGCATACTATTGTTTTTCTAAATTCAGTCGTCGTGCTCGACAGATTCCGTATTTTTCAAAACGTGATGTCACTGTAGTTGTGGTTCACAGGAGATTGACTAGCCCTGATCACTTATTATTCTTCACGCCGTACGAGGTTTTTTCTGCTCAAGGATGGCAAAAAAACATCTTCTTTAATCACTCGACAGCGATTTTGTAATTTTTGCAGCGCCCGAGACAAGATGTTAGTTAAAATTTTTTAGTAAAACTAGTATCCTCTCCTCTACCAATTGACTGCCTCACCGTTATTGGTTCCTATGTATAATAAGTTTAAACTAAACCAAGGGTAGTGCCCTCAAAGTGTGCACAGTGTTGCTTGGCTGCTTACACAATAACGAACAGAATGCAACATTATTGGTTCAAGAAAACCATAAAATCTAACAGACTGATAATTTGAATAGTTTAATTGTCATACGTAATTCAAAGCTGTTTATTTAAATCTGTTCCACCTAGTTGTGTGAGTACTGTCTCATAAAACTAAATGACAAAATTCTGACAAATTAATGAGAGCCATCCAGAGAAATTTAACCATGAAAAAAACAGTCACAAGGTTTCAGGGGCATTTCAGCCATGAAGAAAAGCACTTTTGTCGAAAGTCTGCTTTTTTAATCTTTCGAGAAATTCGCCCGTACCTCTGTCCCAAAGCAGTAAATTGATGTTGCGTGCACTGCTTCGAATTTTCGTCGTATTATTTTTGTTGGGTGTAAAAATTTGCTGCCAGAAACTTACAATAAATTCTTTTGAACAGAAACACCCTTCCAAATCAACTATCTGTACATATATGATAAATAAATACGCATGAGAAAACATCTGCTGCCTTGCAATGCACCAGAAAATGGGGAAAAAGTATCCAGCAACGATGGAAGCAGCCTGGCTTGTTGACTTTATAAAAGTACACAGCTTTCTCTTCAGAAACAAACACAAAAACCTAGATTGCTGCGTGTTTGATGCCTCAAACGGAATACCGTCTTAAATTGTAACAGGTTGAACCATATGTGTTTCATACTTCAAGTCAGTGCTGAATAACGCGTAAAACGACTATTAGTGATACTCCAACGGCCGTGAATAGAATTATGTATTTGTGAGTGTGTTGATTATTTAAACGCAGATATTTACCTGCCCTGCTTGCTCTATGTTACTCAGTTCCTCGAGTAATCTTACGCGATGGTAGAAGGCGAACAACACGCAAAAGAAGGAACCATTTTAATGATCGAGAAGAGGCCAGATTTATAATCACTTACAATCATTTAGGGGAAATTTTCAACCTTCATAACTAACGTACCTCCTAAATCCTTTATTTTTACTCGTGATTATTTTTTCCATCGATTAAAGTTTTCCACGCTGAAAAATATTTTTTCTTCCCCTCCTCTTTTGCATCAGTGACGCCGATATCCCGACTGCATAATAGCACTCATCTGCCATTTATTCTCTTCCTCCACTGCGAATTTGTTTTCCCCCCTAAAGGCACTCTCGATGTGCACAAAATAATTTAGTACTAACTTTAGGGTGCACACACAACGGCCTTGTGCAATAGTCAATGCTTTTCATCAAACTGATCAAATAGTTTTATTTTTCACACTGCTTTCAACCGTGACCTGGAGGACCAGAAAAAATTGGCTTGTCAAACTTTCATTTCATACTCTGTAGATGTCGCATGAAACAGTTTCTAGTGAGTAGCTGAGCTACCAACAAAAGTCTTACCACAACACGCATTTGCTTTGTGTTCTCTGGATTTAGTGTTCCACCTCCTACGTTTGGTCCTACTGTTTGCCGGAGCCTCTGCCATGTTTAGATATCGTTTGATTTTATAGCAGAAAGCCCACTTCAAGCGAAGCTTACCGTCGTCTAATAGGGTAAGCACCTTGGGAAACAAACCGTGAAAGCCAACTCACTGAAGCATCCTTATGTTCTACTTTACATTGTGACTCGTGGAACAAGAATGTGGCTCAAAATCATCAACATTAGAACGTGCCCACTTATGTACTTGATTTTAAGTTTTACATTTCCTGACCACTTATCCGGTGCCATTCTTTCGGAGTTTTATCTACTGTTTTTATCCTTTCATTTAAACCTCTGAGTTAATATTCGTTCTTTTAATTTTGTTGCGGTGTGACCCAGCAACCAGACACACGTTAGATAACAGTTGCTTTTCAACTGTATTTGTGGCAGGAATTTTTGAATATTTTGCACGAATTATTCCACTCCTATTCCAACGAATTAGCTTTTCATGCATTTGACAAATGAGCAGTGGTGCTGCTTGGTTTGATTCCATAAGGGATTAGTTCTCGTTTTCTCTTGGTATCCACTCACACTTTGCATTATTCTGTAACACACTCCGCATTTCATTGCTGTATGGGAACAGCACATTTATGGCCCGGCTATGCCACATCTCTTGGTTTTACATCAGTTTACTCCCGTCCAGTTCACGCACTGGCGTAAATAAGTCCATTTGCTCTCCAAACAGGATTGCGAATTAAAAGTCCCTTGAAGTTGCTTAAGCATATAATTTACCATGTTTATCACGCAGTTTATTTTAACCTCACCTGCCAAAAGTTTGTTTAACTGATTAACCTTTGTGAAATATTTTATTACTGTGCTTGCCTAAGTACTACGGCCTGCCTGGCAAATTCAGCCGGAAAATATCACCACGTGAGACCAGATACTTTTGGGTGTCAGAGTTCGAGTCATTTATTCTACCCTCCACAAGTTCCAGTGAATCGGATAAGGCTGCAAAATTGTGCGGTTTTCCAAACCATCCCATTAGTGGTGTCTGGTTAACACAGAAAGAGGACATGGATTGCAGTATGTCAACCCTCTGCTTTACTCGAATCGACCACAACGGTAAAGCAACCAGCGTTCCAGGCGCCGATATAAGCCAATGACAAATAGAGACAACCAATAATCTAATTCTATCGACTAAAGTAAATTCTGAAACCGTGATGATGAGAGGCACGTCCGGCACCTAAGGTGGTGGTATTTACTGAGGCATCTTTCGACCGAGATTCAACACAGAAACGATAAAAATTTAGGACGGCATTACTTCTGCCTATTATTATGGGCCACCTTTTTTCTCTGTCCGCAAGTAGGCGGATGCCGTTGGAAAGTTGTGGATACTTCCATGTTTTATGTGCCATCTACTGGTTCATTTACATACCTTAAATCGTGAGAAAAAAGAACGCTGATTCCACAAATGAAGTGGTTCCTCATACGCGATACTAGCCTTTGAGACTCGTGTGCAGACTTGTTCTGTAAAACATCATCAAAACCGGCGCAACTTGAAATATATTCACGGCATCTCCTGACCTTTAGTGTTTCCTCTTGAATTACAAACTGGGGCATCAAAACGTATTATTCTTGCTTCATTACTGGATACATTGTGATGCACACGCCGAAGACTGAGTTCAGCATTTCTGAAGGTGCTTGAACCTTCTTCTCCCCTACCAGTGTAAGAATGGTGTCTGGTACTTTATCCAGGTCTGCAAGATTTTCAACTCTAGTGAACAGGATTTGGGATAGGTGAAGCCCCCATCCGATTGGTCATTTCATTGGCTATTAGCGAACGAAAACTGAGAAAGCAACGCACTTTTTGTCAAACAGTATTTTTAGCATAGCTCTTTTAGAGTTCCAGGCAAACTTTGATAATCACGCATCTGGCAGTCCAAAAATCATGATATTTGCCAAAATATGTGACATGTCTGACTGCAAACGGTCAGCAGAAATTGAAACCTTGGAGCAAAAGAAAACTAAGTATGAGGACCGTTTATACTGTGGTGATTTTTCTAGCCTTTGCTGCGTAAACATATCCTTCCTAGCTGTAATCCTGCTAAATGTTATCGGACCATATCTTCTAATGCAGTCGTAAAGTGCCAACGAGTAACCAGCGACGTCGTCATAACTGGATGTATCTGGGACGCTTGAGTTGCATAATAACCATGGGCACCGTTTTGGATTTTTCTTAGTTAGCCGGGACGGTTTTCTTCTCTCAAGTAAAAACGAACAAGTAATTTATGTGTTGGCCGAGCACCTGTCATTGATTTCTAACGATAAACCTGGACTCTTGAGTTTATTTTGCTCGTGACACTCACGCAAATTCTTGTGCATTACCAATCAACTGGAGTCATCATCCCCACCACTATTGACGACACAACAAGTGTTCAAATACCACCACTTCACCACTGATATCAATTAACAACCATAGCTTTCAGCGTCTCCAACCATGCACTTGAGGTATCGCGTGGGCTCTGTTCTAGAAAGCACCAACAGCACATAGACTTTTCGCAACCCGCTTCATGCACTTCTGCCCGATCCAGGTTTCACCACCATCCTATTGCGCCACTCTGAAGTGGGCACGGAGAACAGCACTTTCTTCGGAAGTTGATGACTTAGCATGCACAACATATGGCCTGACCACCTCATCCTTCGGTGCTGGGCATTCTGTTCGAGTGAAGTCCCGAAAGCTCGATTTCAACGACCTCGTTACGAATTTGCCGGCACCAGGTTAAACAAGTTATGGTTATGGGGCACCATTTGTGGAAAACGTGTCATTTCCGCTGCGCACATGAGTTACGTCTCACAGTCGCACAAGTATAACCCGTACTGTAGCCCGATACACACGTCCCTCGAGATCAAGGGATATGCCGTTTTGCCATTATGAATGTTTCAAATTAGCAAACGGACCCCGTGCATTAACATAAATTATCACATCACAATCAGAACCAATACTACTTTTAAGATAAGCAAAATGCTCCACACTTTCAAGCACCTCTCTTTGGACTGCAGCTCGTTTTATATCCAGGAGCATGACTGTAAGCATTGCGCGCACAGTGCGCATACCGAAGGACGGAATGATCTTGGTCGATTCATCTAAAACATCCACAAAATGCTTTTACTGTTGAATTTCCCTCAACATATTATCCTGGCTAATTTAAGGAGTATTGAATTTCGGACCTTGTTGTAAAATAAAACATTCCATTATAAAATGACCGGCGATTTTTTAATTGTTGGCAAAAAAACATTGGTCGGGCCTCCAGGCAAATTTTTCCTAGGTTTTGCAACCAGGGAGTTGTGACCTACCGTCATAAACCGGAGACCTAACCGCGTAAGGGAGACCGATCTATGGCCTGCATGGAGAAAGTATTGGCTGCAAGGTTTGAAGGAGCGGAAGATGTATTCCGTGTACGTATGTATACGCCCATGGTAACAGAGCGAAGCCATTATCTAAATAGTTTTGGTTATTTGAGTTTGGGTCATCCATGTACCATGACCGCATGAATCCTAATAAAACAACTAGCAGCGGAGAATCCCACATGAAATAACAGTGTGAGTAACGAAAGGTGTGTTTTATCGCACATATGCAAATCTTAACTGCGAGAAATCTAGATCATATTCAGTGCTTTATTCCTCGTGCTACTTGACTGATTCAATTCTTCTAGTATTGGTCGAATCATTTTTACGTTAATCTACTGCGTAAACCGCGAGGTGGACAGCGTATGACTTGGCAGAAATATGCGAAAGTGATCACGAAAAGTTTGGGTGTTGTTGGTGTTCTACGCCTTCCAGGATGGGGTCCCCGTGACCCCGCCTGTGCTTGGCTGGAGACGTTGCAAGAAATGGCGGCTAATCGATGTCGGTGACGTTCATACTGTCAGTTTCTTTTCAGTTTGTCTGATTGAGCGGTTGGAGGTGAAGGCACCCCAGAATGCTTGACATAGTCCAGTACTAGGTCCTCTCCCTCATCCACTTTTTTCTCTCCTTTGCACTCTAGGGCTTTTACTATATATATATATATGTATATATGTACATGAAATTAGACGAACTTTATGGTTGTTGCTGTCGTTATGGATGTTGCTGTCTTTGATGATGAGAATGATGACTGTGTCTCATAATTTCGACCCTTATCCAACTAATTATACTCTCCAACGCTCAGCTCCACTGATAAGTGCTGTCCACATTGCACCACTTCCATGTAAAACTAGAAGGAAATTAAAAAACTAACATGACTGGGAGGCAGCTATGCTGAATATCATAATCTTACTTAACTGCTTGTTCAAAGCTTACTCACGATGCACAAGCGATTTTCACGATCTCACAGTGTACATCGTTCCATTAAGCGCTGAAATAATTAACTGAATTACAAACTTTTAGAAGCCCGCCGTTTTTAAATAACAGTGGGCAGAACCTGGCCAAAAGATTATCCACCTAGCATTGAAGTGCTAGCGTCCATAAGGACATATAATTTGACCCGCAGTGGATAGTACAATAAATATTTTTTTCATGTTAATAATTATTCTAACTTTCAGTTGCCATTGGTTTCTTATAACCAGTGAGCTCTCCTGTAACCCTTAAATTGCACTTTTTAAGTTTTTCCTTTTCGTCTTATCTTTGCTGAATAGTCGCGATGTACTCCACAGCTGTTTCGTCCCTATTGGGAATCATCGTCAGTGCGCATCTCACGAAAGTCAGGAGAGTTCCTAGCTAGCAACCCACAGTATAGTGGGCTGATAAGTTAACCTTTCGGCACGACTGGCTTATCATTAGTGCGATCATCTTGCACTTAGACAGTATATAACAACACTATTCCGTCTAATACGGAATCCACATCACGCGGTCGCCTTTTGACTGGCCCCACGATTGGTAACTTCTCATATGAAAGTTCACTCATCAGACAAATTTTGTCCTTCTTCTCACCTATTTACAGGTTGCTGATGATTGTTCCTGGTCACCGAAAATGCACCCGTCTAACAATAAACCATTAATAATAAAGAATTAACAGCTCTGACTTGACCAGAAGCTTTCCATATATGGATTTTTAACTTAACATAAAACTGATTTGCAAAGGAAGTAACTCAGTCATATCAGTATCTAATCGTGAATCTAAAAATATTGGTAAAAATAAATTAGGTAATCCAACTTGTTAGACATGTTTAGCATTTGCCGAATGTATGACAACTAGCTATCTTGCAAATTCCAGCTGATGCTAAGTTGCTGACTGTAAACAATCATTGGTTTCCTCGAAATGATACAAGGTCGGACTGTGCAACCAGTGAGAATTAAAAAGGGTTTCCACACCTGGAGGTGAACTAAGCATTTTTAAGCAACTTCAGAAATGGAATATGAGCTTTTCTGATTCGTGTGTATACTCTTAAAATGAGCCCAGGTTTCTAGAAAGTCTGCAATCAGGTCCCGAGAAACTCAGAAGAGTTAAAGAGTCTACTGAGGCTGAATGCCATCTACTTGCACAGTTAAGTGATTTTTTCTGGCCTCATTACATCTGGCTTCTCAAGCAAAAAACTATGCAAATATCAAGTGCAAATAATAAAATTCTCTTTTGCGATTCTTTGGTACCATTCATGTTTAGAGTTAAATTGTCTAATCAGCGTTTCTTCAGTAGATTCCACGCCCCAATAAGGAAGTTTTTATACCTCAAGTTTTGAGTAAAATAGACCACGTAGACTGCAGTATACCGCTTTTAGCCTCCTCGTGGTGTTTCTTTAGTCGATATGAAAGAAGTTTACTAGTTCAGGATATCGATTAAATCTAACATTTCTCATGTGTACGAGAGAACAATTACGCCAACCAGAAGGCATGATGGCTAGATCTAATAAAGCTGTACACATCCCTTCTTCATTTGAGTGCAAACGTCCTTAAAGTGCATTTTAATCACCGTCTTGTGACTCCAAGCTTTCCATAACACACAACACAAGGTTACTAATTTCTTTATTAGAGTGCAAAGCAAACTGAGCCCATACACTTCATCTGAACTCGTGAAATTAGAGGATCTACATAAATGAAGGGATACACATTAAATTATTCGAAATATTTCCGTTAAAACGGAGATTTAAAAAAGGTCTTTTGTGAGCAAAGCAAATTCTGGATTTCAGGGTTGCGGAGTAAACGAACATCCTAAACATCGTTGAAACTATACTAGCATCTACTGCTTTTGGATGTAGAGAGGGGTCATTTAAGACCGTTAGCTGTTGATTCCCGGCAAACAGTCGTTTTTAATCTCTCACCACTCTTATGTATCATACAGTCAAGGAAAGGTGTGGACTCGATGTGGACTCTACTTCGCCGCTAAGCTTAATGTAAAGGTCCAAATTGTTTAGATATTGAAAGAATTCGTTAGCTTTGTTCCGCTTTATCGCAACGAACATGTCATCAAAAAACCCTTGGCGGCCCCTCGAATCCGTTTAAAACTTTCTGTTCAAAGTGTTCCATGTACATGTTGGCCGAAATCGGTTATGTTTGTGATCCCTCCGCTAGACCTTGTTCTTGAGAGCAAATAGTTGAGCCAAAAACAAAATGACTGAGGTTTAGGCATACTCTTTGCCTTCAACTATCTATAACTACGGAAAGTTGCTTTCGTTCTTGCAGCGTTGTGACTGTCAGTAAAAGCCTTCTCGCTACTTCCACAGCCTCCGCTTTAGGGACATTGCTATACATCAAGTTGACATCAAAGCTAACCAGAACGTCGTTTAGCTCTAAATGAAACCCAGCTACTTTTTTGGCAAAGTCACACGAATTTTGTGTTTGTGTCAGTGACTTGCCGGCAAGTGGTTTAAGGATACCTGGCCAGCTTATGTGGTGGTGAACCCATGCCATCCACTACTGGTCTTATGGGGACACCTTACTTGTGAATTTTTGGTAACCCGTAAAGTCATCGTTGGACTGCACTTTTTGGGTACAGTCGATACCATTTGCCTTGCTTTAGATGGTTGGTGCAGTTGAACGATCGCCTTTTGGTTGATAGGACTAGGAACTGAGTAGACAAAATAAAATGTAACGACATTACAGATTTATATAGGTCAGACAGCCAGGGAAGTGCATCCCAGAATCGATGAGCATACGCGACCATCGACAAACGTAGATGAATATCAGGCGATAGTGAACGAGTCGGAAATGTCAGGGCGTGTACTAGACACTAGGCACAGGATATATTCGGAAAATGTGGACATTCTGGCACGGGGTTTAAGATTCACACCACAGCGACTGGTGACCGAGGCGGTGGAAATCGCCAAGCATCCCATCGTGAATAGAACATAAGGCGTAGAACTGGCAAGCATGTGAAGAGCTGTTTGAGATCAGCCGAGATGACACGGGCGGTGCGTAGTTATCAGCAAAATGGTCTGGGTCTAAAAGTACAAAATCCAGGCAGAGTAAGATCCGATTAACCACCCCCACCCTCAAACCCAAACCAATTGCACCGACACACCTCGACGAACACAAGTGAACAAGATCTGTGAGCGACCCATTAATGTGTCCTAGACAGAAAAAGCAAGGCCGCGAAATCCGGGTTCAGCATGAACACGACTCCCCCCTAACTAATCTATTGTATACGTTAGTCATCCCCACTAACCAACAAACAGGAACATCAGACTGACACCCAGCACTGATCAAGTCGGCTAGTCATGAGAAATCTCACGGATTGACTCCCCTTAAGACCCGATCAACCGGCTTAGTTACTCACTTGGCCTGAGGAAGCTTTTGTGTCAAACGCGAAACGTTGCCCAGCAATAAATCCACCGAGTGTTTACTACACCTCTCTGAAACAATTTCTACGTTACTTTTGTTTGATCAACCGATTGCCGGTCAGGTTATGCTGTTTGAGTTGACTGCATTTGGAGACTGGGGGCTGAATTTAGCAAACTGTTCGCACTTAGCTAAGCCCCTTTTATGACCAACCATTAGATCATTCATTCAATTACTCAGAGCTTGTAAACGACCGCGAACTATCAAATAAGGTTGATGCGACGCCAGGCACCAAGCGGCAGGTGACAATGATATTCGAGGTTGAGATCTCTAATGCCTGATCTATGTGAAAGCATGTGACGGGCTTACGTCTCCGCGTAATAGGTTGAAGCAAGGATCGGTGCATTTTGCTAATACATTAGACCTATACAACAGAGACTGATTGATAAAACCATACAAATGACAAGCTAGTTGCTCTCTTGTCGTGCCATCTTTGTCAATCCAAAAGAAGTCTACTGGGTAATGACACACTGGGTGAGCACATAATATTTATCGCAGTTTATTAAATGCATACCAAGATGAGGTCATCAGTTTGTCAGTGCTACCAAGTTGTTCAAGTAACATATGTCCATGGTCTTTCGTTATGAATTCCTGTATATCCACATATCCACAACAACAAGGGTGAAAATACATCAAAGCACACTAAACCATTTTAAGAATACTTGGTATATTTTTGGATAGACAGTTACTTGGTTTTCGTTGTGCGCCTGGGCCAAATTGAGGCAAACCTGTAAAAACAACTGCGGCCTGACGTTAAATGTGGAAAGTCTGCAAATCAGCTTGTTAGAGGCTTTATTACCTTCTCCCATACTACTTGATTGTAGTATCATTAAAAATGACTGGATTTGTTCACTTGGATAATCTAACGGATTAGTTGCCCTTTCTGGAGTGAAGCCCTAAATGCACTGGCGAAGTGAGATCGCAGTATTCGTAACAGAGCTGGCGCCTCTCCTCAGTGTAGGCAAGTGAGTTTTTACAATCACAGTATAAGTAGAAGTATCAAGTCATCGGTTATTAAGCCAAGAGCAAATTTCCCCAATTGAAGACTTCCAAAAGTGGCCTTGGGGCTTTGTTTTGTAAACGTAAAAAACATCCTGGTGAGTGTGATGGGTGGGTAGTTCAAACTGAATGCACAAGGTCGACGAACGGAAAGTGTCCTAAGAATCAACTTAGCTTACCCAACAAACTCAAGAGAATCGTTTGTAAATGACCGATGGACTTACAAATAGCTATTTATCCCCTCACTTCTATAGGCTTTTGCGAACAGGGTGGGAACCAAAATTATAACGGAACGACTGTATTAGTTTGCGTACATGGAGGTATAATTGTGAAAACACACCTGACTTGTTAGAAGATCAAACGAAGATGTTATAACTTTTATAAATGAAAAATTAAATTATTTAATTGTACTCTATACACAGCGCGCATACTGCGGAATGTTACGCACAACGTTACGAACAGTGAAAAAATTCTACGTGGTTCTTTGTAATTAAAGCATTATCGCTACTCTAGCTGCATATATATTGCTTTCACTGCAGTCTTTACCTGGGTCTACGTGCACCTACGCAAGTGTATTTTTGGCAAGCTACTTTAGCACAGTTGGCATATTAGCCACAGCTCCCACGTTAAATATCAGTCATTTGGTTGCTAACGGTCCAGTAAATCGTAGCATTTATCATTTTGTCCACAGGCTCTCCTGACCCCTGCCACAAACCATAAAAGGGTTCAAACGGCCGCATAATCACCGCCATAAAGCGATTATTTGTGTAGCACAAATAAAAGCGGCCACAGTCAGACGGACCGCCGTTGGATCCTCACATTGCAACTTAGTTGATTTTCCTACAGGACATTAATTGCAGTGACAAGTACTCCATTACTTCCCGTCAAGATTACTCAGGTACATTTATATTCTTTTGCACTTGTCTTGCCAAAAGTACGCAATAGATCATCAATAAGCTGTGTTAATGGTCTTTTCCTCCAAGATGAATAATTCTTCCAACATGTAATTGATTCCTGGAGTTGAATGCCTCATTCTCGCGATAGATTTCCCAAGTGCCATAAAGTTTTTTCAGCATGAAGTTGCCATACTTGTTTTTATCCACTTTTTGCAATGGCTTCCACTTTTGATGTGTGTAAAAATTGGGCAGCATCATTTCCTAATGATGTGTTCATATTTGCGAGGATGCATGTACAAAGCATCATCATGCAAAAGGGAGCACGGTCTTTTTTGGATAAGAAAACATAAGTATGGTTCCTCTAGAGTAATTCGGCTTCCAGAATATCGTTTCACAGATTTTACCCATTGTATAAAAAGAAGCAGAGATTCACGACCGTTGAATTTTACGGACTCTTTCTATTTTAATACTGAATCAAGTCGAATAGCACTTCTAGGTGGTTTTTTATGAATAAATCTCCAATGAAAAAAGTTTGTCCTCGTATTCTGTTTCTAATTCTCTTTTGTTTTTTATTTGCAACCATAAAATTAAATCGCAGCTATTCGTCGTCTAATTCCAGAATTTTCAGCTAAGAAACACCTATGGGGAAGAGAACTCTCCCGCTCTGCCCACAAACATTGAATATCATATTCTGGGTGGGGAACTAAATAAGGCTTCTTTATTGTACACATGGCTAAATCTAACTACTAAGTTCATAGGAGCACAGTATTAGATGCATAACATGGAGTAGTCTGTTACAGATCTGTTACAAAGCGGCCGTAATCAAGAACCTGGTAGTCGGTGCCAAATTTCAGTTTCTTCACGTGACCAAAAAAGAAACTGTGAACTGTAACGCTGAATAGTGTCTGCTTTAACTTCAGCACCGCAACCGCTTTATTCTATGCAACCGGAATATTTTTCTATTTTATTAAATATGGTTCATTCTTGTGACGACTAAGTTGGTAGGAATAGTGCATGCATGTGTATAAGCAGGTTTATTAGGCGACTAGTAATGGATGCTGTTGCCTCGAACTCAGCCTTTGTCGGTCTCTAGAGGTACGTAGGAATCAGTAGGGTGGAAATGTGGTAACGTCAAATAAGATAAATAAGATGTTAAGCCGAAAAATTGGTTTCAAATGGGGAATGATTCGATATCATTTGACAGTTTGTCTGTAGCGTTTAAATTTATGACCAATTTATTAGAAAGTATTTAGCCAGTAACTGTGACTGAACTTCTGCTACATGGAGTGGCAGCGTACCAAAAGTTCACGAGGTCAGCCGCTGTGGCACCGCGCATCATCTTCGTCATCAGCTCATATTCGAGAGAAAACACCGGAATGTGAGCTCAGGATAGCTCAGAGTTTAAGGCACAAAAATGCTGGCGAAAGATACGAGCTTCGAACTCAGCTTCTAGTGTCTGAGCGCACCCATATAGGTTGAAGCAACCCGTCAACACCTCAACAATTCTTCCCTCTCCGAACGGTTATATAAGAGAACATTCTTTTTTATTCCAGGATATGTTACAGTCACTAAAATGTCGCATACGAATATCTTTTGGCTAAAATGGCTTTACGAAAATTGACCTGGCACACAACAATTATTGAATTTCCCGATTGAACCTCAAAATTGATGTTAGCCTTCCTCATATTAGAGGCCTAGAGGGGAAACATTCCTTCAAGAAACTGTCAAATGTTTCCTTATGTGAGTTCAAGGGAGCTTTTTCTTCCTTACTGATGGTTGTCTCAGTTGTCTCCCTCGGAGAGCCCAAACCCGAATAACAAATTTAAAGAGGATAAATATTGAGAGAATATGTGTTTATTAACAAAGAACCCAAAGTATGCTAATATACCTTGCGCTGGATCATTTCAAATCGCACTTTTTCGTCTATTCACCCGTACCGTGTAGCAGCGTATGCTGCTACGCGCAAGCTAGATCAGGTTTTCAGACACCAAAGATGAGGTCATATTTCCAAAGATTACAATAATCTCAGTTCACATTCGGATTGGAAATTACCATTATCCAATTGGTAATTCAAATTCACGTACCTTCATTTACAGGATCACTAAATAACCTACGTTCTCATCTAGGTAGGAAATGCTATGAATTCGAGTGTATCAATCGCGAAACTGTTAATTTTTTCTATTTCTACTTTATTTTCCTCCGTAAAAAAGAAATCGTGTACGTTTAGGCTTTCTGCAGGGCGGTTCCGTCTCCATCAAATTTCCTGTAAGCTGTGATGCTCCGATTGTAACAGCTAATTAGTCCAAAGGATCATCATATTTCCGTTTTTGACAGGATTTTGAGGGCAAAAGAACATAATTGTTTATAGACGTGGTTACTGAGTGCATCATAAATAAGAGATCATTAGAAATAAATCCAATAAATGCATTATTTAAAGTAACTTTGCTTTACTACATGCAGGGACCAAAATACATTTTTGTACAAAAATATCCAATCTAGCTCTAATTCCATTTGGTAGTTAGTCAAGGCCTTTTCTGTGATCCATCAATACGCCGATTTGCTGTGATGACTAGGGTTTTCTTTCAAAATAAGGAGCTTTATCAAATATCAGTTTCATTACTTTCAAACTCTTTGGAAGCTGTGTTTACTTGCACCCTTTTTTCCACTCCGAAGTGTAAAACAAACTGCCAAATACGTCCCTAACCATCGGCTTGCGATTTGTGAAAAACAGCTGACGTGATTCTCAAGTTGACACAATGTATCCAATAACATGCCAATATCCACCAAACCAATCAAGTCCTTTATTACGCTTCATCGACAACAAACCTATGGGTGATTTTCTTCTGTACTGGCGAGACCAGCATAATGTTTACTACCAAGATGAAAAGTAAAGATACATTCCATGCACCCCGTGTCAGACAGCAACAGTGTCGCAGAGCAACGAGTTGCTCAACAGAGGTGTATTGATTTTTCTCACGTTGGGACTCCTAGTCACTTTGATGGAACTGCAAATATTCACACCTCAGACCGACAGGCCATTAACTATCACAATTATTATCCTCGAGCCCGTCTGACAACTACCTCGGTTCCATTGAAATCACACTTACCGGGGACCGAACATTCGAAATGTAATTGCTGTCCTACACAGCCAATCGGATGGAGAATCGCGGAACCAGATATTTCGCAAATGAGTGCAACAAACGAGTTACACTTATACGAAAACGTCGCCGCTGTGAATCCGGAAGTGCAGGTTGATGGATCGGAACCGACCTACGCAAGCCCACCCTCACCCACACTAATCGAAATTCAAAAGCGACTGAATCAAAAGCCCAGGTGTGGCTCATTTTGCCTGCTCAAACCGTATAGCAAAGTTTTGCGTATCTGGCTTTCACTGGTGTCCCTCGCAGTCTTGTACAATCTGTGGTTACCAATAGCTCGACAATCATTCTACAAAATACAAACAAGATATTTCCTCTTTTGGTTGGTACTAGACGCAGTAGCGGACTTTATTTATTTATTGGACATATTTATGCAAATGGGAACAACCTATTTGGAATATGGAATTCCAGTGCTCAAACGTCGTAAAATCGCAAAATACTACATGAAAACCGTTGGATTTCGCTTAGACCTTCTATCGTTGCTTCCGTTGGATCTAATACAAATCAAAGTTGGAACACAGCCTATGCTTCGTTTTCCACGGTTTATCAAGCTTCATCGTTTCCTGGAGTGGAAAATGTCAATTGGACACTTGTGCAGAATTCCAAGCATATGGCGCTTGTTTCACTTGCTTCATTTGTTGTTCCTGGGTTGTCATTGGTGCGCTTGTCTCTACTTTGACATATCCGCTTTTGAGCAGTTTAAAAGTACGTGGGGATTCGTTCCCCATGACGGTTCGAACACCACACTTTTTCGTGTTTATTTGGTGTCCTTCTACTGGGCCACCTTAGCGCTCACCACAATTGGAATTGAGGAACCACCAACTACTAATCTCGAGTAAGTCAGCAGAAAGGACTCCTCCTCAATTCTTCCAAACTTTTAATTTACCCTGAAGGAAAAGCATTATAGAAGAATGCTGAGGAAAACTCAGAGTTTGCAAAAAAAACGATTCACACGCCTTTCCGTTTAGATTAAGCCATTTAGAGCTCTATTTTAGCAAGGCAATCAGTTTGTTTCCAAATCTCCGTCCTTCCGTTTTTCGGAATTTTCTAATTTGAAACAAACCTAGCCTACCACATATGCACGAAATTCCGTGGAAGAAAAACCACGCAGCAAAGAGTGCGGAAATTTATTAAGGCAAAATTAAATCCAGTATAGAAATTAAACCACTCATTTTTAAACAGCAACTCGGCGTGGTTTATTGCAACTTACCAAAATGTTTTATAAAGAGTCTTGCTGCTTCTGGATGGGTTCTACCTTTTGTTAATTGCTCGCATGAGAAGCGCGAAAACACAGACTGAGTTAACAGTATCGGCCTTCGTATGTTCACGTGACACTGAGTGCTGCAAAGACGTGTTTATTCAGTTTATCTTTAAGCCCTCATGTGGTCCAAGTTTTAGGCTTCTTGGCTGCAATAGAACTTAGGTACATCTATCGTAACGGGTTGTCATGATTGCGGCGCACGCGATATATCAGAAAGGTTCACTGTTATACCTGAGGATTTTTCACCCTTTATGATATCAAAAGAAGCATAATGAGGCTAGATCGAGGTGAATGCATCAGTTGTCACAGGACAGGCTTACAAAATGTTTTTCACTTGACTTGTTCAAAATGGTGTTAAATAAAATTTAGAAAACTTTGCCGTGCTACCTCCGAATTTGTCCTTCTGGGAGCTAATAAAGACAAGACGCCATTCATCCAAAAAAGGCCCCTTGAGAGGTCCGTTTTCTCCCAACCCGTAAATTGAAATGCTCCTCGATACTTTATTTGCCTCCCTACGTTTTGCTATCTTCAACTTGAGAAAAACCGGCTCCTCGGACCTCTCGAATTATTAATACCAGAGTTCTGTGTTTGGCATCAAGTCTTTCTAGGATATCGATCTTATGTTACTTACAAATAGGTCAGTCACAGATGGTCTAAGGCCGCCACATTCAAAGCAGGACCCAAGGTTGTAAATCTTGAGGCGATGTAAGCGCAAGATCACCTCAAAAGAAGTCCATTTTGGGTAGCGAAAAACGCGTCGAGTTTGTTGGATAGGCTGCTCTAGTCAGACAAGGCTGGCGCACCGACAACTATCTATTTTTAACACAAAACCCTACGGAAGTGATATGAGCACACGGTTTTGAACACCAGTGGTCGTAACCCACCATTTCCAAGTGCTTGGAGCATAACTCATTTGAGCTTTCAAGGCACAAATAAAACTAATGCAGACCAGTAGATTTCAGACTCACTTCTCAATTTGATATCTTTTCTATTTCACAGTACAGGCTTTATTTATAAGAAGACCCTGCGGGCAAAATCCAAACTAGAAATGAGACCTTTCTCAACCTGACCGTCAAGAATAAGGTTTCAAACGTAATAATTGAACTATCGATTTTTCTCTCGTGCCACCAAGCTACCGTAAGAGCCACTACAACCAGAGGTCTTACGAGAAAACAGTGTTTTTTAAGCGCTGATCTCCAAACCGACGATTAAAACGTACTTGCGGACTTAATTTAGAACTTGGTATAGATGTTGCTGACGCATCATGGATAGCAATGCCATCAGCGAATTAAAGGTCCGTGATAGATGCCTTCTATTCAGTCTCCATTCGGCGGAGAAGATGCTGAAATTTATCTCAAAAGCAGATGTTATTTGCCACCTAATATTTGTAACCAATAAACTGTGTGCCCTCATTAGATTCAAACAAAGCTAAGACGTTTCTAGACCACATACACTCTCGAAAGATCTG
This sequence comes from Clonorchis sinensis, assembly GCA_003604175.2. NCBI lineage: Eukaryota > Metazoa > Platyhelminthes > Trematoda > Opisthorchiida > Opisthorchiidae > Clonorchis > Clonorchis sinensis. The sequence continues at coordinate 210,384,483 of CM030369.1, forward strand.
GCTGAAAGTACAAGCCACAATGATTTTTCTGGATTTGAATTTTTGTTTAAAAGCTAAAAATATCCACACCAGCAATATACACCAGTCGATATAAGTTATCTTTCTAGTGCCCATATTTCGAATTTATTTCCAGCGAAGGGTAAACCTGTAAGAAACGGAAGATTTGAAAGGCTTCAGTTGGGCTAAAGTCACGCTAAAGCAGTCAGGGGTTTACAAGACTTTCTAGTTAATAGTCCTTATTCGAGCTTTCAGTTGTACACAACTATACGAACGTTAAATATAGCCTATGCGTATGCTTGTTGCCGCCTAGGAGACTTGCACTCACTAAAATGGTGTATTAAAAACCCCAATCAAGAAACAGATGACGTACATTTAAATAGCTAAGAAGGAAAGCTTCGCACAACGCTTGAACCTTCTATCTGAAAAGTAATCAGTCGAAATACTAGCTAACTTATTACCACGTGACAACAATCCTTACCTAAACAACGAATGAGGTTATATCCTGCCTAACTGTTAGTCCATTACTTTTCTGATCAGCCTGCCTGAAGACTCATGAGATGCGCTCTAGTGGTGGTCTCTCAAAAAGATGAAGCAACTGCGTAGCGCTTCGACATGAGGCAAATTCACGCACAAGACAACGAAGTTCTAACCGACTTCTGTGTTTTGTTCACTTCGGTGACATTCATATTTTTTCAAGGAAAGGAGAAGTTATTTTAAGCTGGAAAAAGTCTGCAACCCTTATCTCTTTGACGTCGGCGTACCGTTTCATGAGATCATTGTGTTACGCCAAAAGACTAGCTGAATTTTTGTTTTCATTCAAGCCACAATTTCTTGGAAAACACTCGCTGTGAACGAGTCTATTTTCAATGCTATTACAAAACCAGGAAAGCGGGACTTTATTATCACCCTAACCAATGAACTGTATTCAGACAATGGATCGATTTTAAGCAGGAGGTAACAGGAGTAAGGAAAATATTTGGTGCAAATGAAACAAACAGTAGAAAAAATCAATTTCACTAGATGTTACGGGCGGTGTTTAAATACTCTGACTGATGAGAAGAACGGAACACAGAGCGGAGTTGGTTTGTTTCTCTCCTCGTGGGGGGGAGTATTCAGATCTCGCTCAGATATAGTTTTTAGGGAAATAAAAAATCCACCTCTATAAAAAATGGTCTTTACAAAGTGTTCGCTCGGTTAATTGGGGGATGACTGCTTATTAGTTATTGGCTTCAGAGAATACATCGAATAGCAGTGCTTATATAAGGCCTTAGTTGGGTGATACACTCTAAATCACCCTGAAGCACACGGGCAAAGATACATGGTTATCGTCACCCAGAACAGTGCATTTTTGCTGTATTGAATGAAACGTTTGTAGAGGATAACCAGCCTTTAGAACCCGTGTGACCTGCCACTACACCGGATGCACAAAGATGCAAACACCCATGACTCCAGTAGTGTTTGGGGTGAAAACCAAGTGATATCATCATCCGGCGGATGCACACGTGAAAGATTTTTTGGAGTTGAATGATATTTGAATGGTTCATACGTTATGCAGTCGAATGACCGGTGAGTAGGTTAGTAGTATGTTTTATGTCGCCCAACTTTCAGTTTCGGTATCTCACCGCAGCTTTCTAAGCAGTAGTATCGCGAATTTTAGGTTTATTTTTCAAGTGACACAAGTCACCTTAAAACAAATCATCCCATTCAGTTTGTAGTTACACTGCAACCTCTGAAGTCTTTGACATATAGTATATACTTATTCTGCTAACATTTCCAAGTGGATAACAGTCATGCAACATTCCACCGAAGTCACACTCGGTTAACAAGAAGTGTCACAAAGCATTCCCAGAATTCAACGTATTTCACAGATCAGCCGTTTGGACTGATATTAAGAAAACATAGCAGGTCTACCATAACTCGTTCTTCAACTTACGGTTGCCAATGATGCCATATAAATAGTATAAACATTTCCACAAACGAACCGCCTAAACTAAACCAGTTCACAAATTCCTGTTGTAAGAGTAATTTATATACTAAAATGTGCTATTCGAGTGTGTGAAAAAACACGACAGTAAATAACCAGTGGTTCACAAAGCGTATAGATCGGTATTCCTTTGTAGACTGTAGCCAGAAAAGAGTTCACGGTGTTTTTCGCCTAAACGGTTTCCAAGTTCCTTAACTAGAAGTTCACAATCCATTCCGGAGATCGTCTTAGTGATTTCTCAACTGTACTCAGTGATGAAAACTGGGTATCACGTGATTTGATCAGTCAACAATCTGGTAAAACATCTGTTGAATGATTCGGGTAGTCACATGTTTACAGAATAAGGTGTGTCGCATTAATAAAGAAGTCAAATATTGTAAACACAAACTCGCTGGCGACCAAATGGCATCAATGGTGAAAAGAAGTGGTTCACATTACTGAAGGAAGTCGATGTCTTCTCAAAATAATCACTAAATATGCTTGGAGTAATCAAAAAAGTAAGATCAAAGACTTGCAAACTACGGATGCCTCAGCAGAGGCCACGTATGACAATAGTGTGGCTTTCAAAATAAACTGTGTTACCTCCGAATCGAATCGCTGTTTGGAATAATGATTACTAGGTGATGAATATGAATTCTATTTTCAAATGGCGTAAGACATAAAGATATGGTCGTTAGTTGGTTCGCTGAGCTGGGCAATTAGATTGCAAACGTTTCATCACTAATCGAGGTGACATCATCGGTGCGTTGGTAGGGAGCGTGGTGGAGCGTAGCGATGGGTCTATAACATAAAGATGTATAAACAGGCTCAGAAATCTGAAAAATCTTGCTTACCTATTGAGCCTTATTTGCACGGTTGCACGAACGCTATGTTTGGTTGTCCTGTGCATTGAGGGTGCTGTGAAGCGTTATACATCCTGGCTAGATTTGGCTAAGGAGATGTGTGTGCCCATTCATGATCACAAAATGAAATACAGTATATCTTTGGGCCAGTGAGACGGAGTTTAAGACAGCTCTATCCAAAATGACCGGTGCGCCTCAGTGACGCTATTTTGCTGCTGTTGGGCTATGGGAGGTGAACACTACTGATTAGTTTCAATAAAGATCTGCCAGAAATGAGCTTTTTTGTGGTTTTTACTGCACCTTAGCTCATCATACATAGTGCGTTAATGTTTATTTACCCTAAAACACAATCACGCTTAGTTTCAGTTACCAGCTTAAAGTATCCATCGAACTTCATCCATTATCTCAAGTTCAATACCACAGAATAGATACGCTGTAGCCCTGAAAATCATATTACAATCTTCTATCGTCTGAGATACAGTGATAAACCAGTGACGTATTTCAACGATTTGACTACAATGTTTGCCTCGGTCATGGGGAAGGCATATTGACAACCATCCGGTTCAGGCGTCACAATTAGCTCTAACAGCAACACGCAGCAGATTATAATGCCCAAACGTCTTCAAGCCAAAGAAAACACATTGCGTTAGCGGTAGAGCTTTAATAACTTTACTCAAATATACTACAAAGTTTTGTCCTTGGTTGTGGCTGAACGAGTCATATTAGAATGAATCCGTCATGTAATCATTTTTCCGTCCATGCAATAGTACTTAAATCAGTCGTCGTCACTACGGACAAAAAAGTTAGTGTTAAAAGCGTTTGACAGTAAACTTTACTTTGAAAAGCCGCAAAGTAAATTCGTTATATTATATTTATATTATATATATTATATATTATTATACTGATTCCTGAGAGAAAAGCTAATCAAACTAACCTCCACAAAATCTTCCGAAACTCATCTAAAATCCCTGAAAGATTGAACAATGGTGGTTTAATCTTCTAGTGAAAATAAACTTAAACATGAAGCATGATGTTCTGCTGTCCCTGTACCCACATTAACTGAATTACTCCTAAAGGGCATTTCTGACTCCTTGGAACTCAATGCGGTTGTATTCTAAAGCCCATGGATCCAAACACTCACTTTGGGTACATTTTAAACAACTAATTTTGGTTGGTTACGCCCCATACCTAGTTTCCGTTGGATATACCACATGTCGGGCAAGTGAAACCCTATGCGACTTGCGTACTTGGTACAGTCGGGCATCTGCACATTATTGCAGCTATACGCTAGATCCGTTAGCGATATAGTTGCGTCTAAAATTTACATATATTTTTGGTGGTGTCTCTGTCGACTTTTTTGGACATATGAATTCCAACTTCATAGGCTCACTGCTGTCATCACCATTAGTAATAGCTGCTCTAAGCCCCATTTTACTCAGCCTGTTTATTTTTCTCTTTCAAGGTTCACTGTACTCTTCACTTTTGAGTTTTCAAGCAAAAGTCATTTACAGAATTTGATGCTTGCCAGTGGTTGAAATGTGAAGCACTAGTACGGTTGTGGGACGTCAGATCATGCATTTTGTAAGGGCGAATTTTTCTGACCGTCTGTTGATTCTTTTCTTCTATCCTTATTTTGTACAACGTTATTCCCAGTTTTTGTTATTCCGCCTTTGCGCCTATACCAACTTTCTTGTTTTTGACCTGAACGTAAACCGTTCTTTGACCTTGTCATTGCACGTGTTGTTTAAGTCAACACGTGGTTTCGTTGTCTTGTTGACACGTGCTTTGAGTCGGTGTGGACTTTGGGATCCTTTAGGAATTAGCAGTTCCTAAACCGGTGTATAGAAGCCGGCGTAGTCCCACGATTTGAGGTTTGTAAAGCTTTGTTATTTTTATTATTGTATTTACAGTACCGCATTTGTAGATAAACCTCCATTTGAACGCTTTGGCTTTTGGGGTTTTGCGCGTAACTCAACGTGGTCCAACAGATTGCTGGAAACAATCTATAGTACTCAAATCTTAGAACTCAATTATCCCGTGGATCTCGGACGTTCACCCGAATTGGAATATTGGAACTTTGGAACCAACATGACAAGGACAAGAAGCGGCAAGTTACTCGAAACCTTATCGAACCCAGAACTTGCTAACTTGAACGATAGTTCTGATATTATTGTTGAGCGTGACATTTGTATTTCTCAGCCTCCTTTATTATGTCGACATTCTCCCCCTAAGCCAAGCGTAGCTGGTAGTGTAAGGTCCAGCAGGCAGACGGGTAGAGGTTATGCCAAAAGTAGGCTGGAAGGAGATATTGGAGGAAGAAATAGCGATAGGGCTGAAGGAGCTAGAGATCAGAAAGCTGAAGTTGGCGTCCCGGAGGCAGATGCTGTTGTCGTATGAGTCCTCTGATGATGAAAGCTCAATATCCGGCTACTGTGAACGTGGGTTTTCACCCAGTAAACAGAAGATCGAGAAATTTGCGAAGGTGAAGGAAATAGGATGCGCGCAGCCATCTATGAATCGGCCTAGAAAGGTGACGCCGCCGGGACTCGAACCGCGGCGCACGAAATGGACGGCGGACATGTTAACCACTATGCTACCGCACCAACATTCAGCTTGCCGAAAATAGAGATAGATAAGTTCAGCGGAAATCCAATGGAATTTTGGAAATTTATGAAAGCATTCCAAATGAGCATAGCTGATCGGCTCTTTGATGATAGCAATAAATTGATGTACCTTCTCCATTATTGCTGTGGGGAAGCAAAAGAGGCAATTGAACACTGCGTTTTCCTTCCTGGAAAGGCAGGCTATCAAAAAGCCATGGATATCCTCAGGACGCAGTTCGGCAGGCCACACGACATTGCACAGTCGTTCATGAACGAGCTACTGGTTGGAGGGCCCATTGCTCCTGGAGACGTCGATGCCTTACGAAGGTTGATTAGGAAAATGGTTAACTGTGATCTGGCATTGAAACAGATGCATTACACAGCTGACTTAAACTGCTCAACAAATCTCAAGCGCATAGTAGAACGTCTACCTCGGCATTTGCAACAAAGGTGGGCTGAAGCGGCAGACGATATACTGCGTTCGGGATCAGAGCCGGAATTCGATCACCTTGTATCCTTCCTTGACAGAAGTGTATCGATTGCCTCAAATTGCTATGGTGTTATCGCCAGTCCAAGAAGATATGGTAATCAAGTGGACAAAGTAGGCTTAGAACGTCCACCTAGAAAGGCCCGCATCAACGTCGTAGCTATGAAAGCAAGTATGGCCTGTCCTCACTGTTCCCAGACTCATAGCCTTTCAGAATGTGAAGTGTTTCGCACTCTACCTCAAGTCAAGAAGCTCAGTAGACTGAAAGGCCTCAAGTTATGTTTCAATTGCCTAGAGCCTAACCATAGAGCATTTGAGTGTCGCGTCCCTACACGTTGCGACATCTCAAATTGCAACCAGCGACATCACCGTCTGCTTCACAGCAGACAGCGGGTGGTCAATGAGGCTACGAAAGGTGCCAACGTCAACTCAACGGTAGTTGGGGACCCCGGAGCTACCTTGGGTTCGTAGCAGTTAAGCTGATTGGACCAAAGGGGACTGTACTAACTCATGCCTTGTTGGACAATGGTTCTGATACCACTCTACTAACGGCAGACGTGGCAAAGCAACTTGGGATAGAAGGGAAGCGACGCGAGTAGAAGTTTCATCGGTAAATGGTCCCGACATCAAGGATACTATGGCAGTCAGCTTTGCCATTCAGTCTTTGCATGACGGATATGTTGTGGACGTCGACTGTGCCTACACTATCGAGGTCACTTCCCATCGCCAAGGCTTCGATTCCGGATGAATTGCTGCTGAGTAAGTGGACGCACCTTGCGGATGTTCAACCAGCACGAATTCCAGGAAATAACGTCTCGATTTTGATAGGAACTAATGTCCCAGAGGCCCACTGGGTTATCGAGCAACGTATGGGTTCTCCGAAACATCCCTACGCATATCTAACGGCCTTAGGGTGGGCAATTTTCGGACCAGCTCCCCTGCAGAACCCAAACGAATATCAGTGAATTGCCTCAGTACGAAACCTAGTGTTGAGGGTCACATACTGACGATGTCTGAATCGGATTTCAACGAAAGTAAGGGTACAGATAAATCACTGTCCCTTGAGAACAAAGAGATCATGAAAGACACAGAGCAGTCTGTTAGCTTGTTAGATGGTCACTATCAGGTGCCGCTACCTTGGAAGGTCGACTGGAAGAACCTGCCTAGTAACCTGAGTGTAGCGGAGAAACGCCTCAGTAATTTGAAAGGTCGCTTGTTGAAGGATGATGGCCTCGAAGTTAGAGAGTCCAACGTTCTGAACACTACCGTCTTGGGAGAATTAGCCATTGACAAACTGCTCCTTACTATTCTTCATGGGCTAGGCTGAAACGAGCCATAGCATGGATGACGCGATTCAAATTGTACCTTCGCGTAAAGTCAAATAAAGAAGAGAAGTGTGTGCTCTCACTTAGACCTCTGCAGCTTGCTGAACTGAGGGCAGCAGAATATTCACTGCTGCAATATGTGCAACAGCACGCCTTTCCGCATTTATATAATTCTCTCGTTGGAAAATCACGTCCTGTTGAGTCTCAGAATGTGAACTCGACTAACTCTTTGCGGAAACTCTCTCCAATACTCCTTGAAGGACTGATATGTGTCGGAGGAAGGCTGCAGAATAGTGGTTTGTCCCAATCCCGCAAGCATCCCATCATACTTCCGAGTCGACATCCCGTGACGCATTGCTTGATTAGACACTACCATGAGTTGGAAGGACATATGGGCACGTCGCACGTCCTAGCTACAATGCGTCAGAAATTTTGGGTTGTCAAGGGGACAGCCGCAGTCAAAAGGCTTGTGCATAGGTGTTTGTCATGCAAGGCAAGGTCGATGAAGCCCGCGGAACAGCTGATGGCGCCGTTACCACCATGCAGAGTTGATCCCGATTACGCCTTTGCCGCCACTGGTGTGGACTATTTCGGTCCCTTTTTTGTGCGCGACGGACGACAGTCGAGGAAACGATACGGGTGTATCTTCTCGTGTTTGAAGACGCGTGCACTTACATTGAGGCACTTTCCCGTTTTGTTAACCGCCGTGGTTCTCCAAAGGAAATGTTCAGTGACCGAGGAAGTAACTTCGTTGGAGCCGAACTAGAACTTCGTCAATTTCTGAAATCGCTAGATTCCGATCCCGTTAATAAGAGAATGATAGCCCACGGGATTGAGTGGCACTTCAACCCACCCTATAGCAGTCACCGCGGAGGAGTTTGGGAGCGTCAGATACGATCTATTCGCCGAGTACTGAGTGCGGTCTCCGCGAACAGGTGTTGACCGACGAATCTTTGTCTACCTTCCTAACTGATGTGGAGCGTATTTTAAATAACCGACCACTTGTGCCTGTCTACGATGATCCAGACTTAGAAGTGCTGACCCCAAGTCACCTGTTATTGTTGCGGGGACAGATTGAACTGCCAGGTAATATGGTCAATATACGCGATCGATATACCCGATGTTGGAGACAGGGGCAAGTGTTGGCGGATACGTTTTGGCGTCGATGGTTGAAGGAATACATTCCGCTATTACAGTTACGACACAAGTGGATGCGAAACCGTCGAGATTTCCGAGTTGGAGACTTCGTATTATTCAGCGGCGAAAGTCCAAGTCGCGGACATTGGGAGAAAGGCGTCATAGTGGATGCCAGGCCCGGAAGTGATGGCCATATTCGGGAAGTATTAGTAAAGACTACATCGGGTACGGTTAGGCGGGATATACGTCGCATCTGCCTGCTGGAAGGAGTAGAAGACAGCTAGATGCTCACCCACCCTAGGCGCATGCTGCAGATTGAGGGAAGCGTTTGTGGCTAGAGCAATTGTACCATTCTCGTTGATCTCTTTCTTGCATGCGGTGGATTGAGCTGGTAGATTAGGGAAAGCCATGCTGGCTTTGGGGCATATTGTTGATTCTTTTCTTCTATCCTTATTTTGTACAACGTTATTGCCAGTTTTTGTTATTCCGCCTTTGCGCCTATACCAACTTTCTTGTTTTTGACCTGAACGTAAACCGTCCTTTGAACTTGTCATTGCACTTGTTGTTTAAGTCAACACGTGGTTTGTTGTCTTGTTGACACGTGCTTTTGAATCGGTGTGGACTTTGGGATCCTTTAGGACTTAGCAGTTCCTGAACCGGTGTATAGAAGCCGGCGTAGTCCCACGATTTGAGGTTTGTAAAGCTTTGTTATTTTTATTATTGTATTTACAGTACCGCATTTGTAGATAAACCTCCATTTGAACGCTTTGGCTTTTGGGGTTTTGCGCGTAACTCAACGTGGTCCAACAGATTGCTGGAAACAATCTATACCCTCGCCACAAAAACAGTTGGGCAAGAACTTCAATGCTGATGCCTTTACATTGCGTGCCTTAGGAACTATGTTGCCTCACGTACCTATCACAATTAAGATACCACCGATTGCCCCCTTTAAAAACTGACGTGCCGTCACAAAAAACTATGCGGCACATGAAGATTAACTCACATCAGCGGAGCTGCTTAGTGCTTAAATCGTGGGTATTTAATAAGAGTTTCATCCTGTCGCAAACAGCGATTAGCTTCAACTACAAGCGACCGCAGTAGCCTCGTTTGAGGAATGAATGAAAACTCCCGACTTGCTTGGCAGGACATTAGAATAGACATGGGATTTTGCTGGAATCAGCTATCAACGTAAAAATGCGTGGGCCAAAATTCCTTGCTCGCAAAATTTTAAGTACGAACTTTTACCTGTTTCTGATTGAGTGAAGTCACAACTAACCTTATTCTCTAATAAAGTGGAAATTCTTAGGCATACAAACAGAGAAGTCAACGTTATGTGTGGGGCATTTTTGCTTCAAATCTCCCATGAAACTGATCAGTAAAGTAACCCGAATAATTAGCTCAAACCTCATAGACGCCACTGAATGCCGGAAAATGTGCTCAGCCGTTCTTAAATGTGTAAGGTTTGAATGCGCTTATCGATAGAGCGTCAACTAGTAAAGATCTGGTATAATTAATCTACTTGTTACCTGTCCCTGGTGATGTCGAAATCTTATTTCGATAGTGAAGTAATCGACTATTACTATGCAAGAGCGTGCAAAGTTTGACAATTTTTCACCCAACCCAGTCCTGTTTACCAGCAAAGCAAATGAAATTGCGTCGAAATGTTTAAGTGTTCTCATTTTTAGGAAGTTGCGCTTATTCTGTGCAACAGTCGCTCTAGGCCACAAAATATTCATGTCCTGCAGAATTGGATGGTGGTCTTGGTCGAACTTAAAAACTTCATCGATTCCGTGCTCTACACTATTTCACGCGTGGGGAAACCCATGCCTGGAAAACTAACAGAAAACACCCATAAAAAGTACGGGGAGTAACTGTGCCTAGAGCAAGACGATGGGAAATTCTTAGCCTTGATTGTGCCGTGAACGTGAGGGTGGCGAGCTGTTTTGACCAGCAAATCTGCATTCATGAAGGTAATAACCCTAACGTAAGGAAACGTTCAATCTGAAAGCCCTTGCTTACAATGGCACCACCCCCACCGTTTGCCCTGACCCCGTTTCTTTGTATAATGAATCAAAATAGGGCCGAATAATAAGGGGTTCGTTGGTCACAACAAAGAATAAAAAGACTAGCCACTTCCGACTTAGGACTTTTGAAGTTAGAAACTCGAGGGCTGCAGTTATCTGATGAGTCCTAAGAAGTGCGAGACTTGTCGTGGGCTGTCGAAGACTATCCTCCAACCTTATGAGTTACTTGTTCTTTCCTCAAGCATAAAAAAACTGTCACCCTGGGGGTTTGGCACTCTCTCGCTGTAACTCGCAGGCAGATTTCCAAAAAATATCTTCATCCGTATGTCTTTCTAATCATATTAAGCTGGAATATGCTGAATCCGATAGTCTGTGGAATCAGCAAACCGTATCACTGACCCACCATCCACGTGGTTGCATTTGTACATTTCTACTGTCTTCAAGAATTTTAGCGGGCCCAAGGGTGTTAAACTTTTTCTTATTTGTGACGGCTTTGCTAACCAGTCTGTTATTATACCTCTCTCCTGAAACACAGCAACAAATGTACCTCAAACACATTAGCTTCGTCAATAAAACAAGAGTGATAGGGCGTTCTCACAAGGACCTTGCATCCCACCCTTTCGGTTACCAGTTGGGAGTGTGTACCCTAGTTTGATGCCAAGCTCGGCGAACAGACCAACAATCAATCAGCGCACCCGAGCTACCTATATTCCACAACATTGCCGATGTTTGTGCTTCCTCTAGTCACCGGTTCCAAGGACTAGATGGAAAGGGAGCTATTCAACAAGTCCACGGCAGATATATATTTTCGTGCTCTGTTCTGGAGATTCTCTCAGAATTTCTAAATCTTGTTAGGGTAGGGGACAATGCTGATCTAAATTTCCGTGTCGTTCTTGTCCAACGGGTTTCCAAATCACTCATTTTCCGTATAGTTTCGGCACCTACGCACCTTGATTGTAACACTTTCAGATGACTTGGCTGAATTAGGAGGCCTGGGATAATGTGAAATTATGCAAAGATGAATAAACGAAACTGAATAACCCGTGGTACCTTCAATCCACAGCTTCCTGCTTAAAGGTATGTAGGTCAAAGCCTGCATGCTGCGTTTAATTCATTACCGATAGATTACGCTAAAGAGTATTCAGTATTCGCCTGTCACGATTTATGGACTTGAAACTCAGACCAACGAACAATGATAGCTGCACCAGATATTCATCAACTCAGTAAAATTCCTCAGTAGAATTACGTTCTCGGTCAGTTTTTCGGCCTACAATTGAAACCAATTTATGCTGAAAAACGAGAATCACTATATAGATGTTTCATCGTTATCAGCCATGTGCGTCTCACGAAACTCAAAGGACTTTCGAACTCGCGATCCCCAGGGATGATTGTTTGGACACTTAACCGTTCGGGGAGAAGCGGCCGCTTAGCATTGCGATTAGCTGCTAATCAGGGAGTGTATAGCACCACACATCCTTGAAACACGGGATCCACATAATGTAGTCACACGAGGTGACTTCTAGTGACGACTTCTCAAATGAAAAGTTTACCCGCCGCATGAATCATACTACCTTCAGAGCTAATTATTGGTAATGCATCTGACCGTCTTTTTGTCATACTTCAGATTCAGATAGTAGCTTGACAATACTGACAGTGTATTTCACTTACCTTCCAGATTCATCTTCACTTGTCTGGCCTACTTGTTTGGGCTGTTTGTGTTTGCAACCGTCGTTGGTGAGTTGAAATTGTTAGAAAACCTAACCCAGTTTAAGTCTGCATTAAATGTGACCGAAAATAATGAACCCCTTTACTCTAATTTTTTAGGGAACGGGGCTAACCATATTTCTCGCTTTATCTGATTTTAGTTGACTAAAGAAAGTGATGCCCAAAATATTCTCGAAATAAGGCACAAAGCTGTTATGCTGATATAGGTCGCCAGGCTTTAGTTCAGAAGTATTAATATGCACATCTTATTTGCTGTGTTGCGCAACCAGACTGCCCAGTTTACTGAACAAACCAAAGACTCCACAGATGTGTTGTTAACGTCCAGTTTGGGAACAGAAATTTGAGTGGCATTCTGCGACCAATATTGCAGTGTTACCACCTCTTAACTCACCGTACATAATACTCAACAGTTTTAAGTAAGCTCGAGGTCTCAGTTTACAACCTAACACCAATTCTGCGTCTTGAGTCTGTACTAAGAATATTTCCCTAAGGGACATAGTTGTAGAAGAACAAAAAACGCCTGGTTGACATAGCACCTAGAGCGCATCTAGAAGGCAATGTTCTCGGCCATTAAAGGATAAACGTTTGTAACGTTTCTAAACCGGTGGAAGAGGATTAAGTTTTCTAAGTTTGATGGCAGCTGTTCAAATTCAAACGCGAAAACCTATTTCTTCGTCTCAGTTAGTAGAAAAATAACCCCATGACATAATCGGTACATCTAAGTTGGCTGTTATTCAGGAAGCAGCTGAGGGCCACTTTGAACGACAAAAAGAGTACATTAGCAAGTTTAGAATCGTGCTTATACTGCAGTGACAGCAGTGTCTTACTGAGGGCAGGAAAACGTGCAGATCTTTCCTGAACAGGATTTTGATGTGTATTTGTGGGCTTCTCATCAATTTGGTCTTATTTTGCTAAGTCAAGTCAACTTACAACTTTTGAATCGTGTTAAAGCAGCTTTGTTCTGTTTTGTCCGGTTACCACAACTTTTTGCCGCATTCTTTCTGAAATTTGTGCAAGCTTCGTCTTCGCTGTGTAAATATTAAAATATTGGAACAAGTCTCAGATTTTCACGCAAAGCGCCCTAAGTTTGAATTCTGCGTCCATGAAACGGCAGGTAAATGTATGTAAGCCTGATCCTAAGCTACTACGATTCGAGGACCTCACCCCGACCGATGACGAAAATATACCCCAGAAGTTGTCCAGTTCACATAGCAAAGCAGTAGCGGATTTCGAGGACTCTGAGGCACGCCATTATATACGAAGCTGCACGTTGGCAATTACTCTTCAACAGTTAGTCTCCTAATTTCACCCGTCCAATATTAGATGCTTGGTTCAGTGTTAAACACTCGTATCTGACTGAGCGTTTAACATGGGCTCAGCCAGCCAAATCAATAATGACCCTTGAAATTCCAGTCTCTATGGTAAACTGCATGATCCATGGAATCCAGACTGAAAATCAGCTTTCTCTCTGGCCGCGGCCAGCTTTGTGAGTTGACAAGCTGAATAAACTGCCGGGTAAAATTTGATGATCGTCCATACCACAAAGTAGGGTACGAATATCTTTGGCAAATATTTTCAAGCTTCACATCAGCCACAGAAATGAAGGCATTGTGTTAGCGGCATTCTCGCAACGTGACGTTTAAACTTTGATTTCGTGACACAGTGCGTTCGTCGAAGGGGTGTATCTGACACTTTCCAAATGGTCGTTGCAGTCCTGTCGGTGTACCTAACTTCGAATAAAATAGACAACTTGTGTTGTTGTCAGACTATCTTGCTTTTCGCATGATTCCAGGCATTTTCCGACAAAAAGCTTGACTGCGATAGGCAGCCAGGTGGCTTAATTTCCTTACTGATCACATTTGGAATGTAAATTCTTCTGGCTTTGTAGATTAACGTAAGCCAGCAAACCTTTGTATTGTGATAGCGTCAAATCAATCAATTTATTTCGTATGCAGTCCCGTTCAGGTGACTTCTGGGTATATATATATATAGGCCTTTATCCGCTAGGCATTATTTCTGGCTAAACTTTGTGCACCTTAAAGTCGTCTGACTGATTCAAACACAAAAAACTGTTTTTCGATGAATACAAAGCTGGAATGTAAACACTTAAGCCCTGCATTTGTTCTATCAGTTGGCGAAAAAACGACTTGCCTGTATATCTTGATGAGGAAAACTGTAGCAGTCCGTGGGTGTCCTTCGTGAGGACAGATTTTACAGATTCATAAACTGCTTCTAAGCAGCATAAGAACAAGCCGTTCACAGTAAAAAATAAGGTGAATTAGTGAATTGATAAATTACACAATGTCGGTGTGAAATTCAGTTGGTTTAGACATTCCAAGCCCAGCAACAGATTGTTTCTCCGACATAATTTTTTCATTAATATCAGGTTGTGTGGTTTGTTTAAAGACTGAAATTTTGAGACATCTGATGAAGTTATATCCTGTTTGATGTTTAATTCGCTTTGTTTTAAACCATAGCAATAAAATACTTTCCCGGTTTTATTATTGCGATATTTTAGTTCATTTAAATTTTGTTAAAATCTTTAGTTTTTTGATGGCCTGTAAAAATGTTTGTTGGTTTGGCGCGGAAGAAAGACTATCTTTGAGGTCAGGTTCCTGAGGTTTGAACCAAATCTTAATTTTCATCTATCCAAGAGTGAGTTTCATGATTTCGACGGAGAGCTTTTGCGATCTCTCTCTTATGGCTGCGCTGCCAATTGCAAAAGACTCCATTTTACCGTTAAGTTTAAATAATGAATCGTGAAACTGTAATCGACAGACATTGACGTTTCATAATTTGGTGAACTATTTTGGTAGGTCACAAAAAAACACCGCAGGTCAGCATTCCTGAATGATGGCCGCGATTTAGTCCGATTTCGTCCGCAGTGTTATTGTAGCTTCATGGATTTTGTCCGGCATACAAGGATTTTGACACCCATAATGACAGGTGCTGAATTTCCCCAAAATTAAATGGTCTCAGCCATCATCGAATTAGGTTGGAAGTAAATTTTCCGGGACTTCTACGATCTATATTCTATCATCCTTTGTTTCATCGGCACTCTACAAAGGTTAAAATATCAAAACTTAAGGCCAGCAAAAGAGAGAATCTATGCCGTCAAGAATTCTACTATGAACACTAACCTTTGAGATACACAACTTTGAACTTTGATTTTGATTTGTTAGATCGAAATTTGGACGATTATATCAATTTAATCCACTCTGCTTATTCTATTTTATATTTTGATGTTATATACAAATTTTACTTTGCCGTCTCACTACATTTTCCCCGCAAGGCTTATGCTAGTGAGGACTTAGAATATTTTCTTTGGTAGACGTGAAGACATTTCATTCTGATCAGCTTGTCCGCTGTTTTAGACATTCTTACGCTTTACAAAGGCTTGACCTACGAAACCATTGCGCACGGGCAAACTGTAGACAGCTGACACTACGTACGCCATGCAAGCACCTGGTGTCCATTGCTTGACGACACTTTGCTAGTATACAACTATTTAACTCGTGGTAGTTTTTCACCACTTTTCTCTACTTTGATCATGTTGACATACTCTACGAAAATCTAAATTCTTTAGGAGTTGAGTAAATCGGTATCCCGAAATACCAACTGTCATTTTGGAACTACATGAAAATAATTTTTAAGCTAAACCTCGGGAGAAAGGCGCAATTATTCATCGGGTGTGATAAGGAAAGACGTCACTTTTGGCCCCTAATCTGCAAGCCTTTAGATTTAAAGGACGCCTCCGATGTTTTCCGTTTATCAATGAGATGAAACAAGGAAAACAGATAATGTTTGGACCACCAAGCGGCTTATAATGTTTACTTTTGGGTACAAACGGAAACTCAGCTTTTAAAACAAGGGATAAATTGCTAGTCTAGAAATGTTAGCATTTCACGATCTGTAGGATTGCCTTTGCTTTGGCGATATACGCTTTGAATTATATTTTTTCCATAAAATTTGGGGAAATTGGTTGCTTGATTGAAAGTAGTATTTCGAGGGATTTAACAGTAATTGAAATGAAAAATCATATATCATCACCTTGAAGTACAGCTAATAAAAACTACTAGTAATCTGTTTGATTATTTGGTTTGTCATTTTGTTGATTTAATCATGGTAATATTTCAGCAGAAACTAAACACATAAGACGCTTTTAACCCACCTTTTGGGTGGTTGGTCGTAACTTTAAGGACAGGGCGCTTTTAGCCTTTCACGCATATACGATTGCTATGCTGTACTGTTACACGTCGGTGTGAAACTTGGTTCGTCAAGGGGTATTCTGAAGCACTAAGAGATGCTAACCTCTAGAGATCGTGTTCTTTAAAACTAGAGGCAAACTTTCAATTGTTGCACAGTTGTAATGCGCCTTAACCGCAGAAACAGCCGCATTTTTTGAAGCACTTTGATACAATGCTTAGTAAAACAGTGCCCCAAGTTTACTTGGGTAAACCAGTTCGTATGAAAGGATTTACTTTAGGTCGGGGGCGTGAACAATATAGTGCAGGGCTTTACCAAACGAACTAACCTTGTAGATATGCTATTGCATTTCTGGACATACGTACATTTCTAACAAAATTACATTCTGTCTCCGGTGGTTGTACCATGGAAATTTGTTTCCAAAATGTTCTCTCTCTTGTTTCCACGATATCTTTTGCAGTACCGACATCCAAATCGACAGGTTTTTAGTGGATACCCGTCAGTGTCAGTTAACAGGGTGAACCAAGCTCACAGTAATGAATGAGGGTTGGAAGATGCATAGAAGGCACTCTTCAAAATATCTTCTTAAAATCCATTTCTCTTAGTGTGACGGAGCAAGCTTGATCAGTTTTTGGAAGCACGCTCTGCTTATAGACACTAGTACAGGAGGCAAAGTATCTGTCATGAGTTGCAGGATAATTTACCCGGTGAAATGTGAAATAGAAAGCCACCTGTTTTTTTATTCTGATGCTCGCACAGTTATTATTATTCCTCTAGTAATCCTGATGGCATAGCTTTGAAGTTTCTTTTCATAAGCATAACGTAATTCAGCCTTCCATAAATAGCGATAAGCATTTAACTTTGAATTGCAATGACAGCATGTCTGGAGCAGATGCACTGAGGTTTCTCTCTTCCCCAAACCTTGACCGTAGATCACTTTCATAACCTGAAACAAAGTGACGTGGGATATTAGTCAGACATGGTTGACTTTAGCACTGAGATTGAGGAAAGCGTTATGGCTGCAGTAGATGCGTTAACATTGATTGTTGGAGCTTACTTATCCATATGCGTCCCAAGTAGGCTCGTAGCAGTATTTTGACTTTCTTCTCCTTAATGGTAAAGATCTTTCAAGTTGTTACATATTAGCTTGAAAAATGGGGTGGTTGGGATGGGATCGGCGTGCTCAAGAAATTCTGATCTACGGCTCCACTAGTTAAATGAGAGTCAACTTTGTGCAACAACGTTTCTGGTACTGTACTAATGGCTAGGTTTCAGTAAGTACTGAGACATGGTGTGGCGAGCAACACACGGATACATGAAGACAAGCCGATGCGTTGAGACACCTATGACACAGTTGTTCTGCCATGAGGCATTTGGTTAAGCTTGATTCTGCTGGCTGTCAACTCTCTCTCTCAGTGGCATATAAAATGAAATTATCACTTCCCCAATACGGCACAGTTTCTTTGAATAAGCCGTCTGGTGGTAATCCCTTGAGAACCATCCGGTTTTGTGTCTCGAATATGCGATCCGAAACACTTCCTTCTGAACCAAGAAACTGAAACGTCGCTTTCATATTCGTCTGATCTCGACCTGAAATTTTATTCGGAATGTTCGCACGTGCATTAAATTTGATTTTGTAGACTGATATTCTAGCTCTTCCGGTTTACGGCAAAGCAAGCAAGCTATTTGTTTCTAAGCAGTAGTTTCACAACTGAATCAGATGTTACTTTAACGAAACTGTGGCTCACGAACTCTCCACTATCCCTCTACAGGTCAGGTTGGAAGCATCATCAACAGTCAAAATGCAGCACGCGTGGCTTTTGAGGAAGTGCTGGTAAGTAATAACAACCGGAACTTGCTTCGACACATTCCTGCTTATTCTTGTCCAATCTGATTTTCTGTGATCGAAACGGTCTGAACCGTGATTAATATATGGTTCGCTGGAGTTCTAAATGGATTCCCCGATCAGGAATAGATAGGCCATTGGACGTCTGCGCATATCAGTTAAACTATGACTGGTTTTTATGGAGCCGAAAACGGTGCTACGTGCAAGCCGCTGATGCCGATATAAACCCGGGTAAACTCATGGATGTCAAAATAGTCATCCACCAGCCTGAAAAGGAAGGCAAAGAATGATCCCCAGCGACAGCTCTTCGAGATCGAACCGCTGATCGCATACATTAATTCCTCTAAACTCAAGCGGTACAACGTGATTACACTGTTATAAATCACATTAACAGGACTCTGTGCAAGACGCTCAATAAGGTGTCACTTAAGTAGAAATGGATCGTAATGCGGCAATTCAGCCGTCATATTACTATTACTACCAGAGTGACAGCGAAATCAAACAGATCCTAATGAGAAATTGGAGCTGTTTTACCTTTGAAAAACCAGACGACAATGAAAGTCCCCTAGGTGATTGACTGCTTTTTGATCGTGGTTTAGATGTGATACGTTGGTGAAATATGATTTCGATTCTGCTCATACACGCAGTTCCGCTCGCTTTTAATAATTTGACTCTTTTTACTACTGGGCTTGCATCCAGGCATTGAGATGCATTACGCCACAAAGTTCTTCAGGCCTGAGCACGCAAAAGTTCTCTAGGCTACTCCATAAAGTCCCAGATTTTCCAAAGAACTGCAATCAAGACTCCAGTTTTTCAAACGTACACGAATGTAACCACGGCAGCATCCAGAAACGCTGAGTTACGTTGATTTTTGCTAAGCTGAGAATTTAAGTATTCTGGATTCAATCTAGCAGCGCCATGTGCGGGAGTTGCAAAAGGAATTTTCCGAGCAGCCTACTGTGCAGTCTCTGCGGTGTATATGTTCCCCTGCTGTAGGACTGTGAGGACGATGCGACAGCTAAGTGCACTGTTAAATTACTGTCTATTAGCAGGTTTTGATTTCTTCAAGCACTTTTGAATAGTAACCTGAAGACAATCCCGAACTATGCGATTCGAAGAATTGGTTTAATACCGGTTGGCAAGTCTGTGGTCAGCGTCCTACTATGCCGCGCGGTTTGCAAAGTCTAAAGCGCATGAAGTCTAAAGCAGAATATCGCACGTTTTTCGTCAAAAATGTCAGTCTCTTACATTTTTTAACTCCACTGATATCAGCTCCTCGGAAAGTGATCGTTCGAAGATGTGTTGCCGCACCTTCCAATTCCTGCTACCACGTTATGTGTGAGTTAGATTTCCAAGATGGGAAGTATGTATAAGCTGCTGTCAGCATCCGATATCCACAAACAGTTTTGTCACATCTAAATTTAATTCTGCTGTTTGTTATGTAGCGTTTTATTCCAAAATTGACTCGTGTTGGCCTTCCACCATGACTAGTGTATAGGTTTTGAGCCATCCGTGAAGACGATACACAATTACGCGAATTTCCTCTGTCCCATTAGCACAAGCACAAACAGCGTCGACTCCCGGCTTCTGTCTCATTTTCTGCAACAACCGTAATACGACAATCTCAATTTTTCTGCTTACACAGACATCCGCCTTTTTGGGCGTCGATAGAATCACCCATACTCTGAGCTACAACTTGCACTAAGTTGCCTTATAGCAGATCAACTTGGTTACTCTCTTTAGTTACGCTCCCACCATCTTTTAACAACTCTAACAAGCTACAGTATTAATAGGATGGCTGCGTTGCAATAGTTCATACTAACAGAAGCCTACTACAATCGATCCGAAACTTTTACTATTATTATTATTATAATTTTGGCATCCACGTTGAACATCTCCAGAGGTTTTCGCGAGAAAAAAATACATTCCGCAGCAAATCAGTGAACATAAGTGCTGCTCAATCATCTTGGAAAATGTTGCTGAGTACATACTCAGTAATGTAATGCATGTTTCCGCTGCTTGGTTTGATCAACGTACGATCGCTCCTTCGCAGTGTCACGTGAACGGTCATTTTTTCTGCTATCCTAATCCCAGGATAACGTAAAGAACTATATGCGGCTGCACTCCGTGAGAGATGACCTCCAAAGCCGCATTCTTCGGTGGTACGATTACGCATGGCAGAAGTAAGTCACTGCATCTGTTTCCTTAAATGATGTATCAGAATTTATACATACTTAATGAGTCCATCCACTTGAGGTCAGCCAATTCTTGTGTCTGGAAGCTTATTCGAGCGAAAAGTCAGACTACGTCGTTCAAACCTACCTCACTTTTGACAACCACCGATTTCTTTCTCCACCACTGCGGTTTTTCGAGAGACCAGTAGAATAGTCCGAGTGTTTTTGTATTTCATCAGTTTTCTTAAATTTTAAACATTCCCCTGTATTTTCGTTTTTTTAGAAAAAGCATGAATGGAGTTCTGGATGTTGCCTCCCTCGAGATGCTCCCAGAAAAACTCAAAACCGAACTGGTTATGGATGTCAATTATGAGACGTTGAGGAAGGTGCGCTAAGACCACTTTTCTATTTTGTGAGCAACTAACTTGTTTTCTTCGTAGATCAGATCCATTTTCACTCTCACAGCACTCTTCCTTGATATTCTTGCTAGATCTGAAGTAAAGGAAACTAGCCTGCTCCTTAAACACAAACCTGATATGCCCAATTGCTTGGCAATTTTGGGATCCGTCAGACACTGACAGGTTCCTTTATCAGATAACAGGAAATAAAGTCCATTAGTGCCTGACAGAATTGTCACTGAAAATCAAATTTTACTACATACTTAAAACGGAGATTACCATATTTCACTAAGCAGTAATCGGACCAGAGTAACTCGCACCATAATTAGATACTTGATCATTTTTTCCGCGTGCTTGCGATACGTCTGGCATGGTTGGGTAAAAAGTAAATCAGTGTTAAAGACACCAAGAAAAATAACACATTCACTATACCGTTGAATCCACAGGTACCCAAACATCCATTGCACCACAGTTATTATTATTAGGGCAAACAAAACAGCTCTACGGTGAATGCAGCAAAGATGGGAAGTGTAGAGGCTTACGGTCGTCTCGCAAAATTATCCGAGCGTCTGTAACCGGGGCAAACACCAATGAGACGGATTGTTTTGTCAGCTGTAAAGCGCAAAAGGGGCCAAGCATTATTCAGCACAATATAGGATAGCACAATATATTTATTTTCTTCCAAAATAAATAGCGCGTTTTATGTCTGAAAGGGTGCCATTAGTTGACGGCTTGACTCATCAGCGGCAGAAATGTGCTGCACGAAGCTGGATTGAGGAGAGTAGGTATGTTGGCTCCAAAAGGTTGATGTTTTAGTAGCAATCTTGTTGCGTCAAATCAGGGATACGGTGAATTTCTTTATACCGCTAGTCTGAACGGACGTAACCCGTGCAGCCAAAATCATTATCAAAAGCAATGCATTGCCCTGTCTGTTTCTTACCAACAGCTATGCATCGCTTTGCTTTCTACTTATATGACGATAATGTGGAAAGTTCAGCTCTTGTCTCTGTGCGCTGAGCCTCGGGAGCAAAGCCTCGGGATCAAAGCATAACATCGTCATTATCATCATCATCATCATCATCATCATCATCATCATCACCAAACACAGCAACACCAGTGCTGACACTGATGCTTCACTGTTGTAGAAAGCATAACACCTTGCTGAGAATTTGAAAGGTCTGACTGCTTGCTGAATAATCTGGAAGAAAAACCAGCAACTGCCCTGCGTTTTCTTGTCAGATAAACTTACTTGCCCGTTTAGAAGAGACAAACTTTGTTTGTCAAGCGTTCCCTGGTAGAGCAGAAATAAGGAGGTTGCATTGCGTGTGGGATATCCAACGTTCTAATTCAGTGGACCTTTTTACTAATAAAGGAAAAACTCGAACACGGTACCCCATCCTCCGACCATAAGCGTAACTTTGTACTGGGACAGATAAAGCACTGTTCGATGTGCATACGGATTCAACGCATATATAAACTTGCCCACATTAATTATTCTAGGACAACAGCACAATTCCTCTGAAATTGAATAAGCCGATAATTCCTCTGTGACAGAACTGTTACCAGCGCTTCAAACCCTAGTCCAAACACTTACAATGCTCATGCATTTGTTTTCCGCATCATCTCCGTTTCAGTCAAATGTTTCAGAAGATGCTTTACAGTAACAACACTTTGCTTCCAGAATAGTTTGACAATCGACTGGTTATTTCCTTGTTTTTTAATACGTCTTGGGTAAACAGGGCCTTATACTACCAACAGTCGCTAGCTTAATTTTCAATAAAGTCTGAATATATCTTTTATGTGCCATTATCCTGACGCCATGTAATGGGTTTTCAAGTAATGTATTGTACGCAACACTTCCCCCAATGTTTGAAAGACATAAGCGCCGTCACCAGTTATACCAGCTGGACGAATATATGGTACATTCAGCACAGTCGTATTATGCACCGTGGATTTCATGAATCTTCAAAAAGGACATCATATGCAAGAATGAAAATTAAGGGCAGTTAGCCAGAATAAAGAAAGGGACATACGATTTGCGACCAGACTGTCTGATGGAAAGAGGGAAAGGCAGATCCGTAATTTGGAGGAACCAGCAGCAAACCAATGTTGCGGGCATTGATTATTGATTATTATTACCATGTAGTTATTGTGCAAAGCTGTCGTGCATATTTTGGTTCATGCATGCAGTAAATTGACATTAATCAGTTCACACACCCTTGATTAGCGGTTTCCCTGAGAGGCGGACCGTTTACCTTCTGTAGTACTCTACACCATCAATTGGAAGAGAGGTAGTTTGAGTGAACCTCCGCTCTACACAACAGTATGCTTACTGGTGCTCAAAACAGATCTAACGGTGGCCTTTGGCACAGCCAGGTGCGTTGAGTTTGGGTAGACAAACTGCTTCACAATCCACCAACCGGTCTCTCCCATTTCAGTATACTGCAACTATGAACAGGTTGTAAAACCTGCTTAAAACACTCGGCTACTTTCGTCAGAGTCATTAAAATAAGGGAATACCCAGAAGCCTCAATCCTTAGCGTCATCTTAAAGTGACTGCAAAATAACTGTGGAGGAGAATATGTCATTGGGAAGATAGAATGAAAGAAAGGTGCGCAGATGACAGTCCACTGAGTGGTTTCCACTGCACGTGCGTTTAAACGAAAGGCCGGCGTCCATAGAAGTCTGCTTTAATTCGTAATTGATGTTTAAAGTTAGGTGTCAACGTCCACGCGCATTTTCTTGTTGCTGAGAAATGATTATTTTGTTTCCAAGGTTAAACAAACTTTGTAATCTTCACAGATCCAGTCAGAATTACAAAAACTAATCTAGTAATCTCGCTAAATGTTTTGCTCAGAAGAATTTATGGAATCTGGAAGTGCATCCACGGTTCGACTAAGATCGGGATAGTTATCACCTACATGCCTAAGAGACTGTCTCAAAAATTACCACAGCAATGCCCTGCTTTTGGTGCCGTTTTCGTTTCAAACTAGACTGATTCCGGTGCTTACTTGAATAAAAGTCGTGGGCGCAAGGGCGCAAATCCGAGTGCATCTTGTCACGTAAACACATATATTCACTCAGTTGTTATATTCTTCTACACTTGACAGATCGCCATTTTCAAGGAATGTCGTCCAGAATTTCTACATGATTTGGTACTGAAAATGCGGCCTATTTTATTTACCCCCGGCGATTATGTGTGTCGTAAGGGAGAAATCGCCCGTGAGATGTTCATCATTGCTGACGGTGTGCTCGAAGTCTTAGGGTAAGTCGGATGATTTCACTGCTGGCTAAGGTGATCACAGGCAGCAATTTTCCGGGTACCAGGTTACAATCAAATCCTTCTTATCGGTGGAAGTGGATGACTCGTTCACACCATTTAAGACTGCTTAGTGAGGACAAGATTAGACTGGTGATGCCAATGAATAAAAGGCACTCAAAGTTGGGAAATAGTTTGAAGGCCAGATCTTACAACACAACGTTTGTGTGGTTTGCTGTGTCCTATATTACATACTCTAAAAGCTCAACAGATGAAAAGACTCTCCCAGAGTTGTAAAAAGACCTCTCCAAGTGACCAGAATGACCACTCAACTCGTCACAATATTCGAAGTTAGCCTGTAAACCCGTTTTAAAACCTTGTGCCACTCAGGCGAATAAAAACTATCGTAAAGCTGGGACAGTTTCTTGACTGTTATAGTAGGCTCAGAGTGTCAATAATCAACCTGAAAGAATGGAAGTAAATTAACTTTCTAGAGTATTCGTGTCATATTGTGATAGGCTGTTGACCTACCCAGGCTGTATGACTACTCACCAACAAGTTGCTTGCTGATACTTGCTACCCAAACCGGATAAAAACCAAGCTATGAGTTTGTAATTCATCCGAATGTTGAGGTTCCCGATACGGAACTTTGAGTGACGCGTAGGTTCGACAATCCCGAATATCAAAAGGAAGAATTGGGTTCGTAATTCTACGGTACTATTTACATAAGGGTAAGCGAATGTGTACAACAAACCTCAATTGTTCACGTTCGTAGCGTCAACAAGTTCACAGGTCTGTCACTGACCAGCACAGTGCAGTGTCAACGTCCGCACACCAAACAACGGCGAGCGGAATGATGGCTCAGTAGCGTGGGTTGCGGTCGTCCCTTCCGACGATAGTCTCGTGATTCTCATTGGACTTGCGATCACACGGAACTCATGAGAATACAAGTCAAGGCAGGCTCAGCAGACACGACATGAACGCGCATGGGTAAGTAGGTCAACTGCGCGCATACGCACACAGACACACATGCCAATACACAAGTGTCGGACGAGGCTGACTCTGCGGCAAGGTGAGTGACGGGTACGAATAAGCAAAACAACTGGAGATCAAAGGTGCATAGGCGGAGTAAGCAAATGAATGGGGGAATTATCATGAGGTCAAGTTGGATTCAACACCGAGTATTTAAAGCAAGGAATTGGACCTGAATGTTCTACGGATGCTTTTCAAGAGTAGTAGATTTTACTAGGTTTCACTAGGAACTGGTCTCAAAGGAGCTCAGGATCATCAAAACTCAACCAGTTTTGTAAACTGGTGACTAATATCATTTTTGTCGTTTAAATGGTGCACTTTCTCTTTGGATGTGGTTATTCTGGTTGTGTATAACAAAGGGGGAAATCCGAGGCTGTAGGTTACCTGATGCAGATCCTGTTAGTGGTGTTATTCTTACGCCATTTCGCGATCTGGAATCCACACCAGTGCATGCTGTACAAACCAAAATAGTCAAGCCTGGACCAGTGAAAGTGTGAAAAATTCGAGCCACATGGCCACAGGCCGCAACCTGCACCACCCGTTACTGTCCCAACTATCAGACTCTCAGTCAACTGGACTGAAGCTTGTTTGAAAAATCTTACTTTACCACTCATGAGTAGCTTCAGAATTCGCACCCAAACCACCCAATTGGACGAGCTTACTTAGTCCGTATACCCAAACCAATTGTTTGGTACAACTAGGACATTTACCGGGTCAGCCTTAGGGAGCCGGGGAAATGGTGAATTACTTGTGACACGCTTGTGACATCACCCAAACAGTGATCAAAATGTCTTCACAGCTGATGAATTTTAATAAGAGCACAAACTGATCCGATTTCTTCCCCCATTTCTGGGTATCAAATGCAATACCTGTACCGGGACAATGGAAAAGCCATTCAGACCAAATCGATAAGAATGGAAAATTGATGAAAGTTGTAATCTGTTAGAAATAAACTTGGTGCGATGTTGCCCAAATATGTTTCCTCGAATACACACGTGTCCTCTAGGAGCTAAATCGTCCAGCGTCCGCGAACTTTAACGTTAAATTGTTGGACTAAATGTCGATTCCTCGAAAACGGAGGGGGGAATTTTGCCTGCTTTTGGCACTGCTGACCCCCAGTAGGACTAGCTTTTTCGAAAATTGGGAAATAAGAGAATTATTTGTTATGACAGTTTATTTCAGTTCATCTGTAGTGAACTAGGATGTACAAATCTAGATTTAGCTCCACCGAGTTTCCGTTGCTACCTAATGCGTTTGACACCTGGACTCTCCACACAACATGGAGGTCGGATGTCCTGTATGTAATACAACAAATCACGAAATCTTCCAAAGAGCGTGGGCTCAACGGTGGTTGGTGCAGTTTTTTCCAGTCAGTAATGAGATCACAAGTATCGCGAGTTCACTCACTCTACGGCACTTCAACTTGAGGTCAGCAAGCCAGATGATTAAACCGGGCCCCCGGTCTATGGCGTCAATAGAATTAAGATGTCTGTATCCTTCGAAGATGAAATAGAGATCATTTTGTCCAATCGAAGAGGCGGCCCAGAACAAGGGTTTAGGATTTTGACAACCACTGATGCCCCTAAACTTTTCTACTGCTACAGATAATTCCGTAGATATTGTGCATCTCAGTTTGTAAACATTCAGTCAGAGCAATAGACAGTGATTGGATTAACCTTCCGCCAAAGTCTCAATTTTCTGTCCTATCCTGCCTATATGTATCCCATCACAAGGAAGTAACTGCAATTAAGTGTTGGTTACAAAAAGGGTGCATCATGTTAAATGTACATCGATTAACCTAAGGATGGGAAAGTCGGAGAATACTTAGGTAACTATATCTCCTTCATCCTTACTGAGAATCCTCTGCCAGGATTGTCTAACCCGCTACTTTTGGGCCAGGAATTCGAACAATTAACGGTTCAGCCACCAGCGGCTGATTGTCAAGGTGATTGGGTCACATTTAGAGGAATTAGTTATGTGATGTGGTTATCGTGATCGAAGGATGAGTGGCACCACATCCTCTCTGGGTACAAGTTAATCACGCTGCTGATCAGCCGCTTGTTCATGCTATTGACTGGGAGGTCGCGGGTCCAAAAGTCCACTGAGTTTTGTAAACTGTGCGTCGCTGCTGGTTCCCAGTAAGGGTGGAATATCTGTGCAATAGTCCTCGGTTTTTCAGCATGGATTAGTTTCATTTACAGGGCGAAATCTCTAATGAGATTTCCAAAATCTCTTCCGAGTACCAATGTTACAATGCCAATTTGTTTACGGGAACCCAGGCACTCACTTAAAGTGACCTGTATAAGTTATCGAAAAGTGGACATAAAAGTCGTGTTCGTAGACTATTCAGAGATATGCTCGCCTATAATTTTTTCCACTGATGACCGACTTGTTGACCAAAATTGAAATCTTTCAAGACATCCATCCAAAGACAGCCACCATAACAGTGTTTGAAAACACAATGCAATATTTCTTATGTTTGTTTCAACAGTCCCAACAATGAGGTGTTGGCAATGATGGCAAGCGGAGATATGTTCGGTGAAATCGGCGTACTTCGTATTGAAGGACAAAACAAGTAAGTATGTGACTATTTGATCGAACTTCAGAATAGCTCAACAGAATATGTTTTTGTCCTTTTGAACTGCGCACTTATATTCCCATTACTTAACCAATAGTCTGACAAATTCAGCCTGATTCAACCCAATTTAACAGTGATGTATCTGGAGGGGGGACATGATGGTAGGAGTAAACGCGGTAACTTTTCTTTGTGTTTAATTAATTTGTTTGTTTGTTTGTTTGTTTTTTTGTTTGTTTTCTAAACAAACCTGTAACTGAAAAAAACCAAGACAACTGCTTCTTCTCTGGGTACCGATTAATACACACACCACTTTACAAAAAAGCGTGCGTTTGAAAAGAAAAAGTCTGTTAGAATGAAGCAAGACCAGTAGGTTTTGGTATTTTTCTCTTCACTAGAGTGCTGACGGATCATTAGCAGGAATGTTAGGAACAACAGAATGTACGCCAGTCAAATGATTTTGAGAGGAATAGCTCCACTCAACTTAGCTTCACCATACTCATACGAGTATTCGTTGCGGTTAACCCGTCCTAACAGGCGCCTACAGCAAGCCAATTATTGTGTGCGAAAAGGATTCTTCAAAACGCACCAGTAGTTTATTGATCCGCGCAGCATTTTCTCAGCACGAAAAGGACTTGAAACAATCTTACCACTCCAGAAAGTTGTACGATGTACTTGAAGCATTTATTGACTACTAACACTGTCTGGTTGTTACTGGAGTGCCATCGAGTCCCATAGAAAGTTAATCAAGTCCATTGTGACTTAAAATTTTGCCTCACCCAGATCAGTAAAACAAATGCTATGAACGACGAAGACTGGAAATATTTTTTTAAAAACCTTATGGCTGGATTTTTACCAACGATGTTTGGTAAGGAAGGTACAGGTGTCCAAAGACCATGAAATCGGGGGTGGGGGGGGGTTGGAAAACAAATCTATTTTGTTCATATTCACACCATTGATTGGGTGTATGCAACTCAGATCACTAATGCAAAATTTTGTCACTGATGTAATTTATCACGTGTCCTCCTTCAGGAATATCTATGAATGTTTTCCAGAAGCACGTTTAAGACTTAGTGCACTAGAACATAAGTACCATATGTTCAGCACTTATGAGTTTGCACTGAGACCCTGAGAGGCTTCCTATCATTGAATATTGCTTGTACCCTAATGGTAGGCATGTGAAGAAAACGACACTTCCCCACTCCCAAGTTCATTATTGTCCATAAAACGAATCAAACGCAAAGCTAACACTACTGACAGCATATAATTTTGTTTGAGGAAATTATCACTACCGGTAGTGGAAAGAAGGAACAATAGAAATAGCCTTCGTGCGAGACTCGGGCGAATCTCTTGGTTCAAGGCAGAAGAACAGACCAAAGATCATTTCATGGTTCATCTGGGCTGATGCTCAAAATTTCAAAATACTCTCACATGGTACAACACTATATAAAAGGTGAGAGAAACCAATTAGGACCAATAGACATCTGAGAAGCGTATCTAATAAGCTCCGAGAGGTGTTAAACTAGTATAAGACTTGTGAATGTGCTTACTCCAACGTCACAGCTAGTATAGCATCAAGGAAACCTACTTTGTTAATTTAGATTTCAACCAAGCCGAACTATGATAGACTTCTTGTGCGATGGCATCTCAGATAGAAGCTTTACTTGTCGTATAGATTAGTATCTATATATTTTGCTGTCTGTGGCCAGTAATGCGAAGTAGTGAAAAAAAATCTAGAAAAAAGTAATCGGAAGTATACGTAATGCACTACTCATAAGGTTGCTGAAAATTCTTTGACAGCCCACGACCAGTTTTGCCCTTCTTGGGGCTCATCAGGTAGGCGCAGTCCTGGAGTTTCCGTCAACCTTATGTTCTACTTAAACCCAAAAACCAAATTGATTTGCAACCGAGTGTATTTATCGTAATCGGAAGTAATTTCTATATAAATAGGAACGCTGCTACTCAAAACTTGAGGTTACAGTGATAGCAGTGAGGAGTTCTGTTTTTCTAATGACACTCATATTAGATGGAGTGCTAGTAGTACGGCCCCACAGAAGTAATATTTTCCCTGGGGGCGAAAGTATCATCATCTTGTTCGGTCACGGAACAGATTTTGAGGGAACTAAATGCGGTAGATCACGCGAAGTTACCACAAACAAGCCGTAGGAAGACACAGTGCCCAAGTGTTGAAACATTCACTGCATCCCCCGGTTACATATCAATTTTACAGCACTTAGTTACGTGTTCCATCAAGCCTTAAACTTAAATCATATGGTGGTTTGCCATGTGCAAAATGCGTCATCCATTGGGCTCTCACTGCCTGAAAAGTGACCTATGAATGGCACTTACACCCTTACCTAAATCGGAGACACTGTCTACGAAGGTTGTTTCATAGGCTGTTTCAGTTGCGCTTCAGACACTCTGTACTACGGACGAAGATTACCTTAAAGAATGCAGAAATTGTGCAAAATATGTAGACAGATATAATGTGAAACAATGCAGGTGTATGTAGATAACAGACTGAATAAAGAAAATAGGTCTCAGGTCTCTCAGCTCCGACTCAGATTATATTAGGAATGTATAACGTTGTCGAGATTTCCTCCATTCGAATAAGGCTGACTCCAACTAGTAACAGACGCATTTTTCGAAGACTGTCGTGACCAACCGTAGAGAATGAGCAACCATCCGTTTCTAAAAATGGTCTTTTATATCAGACAATCCTTGGACAATTGGTCATGAAACAGGGGAATAACGGCTACATACGCAACTATCTCCCCTGTAAACCCCAAGTAGCCACAACGTAGGGGAGGTAGTTTTAAAACTTCAAAATGCCCAGCTATCCGCCAACGGTAATAAGTTCGTCCAGAAACAACTGTACACTGGGAAACCAGCTAAGGCGCGGTTTGTTCCATGCATCGGTCACGAAAAACCACCTCTGGAAACTTTGTAGGGTTGTCATTTCCAGGCCACTGCTGGCAGCCACCGTAAGCGATAGGTTAGAAGCAGTTTCTATCTGAATGGTGTTCTGCAGTCAATCCTGGGTTGATTTACCAGCACTCCAAGGGCTTAGTGTGCTAAAGCAATGACTTCGCAGGCCCACTGTGAAATATCTCAAGAGCTTGACCTCACTCTGTCTGCATCAGGCAGGCGGGCTTTCGAATGTGCTGAGAACAATCCTAGCGTACATCCACTGTGACTCCATTTATTGTGACTAGCCATAGCATACACAAGCCATTAACACTGTGTGCGAAGACTGCTGACTAATCAGCACTTATAATGTTCATCCACTGTGTTTCTGTAGCCTTCAAAATCACCCGACGAAGGTGAGCTATGTTAGCCGACCCGTTCTGACTGAAATCTCACCGTATAATGCAGCACATAATGTTGAACTTACTGAGCGATATTTCGGCTTTTTTGCACCAATAATGCACAACCTAATGCTATTTTGATTTATTCCGTTTCTCAGGCGGACTGCTGATGTGCGTGCAGTTGGTTATACGGAGTTATATGTGCTATCAAGGGACGACATAATGGAAGCGCTGGAGGACCATCCAGAAGCCGAGGTCAGTTTTATGTGTCTCTGTGTATGCCACAGCCGGCAGCGTCACAGGGAAAGTTTTTATTAACTTGAGGTTCTTTATAAAAGCAACATATTTCTACGCTTACACAACTTCCAATGCTTGTGGACTGCAACCTACAAATCTTGTCTTGCGTGGGCAATATCCATAGTTCTAAAAGTTCACTGGTCTCTCTTCTCTTGGCGGATGTAAGACGGTCGGTATTTATGTTTTCAGAAAGTAAACCTTATGTTCGCGCTGATTCCTTGCAATGCTACGTGGAAAGGACTGTAGACGGGTGCAGACAGACTTGCGATGCATTGGCTTAAGATCTTTTGCAGAGTGACCGATCAGAGTAATCGGAGATGCTCAAATGGTCAATACGAGAAAACTTGCCAGTGAACAAAGCTCCAGCTTGACAGCCACTGTAGACTGCACGCACCACCTATATTAATACTAATGCTAATAATCGTTCAGTTGTAACACATTTTTGATGCCCAGCTTCCATGACACCCAACAGACTCAGGAGAGGTGATATACTGCCAGACTGGCCAGGGTTAGAAAAGAGCGACAGATTTGCTGAGATTGGGGCCTTCAAGTCAGTGGGTTTGCACCTAGACCACCAAAGTAAGTCATGCTTCAGTACCATCTAAGGCATCAGAGGAATGCTTTGGAATATCAGCCCGCTGCCTACGTCACGACCAGTGCGCACCATCAAACCGACCGGTTTCGTGCTACGTCTTCCTGTAGGCATGGTAACACTAGTTCCTGTGAGTCCTTGCGATTTAATTGTGACCGATTTGCAACTCCGACCAATCTGTGCAGTCCTGAAATCCAGACAAATCTAACTGGAATAACGTTTAGCTTGAAACCATTATGACACGCACTGTTAAATTGGACGAACATGTTTCATCAGACTGTATCCCTAAGGGGAAACAAACTTCGGAGATCCACTGTGGGACTCTAATTGGAATTGAGTCTGAAACCGTACAATTCCAACTACCTAAGTTGCAAAATCTGTCAACGAATTAGCAAGGAACACACTTAATTCGAAGGTAAAGTCTATCTGCGTGCTCGACAGCTACCTTGAGAAAATCTGGCAACGGGGATGGTTTACAGTCTTTGGGTAACGAGTGACTAGTTATACAACCAATCTGTTTCGTGGATAATCTCGTTTGTCCGGTAAAACGGTGAGAACGATGGGAAACAAACTGTAAAGCTGTTAAGGCCAGGGTTGACAAATCTTTTACGTTTTTACAAACCTCCAGACAGACGGCATCCAGGGTACATGAAAATGGCA
Organism: Clonorchis sinensis; assembly: GCA_003604175.2. Lineage (NCBI taxonomy): Eukaryota > Metazoa > Platyhelminthes > Trematoda > Opisthorchiida > Opisthorchiidae > Clonorchis > Clonorchis sinensis. The sequence continues at coordinate 210,416,957 of CM030369.1, forward strand.
TCTTGCGAAACTTGAATGCACATAAAAATGACACAAATCAACTCTCAGATTGAGTGATTAGTTGTAGCTCATCGACTCACAGATGATTGACATTACTTTTTATTATTACCAGGTCTGTCATATTTTTAATTCCCCATATCTAGCAGCGTCGAAAACTTCATTTCGTTATGTATGATTTCAGTAAAAAGTATCTCATGAAGTTTTGCACCTGTAGAAGTTAGCACCTTCTCATTTGGTAAATTTGGGTTCACCTGCACCATATAGATCTAGAATTTTCGGTCCTCAAAATCTGCATTGTGCACATACTCAAAATGGCCGCTCAAGCTGATAGACAAAACACCCTAAGCGTCCCGAAGTTGAATAACAATCATTAGATCAGTTACCCCAGTTTACCGCTCACACACTGTTATTCATGCACTTTCTAGGATAACAAAGTGACTCTCCAACGGGAAATCAGGACATCAGGTGGAAAACTGGCACCAATAACCAGAGTACCGCACTCTAGAAAGTGAAGTAAAACCCTCCACCCCACTAAGAATAGGGAATCGGAGAAAATAACAAATGTGATATTCAACTTAAATGCAGTTTTTAGGAAAAAGGAATGACATATTTAGGGATATCTGTGAGTAGAAATTGCGCACAAAATCTTAGGATGGAATCGAATTTTCGTCAGCTGTGTTTAGGCAATCGACCAAATACTTTGTGGTTATTCGGCCTATCCGATTATTCTGCAAAGTGATGTGCTGGTCGGTCTAGGAATCAATGTACAGCTACTACGGAACAGATTGGGTTTTCGTAGAACAAACTTGGGAATATTCGCTAGAAGTGCAGCTTACAACAAATTCGGCTAGGAATTCGAACTGCCTCAAATGCTGCCGATCTGATGAGATTTCCACAAAATCAGTCCAAACCGGCCTTTCAAGGTTCGGAGTATAAACGCCAAAAGACTAAACAACAGGAGCAAGTTATTTGCACCAGGCGTAGTGCGAAATCTCACCGTGAAGCAAAAATACGAGGAAAACTCGCATTCCACTGCCGTTTATATGAATAAAACTTATTCTGTGATTTCATCATCTAACTTAAAAACGCCTACGTGCTTTCACCAAACATGTAATCTTGATTATTTTATTATCTATGTGTTTGACCGCCATTTCCTGCATTACAAGACGGCATTTTGTGGACACTCCAGTAGCTTGGTACGGCTCTGTTTTCATGTGAGGTGTGATATTTCACGCTACTTTAAGTCCTGTCTTCCGTAGATAAAGAGCTGTGCCGCATTTACATGTTAAACGCTACATGACTGAGATTACAAAGTATGCAATAGTCTCTAGTAGCCAATAGGAATACTTAGCTATATGTCTGTCCCTCAAATGTATAGCCAATACCCTTGGACATTGTAGTTCAAAGTCTGTAGGATGCTGCGTCTGGAGTCAACATTATTTACAATCGGTTTCACTCATTAAAGGAAACCAAAATTTTCACTTGGGTTCACAGAGATATTTCAGACGACTCCGTCACCAATGAGCGAGTGAAAATGCCTTCATATAGGGAAATGCTTCCGCTGGATACATCTATACATAGATAAACAAGTCATCTATTTCCCTACACTGGATGTTGAATCTTTTGTCAATCAGACACTCAGAAAAGCAACCGCTTTCACTGGATTTTGCAGCAACTTACCAAAGGAGCGACTGTTTCTCGACTAAACTGCGTCTTCCGACGAAAACAGCAAATCAAGCGGAGCAAAGCTTTACTAGTCGCTGATCAGAGTACACACTGAAGTTGCTAGTGACGCAAGGGACATCGTCGATAGACTAAAGCAAATTCAACTATGAAAAATCCCAGCTTTGCTAACGGGGGTTGACTGAGTTACTACCATTATACCGATGGGACGGAGATAAGTATGAGTACATCGTAATTGTTTTCTTTATTCTATATTGAGAGAAAACGTCCATCCATTTCTTGACATATGGGAGTGTGTCTCGTTTGCTTTCATTCTGCGCTATTGAATCGGTCGTATTTGGCTTCCTGAGTGATCTCCAGATGAAATTCCCTGGGAAGATTTTCATGTTTTTCTCTTTTATTCTTGAATTCCATTGTGCTTCAACGCCCCTCGATCTGCTTGAGAAGTGTCCGAATATAGCTCTGTTTGTGACAATTTGGATGGTTACTGTCGTGGCTCAGGAGTTGATCCACATGAGTCGCCTTTCTGTAGATTTCAGTCTGTAGCTGTCCGTTCGGCAATCCAGTGATAGGCTGCTGGTATCATGCTACATGCTACCATGTATGGATTTGGATTATGAGACTTGTTGATCTTCCAAAAGAACATGACATTCGTGCATATCACACGCAGCACAAAATTGAGGTTCCTGGATCCTAGACGTCATAACATGAAATGGAACGTTTTACATGAAAACCACCGGAGTCAAGACATTTTCGGAGCTGTAAGCAAGAAGAGCATGCTGAAGTTTGTAGGGCTGAGGTAAACTCTGTGGGTTAGATTAGCTACATAGGCATAACTTTCCCAATTATATGAGCTTGGGTATAAATGGTCGGCGAGTAATTTGCTATAATGTGCATATATGATTTACACGACTGATATAGATGCAGTTTTAAAACCTGCTACAATTTAGGCGTGATCATAAACGAGGGATTCAGCTTAGTATTCCGTCAAGACCTAATTGGTTTTCGAGAGAGTATATTCTACGAATTTCGTACGAGTGCTTTTGATCTGAACATAAGATCGATGGAAACTCAGGGAATTCTCCTACCCGATGAGCTCTAAGAAGGGCTAAGGCCATCGTGGGGTTTTGAACTGTTTTAATCTCACGGGTAGCGTTCCTTTACAATCAAAAGTAGTAGGTCTTTGCATTTTTTATCGTAGAGATGCATTGTTCAGCAGACAAATAAAGGGTGCAGTAAACGCAGGCGTGATGTCTGGTTTCGAACGGTTTGCTCAAAGTCAGTGGGAAACTGTGTAGGATTTTCACTATGCTTCAAATAATTACGATGTTCATTGATTTAAAAACTAATCCCCTTCTATGACCATAGGCTGTGTATTGCGCCGCCAGATCCAAACTGCTTTGCAGTTGACAGACCATTTGGTTACTGAATAAGGCAGAAGTGAAGGGCAGGAATCTTCGGGTGGTCTTACTGCCTAAAATATGTTTGACGGCTTTGAGTTACCTGCAATTTCGCCCCAAGTTGAGCTGGTACATAAAGGGCAAAAATTGACACAGAATTTGGCAAATTAACTGCGAACTGTCATGCTTGTCTGTCCGCCCATTGGGAAACGTACGGGCATGCATAGCATTCACACAGGCTAAAAAGATTGTCAATAATTTTTCGCTCTTTTGTAGTCACACTTTAGTCAGTCATTTATTCTCAAAAGGGCCTTCTTACAAGTTAAACCTTTGCGTAGTTTCAGCAAGTTCAGTCTTTTTGTAATCGAGTGTAATCTTCGTCTGATCGCTATTCTTCAAAATCCCCTACAAAGATTATCACTTGTTCGAAATTGTTCACACACACTTGAAGTTGATTCAAGATGAAGGCGGAAATCTCAAATCGTACCAGATAATTCAGATGCCGATTGAAAAAATTAGTCCATACTCCTATATGTGACCCTCTATATGAGGGGATGCAGTTTAGGCGAAATGCTTAGTTTGGTTACACTAAAAACGTCCCTAGTAAAAGCGCGGATTTTCCACGTGCTACCCAAGCTTTATTAACACGAACTCGCATAACAGGATGAAGCATGCAAAAAGCCCGCTCTCGAGTTCGCTCTTCTTTGAAAATTGTAATCAATAGGACAACAAAGGTACTTAGATTGTCATAAAGTTATTATGATAGTAATAACACTAAAACCAGTAACTCCTAAAACCCGTCAAAAAACGAATTCGGTTGAGTGACAAGCTTAACATGCATAATGATCAAAAATTTCATTCAAGGAAGCTGCCTATTATGTAGTTAGGCATTACGATTATTAAGTTGCAACGTTGCTAACCTGTCATCGTATTTTTCAGATGTTCATGAAAGACGCCGCCAGGCGACGTTTATATGGTTCTGGTGGAGGTCCTAGGCCTCGGCGAAGCTTATCAGCATCTCAGTATCAGGGACCTTCAACCTCCACACAAGAAACAAGGAAGTTGGAAATCGGGTTCCGGACAAGTGAACGTCAATCACACATTGAGGCTAACATATCAGACTTGGTATCTCAGTGAGTAGGGATCTAACATTTTTGCTTATTTCTGACACCTCTTGTTATCCCAACACAATCCGACTCATCGGCGCACAATTTTGTCCGTTTCAGGGTAGAATCTACAAGAGTTAAAAACACCCTTGAAAACTTCTCCAAAACGTGGCAAACACTCCTGGTAAGTTAAACCTACCGGTTCGCTAATCTTTGTCACAGAAGGACCTTGTTCAGGCGTACGAGGATGAAATAAAGCAACTAAGACAGGAGCTGGACGAAAGAAGGTCGTAATTGGGGACGAAACAGGCATTTACACACTTTCAGTAAGTTGTAAACATTGTTGGCTTAGTTCTGAAAACAAAACGATATGGGAAGCTTACGAGAAGATAATTGGTAGTCTTAATCCGTTAGAGCTTTCAGAAGCAAACTTGTGAAAAATAACTGGTCTGATTGCTGTTCCTAATCTTATCAAACAGCACCTTTCGATATTTCATGCTTGACTTTTTGGGCATCGCTGACGAGAGAGTTTAGCTTTTGCAGCGTCCCAACTTCTATTCAAGACATTTCTCTTTCCAACCGGTATGGCTTCTAATGAAGATTCGCACGGCTCTTCGGCATGAAGCCAAGTCACAAAGTAATTCCTTTATCCAAATATATGTCTATAGGCACCTGAATGAATGGGTCTTTTTAATATCACAACATCGTGAATGAAGATGAACATATCGGAAAGTTAGATTGAATGAACTATGATCCATAGTTTTTAAATGTTGAAAGGCGAGTCTCCGGTAAAAGAGGAGTTATCACGATCATCTGACTGTGTTTTAATGTCACGGGCGTTGATCTAACAGCCACCAACTACTTTGTGATCAGACAACGTGAAAGTATTGACGAAATCGCCGAATCAATTTGATAGGCTACCCAGGTTGTTTTTCAGCCCATACAAAAGGGGTACTAAGACTTTTGAATCTTGGCTGGTTTAGGGGGTATTGCAAATTGATGGATCAACACAGCTATGAGATGGACTACGTCAAGTTTATCTCCTCATCATTTTCAAGCCTTTCTTCCGGGTCGAGCCAAGTGTCCGGCTGCTTAACATGGCTCCGGCAGGCTAACTTCGCAACCATAGGCCCCAGCCGTATACACAAAATCTTTTTTACAAGTTCTCCGTCCAGCGTAGCTTACCCAAAACAAAGCAGATTCGCGCTAACAGCAGATCAGTACAGTGGACCAACAGACACATTCAAACATCTTGGGCATATCTAATTCCTGAACAGAAAGTTGAATTTCAGGGAACTTTTAGGGCTTTCGTTTGTTTAACGAGAAGTTCAAATCTTCCGACCAGTAAGCAAGACATTTAAACAGGTGTTGGTATCGCAAAACGAATAGCCAGAAGGGGTAAAGCCTAAGCCGGTGCAAAACCCTATTCGCAAATCAGTCTGAACCGAACTTTTAATGCTAACAGATATCCTTTGACACCTAAGGTCTATCTATTTTCAAAAGTCGCTAGAATAACCTTCGATTTTGAAATTCTGCAATTTAATCTCTCCCAGGGATTGCTGAGTGAGCTGGAGTCATAAGAAGGTTTAATCAGCTTTTTCAAAACGAACAGCTAACACATCCTCCTCAACACAGCACTACTTAATACTAAGTTAGTTTGCCCTTATTTGGGCACCAGTAGTGTTAATGGAAGAACGCTTAGGATAAGCCGGCGTACTGACCGTCTTCGTGATCTCTAAGGGTGCTTTGGACAACGAAATAAACTCATTTGTATACCAATTTGATTTTGACGGATGAATCACCTAGAACCCTTTTGAATCTCTCGTTTATGATGTCCTCATCCTCAACTAGAACATAAGGTTGATAGAAACTCGGGGCTGCATCTGCCTGATGAACCCAAAGAAGGGTGAAACCGGTCTTGGACCACTGAAGAGTTTTCAGCAAACTCATGAGTAGTATAATACGTCTATACAATGTTTCTTCAGAACTTGCAGTGGATATATTCCGAGTCTACTCTAAGAAATAATTAGCAACTGATCGCTCGGCAGGCTTATGTTTAGTAATTTCTGTGATTCGAGTCAAGACTTCCCAGATGAAATATCAAACCTAAAAGTCGAATAACTCTTTGGATCTCCGAATCTGCTTCGCAAACTCCAAACATTAAATCTTGTGTGCAACATATGGTATACTCTTGTTCTCCGAGGCATCCTTTAGCTAGGCAATCTATGTTACACTCTGTACACTCAGTTGCGTTAAATGGTGAATTTTAGTGTGCTTGGTAAAAACCAACGCGCACTGTTCGACAAACTTGTGGGATCTAAGATAGCCTTTTGTGGGCTATAAAGAGAACACCTACCTACAAGAGCCTTGGGAGAGTAACAGAATGAGAGCATAGAATTGAAATCTACCTGCATCTGACAAGAACTTCGTTCGTTGTTCTCGTTTGATTCAGTTCACACCTCCTAACGTTAGCGTTTTTATACCAAATCATACCCTTTAGAAATTCATCCAGTTTAATTCGGTTCTGAGGGTCAAAAGACAGCAAATTTCAGGTGGTAGCTTTCTGTTCTGGAGTACTTCTATATTGGAGCATCCCCAAAATGGAAAAAAACACTGAAACTGGTGTGAGACGTTATTTGGCACATGGTAGAGGTCTCACTGACGAAGTCAGAATAGAAACCTCTCGTGAATCCTGCTGGGCGTACATTTTCACTTCCAATCAGCCTCAATGTTTCGTCGTATTGCCTCTGACACGTCAACAAACGACGGAGCTATAAGTTCACGACCTGATAACTCAAATGTTCTACGAAATCTTTGCAATTCGTAGTCCTTCGACATCTTGTGTATTTCTATTCTTTTGCAACAACAGATCAGTTGTCAACACTATCGTTTTATTCGTAGTAATGCTCGCACAGTTTTATTGCACAAAGTAATGAACTCCGAAAAGTGATTACCGCAGCTGGTGTGCTATAAATCTACACATAGAGTGCGCTTTCTTTTTGTATCTACTGAACGAATGCGCATTCTAATCCGTCTCCGGATTGTGCTGGCTTCCAAAATCACTTACGATTCCTTATCTGATATCGTCGTTATGCCAAATGATGTCATGACTTCTTTGTGTAAACCTCTGACCGCAAATGTTCAAGCGGGCTGGGAGCTGGTTGGGAGTGAGTCACGTCTTGCTAACACCGCGTATGAGTGCTCCAAGTTATCGTTGATACATATTGCACCCGATTCACTCGCCGCCAAGGCGCTAACTTTTACAGGTAAAAATGTTACGAAAATCTGAAAATTTAATGATGAGGCTTTACAAAGAATTAAAGAGACCCGGTGAGGATCGCTTAAGTAGGCGTAGTGATATGTAGCTTCCTTGCACGGACATGGTATAAACACCCCAGTTTTGAAACTTCACTTCCGTTAAATCAAGTCCAGAGCTGCTGCTGATTTCTTCGAAACGGCTACTAAATTTAGTCTCCATGTTACTGCCTTTGCTTGAAATTTTGATCCCTACCTGATCTGCCACTGTCCTTCAGGAGCGCTTAAGCTCTCCGTGTTCCAGTAGGATGCCGATGTTCTACAAATTTGTTTCAGTGGATTTTAATACAACCAACTTCGTCATTAAGTTAGATGGCACCACCAGTATGTGACCACAGCATGCGCCACATCTGTCCATCACCTGAACTGGTTTCGCGTTACAACTCAGTGTCTCCCACTCTAAAGTCATGTCAATTTGTTGTCTCAGAAGCTTAAGCTTATCAGTACTGTAGTAAATACATGAAATATTTCGACAGTGAAACTCTTCAATTGCAATGCATTCTTGTGGCTGTTTAAAAAAACAATGAGCTGCAAAGGGACTGGTATACTGCTGTTATTGATGATCATGATGCGCAGGATTCACAAACGTGAGACTTTCGCGAGTTGCGCAGTTTGACCTTCCACAAACACGGAGTAAGCTGAGATGCATTTGCAATCGCTGGATCGGATGTTAAAACCATCTCTTCCAAGAGCTGTTTTCTTTGCGTCACGACCCTTACATTGTGGGGAAGAATGCAGAATAGTATATACATGTGAGCGATTTTCGCTTTTACATTTTAATGAACAGTAAACTGCACTGAACACTGGGCTTTCGGAGTCAAGGTTCTTTTTCACACATTGGGATTCAGACCAATGAGTACACCAACCCTTGTGGGTAGGTGATCTCACCTAGTTGTTCTTCCCCCTTCCTGCTGAAAACTGACATTTAGCTAATTTCCACGCAATGAATTCCGCCACTGCTAAATTATCGTTGTCGTATTTAGGAACTATGTTACCAGTTTGCACGGTAACTGTCTTACTTTTTCTTCCTTATAAAGCCAAAGCTGTAGCCCTCCCAACTTTCTGCAGATTCTATTAGATTGAACACCTTTGTTTAATCTAGATATATTGTTCACTAAGTGATCTACAGCCGTATGAACTTCATCTGTTTGTTATGTTCAGTCTTCCAGATACACGTGGTCCGATGGAACGATTTTGGATAACGAAACTAAGTGATATGGACTGGCAGAATCGTTGTAATATACACTTCGTTTTGAACCATTACATGAAACTTAACCAATGTTCTGCTGCAAATCACAGTTTGTATTGTGCCTTATACTGAACATAAAAATACTATTTTCTGACTCCATTGACCAGTTTTATTATTGCGCTGCCTCTACCCGTAACGTGTACATTGAGGATTTGGTTTATTATTCGGGACAAAACATACTTTCGTATAGAAACGGACCACAAACTTCGCAGCGCTCAGCAAAAGTAGATTCCAAATCGGTGCCTGTAATGCATGCTTCCAAGTTTTTAGGTATAAGACGGATGCCCTGATGTACGTGTAACCGATTGTCACTTTTGACTTTTTTCATCTGATTAACGTTTAGTTTATTCAACCACCAACTTACTGATTCCTTGGACTTCGGTTAGGGCCGGTGCTTTAAATCTTTCAGGACTAAGGTAGACATGTAAATTACTTCACCTCCGTATTATCATAAAGTTCTTTTTGTACGAAGTATTGGATTAGTATTAAGAAGTATTTGGGCCGATTTCTGTTTCTGTTCTTCGGTTTTCCATACTTGCATTCAACAGTGTTGGGAAATCGACGTTGCAGCACTTGCTGTGTGACTGGCAAACCCATTAGAGCGATTCTTTCATATAGTTTGGCCTGTAGGGCAATGTTCTACTAAATCCGTTGGAAATAACCTATATACTTCTACATAATTATGCGTCACATTGAGCGATTTCCGTGACATTCGCTTGCTTGTGCAATATTGTGCGGTTTGACGCCTAAGCAGTTCCAACACCCCGAGTTGGATTTGTTCGCGAAATATCTCCCGGGCAACAAATGGCTAATAAAAACCCCGTGGAACCCAAGATGTACCATAAAGGTCAGAGTTCAACAAAACGTGATCCGACGTGTGTTTATAAATTTCAACAGTTGTTGATTTGGGCCGCACAGAGACTACCTGATCAGATGTTTCCTTAAGTTTGACTTCAATAGACTGATTGAACTAGGTAGTTCTGGTACTACTGGGATGGCCACTGGCTCAGGACCAGCTTTCATTGCCGTGACAGCTTAACAATGAGATATCCGTATGCCTAAGGTTTGCCTATCCAGCAGCTTTGACAGGGAAGCGAAAACGACTAAAAGAACGTTGCCAAAGACCCGGGAGAATGGACAATCGTGGCACTATAGTATTAGGATGATCACAATTTCATTAGCTAAAAATTTGCAACATAGTCATGTTGGGATGATACTATTCGAAGAACATGTTCACAGAAGTCGATTACCCTAAGAAACGAAAAAAAAGAAGAAATCACTCAATTTGAATGCCCTTCTTAATAAGTGCTCTTTTCCTATGTATCAGGCTACTTTGCGCAACTTTGAGAAAATGGAAAGGTTTCACTCTCGAGTGAGAGAAATCCCACAAATAGCGAAAGACTATTAATTATCCCAAAGCATTAGCTCCTCTGAGAGTTTCCCCTCTAGTGTGGGAAATGTCGCTGACGACGCCTGTTCCAAACGTACGTTAGTTAAACTTAAAAAAAGCAACCGTATTCATCCACAGGCAAGTACGGCATATCTACTGAAGTTTTAGTCAAAATACCCAAATATACGATCAACACTTGAAGAAGTGAATTGTGGAAGGTAGACCATAAAAATATGCGTATTGCAGCAACAGAATTTACGCTTGAGGAATTCGTTGCTTCGTGAGCCAGGTGCTTCATAGTTGATGGTCACTGGCTAACGCCCAACAGTCAGTTACGTTTGTGGAGTGAGCGGAACAAAAGACTACTCTGGACTTGTGAAGAATCACCCTCAGCTCATTGTCGCTTTCGAGAGAAAAACAACAAATTGAGGCAGAGACGTAAAGATGAGTAGCATATCTGAACCGGAATGAACCACCCGAAAACAGCAATAAACCACTTTCTTCTCAGTTGGTCGTGCTTGTCATTAACTCCATGATAATCGTCACTCTCCTGAAACAGTCCAAAGACACAAGCTCGCTTAAGGAACTTCAGAAATATCTGAAGGATAGCACTATTCCTGCGGAAATCAGTAAAAACATTCAATTCCTCAATCAGACTCAGATCCTGAAACACAAATGGCAAGTCCTACTGAGAAATTTAATCAAATCTGTAACCCCCAAACGGGCAACTTGAGTGACACGCTGTTAAACAGAGCGTTAGCAAGCAAATTCTCTGAGTAGACTTACTTGAGACCTCTTTGGTACCCGATGCCCTCGATTTATACGTTCCTGTCATTGATAAGAAACCCATCAGCAAGCTTGGCCTAATAATATCCAGTCCGCAAACATAAACGCACAATTTTTCGCCGTTAGCGTTGGACGCCATATTTTGAGGGGCATTGTCTCTGGGTTCCAAGTTGTATTCTTCAGATTCTATTATACTATACACTTTAAAATTGATAAGAAATGCAGGATTGTTTTGACAGGTAAAAGGTTATGAAAAATAAGTACCATTCTACCAGATATACCTAAATGATAACTGAGGACAACAGTAGGCAGTTTATACTAAAAATGGCACTAATGCCACATTTTAAACAGTCAAATTCCTTGGTGCCGATACTCTTGAGCATACCAATAATACCTTGGCTCTATGGTACCCAAAAGTTAACAAACCTGTTCTACCTCTCAGGTCTATCCTCGACGTGCCCAATTCTTCCTATCATTCATTGAATAATTGACTAGCTAGCATGCCAGAACGAATTAGAAGAGGAATTTCAACTCACATTTATAGACATACTTTCCAGTCGGTTCACTCGCTCACTCATTTAGACCACGAAAACCGTCCCAAGTCCTCTCTCACCCTGTGACTTTAGTTACCAATCTTCCACTCAGTGAAACCATGGTACATGTTTGTGGGTTTTTTGAATAATCTGGCATTATTTTAAGTACTTAGACGGAAATTCAGAAAATAATCCCTGCTTTGAGCGCACAATGTCCGGCTTGGCTTCAGCAGAAAAAAATATACCGACAGAAAGACAAGGATGCGATGAAACCTCCATCCATGAAGAAATCCAAAAATCCACATCTAAATGCACTCATTGAACAACTTAGATTGTCTTCTAGTTACACGAACAATACACCTGTACTTTTCACTGATAAAATTAGACCAGTCGAACTGCGTTACACAGTTTCGCTTAAGTTCACACTGCTAACAAGTTTACTGTTCAACCTGAGAGCACCGGATAGCTTAAGAATCCCGGCGTCGATATTCTAAAGAAGACCAATGGAACTATGCAACTCAGAGTCCAACGAAAATATACTCGCTTTGCTAATTCTGTTGCTCCTCAACAGGGGCGTAATATAATCAAATGTTTGACTTACAGAGTAATGGACACGTACACTAGGAAGTAAAATGCTTATAGCCGGCGCTTAAGAAGAGCTGATGTCCAGAACGATTCACACTATAAACTATGCAGTCCACGAAACCGGGAATTAACAACACAATTAAACAAACACACAACATAAAAGGAAGCATATCAACATCTGTCCGTCTCTCAAGGGAGAGACGTTTTCTGAGCTAACCGCTAAAAGACATTATTTAGACGTTTCATTTCCAACCCGAATATCAGGCACCTTTAGAAATATAAACCGCTAAGCTCTACCGCCAACTTTTCTGTACTCATTCGCATGCTCGCGCCAGGCATCCTATTTTGCTCGTATGATAAGGTTTGTGTTGGAGTGAGTACGAGATAATAAGTCGATATCCACCGATTGTGGGTGGAGGAAACCTGACTCAAGGGCGATTGTATCACATTTGACCGCAACCGAGCATGTCATAAACAAAGCACACGCCTTTCATGCCGAGTTCACCCGAATGGATTGATACTACTGTCAACTGCAGAGGACATGATGTTCCACAAGTCCGGATAATGCATGAGTTCTGTGTTGACAAACGCACCAAAACGAACCAGTTTTGCTTTCACAACCCGTGGGAGATAAACAACTGCCCTGCTGCTTCCAGAAAGATTATTGATTTTTTTGGCCAACCAAGTAGACACCAAAGAATGAGGTGGGCCTATGGTCCTCATTGACATCACCGTTAACAGCAACAACACTGTGGGAACAATGGGGTTTAGGTGATGCACATCCGCGGCAATTTATTAACTCAAAGCCTTATAATGAAGAGGACGTAAATCTGGAGCGGCCTAAAGCCGTATATCGCAAAAACCGAGCTTTTTTCACCTCCAGGCACTCATTTGGACAATTTTAATAAAAAAAATTGACAGAATGAACGCCTCCGACTTACGCATACGGCCCTGTTTCCTGGAAACACTAGTAGAATATAATCAGTAGCTCCTCTTGAATCTGAGGCCGTGGTAATGAAATCAATATTAACTAATCTGCAGAGTGCGAAGTGCTGCTGCAAGACTGGGTGGTCTCGAACCCTGATCGTTGCAGTCGTCCTGGATGGAGATTCCGAGACGAGGCATACCAATGGTTAGAGACATCGTCAGACATGGCCCAGTCGCTCCATTAATGGTGCTCATCTATTCAAGCTTTTACCTTCAATGTATAGCTCCTACCACAGCAATCCAATTAAATTCCACTGACAACTCTGTATTTACATATCAGTTATATCAGCTACGCCTCCAATTCGCAGCTATCTACTTCATCTTCGTAAATCATCCATGAACGAAACTGTGGCATCTAGAATCACTGTACGGCAAGTACGCAGCTCTTACAGCTGATGATGATGGTGATGACATCAGCTAATGAGATGATGGCTCGGACAAAAGACGAATATCGTATCTTCAAAAGCTGAGTGAATCATGGTTTGGGGAGAAATTCTTGCAAGACAGAATAGTTAATTACAAAAATAGGTTGGAGTGGAGGATTATTTTGTGTCCCAAAGCACACAAGCACCCATTCCATTTGTTTTTTCCCCAGATGATTTAATTCCTTTTCCACCTAGGTTACATCACACAGTCGTGACTATCGTTCTGAAACCATCAGTGGTTGAGTTGATTATTTTATCTTGCGGATTTCGACTCCTTCGAAAACAAATATTTATAGCGGTTAGGCTCTCAGAGCAGGACACATGATGTTTCTATTTGCTTCCAGCTTGAAATCGCATGTTAATTGGTTATATTTTGTGTACTTCTGCCAAAACAAATATTTATTGCCTAACGCATGGGTATGTGTCATAATTTCATATGGCTTTGATAGTACTATGCACTTAATGGTATCAGATCTACTCTTTTTGGAGTGTATGTTCACGAAATTTAACTGGAATCAGAAAGTTGACGGAATACCCTATATGCTGTAAAATTATTAAACAGTCATCTTGCGTAACATCTACTTAGGGAACCTGAAGATTCTCGTGTTTTTAAATCCACAAAACAAGCTCCAGTGACTTTAGTACAATTAAGAAGACATCAGTGCAAGTGCGCTCAATAAACGTCGCGGCCAAACGAGGAGCCACGAATGCAGCAGTGAAACACTAAACTCATACTGGCACAGCTACCAGTGAGACTCTTGCTTACTCTGTTATTTTATACTTGGTCACTCAGTAAAAACTCAAGCTCAAAGCGGCAATTGAAGTTAGTTTTTGGTTTGGAACCTAAGACGTCTTATTTAAATGGTCCTTTACTTGCAACCTATTCCTACTTTTTGTCCATAGATCCCGGAAAACGGCAACCACGGTAATCGAAACAGCTACTCCAAAACCTCACCACTCATGTTGCCGCTCTTCCGCCTAGAATTCTCATGCTGTTGCAACCATTTGAAAATACTCAGCTGAAGTTCCTCGAGGGTAAAATAGTACTCCTAGATCATTTTTCAGGCAAAACAACGCCGCTGGCAGTACGCAAAATAAGAGCATATTTAATAACTGATATAAACAGATAACTCTATAGAAAACGGGTTCGGAACAAGGGAGGATGTAGACTTAATGCTTCAGCGATAAAAATTCTTGCCAGAAATATGAGAAAGATTACGGAAACTCTCGTTGATATTACGTACGGATTGATTAGGAGGATCAGTTGTTTTGCGTGATGATAATCCCAAATGTGGAAAGATATTGTTCGTTTCAGAACTCTTCCTGAAGTTCATCGAGGAAAAAAGGTTCCGAAGGTTGAATGGTGAAGACATGGTGTACGTGGAATCGGGTGAGCAGCGTGGAAACTTTGATCGGATAGTTTCGTCAGAACGGGGTACATTGGTTTTCCGCGCTTTGAATGGATCAACTGACATGTCTAGAGGAACTCTTCCTTGATCACATTCTGGGTTCGAATTGATTGTTACTTTCCGTAATTCTCCCTCTAACTGAGAGAGCTTCTGGCTCGATACGACCAAGTTGTCTCTAAGCTCCTCGCATTCTTTTATTAGCTAACAGATAGGAATATTATTATATCTGAAAAAACATACAGCCTCCTTTTCGGCCTGTAACCTTTGATTTTTGCGTTCCAAATTGCTAAGAATAGTTTTGCAGCTGGCTTCCATGTTTTTACTCTTTTCAGTCAGTTTATAGTTTATGTATTCGTAATATTTTATCTCTTGAGCTTTCTGGAAGTTATAAAATTCCATTGCACGTCTGCAAACATCCAGAATGGTTTCTGGGCTCTGGCCCATTAAAATCATTGTCCGAAATTGCTCACATGGCTGTAGGTCAACCTAAACAAAATTTTAAGTCGTTCGCTGTTCACATACCTCCATCAGCTCACAATTGTTATTCAGACGTGTTCTGCATACTGGGCACTGAACTTCGCCATCAGCAGTTTTTAGCTGCATGGGATTGTGGTCTGTGCAAAATATGTGTTTGCAGACAGTCGCAACCGCACAGATCCTCAGTGGCTGCTTGCATTTGCGGTAGTTGCAGAGCAACATGTTGTACATAAACCTTCGGAGCAAGGGATCCTATAGGGCACAGAGTCACACTATAATGGAAAAGGCAACAGTTACCATAAGCCTCCTAATGCATCATCAGAATAATGGTTGAGAGCTAAATCTAGATAGTATCAGAGTGGCTGTCATAAAGGAAGAAATGTGACTTGTTTTTGGTTCGGAATTAGAGTCACACGTTGATTAACTGTCTATATATCGAAGTTTGAGTGAACCCATCCACAAAACGCGAAAACCAGGTTTCGACAGTAAATTTTCAGATGAATCTTTTCAGGTGGAAACAACTGTTTAGATGAATGGAAACAGCACAAAGTGGTTAAATTAGTTAAACTCGCCGGTTCACAAAGAACAATGTTTCTCATGTTCAACCCCCTGAAATCGCAAAATCTGTAAGGATTTCGGAACATTCTTGAATAAAAATGGATAAGCTTATTCGGTCCCGTCGGCGGTAGGTTGTTCTGCATAAACAGAACTCGTTACGGAGTTTCTTCGTAGCTCCACATATAGGAATAGACCTTAGTTTTTCCTTTCCTACGTTTGTTCTGTTAGTTAACTGCACCAAACTCTTCAACAGTTCAGCAGTTACCTGAAAAGATTAAATTTTGGGGATGTGTTTTTTGCTTTCCTGAAAATGGCGAAGCAAAGTAGCGTGGAAGACTTTCAAAATGTTTTAAACAACTACGTGTCTTTGCCGGACGCAGCTATTTAATGCTTGCGGTGAAAACTCTTCAATGACTTAGTCATTTGATCTCAATTTTTCGTCTTGCAGTCTTATAACTTTCAGTGAGAAAATATACCACCCTTGTTGACTTTATTGTTACTGTTGAAGTATGACCCTCTAGGTACAATCAGCCACATAAAATCTCTCCAAGAATCACACTGTTTAAAATAGCAAGATGGAAAAGATCTTGGTAGACATAACTGATTGGGTAGGTTGACGAAGCAGTAGCAGCTTCTATACCTCATGCACTGCTTTTATGTAACGAAGGTTCATCCTTATCAAACAAAATTATCTAATCCCACGATGGTGCACATTCGGCCCAGGCAATATCAGTATCAGCGTGGACTAATGGTTGATGATCGGCCGCAATCCATGAAGGTGATGAGCGTTAAAGATGAATGTGATAATGATAGTGATAATCGTAAACGAACTGGAAACATTTCAAGGCTCAAAATTTCTTAGCAGGTCTAACAAAGGACTATACATGGGAGGAAGTTGGCGAAAATTCAGAAACTTTAACAGAAATTGTCCACGCTTGAGTAGAGCGCGGAAATCACCAACAACACGACCAAGTTATGTATGGGAGGAATTATTCTTGGCTTAGAGATAAATCCAACGCCTGTGATTCATACTATAAAAACTGCGCAGGCAGCATCTTCGCATTCAAAAAAGGTTGACGGAACTAACACGCCTGTGTTTTCACGTGACTTACGTAACCCATTGCTCCTTCTTCAAAGATCTTAGCACATTGCTCACGAAGAAATGGGGGAGGTTGTTGAAGATAGACATCGGCTTAACAGGGGCTTCAGGAAAGCTGGTACACTACTGAGATGTCTGTCATCTCTTTCAAGTCTGTCTTTTGCAGGCTGGCACAAAATAATCCGTTTAGATAAACCAGTCCCCAAAACAATCCTCAAAAAGTCAATCACGAACACCAGTGTTGGCAGCGTCAACATTATACCTTTCTAGCAAGCTATTTTGCCGAACTCCTGGCGATAATCTACTAGATACTCTTCCTTCTTAGTCGGCGAAGGAGATATCATTTCCCGGATACTCTTCTTTTATAGCCAGTAAAAGCTCTCTGCAGGTCACTATTAAGTCTTCTAGTCCGTCTGGAATTAATTATCTGCATTGATCATCTCCTGCATCCATTATATTCCACGGGAACTGCTTTTGCCCGGGTTTAATGCATTCTCTAGGATAACCTTGAAACAAACTACAAAAAGCCGTTAGGAAACAAACGACAATTAGCGTAAACCACATTGTCTTCACATAGATATGAAGGCCACCTCTACGGCATAATAACACAAGGTTGTGATCATGGCCAATAAACACCGCAGACTTCCTACTTGGTTCTGATTTTATTCGGAGGAATCCTGCTCAGCATTCCTGTTGCAACGGAAAGTTCAGTACGTTTTGCAGACCCGGAAATCTTGGTTCAAGCGTGGTGAGAGACTGTTAGAGCGAACTTTGAACCCTTCCGTACAAGAAGCGGCTAACAGGGTTTGGCCGCTGCTACCACAGGAGATTACATTCCAAATGCTACAAGAATCCAGTTACCCCGATGATTAATCACTGGTCCTTTTCAGCACTATCACAACTGCTTACCATCACAAACATCTCAGCTGCCACCGGTGCTTCTCCGCTTTCCGCTCTTGGATACTATGAAACTCTATTACTCCGGACAGAATATCTGCACCTACAACGACAATCTTCTCATCTTGATTATCACAGGAGAGTGGGTTCGTACAACTCTGCTTTCCACCTCACTAACTTATTTGTTTCAGTGTCGATTCTCCTGTGTTGATACTAATTTAGCAGGCCAAAAGATGTGTTAAGTACGTAGAATACAAACTGGTTCACTGTCATGGGAGCAGATAGCTGCGCCGGAACTTAAATGCATGCCTTAGAAAATCTTATAGAAATTTGGTAGAAGTAAGGTAAGCCATGCATTTGATGTACTTCCGATTGGATTATCTATTCTCCTATTTGTTTGATCTGTCAGTAGGAAAACAAACAATAGCCCCGCGCATAAACTTCGCTCAGCAGCGTTCAACCGGGTATCACGTCCGGCCTTTGGCGTTTGCACCCATGTAGTTAAAAGTCTTCCTCTTGATTTTGTCCCTTATAAAATGGTTCTTGAATCCCCGCTGCCATTTCGACACTTGGCTTTTGGATAAATCTCAGCTGATTTTGCTGGAACGCGAAAGTTGATCGGTTGTCTGTCCTTCAGAACTGAGTGAATAAGAATAGATTTCGGTGAACTTGAAAGCTTTTGGCCCGAAGTGCAAACTTTCTGTCCAAGCATCCATTAGCCTTGTGCCTGTTTGTCCTCTGTAGAACTGTTTGAGCTTCCTTTGGAGATTTCCTTTTTGAGGAATTCAAATCGTCAAATATTCTCATTACTGTAATCACATTCTCTTTAAGGTGGGGGTTCTTAACCTTGCTACCGCCCGCGGGTAACATGCATGTTTAGCTATGGCTTTCTGGTATTACGCAGTTTGAGTGTGGAAACAACCCTCCTCAACGCCACTCTGAGAACCTGCATCTGTTCCGAGAAAGGGTTGTTGACGTTCACTTTCCATCCGCTTTTGCGAACAAAACATTCACCTATTTCTATAATGGTCAACTAACTTCAACCAATGAGACATTTCCATTGGTGCAATCCGTTGTGCGTTCTCCAAAGCCTCACTTAAGTCAACAGACACCGTGCGTACGTGGGCCTTTCATATTGATCACGCCCTGCGAAATTGAAGAACTGACTACCATGTGGATGTGCTAAATTTGATCGTCCCAGAAAGTTAGGTAGCAATTTATCAGTAGTAAAAATTTAGGCACAACTCTGTGAAAGTACCGGATGAATGAATCATAGTTTGTCAGTGGTTCCAACTAACCCTATAAAGTTTCTATTAAAGAGCGACATAAATTTTGAAAGAGCTTGCAGATTTTGTGGGATTGACGTCTTAGTCCAATCGTAATAATATTGCTTTTCAGGGTTTAGATTGATAGAACAAAGCTATATAAATAACGGTGATTTGAGGCCTGTTCGGCATAGGACAATGATAGACTAATTAGCCTACTAACCGATTCATAGTTTGTGTTATTGTTACTGGAAACAAAACCGGTGTGATTCCAAGTGTTTTAGATATTATAAACAGGGATACAAATGGTGCGCGACTTAATGCGGGATGAAACAGCGGAGTAGGTCTCATCACAACAGTTGTTCGCGGTATCACCGGCAGGTCACATCAGTGGGTTCGGAATCAGTCAAATCGTCTTCACTAAACAGCCTAGTGAATAAGGCTCGAAAAACAGGTTTGACGGTTAACTGCTACTGATACCTGGAATCGAAGATGTGTGTACGAAATGCTCCGTCTTAATAGCCGTCTTAATAACCCTACGCTCAACATCCTGCATCAAATTGAGTGGTAAGCTGGTGGCCCAGCCAGTATTCCTTTGCTTTTGATGACAGGTTACACAGCCTCAATAGATTTCAGTTAACGCTGACTGATTCAACATGAGACAAGAATAAGGTATTCTTACATATTCTCAACGGAGTTCGACCGCAGATGTGGAGTTGCCCTAAACCCATTAGCACATAGCAAGGGAGAAATTGTAGAAAGTAATATGATCATGAGACATAATGCTATGTTATTAGGATGTAGGTGCACGCTGGTAAACGCTTTATCTTCTGAGTCAACCCGGTCGTTTCAAAAAGTTTCTTTCTTAAACGTGTGATAGAATTAACCAACTCATATCTATAACTTATTGGCAGAGGAACGAGATGTCGTAGGGATTTAGGGGATTTGGGTAGATTTATTTGACCTTGACTTTATATAACCAGCAGAATGGCGAACTAACTGACGTTGTGTTGTGTTGTTCCGCTTGTAACTTCATCTATTCTGGAACAGGCCAGTGCCTTTTGTCTCACTTTGTGGAGGAATATCAAGGAATAATGGTGTCTTTGTGGCAGCTAATGCAGTAGGCTAAAAATTTCTTAGTAGGTTTGATGATTTTTGGTGAACCATTAGCAGGCGCAACTAGCATTTTTTGGAACTGGCCAAAATCTTACCATTTTCCCCTTTTCCTGTCTCAAGTTTGTCTCAGTATGCTCTAATTTTTCATCTTACTATTCAAATGCGGCAACAATGACTATTCCTTATCGAGGCTCTCTAGAAATATTGGCCGTTATTGGCCTTTCTCGAATACGGAAAGCATTGTTTCAGTAAGACCTAATCTCTGACCATAACGATATGTTCATCTACCTCAGAATTTAATTTTAGCTTCAAGATAATATGAGACTTGTTGTCAAACGCTAATTGCGTTCACATTTGCAGTCGAACAGTGGGGCAACATGCTATTATTGTCTAAAACTTGCACGAAATTGCCAAAGTGTTTTCCTGCTAAAGCCATATCAATAGTTAACTGAACGCGTGCTATCCACTGGTTGACAAACTCACCTGCGTCTGACGCAGACCAAACCGTTTTGGTAAGCACCAATTCTGCAAGAGTCACAAGCGCGTGCAGATGTGTGATTTGCCGTCTCAATGTATCTGCCTACCGATGCACTTTACCTCTTGAAATATTTTTGCGTGGAACAAAAGGGATCAGGTTCCAATAAAATTTCACAAAATTTACTTTTGACGTGTTAGTCTGATTTTATACAAGTGTAGTACGCGCTAAGATCAAAAAAGGCTAAGTATTTTCAGTAAAGCATCACCCACAGGAAATCACCAAACAGACCAGTCCTACAGCGCTATCAAGAGGCATTTTTCTCTTTGAAGGGTTGAATTTTCAACTGATAAATAAATATCTATGGCTGTCTCGCAGCTCCTCTTTGCTCAACGGTCGCTTACTTTGGTCTAGCTTCTTGTTCCAACTCGGACAAAAGGTCGCACAACAACACACTTTTTGTACTCGTCAACTCATCGGTGGATATAACCACTTATTCAGTGGATTAACTTTAGAATTTCACATATTTCAACAATGTTGCCATTTAGCTCATTGGTTTGGCGAGATTTTAGAAGTAGTTACTTTTTGCTTTCGGTTGGCGGAACCAAGTCGTTGGGTCACAAAACTTGGCGAGCAAAGAAAAAGAGTACTTAGATGTCCCAAGTCCGTAGCTTGCGTGATACGTTTACGGAAGGTAGTTGCATCCTTGCTGTGTTAGACAATATATAGTTCTCAATAGCAAACCTTGGTGTGCATGGAGACGGTTCCTATCGCACAGCACGCTTTCATCAAGTTTACACTCACTGAAAGGCTAAAAGCGGTTACAGCAGTCAGCCGATTTATTAGTTCACTTGAACGGCATCATTGCGCACCTGCGTAAGCCCGTATACTCTAAACACCGGTTTCTCAGGTTTTTGGGAACCATTCCTTGGACGTCTTCCATTGTGTGGCATTCAGCTGCTGGAGAATCTTTTTGATCACAACTTCTCAGAGGTTTTTGCCGGGCTTTGGGCAGACATAGGAGCCCTGTGATACAAAACTCGAACCTCCGATGGCTTTATCAGCAGGCAAATGCTTTCTTACTTCGACCCACCATCGAGCCTCTCGCACTAGCAAAATTACACTCACCCTCTTTAAGGATAGGAGCAAAAACCTTAACCAGCATAGGTCCAAATTATCTGCGTTGAACTAAGAAAAACAGGACGGTACCAAAATTTACACTAACTGTGGCAGTCATAGAGAAATAAGTGCAGAACCCACTTTAACAAAATTCTGCTACGCTTATTTTCACGACTTCTCGTGGACAGTATCATCATCATCATCATCATCATCAACAGCATGACGTTAGTGTTCAACACCGATGCTTCACTGCATATAACGGAGGCGTCAGTAGCAGCCCGTTTTTGCTTACCGGCCCTGCTGTATGCAGCGAGTAAGGCCGATTCCTATAAATGAAACGACACGGTGATGTTAAATCAATAACCTATTTTTGGTTGTAATTGTACCTTCACCTCTGAGGCATAACAATACCGACAGCTAATCTGGACTCCCAAAGCAGCAAACATTGCCTGCAGGTGCAACGGCAAAATCTGCCGTTGCTCTGAGTTGAAAATATCGTCACCACCGCTGGTCTGTTTTGAGGTTTCTTGTCGGCCTTTGATAAGAAGACTGTGTTTGTCAGACCTCTGGGCCATTGACCAGTTTGGTATTAGAGACTGTGGTTGTCGCAGAGCCACGCCCCAATACAGATAAATGGGTTACTGAGGTGCGCACGCCATCACATTACGGTAAGGTCCAGTCTCTTCGTGAAGGCAATATCTTCATATACTCTGTTACAACGGCATGTTACTGAACGCCATAAAACCTTGGTACTCCTAGGATTTATGGTGCATTTGATTCTGTTGACCAATTGGTTTTCCAACAAATTTGTGCCAAAGTTACGCCCCAGAACTTTGTGAACAGGACACACTCCTTGTGTCTTACTACTGATTGAAGCTTGAGAGTGTATAATAAGCTCTTGAACAATGTAGCTGCAAGCAGTGGCGCTCGCCTTCTCCAATTTCGTTCACCTTTGCCATCGGCAAGGTAGTAAGACAAAAGTGTTAATAAAAACGTTGACCAGAGTCACCTTATCCTCCAGCATAAGCTTCGCACCCAAAAGTGCTAAACCATGCTGAGGGACGTAAAGACCTCAAAAAGACTGAGAATTCAAAGTAAAGCACTATAATTTAAGTCAGCTCTGACGGTTATGTGGCTGGAGACATAGATGCACAAATTCTAACGGTCAAAATTGTATCTGCTAGATTTCGCCACTTGTGTAACAGAAAAGACTTGTCATTAGTTTTCAGAAAGCAGTTAACGCATGCTTCATTAAGACAAAATCATTGATCAACCAATGGAAGCCGTCCCAGGTCATTAAATTTGTTAAAACAGATAAAGCAACAGTTCAGCCGTTCGAAAAACGCCAGCCCACCTAGACCCATTAACAATAGTTTCGTCGCGTATTCTTTTGAATCAAGCTTCCTTTAGCTCTGCGAGAGCAAAACAAGGATACAGGACATAAGAAACCACCCACACATGCTATCTTTGTTATTATTCGCACCGGTGACAACTCATGGGAAAATGTTGCACCCGGAGAAAGATGGGCCATCAAGGGACAGAGGAGGTCAGTAGTTTTTACATAGAAAGATAATGCGGCCACAAAATGGTCTGGAATTGGAGCATCGAGGATAATACCCTAATGTATTTAACAAGTAACGAGGCTTAGAACACTAAGACACGTGACTATGCCAGTCAAATTCAGGGCTAATTTGATAACTATATATCTAATCCATCGTTCCTGGTGATTTCTAGGGACACACTGACTTTTCTGCGTTATTTTATTTCCATGAGGGTCAAGTTGAATATTTCGGGCTTCCCGTTTCGAAACCCCTCACTCAGTGGTAATTGGTACCAGATGTTAAGAAAAAAAGCTTATGCATTCTGAAATGGCGACTGCTTTGAGTAAATGAGCCGAAAATGTTTTCTGGTCTTCCGTTATCTACATCAAATATGATATATGGGAGCTATGAACTATCTTTCAGCTTTATCTTAGATCTTCACTCTTGACCTGTCGTGGGAAAAACTTTTGTGTATCCCCAGGTATCTGTTTCCCTCATTAATCTGAGGTAGTTCAGCCTTACTAGGGTGCCTGTATCCTGGAGTTTGATGGTCTAAGGATAGGCGTCCTTGTTCGTGATAATGCTTTGTCATTTATCACCTCTTTCATACCTGCTTTCACAACCAAGAATTCGTCAACTATCTTCCGCCCCTTAGTCTCTGGAACCATCTGCTACTTCGGTGTGAGTTCCACTGTCACTAGGTCCAAGTGGAATAAATGAGGGCAAACTTAATTGCTTTGTACACACAGACTTCTCCAACCTGTGCACTCAATAAGGAATATCTTTATCGAAACACTAAGACGTTTTCTGTCGTAAATGTTCATTTCTGCGACATAATCAGATGCGCACAGAAGATCTATGTGCTTCGCGCCACTAAAAGGTCCATGAAGGGGTCTCAATCTCACGATAAATCTAAGGTCTCCTTGAGCCAAATGCACAGCTATTTAATTTTTACAAGCGGGAAAATTAGGACGGTTCAGTCAAGAATTTAGCCGCATTATAAATCAGTGCAATTCATCAATGCGCGCTTTATTCAAGTAGAGACCAATGCTTACAAGCTTATAAGGATAAATAAACTATTCATGCATGTAACTTTTTACCGACCGGGAAGAAACTGGACTACATTACCCAGTCTATATGAGCATGATGGACAGGTTCTCAGCAGTCTCAAATACGTTGCCAACATCATTTAGGTCCACTTTTAGGATATATATTAGTGGACTTTCAGGAAACAAGTTCGATTTCCCAAAAAGAGGCTCTGAACGAGTGTGAATACCACAAGGGGATCAGATTGACCTCGGTCGTAACGGGACTGTTGGCCTCATTGTTGCTTCATCACTTTATGATAGCTCATAAAACAATGACCTAAGAGCAGCAAGCAGGATTCTTGTCTGATAATGGTTGCATTAACCAAAGTTTTACACCACACTTCGTCAGGTGCTAGAACAACGCCATACGTATAAGCGACGCACAATTCTAGTATTCCTGGATTTCCAAGGCGCATTCGACTCGGTTCACCAGTCTCTTGTATTCTTAGACTTTCAAGAGTGCACTAGTATACGGAAATCTTCCTAGAAGCTCCCGTACACAAAGTGGGGTCCGTCAGGCATGCCCACTTCCTCCATTCATGTTCAGCTTCGTGATCCATGCAATCATGAGACGAACACTCGAAGGTCTCCAAAACCCCGGTGATCAAATGGCCTGCGATGACAACCTTATCGATCTGGAGCAAGTAGACGATATCATTCTCGTCTGTGAAGAGGAGGAGAATGCGCAGGTGTTTTTGGATAAACTCACCAAAGTCATTCCCTCATTTGGCACGCAATTTGCACCCATAAAGCGTAAGGTCATGCTCCTAGACATACAATCACTGGACACGCCAGGACACTGGACACCCGGGAAAAGGCACCAAAAGTCGTGGAGCGTTTTACGTATCTTGGAACTTGTATTAGATCTTATTATAGTGTGACAGATGAGGTCAATGCGCGAATCTGCAAAGCTTTGGTCGCGTTTGCTAGTCTGAAACACCCATGGCGTCAAAGTGGTGTAACCCTGAATCTCAAGGGACGTGTGTATCAGGCTACAGTACGGGCTGTTTTGCTGTATGGCTGTGAGACTTGGCTTGTTAGAGCAGCGGAACTGCCGTTTTCCAAGCCCAACCAAGAGTGGCGGAAGCAGAGAGGTTACCATCTCTTGACCTGGCACAGGGGATGGAAGAAATCACGGAACGTTTGGGTGCTCTCGGTGCTACTCGCCTTCCAGGATAGGAATCGCGTGATCCCAACTGCACATGGTTGAAGACGCTGCAGTATATGCTGCCAACCGATGTTATTATTGTCACTTTCTATCCGGATTGCCTGAATGAGTATCTGAAGGTGTAGGTACCTCGGAATGATTGTAGTAAGCAAGCGCTATGCCCGTTCCCCATCCACCATTATTCTTTTCTTCACAATAGAGAGTTCAAAGAAGTCATGGTTGTACGACAGCGAAGTATTGGTGTTGATGATGTCGCTGAGTATGATGATGATGATGATGTATTATGGAAGTGTCTCAATAAGCAACTGGGTTTTTATGCGGTTGTTCGGGAAAGTGTTGGAGGTTTTGTGACGGATTTAGAATAATAAATACAGTCAACTAAGCAGTAAAAGAAATCCATACTGGACTAGTTATCAGTGCCGACTCAGGCCAATGGGTTGCAGATAACCGAGGGCGTCTACAAAATGACACAGCTATCAGAGTAAACAAGTAAGGGAGGAGATCGAGTTCGTGCGAAAATGTGTCAGAGAGTTTACGTTTCACTTTCGATATTTTCCTTCGGCTGATTCTACTCCTTTATCGTAATGTGGTAGCTCCAACAATCGCGATCGTTCGTCGTGTAGGCTGGCCAGTGTCTGTACCCCGACATTAAACACACTCGAACACTCCCATTCAATCCGGACCAGTTGTTCAAGCAATTCAATTAACGCACGTAAATCCGCTGATTTTGTCAATGGCGCGCACAGTTCTGCGTCCCTATAACCACACCCATTCAGGGGCATAACTTAAAATCTACCATATAAAGGAAATGCAAATGCGCGAGTTTTCGAAGTAGGTTCCACTCAAACTGAACGCTGCATCGAATAATTTTCAGACCTTTCAACAGAACAAGTAATGTGCTCAACATGTGTGTTCAACATAAACGCCGAAAAACCACCAATTTAATGCCCAGACTCATGAGACCGGAACACGATAACTTCATATGCTTTTAAAAATGTGGCGTATGCTTTCAAGTCGGGTAGATAGGTTAAAATGTATTCAGTTTAGGTCCACTCTCTCTTTCCACGGTAGATGCAATTTTCCGCTTGCTAGTTGCCCCTTCACGGAATAATACCAATCCGAATTGATATCTGACTCTTCTGTAGAATCTTAACCCGGTCGCTTTGCCTTTCAGTAACTTCTGCCTTTGATGAGCCTTCGATAACCTACCTATATATTGGGTGACGGAAGATTTAGGCTAGCATGGTTGCAGGCGCTGCAGCTGGCAACATGTATGATAAATATGCCGCTGCTATTTATTGATCTCGCTTTGCATCAGTATTTGAAGAGACGAAGATAAGTCGGTGGATTTTTGTTCAAGGTGCAGGACTAGTCCTAATCTCTGCGCAGCCCATAATGAATCGTCAACCGTGAAACCTGAAATACTGGTAACTGCAAGTATATATTCCTTCTGTAAGTCGACTTCTGAGACCTAAACTCCCTCAGGAACACATACAAATTTTGAACATTCTTTGCTGCTAACCTAGTCGCGCGACAGATCGCGAATAGGAGAGCCATAACAAGCCACATTCACGGACTGAGGGTGCGATACTCAGGACCGAGGCTTCGTCCAAGGTTCCCAGGTCGGTTTTGTTCTTATCGTTCAGTGGCTGCCGTTCACCCGAAAGGCACAAACGAAAAAAGGGTGTTGCACTACTCAGCGCGGGGTAGTAAGCTTGCCAAGACGAGGACTCGTATAAAAAGCGTCTAATATTGCTTTGAACTGGGTGCTAGGTGTCGAGTAGACAACCGTCGGGGAAAGCTTGTTCCACGCAACAACTACTCGGAGTGAGAAAATCGTTGCTTGCAAAGAGTAGACTTGGACTTGAAAGAACGCCTGGAAGGTGGTTGACGTAACTTAGAAACAGAAATGGTCGCAAAACAGAGTCTTGGGGAACCCCAATGGAGACGGGCACCGAAGAAGAGTAGATCGAGCCTACTTTCGCTCGGAATGTTTTGTCTGATAGGAACGATTTAATTCTGTGTAGAATTTCCCCTTGACTCCTGTAAGACTCGAGTTTGTGTAGTAGCGAGACTCGATCGAATGCCTTTGAGAAGTCGAAAAATGTCACATCCGATACGAGTCCTTCGTTCTTAGCTTGGGTTAAGCTGTCCATAAATGCGATCATGTTCGTTACGCAACAACACTCTGGGAGGAACCTTTGTTGCGCTGGGGATGATTTAAGGTGGCCCGTTTCAGAATGCGTTACATCACGGTACGCTAGTGAGGCAATTTGAGCCGATTTCTCATGGTGCAGTGGGAAGAACGTATTTGAATAGAGCCGGATAGTCAACTTCTTTTTTGCATCATTAATCTGGCACTTTATCCGCCTATTGTGGATTACCGAGAGGGTACGGGTTCACCAGGCCCATAAGGAATGGGCGAAACCTTAGAAGTCTGTGCAACTAATTCCCCAGTTTTGCACTTACGGCGAGAGTCATTGCGGTCGTTGGGTGACCTCCAACTTTTGTCTGTTAGCTTGGTCCATAGATTGTGGGCTGGCGGTAGAACGAAGTAAATTAACATGTCAAGTATTGAGATATTCTATGCCAGGAAGACGGGGTATAAACAGATAAAGCTTTTATCAAGAAGGCAACAGTTTAATGGGACGAGTGCGTGTAATTGTTACCATGACAGGCGAAAATCCTGAGCGGGGTAAAAGTCTTGGAGTAGAGCGGTATGCCCACTAGAGTCGGCGCTCAAGAGGTGTGCTAAGATGCGATCTGAAGGAAAAACAACGATACGGATCACCTAATTATTGGTTTCTCTGGAAATAACATTTTGGTGACCCAATTGGTACGCCACTAATTACGTCAAAGTATGATTTTTTCGGGCTGCGGAAAACAGTATGATCAACGCTGTTGCTTCAAAGCCCTCGTGCTTTTATCGTGCGGGATGCAAGCTGCTTCAAGCGCAGAGCGGCCGAAATAACCCAAATCACATAGACATCGCTCTCTAGGATATCCTTTCGACCGCAATGATATGGCTTACGCATCTTATATCATTGCACGAGCCATTGAGCGACCCGTGACACCTTATTTATGGTATGCTCGAGACTGTCAGATAGGCACATCCGCTTTTTAAAGCGACTGTTGGGATTCTCTGGATGAGTACTGGTAAGCTTATCAAAGTGCTCTTGAACAGTCCAGTTGCGATGACATACAACTAGTGGCACATG